>OX621189.1:1349363-2668726 GCA_951640565.1 Petrophora chlorosata | reverse complement strand
CTCATGAACCGTGATAGTTAGACAGGTGAAATTTTCACAGATGATGTATTTCTGTTGCCGCTATAACAACAAAACTAAAAATCGGAATAAAATAATTATTTAAAGGGGCTCCCATACAACAGACATGTTTTTTTTTTTGCCGTTTTATAGATAATGGTTTGGAACCCTTTGTGCGCGAGTCCAACTCGCACTTGGCCGGTTTTTACTTTTTGTTGACAGACACGACCACAGAATAAATAACAGTACCTACTACTAGCACAAAGGACCACTTTAGACGTTACTTTACATCATTTTTGTCAGCCTCTGTGGCGGGTGTTGTGGGACCATGGTCCTCGTAGTTCCCAGTTCCTAGATACAGGGAATCCTAGTTAAAGACTACGGGATCTACGTATGTGATAGTAGGCGAATAAAAAAAAACTGTCTAATCTGGGTCAAATTTCCTTGCGCCTTCTAGTTTGACAGCCTCTGTGGTGTAGTAGTTGGGCAGGTTGGCTCAAAGCTTTCTACACCACTAAGGTTGCGGGTTCCATTCCCGCGTCGGGACAAATGTTTGTGCATCGAAAAAAGCACAAGTATTCTTTTCGTGCCTATGAGTGCCGTGGTACCATGGTCTTCATAGTTCCTGGTTCCCTAGATACAGATAATGCTAGTTAGGGGCCAGGATCTATGTATGTGATCGTTGGGCGAATTTGTTTAGTACTAAATAAATAAAATAGCAACTATAAAAAACTGTAAAAGCTACTATTCCTTTCAATAAATATTTTTAAAATCCTTTGGCGACCAGCGTAATTCAAGACCACCCTACCAACTGATGATTCCCGCAGTCGATCCCATGTGATAGCTACCGGACAATAAGGTCCTCTCCACACTGGCCGTAACCCTACAACCGAGTGGATACAGACAATCAGGTATTGTTCGTATGTAGGTACCGTGACGAACGCGGTATTATGTGGGCTGGTGTCCAATCTAGCTGTTTTTAAAAAACAGTAAAAAAAAGTAATTTGTCCAACCTTTTCTTTTTTAACCGACTTCAAAAAGGAGAAGGTTCTCTATTAGATTGAATTTCTTTTTTATGTTTGTTACCTCATAACTCCGTCTTTCATGAACCCATTTGGAAAAATCTTTTTGCGTTGGGTTCAGTATAGAGCTACGAAGTGGTGCCATATACATTGAAGTCGGTTTTTTGTTTGATAAAATGTATACATGTTTATATAATTGAATGACGAGACGAGCTGGTCGTTTGCCTGATGGTAAGCAATACGCCAGCCCGGCCCTACTTAAAACTTTTGAGTATCGGACGGTCTTGACATTTCGAGGGTGACAAGCTAAGTGGGATCTTAAAGCCATGGGCAGAATTTTTAAGAGCCACTTAATAAAAAGCAAGGGTGGCAGTTTACCGTTTACCAATACTTTATCTTTACTTTTTTTGTGTAACACCCTGAGACCATAATGCCCAGTAATTACCTACGTATTTTTTTCTGTGCACAAATGTTTGTCCCGTCGCGGGAATCGAACCCGCAACCTAAATGGTGTATGTGATTTGAGCCAACCTGCCAAACCACCACAGAGGCTGTTTTTGTTTTCTTCTTAAGTTTTTTATTAGTTTTATGCATTTCTATAATGTTTGATTTTGTGGTTGTCAAATAAATGATTCTTCTTTCTCTTTCTTTACCTAGTAGTGCAACTCAAATAGTTCATTCAAGAAACTGCGAGGTTCAAATAAGTAGTTGAGTGAATTGTAAACTTATGCATACTAAGAACGAACAGAAATAGAAATACTACCGAGTTAATTACAATTTTAACGGTTATTGACTTCAGAAGTTGATATGCCTAATAAAACACGTTTAACCACTAGGTAGGTAGTTACTACATAATTTATACAGTGTGTAGGTACAGTCGGCATAATACCTAACGTTCAAGTACCATGTCACAATCATTATTCCAGTAACAAGATGTATGATTATTTTTTTATTAAACTGATTGACGAGACTAGCATGTCGTTCGCCCGATGGAAAGCAACATGCCTGCCCATAACAGCGGCAGCACCCAGAACTTTCTTTTGCAAAATCATTCGCGGTACTGCACTGCGCTCTTCATCCTAAGACAGTGTCTCATAATCCCCGATAATTTCGCTGGCTACAATACCGATCAAACCGGAACACAGTAATGCTTGCGCACTACTGCTTGGCGGCTGAATAACTGGCAAAGTGGTGGTGCCCACCCAGACAGCCTCTCGCATACGAGAAACCTACCACCATTCTGCAAGTACATGGATGACGTTTAGTGATGGCGCCACTTCCAATCAAATTTGCGTTGACGTCGAGACATCTGTCTTTGTGACATGATGGTAAAATTATCACATCCTACTTCCTATCCTACCCTACTAATCCTATTATCCTACTAATGTAATAAATACGAATGTTTGTGACGTTGGATGGATGGTTGGATGGATGTTTGTTACTCAATCGCATTCATAGATGAATACCTACATTTTAGAATTGATAATTATTGACATTGTAATTTTAATATATTGTAATAATAATTGACATTGTAATGACATTTTAATTTTTTAACGATTGTATATGGATTTTTTTTAATGACGTCGAATTTAATTATTTTATTAATTTTTAATTTTATTTGTAATTATTTTCTTATTCAATTTTAATATGTTGATGAAATTAATTGTATATGTCAGTAAAAATTTGCACGCCTGCAAAGGCAGAATAAGAGATCTTTTTTTTGACACTATTAACACCTGTACCATACCTTATTTTATGCAAATAAATTATTATGATTTATGATTATGATTTTCACGCCAAAAATACTGAACGGATTTTGCCGAATTTAGTATATAGGTACATGAGGTTCTGGAAAAGGATATAGGCTACTTTTTATCCCGGGAAACTGCGGGGGAAATCGCAGGACCTAGCTTGTTTAAACAATAAATTCGTAATACGATCAACGATCACATTGCCACAGTTCCTGGCCCATAACTAGGATTTCTTGTATATAGTGAACCACCCTACGAAGACCATGGTCCCACAATACAGATACGAAACGAAGATTTGCGTTTTTTTCTGCGCACAAACATTAAATTTGTCCAGCCGCTGGAATCGAACCCGCAACCTCCGAGGTGTACGACGAGCGAACTCTCCCAACCAACCAACCAACCAACTCCACCACAGAGGCTGTCAGATGGTGTACAAACAGTGGCGTAGCTACCGGAGGGCTAGACGAGGCGGTGCCCCGCCGCCCCCAACCTCCGGGGGCCCCTCGGTCTCTGACTTACAAACTATAAATTGAACTAGTGAAAATTTCTCCCACATTCGGAATATAAATAAACCAGAGTTCGGAACGCGACGAATACGAAACAAACGATTTTAAATACATAGTTTAGTTGGGGCCCTAGTTTATGTTTTGCCCCAGGGCCTTTGGTTCCCTAGCTACGCCACTGTATACAAATTTATGAAGCTGAAACTACTGGTAGGTGGTAGGTGTGTGGTTAGGAACAGTACTGGTGGCTAATTTGTTGCGCTTGACGTATTACACTCGAGTTTGACGCACTTAGGTACACCTGTGTTAGGTATTACAAAAATGTAAGGAATAAGAATAATAGCAACATCGTTTTGCTTTAAGTTTTTTTTACGCTTAATAAATCTATGTTTGGCCACTATCTCGCCTGATGTGAAGCGATGATCTAACCTAAGATGGAGCACACAGATCTAGAGAGAGACGGCAGTTGAGCGGCTGCTCAGACCCGTCTCCCCGATGGTTCACCGAACATCATCCCGAAACACGACTAGGTCGCAAAAAAGGAAGTATAATTCAATTCTACAATGTAAATCCGTAGTAGAATTTGAGCCTATAGGTAACAATTAACAAACACAATATTACAAATTATAGTAAACACAACTAAACTTTTCCCGCGGCTTTGTCTGCGTAGTCGACAGAGAAAGCTCATATTCATCTTTTTCAGACCATTTTACCAAGATCTCTCCAGGATATTATGAGAGCGCGGTCTACGAAGAGGTCAAATTGAATATTTATTGATATAACATAACCCTTTAACCTCAGTTGGGTCTTATGCTACAAAACCGCTAAACAGAGACCTAGTGCGGGGGACAGAGTTCCTAAGGGTACACTATAGTGTTTGGTACTTTAGTATAAGTAACTGTTTTCTTAATGTACCGGAAATATGTTTTGGAATTAATTAAGTTATCTTTATCTTATCTTACCTTTAAAACCCTGAAAACCGAATGAAAATCTGTTCAGCAGTTTTCGAGTAAATAGATAACAAACATTCAAAGTTATCACACTTCACACTGATATTATAAATGCGAAAGTTTGTATGCTAGTGTGTTTGTTACCTCTTCACGGCGCGGCGCCGCGCCGCAACGACAGAACGGATTTGAGTGAAATTTTGTAATGGAGGTAGCTTATACAAGGATATAAATTTCACAAGAAGATGAAGGCCTCTTCTTAGCGAGTCAATCCTTCGGCTTTATATATTTTTGCACCAGTTCTCCGCCACAAGCACAGCATTGTCCGTGGCAATGTACAAGTCCTCGCGTGTACAGGTGGTGGTAGGACACGCAGGGCAAGACAAAACCTAGGCCTAACCTAAACCTTATACTCTAAGCTACTTTTTATCCCGGGAAACTGCGGGTGAAACCGCGGGGCGTAGCTAGTCTTATAGTATACATAAACAGCAGTATATTTGTCATTTATTTATCACCGGATACTGACACGCTATAATTATACAATGGGTACCTACATCATGTACCTAAGTGTAGTAATGCACCTGACTCATAATGTGCATGACATTGATCACACCAGCATGACTCAGTCAGTGTCATTCATTAAAAACAATTCGTTAAAACTAAACATAAGAATGTCCTCGAGTCGCAAATGTTTGTTCCTACGTTATATGTACTACCTACTTATGTATTATACCTAATACCACAAAATACTAAGCATCACTCCGCAAAGAAATTTAAGCAAATAGCTATAGACTCTTGCTTTGACGCAATAAAATTCAATTCAGCTCGCGTAGCGCTGCATTCACCAGTCATTAACCTACAGAGCGCCTCTCTTTCTATCGCACAGCTCTTATCTCTTCAGACGCGGCACGTGTAACGACGCGCAACCCGCCGTCGGTGTCCGGCTATGTACATACCTAATACTTTCGACAGATGATGCAAGTCTCATACATAGTGTAAAACTGTAAATGATAAAATCGTATCCTGACTATAAAAAGCCTAACGCACCTCAATTTTTTCATCATTATCGTCATCAGCCCATTACATTTCCACCGCAGACGCTGGGACTTGGACCTTCCCTCATAGAGAGAGTATGGGCTGCCAACATGCTGACCCAGTGCGGGTTGGTGGATGTCACATGTCATTTTGTGATAAATTCTTGGTCATGCCGGTTTCCTCAGGATGTTTTCTGTCACCGTTTTTAGAGCGTGTTAAATCCGCACGTAACTGGTGCAGGGTTCGAAGCGGGATTCGCAGTCGGTTGGGTCGGATCGAAAATTGCACGTGCTTCCACTGACCCACACTCGCTTTACTCAATTTTTACCAAATCAATATTTAATTTTATACGTTTTTACCGCATGGTTACACGGTATGGAAATACACGAATAACATTTGTTATTGTTTGATGTTGCGTATCCCCCTACATGAATCTCACATGCATTCAATGAATGACGCTCCTAAAAGTGATAGGTATAAAACTATACATTTTATAAAAAAAAACCGACTTTAATCTATCTTTCTTTCTTCTATTGGACTTCGAAGTCCAAGGTCAAATATCGATGAAATTTATATTGGACCACTTCGTAGCTATACCGAACCCAACGCAAAAAAAAACCAAATCGGTTCATAAATGACGGAATTCTGAGGTAACAAACATAAAAATATAAAAATAAAAATAAAACATACAATGGAAGAACCTCCTCTTTTTAAGTCAGTTAACAAAAAAATCAAAGCTTGAAATTCTAAAGTTTAGAATATCTAGAATCTAAACATCCTTATTATTGACTTTGGGCGTAAAGATGTAATTTACAACGACTCTACCTCTTAGAAGGCAAATTTTTAAGTTTTTTTTTATTTTTTTTAGTATAAATTTTATATTAAATGCCTGCTGCAGCTTTTCAAAAAATACGGTTAGGTATACTGTATATTTAAATTCACTATCTCCAACCCAGACACAACTCATACATCACACAACTTAATTGGCAGTAAAAATGCATCGCGAAATTGCAGACATCGTCCAAAAATTGTTCCACTTTCTAAAAAAATGGCTTCGACGTGAGAGTAGCGGACGAAATATAAAACTTAATTATTTAAGCTACTTTTGTTACCTCTATTATGTCACTTTGTTACTAGGGACGGGAACAAATCGAGTAATTAATAATCGATTTTTACTTTATTCCTATAATAGATTAATCGATAACTTTAATCAAATCTACTCCAAAGACATTGATATATTCAATAGTAAACACTATATCTTCAAAATTTACAAAATAAATTCTGTAATTATACAGACATTTTTAAGCTATTGCATAGTTTCTATCGCGGGCCTTGAGCGTGGAGACCGAATCCAGAAATTCCGTAACGAAAATAACCTAACACCCCCAACCCGAATGCTATGCATTAGCTTTACCGCGGCAGTCTCCGAGTGCCACACGTCTTTTTTGGCATATATGAAAGATAACTCAAAGCTCGTAATTACTCACATACTTATTTAAAATGAGAACATTTTTCGTATAATATACAGCCTCCGACCAAAGATACTAAAGATTAGAACAAAGTGAATGAACCAGTCAAAGTCAACTTTTGTTCTGACTTGATCTTGACTAAGACATAAACAAACGTGAATTAACGGAAACCCCTGAACGAACTGGGTAGCGGTGATACCTTGTTATTTTTAATACCAGTGTATAAAAAAATCGAATATAGGCGACCGCTTATAAAAAATATCGAATGATAAATAATCGACTTCAAAAAAATAAAATATACAATATTATATAAAAAATCAGTTTTCATGAAATAACAATCGATTTTTTAATATAATCGATTATTATATTTATATGAAGCATTAACGAATACCAAGCGAAAAACTCAAATAAGGTAAAAGTAAGGTCAATTGGTAGAGCGCTTCCCGCGCTGAGGGAAGATTGGGTTGCTGATTCAAGACCCAACCGGTGGTCGTATTATTTCTTTCCGAAAACCTTGTTTTATAATATAATCGATTATATTTTTACATTCCTATTTGTTACTCTTACGTATGTGCATGATATTCACATGACACTGCAGTTATTTAATATTTACCTACTTAAGCAATCGTAATCAGGTGTAATTTGATATTTTGTAGTTTCGCGTCATCGAAGGCTTGGTTGTAAACAATGTTGTAATCATTTTGTAATTACACAATATCTGCATACCTATATACAATATAAAGGTATTATATGTTAACTAGCTGCGCTCCGCGGTTTCACCCGCGATTTTCCGGGATGAACATCAAATGATTAAAGTATTCTTTGCCCTATTCCAGGACCTTATACTTTATGTATCTTTCATCAAAATCGATTGAGTAATTTTTGTGAGATTGAGTGACACATTCATCTATCCATAGTCGAGTTTTAAGTCCTACGTGCTCCGACTTCCTGCAAAATAGAAGGACTTGTTCCTGGCTCCCGAGTTTTGGCCCGAGGGAATAGTGTTCCGGCGCTACAGAGAGGCTACACCAAAATGCCACCCTTATCCTAGTCTATAGTGTTTTATAATTTGTATATATGAGTCTCTAAGGATACATTTTATGGGCCTCTGGTACTTTTATTTTGTTAATTGTATTATTGATAAAATGTTTTTTTTTATTATTATTATATCCAAAAACTTTTGTATTCAAATTTTAGTAGAATAGGGCAAAAATGATTAATTTATAAATCAAACTCTCCTTGAACAAATGACAAGTATCTTTATTGCAGGCAGACATTGTCCTTTATTATTTTTGGTAGAGCTAAGTAACCTATAAATCCAGGGGTTTCTTGTCCAACTATAACATCTATTGCGATACCTTTGAAGGGATAGCGATTATGATCGTAATCGTAATTTTCAAATGGAATTGTCTAAGTTGTCACAATCGCTATCTTAACAATCTTAACGAACGTATTACTTAGGTAAAAGAAATTGACGCGTAGCAGTACAAACAATGCGTTTTATTACTGCCGGGTTATGCAAATATCGGTAATTTCCAATTACTAGCAGTTTAAGAACATTAAATGAGTTTAACGTATTATATTATGTAATGTTCACTCAAATATCTTTCAAGAATGAGTCGCGATCACAATCTATCATATCAATCTAGCTTGTTCGTCGATCTGAAGTTTCTAAGTGTCCCTTCAGATGCCAAATTGAAAGGTAAGGTATTTTGAAAGTTAGACAATCAGCCCCCTGACCCTTTACTTAGATTCTTTGTATTTAATTAACCAGGAACCATTTGGATCATAAGCCCACAACAGCTAACTTATAATTTGATATGTTATGAAAACACCAAACATTTTATTAAAAAAGTTTGGTCACTATAACGATTTATCAAAGCACGCAATAACTTAATTAAGTCGTGGTAAACAAACTAACACGCATAGAAGGTCCTTCTATAAATCTTTATCTGAATTAGTCACTAACGGTGACTATTTTAGTCCAACTCTACCAAGACCTTGTCATAGACTCACTATCACAAAAAGCCATCTTAAGCCAAGCAATAAAAAATATATATATAAAAACATACCTATCGACTAAAATATATTGTAAATATGGAATAGAACGGCTAGGACTGACGTAGTTTATCGAATAAGTTGACCTAGGTTTTGAGCATGTCCGATGCACTACATCAGGGGTTTAAGCCGCGTTCCCGCACCGTCATCTCGCCCCTAAATATTTATGATGAATCAAACTTACGAAAACTTTCATACTAAAACTAGCTGACCCGGCAAACGTTGTTTTGCCATATAAATTAAAAAAAATGTTAAGGGTGAACAACCCTTATCACTTAGGGGTATGAAAAATAGATAGTAGCCGATTCTCAGACCTAATGAATATGCATATAAAACTTGGTAAAAATCAGTAAAGCCGTTTCGGAGGAGTAAGGTAACTAACATTGTGACACGAGAATTTCATATATAAGAAAGAGAAAGAAGAAGATATATTGTTTCGTAACAAACTCTCTCTAACCCATATATCACGTTTTTCAATAACCAAAATCACCAATTCATGTTTACCACTTTGCCAGTATTCTGCCGCTAAACAGTAGTGAGCAAGTATTACCAAAGAAAACCAACTATTACTTACGGTATTACTGTACTACGTTTAGCGCGAAATAACTGGGCATATGACACTTAATAACTGATGTCTCGGGGTGATGCTTTTATGGTATTAAAAGTTAAAAGTTCTGGGTGGCACTGCAATTTTTATGGGCAGGCGAGGCGCTTACCATCAGGCGAACTAGTCGTTCGCCTGATGGTAAGCATCGCATTACTCAATTCAATAAAAAAACTTAATTATCAAAACATAATAACACTTACCTAACACTAATATAAAACAATCACACATTCATTATCATTATAACGTCATCACACAGAACCATCACTATCACTGTCTTAACACGAACAATCACGATAACACTTCATTAAAAGAATTACCGCACCGGTCTACATAATCTTTATAGTGATATTATTAAAAGTTTTAGCAAGTACGAAAAACGGTCAAAAAGTTAGTGTACACACTATCAAAATTTTTTGTGTACCTATAATATAATTAACAAAAACACTATCCCTTCCAAAAAAGGACCAAAGTTTAATTATGTCACTATCACGAAATTTTTACAATCCGATTATCAGATTACACTTTTTACAGGATTACCACGATGATCGCGGTGCACGTAAGTTCAAATAAGGTAAACACGACCGTAGATCGCGGTGGTCAGCGATCGACTGAATGAACGATCTGTTTCTTTCTACGATTGTTGTGTGCAATCGGGAAATCGAATCGTGGAAATTGGTTTTCACATTTACTATTAATAGTCATTATAAGGTCGTTTGGTGTGCGTAGAATTCAATTTTTACAATGTAATTGGACTAATCATGGGTTCAACTTGTTTATTAAAATTAACCAATTTAAAAAAATAACACAATTATTTTTTTGCGCTGATGTCTTATCGCTTAGAACCATGTTTTTCTGAAAAACATTCGGCAAAAATGTACTTAGTTTACATAAGCTTGCGCACTACTGCTTGGCGGCATAGTTACCGGCAAAGCAGTGGTACCACCTAGACGGCATCTCGATAGGATACGTTAGGCCTACCACCTAATGAAAATATGTACTTACCAACTTAAAGAATTAGTGTTAACTTAACTGACGTTTTATTTTATTTATTTATTTAGTTAATTCAATTTATTTACTTAATTAATCAATTAATTAATCTAATTTATTTATTTAATGTGTAAATTTAATTTCTTTTTCAATTTTAATTTTTATTCATATTTGAATTTTAAATTTAATTAATTTATTTATTTAATTTATTTTATTCAGGCATAACAGAGTAATCCGACAGAGAACCAAAGTAACCGACATAGCCCA
Source organism: Petrophora chlorosata (assembly GCA_951640565.1). Lineage (NCBI taxonomy): Eukaryota > Metazoa > Arthropoda > Insecta > Lepidoptera > Geometridae > Petrophora > Petrophora chlorosata. Next base: position 2,658,083 of record OX621189.1, on the reverse strand, counting down.
TAGGATTAGCAAGCTGAAGTGGCAATGGGCTGGTCATATCTCACGAAGGACGGACAACCGCTGGAGTAGACGTGTCCTTGAGTGGAGACCGCGAATCGGCAAACGTAGTGTAGGACGCCCACCGGCTAGATGGAGTGACGACCTGCGAATGGTGGCCGGAAGAAACTGGATGAGAGGAGCCGAAGACCGGGCTCAGTGGCGTTCATTAGGAGAGGCCTATGTCCAGCAGTGGACGACTACGGGCTGATGATGATGATGATGATAACAGAGTAATAAAGAGACTCGAAGTAAACGCATCAGAGGCCAATATCATAAATACCTTAGACGGTAACACATATGTACCACTTTAACTCTAATAACTTGACTAAAATATGAAAACTACAAAAGCGAAACATCTCTATTTGTCCAACTTTAAATCCCTACAAAAACTTTTAATACTAACTTACTTAGTTACATATATTTAGTACTTGCTTATCGTCTTTTGTTGTGGAAGGCCAAGACCCACTTTGGGGCCACCGCTCCATCTTGGTATTCTAGTAGGTAAACAGGTAAACAAGTAAACAAGTGCTTACTCACTTCAAGCTATAGCTACTATACTTAATCAAATTATGCCACGGAGTTAATATCTAAAATTAGTTTCGAACTACACTCGAGAGCAATGAATCCGGGTCACTTAAAGAATGTTAAAAATCTCGGAAACTAAAAATGATAGGTTAATGCAATAAATTGTATTTAATAGACAATGTAATACTCCTTAAATGAAAGTAAAAAAAATATGAGTAACACCATACATTTTATTAACACAAAATTACATAAAGAAAAAAACTGCTGATCTCTCCTTAAAACAAAAATAGGAAACATGAAATTTTTGAACTTTATTACGATTTTCTTGAATTTTAATACTTCGTATTGCCTCCTCGTGCTTCCATTACTGCGTTTACGCGGTTTGGCATGCTGTACACCAAGTTCCTTATACGATTTTGGGGAATATTCTCCCATTCCTCTGTGAGAGCAATTTTGAGCTCACGAAGCGTGATTGGGGGAGGGTTTCGTTGTTTTACGCATCTGCCTAGCTCGTCCCAAGCATGCTCGATCGGGTTGATATCCGGGCTGCGCGCTGGCCACTCCATACGAGTAATGTTCGTCTCTTGAAGGTAGTCATTCACAATCCTACCTGTATGAGGTCGGGCATTGTCATGCATAAATATAGCATCCTCACCTAAATTGACCATAAATGGACCAACGTGATCATTGAGGATTTCTTCCACATATCTTACGCTAGTTAAAGAGCCGTTTTCTATGATCACCAGCTCTGTGCGACTTTCAGAAGAAATTCCGGCCCACACAAGTACAGACCCACCACCGTAGGCTACTTTTTCTTCGATGCATGCTTGCTTGAATCTTTCCCCTGGTCTTCGATACACTCTGTGTCTTCCATCGTGCTTGTAGAGCATAAATTTTGATTCGTCGGAGAACATAACTTTTGACCAATCTTCAATACTCCAATTTACGTGGCTCTGGGCATATCTTAGTCTCGAAATACGATGCCCACGCTCCAGTTTAGGGCCGTTTGCAGGTCTAAGGGGTTTTAAGTTAGATTCAGCAAGCCGACGTCTTACTGTCCATGCACTTGGGTTACTTCCTCCGAGGCGTCGAAACTGATTGGTGAGTTCAGTTCCTGTGAGAAAGCGATTTCGAAGCATGGTGTTCACCAAGTATCGGTCTTCTCGTGCTGTGGTACACCTGGTTCTGCCCGTTCCTGGTCTGCGTAGGTTAGAACCAGTTTCTTCGTAACGTCGGAGAACTCTTTGTACTGTTGACAGCGACACACCGACAGTCCTGGCTGTATCGCGCTGACTCCGGCCGGTTTCCAGCATTGTAAGTATTCTGGTGCATTCTTCAGGCGTAAGCGACATAATTTCAGCTTGAATAATGAATATAGAGCACTATCAACATGGTTTATGTACCCACATAAATGACAGATTACAAACAAAAGCAAAACCAAATGCTGTAATTTCGTAGTTCCATCTTCGAAAGTGGCCCTTTTTCAAATTTGATTTTTTTATGATATAACTTTACAATAACTAAGAAGTTTTAATACCTTCATTTAAGGAGTATTACATTGTCTATTAAATACAATTTATTGCATTTACCTAACATTTTTAGTTTCCGAGATTTTTAGGATTCTTTAAGTGACCCGGATTCATTGCTCTCGAGTGTAGGATATCATACCCTAAACACTTCAAGCGTCTGCCTAATCCAGGTCACTGTGTTAAACAAATAATACGGCGGCGTAGGAACCATGCTTACTTATACGTATGTCTATGTACAAACGCGTATGTTTTATCGTGTATCGTACCTTCAATGGAATCCGATAAGTCAATAGTGACTCGTTGATATTCTAAGTCCAAGGAATTTGCTAAGTATAAACTGATTGATAAACTGTGGCATGGACAAGTGTTTATTAATGATAAGGCAAGTTGGTAATGCGAATTTGATTCGATTGTCCCCATTATTTTGAATGACATGAGTGGAAGATATGGTTTTTATTTCACCTAAGTACCTACTTACTGTCGAATACACACTAGTACATAGATAGTACCATCGCATCGTATTGATTTTAGTCAGTTGTAATTGATTCTATCTATACTTTACATAGTAGGTGGTGGGTTTCTCATATTATGCGACACGCCCGCCGTCTGGGTTGGCAGTGGCACCCACTGCTTTGCCAGCTATTCTGCCGCCAAGCAGCATTACTGTGTTCCGGTTTGAAGGGCATTGTAGCCAGCGAAATTACTGGGCATTATGAGACTTAGTCACAAAAAGTCAAAGGCAAGTGACATCCACCAACACGCACTGTGCCAGTATGCTGGATTATGGCCTATTCTCTCTCTATGAGAGCAGGCCCATTTCCCAGCAGTGGGAACGTGATGGGCTGATGACGATGTTGATGATGATGAGATTTAGAGCTATTGTTTCAGGGTGACGATTGCAGTGCAGTGAAAGCAAGCTTCGCAAGATTTTTCAAAACGATGTCCCGGGTGGTGCTGCAACTGTTTGCAACTGTTATATATACAGTTTAATATTTATGCATAATGTATGACTAGTTTCTGAATAATTCAATAGTATGTCACCTGATGTGGTTGGCTAAAGTGAAAAGGGTCAGACTCAGGTTTCGCTGACCTGTCATTTGGTAATTTTGGAACCAAAGTTAGACTAAACACATTGAGCACTCGTCCTACTTTCGCTACGGCACGAGAGGTCCATATATGTTGTATTGTCTGTGAAGCCGTCAACGGATACGTGAAGGAGGACATCTATTCTATCATATTTTTTGTGGAAATGGCATTTCATCTTCATAAGCCTGTATAAGTCCACTACCAGACAGATCAATCCAAATCTTTGGCACCCAACTGTTGCGTAAATATAGTATCGCTTCACCTAGCTGGAAGACAATCATGATAGTAATATTCTGAACTAGCACCTAATTCCATCATCATAGATCACAGTTTCCTTAATTGAGAAACAGACAGCGAAACTACTGCCATCCAGCTAATAGTGACAGCATCACAATGCGGGCCGGTGCTGAGCAGGATGTGCGCATACACCGGAACGATGCACTGACCTTGAACACTTGTTCTAGAAACGACGTATGTACTTTCTGTGTTTTCACAAAACTTTTTATCAAGTCTGTATTACTGCTTTGATTATGTCCCATACGCCTATTTTTGGATAGGTGTCTCGCCAATTATTCAGACATAATATGGGGGGTGTAAAAAGAAGATGCAAACTGGTTCATGTTTGTTAAAGACACACAGATAACCCTGGAAATCCTGAACTGATGGTCACAAGTTAACCTGCTATCATTTTTTCCTTTTTCCTTTCTCTAAGCAAAATTAATATATTATAGCTCCTAAGAAGCGTCACCCAGGGGACTTGTCTAGGTCTACAATTCTAAGTGTAACGTTTGGAATGCGAATCGAATGGAAAAGTCATTTGAAGCATAACACATCCGTGTGTAGGCCACGTCCTCTAGCGCTGTAATTGGACATCGTCCCTCCGGGATGCTGCAACATTCTTGTCTTTTACTTAGGTAGAATAACATAAATTTAAAGTGAAAGTCAAAGGAAAACATTGGTCTGCGTGCTTCCTTTTTAGGGTTCCTTACCCAAAGGGTAAAACGGGACCCTATTACTATGACTCCGCTATCCGTCCGTCTGTCTGTCTGTCTATCCGTCTGTCACCAGGCTGTATCTCATGAACTGTGATAGTAAGACAGTTGAAATTTTTACAGATGATGTATTTCTGTTAATATGTTGTTCTGTTTCTGTTAACTGCGAACCTGAAATCCGTCGACGGATAGGATTGGCCAAAACAGCAATGACTCAAATGAGTAAAATATGGAAAAACAGCAACATCAGTAGACGAACGAAAATCCATATAGTGCGTACGCTTGTCTTTTCTTTCTTTCTTTATGGCTCAGAAGCCTGGACCCTTAAAGCCACTGACAGGCAGAGAATCGATGCATTTGAGATGTGGTGCTGGCGGCGTCTACTAAGAATCCCCTGGACAGCGCATCGAACAAACGTGTCCATCCTGAAGCAGCTGAAGATCGAGCAACAAAACCGTCTCTCTTCCATCTGCCTGCACCGGGTACTGAAATACTTTGGTCATATAGCCCGCAGGAATACCGACAACCTGGAAAGGCTTATCGTAACGGGCAAGATCGAGGGCAAAAGACCAAGAGGCCGGAGTCCGAAACGTTGGTCCGACCAGGTGTCGCAGCATTTAGAAATGCCAGTCATCATGGCACTCCACGAAGCTGAAGATCGAAGGAGGTGGAGAGAAGCAATACATACCCTGCATGGAGGGAGTCACAATCCTCAACAATGAGGGAACGACTGAGGGGAGGTATTTCTGTTGCCGCTATAACAAGAAATACAGAATAAAAAAATATTTAAGTGGGGCTCCCATACAACAGACATGATTTTTTTGCCATTTTTATAGATAATGGTACGGAACCCTTCGTGCGCGACTTCAACTCGCACTTGGCCAGTTTATTCGTCTACATTTGAAAATGACTGAGAGATGAAAATGTAAAACATTGAAAGCATCCGTAGTGAATATAGGAGTCTTATTACTTGTGACAGAATGGAGATGGTGTACCTTACTCATGCGTTTGGGATCAGAGGTTGTTTGCTTGTTTGTTGGTTCATTTTTTATGTTACGTTCTTGATATGATTAGCTAGGTTTCGATGCAATTGTATTCTGATTCATCAGGTTTTTTTCTAGTGATTTGGTATACTGTTTCTTGGGGATTGGTGCTGTTCTAGAATCTAGAATGGTCAAAATCTATTTATTGGGCGTTGAGGAATCATGCGGGCATCACTGAGGTTGTTGACTTGAATCCAAACTCCGTCTCGTCAACTTATGTACAAATCTGCTTTTTTGATATTTAATCGCAAGAATTAGGACTAGAAGACGCAGGTTCACTCCCTGCCCGAGCAATATCATTTTTCTTCTTCCTAATAAAAAAAATCTACTATTTTCCATGAATATGCCTCACAATTGTAAGTAGTTACCTACTAACACTTGTGAGGCATACTATATATACTTTGCTTATATACAGGATACATATAGAGACAAAGACCTTCTGGTACAGAATACTTAACAGCTCCAGTCCCAAGAGCGCAGACCCAGACACTTTGACCTAGAAAACGAGCAATCACTTACCTAGGTACTGTCCTTACCTACATACTGCATAAAATATGCTAGGCTGTACCTATTGGGCACTAGCTTTTACCCGCTGCTTTGCTATTAAGTATTCTGTGCTATCTTCTGTAGCGGCTACATTTCTGAAGCACTGGTCGCGTCAGTTTTAGCATTTCTTTTCTTGGCCCGGACATCAATTTGAGTAGGTACTACTATAGAAAAGATCTCGTATACTAAGATGGAATTGATAAGCGCACTCAATCATGCTAAATCTTTAGCTTTTACATAATTGAGTAACAAACACAAAAAATACCAGATCTGTGGTAACAAACATCCATCCATAAAAAGTTTGTAAACTTTTAGTAAGATTACAATATATTTTAAATAGGATTTAATTATACTAGCTGCTCCCTGCGCTTTTACCCGCGTGGACAAATTTTCCTTGATGAAGAAAAAAAGAAAGAAAAAAGAACTTTCGAGTTTATATTATTAGCACGTAGGAATAGGAAAGTAATATGATTCAAGATCAAAAGTAAATCTCTAGAGGCAGTACAAACGAATCCCCTTCGAGCCGAATCCACTTGTACATTCTCAGTGCGTATTAACGAGGTAGGAGAATTGTTTTCTTAAGGTCGCTTTTATTGATTTGACCTCCGCACTTGGCGCACTCTTGCGAAACATAGGAACGAGAGTACGTACCCACGATATGTACTTCTACTATAGGGTACTATATGGTAACACTTTTAACCTTAAGTCTTCTAAGATTAAGGATAGAATTCTTCAGCTTTCGGCAAGCATTTTATTTTTGTGCGCAGAAGTCGTGATAGGTCTTTCGTAAGCTGGAGGACTTTGCAGTTATTCAGCCGCCAAGCAGAAGTGCGTAAGCATTACTGTGTTCCGATAGCCAGCGAAATTACTGGATTATTGTTATTGTTATGGGCTGGCGTATTGCTTACCATCAGGCAAACGACCAGCTCGTCTCGTCATACAGTTACATATAAAAATAACAAAACATGGGTGATGAGCGCAATGCAGTGCTACGCACATACGCAGTACTATCTATAAGTTCTGGGTGGCACTGCAATTCTTATGGGCAGTCACGGCGGTTACCATCAGGCGAACGACTTGCTCGTCTCATTATATTAGATTACTCTTTATTGTTTCACCACCGAAAACATAATAACAAAAAGAAAAAACACCACCAACTTAAAAACTAAAGTGTTACAATACGCGCTTTTATCGTTCAAAGCGATCATTGCTCAGTTTCATAAAAAACCATCAGTGGAACCGTCCAACTCAAACGCCGATCGCATCCTACAAACTGCTACAGTATTAGTTGTTATTGGAGAGGATGTTTCTTTCTTCAATACGTGAAGAGAAAGTATGGTTAATCTTGTTAGCTAATGTTTACTTCTGCCACAGAATAAATATTAGTATACGCTTCTGCATCACAATCAACATTAGATGAAGCGGAGCAAATACAAACTCGCCATTCCTAACTAGGTTTGCGGTACCTAAATCTCGTAACGAATCAACAAACCATCCATCGTTGTTGTTCAACGGTCAGTTAATCGAAATTAAGACCGTCTTCAACCCAAAGAAACGACCAATTTATCTTTGCCACACCGATTTGAAGCACCAAAATGTGATTATTCGAATTTAATCCCTAACTGCTCAGAAATAGATTTCATATAAGACACTGAATAGATAGTAGTATGTATGAACAGCAGAGTTAGGTGATCGCATAGTATTTTTATCTCAGAAACGATTGACCGACTGACCGATCGATAAGAACGGATGCCGGCAGTATGCGGCGACGACGTAAACCTGATCGAGCGGTTTAAAAAAAATAATGTCAAGTATTTGCGCGCGAAAGTGGAATGCTTCCATAAAGTCAGTTTCAAATAGGTAAATAATAAAATGCAATTAAGCATATTTTTCACGTAGGTGTTTTGGCAGAACCAGGACTGGGCAGGATCTATCTACTTATACTTACCTACCTTCTTTAAATATTTCTCCTCTTTCTTCACTGAGTTAAGGAGGAAAATAATAAGTTATTAGTTGTTACAGAATATTGATAAACCTTGAGACCGAATGTAGAAGTGACGTCACTTGTCTCACGAGTGCCTAGCAGATAGTAGAAGAATAAGATCTTATTCATAACGTAATATACATAACGGCAATAAGACAGTTTTCTTTGTGTAAACAAAGAAAACCATTATTCTTTACAATTTTCTGAATACAAAAAGGACATCCCTGGTGGGGATCGAACCCACGACCTTTGGATTAGAAGTCCAACGCGCTATCCTCTGCGCCACAGGGACTAGTAACTGCTGTGTCGAAATTATACGTTGATCGCTGAGCGCGTTCATGTGCGTCACTCACACATTGACGTCACAATACTATTATGGAAAGGTCTGTGTGGGTGAATATGAAATAAGTAACCACGGAGTAACTAGTAGTTATTCTATGGAAATAAGGATGAGAACCATGTCATAGGAAATACACTCTTCGGTTATCAATGAATATAAAATTATTAGTAAGTTTTAATGAAATCAATTTAGCTAAAGTAGGTAATTTTGTTTTTAGGGCTGTGTGATAATATGTTATAGAATAGACGTCCCCGCAGAGTTTCTTGGTGTTATCTTCTCTAGCGGGCGTATATCCGAAGCACTGGTAGAGTCAGTTTTCGCATTTCTTTTCAGCACCCAGACTTCAATTTGAGTATAGGAAAGAAATGGGTAAACATACTTACCTTTTTTTAAAGTCATGTTAACACAAGTTACAAATTTTAACATATTTTATTTGTATCATGAGTTTATGACCGTTAAAAGTGCACTTTTGTGCCTTTTTAATAAATGATTTTTGACTTTGACTTTGTTTATACTTGTCACACGTAAACAGAAAATTCGTTTTGTTAACCGCAACTCATCCGGTTAAATTGCAAAACCTTTTTCGAAACAAAAACCGTAAATCGGAAAGAGCCTCTCAGCACAGGGAAAAACTTGTTGCTCCTCAGGCTCACCCGCCGTTTTCAGGCATACAAAGTATCCTGTCCTTTTCCAGAGCCTAAAGTAGGTAGGTATAGGTAACTACTTTTGGTTACATATTTCTTCAAGGCCAGAGTGAATAGGTATCTTCTAGATCTACGTGCTCCATCTTCGGCCACATCGTCTCGTCTCGTCTCGTCGTCTCTCTGTGTAGTTCACTACTGCCTTTATATATTATGTTTATTATATTATTATGTATGTTTATAATTGGTATATATTATTGTATATTTAATATAGATAATAGTATATGTTATTATAGTTTGTACTCTTTGTACATACATTTGTATATTATGTCATTTATGTTGACACCCCGTCTCTTACAGTTTCTTTAAGTCCTCTCCATCCAAAGGTTGTCTGAAGAGATCGCTTTGAGCGGTAAGACCGCCCATTGTAACACTATAGTTTTTAAGTTTGTAATTGTACTTTTTGTTATTATGTTTTCTGGTGGTGAAGCTATTATTACATTAATGTTTATGATAACTATTATTAGTAGGAAGGATCTTTGAAAAACTAACAAATATTATCTCTATGAGAGAAGGCCCGTGTCCCAGCAGTGGGAACGTGATGGGCTAATGTTTTTGGGAATTTTATATACATATGTACATGATGAACAAATAAACACGAATTTCGGTTAAACTACTAGTTCAATAGTACATTGTACACCGAGGGTAGAAAACGACAGAAATAGAACTTTCTCCCGAGTGATATATAGTGCTTTATACTACACCTACGAGGAAAATAAACAAAATTTAACGCAACGAAATAAATTGCCGCGCTTTTTTTTTGTATTGCAGAATAAGGTTGCCATCCTAATTTCATTAAAAATAGAAAACAAAAAAAAAACCGCCTCTTTTCTCTAATTATTTGATATAAAACCTTTTTGAGATTTGAGGTTTGTATGTTTCCCGCCCCTTTTTTCTAATTATTTCATACAAGACCTTTTTGAGGTTTGACGTTTGTGTTTTTTTTTATGTTCGCTGCTAAAAAACAAAAGAAAGCTAGCCGGGCAGTAATGGATTTTCATACAACATTCCTGCCCTGCTTCGGAGGGCAGTAATGAAATTCCATATAACTTTTCCCGCCGCACATTTTTAAGGGAGAAATTACGAACTTTGTAACCCGTTTATGAACGAGTAATAAGACACTTTCCGAGTGGGTGTGGTATAAACTAATTAACCGACTTCTAATGCACATAACGGCATCTGAGATAACGGTTTTTTTACAAGTCGTCATGAATTTGCACAAAGCGCTAAAAACGAGTGGACAAGTTCATATGCAGTTTGGTCACTATGTCATTCACCATCACTCGAACGTTGAAGCTATCCAGCTTCTCGACAACACAGACCTACTGTGGACCTACCCCCGTACCCACCATATGCCCCTCAGGCGTCAATAGTATAATGAACGTGTTGAACTCAAATTAAGGTGTATAATATTTACTGCGACAATGTTTTATGATGACATAATATATATTGTCCCTTGAAAGTTTATCTCAACTTGTCGTTATCGTATTTTGGTGTAATTGAATGATATTAATTCAATTTCTTGTTTGAATCAACATTAATTAGACCGTATCTCATTAGTCGCATTGAAGACCCATACATAATACTAAGGAACAGAAGCATCACTCCGCAAAGAAATTTAAACAAATAGCGACTCTTGCTATGACGCAATAAAATTCAATTCAGCTCGCGTAGCGCTGCATACCTACTAGTCATATTAACCTACAGAGCGCCTCTTTTTCTATCGCATAGCTCTTATCTCTTCTGACACGGCACGTGTAACGACGCGCGACCCGCCGTCGGTGTCCGGCTATGTACTTGTATATTTGTACCTACAGTGCGGAGTGCGCTAGGCCTCTGGCCTGCTATACCTTAATTTGAGCTTAACACGATAGACGATTGGCGCTTGAAGGGTAAGAGGGCTAGTGAGAAAACTCAAAAGGACAAAAGTTTTAGTCCTTTAGTATTCTGTGGTTTTAGTGAAGTGTAATGCAATGTATCTTCAAAGTCAAAGATCAAATATCGATGAAATTTATATGGGACCACTTCGTAGCTATACTGAACCCAACGCAAAAAGAATTTTCCAAATCGTTTCATAAATGACGGAGTTCTGAGGTAACAAACATTAAAAAAAAATACAATCACACAGCAGTTTAGTCAAATTAAAATTAATTACGGGTATTACAAAAAAATTAAGCAGAAAAAATTGTATGCACAAAAAATAAGGTAAAGAATCTCTAATGTGCCCTTAAACCCATTTCGTTCATAAAATTAACATTACCTACTATAATCGAATTACCGTTTCTACTTCATAATTGAACTACATTCTATGTTAGTACATTTTGTTAGGGCGTAATAGACTGCACTGCGTAATATAAAATGATTGGTAATTATCGTATATTTGGCCCTACGACCTTAGCCCACTGGGACTACCCAGTGGCACAGGAGTCCTACCGACCTACTATTATTTATTCTGTGCCACTGGTCCAGTTTTAGTTAGCGGACTGATAAAATGTAAAATTAACCTTGCCGTTAGCTAATCGTTTTGTGCTCTTGAATTGTTTCTATACCAGCACAGTGTTACAACACTGTCTATAGGTGGTATGCCGTCCCACTGCTGGACAAAATTGATGTGATTGCCCAGCAACTCTACTACAAAATAAAAATAAGTAAGTATAACCCTTGATAGTTTTTTTTTTTTACTATTTATAGGCTTGCGTTTGACCGCTATCTCACCTGTTGTTAAGTGACGATGCGGTCAAAGACGGTGTAGCACGCTCGCCTAGAAGAAACCTGTATATTAAGTCATTATATATATGTGTATTAAGTCTTCTGAAGTATAAAATAACAGTAAAGTTACAAAAAAAGTTACAAGTATAACAGTAAAGTTACAAAAGTTACAATAAGTACAATTAATATAACCCGTATAGAACGCACCAATAAACAACTATTTTCTTACTTAACTTCTACCCTCAACATGAAAGAAAAAAAAATATAATTTAATCTTAGTTAATAAAGATATTGCTTAGAAAATTAATTATAAAATTATGTACTATGAACTACGCAACGGGGAAATTGACTACTTAGTATGACATCAAAACAAGAAGTACGAAGATAACAAAAGAAAAACATCACTTACTTAACAATAAAAAGTGTAGAGAAAGGTAGACAGGTACCTATCAAACAATAACAACAGATCTCCGACAAAGATTTCAATTCACGATAAACTAACAAAATCCATAAAAAACAAAACTTACCACATCTCAAACACCTTCTGAAGGAAGGCATAAAATCCAAACAATTGTTTTTCATACACAAAATGTTGTTGCACAGTTTGTTTATTTCTTATGTATTTGTTTGCGAATCGCGTAACCATAGCAACGGCAAGATGGCCGCCTGACGCATGCGAGCTGCGTACGGGGCGCGGGAAGACTGGCGCGCAAGTCGTGCGTCGGCTTTGGCGCCAAAGCGTACCACCTACATTTTATCTTGAATTAAAAAGTTATAAAAAAAGAATAAACGATCGAACGCCGCTTACGTTTTATCTTTTTAAATTCCTTCCGCGAATGTTCCGGAAAAGTCTCGTGGTAGGTGATTTTACTTCCTTTTCTGTACAGAAACAATGGGTGATTAAAGTTTTGATGACGCGTTCAGATAAGTTGTATTATTGATTGCACTTTCGTTTAAATACAATGTCGTTTGACATATAGGTAATGTATTTTCGAGTCCTTAGTATTATGCGAATGTTAATATCTAAAATAATGTAAGTACGGTTGTACCTTTTGTGAATTATATGTTTGTACGTATTTAATTTACCTAGGTAGGTACTTAAACCTATTTCGGCAGCTGGTAGTGATACCTAAGTCACAATAATGTCTTCCAATTCGCAGGGCACGAAGCTCCGAAGCACGGTAGATCTCAATAATAATTGTAAGCATTGCTTAACAAAAACAACTCGGTCATCAAAAGAAAGAAAGAAACGTTTATTTGCAACAATTAATAATAATAATAAATGAGTTTATTTGCATAAAGGTTTACATATTAATTTTTGAATCCATAGGCTCCCGAACTAGTTAGAAACTGTGTTTCGGCTATATTATAATATATATTAACTATCTAGCTAATTAACTTATAAACACATGACATAAAAATAATCAGAAAACAAAAAAAAAACATTAAAAGTGTTACAGATTATAATAATATAAAAAATAGAAATTTGTTGCCAACCGGCCTCTACTCAGCGTTATGCTTGGTCGTGCAACCAGCGCTGGGTCTTCCGTTGAATCCGTTTGTGACTAAATATACACCTTAGAGTATACACATTTTCCTTTCCTTTTGTATTCTGTGGTATACATAACTAGGTATAGATAGATAGATAAACACTTTATTATTCACCTTAAAAATAGAGATAAAGTACAATTCAAATGTTTACAGTGGTGTAACAATGGGCGGTCTTATCGCTTAAAGCGATCTCTTCCAGACAACCTTTGGATGGAGAGGAATAACGAAACATACACAGACGGTGTATATATACCTACTCTAAGATATACCACAGAATACTAAGGGACAGAAGCATCACTCCGCAAAGAAATTTAAACAAATAGCGAATCTTGCTATGACGCAATAAAATTCAATTCAGCTCGCGTAGCGCTGCATACCTACCAGTTATATTTACCTACAGAGCGCCTCTCTTTCTATCGCATAGCTCTTATCTTTTCTGACGCGGCACGTGTAACGACGCGCGACCCGCCGTCGGTGTCCGGCTATGTACTTGTAGCTTCGTACCTACAGTGCAGAGTGCGCTAGGCCTGCTAATACCACATAGATAGTGATGTAACCGCGGATACGGCAATTACCACAGAATACTAAGCAATTACGCAATATACGGCACACAATACCGTAGTGATACCATACGCGCTACCCGCTGACGGTGTCCGGCTATGTACTTGTAGCTTCGTACCTACAGTGCGGAGTGCGCTAGGCCTGGATATACACAGATCTGAAACACAATGAACTTATCCGAAACATTAAAACTATTTACCAGCAAAAACATTTTAAAATAATACTAGCTATGTATATTCGCGAGGGCCAAGTAGGTATAAAAGTTCGTCTTATGGTCGAATCAATCTAAAAATCTTTACAGACCATTGCCCAATAGCGCCTCCATTTTTTCAAATTAAAGAGCACAATGGCGCAGGACAATCACACCAGTTAAATCAAAAATGTCGATTGTTCGACAATAGATGTTTGATGCACTGTCGATGCCGAGGTAATGGATAAAAAGTTGACAAATACTATTCCACCTGGACTAGGATTTAGAGCAATAAAGATTAAGGCATTATTTGCGAGCGTAATTATCAACTGGAAGTGGTTTAATTTTAAATTACTCATGGTAGCTCTATCGTATACGGGAGGCCATCTGGGCTTTGCCAGTTATTCTGCCGCCAAGCAGCAGTGCGCAAGCGTTACTGTGTTCCGGTTTGAAGGGCATTGTAGCCAGCGAAATTATTGGGTATTATGAGACTCAACAGCTAATTGTCTCAGGGTGACGAGCGCAGTGCAGCGCCGCGCAGGAATTTGCAAAACAAAGTTCTGGGTGGTGCTGTTATTGTTATGGGCTGGCGTGTTGCTTACCATCAGGCAAACGACCAGCTCGTCTCGTCAATCAGATGTAAAAAAAGTAGTTACGTTTATTCGGCTAGCAAACATATGGAATCGTTTCACACATTACCTGTAACATAGTTGCGGAACCGGATCGTACATATTCTATGGAAATATTCGTGCATGAGACCAAGCCATATCAATCTGTGGGTGTTCGTGTACAGTGGCCATAGTGTTTGAAAGTAAAAGTTGGACGTCGGTAATGGATAGTTCAATTAGCGAAGACCGCAAATCAGTTCAATGGCTCGTTATTGTGGAAATGGTGTGGTTATAGGTATTAAAGAAGTCTGCAGACAAATTGCGTTTATTGGGTTGTGAATATTTTAAGTGTAGGTAAAATAGAATCTCTAAACAAATGCCCCTCAGTGTCTTGCCGTATCTTGTGAGTAGTGGTTTTTTTTCCGATACGGTGGTACAGTCATTGTGATAAATAAACGTTCATAAGTGTGTCTGTGATGCGAAAATGATTAATAAAGAGATTTTGATTTGATTTTAATAGTTTCTCAAAAGTTTTTTTTAGATTGATTGTGGTTGTTTCGGCTTTGCAAAGTTTGAATATTCGGCCATTGTTGACGACCATTTATTTTATGGAACTGAATGATGAGACGAGCAAGTCGTTCGCCTGATGGTAAGTGCCACACCTGCCCATAACAATCGCAGTACCACCCAGAACTTTTAATACTATAAAAAGCTCTGCGTAGCACTGCATTGCGCTCATCACCCCGAGACATGAGATATTAAGTCTCATATGCCCATTAATTTTTAATTTTTATTTGCCATGGTGACTATGTAGGTATGTGTATGTGGTGCCATTTATATTGCCACTATTTTGCAGTGCATCAGGGAGGTTCGCTGAAGAGCGCACAGACGAATTCTACGCCATTATGCGTTAAAGTAGTACCAACTGTTTTCTGAACATCTTTGCTGAGTGTGAGGACTCGCACTATCTGAGACACTGGACGGCGGGTCACAAGCCGATGTCAATGTTTGTGTCTTAATAATTTCAGTGTTTATATTTTTTGCATTTAACTAACATAGGATAAGTTTTACTAACAAAATGGACCGTTGTCTGTGTTGTAAATATTATATTTAATCTGTGCTCATATATATAGTCTGTGACTATTCATTCTTCTCTCGACAATAAAAGAACAGTGCGGACGTGTTATTTTTAATTTCCAATAAATCAACCACTGAACGCTATTATAGGCATATATAAAAAGGCCTACCTCGTCCAGTCTGATATAAATGATTAAATAAATAAATAATAGTAACAGTAACAGTAGTAACTACTAAGTATATAGGTACTAATAACATCTTCTAGATAGATTGCTATAGTAGTATATAGTGTGTTCCTATTTACAATTTAATTTTCAAAAAAAGGACCTAACTGTTAAAATTTATATTAGCTGCGACTGCCTCAATATTAACATCTGTTCTCGCAATAATTAATACATACCTATATTGTTAAGTTACATAATGTAGACCCTCTTTTGGCTTAAGTTGAAATTATATGTAACTAGTTATAGATTACTAAAATAGATGTGAATCTAAGAATAAATAAATAAATAATATTAACAAAGTACATTTGTATGGGACAAATGTACTTTGTTAATAAACCCGTTTCGCAATTAGGTAGGTATTTCAAAAATGTTGTATATACCCTCTGTGTATCGTACTTCCGTTCACGTGGACTTTTTGTTTTAATTTAATTTTGGAAAATAAATCTCACCTCTATCCCACCGTACAGTGAATCATTGTCACTTCACAAGTAACGTAGAATTAAAATGCGTTGTAGAGTACCGCGGGCAGCACCGCGAGAGGTGTCAGTTCGAGTCTCGGGAAGGTACGAAGACATTTTAGTATGTGGGATGGGATGGGTGTAGGACGGAACTAGCTTAGCCTTTGTTGTGAAGATGTTAAGAAATAAATACCTGATATTACTTGTTTGTGGAATGTAAAGTATAGGGGGCTTACAGTTACCTGTCTATAATGAATTGTTGGTCTTGATACGTATTACCCTTTTTTTATGTAACTGGATGACGCGACGAGCTGGTCGTTTGCCTGATGGTAAGCAATGCGCCAGCTCATAACAATAACAGCACCATCCAGAACGTTGTTTTGCAAAATCCTGCATGGTGTTACACTGCGCTCGTCACCCTGAGACAAAGGCAAGGAAAACAAAGGATAAATAAATTAATACATTTAATAACAAAAAAATAACGACTTCAATCCTGATGTATCTTTGAAGTCCAAGGTCGTACCTATATCGATGAAATTTATAGAGGAACACCTTGTAGCTATACTGACCCCAACGCAAAAACAATTTCACGTCGGTTTATAAATGACAGAGTTCTGAGGTAACAAACATAAAAAGTGTAATCGAAATGAAAACATCCTCCTTTTTGAGTCGGTTAAAAATAGGTCAAAATAGGTCTCCCGTAGAATGTTAATAAAATAAGAACTAGAGAGTTCGTTCCTCAGTTTTTGTGTCTCATCAATCTGGCCAAAGGATGTGAGTTTCTACAAGTACACCAGCCTCATAAAGGAGCCGAAATATCTTCATTATAATCTCATACCAAAACAAAATACAAATTACTTCTCTCGCCAAGGCGAAATCGTTCAGTCACGAATTTTGGGCGATAGTGACGGCATTATACATTTTTGTTGATGTAAGAGAAGGACGGAAGAGTGTACCTTTCGGCGCAAGACGGTTCCCACGGTGTACTTAGTTACTTGTGATTATTATACTTCAGAATATGTATAGTTAAGTATTATGTTTGATGGATAATTCCGTTTTGTCTTGGGAACACTTATCTTTCATAATTTTTAGGCGAGATGGGTCATAATCAGGCGTAAACTAAAATCTGAACAGGAAGTCCGGAACAATCTTCTTTCAAGGGTTTATTATTGAATGCATAGAATGCGAAGACGCGGGTTCGAAACTTGAGATTTTAGCGGCTTATAGAATGCAGTCATGGTTTGCGGCTGAAACGTTTCTTTCTTGAATTTTTTTATGTAAAAGTTTTAACAAATTCTTTTATCTAGCACTTCAAATCAAATGGCTCCAAAATATTTTTAAAGATTGCAGTAAATATCGCGCTTTTGCAGGGCTGTGACGTCACAGAAATCCGTTTCAATCGGCTCGCTAAAAACGTACGTGTTGCACTGTTTTGGTGTATGGGAGATTGGGAGGGTAAGAGACGGGTGATGTCACGGAATTGGCGCGAGGATCCGTGTTTTTACTGAACTTAATATTCTATAAAAAAACATAAACATAAAAATTTATTTATTGACATAGTAAGTGTTACAATTTCATTATAGAAGTTTCAAAGACTAGCTTCTCCCAATTTGGATACATAAAAATGCCAAATCTGAATACATAGTTAAAATAAACATAGAGAAAATTAAGAAAATAAAAAACATGCTATGAAAGAAAGAAAGAAAACACATTTACTGGTGGTAGGTTTCTCGTATGCGAGAGGCCGTCTGGGTGGGTACCACCGCTTTGCCAATTATTCAGCCGCCAAGCAGTAGTGCTCAAGCATTACTGTGTTCCGGCTTGAAGGGCATTGTAGCCAGTGAAATTACTGGGCATTATGAGACTCAACAGCTAATTGTCTCTGGATGACGAGCGCAGCGCAGCGCCGCGCAGGATTTTGCAAAACAAAGTTCTGGGTGGTGGTGTTATTGTTATGGGCTGGCGTATTGCTTACCATCAGGCGAACAACCAGCTAGTCTCGTCATTCTGTAACATAAAATGTTGAGATAGGTGCAATGCACATCACTATCGTTTAGTCCCATCCCTAGACTTAAGATTTGATTTACTCTATGTTCTCTCTGTCATGGCGTTCTCATAAGTTAAGATGTAGTTTTGTGTTGTAAAAGGTAATTAAAGCAAGAATATAAGAAATAAAAGGTTTTTATTGAAGAACAAAAAGCAGAGCACCCAACAGTGGTAGCAGAGCGTGGTTATTACCGTTTTGGAGTTGAAGATGAGTTCCAGGGGACGTTTTCCCGTGGCGCAATTTGCCGGCGAGAATTTCAACACGTGGACATTTAGAATCAAAAGTATATTAAAGGAAAATGGAGTACTATCTGCAGTTCAAGACAAAAAGTTTCACCTAAGTGAGGAAAATGCCAACAGCGAGGCGAAGGCGCAGGCGATACTCATCGCTGGGGTGGCCGACAGTCACATTGAATATATTAAAAAGGATTCGGCATTCGCCATGTTAGAAAGTTTGGAAAATTGCTTCAAAAAGAAAGGAGTGAGAAGTAAACTATTCATACGTAGAAGATTGTTAGACACAAAATATGTTGAAAAGCAATCTCTGTCACAACATTTTACCATATTAGAGGAAATGTTCTCCGAGCTCAAGGAGGCTGATGCAGCATTGAACGAAGAAGAACAGGTTAACTATTTGTTGTTGTCAATGCCACCTTCCTATGAGGGAATAGTAACCGCATTAGAAACAGTGACCGACTTAAAATATGATTTTGTCAAAACCAGATTGTTAGGAGAAGAGGAGAAGAAGAAGAAACATAGTGTGGTGGATAATAATTCCCAATCTACTAACGCATTTTTATGCTATAATTGTGGTAAACAAGGACATAAAAGATTTCAATGTAGACAAGGCCGGACAAATAATCAACAACATGGTAGAGGTTATAATAATAACTCAAGACAAGGACGAGACTATGTACAAGGACGAGAATATACACAAGGACGAGACTATACACAAGGTAGAGGATATATTCAAGGGATGGTGAATCGAGGACGAGGTCACATGCAGGGAGCAGGAGGAAGAGGTTATAATCAAGCACAGGGAGGTAACTACAGGCAAGGTCAAGGGAGAGAGCGTCAAGCTTATAGTGCGGAGAAGGGTAACTATGCGTTTCAATGTGAGAATGAGGACAGTGAGGCTAATATTTATAAAAATGAAAATATAGTGTGGTGTGTCGATTCAGGGTGTTCTGACCACTTGGTAAATACAAAAGACTATTTTGTGGACTATTTGGAACTAAAACAACCAAAAAATATTTCTGCAGCAAAGAATGGAATAACATTGCAAGCCTTCGGAGTAGGTAATATAAATGTAAAATGCTTTGTTGGTAAAAAAGAAACAAATTGTACTATCAAAAATGTGTATTATGTTCCAGAGCTCAAAAAAACTTGTTGTCTGTATCTAAAATAGAATCCAGCGGTCTGGAAGTATCATTTTGTAGAGGGAAGGTAAGAATTTACAATAAAAATTATTTGCTAATGATAGGAAATGCTGATGGTAACTTGTATACTATAGAAATGGTAATTGTACTTCAAAATTGTAATTATTCTGTGACAAATGATAATAACAGTTCAGTAAATCTGTGGCACAGGCGTTTTGGCCACTTAGGTATGAAAAACATAAACATTTTGGTACAAAAAAATTTGGTAACTGGATTGGGTGATTTGAAAAATAATAGAATTGAACATAATTTATGTGAACCATGTCTTTTAAGCAAAATGACAAGACAACCTTTTAATAAACAAGGATATAGGGCAAGAAAACCATTAGAACTTGTACACACAGATGTTTGTGGGCCAATCACCCCTTCAGGGAGAGAGGATGATAGGTACTTTGTGACATTTATAGATGACTTTACTCATTTTGTCATTGTATATTTAATTAAAAACAAATCTGAGGTTTTTGATAAGTTTAAAGATTATTATTATTATGCAACAAACCATTTCAATTCAAACTTGCTAAAACTACAGTCAGATAATGGAAGGGAGTACATCTCAAATGAATTTCAAAGATTTTGTGCTAAGGAAGGAATACAAATGCATTATACTGTACCATACAATCCGGAAATGAATGGTGTTGCCGAACGAATGAACCGAACCTTGATTGAAAAGGCTAGAACAATTTTATTGGAGTCGAGTTTAGATAAACAATTTTGGGGAGATGCCGTGCTATATGCAGCGTATGTTACAAATAGAAGTCCTTCAGTAGGTAGAGAAGTTACGGCCAGCGAAATGTGGACCGGTAGAAAACCAGATGTATCAAATATGCGAGTATTCGGGTGCACTGCATATAATCATATACCAAAGGAACAAAGAAGGAAATTGGATAATACAGGGAGAAAAATGATAATGATTGGATATTCTACGTCAGGATATAGACTATATGATATGGAAACACAAAAAGTAGTTAACGCAAGAAATGTGGTGTTTGATGAAAGAACAAAAGAAGA
The DNA here is from genome assembly GCA_951640565.1 of Petrophora chlorosata. Classification (NCBI taxonomy): domain Eukaryota; kingdom Metazoa; phylum Arthropoda; class Insecta; order Lepidoptera; family Geometridae; genus Petrophora; species Petrophora chlorosata. Next base: position 2,637,427 of record OX621189.1, on the reverse strand, counting down.
CAGAATATTATACTTACCTACAGAGAGGGGAGATTTTATAGAAGATAATAGAAGAATTGAAAAGGAAATTGAAGGAGAAAATCGTGATGAAGAAATAAGACCAGAAGAAGGAAATTATTATGAAGAAGGAAATGAAGAAGAAAGAAGAGAACTGCAAATAGAAGAACAAGAAATAGAAAATAGTCCCAACCAAGAGTTAAACCAGAGGCAAATAATAACATTAAAAGGACAGCGGCAAGAAAGTGCTAGAAGTGCAAGGGCTAAGAGAAGAATTCAGCAACCAAAATGGCATAAAGATTATATAATTAACCTAGAGGAAGATGACGAAGCATTATATGCACTACTTTCAGCAAATCAGGAGGATGTACCTGTATGCTTTGAGGAAATAGAAGAAAGAAGTGATAAACAAGATTGGAAGAATGCAATTAAAGAAGAATTTAAAGTCCTGGAAGACAGTGAAACATGGAAAATTGTACCTAAACCAGAAAAAGATAAGTTATTGGATAGTAAGTGGGTTTTTGCAAAGAAAAATGTAGGAGAACAAGAAATATGTAAGGCAAGACTAGTAGTACGTGGATTTCAACAGAAAGATCAACTTGAAGATATTTATTCACCTGTTTTGAAGTTACAAACCTTAAGAGTTTTGTTGTCAGTCGCAGCTTGTAGAGAATATGAATTACATCAAATGGATGTGAAGGGAGCATTTTTATATGGAGACATAAAAGAAGATGTTTATCTGAAACCACCGCAAGGACTAGATTTACCAGAAGGACAAGTATTGAAGTTAACAAAATCATTATACGGTTTGAAGAAATCACCAAAATATTGGTATGAGAAGTTCAATGAGACTATAACGGGATATGGATTTAAACGATCAGAAAATGACTATTGCTTATACAGTATGGGGGATATTTACTTAACATTGTATGTCGATGATCTTTTGATAATGGGAAATGACAAAACTAAAATAGATAAATTAAAAGGTTTTCTTGCATCCAAATTTAGAATGAAGGATATGGGTTCTAATAACTTAAACTACTTAGGAATCTCAATTAAAACACACCCAGCTCAAATACAAATCAATCAAACTAAATATTTAGAAAGTATACTAAGAAAATATGAAATGGAAAATTGTAAAGGTAATGATACACCTATGGATGTAAACTTCAAATATGATGAAGATTCAGTTATTGATATGAGTTATGAGTTACAATGTAGATCTTTAATAGGGTCATTGATGTATGCAACAGTAGGTTCAAGACCTGATTTAGCTACAGCAGTATGTTATTTGAGTAGATTTCAATCAAAACCAAGTGAAAATTTATGGAAAGCTTTGAAAAGAGTACTAAGATATGTAAAACAAACTGTACACTATACTTTAACATATACTAAAAATGATTGTAATTCTGTAACACCTTTAATTGGATATGCAGATGCCGACTGGGCAAGAGATAATGATAGAAAGTCAACTACCGGATATGTATTCAAATTATTTAATAATACCATTGTATGGAGATCTAAAAAACAAACAACTGTAGCACTCAGTACAACAGAGGCAGAATTAGTTTCTTTGTGTGAATCAGTAGTAGAAGCATGTTGGCTTGTAAAATTGTTGGTAGATTTAAATGTAGAGTTCAAAAATGTTATTGTGTATGAGGACAACCAAAGTGCGATAAAAACTGTAAAAAACCCTGACCAAAAGCGATTAAAACATATGGATATCAAATATAATTTTGTAAAACAAAAAGTAGAGGAAGGTCTGATAATTGTAAAATATGTTAATACTAAATTTCAATTGGCAGATGTGTTAACTAAGCCCTTACCTAAAAATCAGTTTAGTAACTTTGTGTGCGAATTAGGTATTAATTAATTAAGATGTGCATTGAGGGAGAGTGTTGAGATAGGTGCAATGCACATCACTATCGTTTAGTCCCATCCCTAGACTTAAGATTTGATTTACTCTATGTTCTCTCTGTCATGGCGTTCTCATAAGTTAAGATGTAGTTTTGTGTTGTAAAAGGTAATTAAAGCAAGAATATAAGAAATAAAAGGTTTTTATTGAAGAACAAAAAGCAGAGCACCCAACATAAAAAAAAGAAAAAAAAAATCAAGACATCACACAACATTACACTGAACACACAAAATAAGGTCAAAGTCAAGTTAAGGTCAAGTATACGCGATGTCATGAAAAGGTGTCGACTCGGCATACGCTAAGGTGTTTTAAAGTACGTTAACACTGATTTTCTGTCGGAACTCTGTACATGACATCACGAACAATCAGACGAAGACATGACAGGAAAAAACAAAACAAATGTTACATATTGATATGTGTGTGAGTGTGTGAGGGCTATAACTTTGTACATACTTGACGTATCAATCTGAAATAAAAAATTATATTTATTTAATAGTTCTTCCAGGCTCATTAGGAAATAATAGGCGGAGCTTGAAGCCACAGATCAGACGGCTTGGTATAGAAAGATTCGTCCAAGCACGTCAGATTTCATCTTACGTCGGCATCATCCATTCATCCATCATCTTACAAACTACAAAAGTAAGACAAATTACAAAATGAAAGGTCGGCAGTCGGCACATACAAACAAGATGTAAGTCATACATTCGTAAATTAATCACAGAAATGTATGAAGATGTATGATTTATATCCATAAGCAGCGCTGACAGCGCTTGCTATAATTAATGAAATTACACGGGTTTTTGTGTCGCTTTATTATTTTGAATGTTGTTGTTTATGAGTACCTGTTTCTTTTATTAACATTAGTTTTAAAATAACTACAATGATATAAGAATTATAAATCAAAATAAATGCAGCTTTACTATTTGATAGGATACTTAACCTGCTTGAGCGGCTGTGTATTTTTTTAACAATCCTTCATTTTATTATGATGAATACACCAAGTGCCGGTGGTATATCTACCAAGAAAAAAACTATGTATACCAAAACAGAAAAAACACGGTACACCGGGCGGAGTTATGGTTAAAAGCAATGTTTTCCAGTCAAGCTTTGGATATAAACAAAAATAGCTAAAAAAATGATTTATTAAATTATTGATTATTATATTTTATTATATTTTTTGATTTATTGATTTTTTTTATAACACACATGTATGTATATATATGTTACGGCTAATACCCGAAGTGCGGCTACACCTAGTTTTAGCCGGTTAGAACTAGGTGTAGCCACTTACTCTTGGCTACACCTAGTTCTAACCGGCGTCGCATTATTTTTCAGTAGATTATAATCTATTGAAGTGATAGATGATAATCTACATTATATTATATATATCTAATATACATGTTCGCGGCGTTGGGGTGGCCCAAGGGCCACCCCCGCCGCACCCTAACCTACCGAGGGCTGCAGCTATATTCACATGCGGCTGCACCTAGTTCTAGCCACTATGATGAAGGCTAAACCTAGTTCTAACCGAAGATAAGTAAGATATATCTAAGTTTAACCGCATGTAACCGGCTGCACCTAGTTGTAGCCGGCTAAAACTAGGTGTAGCCGCACTTCGGCTTTTAGCCGTAACATATATATATATATATATATATATATACCTACGGTAACAACAATCTATACATATACAAATGAATCCCTATTTCCCTTGGTCACGGCATCACGCGTGAACAGCTGGACCAATTTCGCTAATTCTTGTGTTGTTGTTGTTTTGTGTGAGAAGGTAAGAAAAAATAAGAAAGTTGCACGGAACATTAGACAATTTAAGAAAACTTAACGATCATATTAACGTTTCTAATGTAACCTTATGGCGTTTGACATAACTGTCAGTCGTTTGACAGTTGGTAGTTAAGACTAAACAACGTCTCTCGGGTCAGCTAGTAACATTTAGTCCCTTAGTATTCTGTGCAGTTAGTCAGTTTATAACAACTAACTTATGCCTATCTAAGTATCTAGGACTTTCTGGCGAGAAGTGGAAAGTGATACAGCTCGATTTTGTTTTATTTTCCAAACAAGTGTTATTTCGAGTGATCATGTCTAATATCGGTGGATTATTATATGTTCGTAAACGTGCACGAGTGTAGGCAAATGAAGCAAAATAGAGAAAGACATTGCTTTTTATGTTCTCCCAAAAAGTCCATGGAAAGCTGGAATAAAGTTTCACCACTTTATTGAAGCACTAGGAGAGGGTCCGGCTTGTTGGTGATGACCCTCATTCTCAACTAAACTATAATAAATGGAATATTAAACTATCAAATAAAAACTACGTAAGACAAGGCGGTATGGTCCTTGAGACTTTAGCCTGCCCAAAAGGTAGGCTGTGGCCGTGGTTGTAAAACAACCCATCGAACAAAGCCAAATGCCGTCAAGCGACCAAGTCGTGTTTCGGGATGATGGTCGGTGAACCATCGGGAAGACGGGTCTGAGCAGCCGCTCAACTGCCATCTCTCTCTAGATTTTTGTGCTCCATTTTAGGCCACATCATCGCTTCACATCAAGCAGGATAGTGGCCAAACATGGATCCAAGGGAGCGTTAAAAAAGGGCGAAATGAAAAAAATTAAAAAACAATATATCTAGGTATAATGCAGTGTAGGCATCGATGTATAGAATATACAATACAATGAAAAATGAAATTATATCCTACATAATACTTACCAACTACCATACGAATATAGAGATTCCTATACATATGCTACTACGGTGTTTTCAATAAACGTATTTCGTAACAATCACAAACAAACAAATATGAAACCCAAACAATGCCTCAAATTGACAGAGTACAATCTGTTGGCATGCGCACCGAATCCTAGTTTGTGGGAATTCGGCAGCTCTAGGGGGTTATTAGTGTGCCTTGGCACCTCCACGACATAGAATATAAATGGCAGTCGGTACAGATGGGTTCCTGATAGAGAAATTATATGGGGAAGTACCTATTTTGGGATTCAGCAGTTTTGAGGGTTATTGCACCTTGAGACTCAATCTAAAATCTTACCTTTACTCTCGAAATACTTTCGTACTCCTAGTGTTATTAGAGTGGGTAGACCATTCACTGAATATCACCTTCAAGCTAGTTTTTCCTATATACCTAGGGCCATAATCATAGAGATCTGATTAGAGGTAAGTATTAGTATGTATTATAATTTTTTTTATATTTTTTTGATCACACGACTCTGATAAGTGCGCTTGTTTGAGTATAGGTATACTACATAGAATTAGAGCGTTCTAATTCTATTGAATACGAATAATTAACTATATATGTACTTAGTAGTTATAATAAAGTAGGTAGGCATAGGCATAACATAGAGCCTCTGCTCCATATTCTATGGCACACTCTGTGTGTTCCATCATTGTAATGTGTACGGAATCCTACGATTCGGTCATTATCCGAATTGCTCTATATCGAGGTAATTCCATTGTAATCTACGGGGAATGTCCGGAATGATGATTGTTTATTTTGACCTCCCGTAATGAGAGGGAGAATGAAATGTCTGCTGTGTTGGTATTCTAATTTAAAGAAATCTATTTTGTTGTCATTTCTGTGTTCTTAAAATTACTAGGCTTTAATACAATGTTTACCGATTAGTACATAGGTTGGCGCAATATTTTTTAATCGAGGTCGTATGGGAAAAATTGATTAATTTTTGAAATTCTTGAAATAAAAATGATGTGCTTAATCAGTTCTATTTTCGATTAAGCCCAAAAAACTTTTTTAAGTACTTCAAAAATCTATTATTGATGTTGTCCAGGGTGGTCTAAGATCAGGTGGTAGGAAAAAGAACACGCAGCCGAACACCCACTGGCTGGACAGAAGACTGCAACTCAGTCCACCATAGTCCAGGTCCAGTGTACTCCGCAATGCTACCAACCGCCAGAAATGGAGATGCATTGCCATGTTTTTCCTAGCGTATGGCAATGCAACCTCGCACAGCTTTAGAAACTCTCCCTTACTCTGCCGAAACTGGTAGAGCACTGGAATAGTGTAGAGTAGTATGCTAGTTGACTCTACTGTTTATTCTACCCATGTACAATTGTACACTCAACTTATGTATGTTCTTCTATCTTCTGACGACAGAGAGAGCCCATAGTCGCCTTTGCTTCTTCTTATGAAAGGAGAAGAGTCGTCTTTTTTCATAAACCATTTTATCAAAATACGACGTATTTCATCACACTTGCGAGGAGAAAAATACTAGACTTGTATTACGTAGTTAGTATCTTTGTCCTTAGATTTCGGTGGCAGCAAACCATAACTATAAAAGTATTTCTGGCGGGGTCAAATTATATAATCTTCTCCGTTTGAACTTGCACAGGGAAAAATATAACAAAAATTCTTGAAGAAAATGGCGCCAAGATTTTCTAATCAAATCATCACGCCCATTCAGACGATATTAAAAAGATTATAAAGCGAATATTTTCGTATTTATAACATATTCTTTCGTGAATTGTGAATTATTTTATAAAATATAATGTTTTTTCCCCGTAATTAGGGCAATAGCTACTATTTATTTAATCTCTCTAGAATTTAAGAAATTGCCAGATAAAAACTTTGTTGAATTATTTCAAAAGTAAATCATTATCGCACTAGTGCGGTATGTAAAGTAACAGCACGCTTGCGTAATATTTCGGATTACGAGCCTAAAACCAGTGTAATAAAGTCCCTATTACGAGCGAGTGTGATAAAAAACATAATATAGAGGTATTAAAAGTCAAGCGGTATGCGAATTAATTACAAACCAAAGAATGTTCTCATAATCTGTTCCATAACTAATTCCCATATTTCCTCCCAACACAGGATGAAAGCGCATTGCCCGAAAGGCTTTCCCAGCGTGTTTGTTAAACATAATTAAATAAATAGGGCTCCATCCATCACTGGCGAAGCCTTGCCGACACTGACATGCCGTTTCCCACAGCCGTGCCTTAGGTACCTCCAGTCAAGTGCTTATAGGGATTAGGAATAGATAGCTACTTACATACAGTTGTTATGTTTGTCCGTCTGTACCAGAGAATGAAGTGTCTACTTATACGGAGCTCTGTCGTGGAAATTTCTGAGAAAAAGTATTTTTGAAGATATCCCAAGTAACTTCCAAATATACCTAATATTTGGAAGTTACTTGGGATCAATCAGAAAATTTCAGGATATGTTATTAAATTATAGAGTCAGATTCTAAAATGTTTTCAAAATTTTGCTGAATGTTAGAAAATCCTGTCGCATAATTTAGTTAAGCGCCCTCTATACATGTTTTGATGAACTATATAGTTACGCCATCTGTGAATTTTGTATCAAACTACGTCTCTTCTCAGTTTAAGAAGTACACGCCTCAGGAATGTATTGTGACCTCGTTACATAATGGTGCCAGCTTAAACACCTAGATGTCGCTATAATGCAAATAACTAATAATAATCTCTATTTGAGAGTCTCTTTATAAAATTTATTTGTGCTGTACTTGATGTGATTGCAACTTCGAGTAGACTTTATCTGAGGATTGCAAAGAGCTTCAAACATTCCACTCGTAGTCGTCACTTGCCAACAGTCAAATAACTGTAGAAAAATCGCTAATAATACAATAAGTTATTAAAGTTATCGAGTCGGAATCGGAACGATCTGTTTAAATAACTTATTCATTAACTCTCGTAAATACAGAAAATATAATTATATTAAGTATGATGATAAAGTGAAACATTTTTTAATAAAGAGATTATGTTTTAGACTAAAATACTTTTACTTAGTTTTTATGTAAATAGAGACCATTTTATTTACTAAAATAGAATTTCTAGCAGTATTCTTTCAAAATACGAAGTAAGTGATTATGTAGGTAAATGGAAATAGATCTTTAATTAAGAAGGCAGTATCTACAAATGTTGGTAATTACCCAAAGAAATTGAGCTCTACATTAGGTTTCATGATCCTACTCTCCCGTATCCATAGAGTTTATAGATACTTAACTTTTTTTAAGCCTCGTCGCTTATAAGAGGGGTGTTATAAGTTTTACCACTATGTGTGTCTGTCTGTGGCACCGTAGCTCTTACGGGGGAACCGATTTCGATGCGGTTTTTTAATTTTAAAGCAGGTTTTCAAGAGGTGTTTCTAAGACATGTTTGATATTTATGTATAACATTTTTCATCATTGTAGATATCGGACAGGGTATAGACAACAAGTTTGTTGTTTAAACTCTTACAAGCCTTATCGCTATAAGCGATCTTATTCGAGTAACCTTTGGATGGAGCAAAGTCACCAAAATAGTTAAATATATTGAGTGTGAAAACGGTAAAAGCTAATAAAGCAGGTAAGTATATACTTAAACAATTATTACTACAGTATGCCTAATACTTCCTGACGACTTGTAAGATAGAAACTTTATTAGCTGACACTTGATTTCAACCCAACTAAATACGTGCAAAAACCATATTTGCAAAGCATTTGACTGAGCTTAAAACTTAATCCCGAACATATCAATAAAAAGCCCAATTTATGAACAATTTCGTCCAAAGAACGCTCCCTAATCTTTGTTTATTGAGATTTAGCAACAAAAGCCATAGATAATATTTTAACATTAAAAAAGGTAATGACCGATTTTGCGCTGGGCATAGAGCAGTTATTTTTTTGTACGTGACGCGGCATATGGGGTCGGCTGGATTATGCCAAGGATTATTTTGTGGCATAATAGAAAAGAGTAGAAAAGCTTAGAGATACAATAGCGCTGCGTCACTACTGTTTAGGGAAAATACATTGTTTAACTGATTGATATGGGATGATGCGATAGTTTAGATGTGTCTAAATAGATCAGGTATGATATGGCTAAATGTTAATGATTAAGAGCGGTTATGAATATTATTTATTTATTTATCCAATAGCATACAAAACAGAATGCAATCATAAACAGACTTAAGTATGTGTTGTACATGATATTGTTGTAAATTACATTCCAAAAGTATGTAGGTACGCCTAATTGCATCATTATTATCATTAATAAGAAATACAATCGCTAGAGTTCAACAATAGTTTAAATATATGATAATGCTTTGATTTTACACAACAGGAAATAAATACATTTTATTAAATATAATAACAAATTATTATTATTAAATTTAATTCAACATGTGCATAAACAAAAATTAAATATAATATAGATTATCATTTAATATTAAACAGTATCTTTTTTAATTGCTTCTGATAGAGGTGTAACTTAGAATTAAAAATATCGATGTCTCCGTTATATTGCTTTAGGGTATTATTACAAAGATGAGTGCATGATTCGCTGAATTTAAAAGTGGGTAAGTTATCCAATAAAGCTAATAAGTTAAATAATTGTGCCGGTTTGTTTATGTAACAATGTATCATTATCATCATCAGTTCAGGTACGTTCCCACTACTAAAATAAATAAAAAAATTAACATGTGACAACCCAGATAGCAATATAAACTTGTTTCAGACTTGCAGCAAGTTTGAAGTATCAAGACTTGCACAAGTTTGCTGCGTGTGTGCAAACTTGCTGCAAGTGTAAGTAAAACTTTCTAGTTACTACGCAACAAACTTGCATGATGTTTGTCACGACAAAGATGCCACAGATTTGTTACAACAAAGAAACGAAACATTTTTTTTTCACTAGTATATTTATAGTTAATAAAATAAACTATGTACATACATATTATAAGTATTTAATAAAACGGCTAGAACTCACGTAGTTTGTCGAATTAGTTGCCGCGATCTCGCAGCGTAAACTCGCCCTGATGCAGTGCATCGGACATGCTTGAAACCTAGGTCGACTAATTCGACAAACTACGTGAGTCCTAGCCGTTTTATTAAATATTTATAATGAATCAAACTCACGAAAACTTTCATACTAAAATATGTACTTATTTACCAAATGTTATTCTATCTATTTTCGTTCAAGTTACCATAGTAATCACAACAACATACTAATCAGTTCGCAAATACAATTCGCAACGCGTGCGAGATCTCTGATAAGATTGACCCTAAACAAAATTAAATACGGCACAAATCGTACCGTAATTTGTCAAATGCTGGTAACAATCGGAAATAATTTTATCTTAAATCTGTTGACTGCAATCAAGGGTTGATTTGCGTGTGCACCACAGGTTAGCAGATTTTTTAATTTTTGCAATATAAAATATTTTTTCTGTAGGTAGGTATTTATACCTACCTCAAACCTGAATTTAATACCTGGAAATAATTGTTTTCAGAAAATGCACTGTGAACAGCCTATAAATAATAAATAAAAAAAAAAGTTGTTTATTTCAGATAATACACATCCATAGTTATAAATTACAATAAGATATTAAAATTAAAACTTAAAATAATAAATTATAAATTAAAATCAAAATCACAATTTAAAATACCAAATTGAAATCAATAATTAACAATTAAAAATCAAATTAAAATTATAAATCAAATTAAATGAAAAGGTTTGAAAATAAGTAAATAAAGTAAGCAACTAAACATGTAAATTAAAAATGAAAAATTAATAAATGATTTATAATTTAATAAATGAAAAACTTTTTGAAAATGGATTCATGGGTAAATTGTTTGTTACTTGTTATGTTGTTACAAAACTTCCTATTGAAAGGATTTTGATGAATATTGTAAGCAGGTTAGGTACTTTAGGTCCTGAGGCTGATCATGAAGTGGCTCTGGCCGTGGTTGTAATACCACCCACCGAACAAAGCCATGCCGTCAAGCGACCTAGTCGTGTTTCGGGATGATGTTCGGTGAAACATCGGGGAGACGGGTCTGAGCAGCCGCTCAACCGCCGTCTCTCTCTAGATCTATGTGCTCCATATTAGGCCACATCATCGCTTCACATCAGACGAGATAGTGGCCAAACATAGATCCAATAAGCGTAAAAATGATCTAAAATAATCATGTTTCTATTTTACATAAGTAAATTTGATGATGAATTTTAAAAAAGGGACTCTGGGATTCGAACAATGCTGCCGCGGCACGCTCGCTTCGCTCGCTCGGCTCGCGCTATGTGTGGTCACTGCCCCCCTACCCATATGTCCCTCAAGCGCCAATCGTATATCGTGTCGAGCTCAGATTAAGGTGTAAAATCACTGCGACATTGTCTTATGATGCCATATTTGTCTCATTAAGTTTATCTCAACTCGTAGTCATCGTATTTTGGTATAAATGAATGAGATTAATTTGATTTCTTGCCTGAATCGATGATAATTAGACCGTATCTCATTAGTCGCAGTGACGCTATACCTTAATTCGAGCTCAACACGATATACGAATGGCGCTTGAGGGACATATGGGTACGGGGGCTGTTCTAACATAACCTAACCTAGTCTTTGAGGCCGCTTGTGTTGAGGAATTATTTTCTGTCGAACGAATGCTTGTCGAATTATGTTGAGTAGAAACAATCAAATTCAAAAGTTCTTTATTTCAATTTGGTCGTTACAGACGCACTTATGAACGTCAATTATTACAATGACTACCACCGTATCGGAAAAAGAACCACTACTCAGAAGATACGGCAAGAAACTTGTCAAACTATATTTTTAAGTGTCGTGTCGAAATAAGGAATTGTCGAAGTTCAGAGGAACACCGAACCCTTCATCGAATATCATCCCAAAACATTAGACACTAGATCCGCTTCACGGCATGTCTTTGTCCAGTGTGTGGTCAACCACGGCCAGAGCCTACCACTTCAAAGCTCAAAACGCGTAAGTGGGTTTCCTTACGACGGCGCGGCGATGTATTCCTGTTTTTAGAGCAAGCATGAAATAATAAGTCATTGTTGCAGGGGCCGACTTGGGATTAGAACTCGGGTGTGTCGGATGGTAAGACGCACAAATCACCGCTCGGCCACACTCGTTACATAGTTATTATATAGTTAGAATAAAATAATAGTAATATATGTAGTAGAATTACTAGAGGAAGTGGCTGAAAGGCGAAATTACTGGGCATTATGAAACTTAACAGCTAATTGTGTCAGGGCGCAGTACAGCGCCGCGCAGGATTTCGCAAAACAAAGTTCTGGGTGGTGCTGTTACTGTTATGGGCCCTATTGCTTACCATCAAGCGAACGACCAGCTCGTCTCGTCACTTAATTACATAAAAAAATGAAGTAGTTACATTTTCAAACATAAAGACACAAAAATATAATATTACCTTAAAAGTTTCAACGCACACAATTAATTTGGAATTGATCCGACCCATATGGCACTATGCAAGTCCACAAATTAGGACTGAAATTACAAAAATAAAAATTAAATATTCACTGTCGCAAATATGTTCCAACTTGAAATCGTGTAAAGGCTGGAAATAATGAGGCTGCACGTCAATTGAATTTACTCGAGAAACGATTTAAATACTTTTAAAACGAAATAAAATCATAAAAAAGTCAATGACATAAAAAAATTTTTTTAGGTACTTACATCTTTTTTATAACGGGCGAATGCATTTATTACTAACAACAACTCTACACTCATACCTTAATGGTATGAGTGTAGAGTTGGCCTATAGATTTATTTATTTATTTATTTATTAAGACACATTTATAACACCTTGACAGGACATCCCAATACGGTGCTATAACAAACTATATATTAAAATTATTTTCAATAGATTTTTGTGCTATTTCTATAAATTTTGGCAGGCTACAATGATAAATATCAATGTGCTCCGATATTATATTAATGCTGATGGCTCCAATGCTCCAACCCACTGGCAACCAGTTGGCAGCGTACCCAAGATGCTGGCAGTATTGCCCCGTTACTTACATCTTGATATTTTCTTCCCACCCACTGACCACCGATAGAACGAACTGTTTAACGCAGCGCGAGAAAACATTTTAATATTTTCCCGAATTTCCCAATTTTTCATAACAATTCAAATTTTTCTTACTAAAAAAAATAGATAGCCTATTACGAACATTAATAAATGCCAAATTTTCCAGCCATTCTCAAGTATGTTATTATATATTCCAACGTAAGGCATTTAATTTTTATTTCTATAAATGTTTATAGGTGCAATAATGTATATATATTAATTAAAAATAAAATGTATCAATTAGATTTTTAAGCAAATTAATCACGCTGCTTCATGTATGCGACAGACGATACTCGCAAGCGTTTAAAAGTCGATCAGCGCACGCGCAGATCATTATTGCTCGTGCCATAGATAGTCGTTATGACATATTCAATTGTTTGTCATTAAAATGTTCAATTGTGTCATTATTGTGCGCGTAATTAGTGACATTAAATTATGCGCTATTCGACAGATGGCGTGCGTGTGCCATACAAGTTTTAAGGGGTTCGGTGACCTTATTTTTTTTTATGGAACTGAGTGATGAGGCGAGTAGGTCGTTCGCCTGATAGAAAGCGCCACGTCTGCCCATAACAATTGCAGTGCGACCCAGAACTTTTGATACCATAAAAAGGATTGCGTAGTACTGCATTGCGCTCATCACCCCGAGATATCAGACCCGTCTCATATGCCCAGTAATTTCGCTGGCTTCAATGCATTTTAAACCGGAATACAGTAATGCTTGCACACTATAGTACCAAGCACTATTGCTTGACGGCAGAATAACTGGCAATGGGGTGATACTTACCCAGATAGCCTCCCGCATACGAGAGACCTACCACGAGTGAATCGTTAGGAATTGAGCCATGGTTGATGGTTAAGTAATATGTGGATTAAACAATCGCTCTTAAAAACGGTGAAGGGAAACATCGTGAGGAAACCGGCATGTCCAAGAATTGATAACAAAAATTCAAGGACATGTGACATCCTGCACTGGGCCAGCGTGGTGAATTATGGCCCATACTCTCTCTATGAGGGAAGGCCCGAGTCCCAGCAGTGGGAACGTAATGGGATGATGATGATGAGCCATGGTCAAATGTAGGTATAATGTTTTTTTATTTAGTTTTTTTTTTTAATTGTGATTATCCCAATGATGACATTTTAATACTTGACCATGGTCCAGCCCTCCATCGTTGCACCTCCTTCTATATGTGTGTCCTAATTGTACCTATTGTTATCTGTATATACCTACTAGTAAAGCGCTTAATTTGTCTACACTTCAAATTCAATTTTTTTATCAAAAAGCAGATGTCCTGAACATTTTTTGTCTCAAATCACTGTCACGTTTGAAGTTCATAGATCCAATTTCCGTTTGTTCGTAATTGAACAATTAACAATTGAATATATTTGCCAAAACTGGTTCTGAACCCCTGAATAAGTTTAAATTAAGCAAAATGGTTTTTTTTATTATTATTTTTGTCATATAATATATATGAAAATGTGTATGTGGGTTAATTTATATTTTACATAATTAATTCAAAATTTACAATTGTCATTAAAAAAAAAGAAACTATTAAAAAGATACTAAACTATGTACAACTAGAAATTTATATACAAGTGGTGAGCACCATCACCATGCCGCAAGGTGCCAAGAACGCTGGCTGCATTCCCGCGTTGAATGGCTAAAGCTAATCTTTGAGCCAGCCATATCTTAGCTTTTCATTGCGTTTCAGAATTGCGTATAAGGTTATATCACATATGAAGTGGACTTCCCACACCACTCGCACTTTCCTTCCTCGCACTTGTAAGATGTGGAACGACTTACCTTCGTCGGTATTTCCTTTGAGCTACAACATGGAGTCTTTAAAAGGGGAATTAATAGAGTCCTTAAGGATCGGCAACGCATCAGCAATGCTTCTGCTGCAGGTGTACATAGGCGACGGTAACCGCTTACCATCAGGCGGGCCGTCTGCTTGTTTGCCGACATATTAAATAAATAAAATATATATATATATAGGTATATGAAGTTGCATAATTCAAGTACTCTATAAAGTGCGTTAAACCGCATTGTAACTTGCCTCTACATCTGCTGCCCGCATCACACCTAACGGCATTAGCTCTAACAGTGGCACTCGACGAAATAATAAACAGCACATTGTACGCTCTATCAATAACAGATAAATGGTCATGAATGAGGGCTGCGCCCGCGCACTGTTTGATGTTACTATCATTTGAACGCGTAAATTTTATTTGTTATACAATCGAATATCAGTAAACTAAAATTACTAAAAACCTATAAAAACAAAAAACAGCTAAACCGATTTCGATAAAACATGTCTAAAAACCACCGCTAGAAAACCTGCTTTCAAATCGGTTCACTCGTTTAAGAGCTACAGTGCCACATATACAGAGAGACCTCCTTTTTGCGTCGGGGGATAAAAAGAAACACGCCGCCGCGCCCTGAAGGTTTCTTACCATTATATATATATATATATATATATATATGTAAACTATGTTTAGAAGGAAGGAAGGAAGGCAGGCAGGAAGGAAGGCAGGTACAAAAGAAAGAAACAAGAAAGGAAGTCACTAAAGAAAGAAGGTTGCGGTTTATCTCCCCTAAATAGTTAACGAACTACCCGTCACGGGATAAATATTTGTGGAAAGGTAGTCAGCGACATAAGTAGATGAACTTTTACAATCTCTTATTTAAATTCTTTTATTCAATATTTTTATTGCAATTTCTTCTTTATTCGCACAGGATATTAACAAACTTTTAAAATGCAACATTCAGAAAAATAAGCCAAATATTGAAGGTGTAGTCATTTAAAGATTCACAAATGTTCAGCTACTTTTGTCGCTGACTGTACCAGTCTACTTTCTTTCTGCGGCCGGTATAACTGTTTGTCTCACTTGAGGGACAGCCGAGTGTTTTCATTAAATACGTGGAAACACGACGAAGTTAATGGTCGCCGGGAAGGATGCTCTCGAGACCTGTGAGCAGGGTTGTCGAGTTGATTTCTAAGTTGGACAGAAAAACTGTCATGACGCGGTTCCAGTGACTTACGCATGTGACAATGCCTCTGTAGGTTGCGGGTTTGATTCCTGCAACAAGGCAAAACTTTTGTGTGCTGAAAAAAAAATACTATTGGTCCACGTCTTATGTTGTGGGACCATGATCCTCGTAGTTCCTTGAATTTTTGTGATTGATTCTTAGACATGCCGGTTTCCTCACGATGTTTTCCTTCACCGGTTTTAGAGCGAGTGTTAAATCCGCACATAACTTAAGAAAATCAGTGGTGCGAGGCGAGCGGGATTCGGACTCAGGTGCATCGGATCGAAAGTTGCACGTGTTACTGAGCCACGCTCGCTGATAGATTTCAATACCACCCTGTAAACGAACTTACTGAAAATATTTACATAGCTTTAGGATTAAAAAATAACAAAACTATTAGGCAAACACGCCGTGTCAATGATGATATCGCCGTTTAGATCGCCACCGTGCGGCAGGGTTTCTAGAATACGGGCAGCGTTGCCCCTTTGTATTAAAGGGCTTAATTATTGGGCATTACTTCACATTCACGATTATTCGTGACAATTTCTTTATTAATCTCTATGTAGCCCGCGTTTTTACAAACTTTATTTAACTTGCAATGTTTATTTATTTTTTTATTTGGATAAAATCTTGCAAGTTAAATCACCACTTCCTCTTATCCTACGGAGTTGAATTTTGCATAATTGTCAAAGTCCGATGATAATGCAATATTATGGTGGCAGCCAGCCGATCTGACGATGGAGACGGAAGGTGGGTAATGGCACTCTTTGATGCACAATTGTAAACTTTGTGTTTGGGCTCATTTTAATCTGCTCGCGGTTCCGATTACGCATTTGTTGAAAGCTTGTTTTGAAACAATATAGTTTTCTACTAAAATCTTGTTACTTGCTCCAGTTACTTGCATATTGTACAAGCGCCTGAAAGTAAAAAGTCTGCATCTTCTAAACAAAAGGTATTATACCTTCTTCTCAGGTAAATTCTCAAGAGAGCTTCTTATTTCAGTTCTTTAGCCATACAATACCTATTTTTATTTCTCCGACATCACAAGGACAAACCTGGTTATAAATGATTCAAACTCCAGGCTTAGCATTGAAACAATTACCTTCAAAAAGAACGGTCGGTTCAAAGAATTCACTAGCTTATGCCAGCGGCTTCGATCGAGTGGTTACTTAAAAATGATGCGATAGCACATAGGTACGAGAATAGTAATTTATGTTGCCATTTAAATAAATACATATTGCCCAACGATCACATCCTGGCGGGAACTATAAGTACCATGGTCCCACAACACCCAGACACAAGACAAATGCTTGCGCCTTTTTTTCTGTGCACAAACATTTGCCCCGTCGTTGCGGGAATCGAACCCGCAACCTCACTGGTGTACGGGGTTTGAGCCAGCATGCCCTACAACTACACCACAAAGGCTTTATTTTTAACCGTCTTCAATAAAGGAGGGTCCTCTGTTTGAATGTAATTTTTTTTTATCTTTTTTTATGATTGTTACCTCAGAACTCCGTCATTTATGAACCGATTTGAAAAATTATTTTTGCGTTGGGTTCAGTATAGCTACGAAGTCCCATATAAATTTCGTCGATATTTGACCTTGGACTTCGAAGATACATTGAAGTCGGTTTTTGTTTTTTTTTCTAAAAAATAATTATATCCTTTAAAGTGAAAGGATTTATTATGTATTCTTTCTTCAGGATAAAGTTAGTAGGTAATGTATGCTTTTACATATCGCACTATAATACCTATGCTAATGTCGTTCAATCCTTCATAATAAAAAACAGACAAACACACAAATAAACTTTCACATTTTAAATATTAAGGATATGCCGTTCTTGGAGATAGGATGGAAGTATATCTTTTTTCTAAGGCCTGAGAAGCCGCAAGCCCTTGAGGATAAATAATTCATAAAACTCTATGTCTTTCTCGTGGTATGTTCTAGGACATACGGATGGTAAAATTTGCGCGCGAGCTTTTGAATAGAAGGAAGTTCTTATATATTTATGGTCTTGTTTTCTTATAGGTGATCCACGTAACTCACGTCACCACAAAAAACGCTCGAAATTACGTTCTATATGTAACAAACACTACTGCGTTAGACCTATTTCATTTATCAAAAAATAATCTTGACAAGTATACATTTGAAAACTGAAGCGCAATGAAAATATACAGTGTCCCTCTGAATATTATGTAGGTTGTTGTAAGAATAATGTAATATGTATAGGGATTGATAGTAAATTTAAAATGAATTAATTAAAATATATACAAATAATCCCTCTACTTTTTTTTCTTTTTTTTTTAAGTATTGGTACATTTAAAAAAAACCGACTTCAATGTATCTGCGAAGACCAAGGTCAAATATCGATGAAATTTATATGGGATCGTTAAAAAAATTAAAATAAATTGAAGGTTTGTTTAATTACAGTATAATATAATAACTCGAAGTACAGATATATAATAATATAGACGATATTATTATATATATGTACTTCGAGTTATTACAATTATACTGTAATTAAACAAACCTTCAATTTATTTTTACAGACATGAGTGTGACGAGCTAGTCGATCGCGTGATGGTAAGCGCTATACCTGCGCATAACAATTGCAGTGCCATCTAGAACATTTAATACCACACAAAGCACTGCGTAGCACTGCGTTGCGCTCATCACCCGGAGACATTAAGTCTAATAATAATAAGACATTAAGTCTACCACGAGTGAAATGTTATTATAATTGATTTCTTTCATTTTGTACGCTTTTGCTCAAAGCTGAAGTTTGCCATCCTCTCAGCCCGTGCAGCCCCTACAAGTATTGCTAAGGGACAGCCCTGTGACCGTCGGCGCGTAACCTAGATATTCATTTTGATGGCACTATTATTTGTCTACTAGCTGATGCCCGCGACTCCATCCGCGTACAGTTCGGTTTATAGTTTTTCTATTGATGTGTTTGTTTCTCCGGGATAAAAAGTATTATATGTCCTATTCCGGGGCCTAAAGTACATAAAAAGAAAGAAAGTATTTATATATATAAGAGCGAGTGTGGCTCAGCGGGAACTCGTGCGCCTTTCGATCCGACGCACCTGGGTTCGAATCCCGACTCGGCCCTGCACCAATGATTTATAGTTAAGTGCAGATTTTGCACGCTCGCTCTAAAACGGTGAAGGAAAACATCGTGATGAAACCCGCTTACGCGCTTTGGAGTGGTAGGCTCTGGCCGTGGTTGTAATACCACCCACCGAACAAAGCCATGCCGTCAAGCGACCTAGTCGTGTTTCGGGATGATGTTCGGTGAACCATTGGGGAGCCGCTCAACTGCCGTCTCTCTCTAGATCTATGTGCTCCATCTTAGGCCACATCATCGCTTTACATCAGGCGAGATAGTAGCCAAACATAGATCTATAAAGTGTAAAAAAAAAAAAAAAAAATATTTGACAATCACATAATTATGAACAAACAAGAAAAATAGTTAACGGATACATATACTAAAAACAAAGATGAAATAGTTGTGCCAAATGGGGTTTTGGCATACCAAAATTCATCCAAATCTGTTCAGTCAACAAACACACACACACACGCACATTTCGCATAATTTTGGTGTATTTTTTTAAACTAAAACGTTTAAAGTCCTTATTGGTTTCTTTCAAAATAATCAAACCTTCTCAACGTAGTGATAACGAGCGTTTATGCGAGAAATTCCTCGTGATGACAAAAATGACTATCTCTCAAAATCTCAATACAGATCCTACTTCAACAGAATTATTCAAAAAACGTACTTGATTCCATAATCCAAAAGTCTAAACAAACAAGCAGATGTTAACCCTCCGCTAGCCGCGTCCATTTTCAGTCCACCGCACTCTCGCACGCGCCCTTTGTCACTTTAAATATTCCAACATCCAAGTGAACAATAACACGACCACGTCCATCCATTCATGCATTAAGTGCAACCTAATTATTTCGTTAAAATAATCATACAGAACCCAGTTAGATCACATTTATTATCGTTAGATGACAATGGTAAGCGTGCTACTGCATTCTGCATCGTAATTATTATGGTCCAGTATTTTGTGGTATAATTATGGTCCAGTTGCGCTATTACAATAATTTTGCGATGGGGTTATGGACCAGTTCTTTTTGTTGTGGTCAGGAATAATGCGAACGTTTGATATTTATTAGATCACGTGCGAAAGATTAGCGGAGGTCGTAACAAGCAGTAATGTTAACTTTTATGATGTCTAATCATGTTGATGCATTTAGAAATTGACATTGCATTGACTGGGCATTATGAGACTCAACAGCTAATTGTCTCAGGGTGACAAGCGCAGTGCAACGCCGCGCAAGATTTTGCAAAACAGCGTTCTGTTTGGTGCTGTTATTATTATGGGCTGGCGTATTGTTTACCATCAGGCAAACGACCAGATCGTCTCGTCATCCAGTAAAACAAAAAAAAATGTTTTGGCAGCCTCTGCGGGCAGGTTGGCTCAATTCTCATACACCACTGAGATTCTCGGTTCGATTCCGGCGACGGGACAAATGTTAGTGCGTATAAAAAAAGCGCAAGCATTTGTTTCGTATCTGAGTGTAGTGGGACCATGGTCCACATATTTCTGGTTCCCTGTATACAGGGAATTTTAGCTAGGGGACAGGATTTATATATGTGATCGTTGGGTGTATTTATTTACTTATAGATTATTGCAGATTTTACAGTGCATGACAAATTACCGAAAGTTAAACATTGT
Organism: Petrophora chlorosata; assembly: GCA_951640565.1. Classification (NCBI taxonomy): domain Eukaryota; kingdom Metazoa; phylum Arthropoda; class Insecta; order Lepidoptera; family Geometridae; genus Petrophora; species Petrophora chlorosata. The sequence continues at coordinate 2,616,890 of OX621189.1, read as the reverse complement.
AATGTGTAATAATTATCTTACAATTACAAAAGAGCTATCATAAATAAATACTAAATCTATTTGTTTTAATGTTACAGCTTCTTTCTCACACATGACAAATGGTTATCAGACTATCCTTTTGGCGTGATTAGAACAGATAAATTTAATTCGAAAAAGTAAAATTCATTTTACAACAAAAAAACAACTTCAATTCTGATGTATCTATCTTCGAAGTCCAAAGTCGAGTATCGATTAAATTTATATGGGATTACATTTTAGCTATACTGAACCCAACGCAAAAATATTTTTCTAAATCAGTTTCTAAATGACAGAGAAATAACCGAATTTAGAACCTAATTTTTAAAGTACAATTTAACTGCCAACACTTTTGTTGCTATTTAAAAACACAGTAGCTGCGCGACAAATATATTCACCGTAATGTCGTAAAATCAATCGAGCATTGTAAACTTTATTCTAATAAACAACCGCAACAATGCCGCGTGGTCGCGACAGACGGACGTGCGTATGTTAAACGATAATTTTATATGCAAATTGTTTATATCTTAAGTGGGATCGGAATACCAGCGCGAGCGGTGCAGGGTTAGATGACGTCGGTGACAAAAGTGGTTATTAAAAATACATACTGAATTTGAAATTTCTTATAATGCGGATATCTAAATCTTTATGCCCCTCAGTTTCTAGCCGTATCTTCTGAGTAGTGGTTCTTTTTCTGATACTGTGGGTAAGTCATTGTGATAATTTGACGTTTTTAAGTGCGTCTGTGATGTCAAAATAATTAAAGAGATTTTGATTTGATTTGATTTGATTTGATTTGAATGTAACTGAATGATGAGACGAGCTGGTCGTTTGCCTGATGGTAAGCAATACGCCAGCCCATAACAATAACATCACCATACAAAACTTTGTTTTGCAAAATCCTGCGCGGCGCAACACTGTGCTCGTCACCCTGAGACAATTAGCTGTTGAGTGTCATAATGCCCAGTAATTTTGCTCGCTACAATGCCCTTCAAACCGGAACACAATAATGCGCTCGCGCACTACTGCTTGGTGGCAGAATAACTGGCAAAGCGATGGTACGGCCTCTCACATACGAGAAACCTACCACCAGTATATATGTTGCAAGCAAATGGTGAAAACGGAGATTTGATCAAATCACTAATGTCACGGAGTGGTCACATCACAAGTGGTCCTTCCAATACATGATTATACCGTAATTTCGAGGTATTTTTTCATTTCACGGAACTAGTTCTCGTATTGTATCAAATCATTAGATGTTGTTTAGGGAAATTATAAAATCGTGTTGTTATTTTAAAATCCTCCGTGATTTGGTCAAATGACTTAGGGAATTGACCAAATCTCTGTTTTTAACATATCCTGCGTATTTCAATAAAATGACAACTCAATCGAATAATTAAAAACAATTTTTTTATTTCCTTGTGATGTAAATTTTTTCTAGGCGGCAAATCTATAACGTGCCGTAGGTGGCAAATCTTTTGGTAGTGGTTCTATATACAACGGGGTAGTAGTCATTTTGATGATTTTGCGTTTATAAGTGCAACTGTGATGATTGAGTTAGGTTAATAAAGAACACTTAAGTTTGGGTTTGATTGGTACGATATAATATATAACAACAAGCTGCGCCCCGCGGTTCCACCCGCGGTTTCCCGGGATAAAAAGTAGCTTATGTGCTATCCAAGTATTAAACCTACCTACACCAACCTACATACTAAATCACCTACATACCAAACGGTACCTACATACCAAATTTCATCAGTTCGGTAGTTTTTGCGTGAAAGAGTAACAAAGATCAATATGTACAAACTTTCGCGTTTGTAATATTAGTAAGGATAAAATTAAAACAGGCAATATATATAAAAAAATTTGCGCGTCTCCTACAATGTGGAAAAAGAAAAGGCATTAAATTTCCTGCCTACCAAGTTAAGATGCACTGAGCCGACCAATATGGTGGTATTTGAAGAGATGGTCCGTGTCCGTGTCCGTATTGGACTAATGATGATGACCATTCTTTGTTTTGCAAGTCCCGTCAAAATAAGATCACACATAAATAAAAAATGCTATTCAAAATGTAGTTCAAATCAATAAAAGCGGTATTCACGTCATGTTTGCTGTAAACGTCTTTAATTTTGATTTATAAGTTTCCATACAAAAGTCGCTTAGTTCCTTTCAAACCACTTTTCTCCAAACCTGTACCTGTTCGGAACAGATGCAAGTAGCGCACCAGCTAATTTGAATTCAAGGGGTTGAACGCATGCGTATGTTGCACCTAAACCAGGTTAGAGAAGAATAAGCCGTGACTTCTTTGAATTAAGGTTTATTATTGATGGAAAATTAAAATGTAGATTTTTTTACCAATCCAGTGCTTAGCAGGACTTGAAGTTTGAAAGTCAATATTTAACAGATCATATTTTTATCGCTTTGGTTCTACGTTTGGCCACTATCTCGATGTGGCCGATTTTAGTGAAAGATGGCGGTTAAGCGACTGCTCAAATCCGTATCGCTGATGGTGTACGGATATCATCCCGAAACACGACTTGGTGGCTTGACGTTTATTATCTTGACTGGACGTCAATTTAAATGCCACATAAAACAATTTCGTGGCCACTGGCGCGCCCAGTCGCCCGTTCTGCCCCCCTATCCATATGTCCCTCAAGCGCCAATCGCATGTCGTGTTGAGCTAGGATTAAGGTTTAGATTCACTGCGACAATGTCTTATGACATACAAGACATACATACCAATAAGACAATTCAAAACTATTCCAATAGCTTCATAAGAAAAAAAAACTATAATGTATCTGAATTATTAAATAAACAATGGCCATGTTAACATTATTATTATTATTTTGACTTCACTTATATACTAATTTGACAAAATGTGTTATTTTATATATTGTATATCAATATTATTTTTTCTAAATTACCTGACATCTTGTATAAATGAATTGCTTGTGACTTTGTGTCTTATAATTATTATATAGATTCAAATTTTTATTAATTTTAAATTTTGCATGTCAGTTACTAAACTTATATGTGTTACGATTTATCTATTAATTTGGCCTGTCCAACAACGTATAGCACCATATTTTCGCAAATAATTACATTTCATTTCATTTATGATGCCATATATTGTCCCATTAAGTTTATCTCAACATGTAGTTATTTATTTGGTATATATGAATGAAATTAATTAGATTTTTTTTGCCTGAATCGACAATAATTAGACTGTACCTCATTAGTCACAGTGAAGCTATACCTTAATTTGAGCTCAATTGCTATACGATTGGCGCTTGAGAGACATGTGGTTGGGGGGCTGTGACAGTGGTTCGCGCGAAGTCAGACGTCCATCGAAAACTCAATAATACCTAACTGCGCTGTATTAAATTGCAAAATCTCTACAGGGTGTGAGCAGCTAAACAAAACTAAATGTTTCATTCCTTGTGACGTCATAGTATATAGGTCAACAAGAAAGTGACAGATTAAAAAAATAATCTAAGAACCACGTTTTATTATTATATTATTATATTACGCTTTGGATTCGCGGCGCAGACCCAGTCAGTCTGCGCCGCGAATCCAAAGCGAAAACTCCCGGAAGAAGGACATCCTAATTGTCCGAAACCTGGTCGGAGTTATTCCGACACAATCATAACGTGAGTGTTTTTTTTTTTTTTTTTTTTTTTTTTTATGTAATGTCGGCTCACGTATAGACCCGCCATTAGAATTACAATCTAGCCTTATAAGACTAATAAGTAATTTAAATTTAACTTAAACTGCTAAGTAGAGTAAAACTAAGAATATGTCCATCAACACTTTTCTTATTGTCTCTATTAAGGCGAAGACACTATGTTCTTGTGTTCTTTACAAATAGCACTAACTGTTTATGCTACGGTTCACTGGCACTTCACTAAACTAACTCAAAAGGTTTTGTCCTTTTTAATCTTCTCACTAGGTCTGTGTTGTCGAGGAGCTGGATAGCCTCGACGTTCACGTGATGGTGAAGCCTAAATTCGTGAGCTTCGGCATACTTATTAATTACACTAGTGACGAGGTCCACTTTTAGGTCCCGATGGAGGTCGTCATTTCTAATATACCACGGAGCGTTTACAATATCCCTGAGTACTTTATTTTGGAATCGTTGAATTATTGCTACGTTGTTTTGATTGGTACATCCCCACAATTGGATTCCATAAGTCCATATTGGCATGAGGACTTGTTTGTACAATAGTAATTTATTGTGCACTGACAACGTAGAATGTCTTCCAAGTAGCCAATACATCTTTCTATAGCGAAGCTCTAGCTCGTCGCGTTTCTTTTTGACGTGTGCCTTCCAGCGAAGCTTTGCGTCTAGTGTCATGCCAAGGTACTTGGCTGTATTTTCGTACGGTATCGCTTTATTGTTTATTAACACCGGATGATAGTTTGGTCTTTTGTTCGTAAAATCTATGTGAATAGATTTTGATTCATTCAGTTTGATTTTCCATTTTTTCGTCCAATCAAAGATGGTGTTGATGGCTGTTTGAACCTTTTCCACTGCTTCCTCTTGAGTGACCCCCGTGGCCATAATAGCTGTGTCATCTGCAAAGGTTGCAATGGTGTTGTCTTCTAGCACTGGGATATCACAAGTATACAATAGGTACAGGACCGGACCTAGAACACTCCCCTGTGGTACTCCAGCTCTTATTAGCTTAAGTTCTGAATAAGCATCCTCTTGTCGTACTCTAAACATTCTTTGTGTTAAATATGATTCTAAGAGATCTGCAAACTGATGTGGAAGCATATTTCTTATTTTGTGAATCAGGCCTTTATGCCACACTTTGTCAAATGCTTGTGCTACGTCCAGGAAGACCGTAGAACAAACTTTTTTTTCTTCTAATGCTTTCTCTATGACGTTAGTGATTCTATGAACTTGATCTATTGTAGAATGCTGTTGTCTAAATCCGAATTGGTAATCAGGAATCAGATTTTTCTCCTCTATGATGGGCTTCATTCGTCTTAACAGTAGTAGTAGTAGTTTTCAAATAGTTTCGACAAGATTGGTAACAGAGATATTGGTCTGTATGATGTGGCTTCATTGGGTGGTTTACCAGGTTTGGCTATCATAATGACTTCGGCAACTTTCCACAAATCAGGTACGTGTCGAAGTCTTAACGTGGCATTGATAAGGGTGGTAAGTTTTACTATGGCTTTACGCGTGAGGTTTTGCAAAACTTCTCCAGTAATAAGATCGTATCCAGGAGATTTCTTTCGGTTCAGTTTTTTGATCTCGTTGTATACCTCTTTTGGAGTAACGAGTCTTATTTCTAGTTCGTAATTCAACGTTTCATCCAACAAAATGACATCTGTGCTGTCTTCATTTGGTTGGAAGATTTGCTCCAGGTGTTCTGCAAATCTAATTGCCTTTTGTTCATTATTAATGGCCCAGCTTCCATTGGCTTCTTTTATTGGTGGGATCTGCATAATAGGTTTTTTCAGGTTTTTGGTCGTTTTCCATAGCGAGTAATCTGTTGTGCGATCACATGTAAGTTGACTTAGGTGAGTATCCATAGTCTCATCATTGAACTTCTGAATGTCCCTCCTAAGCCTTTTTGTTAGATTATTCAGCAGTTTTTTGTCTTGTGGAGCTCTAGTTGTATGCCATTTTTGTCTCTGTTTCCTTTTTGTAGATATTAGGTTTCTAATCTCTTTGGGATAACAGTTACTTCTGTTTATTATTTTGATCTCGGGCGTGTTTTTCCAAGCACATTGTTGAATATTTGCTATGAATTTTCTTACGTCCTCATCTAGCTGCTGTGGAGTTTTTAGTGGAACTTTCAAATCAATCATAGAGTCCAAATCTAGCGTAAAGCTTGCCCAGTCCGTATTTTTATTTACCAATGTGGCGTTATTTTCTCTCTGTACAATAGTCTCGCTAAGAGTTAACATTATAGGTGAGTGGTCTGAACTAAGATCATAACCTTCTTTGATTTTAAGGAAGCTAGATGATATGTTTTTGTAAATAAAAAAATCTATAAGGTCTGGAATCTTTTGTGGATCAGTCGGCCAATAGGTCGGTTTTCCGGTAGATATAACATTACAGTTCAAATCTCTGACAGCACGTAATAGTTCTTTTCCTTTGGTTGTGGTAAGTCTAGATCCCCAAAAGGTGTTTTTAGCGTTAAAGTCACCTCCCAATAAGAATCTGTTACCAAGTCCTTTTAAAAAGCCCCTGTACTGCTCAGCTTTCAGTGCATACTTTGGTGGACAGTATATGGCTGATATAGTGACAGGATAGCGTTTAGTTTTGACACAAACAGCTACGGCTTGTATATGTTGTTCTTCATGCTTATATTCTTCATAATGGTAGATGTTCTCCTTTATTATGACCGCACTGCCTCCCCTAGCGGTGTTATCGGGATGCAACGCATGGTATGTTTTATAGCCTTTGATTTGGATATAAGATTCTCTGGTAAAGTGGGACTCGGATATAAGACACACGTCAATATTTTCTGTTGATAGGACTGCCTGTAGTTCATGCCGATGCTGAAGGAGCCCATTTGCATTCCATGCCATAATTTTTAGTGAATTAGTCATTTTAATTGTTTTGATGTAGCTGTTTTAGTGCTAGTTTCAAGTTTCTTTAAACGCTCGTCAAATGAAGTCATAAGATGTAAGATTTTATTAAGTTTTTCATCCACATCTGAGCCTGTGTGCTTAGGTTGCGGTTGGGGTTGTGGTTTAGGCTGCGCTCCTTTTGTGATTTGTGCAAAAGAAACATTATTTTTAACATTTTGGCTAGTACTAGATGTTTTTCCTTTATTTGCACTTGGAACCTGAATGGTGGGTACAGAAACATTTTTCTTTGCTTGCTTAATTTTCATATTTTGTAGTTCTTTGGCTACTATGCACCCTCTATAGTTAGCAGGATGTGGTTCACCGCAGTGGACACATTTTGGTTTTGCTTCTGCTGGTTTGATGCAATCTCTAGTTAAGTGCTTACCTGTGCATTTCACGCATCTAGGTTCTTTGGAGCAGTATTTCTGTGTATGGCCATATGCTTGGCACCTTTTGCATTGTGGAATCAGTTTTGATGTTTTCAGTGGTTGTATATCCACTTTGCAACCCAGTATTGACTTAATGCCGTATATTTTGTTTATATCTTCATCTTTTTGAAATGAGAGCATAAACATATTAAGTGGTTCCTTACTCCTCCAGCTGAGTTTGTTCACCGCGTCTTGAATTTTGTATCCTTGAAGGATTAAATCTTCCGCTATTCTTTCAGGCAAGCACGAAGAATGTAGCTTTTTAGCCATCACTCTAATTGGTCGGTCCTGTTTATTTTCATAGGAGTGCCAGAGGCAGTTGTTTTGTAACAACAGCTTGGTAATTGCCCTATATGAGTCGTCATTATTGGCGTTTATTTTAACGCTCTCTCCGTTCATCATTTTTACGATGAACGAGTTTTTCGGTACGCTCGTTGAGATGAGATCGTAAAATTTTTGGTAGTCCTTGATGTTTTCGACTACTATGGGTGGTGGTAAGGGTGTTTTTTTAACCTTAGGCTTTTCTGTGGTTATTTGGCTGGAGTTACCTCCTTGTTGTGGGGATAGTGATATATTCAATTTCCTCTTCTTCCTGCTTTTTTGTCGCACCCACTCCGTTTCTCTCACGAGATCTTCTTCGTCAGTCTCATACTGGACTGCTGCAGGAGGGACCTCGTTCCTAGGATGTTTTGGACGCTGGGTTTCATTGTTCTGCTGTTCCTTTCTCTGGAGTTCTTCAATTTGAGCTTTGAGCTGATTTACCAAACTCTCTAGTTTTTTGCGTTCTGTCTTTTCCTTCTCATAATGTTGGAACAATAAATGTTCCGTTTTTGTATTAAGCGATATTGACGCATGACTTGGCGAATCCATATTTACAAGGTATGACTGCGCCTTAACAATTGTTTATATAAACAACACACACTTAATAACTGGGTCATTGCGATGACCGCAGAATCTAGACGCGCGCGACGGTACGCGGCGTAGGTAGCATAACGTGAGTGTAGCCGTTTATATTACTCCATACGTTACAAAATATCATGATAATATGGGTAGGTACTGGACACACCACACCCCTGTCTTCACGGCTCATTGAACATTCGCGCAGAATGTGTCTGTACATCTGTTTGTATTTCAATATGCCCACATTTACTTTATATTAGGGAATAAACGCGTCGTTATAAAATAATGATGTCCTAACGAGACATGTCGGATTTTTTGTACTTATGTGTGGATGTTTGATCCCGCAGGTGCTATGTCCATTGTCAAAATGTATAGACCCGAAATATTAAAAAAAAAAGCCCGCGGAGTTTCTTGGTGCTATCTTCTCTAGCGAACGTATTTAGGAAGCACTGGTAGAGTCAGGTTTCGCATTTATTTTCTGGGCTCGGACTTCAATTTAAGTGTGGGAAAGAAATGGGTAAACCTGCTTATATTAGTCATTTGGTTCGAAAATTAGTGGTTACCTGGAAAGTTTTCCGGGAGTTTTGAATATTGGTAAATTTATAGATTTTGATGAGCTCTTTCCGAATTTTAACTTTGCCACCTCGTATTTTTTCCGCTCGCGCCGCCATGTTGGGAAAATGGCGCCTAATAACAGTTTTTCGACAATACCTCCTTTCCGACTTATTTAACGATAGTAAATTATATACAAAATGAAACCAGAGAGCTATAATTTATGTATCCACCTTTTTTTTATAAAGTCAATAGTTTTGGCGTACGAGCGCCGCAAAGTGTACCCCAACACGTGTGTTGCGTTGAACTTTGCGTTAAAAAACTGCTTTTAGGTGCCATTTTTCCAATATGATATTGAAATTCGGAAAGAGCACATCAAAATCTATAAAATTACCAATTTTCAAAACTTTCCAATTACTATTTTGTTTCAAAGCCATTATATCTTAACACACAATTTTAACTTATTTTTGTATCGATGTACACACACCCTCACTCACTCTCATATACACCCATACACTTTCACATCTATACCAATAGTCAGGCACATATTTTATTTTATATAAATATATTAACGTAGATCTCAATTTATGAGGATGCTTCCGATACTATTATTGTGTACAAATTTAATCGTATACCGAGGTTTCCACGACACGGCCCTAGAGCCAAGTGTGGAGCCGCCGCCGGCGCCGTTCTAATCCACTAAAAATTTAATTTAAAAATAAATAAATAGCATACATACATACATCCTGGCCCTTAACTAGGATTCTCTTTAACTAAGGAACCAGAAACTATGAGAACCATGGTCCCACAACACCTAGACACGAAACAAATATTTTTCTGCTATTTTTTTCTGTGCACAAGCATTCGACCCCTCACGGGAATCGAACCCGTAATCTTGGTGGTACACCACAGAAAATTTTGTTTAGCTGAAAACATTTAAGAGATTACCAGAACATTTTACAACCGTAAACCGCCAGAACACAGAAGGGAAGGGTACAAACAACCCTCAAGACAATTAACCTCTAACTTTAATAGGCTACCCGCTAAAACCCATTATTTTGAACATAGAACTCCGTAATTACCGGTATCGCTGATGACTCCATCTTATCTATGGTCTGCGACAAATTCGATTAATGGCCGAAGTAAGGGAACCATAAGCACACGTGTTAAGAAAATCGTGAAGCGGTGTATATGCGTGTCTGTGTAGATATGGCATTATAAATAAAATAATAAATTATTTTTTTCTTATGTAATGAATGACGAGACGAGCTAGTCGTTTCATCATAAGGCCATTACGTCCCCACTGCTGGGACTCAGGCGTTCCCTCGTAGAGAGAGTATGGGCCATAATCCACCACGCTGGCCCAGTGCGGGTTGGTGCTGGTCGTTTGCCTGATGTTAAGCAATACGCCAGCCCATAACAATAACAGCACCACCCTGAACTTTGTTTTGCAAAATCCTGCGCGGCGCTGCACCGCGCTCGTCACTCTGAGACAATTAGCTGTTGAGTCTCATAATGCCCAGTAATTTCGCTGGCTACAATGCCCTTCAAACCGGAACACAGTAATGCGTGCGCACTACTACTTGGCGACTGAATAACTGGCAAAGTGGTGGTACCCATCCAGACGGCCTCTCGCATACGAGAAACCTACCACCATTTATTTCAGGCAATAGTACAGTTCATCATCATCAGCTTGTAGTCGTCCACTGCTGGACATAGGCCTCTCCTAACGAACGCCACTGAGCCCGGTCTTTGGCTTTTCTCATCCAGTTTCTTCCGACCACGTTTCGCAGGTCGTCGCTCCACCTGGCCGGTGGGCGTCCTACACTACGCCTGCCGATTCGCGGTCTCCACTCAAAGACACGTCTACTCCAACGGTTGTCCGTCCTTCGAGAGATGTGACCTGTCCATTACCACTTCAGCTTGCTAATTCAATGGCTATGTCGATTACTTTGGTTCTCTGTCGGATTACCTCATTACGGATCTTATCTTTCAGAGAAACTCCGAGCATAGCCCTAATAATACAGGTAACAAAATAAAGGTACCTACCAAAGGCCCATAATATAAATACCTTACAGACAAACATATATATACAAATTATCAAACACTATAGACTAGGATAAGGGGCATTTCGGTGTAGCGTCTCTGTAGCGCCGGAACACTATTCCCTCGGGCCAAAACTCGGGAACTAGGAACATCTCCGTTTACTCCAGCGTCGACAGGCGTCCTTTCTCCGCACCTCTCCTTGATATACGTGTTACAGCAACAGTCACAAAATACTTAGTTATTGCGTAATATCTTTGACTGATTGATTGATAACGCTTTATTGTACACCAAAAACATAACAACAACAAATAAAAATAGAACTTAAAAATGGGCGGTCTTATCGTTAATAAGCGAGTGATTGCATATATTTTAGTCTGTAAGGTAGGTATTTGTTCAATGGGCCTCTGTTAATTTTACTTTATTGTACTTAATTACTGCCTAAAATAAATAAATAATATCTAACTAGCGACCCGCCCCGGCTTCGCACAGATGCAATTTACTAATGTGGTCACATTTGACGACTTGGTTACAAAACATTGAATTTTCTCTACTATATCTACAAAATAAAACCTTCCGTGAAATTTCAGGATGGAATCTTGTAACTCAAATTTCGAGCACTTAGTAATAGCATGGACTAAATATACAAGGTCCATGGTAGTAGTTAGTTTTCTTTGGATTACCTATCCGGCTGAAACTTTCAGGAAAGCTCACAACTCGGTAACAATGCATTCTAAATCCATTTATTAGCATACAATGCCGACCTAACCTCGCGTATAAAAACGTGGTATTTAGACTATTTTTTAATCAGTGACTTTAAGCAATTTAATTTTAGTTTTATTAAGGGTTTTGTTTGTATATAATTTAATTTATCAAGTGTTTTTTATTTCTATTTATTTATTATTTTCAAAGGGAAGAATATCACCTGGCTGATAAAAAAGGCCTATCTATTGTATTTCTTGTTCCTCGGACCAATATCAATTAGTTTGGGCAACCACTGTAACTTTCTTATGCGACACCCCTAATAAAAACATTATAGATGACACCCTTCTCTTTTGGCTAATGGTTTTAATATCTTTAGTTTTAAAAGACACTTTCTATATTTTTCATTATTATGTCACATGACATGATAAAACCGGAGCGAGTGTGGCTCAGTGGGAGCTTGTGCGACTTTCGCTCCGACGCACCCGAGTTCGAATTTCGCTGGCCCTACACCACTGACTTTCTTAAGTTATTTGCGGATTTAACTCTAAAAACGGTGAAGAAAACATCGTGAGGAAACCGGCATGTTCAAGAATTAATCACAAAAATTAAAGAACATATGACATCCACCAACCCGCACTGGGCCAGCGTGGTGGATTGTGGCCCACACTGTCTGTATGAGAGAGAGAGCAAAGGTAACGTGATCGGCTGATGATGATGATGATAATGATGATAAAACCACCAGTTTTTCCTTATAGAACTTCCTACTTCTTATAGAAATTCCTTATAGATAAAATAGAGCTAAATAGTATCGTAGAGTATGCGACACACATTACGAATGTTTTATCTGAAGCAATTTCTTCCAGATAACCTTTGAATGAATGTGACGTAGCACAAGCAACTTTAGGTAAACTAAAATTTAAAAAACAGACACGAAAAATCTTTAAAAAAACGGCTGAACTGATTTTGATAAAACGTCTCAGAACCACCGCTACAAAACCTGCTTTCAAATAAAATAAACCCATCCAAATAAGTTCAACCGTTTAAGAGCTACGGTGCCACAGACAGATACACATAGTGGACAAACTTATAACAATCTTCTTCGTTGGGGTTAATACATGGACGGCGGTGTACGGTGCTTATCATTTCTAACAGTTTTTGAATGGACATAATAGTCTATGTCTGGGTTAGGCAATCTGTTTCCCGATGAGTAAAATTGTAGGGTATTTAGTTATCTGAGCATTTACGTTTTTAATTTTATTTTCAACGGGCAAATGCCTTTATTTCTGAAAAGAATTCTACACTCTACTTACTAAAACTAAACTAACTACTTACAAGGAGACGCAATTTGACAACCCACAGACCATTAAAGGCCTATAGATAACCCATATGCTCCAGCCCACTAAAACTTGGCAGCGTACCTAGGATACTGACAGTATTGCCCCGTTGGATTGCAATATTATTATTTCAGTTAACAATCTCCACCGAAAAAGAAACTATCGGTATCATTATCCCTATTTATATACCCGTAACCCGCTGAGCCACGTCTTATGGTCCTACGGTGCCCATAGAGCGTCCAGTGGCGGCCGGTGTATCATTGACCACAGCGGGCTACCCTTTAAAGTGTAATGACTATAAAATTTTCTTGATATCGCACGCTCCGGTAGTTCTGAGGGTGTAAGACGAGATATATGACCCGCTTTTGGGTTAATCGTGGGTAATTATGGGGTATTAACCGACGTGTAATAGAATTTTTCATTGGACACTTGGGTTATTCAAACAGCTGGTCTGTGTCTGATCGGCAGGACGAGCTATGACTTGTCACACTAATTTATTTACGGCACAGCTGGCAGATAATACATTATTAAATCGGTTCATAGCACGCCTAGATGTTCATAACAGATCTTCTGGATTAAACAACGTTCGCAGCGGTCACAATTTGGATGGGTGACCGTTTGTTTGGTATTTACATCTGAGCGCTACCGTGCTTTATAAGGCACTTACTCGTAAACTACTTTTGCCTACTTTGAGCTGTCAGTCCCGAATGTTGTCTAACGACAATAATCGTTAGGCAATGTCGGAGCTCTTCGGGCGGTCTAAAAACTCCGGCACCAGGGTTGGCAACACACCCACACGTGAGAAGAAGAGAACTCGGCTTAACAGAACTATTCCTAAAACCTTTGATTCTCAGAATATGATCATGATATTTTGCAGTCTATTATTTTTGCTTTCTCAATTTTTCGTCGATTATTCTAGTGTTTCAATGATACAAACAATTGATTTTAAACTAAATAGTAGTAATGTGTAACATGGCTAACACGGACGGCTTTTTTATCATCATCATTATCAGCCTGTCGCAGTCCACTGCTGGACATAGGCCTCTCCAACTGCACGCCATTGAGCACAATCCCCGGCTACACTCATCCAGCTGCTCCCAGCCACCCTGCAAAGATCGGTGCTCCACCTTGCCTGATGGTGTACTCACTACGTTTGTAAACATGCCGTCTCCATTCAAGACCACGTCTACCCCAGCGGTTATCGGTTCTGCAGCTAATATGGACGGCCCACTGCCACTACTGCTGACTTATCTTGTTGACCATGTCGGTGACTTTGGTTCTCTATCGGATTACTAGTTACTTTTGCTTAATGATTATACCGCCATTTGAATCACTAAATTGTAATGCTATCGTGACAAATACCTACCTATTTTTTATGTATCTGATTGACGAGACGAGCAAGTCGTTCGCCTGATGGTGAGCAATACGCCTGTTTTGCAATATCCTACGCGGCACTGCACTGCGCTCGTCATCTTGAGACAATAAGTTCTTAAGTCTCTTAATACTCAGTAATTTCGCTGGCTACAATGCCCTGCAAACCGGAACACAGTAATGCTTGTGCAATACTGCTTGACGGCCTCTCACATACGTGGTACCTACCACTAGTGAAATTATTTATTTCTATTCAAACCCAACTGCGTAAACCCACGTGTTATTGTGCAATGGACATCGCCCGGAGCGCCGCATTGATTCCTTCATTGAAACACATCCCTTGTAATGTAAATATTATTATAAAATGTCCCAAAATTCTATATTTTTCTAAACAAAGTAAGCGCTTAGTCATCAAGCAAGGGTTGGAGCACCCTGAGGCTATTCTATTGTCGTTTGAATATCACTTAAACGTAGTTTTGGGGAATGAAAATGTTTAAAAGTTTGTAGGGGTGGTAGAATAATGAGCTGCCATGACTAAAGGGAATGTTGTGCTGATCATTTGTTTGTTGAAAACCACTTCGAGTTCTTTCCACCTTTTTTAATGAATGCTTAACACTTAAATGTTTAAATATACTTATTATTCGCTATGTAAGTTAAAACATAATATTTATGATAAATTAAATAATTAAATACATATTATTTTATATTAATTTAATTATGTTATGTATTTTATGTAATGACTTTGGTTTATGTAGGTATATTATATTATATAACAAAATTATTTTAAAGTAACACCGTCCATTTCTGTATACATTCCTTCACTTGTGGGTTGTCTGGAAGAGATCGCTTTGAGCGATAAGACCGCCCATTGTGACATTATTATTAAGTTAGTTGTTATTTTAGTTTTTAATTATTTCTGTATTTTGGTGTTACAATAAAGAGTTATTCTATTCTATTCTATTCTATGATAAATATTATGAAAACAAAACTTTTATGATAAATATATATAAATATTTTACATAACAATGATTAAATAAAAATATTTATTTTGGATACTACATTCCCAGATAGCACGTAAGCTTGCTGCAAGTTTGTTTTTCTGTTATTGATTGCTACGTCAGAATAAATAGTTAAAGTTCTGCGCCGAATATTTAAGTTTTATATTAATTATAAAAGTTATTTTTGTTTCTTCAATGTATATCTCTTTGTGTACCTTTGAAACTTAAACATAACCATCCCTCTATCAAGACATTCATCTCTTAAAAGAGGGTATATACAATAACTCACCACGCCTGCATAAGCGCCGACATATTGTTATATATTAAAAATGCTGAAGATTTATTAACTTAGCTTTATTTAATTAATTACGTACGTATCACAAATCACCTATCTATATGGGAAGAGAGCACAGAGTAAAAACCATAGACTAAATATAGAATGACTGCGTTCACAATATATCACACTCTCCACCACATAAATTTACTTAGTTCTAAATATAAACACAGCCAAGTTACCATACCAAAGTATTATTATAACATCTAGTCTCAATCTTTCACATCACAATCTAATTGGTTAAACATGCTTCTAACAATTTACTTCTTGCTTTCTTTCTTACAATTTGCTTCTCTTCCCCCCTTTGAAATATTACACTAACTTACTGTACCAGAATACTATATTTAAGTCCTGCTCCGCTTTAGTATGCATCAATGCTGCCTCTACCGTTCGGGCCAATTCGACAGCCCGTTCTAAGCTCATTTCTGCACCGCTTTTAAAGAGTTCAAACTTTATTAGTTTTGAATGCACACCATCAATAAATTTCTCCTTAATTTGGTCATCTAGGTCTTGAAATTTGCATTTTCCAGCTAGTTTTCGCAACTCCAGCACATAGTCTTCAATTGATTCAGTTTGAAGTTGGTTTCTGTTCCTGAATGTAGCTCTGTCTAATATGGATGATTGTTTTTGTGTATATTTTTGTCTTAATTTATCACATATGGTCTTGAATGTTAAATTGACGGGTTTTTCCGGTACACACAAGGAAGTTAATGTGTCAAAAACATTCGGTGTTATTTTTGTAAGTAGTAGTGGAACCTTTTTTTGTTCTGGTACTTCATTAAGCAGTATAATGCAGTCTAATTGTTGCTCAAAAGCCTCCCAGTTTAATCCATCAAAAGCTTGTAGGTTATAATTAGACATATTTTCTCTATATTTTTTATGTTTAACTGCAGTTGGGTGCTTCTGCTGCCGCTCGCAAAAATTTCTTAGTAATTTTCGGAGCTCGTCCACTGTTGTGTCCGACTTAAACGATATTTTCAACTCTGTGAGTTTTCTTAGCAATTCTGCTTTGTTGAGCTTGTATATCCACGAGGTTTGGTATGATGGCGGCTCAAAATTAGAATCTGCCGAATCTGATGACTGCGACATATGTACAACGCACAAAATAGTAGCTCACTGGTTCTAAAACTCGTCGCCACTGTTATATATTAAAAATGCTGAAGATTTATTAACTTAGCTTTATTTAATTAATTACGTACGTATCACAAATCACCTATCTATATGGGAAGAGAGCACAGAGTAAAAACCATAGACTAAATATAGAATGACTGCGTTCACAATATATCACACATATCATGTTCTTTGATATTGCAGTTCAATTCTCACCATTGCCTTTTTCCGAATAATATAACTCGTTACCAATATTATTATTAAGTTTAGTATTAATTGACTAGCATTTTCCCGCGACTTCGTCCGCGTGAGCGACAGAGTAATCCCATATTCGTATTTTTCAATACCACCTTAGCAAGGCCGCTCCAGTATATAAAAGCGCGTAATACGAAAACGTCAAGTTGTATCTTTGTAGTCACCCAACCGTTTTATAAACTACTAGCAGCCCGCCCCGGCTTCGCACGGGAATTTAGCAAAAATTTCAAAATTAAAAATTATAATACACACACATCTCCCCTCCTGTGCGGCCCGTACCCCAGTGACGCCTACACTGCATAAGGTGCTGCCTAGCTAGCCGAGCAGGGTGAGCGGCTTCCTAACGGCGGCGGTTTTCTAGCGGTGGCATTTCAATTAAAATTTTAAAATAAAAGAACACTTATTGTGGCATAACTATAATAGTTTGACATATGCTGTCGCGACACTTTTTGTAAATAATGATGTGTTCTGCAAAGTCGTAGTACATTATTTTATTCTATGATCATGATGAATAGTTTTCGCAGCGCACGCGGTTTAAAGAATATTTTAGGTGTTTTTTTTACACCTTGGGTTACATTATTGGAGTTTTAGTAAGGATCTCTAATTTTTTTGAAAATATAATATAGCCTATGTCACCTGGGGATAGTGTAGCTTTCAAACAATGAAAGAATTTTTCAAATCGGTTCAGTAGTTTCGGAGCCTATTAGCAAACAAACAATCAAATCTTTCCTCTTTATAATATTAGTTTAGATATTGGGACTTATGATACCTTTCCCTGAAAACCACATTAATTCCATTCAGTAGTTTCGGTTTAAAGATAACAAACAAACAAACAGCAAAAATTCTAAAAACCCTCTAAATAGTCCATACCAGTTGGTTTTGCAAAAATATCTTCAATGTACAGTATTGGCTTTTTTCCGTTTTTATAATATAGATATACATTTTATAATAGTATTGATAAATAGTTTGTTGACAGTGAAACTGCCCTGATATGGTGACGGTGATGGTGATTATAATTATGTCTGTATTGATGTTCACTGTATTTATCCGATGAACGCTGATAGGGGTAGCAGATGCACTCTACACTTCACTTTTGTTACGGGGGCCGTTTGGTAGAACTGAACACAGAGGTAAAAAAGTCTTTAGACAATACATTTAATAATTAAGCTTTAGAAAAAACAAGAACCGACTTCAAGACTAAACTTATATTTTTTGTATTTGTTACTTTTTTCAAAAAGTGCTAATTCAATTTCGATAAAGTTTATATGGAACCATTAAGTATGGCCTACCAAAGAAAACAAGAAACATCAAAAACAATTCATAATTCGTAACTGCGTAACAAACATACAAAAAAGAACATAACGTCGAATTAAGAACCTCCCCCTTTTTTTAAGTCGGTTGAAGTCGGTTGACTACAAGCACCATGATCACGAAGATACCAAAGTTTTTACAGGTGGGTTGTTGATGTCATAACGGGCAGAAATATCCATCTATCCGCTTCCTCTCGCGTTTTTTGCGCGCGATACAATTACTACTTTCACCTTTGTCACCTTGTGTCAGGGTCCATGATAGCTTAAAAACGTATAAATACATTTAAATTTGTATTGTTTTTGTAATAGATGGTAAAATAACTTATATAGCTATTGAACTTATCGATATCATATCACTTATTCCATAAGCAAACATTTTTGTATTTGAAATTACCATATTGTTACAGACATAAAATAAATTACTTTTTATTTATTTAAACTTTAGCACAAAACTCCTAGGTCGAAAAGCGAAGAAATGTTTATGGAACCACGTTGAACCTATACCAAAGAAAACTAAATATTACCCTATACTGAACCCAACGCAAACAATTTTCCAAATCACTTATTAATGAGTTCTGAGGTAACAAACATAAAAAATACAATCGAATTAAGAACCTCCTCCTTTTTTGAAATTGGTTAAAAATATCAAAATAAGGCTATATATATATATATACTCGTATATTACTTAGTTATATTAAACTCAGTTAAATTACTATGCTATACTTAGTTATAGTATACTTAGTTATATTAGTTATTATGGCTATACTTAGTTATATTCATTTTACTATGAGATGTCTGTCCATCGATCACCCAAACATTCTAAGATAGAGTACAGTAATAATTTCAAGTTGTAATTTCTAACCATTTCCCAAGCCTTTTGATAAATGACTTATTTAAATTAGATTAGCATTAAATGCATCTTTATTATAAAGTTTGTTTATTCCTACTGAAACTAAGGGTAATTTCTTTACTGCAGAATCCTACTATGACCACAGAATACTAAGGGACAGAAGCATTACTCCACAAAGAAATTTAAACGAGCGCCTCTCTTTCTATCGCGTAGCTCTTATCTCTTCTCACGCGGCACGCGTAAAGACGCGCGACCCGCCCGCGCCGGCGCGGCGCCGTCGATGTCCGGCTATGTACTTGTAGCTTCGTACCTACAGTGCGGAGTGCGCTAGGTCTGCTATGACTAAATTTGATATATAGGTACCCACTTTAGGTCCTGGAAAGGACATCTACTTTTTATCCCGGGAAACCGCGGGTGAAACAGGGCGCAGCTAGTAAAGATTTTTTTAAACTTTATTAGGTATGTCAACACCTGTTCAGATAAACAAATTGCCAGTAAAAAAACTTATAACAAATTACCAGTAAAAACTTTTTTTGGAACTTAATTTAATGCAGTGTTAAATGCTTCTCTAATTTTTATTGTGTTTGAATAAAATGTTATGTAAATAAACGCAACCTGATAAAATCGATCGTTTGTTAGAAAATTACACGGTGCAGGTGTCGGGTAATTTATTAGGAGAGATAGTTTAATGTAAGGGTCATCGTAACCTTTGGGAATAGTTGTAAATATTCAGCTTAGTAGTTAAAACATACCTACTGGTTTAACGAAAACGCGGCAATTTGCGGTTTCGTGAAATCTCTAAATTCATTCAGTATGTTTGTAAAGAGTCATCATGTATGAGTATTTCATGATGCTAATATCTAATAGACATATATCAAGATCTTTTTATTGATCTAACTAATATTTTTTTTACTATAAAATTTTAAGTTTATGAGGATGGATAAAAGCATAGGTATGTGTAATTATATTATATTTATTGAGTGCTTATATTCGATGTACGTCACTGAATCACGCAAAATTAATAAATCGGATTTTAATAAAACTTTATTTGTATAAAACCATGGATTGGGATATTTTAGAAATTGCTTATAGGGAAAGCCGCTCATAGTTTATTGACTATGTTTTTTCTGTGTATTTGGTAAGTCTTCAATAAAGTATTATTGTAAATACGGAAAATCATCTAGGTACTTAATGTTATACTGCGGGCCGCAGGAGACGAAGTACCTAAAACCTTTTATTATGGTAGACTCTTCTCTATGAGCTATTGACATTTAGTATTCTGAGTATTATCACCGAATACTAAGGGACAGAAGCATCACTCCGCAAAGAAATTTAAACAAATAGCGACTCTTGCTATGACGAAATAAAATTCAATTCAGCTCGCGTAGCGATGCATACCTACCTGTCATATTAACCTACAGAGCGCCTCTCTTTCTATCGCATAGCTCTTATCTCTTCTGACGCGGCACGTGTAACGACGCGCGACCCGCCGTCGATGTCCGGCTATGTACTTGTAGCTTCGTACCTACAGTGCGGAGTGCGCTAGGCCTGATGAGTTTCATCAGCCACCCAGAACTTTTAGTACCATAAAAAGCACTGCGTCGCATTGCATTACTCTCATCAGCCCGAGGGCTGATAAGCGAGACATATAAGACCGGCATTAGGTCATACATGCCATATGATATTATCTAAGTCTCATATGTATGCCAGTAATTTTGCTGGCTACAAAGTTGCCTTCAAACCGGAACACAGTAATGCTTGCGCACTACTCCTTGGCGGCAGAATAACTAGCAAAGCTGTAGTGTCTTTGTGGTGTGTGGTGTGGTGACCCAGACGGCCTCCCACACACCAGAGAACTACCACGATTACGAGAGATCTACCATGAGTACTACTTTCATACCTATGAGTACCTACTTTCATATAAGAATCAAAAAATACGGAACCTTCAGCAAACCTATGTAAAAAATAATTCTTGGACACAAATCTCGGCAGTTTTGCGCAATTTTATTTGACAGAGGACCTCTTTGTGCTTTCGAACAATAATAATGCAGTATTTTTTCATATACTACCTAAAAAATTGCAGCTGTGCCACGTGCCTCAAAATAATTTGCTCCAATTTCTATTGTTACAAAGTCCACCCACTATTTGTAAGACATACAAACTTAGAAAAGAAAACAACTTTACATTTGCTATCCCGCGAACACCTCTGTCCTTGAAAACTTTGGAATTACTTGCGAATTTACCGGCAGAGTTAACTTTGCTTTTGGAAAAACGCAGAACGTAAGTTGACATTTCATATACGTTAGAGCAAAGTTAATTTGGAGTTTGCTTTGCAATTTACGACTTTAACGTACAAAGTTTCTTGACAATGTATTTGTGGATTCGAAAACATATTACAGTCAAGTAAAATATATTGTATTTTGCTTTTAAGGAACCGTGATATTGGTTCTGACATTTGTAAGTTTAAAATTTTGCTATAATGGCCCCATTTGTCGTCGGATAGCATTGATTTATCGAAATTGAAAAATACAAATTGCTAAAATTGTGTGGAAGAGTATAGCAAATGGACTGAAATTCGTAGTTGAAGTTATTGTATAGATATACATAGAGTTACAAGTTTTCAAGACTTAAAAATGGTCTTGTAATGAAGTTTTACCTACAAAGATAATCCTGGTTAAAAGAACTGGTAAATAGGGGCAGAAATTCTATCGATAAGGGTTTTGAATGATTTTTGTACTAATTTATATCATGACGATGGATAAAACACAAATGGATGGGGGGGCTTTTGGGCTACCAACAGTTCAGGAGTGGAAAAAGAGGGATTGTGCTGAATTGATTGGATTTCTGCAATAAACGCATTGAAAAGGTAAATCATGTCTTTTTTCAGTTTTGTACTCAATCCTTGCATGGGTCGATGGGTAAATTTTTTATTATAATAGAGAAACCTGACTGTGATAATTGCTATTCATTAGATATTAATTCTTTTAAAATAAATGTCTCTAAATTACGGTGAAAAGAGCACCCAAATCTAAAATAGTTTAGCACATATATGCTGAGAGGCTCGTTAACGATCCAGCATCATATGATTTGATTTTATAATCAACTAAAACTTATTATTTTTTAAGTAGGTTCAAGATTTTAGTGATCAAATATTTCTAGTATATGGGTTAAAATAACTAAGCAATTACTATATTCTTATTATATTTATATCATGCATTAACGAATGCCAAGCGAAAAAATTGACAATCGACTTGGTGACCGTAGCTCAATTGGGCCGAGCCCTTCCCGCAATGATGGAAGATTGTGATGCGGGTTCAAGTCCCAGCCGGTGGCCGTATTTTTCTTTCCAAAAAACCTCGTTTAAATACACAGATACAAACGAATGCTTGACTTTATTAAGTAGAGTACTATATACATCAAAGGAAATTTAATTCTCTATTAAAATTATCTTAATTATTAGATTCGTTACATACCCCAGTTCGTTATTTCAAAAACTTTAATCGGGACTGGCTGGAAAAAACTCGAGTAAATATCATGGTTATTTGACAAGACGTTTTTTCTGCGTCGCCGCGCGCCGGCCGGCGACCCGACAAAGAGCAAACATGTCCTCCCAACACGTGCCGCACCTGGATGCTAGTGATGTCATCTTGCTTATCGATAAATAATAAATAAATAACGCTTAACAACCACATAAGTAGTTCCTATAATAAATAATTCTAATTTGTATTTAGCAAACTTACTGGGCATATGAGACTTAATATCTCATGTCTCGGGGTGATGAGCGCAATGCAGTGCTATGCAGTGCTTTTTATGGAACTAAACGTTTTGGGTGGCATTGCAATTGTTAGGGGCAGGCGTAGCACTTGCCATCACGCGAACGACTTGCTCGTCTAATCACTCAGATCCATAAAAATACTTATACCTACAACTAAGGATTTCTGTCAGGGTCATGAAATAAATATATACGCATCCTTTTACTGTGCACTGAGTAAGGTGTACTGAATCAAAATCACAATTCGCAACCCACCAAGATACAGTAGGTGATCTGCTCATAGGTGAAAAGTTGTCGATGTTTCATTTTATTTTTCCCAATTCTAGGACTCAGGCCTTTCAAAAAGTCTGGGCAATAACCCACCTCATCAACGGATGGCTTGGTCTGGTATCACATATGCTTGAATTGTATAACTCCTCGAAATACCTGGCTTCTTAATGCTGTTTGCCTAGGTTTTAAATTTGAGTGTTTTTTTAATGTATGGTAACTTGTATTGAAATTTATGTGTGCGACATAATAATATGGTATTTTTTGGACGCGATTAATTGCGACATTTTAACTTTTAACTGCTTAGTTTATGAAGATCTCATTACTTTATTTAATGTGACGTTAAATATTTGTGTATTTTAGGCACCTCTCCATCAATCGACCCAATCGATAGAATACTATCGATATTCGATAGTTTTCTATCGATTTTATACCCACCCTTAAAACTATTCCTAACAACCATTCAACCGCGTTTCTGCAAATCTCTTCAAGAATATTTTATTCGTCTCAAACAAATAAAAGGAACGGCAGCTGATTCCGCTTTATACATCAGCAATACCATTTTATTATACCCAGATGTAAAGCCAAAAATACCAAGAAATGAACCTTATTCTTCGAGGCATAAGAGTGCTCAAGATCCACTTAATTTTCAAAGTGTTTAAGGGTTGATTTGCAAGACCATTCATTTACAATTAGTACTCAAATTACTTGACTTGTTCTTAAAAGTCGGAGGTCCTATTACAGAAGGGTTAAATACTTATTTGTGGTCGTTATTGTGGAATTAAAAATGGTGTAAATGTCTTTAGAATTTGTAAAAAAAAATGTATGGAGTAGGTGGGTTTGTAGGTAAGCTGACGACTAATTTAGTTTCTTAATTAGAGGTGTCAGTCGTAAATAATAGTGGGGTGTTGTAATTAGTGTAATTTAAGGAGATCAATTTCAAAACAAATATAATAAAGCATTTTCATTCAAAATTATTAGGCAGCTCTTTTAAATATTAATATTTTAAAAGCTACAATTGAACAAGCTAGAGTCAAAAGTAAAAAAGATATATCATCAAAATAGGCACAAAAATATACTTTTAAAACGTCTTATACACTTATTGTAACATGACCTGAAATAAAAAGGTAAGCACGACTACTCATTTCGTTTCCATACTTAAAAAGGGATCTGGAGCTAGAAAACAATTTGAATAATTTAAATAAAAGGAGGAATATCTCAATTTGATTGCATTTTTTATGTTCGTTACCTACGAAATGCGTCATTTTCAAACTGTGTTGAAAAAATATTCTTGCGTTGGGTTCAGTATAGCTTTCACATAGTCCTAAATACCTAAAATTTCATCGATATTCGACCTTGGACTTCGAAGATACATCAGCGCCCTAATTCACTAAGATTACTAATAAATAAATAAATAAATAAGACAACTTGGCGATTCCTTGCTTCGAGGAAAGGCGATTCCTTCATTAATAAACGACATCTGAGAAATTTGTATTCTCTATGACGCGAAATATATGTATATGATTATATGAATGCGTCATAGAGATGTCGTTTATTAATGAAGGAATTGACGTGATTTCGAAGCAAGGAATCGCGAAGTTGTCAAAGTGAATTGAGGGCCAGATCTGAAGTCGGCTTTTTTATTATAAAATGTATTTTTTTTAAATTGCTATTTCATTTATGGATCCTGCCCCTGAAGAGAGGGGAGTGCTTAACCCGTCAAATTTATTTACTGCCCCTTAAAGTTATTAAAGGTATTAATTTTAACACAAAAGAGTTAGATATGATGGAAAAATTACACGAGTACACATTTAAAAATTTCATGACAGTAACTAACTGCATTATGAAAGTGCATACACACATGACTGAATAAAGTTGTGCGTGACACAATGAGTTCACCCGAGTGTGGCGTCAGAGTGACATTTGTGTGTCGGCTTGACGGCTACTGATAGTGTGTCGACGCCCTTATCGTGTTGGGATTTTTGCCTAATGTTTTTTGAAAATTATAACACTCAGTTTGCCGTGGTTGTAATACCACCCACCGAACAAAGCCGCATGCCGTCAAGCGACCTAGTCGTGTTTCGGGGTGATGTTCGGTGAACCATCGGGGAGACGGGTCTGAGCAGCCGCTCAACTTCCGTCTCTCTCTAGATCTATGTTCTTAGGCCACATCATCGCTTCACATCAGGCGAGATAGTGGCCAAAGAAGAATATATTAAGCGTAAAAAATAATAATAGGTAAAATTGTTTGTATAAATATGTATGTTTGTTGGAAGTAATCGCTAAAACTACTGATTCGATTTTGAATTTTTTTTTAACTGATACAAAGCTACACTATCCCTGAGTAACATAGGCTATATTATATTACGTCGAGACGGACGAAGCTGCGGGTGGTTGCTAGTTTACATTTGTGACGACCTCAGCCACCACATATATCAACGACATGCTCACAGATGGCGCTGACATAAAGTAGCATAAACGCCCATACGAAGTCGCAGATTTCTATACAAATCCTACATCGCGCAAACGAAGTTCGCACGACAGATAAGACTATACAAGTTCCAAGTAAGTTCTGTCGGACAGCTGTCCCCGGGGCCATTATCATCTGGCTCGGGAAGATCTTCCTTGTTTGAATGGAGGCGCTTCTATAGTGAAAACCTATACCTACTTACCTACCTATCCACTACACCCCCACTCCTCCATATATTCAATAACTTCATACTTCCTGGGATGAGAGCCAAACTGCTGAAGTTCAAATATAAATACCAAAGATTTTATATATCTATAACCGCAGTAAAAGTTCACTAACAATATGAGCAAATCTATAACACTTCAGATAGGTATGTATGTATCTTCCGAGCATCTTAACAACTCTTTATCTGAAATATTTCCTTATTTTCAACCTTGCTGCGTTACAAATACGGATGATTTTTTTATAAAGTTTCGGTGTTAAACCTTCGAAGCTCTCAAAGTATCAGTTGCATCTGAAAGAAAAGGAAATAAGATTGCTATCAAAGACGATGATCTATTTACTTATATCGTTTATATTAAACTAGTACAATAAAATTTAACCTGCGGGGATGAAAGGGTTTGATTATATCGATATTTATCGATATGGGGTCGATTTAATTCTTTTTTTTATATTTTTATCCGCCAACTTGCTTTTGACAAAATTAAAAGAAATGAAAATGCAGTATACGAAATATTAGACATTTAAGTTGTTTGGATTCTTTACACTATTCAATAGATTTTCAAATAATCAGAAAGAATAAAAATTGCGAGGATCAAACCTGCGTTTTCGGAATACCGTCCCGACGCTTTTACCACTAGGCCACCGAGTCAAATTCTCGAGCAACCAAATTTCATATAAGAAAGAAAGAAAGAAACAATTTATTTTTGACAAAACTGCACACAACAAACAACGTACATACACATGTGCAGGAGGACAGAATAAAACAAACAGTCACTGCGTGTGTATGGAGATCGCTGCCGTGTACAGTGTAGTCAAAAAAGGTCTGTGCTCAGCATAATGTTGTGAAGAATCCACAACGCTGGTTTTCAGCGCAGGCCCTTGGTGACGCACGAACTTGTTATGTTAAACTACGAAAATAAATAAATAATTGGACATACAGTTACAGCGCTATAAAATACTCAATACGTAAAGCTCTATAAAAGCTATAAAATTATTAATAATGTAAAAAAAATAAAAATATATATAATGCCTATAATTAAGTTGATTTACTATTACAGTACTACAGAAAGGATAAAATACACAGTAGAATAAGTAAACAGAAACAATAACAATACCCGTAAGCAAATACCCGCTGACCCAAATCAAGTATTTCGGCTGTAACTAACATTAAAAATAAAATAAGTCTAATACAAAAAATATATAATAGAGAATGAGTTGCCGTGCCACAGTGCAAGAAAGAAAATAAATATACATAAATATATACATATATACTTCCTATATCGTCTTACGGGAACGATTCTACGTTATAATGTTCACATAGAGAAAATCAAACACGTCTGCCCGAGATTTAATTTTTCTCCTATCTGAATATTTACCGAGTTTTTTGTCGAAAATTATATTTTTCAAGACAAGCTCTTAACAAATTCGTAATCGGAACTGCAAGCAGATTAAAATGAGCCCAAACTCTAGTAGTTTACGATTATTCATCAAGGAGTTCCATTGCCCACCTTCAGTCTCCATCATCAGATCAGCTGGCTGCCAACATAATATTGCATTGTCATCGGACTTTGACAAGTAGGTAAAATTTCATCTCAGTAGGATAGAGGAAGTGGTTCTGGTTCAATTTGCAAGATTTGAAACAAATAAATATTTTAATATAAATTGTATGTATGTTAGTTCTAAGGTATATATTTATATTGGCCTTAGAATAAGTAAATAACATCTGTAACTTCTTTTAATGTTGTCTGAAATAAAGCTTAAGTAATAAATAAATAAACATTGCAAGTTAAATAAAAGCTTGTAAAAAGCTTTAGATATTCAACAAGCATGCGCTAATTCTTTTAATATCAAATATTAAAAAGTTCTCTAAAAGGTAGATTTTTTAAAGGTATTATAAATGCATGTTAACTTGGTATTATTGAAAAATATTTACTAATTAGCTATCTATCTACGAAGATAGATTACGCTTTTTAATTTAATTTCTTTTTATATTGTAAAATTTATGATAAATAAGTAGAAATACTTTGTATAATGTGTCATAAAGTTTACTCGTAAAGATGCATCTATCTACGTAAATCACACATGATTGCTTTTGCTTTTGTAAGATCACAATAATTAGAATTAAATAAATTAATAAAAACTCTTGCGGTTAAAAAATATAATAATTATTCTTATTGTATGAAGAGGATGCACTTTTCAAGTAGGCAATAAAGAAAGTAGAACTCATTGCCCAAGCTCCTCGAAACACGACAGCTAATGCCTATAAATTATTAAAAAAATAAAAATGAAAGCGTCATCGGATGGTCGTTAACGTCGTGGGACCGACAAGACCTTCAAAAGGACGATAAAGGGACCTTAAGGGACCATAAAGGACTAATCCCCTAAACCTATGAGGTCGTAGGTCAAACAAAGTTGATTTATTTGTCAACGACGGACTCTAACGTTTGAAGGCGGCTTTTTTACTGGTTACACGATTTAAGCAGGTATTCTTAAGTTTAGTTAAGGTGGTGGAAACTGTGGTTTGAATGGAATCTATAATCGGCTTAGTTTTCGTTTTTATAAATTCTATATTAAGTTGAGTCATGCATGCACGTATGTGATTGATTCATTTTTTCCCGCGGCTCTACTCAGGGTGGTGATTGAAATGCAAAGACTATAATATACTATATATTTGGCAGTTATTCTGCCGCAAAGCAGTAGTGCGCAAGCATTACTGTGTTCCGGTTTGAAAGGCATTGTAGCCAGCGAAATTACAAGGCATATGAGACTTTATATATAAGTTAGTTATAAGACATAACATAAGTTCTGATGTCTCGGGGTGATGAGCCAGTCACAATGCAATGCTACGCAGTTCTTCTTATGGTAGTTCTGGGTGGCACTGCAATTGAGCATTGCGATGGCAGTAACCCACGCTATAGAAAATCACAGTACTGAGGACCCACCGCATACACCATCCGTTACACGACGACCACTGTGACAAGAGTGCCCGACCAAGAAGGCCTATAAAGCTATAAACTTAATTCTATGCGAACGTAATCGCGGACGCTTCATAGTTATTCTATGCTATATATTTGGGTTTGTTTTTAACTACTCCAGACAAAGATAGCTCCCGATTTATAGCTGGTAAGTAAATAACCCTAAGCACCGTATATATTGCGTCTTTGCTGCTTATCTGAAGTCTAAACATTAACAAAATACTTAAGTGGAAAGTGAAGTGGGGAAAACGGACAAGTAAAAAGTTACTCTCTCAACCTGTAGGTGGTGAGTTGTTTCCTTACTTCCTTCTCGTATTCGACTTACCGTTTTTGACTTGAGAACTATATATATAATTTTAATTGCTGGGCGTAAGGGCGACTGCTCACCTAGTTGCGAATCGAAGCGAAACACGATGGAATCGTAGTTTCGCTTAGTTTTCTTTGCTATTAGGTATTCTGGGTGGTTTCGCTTTCTTTGGATTCGGCTGATTTTGAACAATTCACAACTCCGTATCATACACAATACGTATGCTGATTGGGAACCTTTTCCTAAACTCTATCGCGCAACATTTCACTGGTTGTACCTATATTTATTGTTTTTGTTTTGTTCTTATTCTAGTATGTTCGGTGTGATGTCCTGAATAAATTATTTTATTTCTTCTCTTTATACAGCTTCGGTAGATAAGAGAAGCTTTTTTAAAGAATAACATAAATAAGAACATCTTTATATGGTCCGAAAATGTAACTATCTCAGGAAAGGTCACTTTACAAAATAATAATCTACGAGTTCGGCAGATGTAGCCCATCCTAAAGATGGGTGCACACTCACATAAGTCACACAAAAATTGGAGCGAGCAAAGAAAATAATTGGGAAAAATTACACAACCGTTATTTGTCCTTTCAAAATAAGAATGCGCAATCTTCGAGATCAGCTGCTCCTCAAACAATGCTTGCTCTCGTTCTGTACCACCCCATTGTCAGTGTATCTATTGTAAACCTATTGTTACCCCAAAATGCCGGCTTATTCGTAATTCAAACAGGAACTTCCGTGTGCGAAAACCGAACGAAGACGTATGACAATAGACATTCGCCCTTCTTATATTTTTTTTCTAGTGTCCGCGAAACTAGTTTTTTTTTTCATGTAAATTTTGATTTATTTTCGTCAACAATGCATCGTTGGTATGGGAATTTACGACGCACTTAGTACTTGAGCTAGTTATGTTGCTAAGGGCGTTGGATGGGTTGCATGACTTGTGTGACACGATTTGTGTGAGTTACGAACTGTGAG
Organism: Petrophora chlorosata; assembly: GCA_951640565.1. NCBI lineage: Eukaryota > Metazoa > Arthropoda > Insecta > Lepidoptera > Geometridae > Petrophora > Petrophora chlorosata. The sequence goes on along the minus strand of OX621189.1, from coordinate 2,587,100 downwards.
TACACGCCTTTGTAATAATAATTTTTATGTTTAGATAATGTGTTTCACAATGAGTGGAATGAAGTGGGAAAATTCGCAAAAAACTTGATTTCTTTTGGGCTATTGTCGTAACACGATATTTTGCTAAAAGGGTCAACGGTCATAATGCATTTTCTATTAGGTAAACTTGATTTAAGTTTAAGACGTTATTATTGCCATAAACTAGCCTTTATTATTAGAAACGAGAAAAGTGCACCCTTTGTAATAAGTAAGTAGAGGAGAAGCAAATAAGTAGAGTAGTGCGAAAATAAATTATTGTAACGAAACCCGTAAACAAAATACTGCCAGCATGGAGTTGTTCAATTCAGTATCTAGAGATTTATTAAGGTGCGCCAACATGTAGCAATGTTGCTAGACATGGAGCAACTTAATAAACTAGGTAATAGGTTTTTTAATGTAACTGAGTGACGAGACGAGCTGGCCGTTTGCCTGATGGTAAGCAATACGCCTGCCATAACAGCAACAGCACCACCCAGAATTTTGTTTTGAAATAACCTGCGTGGTGCTTCACTGCGCTCGTCACCCTGAGACAATTCGTTGTTAAGTCTCATAATGCCTAGTAATTTCGCTAGCTACATTGCCCTTAAAACCGCGACACAGTAATGCTTGCGCACTACTGCTTGGCGGCAGAATAACTGGCAAAGTGGATACCCCCCCAGACGACCTCTCGCATACGAGAAACCTACCACCAGTATTGCTCAACTACCACCTCCAGTGTCTTCCGATGGTGGTTGCCGAACATTTGGGTGTTGCTCCAAAATTACCCGTGTAAGAGCACCTTTAAACCAATAATTCGATTTTTTATTCAGTGTCAAGTGTTACAAAGAATTATTCATTTCACATTTCTGAATCTAACATTGTTCCAAGCCGACAGTTACTATATTGCTCGTAATATGTACATCTATGTATACATTCCGACATGAACAACTTGCTTGTCCACAAAGCTGCGTGGGAAATGCTCACAGTGCAGGAAATAGTTTCCGTATTCTGTTTCCTGCATTTCTATAGAAAAATGTACAAAGCTACGAGAATGGAATTTGGTATTCTGAATGATGGTAGATACAGAGTATACTCGTCATTTCCTAGTTTCGCTGTGCAACGTCTTGTTTTGCATAAAACTAATAAGCAGAGAAGATGTTCAAATTTCAGCTTTTAGAATAGACAATGTTTTAAGAAATTTGAAACGTAATGAAAATATGTAGTGTAAATTCCACTACATATATTCTACATTTCAGATTTGAAATGAATTTCCGCAACGTCACGCCTGATTCCATCAGATTGTTTTTAAAAGTCGACTTTGAAAGTTGTCCAATATAGAATTCGAAGTGAAGAAAATTGGGCATTCCAAATTCTAAGCTTTAGCTTCTGTTTTATACTTGAACCTTCAGTCCAAGGAGAAATGTGGTCTGCGGGCTAGGGGGGTGAGCATACCACTATTAGGAATGCAAAAAATTAAGCATTTGCAATTGTTATTTGCAGGTGTTGGGCTTATCATCAGGCGAACGACGTAATGCCAATCTATGAGAACGATCTTTTGTACTATTATTTATTCTGTGCCCAGGCTAGGTGTCTTGGTGTCTATAACCTGCCACGTGCCGTTCATCTTGGCATTATTTAGCCATAAAAGGTCTAAACGTCTAGTAATTGCAGCCGTTGGCAGATGCGCTGCGCACGCGCCTAACCTTTGCAAATGTCAACCGGTAGTAAAAATTCTAGTTATAACAGAAGAATTAAAGGCTAATTAATAGTTAAAGGCATAATCTAGTTGAATACAAACGAACAGGTGGAAACAGTAGTAAATATTCGGATTACTCACTGCGGCTAGAAAGAATACAAAAGATTTCTTTGGCACTTAGCATATTCCTTTAATATGGCAAGAAAAACCTACATCGAGAGATTTAATTTTTTTTTTTTTACGCCTTATAGGTCTATGTTTGGCCACTATCTCGCCTGATGTGAAGCGATGATGTGGCCTAAGATGGAGCACATAGATCTAGAGAGAGACGCCGGTTGAGCGGCTGCTCAAACCCGTCTCCCCGATCGTTCACCGAACATCATCCCGAAACACGACTAGGTCGGGTGTTTCAACTTCACAGTACCTAGAAAATACCCGCGTAAGCCCATAGTCCCATTGGTCCATCCTTTCGCAGGACAGTTCTAGGCTTTGATTCCCCTGTAGCCAGATTGAACAAATCGTTAAATAACTTTAGTGGCCCCATAGAAAATAGCTCCATGTCTTTAAATCATTTTCGTCTGCAATTGTTGGATGTAATATAGATTGAATTTTGATTTAATCTATACTAGCGACCCGCCCCGGCTTCGCACGGTTATTATACAATAAACCTTCCTAATCAATCACTCTATTAAAAAACCGCATCAAAATCCGTTGCGTAGTTTTAAAGATTTAAGCATACATAGGGATATAGGGACAGAGAAAGCGACTTTGTTTTATACTATGTAGTGATAGTGATTATCTATTTAAAAGTATGTGAAGTGAATTTTGGATTAGTGGTGTTTACCTGTAATTGATTGTGCAATTAACGAAATAAAAATACGTTTTGACAAACAAAGTTTATATCGATATATAAACCATAGACAAGAGCCGTATTACACAGTAAAATTGAATAGATTGGGCATATAAATAACGATTCATAGCACAATCTCGCTTTGTAAATTTGTCGGGTAATCGATATGAGCACATTGAAATCAAGACATAAAAAGTTACATGATCGCATTTTATCCATTGTAATAAATTTCTGTTGCACGTTAGTCCGCAACATGCAATGTTTGCAACAGACTTACGTGATCGCCCTGCTGATCTTCGGCTTTTCTTTTCCAATCACTATCGCCATCTTTGCCTTACGCGATATACATTGCTCCATTATAATCGCAGGGTGACCTACACTACGTTTGCCGATTCGCGGTCTTCACTCTAGAATACATCTACCCTAGCGGTTATCGGTTCTGCGGTAAATATGACCAGCCCACTGCCACTTGATGTTACTGATACTATGACTATGGGACATCTCACTCGCACTTCTAGTTTGACATTGTGTTATGTTATTCGTTACGCTTACTCATTGCTTAGTGTTATATTTTTCATCATCATCAGCCCATTACGTTCTCACTGCTGGGACATGGGCCTTCCCTCATAGAGAGAGTATGGGCCATAATCCACCACGCTGGCGCAGTGCGGGTTGGTGGATGTCACATATGTTCTTGAATGTTTGTGATTAATTCTTGGACATGCCGGATTCATCACGATGTTTTCCTTCACCGTTTTTAGAGCGAGTGTTAAATCCGCACATAACTTAAGAAAGTCAGTGGTGCGGGGCCAACGGGATCCGAACTCGGGTGCGTCGGATCGAAAGTCGCACGTGCTCCCACTGAACCACACTCGCTCTATTATCCACACTCGTTATATTTTTAGACATTTTAAAAGATTAAAAACGAGTCATTCCCGCAGTTTCTTGGTGCTATCTTCTCTAGCGGGCGTATTTCCGAAGCACTGGTAGAGTCAGTTTTAGCATTTCTTTTCTGGGCCCGGACTTCAATTTGAGTATAGGAAAGAAATGGGTAGACATGCTTACCTTTTTTTCAGTCATGATATTTTATGTAACAATTTTTAACGTATTTTAATTGAGTTGTATTATATATTTAATTCTTTATTGCACTATTACAAGTAATGTACAAAAGCAGAACTTAATGCTACAGCATTTTCTAACAGTTATCCAGTGACGTTAAAGAAAGTTACAAAGCGTGGATCAAAAATTTAAAAATAAAACTAACAGGAAAACAAAATAAATATCGTAATACATATTATCGTAAAACAAAAGCATAAATTATTAAAATAAATAACAGTACATTACACAATACATTAATAACAGCATATACAGTACATTATTAACAGTGTATTATGTATATATGACGTTTAAAAGAGCATTTTTGTGCCTATTTATATATCATAATCCTAATAATCCTAATCCTAATCCTAATATATAATATTATAAATGCGAAAGTTTGTGTGTGTGATGTTTGTTACCAGGTATCACCGTAACTACTGAACCGATTTTGATGAAATTTGAAATATATATAGTGTAAGTACTGAATTGAAACATAGGCTATGCAAATTTTAAAAATCAACCCCCAAGGGGGTGAAAGAGGGTGGTAAAGTTTGTATGGACACTTTTTATTCCTTGGTTCAATTCGCTCAAAACTCGGTACAAATAAACTTTAACATAAATAATCAAACACGTATTTTTTATTTTTTCAAAACCACCCCTAGGAAGGTTGCATGGGAGTTCTAAAGTTTGTACGGTTTTTTTCAGTGCATACTATATTCCGTGGTTCGATTCACTCACAACTCAGAACAAATAAACTTTAACATAAATTTTAAAACACGTGTTTTTTATTTTTTCGAAACTACCCCTAAAAAAAGTGTAAGGGCGTTTTAAAGTTTGTATGTTTTTTTTTGTTTTAGTTTTATTCATTCAAAACTCGGTACAAACAAACTTTAAACTAAATAATAAAACACGTGTTTTTTTATTTTTTCAAAACTACCCTAATATTATAAATGCTAAAGTTTGTGTGTATGATGTTTTCATTCACTCATATCTCGGTACAAATAAACTACAAAATAAATAGTATTTATAGTAATTTTCTAAACAACCTCTGTAAGGGGTGCAAATAAGTTCTTAAGTTTTTATGGAAAATTTTATTGCTTGGTTTGATTTGCTCAAAACTATAAAGTAAATAATGAATCATGTATTTTTTATAAATTTATATAATCACCACTAGGGGTGTGCATTAGAGTTCTAAACTTTATATGGAAAATTGTATTCCATGGTTCGAAAAAAGTAGAGAGTTTAGACGTGAATGACGTAGGTAATAGTGCAATACACTGTCGTCGTTTCCATAATAATCGGTGATGGGGCATGTCTGTTTAAGCAATTTAGTATATTTTATACGGCAGCCCATGTTTGGCACCGGAAATACGAGAACAAATCGTCGAAAACGAACGTACTTAACAATTGAAGCGAGCTCGCAAATACAGAATCATGATAGATTTGGAAATAAGCATAACAGCGCAGCCGACTACTTTTCTTACTTGCGACACATCCATCTATACGCGGGCGAAGCCGCGGGGCGCAGCTAGTATAATATAAATATCTTTTGACCTTTGACTTTTAACTTTTATATGGTTTTCTTATTATTTAATGCATCTGAGCACTGAAACTAGCAAGGCGTTACTATTTTAAACATACCTATTGTCAAAGATGTGTTGTACCTATAAATATTTAGCGACACTTCAACGGATGCACCTTTAATACAATTAACCAAATTATCACACTCTATAATTTCAAATTCATGTTAAATATTAATTCAAGAATTATCGTATTAATAAAATGCTTTAAAACCTTTTTAATTCAACAAACATACCACATCTCTCATAAAAATAACTATAAACTTTATTGCCACTACGATAGAGTTATAGACTTATCAAAAGCGCTACAGTAATGTTGTTTTCTTTTAACTCTTTTGTTGATCTTTATTGCAAGGGCGTTCTCAAAGATTCTAACACAATATACGGAAGAACTTTGCTCCATATAGATAGCTGTCAAATTAATTCATTTTGTCTGCCTGTCTGTATAAAAAATGTGCGTCACCCCTCTAAGTAACGTAATTTTTTAATGGAAATAAAAAACGTGGGTACGCGAAAGCGTATGAGAACGGAAGGAAAAAATTGCGTGCTTCGTTAAGAAGTAGACAGTTTAAGAAATGATTTAGTTTGGTATGTGATTCAATAAGTTTACGGTAAGGCGAGACAAATCAATGAAAAAATACGTTCTTTTGCAATAACTACATAACATTTTTTAACTGACTTAAAAAGGAGGAGGATCTCAATTCTATTGTATTTTTTATGTTTGTCCTCAGATGTCTTCAGAACTCCGTCTTTTATAAACCGATGTGGAAAATTCTTGCGTTGGGGTCAGTATAGCTTCAAGGTGATCCCAGATAAATCTTATCGATATTTGACCTCGGGCTTCGAAAATAAATGAGAATTTGGTCATCTCAGTTAGATTGCCAAATTCTCATTATCTTTCTCTACTGTATCTATATAACTGCTACTGTATCTATATATTGCGTTTATATTATGATAATAAATAAATTACATTATAACTATTGCTGTTATTAATATTGTATACATTATATTATTGGCATTTTTAACCGACTTCAAAAAGGAGGAGGTTTACAATTCGACGGTATGTTTCTTTTTTTTTTTATTATATAAATTCAATTTTGTAAACTGTATGTATAACTATTTGTGTGATAAATGTAATTGGCTGAAATCGTTTTGTCACAATAAATAAACCATTACTCATTTTTTTAATCAGGACATCTCACTGGCGCTTCTAGTTTGACATTGTGTTATGTTAATTATAAGTTCTATGTTTATTACATTTTAAAACAATTTAAAAGACTAAAAAAATAGATATCCCCGCAAAGTTTCTTGGTGCTATCTTCTCTAGCGCGCGAATTTCTGAAGCTGGTAGAGTCAGTTTTCGGTTTTTTTTCTGGGTCCGGGCTTCAATTTGAGTATGGGAAAGATATGGGTAGACATGATTACCTCTTTTTTGAAATGAAATGAAATGAATGAAATGAAATGAAATAAATTTATTTGTCTGAAACATGGGTACAGATAAAGATGTAGAGATTTGTTAGGTATAGGTTCCATCATGTTCTACCTTTCGGTGTACAAATATTAAATTCATTATGTCATAATTTAATTTAACACATGTGATTATTTATTAGTTATTGTCAGTACCTTAATAATGTCAAAGTAAAATAAAAATACAGTTATCTCAAATATAGTTATCTCAAAGTCTTGACATATAATGTTATAATATTTTAACGTATTTTAATTTATTTGTATTATGTGTATGACGTTTAAAAGTGCATTTTTGTGACTTTAATAAATACCTTTTTAATTGAAGATTTTTTTTTTATAAAGCGTACACTAACTTTGTTTAATTATAAATACTAATAAAAGCAAAAGTTTATGTGTTAGTGTGTATGTGTTTTGTTACCTCATTATAGAATTTATATAGAAGTTCTTTTATCGCACGCATAATGTTTTACGTAGCGCGTGCAAAGACGCTGGCAAAAGCTAGTAGCTAGCACATAGCATGTAGCTCTATCGTGACTACCCTCTTTAATTAAGTTTGCAGACAACCAGCGCACGCGCAGGTATAAATGATAGGCGCAAAGGTCTGAGTCGGACGTTACATTCCTCGCTTGACCTTTAGTTTTTGCTAGAATTTTAATGGAAATAATACTATTTTATTGATTAAATTATCCAAGAAATGGCTAGTTGGACAGGCTGATAAATTTTTAGGGGCTGCCGCTGCGGAAATAGTTTGTGTTTTTGTACGAAATATCCAATTTCCGCTTATGTTTTTTGTGTGGGAATTTTGTTAGTTCTAAAATTAACAAATATATAGAATTACATATACACATATTATATTATTTAAATTTTATTTTTATTATTCTAACTAAAGCATGGACTACTAAACATCACATTTCAGAAAAATATTAAATTCTAATTCAGATACCGATTCAGATTTAGATACCGATTCAGATTCTTTATTGCTTCAATGTTACTATAATTTTGATCCAGCCATACTCATATTTTGCTTCCATAATTAGTACAAGGTGTGATTTGGTAAGCGTACAGTCAGCGACAACAGTAGCTGAACATTTGTGAATCTTTGCTTGACTACGCCTTCAATATGATCTCTATCTGATTTCACTAAATGTTTTATTTAAAAAGACTGTTAATATCCTGTGCGAGTAGGGAAATTGCAAAAACTTGTTGGAAATTGTATATTTTCGGTGTTATTGACAATTGAAAGGTTATTTAAGATAAGCTACTTATGTCGCTCACTGTACGAAGTTTTGTATGGACTCCGTCGGGCACAGCAAAATTAGAAGGACTCAATTCCACGGAGTAGAAGCAAGTATAGGATATACATCTGCATATACAGGGTTACAGGAAAAGTCGAGCTAGATCCGTTGAGAGCGTGGAGTACCCATCATTTCTGACTAATTTCACTATGAAACACCCTACCCAAAACTTAACCCTTTTCGAGATATTCGACTTTTAATTTTTTTATTGAAAATTGCCGATTTTTAGGCTACAAAATTTAATTTTGGTTATTCTCTATGTCTGATTATTATTATTATTACGTTTTTAAATGTGTAATAAGATGCTTTAGGACGTCAATCATTAAAATAGTACATAAGTTTATTGAGTAGACCGTAGTACACAAGTGAAAGTTAAGAAATTTTAAAAAAAATAGAAAGTTTATTTTTCTCTAAGGCATATCTAAATAAAATATTATTGCAATTGTTTGGCAGATGTTGTTTAAAATATCTACGTTTCATAAGCTATCTAACAAGGTATAACAATCTAGGGTTTGTATTACATTTCGTGGAAAAAGAGTATTTGGGACGCTCCAGGTAGTAGTTCTAACGGTCACGCACTATTCTATTGTTCTTCAAGTCAAAGCGCACCGTGCGAGCAAGACGAGTTACGATTTATGTAGGTGCGAATGAAAGAAAATATGTGTAGAGACCGGATAGGGTAGGGAATACAATAGGGGGTATTGTTTTGGCAGTTTTGGTTATCAGTCTGCTTTTGTGCTTCGTACATAGTAGATGTGACATCGTTTTGCTCTTTTCTGTTTCTCGATTTGGCTGTGTTTCTGGACTGTTTCTTCCTATTTCTGACTACTGCGCTTGTTTACCGGACTCTGATTTGTACCTGTGATACGGAACTGTTGAAGATGACGTCCTACACACGAGGAATATGCTGACATGCTTATTTATTACGGATACTGCGATTGTGTGTCTGCGCAAGCTCGCAACGAATACGTAACTCGTTACCCCGGTCGTCGAGTGCCGGATGTGGCTGTTTTTGACAGAGTTTATCGAAGACTTCGAGAAACTGGCTCTGTCATGAGACGAAATACTGACATGGGAAGACCACGAATTGACGACGAAGAACGGGACAATGAGATAGTGCAACGCTTCCGAGCGGATCCGACTACTTCCACTAATATTGTTGCCCGTGATCTGGGACTTTCGCAATGGAGAGTGTGGTTTACCGTGCATACTGCTGGCCTATACCCATACCACTACACGCCGGTACACGTTATTGAAAAAGGAGACCCCGCGAGGAGATTGGACTTTTGCAGATTTATGCTAAATGCTGATGTAGAAGACCCAGATTTTTTAAGAAATATCTTGTGGACGGATGAGTCCAAATTTGATAAAGATGGCATAACTAATTATCACAACGCCCACTACTGGGCTCCAAAAGAACAAAGGAATCCTAATAAGAAAAGAGTAAAAGGGTCCCAACGGAGATTCAGCGTGAATGTGTGGATGGGCATTATCTCCAATCATTTGATTGGACCTTACTTTCTCCCGGATAATTTAAATGGGGAAAGCTACGAAAATTTCCTGAGAAGAGACTTGAGTAATTTGCTGGATGATCTGCCACTCAACCTGATCAGGGACATGTGGTTTCAACACGATGGCTGCCCCGCCCATTTCAGAAGAAGTGTGAGAGACTGGCTGGACACAAATTATCCTAACAAATGGATAGGACGAGGTGGGCCGTTGCCATGGCCAGCAAGAAGTCCGGACCTAACCCCCATGGATTTTCATGTGTGGGGGTATATGAAAAATCTTGTATACAGCGAGACGAATCCAATTTCGTCCGTGGAAGACTTAAGAGAAAGGATTGTGGATGCAGCTAATAAAATGAGGACAACGTTGACTACTGGAGTAGTGAAGACTGGCCTCCGACTATGTATCAGAAATAGAGGCGGCCATGTTGAACATGAACTGTAGAATAAGAAAAAGTTGTGTTGAAAACCTTAAATAAATGACATTTCATGCTTATCTATTGTTTTATTTTACTTATTAGGGCTAAGTAAAAATTTTCTTCTCCACTGTCGCCTATGAAACTAAATTTTATTCAATGCATTTTATTAAAACCCTAGATTATTATACCTTGTTAGATAGCTGATGACACGTAGATATTTTGAAAAACATCTGCCGAAGAATTGCCATAATATTTTTTTTAGATATCCCTTAGAGAAAAATTAACTTTCTAATATTTTTTTTATTTCTTTACTTTCACTTGTCTACTACGGTCTATTCAATTAACTTATGTACTAGTTTAATGATTGACGTCTTAAAGCATCTTATTACACATTTATAAATGCAATAATAATGATAATAGGACACACACAAAAAACAAAAATAAACTTAGCAGCCTAAAAATCAGAAATTTCCAATAAAAAAATTAAAAGTCGAATATCTCGAAAAGGGTTAAGTTTAGGGTAGGGTGTTTCATAGTGAAATAAGTCAGAAATGATGGGTACTCCACGCCCTTAACGGATCTAGCACGACTTTTCCTGTAACCCTGTATACAGGACCACAAAAATAAACCCCCAGGCAGAGGAAAGAGGTATGAAATCACAACACCCCCGGGCTGTATTGCCACGTCACTCACGTCACAATACACACGTGGCGAAAATTTAACAAAATAACACACCGTGATCATTTCACGTCGTTCCATTTAACCCTATTGTGTCGAGTGGTTACCAAGCGTTCTCACGGAGGTAGGTTGTCGAATGTGTCTCACAAAGTAAAGGTGATAGTTTTTTATTAATAACTTTATCAAGCAGAAGAGATTTGATACGAGAGTTTAAAAATATTGATTGATTGATAACACTTTATTGTACACCAATAACATAACAAAAAAAAATAGAACTTAAGAACTGAGATTAGTGCAATGGATGGTCTTATCGCTTAGAAGCCATATATATAATTTGTGAAGCAAGTAAAAAGCAAAAGAGTGGCAGATTAAATATTAATCTAAAAACCACGTTTTTATGCGCCTATTGTGGTTAGGTCCGCATTGCATGCTAATAAATGGATTAAGAATGCATTGTCATCGAGTTGTGAGCTAACCTGAAAGTTTCAGCCGGATAGCTAATCTGGAAGTGCTCGAAATTTGAGTTGCAAGATTCCACCCAAACAGCCGATAAACAAGAAAGCGACGTATTAAAAACGTGGTAAAAATTCTGAAACAATTTATGCATTCTATATTTTTGCAATTTGTGTTTAAATATATTTGTAAAGTCCCCTGAATTCTTTTTTATGGATCTTAGTGCGAAAGAGCAAATTGTCTCAGGGTGACGAGCGCAGTGTCCGCGCAAGATTTTTCAAAACAAAGTTCTTGGTGGTGCTGTAACTGCAGACAGGCATGATGCTCTGGCGAACGACTGCTCGTCTCATCACTCAAGTACAAAAGAAGCGAACTTTAGTAAACTAAAATTTAAGAAACCCCCGACACAGAATCCTTTAAAAAGTACAAAAACGGCTGAACCGATTTTGCTAAAAGATATCTAAGAACCACAACTAGAAATCCTGCTTTCAAATAAAAAACGCATCCAAATCGGCTCAACCGTTTAAGAGCTACGGTGCTACAGACAGACACACATAGTTTTCAAACTTATAACTCCCCTCCTTTTGCGACGCGGTTTAAAAAACTTGAACGACGATCACTTTCGAGTTGCACATCCCATAGTAACCCCGGTCGTCCAGCTCCGCTACTAAATCTCCCGCTGCGCCCAGTGGGCCGTCACACCCCCGCCGAACAAAGGGTAGCTACCCTTGAAGGGTGGAAACGAATCCATCAATGGTTCGCTATGAATGGACTCGGACATCGTTACGCTCTCGATAATGAGTTAATATCGAGTTTTAATTATGGTGCCGATTTTACGAACTTAATTGATACACAATACACAATGTAAAAGTGTGCCTAGCGAGAGTTTTCGAATTAATTACGTAGTACGCTTATTCTTTCAAAATTTTTAAAATGCGTAATAATAATAAATACGACGAACGATTACATACATAGATCTTGGCCCATAACAAAGATTCCCTGTATCTATAGGACATCAGGAACTATGAGGACCATGGTGAGTGGCCAAACATAGATCTATTAAGGGTAAAAAAAAATTAGAGGTCCTCACAGTACACTCAACCACGAAACAAATGCTTTCGCTTTTTCCTGTGCACAAACATTAGTCTCATTGCGGGAATCGAAACTGCAACCTAAATGGTGTATGAGTTTTGAGCCAACTTGCCAACCACTACACCACAGAGGCTATTCTCTGTTACAAACTTGTTTGTAAATGTTTTATTTTATTTAAATAGGTATGTATGTATTAATAGTCGTATGGACATTTTTCATTTTCCGACACTGTTTCGCCGCATGTTGCTAATCACGCTACTTGTTCGATTTCTATCATCGATAATCCACCGATTCAGCCAGCGCTTCGGCCCAAGCTTACTTCTCCTGCGCCGCAAGCACCAATCCGGCCGCAGAAGACGTTAGCGCAGGTTTCCTGGGACACCGGGACATGCATCGTCCACCGCCCGCTCCTGAAATGAGCAAAATCGACAAGGATGGATTTACCCTTGTGGAGAACAAACCCCGACCGGCCCGAAACCATGGTACCGCTCCTCCTATAGCCACAATAACAACGTTTTGAGCTCTAGAGCTCAGGACGGCGAAATACCTTTCCCGATAAGACCAGAGCACGTCGGGAGACGATGTCGTTCGGTATATCAAGGAGAGGAGCGGTGGACGGATCCAGGAACTGAACCAGTTATCGCTGTCAAGGTTGGAGTCAACGAGGATGACGAGTTTCAAGTTCTTTATGCTCCAGCTTCCAGCGAAGTGGTTATAAATTATATATATGCTAGTCGGTAAGGTATATATATTACTGGAGTGAATGTGGCTCAGTGGGAGCACTTGCGACTTTGGGTGCGACGAACCGAAATTCGCAAGTGCTCCCACTGAGCCAAACTGGGCCAGCGTGGTGGATTATGGCCCATACTCTCTCTACAAGGGAAGGCCCGAGAGCCAGCAATGGGAACGTAATGGGCTGATGATGATGATGATGATGATGATGAAGGTATATATTTTAGGGGACCCTGGTACTTAAATTTCTAGTTCGTATCCTATACCTAGATCAGAAGATTGACCTTATTATCAGAAAAAAAACTTATAATCAACAAAAAACTTTGTCACCATATTTTAATTCAAAATTAAAAATAAGAATAATTGATTTCCAGTTAGGTACACAATTCTAGAATACATCATTTGTGTCATCGTATCTTTGCTATGACCTCAAAAGATAGTTAACTACCCGTGTCATTACTCTGAGGCAAAGATAAAGTCATTGAGGAGTGTGAGACCTCAATGGATAAAGTAGTATTTGCTCTGAGGTTCTTCCACTGAGGCTATGACACATATCTCATGTGTCATCGTGAAGAATTCCCATTCGCGATGCCGATGGGTTAGTCTATGGTTTCGATGCTATACCTACATAGTTTAAACATCTTGTCCGCTATCTCCACATGTTGTTTGTTTTTTGCCATTCACCATTATTTGAATACAAACTTGTGTTTGAAGGAACAGTTTATAGTTTGAACAACTGCTCGGCCCACATCTGCCGTCCTAAGCTTATATAATAATCTAATTTGGACAAATCGATCGTAAACTCGCCTCTATATTTATTCGTATTACTTACGTCTATATAGTTTGTACTCAAAATTCATTCAAGTTATATTAAAGTACAATTCAATGCTCTAGTTTTGTCTGTGGAACTGCTTTTTTTTATTTAACTGGATGACGAGACGAGCTGGTCGTTTGCCTGATGGTAAGCAATACGCCAGCCCATAACAATAATAGCACCACCCAGAACTTTGTTTTGCAAAATCCTGTGCAGCGCTGCACTGCGCTCGTCACCCTGAGACAATTAGCTGTTGAGTCTCATAATGCCCAGTGATTTCGCTGGCTACAATGCCCTCCAAACCGGAACACAGCAATGCTTGCGCACTACTGCGTGGCGGCTGAATAACTGGCAAAGCGGTGGTACCCACCCAGACGGCCTCTCGCATACGAGAAACCTACCACCAGTAAAATGCTTGTCTAGATGTCACTGTCAAACTTATATGTCACTTGGTCTTTGTTTTTTTTTGTAATGGCGGCAATGTCAAGACACGAAATAAAAACAAAATTAATACAGTAAGAGAAGAGAGTTTATTTCAGTAATACAATATCATAACCCAAACAACCCTATTAAGTTTTGTTCCAAACTGCTTAGCCAGCCTCTGTGGTGTAGTGGTTGTGCAGGTTGGTTCAAATCTCATATATACCACTGAGGTTGCAGGTTGGTTTCCCGCGACGTTTGTCAAATGTTTGTCAACAAAAAAAAATCGCAAGCATTTGTTTTGTGCCTGGGTCTTGTGGGACCATGTTCCTCGTAGTTCCTGCTTCCCTAGATCCAGGATATCCTAGTTAGGGGTCAGATCTATGAATGATCATTGGGAATATTAAAAAAAACGGAAATGAAACGAAGCTGAAACAGTTTTAGCAAGTTGTAGCTACATACTGGGCGTATGAGACTTAACATCTGATGTGTCGGGGTGATGAGCGCAATGCAGTGCTACGCAGAACTTTATATTTAACTTTTTAAGTTCTGGATGGCACTGCAATTGTTATGGGCAGGCGTGGCACTTACCGTCAGGCGAACGACTTGTTCATCTAAACATACCATAAAAAAGCTGAAAATGGCCTGTAAGAGCGAGTAGAGACGCGGGGCAATGCTATAAAGCGAAATTAAATTACAGTGCACCCTCGGTTAACGGAAGTATATTTCGGAAAAAAGGATTTAATGTAAAGCGTTAACAGTTGTAGGCGATGACGCCATGAAATAAATGGGATGGCAGTTTAATTCGATTGTAATAAAAATAATAGGCTATTCAAAAATTATCTAAAATATAGACAGCCTCTGTGTTGTAGTGGTTGGGCAATCTAGTACATCATCGCGATCGCGGGTTCGATTCTCGCGACGGGTTAAATTTTGCACAGAAAAAAGTGCAAGCATTTGTTTCGTGTCTGGGTGTTGTGGGACCATAGTCCTCGTACTTCCTGGTTCCCTAGATACAGGGAATTGTTAGGGACGAGGATCTATGTTTGTGCGTATTTATTTTGTTTTTATTTATTTAATTCAATTGTTATAAAACTAATGGGCTATTCAAAGATTATCAAAATATTATACAGAGCGCAAGGCATTAAATTCGATATTTTTCCGTAATAAATGTCCTCTGTCCATGTTTTAGTACAAATCTATAGTGTTAAATTAAAAAATAGATGACCAATTAGCTGATACGTGTATTTCACTAAACAGGTTACTGAAGGGTTTTTATCCCACCACTTTTTATCCCAGGATATCTCGGGAAAGAGCAGGGCGCAGTTAGTTACTAAAAATATGTCAGCTTTGGAAGAATGTAAAGCACTGCAACGACCGAAAATATGGCGAGAATGGGAACACAACGCCGCCGCTCTATCATCTATGGATAGAGTCTAGCTTTTGTCTTTGGTCTAGCTGAAATGGCGTCTATGAATCTGTCATTGAAAAATATCAACGTAGCATTGAGGTCTTACACCTCAATGCAACGTAGCATTGAGGAATGACACTAGACCTCAATGCAACGTAGTGATTACATTCCTAGATAAAAATCCTCAATGCAACGTAGCATTGAGGAATGACACTAGACCTCAATGCAACGTAGTGATTACATTTCTAGATAAAAATTGTATATACGGATAATTACATTCTCTCTGGAAAAAAACTTTGGATCATATCTGAATCCTAGATAAAAATTGTATATCTGAATTTATGAATAGCTTGTGTAAAATGGTTGAATAGTGCGCTCGCTAGGAACTATCGCCGTTCTGTTTCACGAATTAAAGCATTTTATCGTCAAATCTGTTGATTGTGAATAATTATTGCATGAGATTGTAAATAAAGTAACTTATTTTAGTCTACGCCCGTAATCCCATCCTGAAAACCTGATCTGATGCCCACGAAACCAATACTTCTATCTGAGATGTCGTACGAGGACCAGTGCTCGGCTCCTCTGACGACAAATTTAATAGGTACTCATTTTGGAACCTCTCGTTACATGATATTAAAAATAAGAAAACCGTGACTCCTAGCTGTTTTATTAAATATTTATAATAAGAAAATCATTTATAACATAGGTCTATCATCATTAGCTCTATCAACATGATGATATAATCATTGAATTGAGTACATAGTCATGTAACTTTTGTAAGTTGTTATTAAATCGGTTGGGTAATCAATTTAACTATAAAATTTGCGTAACAAATAGATTTCAAGAGTTAAGAAGCCAGACAAGTTAAAAGAAATACATTCAGATTTGAAAAATAACACTTATCGTTGTTAGTTTGCGAATTCCTTTCTCTATTACATTAAAAGACCGGCCAAGCGCAAGTCATATTAAAGTAAGTATTTTGTATATAAATTGATTTGAGATTTAAATGTTTTCATTTATTTTTTGGATCATCATCACCATCATCAGCCTATAGTCGTCTACTGCTGAACATAGGCCTCGAAGAGAGCAGAAGCGACAGCGACCACGAAAGAAAGAGGCCCAATATCGAGCCGCTGAGAGGCGCACAGACTACGGAGCAGCCACCAGCGGCCTGCCAATTCCCCGGGGGTAGAAACCCCCGCCTGGATAGAAGAGATCACCCTGAGAACCACCCCTACTACCTACCCAGGGGAGGTGGAAGATCACCTGACTGATAGGCCTCTCCTAATAAACGCCACTGAGCTCGGATCTTCTTTTATTGCAGCTAAAGTGCATTCTATGGGTGAGCGTGGCGCTTCATTAGGCGAACGACTTGGTCGTCTCATTGTTCAGTTGCATAAGGAAAAGATTAGCTGCTTGGTGTTATGACTTGTCAGGTGATCGTTCCGTTTGAACTTCTCGGGTACGGAATCCTAAAAATTAAACACTTTCACTGTAGTTAACTGTATTATTGTACCATTGTTGCGAACTTAGCACAGAGAATATGTTAATTATTTAACGCGTGAAAGTACCAACTCATTGTGCAGACATTGAGGTTAATATCTGTGTATGACTTGACATACATTTATTTGAATAGTCTGAAGTAGGAGAGGTATTATGGCGGCAAGGTACTGAAAATTTTAATTTAAATAACCAATTGTGAGAGCGAGTGTGGCTGTGGGAGAACGTGCGACTTTCGATCCAACGCACCCGAGTTCAAATCCCGCTGGCCCCGCACCATTGACTTCTTAAGTTATGTGCGAATTTAACACTCGCTCTAAAAACGGTGAAGGAAAAGCAGACCCAGTCTGTTGTAAAAAAAAGGAAAATGTGAGGAAACCGCCATGTCCAAGAATTAATCACAAAAATTCATGGACAAGTGACATCCACCAACCCACACTGGGCCAGCGTGGTGGATTATGGCTCATACTCTCTCTATGAGTGAAGGCCCATGTCCCAGCAGTGGGAACGTAATTATGATGATGATGAACCAATTGCGCGTGAAATATCTATCATATAGAAAATTGGCCACACTGGTTTCATTGTCGCAAAGTAACAAAATCATCTATCAAAAGTACAATACTTCCCTAGAGGCTGAGATTTCGCTACAAAATGCTTTACACCTAATAAAACCACCGTTGCACCTTATAAATAGACGCTTAAGGGTCAAAATTAATTTGCTGAATAGATGTATGGTTATAAAAGTTGCCAAATCATTGCATTTAATAGAGTGCATAGAGAGATCATTGTGACAATTTACTTTTTCGAGTGGACATGGAATTTGGCAGTGTTGTCCTCTCAGCAAGGGTTGTATTGTTTAGTGAGACTGCAGCAATTGCAGTTACTACCACACGTAAGCATAACTCGAATCCAATGAGAAAATTGAAAGCTAAAGTTCCGGACCCACTGTTTTTACAATTGACACTATCAGATCGTTCACCTGATGGTAAACGCATGTAAATAACTTAGAACGTTTTAAAAAAATCTTGTTCGTCACGAACGCGCAGGGACCAACTAGTCTGTACACAACTTCAGAAATGTATTTAGTCCTAAGCGAGATTCGAAATCCAGTGCGTCGGATCGTAAGTCACATGCGGAGCCACACCTCTAATAACAGCGGTTGTAAAATTAATCTGTCAAAATAACTTGGTTTATCTAACAGAATCAAACGTTTTTCAAATGCACCATATTGTCCAGCAGGTGCCAGCCTATCAAATCAGGGGAGATGTTATCTCCTAATTAAATTTCAAGTTGCATTAGTTGCATACGAGTTGCACGCAACGCGAGCCATTATGGCGGTCAATTAAATGCGGACGGAACAATTTGACCATTTTAGACTAAATTTCAATAGGTTAATAGTAACAACTTGTCACTGTTAACGTATTGAAATTTAGTGCTTGTCGAAGCTTGTAGATATTTGGTGAGTTAAAAGCGATTCGGTCATTAAGTCATCATCATCATCATCATCAGCCCATTACGTTCCCACTGCTGGGACAAGGACCTTCTCTCATAGAGAGAGTATGGACCATAATCCGCCACACTGGCCCAGTGCGGGTTGGTGACATCACATGTCCTTTAATTTTTGTTATAAGTTCTTGGTCATACCGGTTTTTTCACGATGTTTTTCTTCACCGTTTTTAGAGCGAGTGTTAAATCCGCACATAACTTAAGAAAGTCAGTGGTGCGAGGCCAGTGGGATTCGAACTCGGGTGTGTCGGATCGAAAGTCGCACATGTTCCCACTGAGCCATACTCGCTGGAACCACACATGTAGTATCAGAACTCGAGACGCAGTTCACGAAGTACTCTGAATCGCGAGTTGTACAACTCCAATGCACCATTTACATTATTTGAAAACATTCCGTGTCGTCGAGAGCTCTAATTCACAAAAAACATTAATTATTAATTAAATAAAAACAGCTTTTCACCCTGTGTGCACAGGTTTATAAAATAAACATTACAGTAAAATTATATGTCTAAATCCAATACATCAAAAAATCTAATTTCATCCTTTTGATTGGCTATTTTCATGTGAAAAATATTTTTTGTTTTTTTTTTACTATTTATAGGCTTGCGTTTGACCGCTATCTCACCTGTTGTTAAGTGACGATGCGGTCGAAGATGTAGCACGCTCGCCTAGAAGAAACCTGTTCACTCTTGTCTTAAAGACACCCAGATTATAGCTATCCGGAAACACAGATGCCGGCAGAGAGTTCTTGGCCGTTCGCATTATGAAGGTCGAAGCAAAGCGCTTGGTGCGAGCAGGAGGGATGTCAACCATAAATTGATGACGGCTTGCCGTACGTAGCTCATATGAAAAATCATAATTATCTGAAATTAATACATAATAAATAAATAATAATATTCAACTTCACATTGCTCTCAACATCTATAAAAATAGTCTACACACCTTCCCCAACTCAATTTGTCTAAACATTCAAATATCGGTACCGCTCGCAAATTGGTACTATTCTCACGTTACTAATTACTGAGACACCTGCGCGCGCGCACCGTGACGCTACGTCGTCGGTTGACATCGCCGTCAGTGACCGATTGTAACGGGTGGCGTTACGACTGCAGTAAATAATGTGGAAATTTCAAATTATATCAAAGAAACGGATTTTTTTTAAAAAAAACCTTGTAAATATTTCTGCATTCTAATTATAAACTCTAGTGGTAATCGGAATGGGTTGCAAATGTCAAACTGCCAATTGTTTAAGGGCTGTAAAAGTCATAGAACAAAAGTTGTTACACTTAAGCCGCCCGCTCATGTCAGACAGTCGGTCACCGATTTATTGTCGCTGAAAATATAAAATACGTAGGTCCATATTGTGTGTGTTGTTTTGTACACACACGTGCTACAAAAAGTCGGTCACAAAATACGTGACAATTGTCGGTGAAAAAATCGGGTCGACTATCGGACCTACAAAAAGTCTGACGTCGGTGGAGGCATTCAAAGATTTGATTCATGGTCTGATACCTGGTTTCCTAGATACAGGAAATTCTAGTTAGGGCCCAGGATGTGATCGTTAGGTGTCATTTATTTATTACAACCGCCAAACAAGGCATGCAACAAAGCACAGCAATTGTCATAGGCAGGCGTGGCGCTCACCATCAGCCAAACGACTTGCTCGTCTCAGCACTAATTTCCATTAAAAAACCCAAAATTAATGAACCTGAACATACAATCTGACAAATAGTCAACAACAGTCTAAAGTGCCAACCCTATAAAACATATTCGGATTTACACCCGAATGTTAATCACTATTAATGCAACGAATCGATCAAAAGAAACTTATTAAGGCGAAACATTTCCACCTGTCTCCTGAACTATAATTACGAATTCGTAAAAACAGTTTCGGCTGCAAATGTTACGGAACAGAAGTGGAGGAGAATGATTGTCAAAGTTTTCTCATAGAGCATTTACATTTCTTATTTCTCTTTACTCGACTACCAAGGAAGTGTTATGTTTTTCGCGCGTATCTTATATCTTTGTAAATTTCTTTATTACCTCGTATCTTCCAAACAGCTGGATGGATTTCGACAGTTAAGGTATCGTTCGGTATATTCGTCTTAAAAACCCAAGTGTCCTTAGACAGGTGTTTAAAAAAAATCAAAATGGGGGATTTTGGCGCGAAATAGTAATACGTAATTAAAAAATAAATCTATCGAGTAGGGTATCAAAATAAAGGAAATTAAAAGGGGATTACAAACATATAAAAGTTATCTGTTTAAATTTAATTGGGAATAATAATTTAGTGCATTACTTTTAATTGTCTTGACTTCTTTTTTGCATTCGGGTTTTAGATTTTTTAAATTATTGCTTTTGTCAACATTTAACACGAAACACGTACTATGTATTGACACCGTAGTACAGATGTACCTACACCAGAGGGCGCTGCAGTGCCACACCGAAGAGAAGATCTCGCACGACATTCGTCCAATAAACACAAGCCATACGTCATCGGCAACCAATCACAGCGCTTCCTGATCACGTAATAGAACGGTGTACCGTCGTTGCATTTATGTTCTTCACAATGTGTAAAAAATCATTACACTGTAAGCATTATCTTCTTGGTTTTCCTTAGTCCCAGCTATCTTCGCAACAACACTAAGTAATAATTTATTATGACTTCAAACCTACGACCAAACTATAAAATCGATATAGATCGTAGCTTCAAATTCATCTGTACAGAATATAAAGTAACTAACATGGATTACATACGAAAGAAAATATAAATCAGAAACGAAAGATTAAAACAGAATGAAAAATTGATTGAAAAAAACTTTTGGCTATCGCGTTGTCACTGGGAGTTCTAAAAATATGAATTTCTAGTGCATAGAAGCTTTTTAGCTAACAAATTCAATATCTGCAACTTATTTCTAGTTGTTTTTTTAAAATGATGGTACAATCAGTGACAGATTGCAAAATTAAATAATTAATAAATATGAAAAAATATGTATATTAATATTGAAATGAAATGAAATAATTTTATTGTAGCAAAAACATACTTAACTAAACATTAATACTAGGTATTGCTACAAAACGGCCCTACTCAGCATAATGCCGGCTGAAGCAACCAGCGCTGATCTTCCATAGTAGCCGCCCGGTGACACCACGGATCGTAACACAATATATAAATAATATAATATTGATACAAAATAACATAACATTTATAATGGCAAGAACAATTTGCACAAAAACATGATAGGTACGCTTAAAACACAACACAAAATACAAGATTAAAACATAGAGCACCAAGGTGATATAAAAAGAAAGAAAAAATCCTTAGAATTTTTATTATAACACACTTGAGTCATGTCGCAGAGTTTCCTGTTTATTTTGATGTTGACAAATATACATTTTTAATTTAAATCTAATTGCTTTCTTCATTTACTCCAACTTTGAGAACCACAACTATTAAAAGCAGGTGCGTAACATGCTTCCGACTTGCTCTTCACTTGACACGTAAATATCCTCAACTCTATGTTGATACATACGTGTCAGGTCCCTTGTTTAAGTCGAAATGTGTTTGAAATGTTTAGCGTTACTAAATATTTCTTTTTTAAATATTATGACGTTTAATAACGTTAGTGGAAGCATGCGTTGCGTGTCACAGTGGTTGAGATTAAGTCGTATTGAGTAGTTTTTTTTTTATAAGTTTCCGTGTCGGGGGCTTTTGAAATTTTGAAATATCATAAATCTGTCTAATACGAAACTTATTATTTCCTTAAATTTTAAAAAACGCAAAATACGATTTTCGTTTTTTATAGATACAATTCAAGGGGATTACGAAGAATTTGTTAAATCGAGGAAGTCGTTATATTGAGGTACGTTATATTAAGGTTGCACTGTACTTGGAAAAAAAACTATGAAAGCACTTTGTTTGTAAATCGCGTCACGGTGCCATCAAACGTGTATTTCAATAGTTCCGTATAGATTTAAACAATTTCTGGATTTTTAAAATTGTCAGGGACGTGGGGTGACGAATTCAATTATCATAATTCAACATGTGTTTTGGAGCTATCATTATAGTCTAGGGAGGCCATCTGGGTAGATAGCACCAATTTACCAGTTATCCTGCTGCGAAGCAGTAGTGCGCAACCATTACTGTGTATTCCGGTTTGAAGAAAACTATAGCCAGCGTTATTACTGGGCATATGAGACTTAACATCTGATGTCTCGGGGTGATGAACGCAATGCATTTTTTATGGTATTTTAAGTTCTGGGTAATACTGCAATTGTCATGGGCAGACGTGGCTCTTACCACCAGGTGAACGACTTGCTCGTCTCATCACTCAGTTCTATAAAAAAAAAATAAGTTTCAAGTTGGTTTTAAAAATTTAAAGCTTTTAAACATATTTTCGTAAGAAGAAACACATAATTAGCTGATAAAAACTAACTTTTTTTAAACTTCAGTACCCATTGGACCCTAAAAATCTGATAATAGATCCCTCACACATCGAATCCCAAAACCGATAATACAGCCGTGTCCTCAGCGGATCCCTACATAATATTAATGGTTTGTACTATGGTTTATCCAATTCACAACCATTCCCCAAAGTACTACTAACCTAGAGCCTTGCTTAATCCCGGGAAATAGATGCCGGCACAAATGCCTTAGCAATTCCTGGCGATTATCCAGAGCGTGTCGGTATGCAAATCGTTATTTATTTACTAATATGGACTAGAGATCTTTTAATGGCTCCTAGCAAGCCATTTAGCATACATATCCATGATCATTAATTAGAACATAAGGCGCCATCTCCACAAGGTTTTATCGCAATGATATTTCCGCAGTGTCACTAATTCCCAAAATCTAAAATTCAAAAAAGATTTCTTACAAAGATTTTCTTTTAAATCTCTTTTGCAGTAAATAATCACTGGTGGTAGGTTATTAAGGTTTGAAAACTATCGTGAGTCAAAATAGTCGTAATATAAACGGCTACACTCACGTCATGATTGTGTCGGATAACTCCGACCAGGTTTCGGGCAATTAGGATGTTATTCTTCTTGGTAGGTCTCTGGTAAGCGGGAAGCCATCTGGGTAGGTACCACTGCTTTGCCAGTTATTTTGTCGCCAAGCAGTAGTGCGCAAGTATTACTGTGTTCCGGTTTGAAGTGCATTGTAGGCAGCGAAATTACTGGGCATATGAGACTTAATATCTGATGTCTTGGGGTGATAAGCGCAATGCGATGCTATGCTGATGTTTTGGGGTCGCCAGTGCACTACTCAGTGCTTTAAATGGTATTCAAAGATCTGGGTGCCATTGCTATTGTTATGGACAGGCGTGGTGCTTACCATCAGTCGAACGACTTGCTTGTCACATGATTAGTTCCATAACAAAAAACTCAAACGACGAACCATCAACTCTTCGCTCGTGTGTGACGCTTACCGTCGAAGGAAGTCCGTTACGTCTACCCGTGAATTAGCGGTCACTAGTTACCATCAGAATCTTGGTCACTGTTTCCAATGCGATCCCGTTCGAGGTAATTAAACAATTTGTTACCACTTACAGTCTGACGCGGATCGCCTCTGTGAGACTTTCTTCGAGGGATTGTTTATGTACAGTTAAGCTAATGAGGTTCGTCTGATGTCGACAAATGTAGATCGTGAGTACTTCAATGAAAGCGAGATTTTCAAACTTTCTAGTTGCAACAAAGACTAAGACCGTTAATAGCGCTGTGAACACAATTATTATTAGAATTTTCAAATAATAATTATTATTATTTGAATTTTCAAACAATTATTATAAGTATTGAAAATTTCAATAATAATTTTGTTCACAGAAAAATCCCTAGAATTGTTTTAGTTAATCTGTAGGTCGTAAAAGTGCTGATGAATTAGTAAATATATTACCTAAATACAATACAATAAACCTAAATACAATACAATAAACCTAAATAAAATACAATAATAGATATATATAGATAAAAACTCTTACGTTCTTCCGTAGAATTTAATAAGCTTGCGATGTCTGAGCCTTCCAATATCGAACTATTCACAAGTAGTCTGGCTGCAGTGAATATAGCCGTCATCACTATCTAATCATTGCAATTTGTAAATTGCATTGCATGGTATGGTTTCGCATATCTTTATTTTTTGTTCAGTTAGATGTAAAAAATCCTAATTTTCTAGGTAACTGCTATTTGTGGAGACTTTTAATTGTTTTTTTTATATTTAATTGTCAAATTAATTTGTAACAACAGCTGTTAGTCCACCAAACAAAATAAAATAAAAACTTTATTTTTCACCTTAAAAATAAAAGGACAGGTTAAATGTTTACAATGGCATAACAATGGTTGTAACAAAGTAATGGTCTAACAAAGTAAAACCTAATCAACTTCTGATATTCTTTATTATACACTGTTATAACATTTAGGTACATAGAGGATTATAAACTACATGTAT
Organism: Petrophora chlorosata; assembly: GCA_951640565.1. Lineage (NCBI taxonomy): Eukaryota > Metazoa > Arthropoda > Insecta > Lepidoptera > Geometridae > Petrophora > Petrophora chlorosata. Next base: position 2,562,118 of record OX621189.1, on the reverse strand, counting down.
AAAGGCGAGCTTAACCCTAAAAGAGGTTTGTCTATCATAATCATAATCATAATCATTTATTAATTGTAAATATGGGTACAAATTTTTGTAGCAGTGCTCCATATCTAGCCATATTACGGCGTACAATTAAACTGAGGAAATAATACAATATAATAAAATGAGTATTATAATTGTAAAATAGAGTCAAATAGTAATTTCAAAATAGTGTCGCAAAAATAATTATTATGATAATTATAATCTAAAATGAGTTTTTTAGAATCTATATTGTAACTTCTCTACAAAAATCTACCGGTACCATCGCAGTTCGGGTAGTGCATTCCGGACAGACAAGAGTGATAATTTGTAATCGTATCTATAAGCCCGCATCCAAACTGCGAGTGTCAGTCAACAATGTAATAATGGATATTTTATCAATGGCCCTTATCAGACGTAAATTATCACGTGACCACAAAAAAGATAAGACAATGAAGAAAAAAGCCCACGATTGTTCCGGACTTCCATACAACAATACCCATCTCTCTCAGACATTGTAAAGCTCTATTAGATAGAGTGAGAAAGGTGAACCATGTGGCAAATGTGACACCGTCCCCAGGTAAAGTCGTGTTCCGCGGTATTCATTCGCGGGCTTTTCGCGGGAACGCACGTACGACGCGCGCGCGCAGTTTACCGGTCTAATTCGAAATTCGAATGAATTTTATTTTTAATTTAGTGCTTGTTACCCTACTTTTTTGAACTTGGAATAATGTGGCCAGTGACAATTTAAAGTGCCAAATGACAGTTGGAGGATACAAGGACTTCTTTTTGTGCATTTCGGATTTCTTTTCTTCTCGGAGCTAAAGGATACGGTGAGTCGGGCTCTTTTGAATTTGGAATTCAAGTTGCAACATTGTGTCATGTCTACCTACCTCTGAATAGTGGGAAAGATATAAGATAGCTCTTTTTGTCACATTCGAGAATGCTACTTCTATCTAAGAATAAAATTGGGGCAAAAATATTTGAAAACAGCTGGTCTATTATTTTTGAAGGTATCACTCGAGCACATTGTAAATTATAAAATTTAGAGGTTATTAAAAAAATAAAACTCATTTAACATGGATGGAAGATAATGGAAGAGGTTAAACATGACGCATATTAAACTGTTCGCAATATAGAAATTTTTGAACAAAAGTAAAGTTCACTAATGTTTTAATCACAATAATTAATGCTTTATTGTACACCAAACAAGAAATTAACAAGGTACACGAAATATTCTTACAGACTATAGTACAACGGGCGGACTTATTGCTAAAAGCGATCTCTACCAGTAGTAGTAGTTTAGTTACTTTTCAAATGATTATTTCAATGTTATGTATCAAAAATCAGTGGTTTTTGATAAAAACTGCTATTTCATAAGCTTTTATCCTATTATTTCTACTAATACTATAAATGCAACTATTTGAGGATGGATGGATGGATGTTTGTTACTTAACCATGCAAAAACTACTAAACAGATTTTGATGAAATTTTGTATGTGGGTACTTCAGGGCCTGGAATAGGACATAGGCTACTTTTAATAATTACTTATGTTATCCCGGGAAACAACAAAACACGTGAACAAGTTAATAATGGTTGAAGTTTTTACAAAAAATGTACCGTAACGTACAACTTTTTTTATGAAACTGAGTGATGAGACGAGCAAGTCGTTCGCCTGATGGTAAGCGCCACGCCTGCCCATAACAATTGCAGTGCCACCCAGAACTTGCGATGTGCTACGAATCTACGCTGCCTCTACGCGGCGCGCGTTTAAATCTTTTGTTCATAGAGCGTGGGAAGAGGATGCATACGACAATTTGTTGAGAATCTCACTTCCTCTGTCATTTCAGATGTTATTTCGAGATATATTTTACCGTTACTTTTATTAACATTACTATTACCGAAGACTATATATTAACAAAACAAAAAGAAACAATATTTTTGTTGAAAAACAAATTTTTCAAGACAAGCTTTTAACAAATTCGTAATAGGAACCGCAAGCAGATTAAAATGAACCCACACACTAGAAGCTTTCAATTACCCGTCAAGGAGTTCCATTGCCCACCTTCCGTCTCCATCATCAGATCACCTATTTGTCACCATAATATTGCATTGTCATCGGACTTCGACATGTATGCATAATTTCGACTCCGTAGGATAAGAGGAAGTGGTTCTGATTCAACTTGCAAGATTTGACCCAAACAACTATTGCAAGTTAAATAAAAGCTTGTAAAAACGTCTCCAATTCTGATGTATCTTCGAAGTCCAAGGTCGAATATCGATGAAATTTATATGGAACTATGTTAAAGCTATACCTACTGAACCCAACGCAAATATTCCAAATTAGTTTATAAATGACGGAGTTTTGAGGTAACAAACATTTAAAAAACAGTTGAATTGAGAACCTCCACCTTTTTAGAAGTCGGTTTAAAATCTAATAATGCAGTTTTTATTTTCTTTATTTTATGATGTAATTAATGGGCTCACGTTTGACAACAACTCACCTGATGGTAAGCGTAGTTGCGGTCTAAGTTGGAGCACGTTTGCCCATGAGGTGCCTATTCACTCTTGTCTTAAAGAGGCCCAGGTTGTAATTGGAAGGAAATAAGAATATTTTCTCCAAAATTCAACCGATGTTTCCTAAGAACTTTCGTCACTTCATGAAAAAAGGAACAGACAGCGACATAAGTAGCTGAACTTTCAATCTTTCAATTGTTAATAACACAAAAAAATTGCAATTTCCCTATTTGGACGGGATATTGACAGACTTTTAAGATATAACTCAGAGATATAAGACAAATATGTAAGGTGAAGTCAATCAAAGATTCACAAATGCTCAGCAACTATTGTCGTTGACCGTATCTTTTTTCATGTAACTGAATGACGAGACGAGCTTGAGGTTTGCCTGACGGTAAGCAATACGCCAGCCCATAACAATAACAGCATCACTCAGAACTTTGTTCTGCAAAATCTTGCGCGGCGCTGCACTGCGCTCGTCACTCTTAGACAATTAGCTGTTGAGTCTCATAATGCCCAGTAATTTCGCTGGCTACAATGCCCTTTAAACCGGAACACAGTAATGTTTGCGCACTACTGCTTGGTGGCTGAATAACTGGCAAAGCGGTGGTACCCACCCAGACGGCCTCTTGCATACGAGAAATCTACCACCAGTAGATACAAAGAAGGTCCCAAAATTTCGCCACACCCTTAATACAACAAAGATATATAAAGATCACAACGATCACTAAATCCTGGCCCCTATATAATTAACATTCCCTGCATTTAAGGAACCAGGAACTACGAGGACCATGGTCCCACACTCAGACTGCGCTATTTTTTCTGTGCTCAAACATTTTTCCCGTAGCGGGAATCGAACCTGCCACCTCCGTGGTAATTATAAGCAGTTCTTGCGTATTGCACCGTCATGTCATAGTAATATTTAGCAATGTTCAACGTCTGAAATTACCAACTTACCTCGTTACTATGCAAACTTCATACATTATGTATGAAGTGACGACCACAAAGTTCCATGTAAACATTAATGTTGACTCATTTTATGATAATTTCACATGGTACTGCTCGTACCTTGTCAAAATAAACAAACGTCTATGATTTTCAATTAAACATTCGTACTGTTACCGCGGTCATAACTTTTCGAGAACTGTGCTTTACTCTAATACTCTTACATATATATTATAATACTATTTTACACGGTGTCACAGAATACTAAGGGACAGAAGCATCACTCCGCAAAGAAATTTAAACAAATAGCGACTCTTGCTATGACGCAATGAAATTCAATTCAGCTCGCGTAGCGCTGCATACCTACCAGTCATATTAACCTAAAGAGCGCCTCTCTTTCTATCGCATAGCTCTTATCTCTTCTGACGCGGCACGTGTTACGACGCGCGACCCGCCGTTGGTGTCCGGCTATTTACTTGTAGCTTCGTACCTACAGTGCGAAGTGCGCTAGGCCTGACGGTGTTTTCGTGTCTGTGTTGTGGAATCATAGTTCCTGGTCCCACTCAAAAGATATATATTATTTATTAAAAAAATTCACGTCATATATACAAAATAGAAATCAATTAAAATACATTAAATACGTTACTTAAAACGTCATGTCTTTGAAAAAAAAAAGGTAAGCATGTCTACCCATTTCTTTCCCATACCCAAATTGTATATAGTCGGGGCCCAGAAAAGAAATGCGAAAACTGACTCTACCAATGCTTTGGAAATACGCCCGCTAGAAAAGATAGAACCGAGAAACTCTGCGAGGATTTCTCTTTTTTTAATATTTTAAAATGTCTTAATATATAACAATGAACAATGCACTATTACTAACATAACAATGTCAAACTAGAACTGCAGTAAGATGTCCCATAGTCATAGTATCAGTAACATATTATGAGAATATGAATAATAGGTATATAGATACAGTACCAGTAAGAGTGACCAGACCAGTCCCCACTAGCAGCACCCGTTCACGAGTATGACTAGTGGACCAGCCATCATATATATTGTTTTATGTCGTTGAGACAAATGTTTGTGCAAAAAAATAAAACAATCATTTGTTTCATGTCTGGGTGTTGTGGAACCATGGTCCTCGTAGTTCCTGATGGTTCCCTAGATACAGAGAATCTTAGTTTTTCAATCAATCAATCAATCAAAATCTCTTTATTCAGTTTTGGCATCACAGACGCACTTATGAATGTCAATTGCACCAATTAATTCCCCCGTCCCCGTTTCATCATCGGACTACGAGACGAACGGCAACGCGCCACCGTTATATGGTGGACATACCTCCTGCGCGCACTAAGAGCTTTGCTTCCACTTTCATTATGCGCACTGCTAACGAGTGGAACTCCCTGCCGGAGTCAATCTTTACCGATACTTATAATCTAGGAATCTTCAAATCTCGAGTGAACAGGTACTATCTTGGCAAGCGTGCTACATCGTTTTTCGTTGTTTTAAGAGACCGTTTTTTTAAGAGATTCTGTTAGAATTTTTTAGTTTTCTACAAAGTTATGTTTGTTATGTACCTACCCGTTGATTACTTTGCAGAAGTGGAATGTTGCAAGCAGTTTTGTCTTCTGTAGTTACGAACATTAGGTATAGTATGCTTTTTTATTAGAACAGTCTTTACGCGTAATTTTAATTTACTTTCTGTGAACTCCGTTATACATTTTGGAATTTTATTATCAAAACGTACGCAGTTGCCCATGAAGGACTTATTCATTTAGGTTTAGTTTTAGTTAGGGGCCAGGATCTATGTATGTGATCGTTGGGCGTATTATTTTATTTATATGACTATGACATGGTTCTGGCGAGGGAGTATAATGTAAAAATAATGTTAACTACCCTTGTAGTGACTATTGAAGCGTTACTTCAATAGGCACTACGGAGTGAATTTATATGTATGTATTTATTGAGTTTTTATGTCCTTAGACCGCAACGTGCAATAATGTATAGTTATATAGCGTTAGCAAAAAAAATTATTCTAAACTTCAGGTATTTCTATTATTTATAAGCAATTGTTTAACTTGCAATGTTTGTTTGTATAGAATCTTGCAAGTTGAATCAGAACCACTTTCTCTTATCCTACGGAGTAGAAATGTTGCATACAATGCAATATTATGGTGACAGCCAGCTGATCTGATGATGGAGACGGAAGGTGAGCAAAGAAAATCTTTGATAGATAATAAACAAAATAGTAATAGTAAAGTAGTAAATAGTAAACTACTGTTTGGGCTCATTTTAATCTGCTCGCGGTTCCGATTACGAATTTGTTAAAATCTTATCTTGAAAAATATATTTTTTAACAAATGTCTTTTTTTATATTCATATTCAATCATTTATTGCATCATACATGTTACAGGGATCTTAAATATTATGATACAGAATTACATAGGTAATTGAGTTTAAGGCATATTATACCGATTTAGGGCATAGCAATATGAGTAAAAACAGACCGATATCTTGTTACATTTTGCAACAAAACGTATCCTTAAAAAAAAATCTTCTAAACCATAATAACATTAACTACATAATAACGTTTTTAGTTTATTCTCAAAGATTTTATCTTTTTCTTTAGATTTTGAGGTATCTGGGATTTTATTACACATTTTTACAGCCATGGTGTTTGGGCCAGAACTGTGTAATCTTGAACTTGAACAGGGCAGTCTTAAATTGTAATTATACTCGTACATTGTTTCAAGATTTTACGAAAACTAAAAATTTTGTACTTCTATATTGAAATTAAAACTCTGTTTGTTTAAAGTAGCAAGGTGTAAAATAATAAACAAAAGAGTAGGTATAATCTTTCCATGATAATAATTCCACAAATTCAGCCAAAACTCTTAATAAAATGACATAAAACCGAACTGAAAGTTTTAAGACTTCGGTTTGGTGTTCTGCCAACATAATGCAGTGACTAAGGATGTTGCCAATTAGTTTCACTTTGCAAGATTTTGTATTATAATGCATTTTACTGGCCAAAATTTGAAACTCGCGCTAGATTAAAGCATAAAGGGAGAATAATGAACATCGCTGAATTTACATTAAGCTGGACCATTTAGATTTATTATAATTATAATTTCTTTATTCATTATTGGCTTGTGTTTGACCACTATCTCACCTGATGGTAAGCGACGATGCGGTCGACGATCTAGCGCGCTTACCAAGATAGTACCTGTTCACTCGTGACTTGAAAACTGCCAGATTGTATCTATCGGGAAAGACTGACCCCGGCAGAGTTCCACTCGTTGGTGGTGCGCATAATGGAAGTGGAAGCGAAGCGCTTAGTGCGCGCAGGAGGAATGTCCACCATATAACGGTGGCGCGTTGCCGTACGTCTAGTAGTCCGATGAACAGGGACGGGGGACTTGTTGAGCGGGTAGTTTTCCGCAACTAGGCCGTGAGTCGGCCATGTTTGCTTGATGTGGGACAGGGATGGAGGAATTAGTTGGTGCAATTCCGACGCACACTCGCCGAAATGTATCCGATAAATGATTTCATTCGTCAACACGGCACCCGACCAGCGCCTTGTTTTATGTTTGGCAATCGTCTTCATATTATAAATATAATAAAAACTGTTTAATACAAACAAACAAATAGTCAAAAATTCTAAAAACCATGAACTCGTGTGCAGTGCCATCTAAAACGTCAATCCCAGTTGGTTTTTAAAAAATACCTTCAATTTACAGAATTGGTTCTCAGTTCCATATTTTAATAGTATAAAAAATCACATATTTTTGCTATTAACCTGCTAACCCTACAGCTCAAATAAAAGCTTAAACAAGTCAAGCGCTTGAAACCACCCTTAAGGGCCCTCACACACTCTCATAACTCCGATATAATAAGACAAAAGATCACAACAACCACTTCTGTGCACTTTAAAAATATTTGCTCACCTTCAAGGGTCAGTAATTCCCTTGACTTCCCTTAATTACTGGGAGACAGAGAGAGCTATATAATTTTTAGATGTGTGTGAGAGAGAGGGCAGATTATAGGTAGTATACAAGGACCCTTGAAGATCAACCGACCGTGTGCAGATTTTTTGCACAATTTCAAAGAGTGCTGGATTCCGTATGAAATTATGAACTCTTTTATCAGGGTAGAGATGTGGACGTCAAAGGAGTTTGATCTCAAAGTTAACGATCGCAATTTTTCGAACATTAGCTTTAGTATAAATTTTTATAAAACGTATACATATCATAAATATGTATTCAAGGACAATTCTGTTGAATATCTTTTAGGAATGTTTTTTTTTATTCGCTCATCGTTCACATACATAGATCCTGATCTCTAATTAGGATTCCCTGTATCTAGGGAACCAAGAACTACGAGGACCATGGTCCCACAACACCCAGACACGAAACAAATGCTTGCGCTTTTTTTTCTGTTCACAAACATTTGTCCTGTCGCGGGAATCGAACCCGCAACCTCAGTGACGTATGAGATTTGAGCCAACCTGCCCAAACACTACACCACAACGGCTGTTTATGTGTAATAAATATGTTATCATCTTCATCAACAGAATTAGTTCTCTGGACATAAGCCTCTCCCAATGCACGCCACTGAGCCCGATCTTCGGCTCTCCTTATGTAGGGAATATGCATGTGCTGTCGAAAAATCTAGAAATTACCTTTTACGATATATTACTCCTGTAAACATTTAGTAGTGATATAATAATTATTATTAATTGCGTAGTTTATTTGTATTTTAATGTTTATTTTTATTATATTTGGAGAAACGGTATATAATCGCAAAACGCTTGAGTACGTGCAACCACTACCTGACGTCACGCGTCTCGCTTGTTATTGGTAAATTTTTGACATAAATTACTGACATACACACACATTTAGCATAGATGCACCAATGAGGAGATCCAGTAGAAAAAAATACATGCATATTCCCTATTGCTGCCAGCTACTTTGCGCAGGTCGTCGGTACACTACGTTTGCCTAAACGTAGTCTCCACTCTAGAACCCGTTTACCCCATCGGTTATCGGTTCTTCCAAAATAAATATATATTTAAAGATAGTTCTGTTGAGTTTCTTTTCATAATTCATGTAGAACAGTGCTTACATTTCACACTTGACCACTATTTTCGTATGAGAACTATGCGGTCACAGTCCAGTACTTCTAGGACCTAGGCACTAAAATAGATGGCCACCTATCACGCTATGCTTGTTCGCTTTGCTTAATAACCATTTCATGAAGTTATTGATATTCATGACTTTCATGTTAAGTTATTAAGCCAGAATTATATTGGTAATATTTTCAGTACCTACCTAATTAATAAAGCTATTTAGGCACTCGATAATAAGACTATTTGAACTTATTAATGATGAATTTAAAAATTAAAAGTATTTATTTCATTTCTTTCATGAAGAGCGAGTGTGGCTCAGTGGGAGCTTGTGCGACTTTCGATCCGACGCACCCGAGTTCGAATCCCGCTGGCCCTGCACCACTGACTTTCTTAAGTTATGTGCGGATTTAACACTCGCTCTAAAAACGGTGAAGGAAAACATCGTGAGGAAACCGGCGTGTCCAAGAATTTTCCACAAAAAGTCAAGGACATGTGACATCCACCAACCCGCACTGGGCCAGCGTGGTGGATTATGGCCCATACTCTCTCTATGAGAGAAGGCCCGTGTCCCAGCAGTGGTAACGTGATGGGCTGATGATGATGATTTCATTTCTTTCATGAGCGAGTGTGGCCCAATGGGAGCACGTGCGACTTTCGATCCGACGCACTCATATTCGAATCCCGCTGGCGCCACACCACTGACATTCTTAAGTTATTTGCGGTTTTAACACTCACTCTAAAAACGGTAAAGGAAAATATCGTGAGGAAACCGGCTTGTCCAAGAATTAAACACAAAATTTTAAGGACATGTGACATCCACCAACCCGCACTGGGCCAGCGTGGTGAATTATGGCCCCAACTCTCTCTATGAGAGAAGGCCCGTGTCCCAGTAGTGGGAACGTAATGGGCTGATGATGACTTCATTTCTGTTAGAAAAAAAGGAGAAACTGATTTTCATCACTTTTCATTTCCCGCCAAAAGTGTCAAAATAATAACGTTCATCAAAAATAGTATCCAATAATTCAAAATAAGACATGGCCTAAAAGACAATTGTATCCACGCCAGTAGAAATATTACAAAAAATAAAACGAATTTTGTCTGACTAAAGATTAAAAATGTAATGGCAAAGACAACCCTCTTCATTCAGCCTAAATTAAACCCCTTCAAAGACCCAAAACAAAAACCAAACAAAACGTTCCGCGTTTAAAAAACAAAAGAATAAGATCGTAAAGCTTGCGGTAGTTCCTCATGCAAGTGATAGATAGAGAAATATATGAATTTCAATAATAAAAGGAATTTTATTGTTATTTTAATTTCTTTGTTTGTGCGCGAGCGTGGAGCGTGCATTTAATTATAAGCAAGGGTTCTTCAAGATGTTGTGTGGAATATTTGTACAATAAGTCGTAATGATACAATTGATTATAAATTCGTTTTTTAATAAATATGTCAACACAATTGTTCCATAGATTTTTAATAAGTGTATTTTTATAAAGTGAAAAAGTATCAAAGAGGATGTAGTCAAAGCTATTAATATTTTTTAATGTAATAAAGTGTTGAGACCAGCAGGTTGTTTGCCTGCTGGTAGGCAACGTGTCTGCCCTTAATAATTGCAGCACCATCTAGAACATCGTCATCCATATTGAAACCCGCTTACGCGCTCTGGAGTGGTAGGCTCTGGCCGTGGTTGTAATACCACCCACCGAACAAAGCCATGCCGTTAAGCGACCTAGTCGTGTTTCGGGATGATGTTCGGTGAACCATCGGGGAGACGGGTCTGAGCAGCCGCTCAACTGCCGTCTCTCTCTAGATCTATGTGCTCCATCTTAGGCCACATCATCGCTTCACATCAGGTGAGATAGTGGCCAAACATAGATCTATTAAGTGTAAAAAAAAAAAAAAAAAATCGTTATGCAAAATCCTTTATGGCACTGCCTTGCGGTCATGTCCTAATTCTGAGAGGATATATACGAGTATATAGTTCACTGGGTACAATGCATAATATAGTAATGCTTCAATTGCTTGCGCACTACTGCTTGGTGGCAGAATAACTGACAAAGCGGTAGAATATTATTAACTAGTTTTCTCTGGAAACTTTGCTTTTCCTTCTTATATCGTGAATTGGCAACTTATGTCGCGATATTCGGTTCAAATTTTGGTGTTCCTATTTCAAAAATAGCTAGTCATTCCCCTTTTTTTTTAATCTTTCAACCCATTAGCACATTTTTTAAACTACTTTTTTAATTCCTGCACTTACCAGTCGGTTCTCACGGAGCCGCCAGGTAGAGCAAACAGTAAAAAATTAGTGTAACTACATTCAAAGGAAGGGGTGAGCTTGTCCGGATATGATACGTGTTTCTTATAGTGGAGGCATTTGATTGTAATTGTTGATGTTTCTAATTAAAATAGGCTTGAGGTAACAATAAAAACTATTAGTAACAATAACATAAATTATTTGTTTATATGTATATGTGATCGTTCGGCGGATTTAATTTATTTAAATTTTATTTAAATTTATTGTTTTTGGGCATGCTCGATATAGCACTGGTGAAGGAAAACATCGTGATGAAACCCGCTTACGCGCTTTGGAGTGGTGGGCTCTGGTCGTGGTTGTAAAACCACCCACCGAACAAAGCCATGCCGTCAAGCGACCTAGTCGTGTTTCGGGATGATGTTCGGTGAACTATCGGGGAGACGGATCTGAACAGCCTCTTAACTGCCGTCTCTCTCTAGATCTATTTGCTCCGTCTTAGGCCACATCATCGCTTATCATCAGGCGGAATATTGGCCAAACATAGATCCATTAAGCGAAAAAAAATTAAAAAAAAATTTTGGTTGATGAAATTTTCATTTATTCCAAACACTGCTAGTATATTGCACTAATGTGACATCCAAATCAGTCAGACACAATGAAAATGAAAAAAAATTTAAATAAATCTTTATTGAAACACACACATAAAATTATAAATAATAAAAACAACGTAACAAAAGTGTAACAATTGGCACAATCTAACAGATCATCAGGCAAAACGGACAAACAAGTGACACAATCATATCACATGTTTACACCACAGTTCCAAATCGTAAATCGAAGTCATATAAATACTGAAACATACAATACATTCTAGAACCATGTCTAAATAAAAATAAATGTTTTAACACCGATCGGTTAGAGACACGACAATTCCTTACTACGGCAAAATCATAAAGTGTATATATTTGGAACAGCTTAAAAGAATCTTATCGCAATAAGCATTCATGTTACTCCTTGCGTTATTAAAGAAACAGTCAATTTTTCATTGCGGCAGGGTTCTAGTGCTGTATTTTTTGTAGTAGATAAGACACAAATCATGTCCCTGGGAACGGTATCGGGTACCGGTAATCCTCGAAACCAGAGGTCAGGGGGCAAGTAGGGCTATATTGATAGGCTTGGACACCTGGGCCGCAGTGTAAAGTCGTAATTCTTCTCTGTGGTGACGTATTAAGCAAGCGGTTTTTTTATAGAACTGAGTGATGAGACGAGCAAGTCGTTCGTCTCATGGTAAGCGCCACGCCTGCCCATAACAATTGCAGTGCCACCCAGAACTTTTAATACCAAAAAAACACTGCGTATCACTTGATCACCCCGAGACATCAGCTATTAAGTCTCATATGCCCAATAATTTCGCTGGCTACAATGCTCTTCAAACCGAAACACAGAACTTAATGCTTGCGCACTACTGCTTGGTGGCAGAATAACTGTCAAAGCGGTGGTATCTATCCAGATGGCCTCGCGCATACAAGAGACCTACAACGAGTAAAATAGGATTACTAGGTATGAGGTGGTAAGTGGCGAAAATCCCATTTAGAAGTCACGCAAAAAAATATCTTTAACTTAATTAAGAGTAGTGGTTCATTAAGTCGAAGAAAAAGTAATCACCTGAAAGTTTACGAGTCAAGTGCTACGGAATAACATTTTCTTAGTTTCTTCTTTTCGTGAATGATGTGATCGTTACGCGTTATTTATTACCTCTGCTTCCTCATTTTCTTGAAAATTCTAGGACAATCCATTCGAAACTAGCTAACAAATCCACGTTTAATAGAACACGTTAAAAAAGCAAAAAAATACACTTTTTCGCGCTATTGTCAAACCGTTGAAAATCAAACTGGTTGAGTAGAAAAGAAAATAAAACCACCATGTTGAAAAATCACCGTGCGAGAACGTGTTCTCATTTCAAAAAACTTTAAATTTCAAGTCGACAATAGATTCGAACTTTTTTTTTTGCAAATAATAAATGACTTAGGCACAAGGGCATGCAGCCAAGTCGGGTTAACAATAAAATATCGAGTAGGGGAAAAGTTGATCGCATGGTTTCAAGTTCAATCTCTTTTATTAAGACCTCGATTTCTCGACAAAGGTGAAGCTTCACTACCGTTAGGAGCAGATCATAAAATTACTTTAATGCTTTATCATAGACTCGGATTATCTTTGGATTATGTGTTTCATCGTAATTTTATTTTAAGTAGTAGTGGCCATAATGTTTTATTGAGTGTATTGTAGTAAAATTGTTGATCGTTAGAGAAATGACAGTTTGACGAGTGTTTTATGAAGTTTGAGTTAAGAAATGTTATTTGTTTAGCTGTTTTGACCAGTAGTTAGTTTATAAGTATCTAGTTGTTTCTTTTCAATTAATAGCCATAATTAATTTGTTTTTATAATTTATAGTGTTATAATTTTCTTGTCGGCATTTGATATCGATAATAACTTAACGATCTAAACAAAATCTCGGTCAAGTCCAAAGTACATTTGCAGAAAAATCGATTAAATATTAAATTTTCAATGATCAGCTTTCTCATTACCCTGGCTACTTTTAATTTAAAACGTATCCAACCATCTGCCTAACAGATATAAATTTAATAACTCAATGGCATAATCAAACACTCGACCCAATAGCTACCTACGCCCCTCTAAACTCGATCGTAAATTCCCACAAGTCGCTTCTAAGGAACGATTGTTGTCACAAATAAATCATGATTTACATGATGCCCTTGCTTCAAAACCAAATTAAAAAACAAACTAGATCGGATATTGAACGGGAGCTTCGTGACTTGCCATTCCAAATTCAATTTTGCCGCTACATGTTAATTCATAGACATTATGAGCTATTTTTTGTAAGCAGCTGATGCAAGATTGGCAACGGCGCATCCTTATTGTTCCGTTTTGCACTTCCCATAAAAATTATTTAAGAAGGAGAGCAAGTTAACAATAGAGTGACGTACGATTCTGCTCGAGACAGCAGATTCTGCTCCAGATTGGATAACAATCAAAATTATTATTACTCTAGTTTCGAAAGGTAACGCAATTGTTAAGATTACAATACTTTCAATTATGTAAGGGCTTGGTTACCTTTGGCATGAGACATCTGCCTCCCTTGAGTTTTTTTGTGCAGACAGCAGTTAAGTAAAATGTAATAGTGCAAATGTTATTATCAGGGAATAAAGAAAAGCGGATATTGATATTTAAACGGGAGGAATGATAATATATTGTAAAGAAAATGGATTAAGATATACTTTAGTGAACTCCATCAATTGGAAATATCTTATATGTGCATTTGAAAATACGTGAAGAGTTCATCAGTTTTTATTTTATTTTTATTACTTTAATTTCCTGCCGGAGTCAATATTTCCCGATACTTATAATCTAGGAATCTTCGAATCTCGAGTGAACAGGTACCTACAATCTTGGCAAGCGTGCTACATCGTCGGCCGCATCGTCGCTTACCATCGGCTGAGATAGTGGTCAAACGTAAGACAATAATGTATAAAAATAATTATTTATCAAATCTTTTATTTAAGGAAGAAATTTACAATTGTCACAAATTATATCATTACATTATTACAACTATAAATTATTACATTTGCTTATTATTTTGGATATCTTTTGGCCCTAGAAAACATCTCCTTACTCCTAGTACTAGACATACAATGAATCCAATTGAAATCAACGGCCTATAATTTTAATAATTGATACCTTCCGCAAATAACCTAAAAACTCGTGGTTTTAAAACAACCCCATTTAATTCTTGAAGTTTGTCTATTTCAATTTTTCCCAGGGCTCTAGAAATCTTTAAAAAATAATTAGAAGAAAGCCATCATTTCACGGCCAATGATTTTGTTAGTAAATAGTATTCTGGGGTGTTCTACCCTGTACTTTGTGGTAATTGGCTGCCCCCGTTTTGTGGTTATACGTCAAATAGATTTTATGATCTGTCAAACAGTTTTGTTTGTGCTATATCCAGTATTTAGCAATAATGTCCTTAGATTCTTTTTAATTGATATTTTTAGTATTCATTTAACATTATTCATTTCGTAGGCTGTCATTGTTTATTAGAAAATATTCATTTATGTTCATAAAATGATTCGAACGATGAAAGTATTTGATAATGAAACATTCGTACCAATTGGAATGATTTTGTAGTAATACTATTATACATAATCAAAAATTAGTGACTAATATATTTAAGAGTTTTAATAATAATAGTAATTTTATAATGATTAATAATAATAGTACAGAATATTAATTATGTTTAATGTTGAGTATTCTTTTCGACGATATACACATTTTATTACTACTATTTATTTTCTGTACGCTTCTTATGGCAACATCATAATTTTGTAAAAAAATAACATCATGGTAAAAAATTAATACCACGTGATAGAAAAAGGAAACTTTGTGAATAGGTATATTCCATTTTTAACCCCCGTCGCAAAAAGGAGGTTATAAGTTTGACCACTATGTGTGTGTGTATGTGTGTCTGTCTGTGGCACCGTAGCTCTTAAACGGGTGAACCAATTTGGATCCGGCTTTTTTATTTGAAAGCAGTGTTCTAACGGTGGTTCTTAGATATGTTTAATCAAAATTGGTTCAGCCCTTTTTTACTATTTATAGGTTTTTTGTATCGGGGGTTTTTTAAATTTTAGTTTACTGAATTTCGTTATTATTCTATTTTTTTTCGATAGCTCGTAATCTTTAAAAATTTACTCAGGCGTCTCATAAATTATTTACTATATTGACTTGTCAAAATCTCTAATCCCAAAAACACAACCATGTAGCGCCGCAGCTGGATTCCTAATAAAGAAATCACATACAAAATATTAATTAAGTTAACGGCATATCCCATTTATTCTCCGCGTCCCTCCCTGGATTGTCTATGGTCTATGGCCGCCATATGGTGAAGATTATAGATAACATTATTATAACTTATCGTAATATGCTGTTATGACGTTAGCCAGACGAGGCGAGCTTATGACTGCCAGGAAGTACAAAAAAGACATATATGAATTAAAAAAATGTTCAAAAAAATATATAAAATTGGCTCTATGGGTTTATTTTATTTTATTAGTGATAGGCTTGCGTTTGACCACTATCTCACCTGTGACGATGCGGTCGAAGATGTAGCACGTGCGCGTAGAAGAAACCTGTTCATTCTTGTCTTAAAGACACCCAGATTATAGCTATTCGGAAACACAGATGCCGGCACAGAGTTCCACTCCGGTAGAGAGAGACAAAAAAAAATGTTAACCAACAACCTAACTAAGTAACGACGAGCAAGTCGTTCGCCTGATGGTACGCGCTACGCCTGCCCATAACAATTGCAGTACCACTCAGAACTATTGATTTTTTTTTTATGTAACTGAATGACGAGACGAGCTGGTCGTTTGCCTGATGGTAATAATAGCACCATCCCTAACTTTGTTTTGCAAAATCCTGCGCGGCGCTGCACTGCACTCGTCACCCTGAGACAATTAGATGTTGAGTCTCATAATGCCCCAGTACTTTCGCTGGCTTTGTAGCCAGCCCTTCAGCCGAAACACATCTGAGCTGCCGCTCAACTGCCGCCTCTTTCTAGATCTATGTGCTCCATCTTAGACCACATCATCGCTTCACATCAGTCGAGATAGTGGCCAAACATAGATCTATTAAGCGAGAACCGTCCATATATGTTTGTCTACATTTCTCCACATCTAAGTTGCCTGGAAGAGATCGCTTTGAGCAATAAGCTCACCTACTGTAACACTCATATTAAATTTTATTGTAATTTTAGTTATGTTCCTGTATTTTGTGGTGTAAAGATAAAAAAAAATATACCGCACTGATTATTTATTTTTATTTATTTATTTTCAAGTAAGGCTCTCTACTCATTGGCATCCAATTGAACAAGCAAATACATGAAATATTGTCGAGTATAATTACTAGCATTTATCGAGGCGCCTGCGCTCCTCGGCCATGGGGGTGGTCGACAGCTGCGCATACGCACGCGCACAGTATATAGTGTTGGCTAGTATGAATGTTTCTTTAATTGTCATGTTAGTTTTCGAACAAATATTATGCTTTATAAAAAGGAAACAGCTACACTCGCGTTATGATTGCATGGCATTAGCATGGCGTTTTTGAAGTCTCTCTATTCCAAAGCGTAAACTCTCGGAAGGACATCCTAATTGTCCGAAACCTGGTCGGAGTTATTGAGTTATACCGACACAATCATAACGTGAGTGTAGCCGTTTATATTAACAATGAATATTTCGACTCACGGTAGTTTCCAAACCTTAAATATTATGCTATTCATTTACTTGTGGTAGATCTCTCGGCCGTCTGGGTATGTACCACATATTTGGCAGTTATTCTGCCGCTTAGTAGCAGTGCGCAAGCATTACTGTGTTCCGGTTTTAAGGGCATTGTAGCCAGCGAAATTAAAATAAAAATTACCACAAGTAAAATTAGTGTGATGTAGACATAATTGCAACCAATTAACCTGCGAGCTTACATAATCATAATGGTGTGGGTCAAACTAATAAGAGGTTAATAAGGTCAACGACCGGGGGTGTACAGGAATCTAGCCAGTCCAGCTGTTCCACTAATAAAAATGCATAACTCCGTAAATTAAATTCCAAAATATGCAATTACATTCCAAACTCCACTAGCGTGAAATGTCACAAATCCGAATTCCATTAATTTACTATAAGGCTGCCTGTCCACTGGAGCGGAGCGAGGTGGCGGAGCGGTGAGCGAAGCAAAAATCCACCAATACAATTGCATAAAATGTTCGTTCCTCTTCAGCGGACAGGAAGTTGCGAACAAGTTTAAATATTAATACAAAACCGAGAAGCGGAGCGAGGATGCGAAGCGAGGTAGCGGAGCGGGGAAGCGGAGAGGAGAAAGGAGCGAATCAGTTCAAAATGACTCGTCTCGTGCTCACAGCCTCTCCGCGTATGGAAAAACAGTCCGCAACTCCGCTCCGTTTTACTTTCACGCTCCGCTCCGCTACCTAGCTCCGCGTCTACGGACAGACACAGTCCGTAACTCTGCTCCGCATTACTTTCTCGCTCCGCTCCGCTAACTCCGCGTATGGAACAGTCCGCAACCCCACTCCGCACTACTTTCTTGCTCCGCTCAACTACCTAGCTCCGCGTCTATGGACAGTCACAGTCCGTAACTCCGCTCCGCATTACTTTCTCGCTCCGCTCCGCTACCTAACACTGCGTATGAAAAAAAACAGTCCGCAACTCCGCTCCACATTACTTTTTCGCTCCGCCTCGCTACCTAGCTCCGCGTCTACGAACAGACACAGTTCGCAACACCACTCCGCATAACTCCCTCTCTCCTCTCCGCTGCCTCCCTCCGCTCCGGTGGACAGGCAGCCTTACTGTGTTCCGTAGTTACCGAGCCAAACATACGCACTGCCGAAACTTGGCTGAATAATTCATGAGTACAGTGCCACCTGCCGTTTAACCGACAAACTAACATTTGCTGTCGTAAATAAAACGCTAATAAATATTTCAAAATGTCCCCGCTGGCTGAATAGGACATTACCTATGCCCGAGGAAAAAAATTGAGGAAAGTCTGCCGGAGTCAGAAAAGTGGTTTCACACATAGTCATATTCATAAGATATTTATAAAACAGGCACAAAAAATGCACTTATAAACGTCAAACACACATAATATAAATCAATTAAATTACTGTAATTTTAGATATCTTGACTTTGAAAAAAAAAGGTATGCATTTATTTTCCAAGCTCTGCCCATAAAAGAAATGCGAAAACTGACTCTACCAGTGCTTCGGAAATACGCCCGCTAGAGAAGATAGCACCAAGACTCTGCGGGGATGTCTCTTTTTTCATCTCTTTTAAAATGTCTACCTAGCTCTAAATTTCATCTCCCGCAGCTGGCTATCTAGCTCTAAATTTTATCTCCCGCTAAGAAAAAAAGAAAAAAACATTTCGCGCCTTTAATTTGTTTTATCTGTTAAATGCTGCCGGTGGTGCGCCGCCCAGCTAACCGGCCAATAACTTGTTTGACAAAAGTTTCGTTCGATCTCTGTAGTCGTGGAAAATAAGAAACAATAAATGTTCGATCTTACCTCAAAGCTCGGTCCTGTCCTACAATAAAGCCACCTGGAAAAAATATCTACTTTGCTCGCACTTATTCGAGAACCATGGTTTTTAGGATAGACGAGAAGTTAAACAATATTGGTGGCAAAATGTTAGAAAGTTTTATCCATAACTAAGTTATTATTATTTTTAATATACCTATTATACCTTTGGCTGGGTATTCAGTTTCCCAATGCGCCCACCAAAGGTTAAAATATCGGAAAATAATAAAACCTTCATGGAAAATGA
Source organism: Petrophora chlorosata (assembly GCA_951640565.1). Lineage (NCBI taxonomy): Eukaryota > Metazoa > Arthropoda > Insecta > Lepidoptera > Geometridae > Petrophora > Petrophora chlorosata. The sequence goes on along the minus strand of OX621189.1, from coordinate 2,542,863 downwards.
CAATTTCTACAGGACCAGTATCACTTTAAGCTTACCTCCGTTTTCCGTACCACGAAGTCCTAAAAAAAGCTTACTTTGATATTGTATTGTTGAGAAGTTTTAGTGACGTCATCGTAAAACGTTCATTCAGTTGTTTTTTGACAGCTGACACTTCGCGGGAACAAAAACATTATTGTTTTATGTAGCTCATGGTACGAATCAGAATGAATTCATTCATTCAAATCAATATGATTGTGAGCTTCAAATAAAACGTTCCTGTAGCATGGTTGTCTTGTAAAAGTTGGTGGTAAGCCCCCAGGTACCAATACATAATTTTATTTTCCACAAGTCATTATTATACAAAACATAGCAAGTTTTTATTTCAAGTAAACGTTACAGTACCTCCAAATTTAAAAGTGCAAGCACTTTGACACAAAGGAGTATCTTTAACTCCCATTCAATGAAAAGAAAGAAAACATCCGGTCAATGTCTGAATGACCCGCAGAACGGTTGACAACTTTTAAATCATATCTCTGTTTGTCATTTTGTTTGGACCATGTGTCTTAATTCAACCAAACAGAGTCTTTTATCCCACTTGAAAATAATCAATAGGCAAAAAACGGTAAAAATTCAAATTTTTAATTCGAAATCCGCTAAAACGTGTTCCTTCTATTCAGCCAGCATCGTTGACGGCCAGCACGTACACAACCGAAAAAGGTTTTCCCGCCTAAAACTGAACCTTATTCCTGTGTACGTTCGGAAACGCATCGAATGTCAAACGGCATTTAGAGGCAAGTAGGTAAGAAACTTTTTGTTCCGCGACCCTTATTTCGCGAGTCGAGACGTGCATTCGATATTTAAAAATGCTCCAGAAGTCTTAAATTCAATAGTAATTTGGTATAAATAGGGAGAGGATAATGCGAGCAGTCGTACGCCCTGTTTCTGCGGTGCTGTATGTACATAACTACACATTTAGCTCGCGAATTCTCGCGGCAAGTATTGTGCTTTACTGGTTTCGGAACGCAGCATGAGCTCGTCTCTGTATGGCGTGTATGAATGTGCTCGTAGTTTCTAATTACACACTCAATTTGGTAGGTAAAGCGGGAAATATGAGTTATTGCCCTGACCGTAACCGAGATCAAATCGGCCATTTTAAATTTTCGGCCTAGCAACAATGGCGCGGAATTCCTTCCAGTTAGCATTACAAAGGCGTTTTAGATTATACTTTGTAAGTGATTAGTTGATTAGATTAGGATATAATGAAATGTTAGGGGTGATGTGGAATCTAAATTGCTGCATATGTATGATATCGGCGGGAGGTAGAGATTTGTTGATTATAAGATATGCAGTCCTTTAGTATAATTCAATCAATAATATTTTTTTTTAATAAATGATTAAATTAAATAAAAAACAAATATTTAAATGATTAAATTATAGGTAGGTACGTCTCAGTACAATTAGCATAATTATTATGGGTAATCATTTTTCAATAGATTGTGCTCAACTATGGAGAGTGTGCTCAAGAACTGCACAATCTGATTCCCCCATCACCTTTTTACCATCGGACAACCAGACGATCGGCACAACGTCACCCCTATATGGTGGACGTTCCGCCTATCCGTACTAAACGTTTCGAATCTTCCTTTCTGGTGCGAACGTCGAAGGAGTGGAACGCCTTGCCGTCGTCTGTGTTTCCACATAAACACAATCTGGGTGTGTTCAAAATCAAGAGTGAACAAGTACTTACTGGGTAAGCGTGCTACATCTTCGACCACATCGTTGCTTCCCATCAGGTGAGATCGTGGTCAAACGCTGACCCAGTCAGACGTAAAAAAAAAAAAGATTGATAACGATTTTTTACTATTTTACGAAAATCCTCATTGCTAGCGGTTAGCCGTAAATTTCTCTATCACAGAACAATCAGTAGCTTTGACAAAGTAAACCAGGTGGGCATCTGATAGGTGTCTATGTGCGTATGTGTAACAAGCACTTGCAAGTCATCGGCACATAAAATTTAAGAGAAAACTGTGAAGCCCCGTATTCTACATTCTCAATGGCGTACCATAAAGCGAATCGCCGTCAAGTCGCAAGTCCTAACGGAATGCTTGGACTTGACACACAAATCAATACCAACGGAGTGTAAAATCTCACAACTAAAGTGATTTTGATTAGGTACTTAACTAAATGACTTAGTGAAATATTATTTGACCTATAGATGACGTCGACTTAATGTACAAACGTGCGAAGCCCTATACTATATAAAAACTTCAAAGACGGGCTGAATGTCAAAACCGAGCGAAGTAGTTATTTAAAAAAAACTCAACATTAAAAAAAAGAAAAGGGCGAATAATGAGCTAAACCTTACCTACCTCACCTAGCCACTAACCTTACCTAGCTTATATATTGTATGTATGTAGCGATGTATGTATGTATATTAATTAGGTATATTAATTTATTTATGTAGTCATATTTGTATAAGTAATTAAATTTTATATTTTATACCATATGTAAGCCCTTAGTATGTCTATTATAATTTATATCACCGCCGTCTGTTTATGTTTCGTTATTCCTCTCCATCCAAAGGTTGTCTGGAAGATATCACTTTAGGCGATAAGACCGCCCATTGTTACACCATTGTAAACATTTAACCTGTACTTTATTTCTATTTTTAATGTGAATCAAATCAAATCAAATCAAAATCTCTTTAATCATTTTGGCATCACAGACGCACTTATGAACGTCAAATTATCACAATGATTCTACCGCCGTGTCGGAAAAAGAACCACTACTCAGAAGATACGACAAGAAACTGAATAATAAAGTATTTATTTATCTATCTATCTAAACCAGATAATTCTTCAACTAGTTGTGACAAAAGACATTGAACAATATTACTAGTGCTACTGCTAAAGCTAGTGGACAATATTGTCCAGTTTTCAAAACTTTAAGAGCGCAGTAAACCACCGGCGGATAACAGTTAGAACTAACGCCCATGTCAAGAGATTAGAAACGCTGTGTCGTGGCGAATCGAACCACTACCGCTATGGATACATTCCTTGTTCAAAAGTTTAGTTACTTCTCTATTTGTAACGAATTCAAAAAGTAGGAGGTTCTCAATTCGACAGTTTTTTTGTGTGTATTTCTTACGTGATTACTCCGCCGATTATGAATTTATTTTGATGATTCTTTTTTGTTTGATAGGTCATACAGAGGTTGTACCATATAATTTTATCGAAATTGATTCAGGACTTTTTGAAAAATCAACAAATACAAAAAAATATAAGTTAGTTGAAGTCGGTTTTTGTTTTTTTTTTAAATTATTTTTCACTGACGTAGTTCTTTTTTTATGAAGTTTTTGGCTGAGGTTTAAGTGAACGTCATTTTTTCTTTCTATCCTGGGTACACTGATTTGAGAAATGAAGCAATTTCGCTCAATTAAGAAAATTTTGTGGGCTTTTTATAAATTGAGTCATTTCGATTGAAGTTTGTAATTCTTATAAAACAAATGCCGCCGATTATCATAATCAAGCCGTTTTTATTTAACGTAGTGATAAGGCCGCCCATTGTTCTACCACTATTATATGTAACTGTAAACCTGTTTCCTGTTTTGTTGTTTAATTAAGTATTATTGTATTGTAGTGATTAGTATTTTGTCTATAATCTCTAGTTACATTATAATAGTTAGCTCTTGCTGCATCACGCCAATTATTACACACAGAGGAGGAATTCTACTTGCTTCATCTTGTCCTTTTTTATAAAACTAAGAAACGCGACGAGATGGTCGTTCAACTAATGGCACTGACTATCACTACATTCCTTTTCTTTGGCAGTCGTCTTATGCCTCAGTAATAGCATTAATTGATCGTTTTAAATTACTTCCAAGTGTGAAGTGTGAGTGTAGCTCAGTGAGTGAGTGTGGCTCAGTGGGAGCATCTGCGACTTTCGATCCGACGCACCCGAGTTCAAATCCCGCTGGCCCCGCACCACTGATTTTCTTAAGTTATGTGCGGAATTAACAGTCGCTCTAAAACGGTGAAGGAAAACATCGTGAGGAAACCGGCATGTCCAAGAATTCATCACAAACATTCAAGGACATGTGTCATTCACCAACCCGCACTGGGCCAGCGTGATGGATTATGGCCCAAACTCTCTCTATGAGAGAAGGCCCGTGTCGCAGCAGTGGGAACGTGATGGGCTGATGATGATGATGATGAATTACTTCTACCAGTTTGGATTCTTTAACTCACGCCGTCTTGTCTGCAAATACTTCCGATAATTGCTCGTAGAACAATTACTTAACCTAGCACCTAAGTCATGTGAGTCAGTGTCGTGTCGAATCAGCTCACGACTACCATCCGTAAACGCATTCCTTGTTCTGGAATTTTGAAATTGAGTGAATGGAGTTAAGCGGATCCATTGTGATGAGGCGATTGAATTGAGCACTTTAGGAGTACCTAATAGTCGTCATGATTTGAAGCGGTTCTGTCTCACGTCTGAATCATCCTGCCGATTTTATACGGCTAATATCTATTATTTAAGATTCTCGGCCAAATATTACGAATTCTTTTCGAATCAAGGTTGGTTTAATATCTATAGACATTATCCAAAACATTGTTTGTATTATTGCCTGAATAAAAATGAATTTATTATTACGTCGCTCTTTCTCACGGGTTATACAACCGGTCCTTTGGCAGGCTTGCGCGGGGATATGAGTCCAACACGTAGAGGCCTCATAGAGCATTTAGTTTAGATATGAAATGGGCAACACTTATTATTAGATATTATTGTAAGACTATAAAGTCAAATTTAAATTGGTTTTAAATAAAGCAAATTATAAAAACAAGAGTGTTAACCTTTGAGCTCATTTTTACACAATAATTCTCCCTATATCATGCTCCCTCCCTTCCTTTTGATTTGATATTATCCCATGGAAGCCGTCGTGAGATTCCACCACATAGTCCAGCTTAAATATGTCTATTGGAAAGGTATTCGTGGACATACATAAACCATCATAGCACAATATAGAACTACGAACAGTAGAGAAGCAACACCGAGCAGCTAACTGCTAACGAGTGAAACTCCTTGTCAGAGTCAGCCTTTCCCGATAGTTACAATTTATAAATCTTGCATGTCTCGAGTGAACCGGTACTATCTCGGCAAATTGTCGACTGCATCGTCGCTTACCATCAGGTGACATAACGGTCAAACACAAGCCAATTAACAATGAAAAAAACGGAAATTCTTACTCACTGTTCTGCATAGGCACAAAGCTGCATATCTGAATTGTGATGCTTTGTGAAGTTCTCTCGCTTCAAGTTCATTAAACAGTGTATGCAAAGGAAAGATCACGCAGAGTCGCAGACATTACAGAATTTCCTTGTGATTATGCTGGATTATGTCGTTAGTTTGTGTTAAGTTTATATACTGCTTGTTTTTCTACTGTGATCAACCTAGGCTTAATGAAATGGGGTCATGAGAAAAGCATGCCGATAGATAAATTATCATTTGTCATTCTACGATGACATGGGTGAAATTGCAGTGCTATTTTAGAAGTAATAGGGAATTAAAGATAACTGTAGACAATTTGTCTTAATGACACAGTTTGAATGGACGTCATAGAATGCTCATCTTTGTACTAACTTAAGTATTTTATATATATAACTATTTTACGATCTAAAGTTTATTGAATTTACTTATTTGTTATTTCAACGTCGCGTTTTTCTGTTTCAGATTCAGGATGTTGAAGTGGGCTGTGTACGCTAAGAAAAACCAAGACAACCAAGTTGTAAATAATGTACAAACAAATGACTGCGAAGAATGCAAAAACACCCCTTTTGACAACGTCGCCAGGAGGTCACTGGATGCCCAAACAGTCAAGAAAAGCAAGAAACCCAGCAGATATCAAAGAAGATCACTGGGCGCGAACGCAAGAAAACATAATGCAAGAACAGTTATTGATAAAGAAAATTTTAATTATATTGGTTGTACTCCAAATTACTACAAAGAAGGATTCATAAAAAAAACTGAAGGTCTTGCGCTGAAAGACGTCAGCAATATCACACCAACTTCAGCTAACCCAGTACACAATTTAGATTTAATGAAATATTATTTAGATAGTCCGAAAGATGATATCCCTCCAGATTTGCCTCCAACACCAACTTACAGCAGGCGAGTACGAGAAGCGAAGAAGAGAAAATTAGAAATGACTAGTGTAACTAACAACGAGACGTTCAGAAGAGATAACTGTCTTTATAGATCTGAAAGAAGAATCAAGGCCCTTGATAGAGCTTCATTTGGATCACCAAAACTTTGTCACAGCACGTCAGAACCATCTTTAAATGATCTGTCAGACAGACTTAGTGCTAGTTTGAATAGCAAGAGAAATTCGTTTGCTTTAAGCAAGCAAATAAAAAATACTAAGCCAGTGTGCACAACTAAGGCCACGTGTGATGGGCTAGTCGAAATAGAATATGATAAAGATTTAGTTATTAACTGTATAGAGAAACCTGTATCTGTTGAGAAAGTTAGCGAAGGGAAAACATTGCCGATTTTTGGGCATCACATTTTCATGGAAAATCCATTGTATTTTAATAAAAATAATTCTGGAGTAGCGGATATAAGGCCGTTAAAACGGACGAGGAAGAAATCGAACGAATTTGAAAGTTCTTTTAAATCACCCTCTGTAGATAAGAGAGATACGCATACTATGGTGAGAGAAGCGTGTTCACCTATGTCAATAACACCTCTGTCAGTCAAATTAGCTGCATTACGATTCAGTACTATGAGTACTCATAGCAAATCTCGAAGAGTACCGTTCACAAACGACGTTTCAGAGTATTTTCCCAAAGTGGAAAACCCTTTCACGATTCCTCTAAGAGACGAAGAAATGTCTCTTGAGATGGAGAATAAATTCATTTTAGCAAAAGATTCAGTGATACAAGATACAGAGACATCCACTCAATCAACAGTATCAACGACTCAAATGGGAGATGTGACTCTTGAAAGAATGATTGAAGACATCATCAAGAGCACGAAAATTGTAAAATCAAGGAGACGCATACTTAACAAAGTCCAAACTACTGAAGTACTTAAAGAAGAAGTACTTTCGCTAGATGCCGTTAAAGATTTGTTTGTTAACCCTCAAGCTGAGAACAAAGCTAACCTAATCAAAGAAGCTAAATATGTCAGTTTATCTAGAGAAAATTCAGTATCTCCCAAATTGACTCCAACTAAAAAAGTGATGCCAATTCATAGGATAAATGACAAACTATTAAAGAACCTTCCCATAGGTGGTTTCATTTTAGAAAATGGATATAATGAAAGGGAAGTAAAAACGCCTGACAATTTCGTAAAACCTTCACTGAAACCTGTATCCAATGAACACAAAAATATATCTCTCAGTAGATCACGATCCATGATTTCCACTTTGAGTAAAGGAAATTTAGAAGACTTATCCTCAGAATCAACTCCTGATTTGTATTCAGTAGTCAATGACCGGGCTAGTCTGAGGCTAAAAAGACAAAAATGTATTCGAAGAAAGAAATCGACGATTAGCAACGAGAGTCACTTTCGGCCTAAAACGATTGATACTAAATCTTCTATGCTGACTTTAGAGATTGGCTTACCTAGTCCTGCAGCAGAGTTGCAAAATGTCTCCTTCTGTGAGCCTCTCAGCTCCCCACTTTGCTACCCATTAAACGACGACGATTTTTTGCAGTTTCCTAACAACTCGATCAAATCTAACGTGTCTCATAGCAGCTTGATGCCGAATGAGCAGATCCAGAATCATTGCTCAAGACAGCTGTTTGGTTTAACTCTTGAGAATGGCATACCAAGTCCAATTACTCCTGTGCCAAACCTCAAAAGGCCCGGAAAAGTGTTGAGTGAAGAACGTGCTCATAAGACAAGCAAGCTAGACGAAGACTTCCTTCCAAATGATGGGTTCACTCCGATCATAGAACATAAGTCAATACGAAGGTGCTTGACGTATTCTCCAGAAGATACTAGTATATCCAGCAGTGAAGAAAAGCGTAGAAGCGTTGCAAGCAACAAGTTAGATAAGAGTTCCGATCGATTTCAAGCTCTAAAAGGCACGATAGACCTGGAAATACTAACGAGAAATGACGTCATTGACGTGCACGGTGAGTGGTGACTATCGACATCCATTTTTCTAAACGTTAATTAGTTTATAGTTTTTGTGTAGATGCTAATGACTCCCTTTTTTCAGTTATCCGATGCAGAGATCTGCAAAGGGCTTCGGGAAAGACAGATGATATCAACGCTTATGCAAAGGTTAGTATATTTTGCGCTTCACCATTTGCGTCTTGATTACTATTTTTATTGATTGACTCGACTGATCCAATGTAATGAGTTTTTGCAAGCTCTAACAAAGTTATTTACAAAATATGTAGATTTGGGTAGACTACATATTTGACTTTTTATTCTTGTTCAACTTTAACTTTAAGAATGATATCTACGGCCCTTTTTCTTGTTTCAGGTTGTCATAAGTGGTATGACGGAAGCCCAAACCCTTCCATCTCAGCGTTCCATCTTCCAGAGAACGTCAGTGCTCTACGGGAAGAGAGAGCCAGAGTTCCAGCGACATCTGAAGCTGCCCCTACCCACCGCGGTGTATGATCATCAGATGATTCATATATCGGTGTGGCACAGGGACAAAAAGTACAGGTAGGTGACCTTTATAGGAGCTGCGTAAGAACTATTCTTTCATTCAAACAGCGAGCCAACGTATGTTGAAACCAGCGAAATGGAGAAAAACGGACGAAAACTGTTTGAAACGGTAAAGGTAATTTATTATTAATATGTTATTACCTATACCGGTAATAATTAACCGCATAGTCAAAGAAACGGCTGAAATAATAAAAAAAGATAAGATAAGATAAGAAATTCTATATTGCAATAACAAAGAACAGGTACACAGCTGCTTTGAGTACTTAGTTCTACTTAATCACTATACATAATCAATGTACCTACAGTCAGAGTGCAAAGGAGTAAATTCAGCATGTACAGTGGCCACATCGTAAATGAAACAGAAACTTTTTAATTTTTTTGAATAAAAGACGGTGAAACAAAAACAGATACGCTGTCGCAAAGTTTCATGAAAGAAGGCATTTGCCGTTGAAAAATATCAGACGGGTTTGCCACCAAACATGGTTTTCCTTATAGAGAAAAATGAATTAAATGAATTTTCAGAAATCATTACACAGACCGCAGTTCCTCTGAAATCTTTCCAAAATATGAGAGAAAAGTGAAACCCCATTTTCACCCTCCCGCTTCGCCTTCGGCCTTCGCTTACGTAACCTACTTGGCGGAAGTATCGGTTACCGATTACATTGACTGCGCACAGACGAGACGATGTAAATTTTAACTGTTTCCGATTGCGAGTAACTCTTTACTACCGGTTGCGCACGCAAGTTGCGTAGTCACTACTGTTTAATCTGTGGCAAATATAATTTACGTTTATAAGGCGTTTTTTCAGGTTTATTTTACATTCATGTCTAAATTTTCAATGCAACATTCTGACATATTTCCTTATTCGTCGTTCTTAAGACAGCATTAACAATATTTCTGTTAAAAAATATATTTTTTCAAGACAAACTTTTAACAAATTCGTAATCGACACCGCGAGCAGTTTAAAATGAGCCCAAACACTAGTAGTTTATGAATATCCGTCAAGGAGTTGTTCGGTGCCCACCTTCCGTCTCCATCATCAGATCAGTTAGCTGTTACCATAATATTGCATCGTCATCGGATTTCGACAAGTATGCTAAATTTCAACTCCGTGAGATAAGTAGAAGTGGTTCTGATCCAACTTGTAAGATTTGACCCAAACAAACAGACATCGCAAGTTAAATAAAAGCTTGTAATAAAAAAGCTATCTAAAAATGTACTGTTATTTTAATGTGATAAACAGATAAGTATAACAATTCGTAATATGTAAGGGATGAGGGTATTTTGATGGATAGCAATAAGATTTGGACGCTTGAGTGAAAAAGGATATTGCCTTTCGTACAATATGCAGGAAATAGAGAGAACTGAAAATACAGATTGGATCTTCGGATAAATAATAAAGGAGCTAGAAAAAACAAAGAGAAAGGTAAATATCCTTGTTCCTTTGATGACATTTATAAATTATAGAGCACATAAAGTATGTACGATCGATTGACTATATCTTGAGTAATAGAAATAAATAATTGAGTACTAACATGTCTATCACTAATTCATAAGGGCATGCGAAGGTGGGCTCTATCCTGTGGTGGGTGAACCGCGGAGCACAGCTAATTATAAATAGATAGGTATGTATTTTATCTCTCTCTCTCTCTCTTTTAAATTTAATTAAATTATATATATTTTATAACAAAAAACCCGACAAGGTCGAATATCGATGAAATTTATATGGGACCACGTTGAAGCCATACTGAACCCAACACCAAAACGAAAATTTCAACTGTCTAACTATCACGGTTCATAAGATAATGCCTGGTGACAGACGGACAGACAGACAGACGGACAGCGGAGTCTTAGTAATAGGGTTCCGTTTTACCCTTTGGGTACGAAACCCTAAAAACAGTATAATTGATAACCTCCTCCTATTTTATGAAGCCTAAATTACCTAAATCAGTTTCTTGCAGACATTTAATTGGAGAGGATTGTTTTTGTTAGGGAAACTCATTGAAGAGCTGGTTTAATGCAGCTTATAAGCTTAAGCATCATTCATAAAGCACTCCAAACATCGCTACCCTCCTAGTGATCAATTTAATCTGTTAAGCTTATTGGGTTATGCAGAGTTTATATTATTGCGCAGTTACCATTTTTCTTGCACGTTGATCACTGGTAGAAAATGCAACCTTGCAAAGTCCAAGTAGGTACTAAAGAACAAATAAACTTATTTTTTATTTTTCTTAGTATTTATTAAAGTATTATTGTATTGTACGAGCTCCCAGCTCAAGGAGCTGCAATCTCATTTACAGCTCAATTGGTGAGCCCATAACTATGTATAATTCTATCGGAGAGGAAGGGTGGAAAAAATGGAGTGACTGAATAATGCAGCATTGGATGAACTCGTTTCAGCCTTATGGACGTACTCGAAGGAATTCTAGTGGAAGCTGAGGAATTAATATTTTATTGTTATGGATATTTTTGGCATATTATTATCAATCACATAACATTTACCTATTATCACTAGTTACAGATTAGAACGTAAAAGTTTACAGCGTACAATTTTGTTAACCAATTTGTCAATTGCCAGCATTTTTATTTTCTGACACAACATTATTGTAATTCAAAATGTAGTCATAATTTTGTTGTTCATATAAACAACAAAACGTTCTATAAATCAGCCAGCGCACGTCTGACACATAACCGTGTCTCGCATCGAAACGTCGCCACATTTCATAGTTAGCGTAACACTGGCGGAGTGGCGAGCGTTTTTCACTTTTTCCTCTGGCATATTCCACTCTCATACATAAGATATTGGGGGTTGGAATGACGCGGGACGCCAGCGCGCGTGCGCAGTTCCATCGATTTCGCCCGGCACGAAACCCGGGCAGTCGCGTTACAGGATTAAGGGGTACCGCCGTCTTTGCCCCACTCACCCAAAAAAATACGCATAGATCTTGAGACCAAGTGCTTGTGTGGTGTTTGTGAAACTGTGACACCTTGCCGAGTGCGACTGTGTGTTGGAAGTTCGGGTAAGGAATTCGGATGCTCTTCTTGGACGTTGAGACCATCATTATTTTATCTGATAAGTGAATAATGTATTATTTCTTAGTGCTCGTTTTCATTACAATCGTAATCTTTGAGAGCCACTACATATTACTATATATATAGATAGAACCAGATAGCCTTGGCCCTATCTTAAAGTCGCAAGCCTATCGGACTGCCCGCCCATTTTTTATACAAATGCATAGATTGTAGCTATCATGTGCTATCGTGTCCATTCCCACTCCTCGCTAATACGAAATCCAATACAATTAATTAATTATTTACTGTGAATAACTAAGTACTCTCAAGACTTACCTATACCCCATTTTGTGGGAGCTCTCCTTTCTTCATTACAACCTTCTTTTACACCTTTTGTATGGAATCACCTACTGCTCTGTTTAACTCGGCTAGGTAATTTCATATATTTTTGAGTATAGGCATAGTATTGTAGTTCATATTCATCATAAGAAGTGGCATGCCTACTCTACCTGTCAAGGTGTTCAGCGTTGAGTAGTATTAATACTGACATATCTAGAGCTAGGATTTCTCGACCTACTTTTGAGCATCAATAAAATAATGAGATATCAGTAAAGTCGTAAGTAGGGCATTTTTAGAATTGCATTAACTTTTAACAAGTAAATGCACTGTACCGTCTTTACAAATGATTTTGAACCTTATAAGCTCTACGGTTGTAATGAAATAAACCTTTATACTTAACTAGCTGTGCCTCGCAGTTTCACCCGCAGTTTTTCGGGATAAAAGGTAGCCTGTGTCTTTGTTCAAAAAAACGTACATACCAAATTTCTTCAAAACCAGTTTTATATTTTTTGCGTTTTTGAGTGACAAACATCCATCCACGCATCCTTACAAACTTCCGCATTCATAATATGAGGATCCTTTTTCAAAACCTGACTTCCACTCTTCCACTTTATGTGTTTTTTAACAATCTAAGAAAGCAGTTTTTAGGTATGTCACTTTGACGTGGAATAATCTATTTTTGACGACATCATACCTTTTAATCTTTTTTTCTGGTGTAACTATCAAGTTTTGGCCCAATTTTATTTTCGTGGAGTGTAAATTTGAATGTTACCAAACATTTAACAGTTTTATCGAAAGTGGAATACTCAAGTTTTGAAAAGAAGCTTCTCATATGTAGGATATTTGTTAGCATCTGTTCAGGTAACACACCCGCCAGACAGAAAATCAGGTCCGATAGAGTTTAAATGACATACTTACTTATCTAACGAATATTATGGTAAACAAGTGAATGTAAATTGAAGAACAGCTACATTTTTTCATTCGACATTCCAAGTTCTAATCTACGCCTGACAGAGTAATAGTTTCCCATCACGCTATCAAAAGGTTAAATCTACAAAACGTTCTAATCAATCCTATATTTTATTGAACTTACACAAAGGTATAACTTAACTTTAGTTCTAGGGCAAACGCATATTGTTGGTAACTCTTTTGTTAGATTTCTTTTGAAATTAAGCTTAAAAATTTAACTTACGTCCATGTTTGTTAATGTTACTCACATCCTTATCATCATCATCATCATCATCAGCCCAAACGTTCTCAATGCTGGGACACGGGCCATCTCTCATAGAGAGAGTATGGGCCATAATCCGCCACGCTGCTCCAGTGTGGGTTGGTGGATGCCAAATGTCCTTGAATCTTTGTCAATAATTCATAGACATGCCGATTTCCTTACGTTTTCTTTCACCGTTTTAACTGTAGGTGGTGAGTCTGTCGTATGCTAGAGGCCTTGTGGGTGGGAACCACCACTTTGCCAGTTATTCTGTCACTAAGCAGTAGTGCGCAAGCATTACTGTGTTTCGGTTTGAAGGGTATTGTAGCCAGCGAAATTTTAGGGTATATACCTAAGTAAGAGAAAAAGATGGCGAGACGATCTAGAAGCACACCAAGAAAATTGGTATGAGGTGGCGCAGGAGCGAGACAGGTGGAAGGAATTGGGGGAGGCATTTGCCCAGCAGTGGGACAGTATAGGCTAGTTAAAAAAACCTAAGGCTTACGAGTAAGAGTTAATTGTCTCAGGTCGCAGGATTTTACAAAACAAAGATCTGGGTGGTGCTGCAACTTTATAGGCAGGCGTATTGCTTACCATCAGGCGAACCACCTGCTTGTGTCGTCAATCAGTTACATAAACAAAGTAATATATCTTTATCTCTAATTATTATAAAACCAAATCTTTTATAAACGTCTGCTTGTGTATTCGCTTTAGCCTTAATACCATAGGAAAAATCAATAACTTAACGGAATAGAGAATAACGTTAAGTTAGTTAAGTTTATTAATACTTTTGAACTACGTCATGGATTTTTAAATTTTGAATAGAGATTGAGTGCCTCGCATAGGACCGAGCATATAATAATCTTTATAAGACTTATAATCAACACATCCAAATAATATATGTGGCGTTCAATTTCCAATAAACGTGAAATCCTGAAAATAACTCAAGCCTCATTTGTCATTAGAAGAATCTGAATTTCATTGATTCACACCAAACGGATATATAGGTCAGATTCCCTCACCGCGGAAGTCAACACCCTCCAAGTTTTTCAGTTCGATGGCTTGGATCAGCGCCAGCTGCCAGCCGCCAGCCGCCAGAGCATCCGTAATGATGGTTCGGTGTTCTGAAGCTGCTGGGTTCCTTAGTTTATTATTAGTTTTGATTGGAGTTGGCGGTACCTACGATGTTCGGACGGTCAAATCCTTCGAATCTCTGCTGGTACTGAATATTTCCTATTTCTCATTCGAATAATTCAGGTAGGCTTTCTTTTCCTGTTCTCTCGCTCAAAGATGGCCGCGGTCCGATCATTGTAGGCTAAAAATGTTATGAATATTCGTTTCGAGCTTTTTTTGTGTTCTCCTTGTATCTACAGTCTTTTTAAGCTTTAAGCAGGTCTTCTTCTTCTCTCGTGTGGCCAACGCTGGTGTTAGAGTTCTTAAACCGCCTGAATTCCAGCGACATGGCTAGGAGTAACGATTTTTGTCCTAAGACAACAAGAGTGATCAGGTTTCTTCTAGGCGAGCGTGCTACATCTTCGACCACATCATCACCTAACAACAGGTGAGATAGCGGTCACACGCCTATAAATAATAAAAAAACAACCAACGGACCAACGGTCCTCCGAAGCACGGTAGCACTCAGATGTGAATACATCACAAACGGTCATCAACAAAACATTCAAGTTGTGACTGCTGCAAACTAAGCACTAGCAGATCTGTTACGAACGGCTAGGCGAGCTTCCCTACGGACGCTGCAGGCTATATGTACTTTAAGGAAATTTGTTGGGTACTTAGTGACGTACAGAGTTCGTCTTCCAATGAAGACTTCTCTTCTCCTTGCTTATCTGTTTGGTTAAGCTTACAATTCTGGTATATTGCGTCTTTTGAGTCTTCCTATTGTGTGGGTTTAGTTTGATAGTAGCGCTCATAGCGTAGCTTGCCTAGTCGTTTGTAACAGATCTGCTACGTTAAGCAACGTTCGCAACGGACACCACTTGGATGGGTGATCGCTTGTGTGGTATTTACATCTGGGCGCTACCTTGCTTTGGAGGACGCGTTAAGCCGTCGTTTCCGATTGTAGTCTTACGACACAGTCGTTAGGCCATTTCGGAGGCGTGCAGGTGGTCTAAAAACTCCGACACCAGGGTTGGCCACACAACACTCAACACTCTCTGTATTCTGTGCCTATACTTAATGTCATTTCGTCCTTGTCACTCCTGAGGGTGACAAGGACGGAAAGAAAGTCATCAAGATTACATTGGAGCGGTCCCGAGCGCAGCTATTGTTATGATTTTTATACAAATTATAGTCAATACTACCTACTATTTTAAAATGTAACTATTTTAGAAGTAAGTAATAGAAGAGGAATGCGACACCCAAGACAAACCTGTTTAAGGTTTATAAGGTGTTAGATATTTATGAAAAGTTGTAAAATTTATAAAAATAAATAAAAAAAAAACACTATAGAAGAAGTTACCAGTTGATTTGGGTGATTTGTGAGTCTATCCCTGTAGACCCTTGATCGCTGCCTTATTTCTCAGTTGTCACGCGTGTTGAACCTATTCTTGCTTTATAGATAGAAGCTATATTTGGGTACTGTTATTTATTCTGCGCTTTCGGCATCAAATGTGAAGATTTTCTTTGATGTACGTAGAGGGATTGTTTTCTGTTATCTATCCAGCGCACTCCGCACAGTGAATAACTTTACCATCTTGCCAACCAAACATTCCGCCACGTTGACACAGGATGTGTCTCACTTTCCAGGACCAAATAAATTACCGTATTGTCAACACAAAAATTACATTTTGGCCTAACGGCCCAGAGATGTCGTAACTCTTTATCAGAATATAGAATTCACACAAAACCGGCGCGGCGGAGCACAGGCTTTTTGCGGCTAAAAGTTCGGGAACACACATTTTAATTAACGAAGTTAGACCACAATTTTACATTTATAACCTGTTTTTCCGCCCTTGGCCTTTATGTTTTGGATTGGAGTGTGACTTTTAAGGCAGCACTTTTTAATAACCCTCTCTTAATTCCTATTCCATGCCTCAGTCATCATCCACAACTTTTTACATACCACTGCTCTATTTAGGCCTCTTTCATTATTAAATCATTCTTTATATTGGCTTAAAGATTTATTGATTACCTAGCTGCGCCCCGAATTTCAATCGCGGTTTTCCGAAATAAATAAAATCCTATGTCTTTCTCCAGGACCTAACGAACGTACAATCCAAATTTCATCAAAATCCGATTAGTAGATTTAGCGTGATTGAGTTACAAACATCCATCCATCCATCCTCACAAACTTTCGCATTTGTAATATTAGAAGCAGCTAGTCCTACTAGCTGCGCCCTGCGATTTTACCCGCACGTTCCCGGGATAAAAAGTAGCCCATATATTTAATCAGATTATAAGCTACCTCCATTCCGAATTACTTGAACCTTGAACCGTTACAACGTAAAGAAGTAACAAACATACTCACACACTCACAAAAATTCGTATTTATATATTACAGTCCTTTGTAATAACACAAAAACCGGCCAAGTGCGAGTCGGACTCGCGCACGCAGTGTTCCGTACCATTATCTATAAAAACGGCAAAAAAAATCACGTTTGTTGTATGGGAGCTCCCTTAAATATTTATTTTATTCTGTTTTTTAGTATCTGTTGTTTTAGCGGCAACAGAAATACATCATCTGTATAAAATTCAACTGTCTATCACGCTTCATGAGATACCGACTGGTGACAGACGGACAGACAGACAGACAGACAGACGGACGGACAGCGGAGTCTTATTAATAGGGTCCCGTTTTACCCTTTGGGTACGAAACCCTAAAAATCATACTTCACTTGGGCAAACTAAGCTAGAATAATGGAATTTATGGATATAAGCTTTTAAAAGTTTCCACAGATATTGAAAACATTAGACTCCATTACCAAATTATTCCAATCCAATCATTAAATACATCTTAATGACTGAACCATAAAAGAGGGTTAATTATATCGACAGGTGCGCCTACATACTTAATAATAGACGCATAGGTCACTTGTTTGCTCGCATCAATCAATATATACTGGGCTAAGGTTGTTTTTTATAACTTGAGACTTAATAGCTGTTCCAGTTGTTATAAATTAAGCATAACAAGTCAACTAGACAAGGTCATCGACTAACTACATGTAGCAGGTTGGTTAATCAGCTCATTTACGACATTGATCTTTTTACAAGCTTTTATTTGAATTGCAATGTTTCAAATCTTGCAAGTTGAAACAGAACCACTTCCTCTAATTCTACGGAGTTGAAATTTTGCATAATTGTCAAAGTCCGATGACAATGCAATATTATGGTGACAGCCAGCTGATCTGATGATGGAGACGGAAAGTGGGCAATTGAACTCTTTGGCGGATAATCGTAAACTAGTAGTATCGGGCTCATTTTAATCTGTTCCGATTAGGAATTTGTTGAAAGCCTGTAAGTTTACAATTGTGATGGTTGCGGGTTCGATTCCCGCGACGGGACAAATGTTTGTGCACAGAAAAAAAAGCGCAAGCATTTGTTTCGTGTCTGAGTGTTGTGGGACCATGGTCCTCATAGTTCCTGGTTTCCTAGTTATAGGAAATCCTAGTTAGAGGCCAGGATCTAAGTATGTGATCATTGGGCGTTATTTATTTATTTAATTTAATAAATAAATACATAAATAAAGCTTATCTAAAAAAATGTATTGCGTTCCATATTATTATTACATAGTTGTTGTCAATAAATAAAGCTCAGTATGGACCCTGTCGGGCATAGCAATTAGAAGAGAGAAAAAACACTAGTGAAAATAATAATTAATGAATTGTTTTTCCACAAATATCTTATTTCTTGTTCTGTTTATTCACCGATTCAGTTTATTTGGTTCTTAAGAGGACACTAATGAAAATTAACGGTGATGTATTGTGACACAATTTTTATAACTATCTGCGCCACGTCATTTCATCCGTGGTTAATCCAGGTAAAGCAGCCAAGCTAATCCAGGGCATAAGCTATCTTCATTCTGAATTTCACTCAAATTCGTTCAGCCGTTACAGGGTGAAGAGGGAACCAACACACTTACTCACTAACATACAAACTTTCACATTAATTATATTAATGTGATTCGATATATAACAAGTAAATAGGTTATGGAAGTGTGTTTTGCTTAATAAGGTTGTTTTTATTATTAGAATTATAGTGCTACTAGCTGCGCTAGCGGCGGAGCGTAGGACAGCCCCCCGCAAGGTGGACTGACGACCTGGTAAGAGTCTCGGGGAGCCGCTGGTTGCATACAGCGACCAACCGCTCGTTGTGGCGATCTATGGCCTATGTTCAGCAGTGGACGTCTTCCGGCTGATGATGTATGATGATGTAGCTGCGCCCCGCGGTTCCACCCGTGGTTTCCCGGTGTACAAAGTAGCCTAAGTCCTAAAGTACCTACATACCAGTTTCATCACAATCAGTTCTGTAGTTTTTGCGTGAAGGAGTAACACAGATCCATACATCCATACATCCAAACTTTCGCGTTTATAATATTAGTAAGGATTGTCAAATGCCGTACTGTTTTGGGTGGCTTGAGTCATCAATTCAATCAATCATTAAATTCACCATCATAAATAACACAATCATCAAATATTCCATTTTAAGACATGCAAAGAATCTGTAATAACAAACACTTAAAATTTGTGCTGAGCGAATAGGTACCCCATTTGGTACCACATTGTGGTAATTTAAGTTTAGCTGTCTTTATACCATTTATATATATATATATTAAGTTTAGCTGTCTTTATACCATTTATATGTATATATCTATTATATATCTATTCCTTCTTTTTGTGTTTCTGTTTTCTTAGTTTGTTGTGAATTGATTTTGTAGTTGTCCAATAAATGTTTTTTCATTGTCTCTTTCTTTCTAATAAACTTGCCCTTCAGTGGACTGAATATAAAATCCAATTGCCGAGTAGTATCCATCAACACAGCTTTAGACCGCACTGTAAAATCGATTGACCATTCAAATACGTGGAAGCCTCGGTCGGTCAGTCAATAAGAGACGGAAGGTTTGGGGAACTCGTAAACCACCGCATGTTTGAACAATACCGACAACAAACGAAGTAAAATAAGTAGGTAGCATAGAAGCCTATCCTACTCCCTACTAATTCTACTAGTATAATTAATGAGAAATTACTGGGCTTTATGAGACTCAACAGCTAATTATCTCAGAGTGATAAGCGCAGTGCAGCGCCGCGCAGGATTTTGCAAAACAAAGTTCTGGGTGGTGCTGTTATTGTTATGGGCTGGAGCATTGCAAACTCTCTCATTCAACTCATCATTCATTTACATAAAAAATATACAATAAAACCGCAAACTCAGTGGTGTAAGAGATTTGGTCCAACTTGTCCAACCATAGAGACTGTTAAAAAGTCTACGAAAGAGCACGCATTTCCGTCCTGTATGAAATGTGTTCGGTTCGAAAGGTATTATAGCCCGCGCAATTCTCAGTCCCATTCCAAAGATTCTATATACTTTCATAACTACGCTTGGTAACAGAACCTGTCCTGGTACAAATTTAATTACCTCCTGACCTAGAAAAATGCTAATTTTCATAGCAGACGATGTGACAAAATCGAAAGAGCCAAGAAAAAAATGTTAAACATCCAACAGCAGATCAGTAGACCCTAAACAAACCGGTATAAACCCGGTATCACCCATAAAGCCGCAGATCGGTATCGCCTATAAAACGGTATGTGCTCTTAGGGAGGCGTTAGGGCTGCCATGGCGCTCCCGCGATGGTTTGACGCTCGTTAACCGGCCACAATGCGAAGAACGGGGTGAAGTGCTTCTGTGTGCACCCTTTTAAGTTTTGCTTTTTATACCATGCTTCAGCATCCACTCTTTTGCCTTATGGTTTTTTAGGGTTCCGTACCCAAAGGGTAAAACGGGACCCTATTACTAAAACTTCGCTGTCCGTCCGTCTGTCACCAGTCGGTATCTCATGAACCGTGATAGTTAGACAGTTGAAAATCTTACAAATTATGTATTTCTGTTGCCGGCATAACAACAAATACTAAAAAACAGA
This sequence comes from Petrophora chlorosata, assembly GCA_951640565.1. NCBI lineage: Eukaryota > Metazoa > Arthropoda > Insecta > Lepidoptera > Geometridae > Petrophora > Petrophora chlorosata. The sequence continues at coordinate 2,522,545 of OX621189.1, read as the reverse complement.
ATAAAATAAATATTTAAGAGGGCTCCCATACAACAGACATGATTTTTTTGCCGTTTTTATGGATAATGGTACGGAACCCTTCGTGCGCGAGTCCGACTCGCACTTGGCCGGTTTTTAATGTTCCACGAAACCGCACGTGATCTGGGAGGAGGTTCATGGCTATCTCTCTCTCTCCTACTCTTTCCCTCTATGAAAAATCGTTAACCGGCTATAATGCGTTGAACGGGGTGACGCGCTTCTGTTTGCACTTACCGTTTCAGAAATGGGAACATCACTGATGATTATTGACGGTGTTGCGTAATACTACAATATAATAATAATTGCACACAAAACAAAAACATAAATAAACAAAACGGACGGAAAACGGTTGTCTGGAAGAGATCGCTTTAAGCGATAAGACCGCCCATTGTAACACTTTAGTTTTAAAGTTTGTAATTTCTGTTTTGTTAATTTCGGGGGGTAACAAAGAGTTATCTAATCTAATCTTATCTAATCTAAAACGAAGAGTACCAAAATACATAGAAAATTTGATGTACAATGGGTGTTCTTGTTACTTGAAGTGTTTTTTTTCAGATATCTTTTGAATAGAGTATCTTATTATATCCTCTTGTCTCTCTCGTATTATTATGTATAATATTATTGTGGAAGCTTGAGTCTGACGCCAGACATCGTCTGTGCCATGAATTTCATGATAACAAATAAAAAATACTTTATTGTACACCAAAAAAAAAAAATCAGTAGGTAAGTACATGACAACAACAAAACAACAACAAAATTACACGGCGGACTTATCGCTAAAAGCGATCACCCTTTGGATCATCACCAGTCAACCTTTGGATGGAGTTAAATAACGAAGTGAGAGGAGATAACGGAGCTCACAGAAAGTAGATTAAAATTTAGGGTGAAAAATATTCTAATAAAAAAAGCATACTATAAAGTTAGTAATTACATAGAAACAAAGATGCATGGAACATTCCGCTTCTGCCAAGTAGCCAACTGGCACATAAGAAAAATAATATTGTCAAAAACTATCTTCCGAGTAGTTTTCCGATACGGTGGTAGAGTCATTGTAATAATTGACGTTCATAAGTGCGTCTGTGACGACAAAATTGAATAAAGAACTTGTGATTGATTGATTGATTGATTGAGGTCGACGGTGTAAATAAAATAATAATAAATCATGTGGTCTTATTCTAATTTTAAATACAAATAACCAACAAACAAAAAAGTATGAGACTGAAAACCAAGTACACTGGGCTGTTTAACTCGGCCTTGAAGGTCAAGACATTTCAGAAAGTTTGATCCATATTCCTACATTTATTACATGAAGTTTTCTCACTTACTTGACATATAAAGAGCTACCAAAACAGAGTTCCCAAAGAGGCGTTTGCGTAGTAATAATGGTAGCCGCCGCTCGTAAAAGGCCACAATGGGATGACCAGCGACACAAAATTTGCGCCTACCCTCTTTTTGTACAGTCGTTGTATAGGCCTATTATAGCCGTAATGACCGTCGGATTAAACTGCTCAACTTTAATTATTGGATTTGCTAAGTATGTTTTCGAAATACAGTGATTATGAGCTGTTATCGTTATCAAAGTCCCTTGTGGCACCGCACTATTTATGTTTTATTGTGGTTATTGTCTATTACTATAGCATAAAGATAATTGTGCTAATACCAAAGAAAACTAAATATTACTACGTACTAATACTATGGTTTTAGTCGCTTCATACGCTTATCATTTGTTTCTGTTTTTTTTATCAATATATTTATGTATAAATACGTATAGTCCATACATAGGATACCTACATACATACTTTATTTATTAATATAGAATATTATATGTCGTGGCCCGATCGTAGAATTGATCACATCATGAAGTGCATTTCATGAAATGATGGTACACTATTCATTTATTTTATTTGCCATATCATTGGTGCCATAAAAATAATTAAGAACTTATTTATTTTTCTTGTAAGTACAACATTAAGAAATAAATATATACTTTTATCTGAAAAATATCGAAACACCCCACTTTTCCGTGTTCCGACTTGCTCTTACCCCTAGAGCGTTTATAAAAAACGCGGAGCCAGAAGCTCTCGAAGGAGGAGTAATTGTCGAAAAAGCGCGCCTACGAGGCCGAGTAGAGCGGAAAGGAGTGGTAGCGAGCGAAGCGAGCAGGCAACTGCCGTAGCGGAGCGAAGGTCAAGAAGATGAAGCGTAATGAAGGGCCGACGAGCGACGATATTTTAAAGACTTTTATCCTAGGAAAACGAACAGTTCCGAAGGGAGAAACCAAACGCGGGTGAAACTCTCGGCTCAGCTAGTATATCATAAACCTATAGTATACCAATATTGGGCAAAAGGGAATCATATAATATTCATCATGATACAACCAACGGATGAAGTACTCCCTTGGTCGTTACACGAACCGTTTAGGTACACCCTTTTCGTGCCTTAACTGTTTTGGGATTCAAATGCTATAACATATATTTTAAACTGATACATGTGTGTTGTTGGATTTATTGATTTACGAGCTGCGCCCCGCGGTTTCACCCGCTGTTTCCCGGGATAAAAAGCCTCTGTGTTAATTCAGGGTGTAAGCTATCTCCATTCCGAATTTCACTTAAATCCGTTCAGCCATTGCGGCGGCGTGAAGAGGGATTGATTGTTTTGGGCAGGCGTGGTGCTTAACATTAGGCGTACGATTTGCTCGTCTTATTACAAAGTTCTATATAAAAAATTGGGAATCTGTCGCAAATAAGAATCGTAGACTTAAAAACAAAAGAAAATTTACTTGCATGCAATTTCTTATCAGCATGCCGTTCACTACCTACCATTTTAACTCGTCTTCATGAACGATATACTCGTATTCCTCCAACATCACCAATTATTCTCGCCGTTCCACCCTTACGTCATTCATTGTTAACCATTCATTCATATTAATAAGGCTCTCAGACCGTAGTTTGCAGGGTTCATTTGGCAAGGAGCCTTCGCTCTCGTTGACTGTTAGTATACAATAACTATGTTGAAAAATTCAGTCAGTGGTAGAGTTCAAAATATGCTGGTAACCATCGTGAGGCTACCCACAGGTTCGCTCAAAAATAGTGAAGGAAAACATCTATAGGATTTTTGTATCTAAGCATAAGGATGCTTGGATATAGTTAAACTTTACGTATGCAAATAGATAAATACGTGAACTATTTTCAATAGATGTCGCGCCCGTCACTCTAAGACGATAAAGAAAAAATGCGCAAGTATTTCGACCACCAATGTACCCGCCGTGGTAGCTCAGTTGGTTCAGAGCGTTTCCTGTACTGAAGGAAAAGATCTCGAGTTCTAACCTCGACTGTGGCGAAGCATTTTACATACTTAAAAAGTTTGTTAGGAAAAACATTGTTTAGGATACCCGCTTACGCGGAATGGTAGACTCCGGCCACTGGCCGTTTACTCCTGGTCATATTATACTTAGAAAGAAGAAAAAGAAAGAAAAAATATCACCACAAAGTCATACATTAACGAAATAAAGAAAAGAAAACAGAATTACAAAAAGAAAAATTAATACATAAACAGTATAAAGAGATAAAATATAATAAAGTAAAATAAAATAAAGTATAAAGAGATAACAAAGCTTAAATGACTACAGTCTGGTGTCAACTTAGGATACTAAAAGTCCTCCTCTTTCGTTTGCTCACTGCTCACTGCTGAGCGTTGTGATATTACCGACCACACTTGTCTTTGATCTCTACCACTCATGACGATCTCCAGCACAGTGAACGGCGTCGGATATATTTGTGTCCATGTTTCACCACTTGGTCAAACCATCGTATTGGGCTACGACCCCTCGGTCTCTTTCCTTCCACCTTTCCAGTCACTAAAGTTTATCCAGTTTATCGGAGGGCTTTCGAGCAATATGTCCGGAATGTTGTAGCACTCTTTGAAGACATATGCTTGAGAGCTTTTGGCTTACTTTGAGTTATTTTGATATGGATTCGTCCTGTGAGCCGTCCGCGAAATATGTAACATGCGTCGCCAGCACCAAATCTCGAACGCGTCGATGCATGTCTGCTGCTTTTTGTCCAGGACTCAACACTTTACAGGAAAATCGGACAGACTAGTGGTATAGTAAAGGTACTGTGAACACATTCAGTCTGATTGCGCAACACCAAAACAGCAAACAAATCCTGTAATAGCCGTTTCATAACTCTTTCAGGGAGAACTTTTAACTAATGCTAACTCCGGACCCCTTTATGTATATTTGCAGGGTTGTCGCTCAGGGAAAACATTATTTGTTGATGTTATTGTTGCCTTTTGTCTTCAGTCGTTACGTGTTTGAGAACATAACTTTCATCATTTTTGTTTTATGTAGCAAAAATCGACGTTTTTACTTTAGGCCAGAAAATTAAAATTAATTTATATTTAAAAACTATTGTCATTATTTTGACAATGACCTCTCTTGCTTAAATCAATTGCTTTATTGTGACTTATGGAGCAATAGCTTTTTTCAAAGAATACATTTCATGAAGTGCCACCATTTCATGAAATAATCATACACTTCATGATGTGATCAAATCTTCGATCAGACCATGACATATAGATTTCGTAGGTTTGATAAATTAGGCTTTACTTCAGCACTCCAGTTTAAGAATAATTATAATAAGAAAAAAGCAAGTAATAATATATATAAGGTATAGGTATTTCACCAAAAAAGTATTTATATGTACATTTGTACATATTTCACCAAGTATCAGAATATATCCTAGAATAACAATATTCAATATGAAAAACAATAAAGTGAAATGCGCACGTAACACCGTCGCCGACGTGCCATTCTGGAGACTATATCACGCCTCGCAACCTCCCTCGGAATTTTCCGTCTGTATTAGACCAGAAATCCCTTTATGCGAAGGATAAAAAAGGAAATGTGAAATTCGTTTGTACTTCGCCGAATTTGTGTGTATGAGTTTTTTTTATGGAACTTAGTGAATGACGTTCACGTCGCTCACTTGATGGTAAGCCTCTCATCACGCCTGCCCATAACAATTGCAGCGCCACCCGAACTTAATATCATAAAAGGCACTGCGCAGCACTGCATTGCGCTCATCACCCCGAGACATATAATTATTGAAATATTTAAGAAATTTTATGGATCATTGTTAATTTTAACGATGATTTGGCATAAGCATGAAATGTGTTCATAAAAAACACATCATTTATTATCAATTCGTAAACAAAATAAAATCGTAAAAAAATCGTAAATCGAGGAACATATTATTCAAGGTTTAATGAAAAACAACGTGCGCCCCGCGGTTTCACCCTCAGTTTCCCGGGATAAAAAGTAGCCAATGTGTTAGTCCATGGTATAAGCTATCTGTTCCAAATTTCATCCAGATATGTTTTTCTGTTGCGGCGTGAAGAGGTAATAAACACATTTACATACTGACATACAAACTTTCGCATTTATAATACTAGCTGCGCCCTGCGGTTTCCCGAGATAAAAAGTAGCCTATGTCCTTTTCCAGGACCTAAAGCACCCACATACCAACGTTCATCAAAATCTATTTTGTAGTTTTTGCGTGATTGAGTAACAAACATCCATCCATCCATCCATTTATCCGTCTATCCATCCATCCTCACAAACTTTCGCATTTATAATTATAATCGTGTATAATTGTAGTTATATTAAGGTTTTTGGCAATAAACACTCGTTTTCTTTCGTCTTTCTTTCTTAGAATATGAGTAGGGTTATGCTAATAAAACAACGCTCCGAAACCTATGACAGTTAGAGTAGCCAACCCTATTCACCGTCAACACGGTCAACTCCAGTCTTTCCCGAGCTGTTCGTAGTTTCCTTTCCAAATTATTTTTACGGCTTCTGTTTGTTACATTGTTAATGTCCTCCGAAGCCGTTCTGCCTACGTTTGCCTTCTTGCCCCCTTTCTGCTTTCCTCCAACTGAGACTGCAATTGGGGGTTTATGACCCGCAGTGTTCTCGTGTCTTAGTTCATGAGATTGAAGGAAGCGCGTTATGAAATAATTCTCTTCCTGTAGTTTGTTGCTGATGATGCTGATGCATGCTGAGCACCACATTTGACTTCAGTCAAACGACGTCAGTCGTTTTTTTTTTTGCTATAAAATGTATTATTTCAATAATACATTCTATCACAAAAAGAAGCCGACTTGAATTCTGAATTTCTGACGTTTCTTTGAAGACCAAGGTCGAATATAGATAATATTTTTATGGGACCACCTTGAAGCAATACTGAACCCAGCACAAAATTTTCCAATTTAGTTTTTTTTGACGGAGTTCTGAAGAAACAAATATAAAAAACCGGCCAAGTGCGAGTCGCACTCGCGCACTAAGGGTTCCGTACCATTATCTATAAAAACGGCAAAAAAAATCACGTTTGTTGTATGGGAGCCCCCTTAAATATTTATTTTATTCTGGTTTTTAGTTTTTTGTTGTTATAGCGGTAATAGAAATACATCATGTGTGAAAATTTCAACTTTCTAACTATCACGGTTCATGAGATACAGCCTGGTGACAGACAGACAGACAGACAAACGGACGGACGGGCGGAGTCTTAGTAATAGGGTCCCGTTTGACTCTTTGGGTACGGAACCCTAAAAATACAATCGAATAGAGTTAAACATCTCACTTTAAAGTTGGTTAAAAATAAGGCTAAATACAGTCGTAGTTGCCTATTATCTTGTATGTTCTTTGCCAATAAAGTAGTTAAGCATTGTTAGAGAACTTTTTGTACTTGATAAGAGTACAAATTAAGGTTTTTGAATCAAACACTCTTCAGAGACGCACTTATGAACGTCAAATTTATCACAATGACTCAACGCACCGTATCAGAAAAATAATCACTACTCAGAAGACATGGCAAGAAACTGAAGGGCATTTTTTAGAGCTTTTGTTGCAATTTGTTATGTTTATTATGTACCAGTAGGCAACTTTGCAGAAGTGGCATGTTCCAGGCTACTTTGTCTTCTATTTAATTACAAACAATATAGTATGCTTTTTCATTTTTAAATTTACTTTCTGTGAGTAGCTTCATTTATAACAGTAAACTTACTAATAAAAATTTTAAGGTAAAGATTACAAGTTTTTTTAATAAATCTGTAATGAAACAGGGTAGTACTCCCATAAGGTAGTGTCACAAATATAATAAATACGCCCTACGATCACATACATAGATCCTGGCCTCTAACAAGGATACCCTGTATTTAGGGAACCAGGAGCTATGAGGACCATGGTCCCTTAACACCCAGATGCGAAACTAATGCTTGCGCTTTTTGTTCTGTGCACATTTGTCCCGTCGCGGGAATCGAACCCGCAACCTCAGCGGTTGCCCGACCGCTACACCATAAAGGCTGTCAACGATAGGTCATAGTAGTTGCCAGTTGCCACCCAGAACTTTAAATTGTTTTACCGCACTACTGTTTATAGTACATACTACTAGATATATTAACTATCTTACTAACTGTACGCGTCATTCTCGTCACCTTTCAAGCCTTAAAGGCTAGGCTAGGCTAGGCTTCATAAATTCTACCTCAAACAAAACTAACGCTTATCCCTTCAACATAAAAAAACCTTTCTAGAAACTTTTTTTTATGGAATTGAGTAATGGGGCGAACGACATGTTAAGCTGATGGTAAGCGCCACACCTGCCCATAACAATTGCAGTGCCACCCAGGACTTTTAATATCATAAAAGCACTGCATAGCGCTAATCACCCCGAAACATCAGATGTTAAGCCTCATATGCCCAGTAATTTCGCAGGCTACAATGCTCTTCAAACCGGAACACAGTAATGCTTGCGCACTACTGCTTAGCGGCAGAATAACTGACAAAGCTATTGCACCTACCCAGACGGCCTCCCGCATACGAGATACCTACCGCGAGTAACTAGAAACAAGAAAGTAACCACTCGGTAGTAACACGAAGGGGTGCGCCTTCACGGTTCGCCTCCATTCGTTGCAAGGCAAAGTTAAAGGTTACCTAATTAAAGCTAGCCGTAACCTACAAATTACACTTCGTTAGTTGTAAATTCATCGTTCATTAACTGTTAAAAGGGTGACACAGCCTTGTATTTATTTTGAGTAATATCCAACATCGCGCGATGTTGCTAAGAATTGCTAGAGCTCGCTCCAACACACAGCACTAGGGTTACCAAGGTTAGCCACACATTCACACGAGAGAGAGAGAAGGGGAGGGAGAGAGATATCAAGTCGTGTTGATAGAGCTACAATGCCCTTCAAACCGAAACACAATAATGCTTGCGCACTACTGCTTATGCAACCGGTAAGAAACTTGTACCGTCTAAAAAGGCCTTAAACGTGCTGATTATAAAATTATAGCCATTTCACCAACCCACGAAGCAAAATAACTAAACAATTCAATAAAACCCTACAGATTCCGAAATTTTCTACCTACTTTAGTCTAGACAATCTCCGGCAACGATGGCTTTTTAAATCTTCCATCTTTGCTACAAGATAACATTTCCGGTCCAATCCTGTATATAAATATTTTCTAGGGGAAACGGGAAATCAGTGTCGACAAGGTAAAAGCTCTTAGGCGTCGTTCACATCAGAGGTACCTATAGAAGAGTGGAAACCAGACTCCTTATTTTACTCGCGGTATGTTACTCGTATATGGGAGGTCATCTGGGTAGGTACCACCGCTTTGGCAGTTATTGTATGGGGTCTAGCCGTTCGTAACAGACCTGCTTACGCAACGTTCGCAGCGGTCATAACCGTTTGTGTGGTCATCTAAGCACTATCATGCTTCGGAGGGCACGCTAAGCCGTCGATCCCGGTTGTTGTCTTAGAACAACAACTAGCTAGGCCATGTCGGAGGTTCGGCGGTCTAAAAACTCCGACACTTGTTTGGTCACACGAGAGTAGAAGAAGAAGTGAGTCTGCTCACAGTCAGTGGCTGATAGTAGGGTATTATTGGGCATTCTACCCCACCTTCCGATTCGCTTTGCTCACTTCGTTCGCGTCGCTCTCTCCAGGTTGGGTAGTATGCCCAATAATACGGTAGTACTCCAAAGTTGATAATTTACGATACCGATGAGTGCGCTGTAACGATGCACATTAATGATCCTAGCGATCTCTCCGTTTGAAATGTTTTGATACAGATGGAGGTAGAACTTAATGTATAGATACATACCCTATCCTTTCAGTCGGGTGTAGAACGGATCTTCATAGAATTGTAATCCACAAACAATAATGGTAGATTAGAACGGTTATTTAGACTGGTCATGCTGAATTATAGATACATTCCATTCTATACAATTTAGTTCAGGTTAAAAAAGAGTCATTAAGAAAAATTGCTTGTAACCAGATTGTCACAAAGACCTACAGATTTTTTCAATGCTACTAACAAGAATATCTAAATTAAAATGAGCTTAACTAAGATGAGGTTGAGGTTTTCAAGATATCTGAATTAAATTAATATTTTTACATAGGTACTTCAAAGCACATTGGTTGTCAAGAAAATCACAATTGGAACAGGTTTATTTTTAAATTTAGGTCATTTTGGTTCATGTCTTCTCGAAGACATCTAAATTAGTATGCTTAGTTTTAGACCTGATTGGCTCATACCCTTCTCGAGGATATCTAAAACTTATTATGTTCTGTTTAGACTAGATTGGTTAATGTCCTACTCGAAGACACTTAAATTAGAACGTTTAATTCAGTCCAGATTGACTCATATCCTTCTCGAGGATATTGAAATTAAATTATTCTATTCTGACCATATCATCTTTGAGAAAACACCAATTAAAATAGCTTTTTTAATTTAGACCTGTTTGGTACATGTCCTCTTCGAAGACATCTAAATTAGTATGCTTAATTTAGACCTGATTGGCTCATACCCTTCTCGAGGATATCTAAAACTTATTATGTTCTATTTAGACTAGATTGGTTAATGTCCTACTCGAAGACACTTAAATTAGAACGTTTAATTCAGTCCAGATTGACTCATATCCTTCTCGAGGATATTGAAATTAAATTATTCTATTCTGACCATATCATCTTTGAGAAAACACCAATTAAAATAGCTTTTTTAATTTAGACCTGTTTGGTACATGTCCTCTTCGAAGACATCTAAATTAGTATGCTTAATTTAGACCTGATTGGCTCATACCCTTCTCGAGGATATCTAAAACTTATTATGTTCTATTTAGACTAGATTGGTTAATGTCCTACTCGAAGACACTTAAATTAGAACGTTTAATTCAGTCCAGATTGACTCATATCCTTCTCGAGGATATTGAAATTAAATTATTCTATTCTGACCATATCATCTTTGAGAAAACACCAATTAAAATAGCTTTTTTAATTTAGACCTGATTGGTACATGTCCTCTTCGAAGACATCTAAATTAGTATGCTTAATTTAGACTTGATTGGCTCATACCCTTCTCGAGGATATCTAAAACTTATTATGTTCTATTTAGACTAGATTGGTTAATGTCCTACTCGAAGACACTTAAATTAGAACGTTTAATTCAGTCCAGATTGACTCATATCCTTCTCGAGGATATTGAAATTAAATTATTCTATTCTGACCATATCATCTTTGAGAAAACACCAATTTAAATAGCTTTTTCAATTTAGACCTGTTTGGTTCATATTCTTTAATGTTGATAAAAATATTAAAAATACACTTACCGGTTTGATATATTCACAAATCCTAAATATCACTTAACAGTTTAATCACACATTTCATCACACATTATTACTATTACTTATTATTATTATAATTTATCAAATACTATATACATTTAATTTTAATTTAACGAAGGTGTCTTTCTCACGGTACAATAATGTAACAAGTAACTTGAATCTGATTTACCTACAGGTTTGACGTCATATAAGTATGCATCTGCACAATTGTCATAATGTACAGTCATAAACAAAAATGTTAATTCCATTGCTTCCATGGCATAGAGATTATTTGTTCTGATATGCAATCTAAAACTATTGTTTATTCTGTATATTTGATATAATTTACTTACATTTGAATAAGTGACAATACTTTTAGTTTATGTTTAAGTATGATTTTTAAAGGATTAAACTATCAAAGAAATCATCATCATTATAATTATATACCTTTGTCATTTGATAACATAATATATGTTTATCGACTCTATAATCAAAAACATTTGCGCTATAAGTTGATATGTTTTTATAGCATCAACATTAAAGCTGTCAAATGTATTTTGCACTCGACTGCCCACATTTACACGGACGCACACTATGGTTTTTATCAAAATGCTAAGCTATCACTTTCACGATTGTACAGTCAATTGCAATAGCAAGTAACCATAACACGAATGTAATTATATCAATTAAGTTACATAATATGTGTTCAACGTACAGATGTTTCTTTTAAGTTATAATTGATAAAGCAAGTTCTTTCAGATATCCTTGCTTGAATTATACAATATTATTAATCTAACAAACATAATCCATCTATAAAGTTATATTCAAATATTTATAAATGGTTTAACAAATCATTACTTCAAACTAGCTTATAGAACGTATATGCATCTGACTGTACGGAGTGTCTATGTGTGTATCCATGTATGTTACAGTATATTTACTAAACAGTACCCTAATCTTTTCAAGATCATTTTTTAGCGATAAGGCCTCCTATTGTTTCAACTTTTTGTATGGTTACTACTGCAATTTACTAGACAAAATTAGTAAAGTATTTGTCTATCTACTAACATATTAATCGCACATTATGTTAATTGATCTGGGGGTATTTGATAATTTATATTATTCATATAATATTGTACTACCATTAATCATGATATACGTAGAAAGCTAAATTTAGTTTTGATATATTAGATACAATACCGAGTGACATTCAAAACTGTAATCTATTCCTTTTTAAACAATACAACATCGTAATAGCAGTATACTTAGTAATAGAGCTGATGTACTGTTATGTGTCTGTTGGATTAAAATTTTAATGCATAGCTGATTTAGTGCATTATGCTTATTCCATGGTTTTTGAAAAATATAGCATTACAGAGCTGGGAAACTAACTTGCCGCTAAGTTTCACGGTGCCGCCTGTATTATTACAAAAACGTAACAAGCAGCATATGTCTTACACTCGGAATTGGTCATAAATGTTATTGAATTAACGTTTATTTTAATTTTTATTTCTAAATTGCTGACAATATATTTCATATTTGTATAAAAAGGCAGGTTCCTTTCTAGATTAATTACTTTTTATTTAATTCTCTTCAGTGACAAGTTGCTCCAGATTACGCTTCAATAATGTACGTAAGTGATTTTCTCTCTATTTTTTATGTAACTGAATGACAAGATGAACCTACCTCTGACAATTTTTAATATTACATTTTATTTGACTATAGTTTTCGCTCTGTTATTTTGTTGTGACGAGTCTCAACTTAAAATTAATTCCATATACCAACATCTGAATGTGTTAATATTACTTTAATTGTGTTGATGTTGTATAAGTTAATAAAGAATTTTTGAATTTGAATTTTGAATTATTATTTTTACAGGTCTGATGCAGAGTATGACGAAGACTATTCCTCTACCACTGAGGTACGCGTAGAAACACCGAAGCTGAAAAAAAAGCAGCCGACTAAACGCAAGGCATCCGCTAGCACCTCGACATCAACTACCGATACACCATCGCCTGACTTGATCCAGTAAGTACCCTTACATATCTATACGCTTTAAGTGATAGGACCCTCCATTGTACTACCATAGTTAAGGACTTTTTGAGCTCTCATTAGTTTTTTTTTTTTGTAATCTTGTTAAACAACAAAGTGATTTATATTGTATACAGTACACATTCCAATCAGGTACCTACTTACTGTCTTAATTAAATGTTTCCTCGACATGGATCCATATTAGATAAACCAAACGTCTTTATGTACCTATTAACTTGCTATTTACTATTAGTGACTTGATCAGTAGTTATTCTCGGTTAACAGATATCACGATTTACTATATATTAATACATGTATGTTTTTATTACAGAAAAAAGCGGAAGGTTAAAGAAGCGGATGTTTTCGCAATCCTCAAATCGGAAGAGGAGAAACTTGCAAATGCACAGTTACAACAGGCGAAGCCTTCCACTATTTCATGTTTCACCGCTCGAGTATCGACAGGACAAGTCAGGCGGACAACTGTACGGAGCGGTAAGTTTTTCGTGGATCTAAAGCTTTACAATACGGATGACTGGGTGTTATACAAGCCTGAAGAGCGCTACAAAAAAGCTTTGTCATACGTGAAATTGCAATTAGACTCTGATTGCGCAGAATGGGATGCCATTCAACGTTTTCTCGGGCTGGCTCATATGAGTTTTGAAAAAAGCGAATCTGTATTTTATAAAGATTTAAATAAAACCAAGAAATAAATGCATAAAATGCACTTTTATTGAAATCTTTATAGATTATTTTCAGATACCTAGATAGGTGGTATATGAAATGTACTATTAACTTTTATTTTCTTGTCTGAGTTCTTGTATTTTGAATTGTTTCACTTAGTTATTAATAATTGTGAGCTCAGGTAGATAGATGTTTTGATGATAATTTAGTATTGTTTATATTATAGTATACACATATTTACATTCTGATAATATAATTTTACACAGATTTATAAAAGTAGTCTAAAAATACTACTTTTAATTCTTCATAATGCCGTATTGCACATTATGTAAGGTTTCTGTTAAAAATACATCTTGGGTAGGACATTTACGTAGTAATGCGCACAAACAAAATGATAACAATGTAATACACAGCGACGGTGTAGACATTGTGACGACAGCATTTCGCTCTCGTATTGCAACATACAGAATAACAGCTCATGACGGTTGCGAACAAAGGTCACTAGAGATTTTTTTTGATACAATTGGTCAAAAGGTAAAGTCACTTTTAAACGAATCACTTAATAAGCACACTTGTTTAAAAGTAAACTTCGAACTTTATGGCATGTTTTTGATGTTAAAGAATAACAATCAAGAAATGAAGTCTTTTGGTACTAAAAATATTGTGCTTTACAATAGTTACGATTTTGATTCGGTATTTTTAGACATTTGTAGCGTATTGAAGACGAAGGTTGAGGAATTTATGGAACAAGATAGCGGTTGGACTTTTATGAACAACTCACATTTAGAAATAAACATTAATAAGTACCAACCGATGGGTGGTTCAAAGTTTATAGTATTGCCTAAAAAAATAAAAAATAAAAAGGCATGCCTTAATATAATCAACAATGATGATTACTGCTTTATGTGGTGTGTAACAGCTTTTCTTCATCCGGCTTTGAAACATCCCGAGAGAGTATCTTCATATCCTGACTTTCGTTCTATATTAAACGTGGATGGGATGCAGTTTCCCGTAACATTTACAGACATAAAACTGTTTGAAAAAAATAATCCAAAGATAAAGTTTATAATCTACGGTTTAAACAATAAATGCATGATCGTAGGTCCCTTGTATAAATCAAATACTCTTGATAATAACAATAACAAAACTATACATTTATTATTTCTTGAAAATGGTGCTTCTTCGCACTATTGTTTGATCAAAGATTTATCCAGGCTTGTTAGAAGTCAAATTACCAACCATCATGGTAAGTTATACTTGTGTGATACTTGTTTTGTATTTTTCAACACAAACGATCAGCTGGCAAAACATGAGTGTGGGGGTATTATAACAGTTTTACCTGAGAAAGGCTCAGTAATAAAATTTAAAAACTATAAACACAAACAGGATATACCGTTCATTATTTATGCAGATTTCGAATCCTTGTTAGAAAAGCAGAACAATGGTCAAAATTTAGATAATTCCAGTTCGAATACTACTACATTAAATCATCACGTGCCTGCGGCATTCGGTTATCATATTGTGTGCTCTTTCGATGAAAATTTAAACCGCTATGTGTCTTACCGTGGACCTGACTGTCAAACCAAATTTATTGAGTCAATTTATAATGATATTTCGGAGATCAACAAAACATTAAGCTTAAATGTTCCGATTCTTTTTAGTGAAACCGATGCGGTACATTTTCAAAATGCAACTCATTGCCATATATGTGACCATTTTCTATATTCAGATAAAGTCAGAGATCACAATCACATAACTGGTCAATATCGTGGAGCAGCTCATAGTAATTGTAACTTGCAATATAAATTGCATAAGTTTGTACCTATTGTTTTCCACAATTTGTCAGGATATGACTGTCATTTATTTATAAAAAAATTAGGGGAAGCTCCAGGACCTATGAAAATTATTCCAAAAAACAAAGAAAACTATATTTGTTTTACTAAATTCGTTCCAGTTTCAGAAAATGAGTTTGTTCAGCTTCGTTTTATAGACTCGTTCAAATTTTTAGGAACAAGCTTAGAAAAATTAACAAGTTCCTTGAATGAAGATGAGTTTTGGCACACGAATAGTTATTTTCCCAGTGATGATGAATTGAGGTTAGTCACCCGTAAAGGAGTGTATCCGTATGAGTATATGGATAAATGGGAACGGTACAAAGAGCAATCTCTTCCAGCTAAGAAATATTTTTACAGTTCACTTACCAATGAAAATATCTCTGAAAAAGATTTTAAGCATGCACAATTGGTTTGGTTAACATTTGACATTCAAAATTTAGGAGAATACACAGACTTATATCTAAAGACTGACGTACTTTTATTGACAGATATTTTTGAAAACTTCCGAAAGACCTGCAAAGTTCATTATAAGTTAGACCCAGGATTTTATGTCACCGCACCAAGTTTATCTTTTGATGCAATGCTTTTGCAAACTGGTGTCGAATTAGAGCTCATTGATAATTTAGAAATCATAAAACTTTTTCAAAGCGGTATTAAAGGGGTATTTGCGTCTGTACACATAGACATGCTAAAGCTAATAACAAATATTTACCTAAGTATAATCAGTCACAGCCTGATTCCTATATTGCATATATTGATTGCAATAATTTGTATGGATTTAGTATGTGTCAGTCATTGCCTATATCAGATTTCAAACTCTTAGAAAGGAATGAAATAGATAATTTAGATGTGAATAACATCTCAAATGATGCTGAGTATGGTTATGTACTTGAAGTTGATCTTTGCTACCCAGAACATTTGCATAGCAAACATAATGATTTTCCGTTTTGTCCTGAAAAATGCATTCCTCCAGGAGGAAAGCAACCTAAACTTGTACCCAACTTATATGATAAATACTTCTATGTCATTCATTATGTTCACTTAAAAACTTGCCTCCAACACGGTCTTGTCTTAAAAAAAATACATCGCGCTATTGTTTTTAGACAAAGACCATTTTTAAAAAAGTATATAGATTTTAATACGACTTTGCGCCAAAAAGCAACATCGAGTTTTGAACAAGACTTTTTTAAACTGCTCAACAATAGTATTTTTGGTAAAACGTTAGAAAACAATGAAAAAAGAGTCAACGTAAAGTTAGTAAGCGAATGGAATGACGATCAGAACAAAACAAAAAAGAAAATATGTGCTTACAGGTTAATCGCTAGCCCTAATTTTCATAGTGCATCTATTTTTACTGAGAATTTAGCAGCAATACAGCTAAAACCCGATCGCGTGGTATTAGATAAACCTATATACGTAGGGTTTACTGTTCTAGAATTGTCTAAAAGTCACATGTATGATTTTCACTATTCGATCATGAGACCTCACTATAATAAGCGATTACAAATGTGTTATACTGATACTGATAGTTTCATATATCATATAAAAACCAAAGACTTTTATAAAGATCTTAAAGAAGTATTTCTAGAATACTTTGACACGAGTAATTTTTGTGTTGATAATATATTTGGCCTACCTTTAATAAATAAAAAGATACCTGGCCTTTTCAAAGACGAAATGTGTGGTAAAATAATTATGGAATTTGTAGGTCTTCGCGCAAAACTGTATTGCGTAAAAACCGATGAGTGTACTATAAAAAAAGCGAAAGGAGTGAAGGGGTCTGTAGTGCGTGATTTAAAAATATCTGACTATGAGAACACTTTATATACAGGCAATATTGTTAGAAAAGTAAACGTTTTGTTTAAGTCGATAAAACATGAGATATATACAAGAAGTATTAACAAAGTTGCATTATCTAACAATGATGACAAACGTTTAATTGCTAAAGATAAAATAGCCACGGTTTCTTGGGGGCATATCACAATATTAGGGTTCAAACCAGGTTATTCGTAAGCCTAATAATGTAAAAAAATAATTTTATTAATAATTTTTGTAATTCAATCTGAATGTAAATATGAATTATTAGAATGTAAATGTGTACCTAAGTATAATTTAGAAAGTAAATCTAGTTCATAGAATTATAAAAATATGATGTGTTATTTTACCTTTTATAAGTATTTTATAAGAACTGGTGTTAAGTACTGCATAAAATTGTGTCTGTTTCTTACATATTAATTTTAGCGTAAGCTGAACAGAAAAATACTTTCTAACATTGTTAACTGTCAATACCACCTAAATTATAATAAGCCCATATTGTTCATTGCACTATTTTATGAATTATGTTGTGTACTTTGTACTAATAAAATTAACTTAATATTACCTATTATTTTTTATTTCAAATTCCTAGCATCACAGTAGTAAAAAAAATATAGATACAAAGAAGAATCCTATTAGGCAGGTAACTTTCCATCTAACACCTAATTATTTATTAATTCAAAACAAGATTGAACAGGTTTATGGAATATATAGGTATCATGTTTATAACTTCAGTTATTGCATAAGCTTACTAACATTATTAAACACGAGTGTTAGATTACGAACAAGTTGAATCGAGTTTGATTAAAGTGAAAAGTATTTCGCTTACATTACAAAATAAAAAGGTATGCCTTCGAAACATGATAGGAAGACGCCTCGCTAGTTAAGTAATTCATTCAAATATCAGTTCCTGCAGGAGACACTCGTTATAAATCCAAAAATAAAAGTGATAAATAATAAATAATTGTTACAGCCCGCCTACCCAACAATCTACGCGTAAGTATTCACCTATTACTGTACATTACTACTGTATACAATATTATTTAATGCTTATTAAAGTTTTTTATTATTATAATTAACATTTTTTTCCTTTGTTTACAGAACAATAATGGCAGCAGAGCCGGATCCAATGTGGTTACCTCATGCTCAAGATCCGTTGGCTGGATGGGACGAATATGAGAGGATTATGAGAAACGAACAACGTTCTGTAGCGGCTGAAGAACCCACAAGCAAAACAAAAAATAAGAGAAAGCGCAAAGTTAAAGATGCTGTATCATACGTGGTCAGTAAAGCGCCAAATAGAGGATATCGAGTAGTGAAAATTCAAATATACGATTTTAACGAAAGATTGAATGCTAATTGTGAAAGTGTTCGTGTTCAGTATACTGTAGTGGATCCTATAGACGATATAATGAATTTAACTGAAACTATTGTAACTAAAATATCTAAAAAATTGTCGGAAGCTTTAAATGACTAAGTGTATAAATGTACATGTTTTTCATGTACCTATTTTTAAGGTTTCTAACAATAAAGTTATTATCTATCTATCTATACAGTTATCTAGGTATTCAATGTTTGTAAATAAGTTAATTAAATAAAATAGTGTTTGTTGTATATTGAGTTTTATTTTAGGGTACCTACTTAGTGAATTCTAATAACTCTAATTCTAAGAAAAAATATATTAAAATAATAGGATTCTTATTTAAATAATGCTAAATACAACAGTGATATTTTGATTTCACCCTCACTTATCATTATTACAGGAACAGGTATGTCAATGAAACAATTTAGAAGGATAATTAAAAATATAATTTTACTACTTTAATAAACTTACGTCGACAGATCGGGCATTTATTATTTAAAGATAGTGTACACTTTGCACAGCTTACCGCATGACCACAAGGTATAAAGCACATACAAATTTCTTCATTTAAACAAATTTTACATGTCATGTTCTTGTAGTTCATGTTTACAGCACTCTCAAACGTTTGATTCAATTGAAATATTTCAGAGTTTTCAAATTGATCACATTTTTTTCTGTCTTTGTTTATATTGTTTATGTATTGTTGTCCTTTCACACATAAAACATATGGACAATATTGAAAGATACTTGCATGCTCTTCCCAAGGCATGTCTCCAGAGGTCCAATCCTTAAGACCCCCACCACAAAAGTAACAAACAACTTTATCACTTAGTCCTGTATAAAAAAATCCTGCATCGGCCATATCTAGAGGTGTCTGAGTTAAACCTTGGGGCCAGGAGTCAAAACTTTGCAAACGTTTTGCTTGAAGAGTATAAAGAGGGTGAGCAGGCTGCTTGAGCTCCATCAAAAGTTATTAATTTTATCAGTATTAGAAATCACGCTCACAACACGTCCTGTTTACTATAGTCAACTGGCTGTTGTGTTACCCATTTACACTAACTTCATTGAATTGAGAGCACTTATTTCATAATAGGTATGTGACGAATTCAAGTATCTAACAATAAATAAAACAAACAGTACTGAAAACATCAATTATATTATCAAAGAATACACATTTAAAACTAAATAGGTACAACACATTTCTTAAAACGTATTTCTTAAATCGCATATATTTATTTTACACATTATTTTAAATTTTTAATTTTATTATTTTATTTTCGATTTCGTCAAGCAAAAACATATTCATATTCTCATTATACCATTTTTTAATTATAACTACATTTTTTAATGCACACACTTTTGTATGGAACATACAATTTAATAATGCCTCGTCCTTAAAATTATATTTTTTATACAACATAAATAAATTAGGACAACCTTTTTCACTAATATCTATAATAGAACAATTGTTACATATTGTTTTTACCCATTTAATTTTTTCCATGCCTTTCACGAGTATAATTTTATTTTCCAAAAAAGGTGCGATTATGCGTTTGAGCTCATGACATTCAATATATCCTTCACGCCAGCGAGTACCACGGTTTTTTTGTATCCACATTACATGCCTCTTTTCTACAGGTGTTAGATCAGAAAATGGAAATGGTGGTTTCACTAAAAACGTTTGTGTATATTCATCCGTGGCTAGTGCAAACTCCTTTACAATAAAGTTATTAGATAAATCTTTAAAACCTTGAACATCAACTATAACCAATTTTGAATTCATGATATTTTCTTAATGATATTGCTCAGAGGTTTATATTCTACAATGCAATCGTTAAGTATCAAACAATATGCAGTAGTATTTTCTGGAAAATTGGAATCGGACTCAAGTTCAACACGTACGTCTATAGGTCCTGACTTCAGATTTTCGTTTTGACGTGAACAGTCGACAACAAATAAAGGAGCTTTATTTTTAAAGTCGTCGTAACTTAACAACGGTTCTGGACGACGTCCATAATAAGACTGTTGAAATTTAGCATATTGCTCGTATAATATCGAGAATTTGTCCTCTTTAAACTTGATGTTCATATTTTCATAAGGGAAATAACAAGAATTTAAAAATACTTTAACGTTACTGATATTACAGTGATCAAATTGAGACATATCAATTTCTGCTCTTCGCTTGCGATTCGTTTGTAAACCTACTATTATGTACCTAGGTTTTTCTATTTGAGATGATGTTTTAATTGACCATGTGTGTTTAGTGGTTTGCGGAAGTGCAGAATACTCATATAGATCCCAAGTTCTAAACACTATATTAATGGAACGATCTCTTTCTAAACATTTAAGTAAATTAATTCTTTCACGATCAGACACTTTTATATGAGGAACACGCCATGTAATTTGCTTTATTTCTATATCTTGAATAACTTCTCCAGTGTCTAACTTTAGTGAGTTGAGACACGTATTGCTCCGAAGTAAAATAAGTTCATGTTTACAGTTCATAACAATTTTGTTATAATCTTCTGCAAATCCTAGTATTTTATTAAGAGGTATTGACACTGTAAAATTTCCCTCATGTTTGCTTGGATTACCGTTGATGTCCCACCCCCAACATTTGGCCACCTTAGACTCGTTGTCATTCATGGATAATAGACACTTCATGATAGTAGTTATACCAGCATTTTTAATTTTATCTATTTCTACTCCATTAAGCTCATAGCGAATATCTTGGAAAAAGAAAAGCACTGGATTGTTTGTGAACTGTACTTTGCTTACTTTGGTTTTTGTGTCCTTTTTATACACATTGACACAGCCCTCCAAATACAAGGTACTTGCCGAAGGTAATACATACAAATCCTGTTGATTGATTGGTATTCGTATCTCATCGTTTTCATTAAAACTAGTTACATAAGGTTTATATGAGTGATATTCAATACTTTGAATAGAATTGTCTTGAACAAGAGGTTCAACTATATTTAATATACTCATTTTAATAATCCAATTAATTTGAGAAACTTTTTGTTCTCTCTTGTTAATTTAATTTTAGGTCTGTTTTTCTTGATAATGTGTCTAGAAGTGACTGGTTTTGCTGTAGTAACCGAGTTTTTATTGAAATCGATCATTTTTTCTTGAGATGCAGATATAACTGAATGTCTTCACCGCGTAAATTTACAAGATTATTTTTTGCATCTACTATTCTGATCAATATAGAACTGATAGAGTTTTGATTAACAGGAAAATAAATTATATTCTTGGGAATTTCAATAATTCTATAACCTGGGGGTACATTTGGAGCAAATTCGTGAATAATATGACTAGGTTTTCCGTCTGTATATGATCCTCTTATAATATCACATTCGATCCTTAACACTGTTGACGATAGAATGTTGACGGGCAATCGTGATTCTGTTAATATATTAGCTTTCAAGGTTTCTTCACCGAATCCAAATATTTTTGCAAGTGATGGACTTTTTTCAAAATGTATATCTTTAGAACATATAATTGAAGTTCTTAAGGTGTTATTGTTAGAACTCAAATTGAAACTGCAATCTATAACATTCTCCCTTAAATAATCACTAATGTCATTAAGCTCATATGAACCTTCAGGTATTTCTACAACTTGATCATTACCATAGTAAAATTTATTGTTTTTACTATCGATATTAGGTATAGAGTTAAACGTGGAGAAGTACAGCAATCCACATTCATATTCACCATCAAGTTGAAGAGCAGGTGAATAATTTGTAACTGATGTTGAAGTGCAGCTCGATATAGACAGTGTGAAAGACATGTTGCTACTAATAATTACTTTTGATATTTTACAATATTTATACGGTTTTTCCAAAATTGTCTTAAAAACTTTATACATAAATGTCCACAATTAACCGTGTCAAAACTTTGAAATTTAGTATAGTTGTATAAAATTGTCTTATTTTTTAAATAATTAATTAACTCTAAAGGTGGTTTTAGATCACCGAAGCTATCGAAATATTCACAATATTTTTTATCTTTTACATAAGCTACCCAGTGAGTTCCTTCATTGTCACTATTATCTAAATTGATTATACCACATTCAATATTTTTAGGAAATTTCGGTAACCTGTCTCTCATGTAAACTCCTCTGAAATATGGTATGTTACTCGCATGTTGCAAGATATCTAAATCTGTAAGGGCACGCCTGGGTAGCTTTTTATTTAGTTTTTTGAAGTGTTTAAAAACAACCCGTTTCCTTTTTTGTATGGCTTAATGTACATGCCTTTACCCAAAGCAATAGCTTCCATAGTTCTGTTATGACGTTCACATTCCTGTAAATCTTTTTGAGAAACTTTGTAATCATTAACTGCTTTCGCTATACCTGCTGCACCACCTGATAGGGCACCTAATGCTGATAAACCAGCGAATATGGGTATTAAAGGTAATATTCCACCAACTTTTGGGATTGGTATAACTCGAGGTAAAATAACCTTTTTATTAGAAAATAATTTCTTAGCTACCAAATGTGCCATTTTTATAGCTGATTTGTTATTTTTCGGTTTAAATTTCTTAAGATGCTTACTTATTCTACCAATCACGGAACTAAATTTTTTCACCCCTGCACCTACTTTCACTTTTGTTTTCATTACTTTGTTGACTAACCAGGAAGCCAACTTTTCCCCTTTTGTAGCATTCTTTGCTTTCATCCTTCGCTTAGCCATATGCATAAGCTCTATATCAGCTTTATGACGATCTTCTAGATTTGAATAATTGGTGTAAGCTATATCGTGCTGCTTACAAGCTTCGTCTAATTCGTTGACTCCTTTGTCACCACGTAATAAACGTTCGCGTAACCTGGTACCAGGTCCACAATAATTATATCCAGGCAAATGTAGCTCAAACGGCAACTTATTAATAATTTTATCCACAAGTCCACCTCCTTCCATTGATATTAGTCTAATAATAAAATCTTAAACATTTCATTGTTTATATAATTTTATAGAAGATCTTTTTTATCAATCCATGAATTTTCACTGTCCTTTAAACCTAGCCACTTAACAAATAACTTGTTACCGTTTTTTCTTATGACTTTTTCAACTAAATAAACACCAGGGTGTTGTGTCTTCATAAGCTCCTGATCATAAAACGTTCCTAGTATGTTTTGTTGTCGTTGATCTTGAATATGATAAGTAACAGGTTTTGAATTATTTACTTTGACAATCGTAAAAAGTTCGGTAGACCAGTTAGGAGTAAAACCTTTTTCAAAAATTCCCTTATATTTGCTTATTCTCACTTGATCTCCCACGTTAAATTTAACTTTCATAGGTTTTGATACCTTGTGACTTTTTATAATATTATTCAAAACTTGCATTTCATTTGATGAATTAACATTCAAAGGCTTAAATTTTGTTATACGATGCACAGTATCATTATACTCATCTGTTATTTTATTTAATGGCTTCCCTACCCATTTATAATTTCCGATTAAATAAAAGTATTTATATAATTTATTCTTCAAAGTTCTGATTAATCTTTCCACAATTGATGCCTTTTTTACAGAATATGTAGAATAATGATTAATTTTGTATTTTTTCATTAAATTATTGAAACAGTCATTATAAAATTCTTTTCCTAAATCAGTTTGTAAATGTTTTGGTCTACGACCAGTACTTAATATGTTTGCAAATGCTATTGAAATTTCAGTTTTAGACTTACTTTTAACTGGAATAGTCCATGCAAACTTAGAAAATGTATCGATAACAACTAAAACAAACGTATAATTCTCATTGATTTTCTTTAAGTTTTGCATATCAATTAAATCCGCTTGCCACAAATCATCAATTCCTTTTAGTACCACATGACAACGTTTAAAGTTTTTTCGGGCTTGTCTGTGAATTTCATTTATTATTCCTTCTTTACTCATTTTTTATAATTGGTTAACGGTATAGATTTGCTCGTGTTTCTTGTGAACCGTGTTTGGTGACTGATGCAATAATCCTTGAATTAAACTTTTTATATTTTCCAATTGCATATCTATTTCATGTTTTGTATAAAAATCTGTAATTATCTTATCAACGTACTGTTTATTTATAACATCATCACTAGAAAATGGTATTTTAGAAACTTTAAGACTATTCAATTTTAGATCGCATTCACCATTCAAGAGTTTTACCATTTTTTTATCAAACAAATCAGACGTTTCCGTTGAACGCATCCGCTTGTGAACGTGATGTCCAAACTTGTCAATATTCATAATGTGTTAATCAGTTGACCACTTATAAAGAACTGAGAAAATATTTCTTTTACTTGATTTATATCTAATGAATTACATCCGCTTCACGTAATTCTTCGATAATGGAAATTATTTCATTATCCAACCCGGTGTTTCCAGCATCGTGCGAGGCAATTAATAGTTTCAGTCTTTCAACTAGTTCATTTGGATCATCCCAATATACAAAGTCTACGTTAGGTTTCACTTGTTTTAGTAATGACAATCCAGAACCATGCACTAGGCTTTCAGTACTGGTATGTTCTTTACAATGTTTAAATAACGGTTTAATAATTTTGAGGTATTTTGTACCTTTATTACTTTTTATAGCTTTTTTTGAACTGAATTCTCGTCGGTGAGCATTAGTATCTAATAAAATTTGTTTATAATTATTTAAATCGCTTTCAGATATAAAACTTAAATCTGGAATCTTTTTAAATAATAATTCGTTTAATCCCATCGTTTTATTGTACGTGGAACCAGCAATAGAAATTGTATCAGAAGTTAGAGCAATACGTGTATTTCCAATTTTCAGTTTCCCCCGATCTAATCTAGCACCATACGGAATATCTTTAAAAACTTGCGAAGATAATGACCAAGAACTTAGATCATTAGAGTCTAATGATTTAAAGGACATTTCGCTCTCGTCCAGATTTTCATTACTGCTCTTCAAGCTTCCAGAACTTTCTTCTGACTCATAGACGCTAGGAGATTCATTATTTTTGCTAGTTTTAACATTAATATCAAAATAATTTGAAGACTGCAGGTTGACATCATCCTTTTTTACTTCTTTTGTATACTTATCATGTAGATTATGATTTATTTCATTATTGGGTTGAAGTGAAACGTTTCTTGACACCATTTTTTGTAGTGGTTCTGTAATCGGCTTCAACACTGTTTCAATAGCATTGTTGTTATCCATTTCAAAATTTCGCATCTGCTTAACTTTTCTTTTAACACATTCAGCAGATTTAATAATTTGTTCTTTTAATTGTTTTTCGGTACTCATTTTGTTTTAAAGACTGTACTCGTTGATGTCAGAATTAAAAATGATCATGTAAAGACCCTGCTTCTTTATTAGTACTAACAAACGTTCTATTCAAATACAACGAATGTATCAAAGTTCTTTCTATAATGACCATTATTTTTTTCGGAATCTTTATTTATTACCAGAAAGTCATACGGAACACTCCAGATTTTTGCACACATATCTCGGAACTGCTTCCAAGACATATCCGAAGTCACGTGTTCATCATAAACATGTCTTAGATTAACATCGTCTTGTTTGAAAATAATTAAAAGGTTTGCATTGTCTCTAATAAGCTGCTTTGGAATCTTGCTGTACGTTTGATTTAAATAAAAGCAATCTATATTTTTATGCCTTCCCATAGCAAAATAATCACGTATATTATTTTGTTTCTCGCAGGCTACGTCATCAAAAATTATGATGGAATTGGGTTTAGCTTCTTGTGGGCTCAAAACATTTTCATTATCAGTATATTTGCAAAAATATATTTCAGGCACCATTTTTAAAACGTGTTCTAAATAAATATATTTTGGTTGGTACAAAGTTTTTGAATAAATATAAACGTTCAAGAATTGCAAACCATCTTTATGCAAAAGAAGGCCAAGTATCAGATTCGTTTTACCACAATTAGACGGACCGCAAATAACGCATCGGATACTGTTGGGTAGAAGCTTTCCATGCTTACTCGAACCTTTCTTCAATGATGCACAAACGTTATCAAAACTTAATGAATTGGGTTGTTTTACGAATAACATGTTTGCATCCCAAAAGATGGAACATAAATAAATTTTTTTCATTCAAGTTCAGTAATTTATATAAGCACGAAACACTCTCGTTCATGTTTTTTGATGTTCTTACGTAACAGTGCGCTCATCGGTATCGTAAATTATCAACTTTGGAGTACTACCGTATTATTGGGCATACTACCCAACCTGGAGAGAGCGACGCGAACGAAGTGAGCAAAGCGAATCGGAAGGTGGGGTAGAATGCCCAATAATACCCTACTGCTGATTATTCATTTGATGTAAACGCGGCTTCATCCGTAGCGTCTCTATGAATAAAACTTGAGTCCATGTTCCACATAGTAAAGCTTGGCCCGCTGCCAATACTGAGCCCTTTAGCGTGAAACTTTAGCGTAAACATGGCAGTTTATCTCCTGCATAAAAATCGTAGATGTGAAAACAAATTGGTCATATCTCTTTTTCATATGCACTCGGTATTGTTCTTTCTTACAACTTGTATTTTATATTCACAAGGAAAAAGCGTAAAAATGGTTACATTCAGTTCAAAGTAACCAAGTGGAAAATGTCACTAGGTTATTTTGTTTTTTTGTAGTCGTTGACAGAAATTCAAAAGTCTAAACTCAAGGATGATGAGCGCAGCATTGTACAAATACAAACAGATGCGCTCCCGAACTTAATTCACTGACGTAGCTCTGAAAGCCGCTAAGTTGAAGTGGGACTAGACTGGACACGTCTGTCGTATGTCGAATGCGTTGTGGACCAAGTTGACCACAGACTGGAGGCCAGACAACGCAAGAAGACGGCGCGGCAAGCCGAGAAGAAGATGGCGGCACAAGCAAATTTTGTCCAGACTGGGCGCAACAGAGGCCTCTTAGAGCATTTACTTTAGATATGTAATGGGCAACACTTATCGGAGACTGTCTCTAAGTGCATATCATTAAGAATATGCAATAAATGATAAATCATAAGAGATATGGAAATTACTTACTACTAATTGGGCTGTCGAGGTGAAATTTATATAATTTAATTTTGTTTATTACGTATTAGGTATTATTATCAGAGGAATGTACTTTTAATTCTTAAAAGTCCAAGGTGGACCACGGGGTTTCCCTTCTTTTCACATCAGTATACCTATAGTTTATTATCCCAGTACAGTTAGGTCTTGTTAAATACTAAGCTGCTAGGTATATATACTGCTATTAGGTTGCTAATCAAACTCAACATTAGCCCCAAGTCAAAGCTCGCACGCAATTAAACAGCAAGGGTATAAACACTCATTTGTTTATTTTCCAGTCTCAAAATTAAACTCGCTTTCTGCCCTTGCCATGTGAACTTTAACAACCCAGTCATTTTTAACAGCCAATTCATTAAAATACTTGTAGTCTACCACTGGAGTATTTAGGAGTTAGTCGTTAAGTCTGTGTTCGCGTGGTCAACAGCAATTTGTCCAGTTTAGTTGAAGGTATCGGTCACGATTCAACTGCTGGCATAAGGGCCGTATCTTAAAAAGATATAAAGAGCTACAACTCAATATTTCGAACCCATACAGCTTAATAGTAGTTATCAAGTTTAACTCGTGGTAGGTCTTTGGCATACAGAAGGCTGTGTGGGTAGCCACCGCTTTGCCAGTTATTCTGCTGCCTAGCAGTAGTACTCAAGCATTACTATATATACAGTGATAAAGACTAAACTAACCTACAACACAATTAAAAAGTAAATTTAAAGATAATAACACCGACACCGTCTAAGGGTAAGGTGCCCAAAATACTGGCGACGTTACCTCGTTGAATTTTTTTACGTTAATTCGTTGGCCAAGGTAAGCGCCTGTTTTTCAAAAAGTAATAATTAGTCGTTTGCGAACGTTAGGTCGAATTTTTTCGAGGTGTAGGTACTTCTGATATGTTTCTCTTAACCTACCGAGCGCGAGATCGAATTCCTTTTGATAACGCGCACACCTTGAATTTCAAAGACTGCGAAAATCTCATATGACGGCTTTGACATAAGTAGTTCTAAACAATTATCTACTCACAGTACGCAACTAATGTATCGCAAATATAAAAAAACTGACTCTATACTTCTACGAGTATAGTGGCACAACAAAAAGTGTCACCGTAGTAGGTAGGTAGGTACCTATGGTTGCTATTTGAGCAGTCATTTCAATTGTAACATCTAACGTATCAATTACTCTTGTTAGCATATTGTCCCTGGTTTTTTGTCTTTACATCAGTCCAAACAGTCCGTTTTGTCCAGCGTTGGACAAAGGGCGGTGTAACATTTCACAAGGGTGTGTCCTGTCCCTTTGTCGTGTCAATCTACAGTCACCGACAGCCACTTAATTGGATGGCTATTTTTGTACACACCTTCACGAAAGGTTGAGGCTGAAATTAGAAAATATGTAGCTCTATCTAGACGTGTGTAGCTATTATTGGTGAGCTGTCGTTCATGTATTGGACCTTTTCTTGCCCTTTATATTGTGCCTTGACAGCCACTGTAGAGTAATGGTTAGGCAGGTCAACTCAAATTTCATATGCTGTGGAGGTAAACCATCAGGGAGACGCTCCATCTAAGTGTGCTCCATCTAAGGCCACATCATCGCTTCACATCAGGCGAGATAGTGGCCAAACATAGATCTATTAAGCGTAAAATAAAAGGTTGTGGGTTTGATTCCTGTTACTGGACAAATGTGCGGGCAGAGAAAAAAAAGCGCACGCGTTTTTTTTGTGTCATGGTGTCGTGGTTTTCGTAGTTCTTTTTTTTCTCTTTATTTAGGGACCATTTCGCCAAGACGAGTATGTTGCTCCGACCTCGTAGTTCTTGCTGCTCTGGATACACAGAATCCTAGTTAGGGGATCTATGTACATATATGATAATATACATATGATACTCGATAGCCACATACTCCTACCTACATACCTATACGAAAAAGAAAGTAAATTATGTATCAGTAAAAAAGATGATATTATTATCCTTAAATGTAAAGGTCTTTTAACAGGACCTGCCTCTTTTTTATTTTCGTATCGGATAAATTGGGCATATCCGATGAATTTCGATCAAATGATTTGTTTCCGCGGTTCGCATCAGATGTGGCGTGACTAGGAAAGTGCTGCCATTTATTATATCCTCTCCTTCCCGTTTCACTTTCGCTTAAATGGTTCTATGGTGTGTTACTTGCAAAGTTTTAATAGAGTTCACGTGCTGTTGATGGGTTTCGACTCTAGCATCAGTGTTCGACAATTTGATTTACTTCAAAGCAATAAAGGACGTATATGATGATAAATAACTATTTTATTACCAGACTTTAGGCGTCTTGACTTGACAAACATACTCGTATAGTAATTGACGATGTTTTTCAAAAAGGAATAAAAGGCGGGCATTCATTTTATAAATTCTACCAAAACGAGAATAGAACGGAGATTTAAAAACAACTAAAGTAAAAGTGAACTGCAATTCGTGTACTCACCAATCTACATTTTCCAGTAACGTCTCTAAAAAACCGAAGGATGTCGTTTGTATCGCAAACCGTCGCCGGGCTGAGCCAACAGACCCGTCGGGACGAAGCCCCTCCGCGCCAGCACTGCTCGCACCAGCACGCGCACCGCTTCCATCTCTCTCGCAAGAACAGCCTACCAGAATGGGACCCCCCAGAACCGCGTGCCAGAAAGAACAGCCTCCCAGTCGATATCTTGGCTGAAGACTCCCAGACACCACCCATATTGGAAGAGTGACAATCACCCCCGTAAGTCAGCTTGGTGTCCCCCGTCACTATAGTCGCATGGACGCACATAGCACTGGACAGGACAGGCTTCTTGGAACAGGCCCCCTTGCATGCTTAGAGGCTTCTGTGAGACCCTAGGGGACGGACCCTGCACGAATACCCTCATAGATATGTGTATCGATGTTTAATTAAGAAGATTTTGTTTATTGATGGAGATTGAAGAACTGTGTTGTCTATCCAATGACCCCTTGGAGAACCCTAACCTTGAAGTCCCAATACGTATAAGAAGATAAATATGTACAAAAATGTCTTCAAACACTAAAAACCTTTTATGTTAATAAACGGAACACGCCGTTGAAGAAGAAGAGAGAAGCCAGATTTCAAAAGAAGACATGATCCTGTGAAAGATTTCATGGAAGACGAATGGATTGTGAAAAAATCTACTTAAATCTGTACATAGTTTTGTGTATTTCAGAAGAATTTCAGCACGGGAAGATCCAAGAATGCAACTACTTTCACTATTATAGAACATAAAGAAACCGGAAAGAGAGGTTTTTTTAATTATGCCCACTGATTTATTTCTAATTAAAACCGATCACTAAATTTCAAGGTAATCGATTAGCAATCGGTCTCGCAACGTCCTACCGGCAAAGGTGATCCAAATTAAAGCAATTATCGCTCAATCTAAACCACGTCTACCTAATTTTGGCAAGGAAATGAAACAATTTGGTTCCATCATGCTATCTGACAGGTTCATCCAGTTTAGGCTGTCGAAACTCAGATGGTGTCTGTACTACGCATATATTTAATTGAGTATTGGAATCTAAGCTCAACTTTACTGCGATAAGGTACAAAGTTTTTCCGGTGAATCTACTGACTTGGCATACTTTAAAAGTTTTGACAACTGGATTCAGTTAAGCTAGAAAATATCGAATACCCTGTCAAAGTAAGTTATCGTTAGGTTTACTTGAATAGCAATCTTGCGTTCAGAGACTTGGACACAAGTTCTTATTGCGACATGGTCTTTTTGATATCGATGGTTATTTATAGTATTATCTTATTAGGGCATGTAGCGAAGCCAATTTTGAGAATTAGGTAGTCGATTTAAAATAAACTTAGTAAAACGTACCAAGCTGCACCTACTGGAGCAATTTTGCAATCAGCTACAAACATGAGCAATATAGGTCTAGAAAAATGTTGATCTCGTTTATTGGAAACAGCAACTATTGAGAATGTAGTCTAATAATAATTAGTTGTATGAAATATGATTAAGTTTTATATGTCTAAATGCATTATTAACATTTAGGAAAGCTAGACTCATCTTTATGGGTAACGAGCGCAGTGCCTGTACTGTCCAACTGTTATGGGGTGCCACCATTAGGCACATCTCATTACCAACAAACTTCAATGGGTTATATTATTCATACAAGTTGAATAGAGTGAATTGTAATAAATCACTTACAAAACTGACATAGTTTTGCCAAGGGCTGGATGAAGATGTTCCAAATGAAGAAACAGGATAAAATGGTTTTAACCTAACCTAAAACTATGGAATAACGAAACAAAAAGGAAAAGACTATCACTGATCCCAAGATACACAACTTAGTATCGCTTCAGGAAAAACCAACAATATAATCCCACTATCGGACGCTACCATCTTAGTATCTACTGCAATGCGTCCTCTAACACGGCAGCTAAATCCTTCCCAAGTTGAGGCCGAGAAACTAAACCATACTGTTATCATAACACAATCTCACCCTCACGAGACAGGGTTTATTCTCACGACAAAAAAGCGCTTATTTTTGGCAAGCCCACTTGGCTGGCAGTCTAGGCTAGGACAGTCAGTGACCCTGACGCCAGAGCCAAGGTCGCACTTTCGACTTTAGCCTGATGGATGGCAGTGTAAAAGACAAATTAGCACTTAATTCCAATGAACTTTTCATCTCGTCGGTCTCGAGTGACTTTTGTTTCAATTTCGTGAGTGTATGTAATATACTTAGTTGCTCAGTCGTCCGAATGAAATTGGGTTATTCATAAGATGAATATTTTGACGTTGGAAAATGAAATGTAGAAGGTTGTTTTCATACAATACATTTGAATTACCATATACACAAATAATATCATATATTTAGATGCTTTCATCAATTCCATTTTTGGTATAAATCAGTAACCCAGTGGGATACTTGGAAGAAGCCTTTATGTTATGATCTCACCTTAAACTAGTATCTAAAGAGTCCCGTACAGGAGTATCTACGTCCAATTTCACTGAGCAATATTTCTGCGATGGTTGCTCAGGTCCTTATCCTAAAGATCAAGATGAGATAGAAGCTGTCAATGCGACAAGAATAATAAGTGACCGAAAAAGAACGTTCGACACAAATACACATAAAAAACTACTTAACTTAACTCTCCAGCTTGGTAGAACCCAGGTGTTGAGACAGCTAGAATCAGCTCCTTACCTCCTTACACTGACCTCACAAAGGTCATGCGAACTTTCCCTCACCCCCACGTCAGGGATGCAAATCACGCAAAGGTGTTTACTGCACGTAAATGCAGTACTTTCACCCGTAGCGTGCTCCATCTGATAACGCAGTGGCGGAAACTGGCGAATAAATATCCTTTACAAGGCTGATAAGGAGGGGTTGAATAGTGGTCGTAATATTAGGTTAGGTTTAAGAAATTAGGTGAGCAGATATGGTTAGGCCAAGGATCTGAAATGAGATGGCATAAGATAAGCCCAATTTAACAATTTCAGAAGAAAGGAACTAAATATACGAGTAACACGTAACATTTCATTGAAATATATACACAAGAGCCAGTAACAAATCAAACGTTGTGCGATGTCAGGAAAAGGTTACGAATTAAACTAAGGTGATACCTTATTTAGCACTGATAATTTAAGCAACTAAAATATTGCTTTTTTATGGAACTGAGTAATGAGACGAGCAAGTCGTTTGCCTGATGCTAAGCGCCATACCTACCCATAACAATTGCAGTGCCACCTAGAAATTTTAATACCGTAAAAAGTAGCACACTGCGTAGCACTGCATTGTGCTCATCACCCCAAGACATCAGATATTAAGCCTCATATACCCAGTAATTTCGCTGGCTACAGTGCCCTTCAAACCAGAACACAGTAATGGTTGCGCACTACTACCTGGTGGTAGAATAACTAACTGCCGTAATATATCTATTTCGTTAGCTTGAACCATTATTAGGCCTTAAGACCTCTGGCTTATGAAAGACTGTACTTCTACTACTGTGGCGGTTTTATCACCGCATTGCCCGCCATCGTGCGAAAGCCTATCCACATACTTCCACAGGGTCCTTAAAGGTAAGCAACGCACCAGTAATGCCCCGAGTGTTGCAGGTGTCCATATAGGCGACCGCTTAACATTCAGGCGGGCCGTCTGCTTGTTTGCCTATAAGTCATATAAAAAAAGATTAATTAAACTTACTTGACAAAATGTTAATTAGGCAGATAGGTCAGCTATTTAGGTATTACGAGCATAGATACGAAATAATAATGACGCTGACAGTGAAGGTCAAAAAGCCAAGGACATTTCTCCAAATTTAACCAACTAAGCATAGATACTCGAATTCTCTAACGCCATCGCTCTAAATATAGCTACCGATAATATCTTACATACTATCACATATAACTATGTAAACACATTAAGTATTTGGGCCACGGGAGCCACTTTTGATGCATTAGGGTCACCTGATATGATGAGTCATGCGAATATTGTATTAGTAGTTATGAGCCGTTATATTGATTTCAACTTTCTTATAGATGTGTACTGAACTAATGTACATGCATCAGTTAATAGCTGTTAGTGTACCATAAATAATAATGCTTCATGGACGGATTCAGGGACAGATAGCAATGCGACTATCGAGGCCGGAGTCGACTAGGACCACTGAATTTAAGTCCTATAGGCTCCAAGTTCCAGTTCCATAAGGAACTGTTCCTGAATTCTGACTTCTGGCCTGTAGGGGTAGTATACCGGAGATACAGGGAAGGAGCGAAATTTTTGAACCCTGTGAAGTAGTGTGTGTGGTTTATTTAATGTAATGTTATATTTTTGTATGTATGTTAGTCTGTTAGGTATATTTTCTATGGGCCTCTGTTAATTTTACTTTGCTGTACTTTAATATTGCCTGAAATAAAGAGTTTAATAAAAATAAAATCATCTTACAAAATGTCTGCATATTGACTGTTTTACAATTTTCAATTTAACTGACTTCAAAAAGAAGGAGGGAGAGAATAAGGAAAAGGAGGAGGGAAAGGAAGAGGTTCCTTCTAAATTTGATTGTATTTTTGTGTTTGTTACCTCAGAAATCCGTCATTTATAGACTTATTTGGAAAATGTCGTCCAATATAAATTTCATCGATATTCGACGTTGGACTTCGAAGATACATCAGAACTGTAGTCGTTTTTTTGTCATAAAATGTATTATCTATTCAATTATGTGAATTGGTATTTTTGTTATAACTATAGATAAATAATCTATATGAAGATCAAGATCATCATTATTATCGTAATCGAGAACATAGTGAAAAGTTTACTATTATAAGGGGCGGACATGTCGCTAATACAGCAATTTTTCTGGCAATCTTTGTATGTTTGGAGGATTTGGAAACAGGAATAATGTTTTAATTTATTACCTCATCTGTCGTAGATTTGTTTTTATATCTGTATTTAATGTTTTTTATTGCCCTCATCTTATTTTTTGTTGTAACTCTTCCCTCTCCTGTAGAGTGCCTAAACTTTTAAAATGATTTCATAAAGCAGTGACTACTTACCTGAGTGCTTTCCGTCATTCTACATAAATATGTCTATATTATGCCTATAATTTCGCATCTCATTACATCTATATTTTTTACAAAGTCTGACAGTATATATCTACTGACAGTGAGTGCCTGACTCTAAACTTGTAAACTGGAGTATTTTCATACGGAATCCTGCAAAGTTTCAAGTCAGGCTATGGACAGCAATCCCCGTTTTTGCCATTTAGCTTAAATTTCAACAAGCTCGAGAAGTTTTTATTGTTGACGTGAAAATCCAAGTTTTAAGGAGTTTCAGAATTAAAGGCATGCTTCCGCGGACGCTGTATCGTGTTGAGGACGCTGTATCGTGTGAAGCTTAGATGTCGGTTTGTAATTTGGAAGTCATGACTCGCAGCGCGCAGGATTCTTGGCTCATTAAATTAATTAAATTATCATCTAGAGGGAGCTCGTTTATGGTTCTTATGAAGAGTTTTATAATTGGACACTAATTTGATCACCAGAATCATCTTTAGTAATTTAATTTTGTCCTTCAATTT
Source organism: Petrophora chlorosata (assembly GCA_951640565.1). Classification (NCBI taxonomy): domain Eukaryota; kingdom Metazoa; phylum Arthropoda; class Insecta; order Lepidoptera; family Geometridae; genus Petrophora; species Petrophora chlorosata. The sequence goes on along the minus strand of OX621189.1, from coordinate 2,487,084 downwards.
TGGAAGTGGTGGTTCTTAAAATTAGATTATATTTTCTTAAGGTATTTTGTCTTTTTGTTCCAGGCGGAGCGAGTTTCTAGGATGCGTCTCGTTCCCGCTAAAAGATGCGATTAAGGCCGACATCAGTGGCACCTACTTCTTACAGGCGACCGGCCGCCAGCCCCATGAGAAGGCGAGATTAGAACTGCGCAAGATGGCCACTGATAACACCGAAACCAGCGACGGAACTAAAGAGAACCATAATGATAAAGGTAAAAAAAATATCAAGCTAAAAGCAAAATTCTTCACGTGCCAAAATTAATTTCTTGTCCTCTATCTGAAGGACGAAATGGATAGGCGATCTTGACGGCCACTCATAAGAGATTCACACAATTCCGAAAAACAAATGTTGTTAGGAGGAAAATGGAATAGGTAACTATCCCAAAATTGGATGAGATGTTGGAACACATTACAAACGGGTTATCCAATCAGCCGATCTTATCTCTATGTTTTTATATGTAGTATTGATTTTGCTACGACTAAAACAGAACCTGAGTTTAAAAAATCTGAGCAGGTAGAGCAGCTTTTGACAACAGCGACGACGGTTTTTACCTTCACAAAGGACGAAGTATTTTAACTCCAATATTTATTATTATGCATAGGGATGTTTGTCCACCCTAAAGTCACGAGTGGAGCTATTTATACCTGAGTTAGGTAGTTTGAGCCTGGATATGTGTGACCCTATTTCGACATGTACGTTCTTCGCTTCCAAGTTTTATTTAGATTATTTATGTGTACAGTTTAAAGTAGTAGTGAAGATTTATCACTAGACAATTTTTCAAGTGTTTATCACTTTTTTGGAACATATGTACCAATATCCACAATGTGTTGGTTTCAGGCGTAGCCACGAACGGGCCCTCATCCACCCAGTCAGCTGCAGCTGTAGCAGCAGCCCTTCAGAGAGAAGCAGACGAGCACCTATTCCTCAGATACCTAGAGCTCGACCCGCCAGAAGACCCGAACTTGCCGAAACGAGCTCAGAGAAATGGAAGGACACCGTTTACTACTACTAGAAAGTAAGTTGCTACATTGTCGCTGTTATGTTAACCAGCACAAAACAAGGAAGTAGTAGCCTCAGAATAAGGGAACCCGTGTGTTTTGAAACTGATATCCTTTCATTTTATGGCTGTGAAATAATAGTCTCACAAGCCTGTAGACTTCTCCTCGTACCTCTACATCTATATATACGGGAAATCTCCTAAAAGTGTCGAATTTCCCTCAACCTTTCCTACAGGGTTTTACCAAGTGACCTTTACTATTATGTTTTTCTCTTCAAATAACAATCACACTATTATTATAAATGCGAAAGTTTGTATGTAAGTTTGTTGTAACAGCTCCACGCTGTAACAGCTTAACGGATTTGAGTGAAATTCAGAATGGATAGCTTATACCCCGGATTAACACATAGACTACTTTTTATCTCACAGAAAGTAAATTCAAGTTACGCGTTAAGAATGTTCTAATGAGAAAAGCATACTACACTGTTCGTAATTACATAGAAGACAAAAATGCTTGGAACATTCCACTTCTGCAAAGTAACCAACTGGTACATAAGAAACATAACATTGTAAAACCCCAAAAATTGTAACAAAATCTCTAAAAAAATGCCCCTCAGTTTCTTGCCGTATCTTCTGAGTAGTGCATTGAGTCATTCCTCAATGGAGTAGTGGTTCTTTTTCCGATACGGTGGTAGAGTCATTGTGATAATTTGACGTTCATAAGTGCGTCTGTGATGCCAAAATGATTAAAGAGATTTTGATTTTGATTTTTTATCTCGGGAAACCGTGGGCGAAACCGCGGGGCGCAGCTAGTAAGGAGTGTAATTTTGTTTACCTAATAATTCAGTCCGCCTTTAAGCTTCGGCTTGGTTTTAAATTGACACCAATAGAGAAACGGACAACTTTTAGAAAGTGTTTAAAAGTAACCGTAATGTATATAATAATATATAGACATGAAAAATTAGATTTTAATTAAAAACGTCCTAAAACTACCTAGAACTATGTTTAAATGTTATGTTTCAAATATTGCCGCGCAAAAGGTCACCTCACGTTTGACGTCTCACGCAGGCAAACGAAACGACAAGCTCTACGGAAGCAAATTTGCACAGTGATTTATACGTTTTTGTGAAGTTTAAGGACTTTAGGGTCGTCATGGCATGAAAAACATGGTTTTGATTTAGATAAAAAGCAAAAAAATAAAATAAACAAGCTTCGCACACGGTATTTACCTACTTTAAAATTACGTCATGCTCTGTGTTGGCGTTTAGGCACAGATAAAAATGACAGAATTATTAGATTTTATTTATTGATTTAAAAATATTGGCCATTACTATTTTACAATAATATTGATTGAATGATCTTTCGGATTCGATAAAATTTTATCGAATTCGAAAGATCATTCAATCTAATAAAAATAAATGATATATATATATTCTAACGTTCTAACTATTTTTTCGATTACTGTCCGATCCCCTATTATATTGTATTGTATTCTTCTTTTTGCAAGACAAGATCATATATGACGCAATCGTTGGGCACATATACTAACTCAACTTTATTCCTTCCAGATTGGTCCGCGGCGCTGGCGGCGGCTTCGGCTTCACCGTGGTGTGGACGCGGCCCCCTAGAGTGGAGAGGGTGGCGCAAGGCGGCTCGGCCGAGAGGGCCGGGCTCCGAGCCGGGGATTACATAGTCTTCGTCGGGAATAAGAATGTGGTCACGGCACCGGAGGAGGAAGTCAGAGGGCTTGTCAAGTTAGTACAACCTATAGATTTTTATTTGCAAACTTCAATAACTCACTATAAATCCAAATCAACATCGGTTATGACTTCAACATATTACACTAACAATATTACACTATTATTGACGTCCTCAAAATGCCGTGAGATAATTTGTGTGTACTCGTACAGCATCCTGATTGAATGTACCTTAAATTGTATGTACGTACAGTCACAGAATGGATAATAGTACTGCAATTTGGACTTTGCATACTTTTTTCTTCAAAGATTTCAATTATAGGTACACCATGACATTGTCGTATCTCTTTGTATCTCTTTGGTCTCTGGTTGTTGACTTCATTCAGACTTGTCTTTGCTAAGCAACTTTATATAGCATGTCCATTTCTAACTCCTTCTCTCTTTACAGACAAGCCGGCCAGATGCTTACCATCGAGACATTCCGGCGAGTTCCTCAAAACGGCGTCGGCATCCGGACTCGACTGGCCCAGGCTGCCATAGCAGCTGGGACCATTCCCCCCGCAGAGTCTACCCCACCCCCACCAAGGTCCCCCAGGACCGCTGCGATGTCGTCCCCCGCGGCCGCGGCTAGGCCGCCGACCGCCTGTTCATCCACCACTCAGTCGCTCGACCGCCGCAAGCTGCACCTGCCACAAGTCACCTTCTCCAAGGAGGTCGGTAACGGCATCATTGTCTAAACAGTCGGTACACACTACACAAATGTATTTGCACTTTGAATTTGCTTAATGTAAAGGTTGAATGTGGCTCCAATGCTTGTTGATCATACCTCTATAATCGTGGTCTGATAGTAATTTGATACGAGAAACCATGAAATCAATTCAAAGGCCACTAAAGGTATCATCATCAGCCCATCTCGTTCCCACTGCTAGGACACGGGCCTTCTTTCATAGAGAGAGTATGGGCCATAATCCATCACGCTGGCCCAGAGTAGGCAGGTGACATTACAGCCTTTGTGCAAAGCGTTTGTGTTGTGTAGGCAGCGCAGTGTCTTTTCCAAATTCTAAAACGACAAAATAAACTAGTCAAGCGTTTCTCGAATTTAACTTTTTCGGTATAAAAGTGGTGCTAGCGGTAGACCTAATGGGACTCTAGAAAATATTTTGGTTTGGCATATGTAAATGATTGGGACTTTTTAGAAAAATATATTGTTCGGTATATTATTTTGATTGTATGTGGGTTTAATATCGATATGTACAGATATAAGTCTGTTATTTATTTTGTACAGACTTCATACATTCCAGTTAGATGTAAGATGTGTTTGAATAGATTTATCTCTAGCGTTTCTAGTAATAGTGGTAAGGTCAAAATCATTCAAAGGGGAATCGTTACGTTTAAGCTTACTGTTTTTGTTAATATTTATTTTGTTATCATGTTTTCTTTCCTATTTAGTTTCTTTGAGATTTTGTGTGTTAACTTTTTATTTTGCATCATTTTCATAAATCATACTTATGAGTAGTGTTTTTGTACAATTTTGTTTTCAAAGCGAACAATTTTAATTTTGTATTTTCTAATTTATTTTGTGTATTCTTCAAAAATTGGTTCCTGTTGTTTTTTGTATTTTGTTTCTAATTTATGTTTTAGTAGCAATATGCACAAATAAATTTATTGCTTTTAATTTAGTTATTGTTTTCTTTATTTTATTCATACACCTCATCCTCATCTTTATCCATCACTTCACGTTATTCAATTAAGTAGGTAGATGCATTACACATTCAGTGGAAAATAATAAATTAAGTGAACATTAAATAAAATAACGTAACGTCATTTCTAAGTTAGACTTGGATAATAAATCTTCTTAAAATTCACACAAAAAGTTGCACAAGATATCTTTTCGAAAAATTTACGAAAAAAGATCAAAACAAAGTATTCAAATGCACATAGGTCAAAAGATAAAAATATAGGCCCTAAGAAATCTTATTGTAATATATGTAAATAAAGTTAAACAATGTTTAACATGTTTTGTCACTGTTCGTCTTACGCTGAAACGAATATGTTACAAGGAGACAAAATTAGACAAAGAGGTAAATATTATAAATAATTTTGAAGGCCCATAGTCGTCAGTGACATAAAAAGCTAGATCAGTCTAAAGACTGACAAAGTTACATTACATTAGAAGAATCCTTTTTTATGAGGGGGGGGGGAAATGCCGTCGAACTCACGTCGTGTGTGGGGCTCGAACCCACTGAAAACCGCCTCGAAAACAGTCCTCTGCCGAGGTGGGGCGAGATGGGGTCGAGCTAGCATTGGGTTAGCATTGGGGCCTTGGTGACCTTGTTCACCAAGGCCACCCCCCAGACGTGTGGGGCCGTGCAAGCCGGACATTCTATCTTAACCGTATCCAGCAGACGCCAGGGTTGGCAAACGACGGCCGCAAACGCGCACTCCTAGCGGTCATAGCGCGCGAACAGCACTTCGCGACCTGCCTGCAGTTCGGGCTGGTGCGGTTCGTGTCACCACTGGCCGAGCGAGCCGACCTGATAGCGCCGTGTGACCATCAGCTGCTGTTCCAGAATATTGAAGAAGTTAGTATGTTGAAGTAGTTAGTGGATGAATAGCTTCATCTAGTATTTTCTTAGCCTGTACGTACTTAGAGTTTTTGACGTGTGTTTTTTTAGGTATTACTGATTTATACAACATCACTTTGAGAAATATTACTACTCATATGGTAGAAAGAAGCATAAGAGAACAAGAGTGACAGATTAAAGAAGTAATCTAAAAACCACGTGTTTATGCGCCCTTTGAGATTAGGTGGGCATTGCATAATGCTAATAAATGGACTTAGAATGCATTGTCATCGAATTGTGAGCTACTCTGAAAGTTTCAGCCAGATAGCTATTCGGGAAGTGCTAGAAATTTGAGTTGCAAGATTCCACCCAGAACGACAGACATACAGATAAACAAAAAAATGACTTAATAAAAACGTGGTAAATAAATAAAAATGCACGTTGCGTACACGCAATTCTTAGTGATTTCGGATTTGAACTTGAAGTTAGCGACGCGACGGCTCGTCTATGTTCCGTGATCAGTACACCAATGTATTGCGTTAGGTAGACATTAGATTATAATAGTTTTTTTTTATGTAACTGAATGACGAGATGAGCTGGTCGTTTGCCTGATGGTAAGCAATACGCCAGGCCATAACAATAACAGCACCACCCAGAACTTTGTATTGCAAAATCTTGCGCGGCACTGCACTGCGCTCGTCACCCTGAGACAATTAGCTGTTGAGTCTCATAATGCCCAGTAATTGCGCTGGCTACAATGCCTTTCAAACCGGAACACAGTAATGCTTGCGCACTACTGCTTGGCGGTTGAATAACTGGCAAAGCGGTGGTACCCACCCAGACGGCCTCGCGCATACGAGAAACCTACCACCAGTAATTAATAGTATTGTTAATTAATAGTATTGAAAAGTTAAAGTAAAGAAAAGTTCCTCGAAAAACTGACAATTTTTCTTCCATAGATCTTCAGACTATCAGAAGAAATCCTGGACCAAGTGATGCAAGAGGATGGCGAGATCCCGACGTCGACGGTAGTAGCGGTATACATGCAGAAGACCCCTGTGTTCCTTAGCCTTTATAAGAAGTACTGTCTAGGACTGAAGCGAGCTGATTGTGTGCTGGTTAGTGTTCAAGGAATAATAGAAATAGAATACACGAGTTTGAAAGAGACTTTATTATCAGTATGGAAGTGAATTGTCTAAACTAAAAAAAAAAGAATTCTAGGACGCGTCCTGAAAATGGACCGCGGCGCCCGCAGTGATCACTAAAGGAAATATATCTGGAAGTGCGACTCGTAGAAAATAAACTGCAACATAAAATTTCTTTGTCACAATGACATTTGTAAAATTTTCCGAAATCCCTCGGCAACACAAATAAAACTTAGCTTAAATACAATCCTTCTAATTACCAGGTAAAAAAATCAAAAGACCCAAGCGGTGCATTCTCCCGTTTCTGCACGAGCCCACCCATCCCCCGCCGAAGGCCAGACATCACGTCGCTTGTCCACAAGCCGCTGGAGCAGTTCCGAGAACTGCTGAGGCTGATGAGGGCAGCAGCAGCAGCCAATGGAGCCGGGCCTTATGATCAGCTGGAGAAGAAGCAGCTGCAAGTTATTGTCGATCAGTTGCAGGTGAGATTATAACCAGGTGAAAATTTAAGTACAGGAACTGCTCAGGCTGATGAGATCGGTTATATCAGCCCATTAGCTGCGTAAGACATGGATTAGCATAGAGTAAGGTCCATGACCAACAAGAGTAGGTTGACTTGGAAGTTAGTTTTGTGTAGTTGCAGATGAAGTTCAGAATAATTCTATAGGCAAACGTTGAAATCTTCTAAAAATTTCTTAATATTATCAAGCAGTGTGAAGATTTGCGTGCTGGAAACAAAATTATGACTCTGCACTCCTCTATATTTATAAATTTAATTGAATAGTAAAAATAATATACTTTCTAGGTTGGTTACCAAGACGTCACAGCTGGATCAGGGCTGATGGGACTTGCTGGAGATGGCAAGCCGCTGCTCTCTGTCGCTGACTTGGAAAGTCGACTCGTGTTCACTAGGTGTAAGGTCAGTAAATTACAACTCGTCTACAACTATAAAATCCTCTTCTAGTTAAAGTATTTTAACAGCTGTTGCTTTCCCTCTTTCTACTTTTTAATTTCAGTGATTTTGTTTTAATTAATTATCGTGTAACTTTTCAGAAAGATGGGTTCACTAATAATCATATAACATTATTTAACCTGTTTAATCCCACTGCTAGGCAAAGTTCTTCCCCATCTCCCTCTATGAATCCCTCTCAATTCAGTCTGGTACTTTTATTGCCTACGTCTAAATGATATCTCAGATAGATGTAGATCATACAAACTTCCTTTTCTATATTAATTTTCAATATTTCTAAGACCTTATTTGTGTAAAATGCGTCATAGGTGGACTACCTATGACGCGTTTTACACAAATCCTGTTTAGATTTAATAAACACTAAATTCCATCGTTTCAGCCGTTCGTCCTAAGCACAGCTGGTCGTCAGTGGATCTTTGGCGGCGAGCTCTCAAGAGTGGAAGGTCGCGCGATACGGCCGTACTGGGCTCTGCTATTCAGCGACCTGCTTCTCTTCGCCACGGTGTCCAGGGACAGGGTGCTCTTCGTAACTGAGGAGCCGGTCGCTTTGGGGACCGTGTCGGAAGCGCAGTTTAATGTTAGGAAGAAAGGTGAGAGTACAGGATCCCGTCATACCTGGGTGTCAATATTTTCGTAAGACTGTTTTATTATTCTTCTATTGTTAAGATTAATAGCCGTTTATACGTAGTTATATTAGCTTGTCATTAATTAAATCGTTTTTTCTCTTTACTTTCAAACAATGAATGACTGCGGAATCTAAAACTTTTGAAATCGGGAAATCAGAGATTACGAGTAACAGATACATAAGTAATGGAAACCCCAAAACACAAAGAAGCTTTTAATTTGGTCTCTCTCTCTCTCTTTCCCTCTCGATCTCTCTCTTTCGTGTAGGTGGCGGAATTATAGACCGCCCGAATGCTTCTCATGTGGCCTAACGACTTAATTTTACCTGAGATAAGAATCGGGACCGATAGCTTAAGTGTCTTTCGTAGCAAGGTAGCGGTCAGATGTAAATACCAGACGGTCGCCCATCTAACTGGTAATCGAAGCGAATGTTCTGATCCGTTACAAAGACAAGCTATGCTAGAAGCGTTTCTTGTTGTTACAGCTACTGAATTCCGTTTGATCCTGGGTCGTGCCGGCGGCGAGTCTCCGCTCGTGTCGTGCTCGCCGCGGACCCCGGGCCGGACGCGCACCGTCGTGCTGCGAGCTCCCTCGATAGATCTGAAAGCGGTATGGCAGAGCCTGCTTCAGAGGCAGATGTGAGTATATGAAGCGTAAGGAGGTATGGGTGGGATCCAAGTAAGTGGATGTAGAAGCGCTTCCCTTAAATAAGGAAGGGCTTCCGATCGAGCCAAGTGTTGTTGGCCTGGGTACAGATGGGATTTTCAGGAGCTTACCTGAACACTTTAAAAATCCAACAAAAAAACTTAAAAATTATTTTAGCAATTGAATCTGTAAGTTTGGTATCCTTCAGGTTGTCTGCACCGCTGGGCCAGCCAAATTATCTCTTGTTAGATATCGGCTGCAATGATAAATAGATGGTCGGTTATAACGAGTGTCACGTGTGGCGGATGTTTGGTGCTATTTTATTTTTTTGTAATTCTTAAACATACCGTTACATATACATATTATACCGATTTTTACAAAATGTTTAATTTCACTAGACTGTACCTAACCATAAATCATTATTCTTAGATACCGAGCACACACGATGTCAGGGACGCCTCTCGGCTCGCCGCTGGACTCGCCGGACCCTCAGCTCACGTTCTCCCTCGCGACCCTGGACTCCCAGCAGCGCCAGGTATCCGCGTCCAGTATTCAACGACACTCCAGCCTGGCCTTACTACCCGCCAGCTCTTACAGATCCCACCTCAACATGCTCGTCGAAGAACGGCCAGAAAAAGAATGCCGGGTCAGCTTCGACGTCAGAACTAGTTCAGACTCCGTCACGCCCCAACCCGTCCGTGGACCGCTTAGCACCGTCTGGAGAACAGCTCCCACACCCGAAACTCCATCAGCGAACCTCTCCCCAGCCGAATCCCAAACGTTCTCCTCCCATTTTGTATCTTCATCGAGTATTGAGAAGAACGATGAGCGAGCAACCTCTCCGAGTGCTCAGCTCACTCCAGACGGTGGCGAAGAAGACTATTCAGAAACGTCCCCTTGCAGATGGGAATCGTTCGAAGCTGACCTGGCTTTAGCAGATTTAGATGTTGACCCTTCGTACAAGCATGCTGTCGAAGAGCGTATATTCTTGCCCGACGACCCCCTCCTACCGCGAATGGCCCTGCCGGAGCGGCCGACTCCACCCGCTTATTTAGAACTTTGATCCGCGGAGTCTGATCCGGAGCTAGCGGACTCCTGCTTCCCCCGGACACGTGTTAACTGGAGATGAAGAGCCGGTCGAAGCTCAGAGGAACCTTGATCGGTGTGTTCTTGTAGTGCTGTTCATAGCCGGTATGTAGGCGTGGTAGGAGGGCACTGTCTCGAGGACAGGCCGCGGTGGCAACGCTTTCGTCGTGTAGACTGGCCGTTGACGGCACAAGCAAACTTGTTGGATTGTTATGAAATTTGCTTATAGTCGAGATTAAGGTTGTGGTAGCAAAATTTTGAGAGACATATTTTCGAACATTAGCAGTATTAAAAGAAACGTCGGTATTTTGATTATAATAGATTAAATAATCTAATTTATAAGTCTGATACCCACTTATGATGTTTATATGAAAAGTTAAAAAGCAACCGGATATTCAGGATACTTATGAACTCACTTGAAATGAAAATAGAACTGATTCCATAATGGGTATTATACAACTCGCTTTAGAATTATGGGAACGTGTATGCCAACAATTTACAATTATTAAATAGATCTTCGGTGTCAAAAGTGTAACTATAGGGTACCAATAGTAGAGAATGTGTGTACACAAACAAAACTTCAACATTTTTGTATATAACGATTTGCTTCATGTCTTCCGTCCTTTCTTAAGAAAAATTCAAAAGCTTTCCTTATTTTGGTAGAGTGGAAAACTGTTTATGCTCTTTTTGCATTGATACTACTGACTCTATAACCAAACTGTTTAATGGAACAATTAGTAATACTGATAACAGACGTACTCACGATATTAATGTTGTAATAAACGGTGTACAGAGCAATATGGATGTAAATCTGTACATAGCCTTACTTGTACAGGTCATGTGGATATTTGGCGATCAGCTTCGCGAGATTCATGTAGATTTCATTGTAGACTTAGCACATTTTGATTTAACGCTTGTTAAGTTTAACAAACAAAAGCACTTATCGCCACTAGTTTATAAATGTATTTACAATGAAAAATGGTAGTTGGTGTTTAATATAAAATGTGACAAAATTATTTGTTTATTGCTTTTTATTGATGTTAACTTAGACGAATATCTCCTTCATGTTATAACTGATGTAAATGTTCTAATGGATTAGATGCGTATTCATTACGTCGCTAGCATCGCAAAATGTTCACATAACCTATTTCACGGGGTTATTTGTATGTGTATATGACCTCTTTTTTATAAAAACAAATTCGTAGTTAGAATCAATAATTTTCGATGTCTTTGGCTGTGTGTAAATTTTAATATAGACTTTAATATTGTACGAGGGAAAAACCATAATTTTGAGATAACATTTTACTCATAGTTCTGGATTCTTTGTGACGTAATTTTAATGGACGTAATAATATATGAATCTGAATGTTTATGTTTAGATCGGAGCAGTATATTTCTAATTATTCCGTAAATAAAGTGAATTTGTCAATGGCGATATATATTCTTTTTATTTTGTTCATTAGGCCCAGTTTTGCGACGCTAACGAAAATGAATATTCTACCATTTTTCTTTGTAATACTTCTAAAAATATATTTTTAAGCACGCAACTTGTTGTTTCTGTATAGCACTTACATACGTCGCACAAAAATAAATATATGTCTGTAAAAAATACAACAGGACTAAATTAAAGCTATTATATTAAACGCGAAATTTGGTAAGTACGTATTCCAATTTAATAAATGAAAATCTGTTCCTCAAATATCCACATTGACAAAAAATATTTGAAATTATACGAAGCTGGTTTTGAGTTATAAACTAAATACATTTCATTTAAACTTTAGACAAGAAGAAGTTCGGCCGAAACCCAAACAGGAGCGGGTGGAAGTGCAACAGAAGGAGGACGAAGCACCCGAAGTAGAGGATCCACTTTACATCTGCAACGATGGATGACCCAGCTCCCTGAGGCTGAAGAAATGGATCCCCCTGAACCCGATATGGAGGTAAAACTAAACAATCTCGAAAATATTAATCAATATCTCTATGAAATAACTTTGATACTTTTGAACTTAATATATTAAAGTATCTTGTCAAAAAAAACTTCATAATGTTACAGATGTGGAGCATTGAAGAGTTACGAAAAAGATCTAGAGAGCTAAATCTTCTAGAAGTAGCCGATCTTGTGGTAAATGCTGAAATAAAAGGCTCATCGCCAAGTGAAAAGAATGAAAAAGATCGGAGCCCTTCAAAAAGCAGTAATTCTGGCAGCCAAGTAAGTATATGAAATTTAAAATGAACGGAAATGTACCAAACCAAAGCATTTATAATTTATACCCTTTTACAGATTACAGTTCGAACAAGTCCAGTTGTCGTAGACACGATACCAGTTTGCAGACAATGCCATAAAAAATGCCTGTCTAAACCAAACAGTCCATTAATATCGCAGAAAGAACCTCCAGTAATTCCTGCCAAGCCAAAACCTGAAGCCTCGCCACAAAATTCCAATTCCAATAAAAGCTCAACGAGCACGTGTAGTGCAAACTGCGAGTCTCGCAAACCGAAAACTTTTATTTGCCATTTAGAACGTAAGAATGCCATGAAACTACGTCCAGAAGATGCGCCCAAGGCGGCAATGAAAGTCATAGACTCTATCGAGCAAAGTCAAAGAATGCTCAAATCTACTTCATACGAATTGAAAACCGATTCGCCTATCCTAACCAGAAGTATGTCCAGAAGCCATACCAAGAGTCAATTAGAACTGAGGAAAGAAAACTCAATCAGGTCACCCAGCCCATCATCCAGCAGTAGAAATAACAGCCCACTGTCCACTAGTCATACAACATGTAGTTCTATGGTTTTTAACTCTAGTTCAAATGACCTTAGAATGTCGAATTCTAACATTGCGAACCAGGTGCAATGCGTGATAGCACAAGAAAAGTATTTAAATGAAGTCAAATGCGTAGAAAATATTACCGTGTCGAAAACCAAAACTGTACCATCGAATTATCCATCACCAGCCTCAGCGAGAAAAGAACAGGTGACAAGACAGAAGGCAGAAAATGTACTAAATAAAGTGTTAGGCATGAACATCATAACAAAAAGGGAAAATCTTGGCACGTGTTTGAAGACGTCATCAGTTTTCTTAGAAGATGATTCAATACACGACGATGAAACCGATTTCAGAATTGAAAGAGGAATGAGGCGGTCACCGAGAATGGGCATTTCGGCTGTGAGCAAAATGAATGGAGATATAAGTATAACAAAAAAGACTGAACGAATTGAAGATCATAATGCTAATATGAACGCCAATGACATAGTGTCCGATGATGATTTAGAGCTGGGCCCATTAATGCTGATGGGTCTATCTGCCATCAATCCGGCAGCGCACTTGATGAGAGTGGAGCCTTTTAAGAGGAATTCTCCTACTAATCTCAATCATCCAAGCTCGAGGCCGGCAAGTTTGGGTTCAGCAAAATCAGAATCTCCTGTTCCTAATATAGCTGTAGTTCCGCCAACGCCTGACTACAATTCCACAAATAAGACTGTAAGTTTTAACCAGAAGCTCACTTTAAGAATCTCTAAAATAAATCTTCTTGATTTTATTTGTTGTTTCAGGATGACCTTGTAGATGATTCTCCTGACTCCCCAGATGTCCCCGAAGACCTTCCTTACGTGTCGCTCAAAAGGTGAGTTTACCATCTGCTTCCCATTGAAAAGAAACCTTTTTGAAAAATGAAGTCACAAGTTATTTTAGAAATTACTTCTATAGGTATGGCACGATGTCCAGCCTGGAGAGGCTACCGTCCGATGAGACTGACGATGGTAACGTAAGACTGACAACTCAAGAACCAGATACTACCAAAAATTATAATCCGGGTAAGAATAAAATAAATTAAAGCAAACAAAAAAAACTTGATAACAACATGTTAACAAAAAATGCGCCATTACCCATTAGGCAACTATTCAACAAACTAAAATTATATGTAATTGATTTCAGCGGCATCAGCGGCTGGAGGGATAATGGGGTGGACAGCCAGAGCAGGTTCATTTGTCGTTGAGAAAATGAACATATTCAGTTACACAGAAAGCGTACCTAGCACGGCTATAGCTCACAAACAGCCTTCGTTTTTGGAAAGGTTAGTTATAATGGAAACTAGTAATTAACCATTGACTACTAATGACTGAACCATTGACTTTGAAATGCCAATAATTGCGTCCTCCTCTCTTCTAATTTTGCTATGCCTGAAGGGATCCATATATATTTATATATACCTTGTACGTTTACCAAATTATACCTTGTACTTCATATGGAAGCAATAAAGAATCTGAACCTGAATCTAATTATTCCAAACTACATTTTGTCTCACTTTTATTGGGTCGGTATAAATTTTTATATACGAGTAGCACTGAAATTATTAATTAATAAACCTGTCACCAAATTTATTTACAATCCTGACTTCTTAACTCTTTGCTTTAAAATATCCGTGGAATACATTTCTACATTTCATTTTTTACTTATTAATTTTCCATAAACTGGTATTATTACATGGTATTCTTTTACAAATAGGTGGAAAACATTACAAAGAAGAAACATGACGCAGCGATAAGTATGTCTAAAGGAAAATTGTGTTGTTTGGAATCATAAATTACCTATACTCATTTTTATCATAGCTATTTGTAGAGTTTTACAGATTTATTAGAGTAATTATAATAATATAGAAACAAGCTCTGAAAGCTAGAAATACGTACGTACGGTATGATATCGAATTTGCAGTCTAGTAGTATCTATTGATGATGTAGTGACGAGAATAACCGAATATTTGTTAATAAAACACATAGATATCATAAATAATGTGTTTCATGTTATAAACTGAAGTAAAATAATAGATTTTATAGTATTAGTAGTACTGATGTAGGTATGGTGTTCTAAAAATAGCTCTAAGAAATGGTTAATTTATAGGTACTTAGTTCAAACGTGATTCAAGTCAGTAGCTGGTAACAAAGAATAGAAGTTATAGAAAATTGTTCAATATGTAAAGTTCAGGTTAGTTTTTTTTTTGGATGTGCTATATTTTTAAATAATTGTGGCCACGCAGTCTTTGCCTAAATAGATTTCTTTTTTACGTCAGTAGTTGTGTTTGAAAGTGATTTTTTATAATTATATAGATAAATTGACAAAAAAACTCACTAGTAAATTTTGTAACAGGTGCCTTGGTGTAAGCGATTGGAAAACTACAATCGGTGCAGAGGAAGGTGGTGGAGAAACTGGCGAGGGTAGTGGTGCAAGCGGAGAAGAAGCGTGGGGTACTCCATCGTCAGGAGACCTCTCGGATAATCTTCCTGACTCAGAACATGGGACGTTATCGGTAAGAAATAAGAATATACGTATATCTTCATTTCAGTTGTCAAATTGTGCACTGCACTAGTAAAAATTAAAAAATAAGTATTTAAAAAAATAATTGTAGTGGTATACATGAATTCGAATATATACGGCTTGGGTAAATGACCATGATCAAAACTTAACTTTAAGAGTATTAGTCATAATTTATGACTTACTGCACAGAGAAGTTGTTAAGTAACCTTTTATTAAAAGTGATTCTCTAGCATATTCTCTGGTTCTTAGTTTAAACATTTGAGCGGAAAATCTCTCACGATTTCAGTCTCCCACGAAGTCATCATCTTCGTACGCTGGTGATGACGATACGGAACTGATGATGGATGAGCTCCTTATGGCACCTACTATAACTGGACCTACAACATTAAGGCCGCTATTACCTAGGTAAATAACAAGGATATTGGCTGTTAAATTTTTATTGCACGTCTGCTTTGTTGATGCTTTCACTATTTTCATATTGTTTGGTTTTGCATTAGTAGTTACTGTTGGCTATAATTTTATTTTAATCACTTTCCACACAGTATTCAAACACAAACTAATTAGTGAATTGGGACGTAGGGATGTTTTCAGAAGAAGACTGGAACCACTCTTAGAAGAGGATGGCTCAGACAGTGACAGTGAAGACAACAAGGCAACTCCCACCAACTCTGATGACCAGGTGAATATCTATACCATCAAATTAACTATTGTGAATGAATGTAACTTAATATTATTATTTAATGTGTAACATCTATATATTGCTGGATATTTATAGCCCCTAGATAATAAAATATTTAAGTAACCATGTCGTATATGTATTTTAAATTAGTATCTGTCAGACAATTTCATTGTAAAACATCTTAGTGACTACTAGTGACTTATAGATACTTAGTAACTTATAGATTATTTAAAATCTGACAGGTGTTTTAGATATAGTTGTGTTAAAATATATAGGTACTATTAAGTACGAATACTGTTCAAGCATGCCAATGACCATATTATAAAATGTATTGGGATCAAGCATGCTTATTGCATGAACCTACGATCCAATGTGTAAATGCCTCCTTAGGATGTGGATATCGTCAAATCACTAATATGAAATTTCAGTTAGTCCTTTACTTCATTACAATACTTAAATAGATTTGCAACCGTATGTAACTGACAACCTATATCAGATTAGAAAATTGAATTGGCTAAGTAAATCAAAATTCACATAATATTTTTGCCCTGGATCTGTGTCAGGATTTCTAGCAAATAGTAGTCGCGTAGACCGTAGCTAGGTTAAATCTCACATTGTGACTGGTCCGCTGGTGCGGCGCTTGGCGCAGGACAGCGGGCGTGGCCTCGATGCTGACGACTGCTGCGACGTGCCGCACCTGCCGCCCTCTGCTTCCGAGTCAGGTGAGTGTATACTCGAGACGAATTCTTTACGTGGATGACTTACTTGTTCGTGAATATAGTTTTGATGATCAATGTGGAAGCAGACTCGATGAACGAAGGGAATTTTACACTTATCTTTAAGCATATATTGCAATCACTATAATGAGAATAAAACCACTACTGACACTCAGTATTTATCAGGACACTTGAAAACCAGGCACTCTAAACTGAACCAAATATAAGACTATCAGAATAAAATACATTTTGACAGAAAAGTGGACTACTTGACAAATACTCAAAGGTGAGACAGTGACAGTCTATGATCACATCTCAGACACAAATCAATAACTATCTTTAAACATATCACATATTATAAGCACGATGCATGCATGTCCGTTCAGCAAACAAACAGGAGCTAATTACCAAAAATGAGCATTCATGTTTATGCTATTTAAGCGTAGTTTAAATTGATGATATTTTTGGCGAAAAGTATGTTTTTTTAGCTAAGTTATTAACCCCGTATATTTTGTACCCCAGCACGTTCTTCTTATTTATGTAGAACTTGCACTACACTGTGCCCAATACTTACTTATTTACAACTATGCATTATGTTTACTGCTCGACTATCTAAGTCATTTATTCTTTTTAAACTTTAACTGACATAAAACCATTATCTGTATTTGAGTACATTAACTAAATGAAGTATTCACATGGTATTCACTGCTTTACATAAGTAACATACAATACAGGGGAAACAATGTTTGACCTCTGTAAAAAAATCTTCAAATTTAAACATTTTTGTCTATAGGTACCTACTACCTACTATAATAAAAATAGTGATCTCAAGGTGATGCAATACCTGAAAAGAAACTAACGTCGTAGCTTTTATGGTAAACGGAGATTGGGCGAGATGGAACTTTTCAGTTTTTTCTCGATTATGGTTTTGTCCACATCGCAAATGAATTTTTCGATATGACAAAGTGGTTCGTTCTACAGAAGCAGGGGACGGGGGTGCGGGCGCCGCACAAATTGTTGGAGAGGAGCGACGTGGTGGCGCCGGGTTCGATCTGAGTCCCGACCGGACGCCCACCAACGAGGGGCCTTCGACGCCCTTACTATCTGGTGAGATTGTTATCATTATCATGATTAAATGTTGATATAAGTAGCAGTCCGAATTGAACTGGAATTGAACATGTCTTTATGAATTTTAGTTTTTGTTCCTGCCAAGTAGTTGAATCGATGGTGTTTTGACATTCAAGGCCATCTACAAAACGCAATTTAAATAAAAAAAAATGTTTCTGGCAATAATGGCTTCTGTGTAGACTAATGGCGTGCAATTTTTCTGAAGGGATGTGTTACCATGATCAGAAGATTAGACATGGTGTCATAAATCACCCGATGTTTCCACAGTTTCAAAAGAGTTTGCGGAGGTCCGTGCCGCGGCTGGGGCCCTCAGCAGTGCTGCTCCTCGTCGGGGATCAGCCAGTTCGGCAAGCACGCCCTCAACACTCGAGCGCACCGCCATACACATCCCGACACCGACGCAGAGCGTGTCACAACTACTCTCACCACGTAAGGAACACTTTTACATACTTCTTCTACATCTATACTTCTCTGCTCTAGCCAAGTTCTATTCGGGGAAGGAACTGGAACTACGCAACATATTAATCGAGAATCTACCTGAGTACAAAACATCAAAGTTGCTCTTGGCACTTCAATTACTCTAAGCTACTTTAAAGTAGGAATACTTGTCTACGAGATTAGGTATAAAATTAAAACCAAAAAGGGTCTTTTTTTGCAATAATAAGAATATTGTCCGCAGCCTCGGAGCAAGTACAAGTAGTGGAAGAATCTACACCACCAGTCGTGCTTCCGCCAGTGACGTCGGTGGAACACCTCAGTCCTCGAGCGGAGATGAGGCTCGCGCTCGACCAGGGGAAGGATATGTTGGCAGATCAGGAGGTGCCTTGGGTAAGTGAACCTATTTTAACCAGTATACCGAGGAACTGGAAGATACTAGCATTAAATTCACCTATGTTCCTACAAATTTATTTGTGCAATAAAGAATTTTCTGTCTATTTTCCAGAAGATGGAAAGGAGACTTATTGTAAACCTTTAGCTGTAGAAATTCAATGACACGCTGCATCCAACAATCTGCATTGAGCCAACGTAGATAGCTAAAGCCCATATTCCCGGTGAGAGAAGGTCTGTGTCCCAGCAGTGGCAGCAGTGGATGATGCGGGATTTCTCTATTGATCTGTTGTTGTACATGTCTTGCAGTGAATCAATCTTTTTGTGTTCCACTCGCAATAGATCGCACCATCTGCGCAGGGTGGCGGGTCCGACCCCTGGTCGTTTCGCGCAGCGTGCCAACGGTCACTGCTCCGACGCGTGGCGAGCGCGGACGCGGTGACGATGTGCCGCGCCCACCCGCGCCGCACCGGCCCGCTTACTACTTCGCGCAATTCTGTATATGCTTGGAAACGTGAGTCACAACTACCTAAATACTCAAAAGATCCAGAAATAAGTGCATACGTTTGAGGGTTTGAACTCTAGAGCTCACAACAGTACTTTAAAATGTCAAGCTAAAAGCTACAACATGTCAGATGTCCTTGTAAAACCCAAGTAAAAACTTCCACAAGATTGGAATCGACTTCCACAAGATTTTTTTTATTTAATCTAAATAACATTTGGGTTTCTGAAAATCAACCAATCTTGATATAGTCAATTCAGTCAGTCAGTCTCAGTCAAATTAAACACAATTAAAAGTTGCTTCATAAGTTATTGTATTTTTTTGATAGTAATGTAATATTTTATTTTTTTATGTGTTTCACGAGACGAGCAGGTTGCTCGCCTGATGGTAAGCAATACGCCTGTCCATAACAGTTGCAACAACACCCAGAACTTAGTTTTGCAAAATCCTGCGCGGCATTGTACTGCGCTCATCTTCCTATTACAATTGGCTCTTAAGTATCATAATGCCCAGTAATAAATTTGCCAGTATAATGTAACGATTTAGTTCCAGACGAGAGAAACGAGAAACTTACGGAGATGGAGCAACTGGCACGAGTGGAAGCTCAGACGATGCGTTCGCGGACGCGCTCTCTATGCCAGAACGGGAAGATGTAAGTCATCCACTTCAATAGTCAGCTTCATATTAAAAACTAAACTAAAATATTATTATTAGGGACGATTGGTGGACTGTATAATGAAATGAAAACACTTTAGATAGTTACTCGTTAATTTTATAATAGTCGAACTAAAAATCACCTATATTGACAAGACCCAAATCAAAACCAAAGACAAACGCCCATAAAACATTGTCAGTAAAAAATAGCTAAACAAAAAGAGGTTGCACCAGCCAGTCGCCAACATTCCGGACCCCTAGTGGAGCACTAAACTCTGGTGGCAACTGACTGGGTATGTGCAACAAGCGGCAGAAGCTTACGGACTGGTCGGCGCAAGATACCTCCTTTGGTAGCAACGTCTGCGACACGAACCAGTCCGTCAGGTCCTGGAAAGGTTTTGTTTATCCTACCAAGAAGCCAAAGACCCCTTGGTAGTGTATTGTCCGCTATAAGGACCACGTCACCCTCGCATAATCCAGACTCGCTTCTGTTTCGGCCTCGTGGAATCAGAGTAGGCAGGTACTCAGCCAGCCATCTTGCCCAGAAATGTTCAGCCAGCCTAAGAGCGAGCCGCCAATCAGTCGCTCGTAATGAGTCTGCATCCGGGAGTTTGCAGGGCCATGATGTCACTGATGAAGAGCCGAGGATGAAATGAAAAGGCGTTATAGCCTCGGGGGCGTCTGGTGAGTTTGGTACATAAGTCAATGGCCTGCTGTTGACGATCGATTCCGCTTCGATAAGCAACGTGGTAAGAACTTCTTTTCGAGGTGCTCTGTTCTTTAATGTGACTCGTAGAGCTGTCTTCACCGAGCGTACCAGCCTTTCCCACGCTCCACCCATAAATGGCGAGGCAGGTGGAATGAAACGCCAAGAGATCTTGCGGCTGGTCGCGAAGTTTTCTACTTCCTCATCGTAGAGTGATGCAAGCTCACGCTTGGCTCCAACAAAGCAGGTTGCGTTGTCGCAGAAGATTGTAGCTGGAGTCCCTCGCCGGGAAATTAGGCGCCTAAGGCTCATTATTGCAGAGCTAGATGATAATGAAGCGACTACCTCCAGATGTAGAGCTCTTGTAACAAGGCATGTGTAAAGAGCCACCCACCTCTTTTCGCGTCGTCGGCCATTTGCAACTTCTATGGGGCCGAAATAATCTAAACCAACATGCGTAAACGGCCGTGTGTGGTGGTCTAGCCGCTCTCGTGGCAAGTCGCCTGTTGCTGGTGTTACTAAACGACCATTCTGTCTTCTGCATTGTAGACACCCTTTGGCTATGCTTCGGATGGTAGCCCTAGCCCGAAGAATCCAAAATGTCTGCCTTATTTCATTGAGCACAAGCTCATGGTTCCCATGTCCGGCTTCAGCGTGTTTATGCAAAATGATTAAGTGTACAATACGATGACGACCGTCAAGAATGATCGGTGACTTAACACTCTCACTCACCCCAGGAGCGGATTTTATTCGTGAGTATAATCTAATCAGACCATCTTTGTCAAGAACCGGGGCGAGTGCGGCTATGCGACTGGTCTTGGGTACAGGTTGCGAGGCTTTCAAAATCTTCAGTTCTTCGGAAAAGCTGTCTATCTGAATCCTTGAGAAAAGCATCTTCTCTGCTTGAAGAATGTCATCAGCTGAAAGATGCGAGGGGGGCGTAGTATCATGAACAGATTTCGATAGTAAGCGCGGTGAACTGGATTTTGACCAAAACTTTCGTACGGCTTGGAAAACGCGGGCCGTAGATCTTAGTAACCGTAGCCAGCTGCTAAAACGAGCTGCGTCTGGAATCGGCGGAACTAACAATGGATTGTCTACAAGAAGCCCTACGTACTCCGGTTTTAACTCAGAAGTCCGTAAAACTTCGTCAATGATGTGTTCTGGTTCATGTGGCCATTCTGAGGGTGAATCGATGAGAAAAGATGGGCCAGCGAACCATCTATGCGATGATGTAAATTCAAAATGCTTTGGCTTAGTAGCATCGTCTGCGATGTTGAGTTCGCTAGGAAGCCATTTCCAATTGGATGGATTCGTAAATTCTAAAATTTCGCCTAACCTGTGGGCTACAAACGGCTTAAAACACCGCGCGTCGCTGCGAATCCACTTTGAGACCGTGGTGGAGTCAGTCCAGTAGAAAACAGCGGAAGGTTGTGTCCGATGAGCATTCAAAATAGTTTGTGCAAAACGCGTCGCGATCAGAGCAGCCTGCAGTTCAAGACGCGGAATAGAAAGTGGCTTTAAAGGTGCAACACGTGCTTTGCTGCCTATCAACGCTAAACTAACTGAACCATCAACGAACGCATAGCGCCAATATGCAACGGAGGCATAAGCCTGTTCCCCCCCATCGGCTATAACGTGAAGTTGAGTGCTGCACTGCTCTGATTTGCCTACGTACCACCGCGGAATACGGAGATTAGCTACAGAATCAATCTGATCAAACCACGACTTGCAGTCGACTTCATACTTGGGTGGGATCGGCGAATCCCAGTCAGTCCCTTCCCTCCATAATTTTTGTATCAAAATTCTACCTTGGATAACTATTGGCATGATCAGTCCTAAAGGATCGTAGACGCTCATAACACTGGAGAGTAAACTTCGTTTAGTTATCGTGCATACGCCACTGCGATTGCCACACGTGCGAAACCCTAAAGTATCGTTCAGAGGATTCCACTTTACGCCTAAAGCACCTACGTCATTATTTAAAGGCAAGTTGACATCAGAATTCGAGTCGCTACAAAGCTCTTTGGGTACTAAAGCAAGTGCCTCGGGTACGTTCGATACCCACGAACGCATTTCAAAACCACACGAGTTGTGAACCGTTACTATATCGGAGGCTAAACGTTTCGCGTCGGGGAGGTTAAACTCACTCCCAATATAATCGTCCATGTAGTGGTCGTGAATAATCGCGTGAGTAGCAGCTGGATATTTGTGCTCAAATTCCTTAGCATTTTTGTTTTTAATTAACATTGCTATAAAAGGGCTAGATACAGCGCCAAAAATTAAAGACGTCATCCTATATTCTTTGACGGTATCCTGAGAGTTCCCCTTGCGCCATAAAAACCGTAGCGCATCACGATCGTTTTCTTTCATTTTGATTTGAAGAAACATCTCCCTTATATCGGCATTAAACGCGATCGGTCCTTCTCTAAAACGAAACAAAATGTTTAAAAGAGACTGCAATAGATCCGGACCTTGCAGTAGCATTTCGTTCAAACTTACACCTCTAGTGACAGCTGCTGCGTCGTACACCACCCTCAACTTACGCTTCTGAGGATGGTACACACCAAAATGTGGTAAGTACCATCTCAAAGAAACGCCAGCCGAGGACTTGTCAGTGAGAACGTTGTCGTGGAAGGTAGAGGGCGCGCATTCTTCTGCATAACCTTTTTGAACTATGCTTTCAATATATTTTTTGTAAGCTAACGCAAGTGTGCTATCTTTGGCCATCTGTTTTTCGAGAGACTTAAGTCGTGATAAAGCGTGAGGGTAACTATCTGGAACGTCGTTTGTTACCCTTTCCTTCCAAGGCAAGCCTACCTCAAAACGTCCAGTAGCCAGTCGCTGAGCGGAAGACTCTACCAAACTTACCGCACGTGCATCGTCATTGTTTTGTCGGGTGGCAAGCTTCTGGATGCCTAAAGAATCTATTTCATATTGTTTTTTGATTAATGCCTCAAGAGAGTTAATTGTCCTTGACGCGTAATCTACCTCACAAACATTGTTGACAAATTCTACTGGTTTAATCGACGGGGACATAGCGCCGTGTAGAGCCCAGCCCAAAAGCGTTCTTGAGGCAACAGGTTCGTTTTTCTTACCTACTCTCATCTCACGGCTTAAAGACAAATGCCAATCGGCCGCTCCAATGAGCACAGTTGGCGTAGCGTCTTGATATTTCAACATAGCCGACAGATCCAACAAATGGTTGTATTTTGATAAATCAAGCATGTCGGTGCTTTGCGGAGTTAGACAAAGAGGGGTAATACTGCGTGCGCCTTGGACTAAGTGGCGTTCAGGCATGTCGCGCCCTCGAATGTAAAAATTGACAAAGCATACCTCAGTGTCGAGGTACATACCGCCTACCCCTGTGATACGTAGTTTCTGACGGTTTGTGGTGTCAGCTCCGATGCGCACCGCTACGTCACCGTCGATAAGTGTAGCTGTGCTGCCCTCATCAAGAAGCGCAAACGTATCAAACGTGCCGCGTAGACCTTCTAAAGTGACAGGTAGAATCTTGAGCAGTCCCCGCCTACCAGCTGCAGGTACCCCGATCGTATTAGCCACCACGTTGCCGCCGTCAGCTTGAGGAGGCACGATAGTGTCATTCTTTGGTGAGCTCTGCAGAGAAACAATATCATTAGCGGAGAGGTTACTATTAGATACCGATTTGTCACCGTGAAGGAGGGCGTGGTGGCGCCTGTCGCAGCTACTAACACCGCATCGCTTAGCCTGGCATGTGTTCCATGTATGTGGGCTAGACTTTAGGCATCTATAGCACGTTTTGGTTTCTTTTATCCAGCGCCATCTATCGTCAACCGAAAGCGATGAAAACGCTTTACATGTTTTAACAGAGTGGGGCCCTTGTTTACAGTATGCACACTGTGTCGTTTTGTCATTCGAGGTAGTAGCATGAACATTCAAATCTTTCGTTACGTTTGGCTTATAAAAAGGTGGCTTACTTTGCGACGAGCTCGGCGTTACGTCAACCAAAAAGTTGTAATTGAGTTGTCGTTCAGCTTCGATAACTAAGAACCTAGAAAGCAACTCTAGTTTAGTAATCGTTGGTTCAAAAGGTTTGTGAGTGGCTGCGTAATCCGTAAAACGGTCTCGCGTGTGTTCATTAAGTTTTAAAAGGACCGTACGAAGAAGCTCGAGTGATGATAGGTACTCGTGCTGCTGAAACAATTTTATAATGGCAACGCAGTTCCTCAGCTTGTTGGCCAGAATGTTTAAATGTTCTGCGTTACCTATTTTAATACTGCGTAGACCGGCAATCTCGTGTGCGACCAGCTGCTCTGGACGCGCGTAGTTTTTCTCCAAAGCAGTCATCACCTCCTCGGGATCTTGTGCCTGCCATAAAATTGAAGAAACGGCTGCCCGGGCGGCACCACGAACGGCGGATGTTAAGCGAGCTAAATTATCTGCGGGCGTGAAAAAGGTTTTAGTTCGCTCATACGTACACTTGAAAGCTAACCATTCATCTATATTGCCTGTGAAAGGAATCAGCTCCGGCTTTCTCGGGCGGTCGGGTAAAGATGAAATAGCCTTCGCAAGCTGAACAATCGGATCGCCTTTCGCTCCACAAGTAGTGTTACCTACGGGTGCTTGAACGTGTAATACTCGTGGTTGTGGGTCAAGTGCCATGTTTGGTGCGTTTTGGTTGCCCACCCACGTTGTTACACGTTCTTTGTGCGAACTACGGTAAGAGACGCTACCAGACCTGTCAGAATGTGCTTCCAGGGAAGCAAGCTTTGCGCACAGCTCCAACTCGTCAGCTTTTTGCTGTTGAAGCGCAAGTTCGTGCTCTCGCTCCCGCTCGCGCTGTTCACGTTCGCGCTCGCGCTGTTCACGTTCGCGCTCGCGCTGTTCACGTTCGCGCTCTCGCTCTGCTAGCTTGCATTCACGCTCTACGCGACGTTGCTGAATTGCGGCCTCTATGGCCAGTTTTTTAGCTAGAATAGAAGAGTTTGAAGAGCGTCTTGTGTATGTTGACTGACCTCTGTTTCCGTGCGGCTGATGTTGAAGACCGGACCTAGCCGGGAGTACAGTCGTTTCTTGCTGTGCAATGTTTGTAGTAGCTCCCGCCGCCAGTTTAGAACCTTCAGCGATGTGCGCCGCTTGATGCGATCCGCTCGGCTGCGGCTCGGCGTGCTCGCGGAGAGGGGGCGGAGAATTGTCCTCGCGATGTGCTTCGCCTGGGCCTTGTGTCGTCGGATTCTCATATTGCGATTTAGTTTGACTACGAGTAACTACCATTGTGAAAATGACGTTTGTGAAAAAAATATAATATGAAAACTAGGATGAAATGGTATAAATTTAGGCTTCGTAAGGACCAAATATTAGGGACGATTGGTGGACTGTATAATGAAATGAAAACACTTTAGATAGTTACTCGTTAATTTTATAATAGTCGAACTAAAAATCACCTATATTGACAAGACCCAAATCAAAACCAAAGACAAACGCCCATAAAACATTGTCAGTAAAAAATAGCTAAACAAAAAGAGGTTGCACCAGCCAGTCGCCAACAATTATTGTTTACTAACCGGCTACACTCACAAGAATAAGTCGAGACACTCGACCGGTGTTCGAGCGGTACAGACGCTCATCTTCACGGAGTACGTGCGGTCGCGGCGAGCGCTTGGCGCGACCGCACGTACTCCGTAAAGATGAGCGTCTGTACCGCTCGAACACCGGTCGAGTGTCTCGACTTATTCTTGTGAGTGTAGCCGGTTAGTAAACAATAATATGAATAATACTCACGCTAGTTTTAATAAAATATTATTGTTCGTAACAGTATCCTTTTCAATATAGAGTTTGCATTAGTATATTGGCAGTTCTATCTTCGCCATGTTTTTATCCGCTACGCATTATTTATTTACTAAACTGGATAAAAACTAAAGCGTTACAAAAGCAGCCTTCACCACGATACATCTAATTCTAAATATTATTATGGAAACTAAAGGCTAATGCTGTCGATTTAAAACTATCAACCTTGAATCAGTATTTTGAGGATCAGAAATGAAATGAAATGTATTTATTTGCATAAAATATGGTGGTTTGGTTGTTGGATAGGTCAAATTAATAGATAAATTGTATCACATATTTTGTCACATAAATAACTGACATGCAAAATTTAAAGTTAATAAAAATTTGAATCTATATAATAATTATAATACCATAAAGTCACAAGCAATTAATTTATACAAGATGTCAATTTAGAAAATTTAGAAAAAGTAATATTAACCTTACAACAAAGGAAGATTTATTTAAAGAAAACACAAATTCAACATAACCTAAAACAGTTGCTTTTTATTTGGTTGAAATAATAACAAAAACGAGTACAGAATTACAATTTAACACAATAACACAATAAATTTACACAAAAAAAGAAACATCCAAAATATTGAACCGACAGGAACAAATCACAACGAGCACGATGTTTACCGAGCGCTGGCGAGAGAAAAAGACGTGAGCTGGTGTGCTCAGTCGCACCGCTTTGTATACCCTTGGTAGGGTGATGGTCTCACATCAGCACGTATTTTCCTTATAGTATCATCATTACTTTTAATGTCAATTATTGTAATTGTATCAGCACCTCTCCTTCCAGAATGGGATTCCTCCGCCGCCGCGCTTCTTCCGATAGCCCCCGCCGCGAGCCGTTCATCATCAGCGCGCGTCCATTCTCCCCGCGCCGCACCACAGTGAGCAACAACGGCTATTACAAGATATGCTTTGTCAATGGCTCTGTGTGACGCGCACCCGCTTCTGTGCCAAGCAGCTGGATTTAAACCGACTGGGAAAGTTTTTTCATTAATTTTTGTAGTTGTAAGTGGGATTAAAAATGTCTATTACACACTTGATCTCGATTTAGATGAGTATTTGAAACACTACGCCTAAGTTCTTAAGGAGCTACGTTTTGAAGACTTTAATCGACACTATCTCTTGAGTCATTAAATGTTTGGTCATGTTTGACATATTTTGCTACAATATTGTTGTTTTTTAGGAAAACCCGCCGATCATCAGTCGTTGTTTGAATTAGGTATGATAATTTTTTTTCCATCTTTTCTCTAAAGTCTTATCCCATTATTTCCTGTTATTATTTTCAACTTCAAAGGGAATCATAGAAAAAGGAATTGGGTTTCAACTCTATGAATATAGCTACTTGCCTTATTACAATTAGTTCCATATTTAAATTCATAAGTTAACATAACCACACGGACAAAACTCAATTTTGTAAGCATCATTAACAGTTTGCTACTTAATAAAACATGGGGTTTGATAATGAAAAAACTTTCTTTATATATACACAAAACGTATACCTAGTAACGACAAAATACAATAATGTAACGCATCCATCATTTACAGTAAAATTATAAGTACCTACTTGATGATATTAAATTCTTACTTTAAAATATTGGTACATAAGCAATTGAATCCGAATTCGTTTCGATTTTTAATGTACTATACAAGAATAAAATAATTGATAAGAGTAACGTTTTTAAGAGGAATTTTTTAACTAGTAAAAAATACTTTTTCGAAATCACTAAGGTTTCTGTCGTTTTGAATCTAGCGTGTGGAAAATGTTTGAAAGAAATTAAAGTAATCGAAGAACGTAGTGAGAATGTTTGTCAAATTCATAGTTGATATTGTATTGGCCAATAAAATTGCCTTTGGAAATTTTAACATTTACTTTGTTAAATAGATAAATAAAATTAACGAATAGTTAGTAATATTCCCTGTTTCCAATATCTATCTTCGCTTTAGCCATTAATTTGTTATCTTTTATAAACTTTGTGAATGTCTTGGCACTAAGCTCATGTCAATTCTAAATTTCGCTAAACTTAGTGTTAAAGTTTAAATCCAGCTTATTAAGATGCTAATTTCTTGTTTTTGTTGATTGTTGAACTAATCTGTCCATATTTATTGGAACGAGAATAATTCTTGAAAATATATTTTATTAAAATATCACAGCGCTTTTCATTCTTCATCCTGCAGCTTAGCTGGAATCCTCTTTACCCCTTACTGCTAATCTAGAGTAGCTAACTTTGCAACTTCGCTATGTAAAATAATTATGATTGTATTCATTGTCACCGAGAAGTTTCTTTTGTTAATATCTGAATTAGCATTATTAGTTTTAAGACATTTTAATGTGTAAATTAAGATAATTTAAAATGTAAAAAATCTAACTAGGCGACGGCATACTAGCGCTAGAGTTTTCACTCATCGCATATCACTGATTAAAAGTAGTACTTTGATAACTTTATAATAGAACTAGCTGCACCCTGCGGTTTCACCCGTGGTTTCCCGGGACAGAAAGTAGCCTATGTGTTATTCTGATGTGTAAGCTATATTATTATAAAGTTTCATCAAAATCCATTCAGTAGTTTTTGCGTGAAAGAGTAACAAAGGTACATCCATACATCCATTCTAACAAACTCGCGTTTATAATATTAAAGTTAGTAATATAGAATATAATAATAATATATGATCACTTGATCTGTATTAAAGCGATAATTAATACAATATTTTTCCAGGAGAAGCAATTCGAGAAACGATTCTGGAAACAGGTGACTCGAAGACGCCAATCCTTGGGCTCCATCAGCCAGATATGAGGATGTGGAACTCAAGTGTGAACTGGACAAACTAAAATAACAGGACATTCAGAAAGTGTTTACTTTTGTGTAGTTTAGAC
The DNA here is from genome assembly GCA_951640565.1 of Petrophora chlorosata. Lineage (NCBI taxonomy): Eukaryota > Metazoa > Arthropoda > Insecta > Lepidoptera > Geometridae > Petrophora > Petrophora chlorosata. The sequence goes on along the minus strand of OX621189.1, from coordinate 2,458,097 downwards.
AAAAATGTAAACGGTCGAATATATTTAGATACGGATGGACCACGACTTGAAGATATTTCTGACGAAGACAATTTTAGTGTATTAAACAAATTGGGTGTACTGATACGAAACATTTTGGAAAGGATGCCAAATATGCTGAAGATGTATATGCCAAAATCGAATGGGACCTATCGACTTATTTCATATCGTAGATAGATACCAATGTATATGGTATAGATGCAGTTAAAGATCTTCATTTACTGGCCTTATGTAAGGTAGGCCTATTTGTAAATAATCAAAGAGCGGTCTAAAGTTTCTCTATGTAGTTGTACAGTAACATAGGATACCTATTGTTTTGAGCTTGTAGATTGTTATAGGTGTCCCAAGTTTTAGCTATCTTGTACGTATAGAATCTGTTATCTATTTCACATAATCTGTATATAGTTGTTTTCCTAGTTGTACCTGTTGTAATATATACTTTTATTCATCGATATATTTATAGTTCGTCCATTTTTCTAAAATATTTGCGCTGTATTTTATTAGTAGCACAATTTTAAATGATGTATGAATATTTAAAACAATGAATTGTAATGTGATGCGTAAAAGCTTCTTAAGTTACTTCATAACGAATTATTCTTAAAATTTTAAAATATATTTATGGATTTTGTAGATAACAAAATGTCGTCGAATTTATTAATTTTAAATTCAAACATTGTATGAATCTCGACATACCCTCATTTGTATACTTTACTCATTTCAAAATAAAATCCATACGATTTGAATTTTAATATGATTTTCATGTGTCATCTATTGGAGAATTTTAATTAGGTAGACCTGTCGCAGAAGAAAATGAATCTACAGACTATGGCAATAACATATACCTTCTCTTTGTTTTAAGATGAAGCAGTTATAACTCCAGATTTTTATATTTATTTATTTATTTATTTATTTCATAATTAAATGCTCGCTGCACATACAGCGACGCCAAGACGCACAACAAGCCACAACAGCGTTTTACATAATATAAATATAAAAACCTAATTACACAAAAATATTAATTTATAAAAATCATATGATATTGTCATTTATAGAAAAAAAAAATAATGAAAACAATAACAAATAATTAATTAACTTATAAAATGAATACATTTAGCTACAAACATACGGACATTCATAAAAAAGATGTCGACGTCTGGCTCACTAGCAATAAGGGCATTAAGTAGCGATACAGCTTGGGCTGTGGGAGCGAACTTAGCGGTCAGCGTGCGCACCGGCGGAGCCGCGAGCAGACGCTGCGCGTGCGGCCGCCGAGACCGCGCCGACGCGATCATCGAGCAGCGCGACAGAGTGGTAGGGTTGTCGATTATATAGGTATGTGATCGTAGGTACGTATGAAAAAATGTTAACGGGGTGACAGACTCAAATGATGAAGTCGAACTTCAATTAATTATTAACTACTAGCTGCGCCCCACGGTTCCACCCACGGTTTCCCGGGATAAAAAGTGTAGTAAAGTAAAAGGAGCCTATGTGCTATTCCAAATCCTAAAGTACCTACATACCAAATTTCATCAAAATCGGTTCGGTAGTTTTTGCGTGAAAGAGTAACAATGATCCATACACCCATACATACAACCTTGCGCGTTTATAATATAAGTAAGGATTGGATTGAAAAGGATATTTATAATAAAAAACATATAAAATGTTAAAGTATATTTGATTAAAATTTATCAAAATACATAGTTACATTCAAAAATCAATCTGTAAATTCTATTCTACAGTGTAAATCATTATGTTTTTTTAATTTGTAGATATGATAATATTAGTTTATCTTTGCTTAGCACCAAATTATTAGTTTTTCAAACTGGAAATAAAAGTCACGTGATAATATTTCAATAAATCCTTAAATCTAGAATATGTTCTAGAATATGTATTAGAATATGTTCTAGATGGTTTGTTAAATATGCCTTTCTAACATTTTGAAAGAATCGTCCTCGTAACACGACATATGAAGAATAGAAAAAATTTGGTTGCTCGAGCAGTTGGCTCGGCGGCCCAGTGGTTAAAGCGTCGGGACGGTTTTCCAAAGACGCAGGTTTCCCTGCCCGAGCAATATAATTTTTTCATCTTTCTATATATATTTTTTAATTGACATTTTTAATCTTTTTTTCAATTGACATTTATACATTTTTTGAAATATTTCCAAAAACATTATTTTATTTTAGAAGTTCATTTCCAGTTTCAAACTGTGTCTTAAAATTACAACCAATTCGTTGAGCTCATCTTGTACAATCCCTTGCCCGTTCCCTTCACGGCATAGCAACCCAGGCAAGCGGTGGCGATGCCGGCTTGCCTCGACCGCTAGGCTTTACTCACCTTTACTAATACGAATATTTACAAGCTAGATATAACTGGCAGAAAATATAAGGTAAATTTAAGAAGCATGATTGGGACCTCTCTGTATGTAGTTCTTCGAAATCATACTAAAAACATATTGAATATAACAAAGTTGGGTGTCCCTATCACTTCGACAGTTCTTTATTTCGACCCGACACTTACTTCGACAAAATATTGTTCGACAAGTCATTGTTTCGACTGAACATAATTCGACAAATATTAGTTCGACAAAAAATACCATAGATAACTAGGATTCCCTGTATCTAGAGAAGCCCCTAACTAGGATTCCCTGTATCTAGAGAACCAGGAACTACGAGGACCATTGTCCCACAACACCTAGACATGAAACAAATGCTTGCGTTTTTTCTGTCACTAATATTTTTCCCGTCGCGGGAATCAAACCCGCAACCTCAGTGGTATATGAGATTTGAGCCAACCTGCCCAACCACTACACCACAGAGGCTGTCATTTTCCCAAAGAATTAAAATTATTTTGTTCATTTTTTTATGTTCTTAGAGTTTTCAATGTGTGAAACAGGTCCATTTTTACATAAATTGTGATATTCACTGGTTTAATAAAAAGCATGCTATTTTGGCACGATGTTAGTAATTAAAAAAAATATAAACGATGATTTGTAAAGTAATGGTAAAATACTTTTTACATAAAGATGGAAATTATTCTACGTATAAGACATTCCCATTACATTTCAACTAAATATTTATTAATCTTATCCTACATAACATTTCATTTATAACTGATTCAATACATATCTATATTTAATTATTTATTAGTATGTCACTTTATCAGGTAAGTAATTAGTCACAAAAGGACGGATTCATTAAGTACATACATACATTTAAAATAACACGGAATGTACGGATAAAAGGCAGTGAAAAATATCACTTATTTTGAGCATATTTTTATTTTTGTTTAAAATCACGCCATCTTGTGACAAAACTTCGCTACTTCAAATAACTCTGATTCTAGAAAACGCCATCTAGCAGTTTCTCCAAAGAACTATTATATCAAGGTGTCTTAGAAGCGTTATCTAGCGTAAACTTTAAGAACTACTTCTTTATTGTTCTGTGGTTGCACTTTAAATGCGTGAACTTTGATAGATCGTCTATGTTTTTTTTACATCAGTGTTTAACATTATTCTCTCCATTCCCGTGAGGATGCTTGGAAGGTCCTTACTTCGGATGACGTGAATGTGGTCAAGCCTTGAGGTCCTGAAAGAAAATAAATAATAATAAATAAATACTCCCAACTTCTAGAAGAAGAGAATCAAACCCGCAACCTTCGGAAGGATGCGTCAAATCTCATACACCACCGGGTGTATGAGATTTGACGCATCCTGCCCAACCATTGCACTACAGAGGCTTTAAATTTCAAGTCCTTTTCTTTTTTAAATTCGTAAGTCAATTTGTGATAGGCCAAAGTAATGAAAATCTATAGATCTAAGATATGGGCTTTCTTTACCCAGTTTAGTTCAAATGTCAATCTTTAACAATTGAGTGCCGTAACTTAAAACCATTAGTGATTATTTGATCTCTATAGAGTCAGACCCCCTACCCATATATGTCCCTCAAGCGTCAATCATATATGGTGTTGAGCTCAGATTAGGGTGTAGATTCACTGCGACAATGTCTTGTGATGCCATATATTGTCCTATTAACTTTATCTCAACTTGTAGTTATCGTATGTTGGTACAAATAAATGAGTTTAATTTATTTTCTTGCCTGAATCGACAATAATTACACCGTATCTCATTAGTCGCCGTGAAGATATACCTTAGTTTGAGTTCAACATGATATACGATTGGCGCTTGAGGGACATATGGGTAGGGGGTTAGTTCTTATTTCTTTTCCATAAATGGACTTCGGTCTGCCCCCGTACACATAGTATGTCCCTCCAGCACCAGTCAATTAGAACTCAACACGATATATACGACTGGCGCTTGTGGGACATATGGGTATGGGTAGGTTATGTAAAAGAAATTGATTAATTTTTTTTTTCAAAATTATACTTTGTAGACATTCCCTGAAATAATTATTTTTTTTATAATTACTATTTTCTTATGTTTTTGATTGCATCTTTTGTACCTATTGCATTAATAAACCATTTGATTTAAATTTTTTATATTTGATAATAGCTATCAAATACGTGCGATTACGTTCTTGCCGTTCGTGCCCCACTGATTCAAAACATGGCTTGGTTCCGTACAAAATGTAGATATTTACCTCTGACCCTGCGGCCGGGTGTGGGCGTGACGTCACCCTCGGGAGCGGTCCAGTGCTCGACCACCTCGCCGGTGGAGCGCGCGAGCGACGGCTGGCTCGCGGAGCGGTGGAGCGAGTGTCGGGACCACGATCTGAAATTAGACACTTTATTATAACACCAAGGTACAGTAAAAGAACAAAGATAGATTACAAACTAAAAGTAAGTGTCACAATAGGTGGTCTTATCGCTTAAAATCTCTTCTTCTCTTTTACTACAGAATACTAAGGGACAGAAGCATCACTCCGCAAAGAAATTTAAACAAATAGCAACTCTTGCTATGACGCAATTAAATTCAATTCAGCTCGCGTACTGCATACCTACCAGTCATATTAATCTACAGAGCGCCTCTCTTTCTATCGCATAGCTCTTACCTCTTCTGACGCGGCACGTGTAACGACGCGCGACCCGCCGTCGGTGTCCGGCTATGTACTTGTAGCTTCGTACCTACAGTGCGGAGTACGCTAGGCCTGCTTTTACTTAAATATTCGGAAGTTCTTTTTTCTTTGTGTCCAACATGGTGGATATTAAAGGACCAAAGGCCTAATCTATTGAACTATATCAAAGTTTCTTTTTTCTTCGTCCGCGAAGAATTCAATTTATAGTTGTTCATAAGTTAGTGTACATTTTTCCGGGATAAAATGCCTACGAAGTACATAAGTCATTGGTGCAGGGCCGAGTCGGGATTCGAACCCAGGTAAGTCGGATCGATAAGCGCACGAGTCCCCGCTGAGCCATACTCGCTCTTAGTATGATTTTAATTTTGATACGGACATAGGTACAAGTTTATGGCCAGATATGCGTACGAATTTGAATACGGAAACTACGGATACAGACAAGACACAACCACAGACACGGATACAAGTACAGACATGGATGCGCATACCTTCAGATATAATTCCTTTACATGCCATGTCACATTCGCATAGCCACGCTGAATAAAGAAGACGGTAACTTACTGGTTCTGATGGAAGGGATGTTCACTGTCGCTGTCGTCGTCGTAGTACCTTCCGAGCTGAGTACCAGCCGACACTTCGGAATGAGTGTCGGCTTGCTCTCGTGCGTAGTCTACCATCATTTCAGACATCGATCTGTGGTGTAAAAAAATGTGTATCAGTAAGTGGATGACTTTGTTATACTGGGACATTAATACTCCGACCTTATTGTGTTTAATCACTGAACATTATTCTGGTGTATGGGGAGTCTTTAGTTTCGGGGATGCGGGATGTAATTCGGTAGTTGTATATAGACATTGAAATGATAAAGATTTTAGTAAAAAGGTATGTGTTAATGTTTCAAAAGATTAGCCAATATCATAATCTCTTGCTGACACCGGGTAAGGACTATTTCCATGGTAAGAGTAGTCTTGTAAATCATAAATTGTGTGACTGTGCTACGTGTTCTCAAAGTTTAGTAATTGCTAAAAAAGATATGTTACGTTGTTTGCTGCGGTAGTTAGAGGTCATTCTTACCTCATGTCAACATGATCGCTGAGGTAGTTACAGGCTATTCTTACCTCATGTCAACATGATCGCTGCGGTAGTTAGATGTCATTCTTACCTCATGTCAACATGATCGCTGCGGTAGTTAGAGGCCATTCTTACCTCATGTCAACATGATCGCTGCGGTAGTTAGAGGCCATTCTTACCTCATGTCAACATGATCGCTGCGGTAGTTAGAGGCTATTCGTATCTCATGTCAACATGATTACTGCGGTAGTTAGAGGCCATTCTTACCTCATGTCAACATGATCGCTGCGATAGGAAGAGCGACGAGAGCGCTGTGGCTCGCGGAGGGAGGTTGCGTCGGAATCGTACTCGTACAGAGTGGGGAGCGAGCTGCGACGGGAGCGGGAGTCCCATTCAGACTTCTTGCGGTAGCGGTTCTGGAATAGGAATAAGGGTTTAGAAATGATGCTCCATGAAAATACACGCTAAAAATATGTAGAAGACATTTGATTTTCTTCCTTTATTTTTTTTATTAATGGTGAATTGTACCTTGCCAGGAGTTGTATCTTGCCCGGAATTGTACTTTGAGGTGGTGCTGAAATCCAGATAATCCATCCTGATGATGTGGTTCTACCGTACAAAATCTAGCGTGACCTTGGGACATATCATCATTAAGGTTCTCAAATAAATAAGGAACGTACCTTGGGTTTATCCGGGGGTGGAGCCAGGATCCTAATGATAACTTCCCACTTGGGCGGCGAGTAGAGTGGCGCAAAGCGGTGGTCGTGCGCCACTCGGGAAAACTCCTCGCGGGTCGACGACCTCGCCAGCTCGCGGCGCAGCGTGCTCTCGTGCGTGATGACCTCGCGCCAGCGAAGCCGCTCCTCACGCGTAAGGCGGTATGCGCGCTCGCTTTCTGAAAGAACCTGGAACCAAGGGGTTGATAGTGATGATTTTCATTTATTTTCTTAAAATAATCTCCAAAAATAATGAGTTGTAAATTCCGACGCCGACTCGGAAGCCGAATTCGACACCAACGCCGATACCATTGCTGACACCGATGTGGCTGAAGCTATCTATATATATTCTAGATTGATATATCCATAATACTATATGAAGTAGAGTTTTACTATGGAGTCTACCCTGAAGAATCGTCTGTGTGCTAGCAGTTGGCATTACATCCCTACTGCTAGGACAATCTAACTCTATCCTGAGCTTTCGTCTTCAATACCCTCGACAACACGCTCCAGGTGGTCAGCACGCACTGGCTCTGGTTCTGTTCGCGTGGAGACAGCTCGACCAGAAGAAACAGCAGACCATGTCTGACTACTGAGCATTATTCGTAGAAACCTGTGATGCACATAATGTCAACTAACCTCATCCTGAGCTTCCGTCTTCAACACCCTCGTCAGGACACTCCAGTTGGTCGGCACGGGCGGCGCTGGCACCGGTTCTGGAACATCTTCGTCATCTTCCTCCCTGTAGAGGGGGTTGCGGGCGGGAGGCAACTCAGGTAGGAGGGGCAGTTCAGCAGGAGAGCGTGGACCAGGAGGGTACGCTTGGGATGCTGTTTGTTTGATAAGCTCAGGGGAGAAGAGGTCAGGGCCACCCTTTCCTGGAAAGAAAATTTTGTCTATTTATTTTTTTATCCTTTAAAGATTCTTTGAAGACTTCTGCGAACTACTGAACCAAATCGAATAGCATAAAAAATAAGCATATGCTCCTACAAAGGTAAACCAACCTTCTGGAAGGTTAATTTCCGTCGTCGGGGAATCAAAAAATAAATATTGGGTATGGCTGATCGAACCTAAAAATTTAATTTTACCAGTTTAAGCCACTTGTCTAAGAAGCTTAAAACCCCTAACGGTATTGACTCACCAATATACTTCTGTGGCGGTAACGACAACGGAACCCTCTCCATCTTCGGCGTCAAAGTCATGCCCGACGCACTGCTGATATCAGAGAAGTTCTCCCACTGGGACTCCGGCAGCGTGTGGTTCCTAATAGTGACGTCAAACTGCGGCGGCGGCGCCGGGACCTGCTTGAATTCTGTGACGAGGCGCTTGTGCCGCTCGATGTCTTCGATGGTCTTCTTCTCGGTGATCGTTCGGAGGAACACGTCGTCTACCACGTGAGACGTGATTTCTGGTTTCCTGTGAAAATACAAGAACTTTAGTGAAATTGGCAGAAGCATGAACAAAAATAATCTTATTGTTGTATTAACAATCTATATTCACCGACGGGTTTAAAAAAAAATTACAGGCAGATTCGCCTTCCGAAGATAGGTCAGTAAGAATGCTGAAACATCAGCTTCCTACATCAAGTGGTATTGCATATCTCTACCAACAACCAAAGTTTTAAAGGTAATTATCCTGTTGTGCTATAGGTACCGATGGAGATTGATCATAATATATATTATATTATGATGACACAATCTTCCTTCTTACCTGGCTGGCATGATGGGCGTTTCTGGCATAGGCTCCAAACTTTCCATGAAGGTTTCTTGTTGTTCTGTCTCCAAACGCTCTCTCATCACGGGAGGTGGCGGAGGAGGTTTCTGTATAAAATCAAGTTATTTATTCAGAAAATGGGAGTTTCCTTCATATTACTGATAAGCTCGAAGCAGCAGCTCAGAAAATAGGATTGTCTTATTCTAAATCGCCCTTTGACAAGGTAAGACTCATGTTGCTAAAGGTTTTTCTACTTTCCCATCACCACTGAAAAGTGCGAATGTTTATATTGCAAAGGTTAGTTTTGCGCTATTGCCTGCGAGCATATTGTTATTGGTTAGTCAAGAGACATCCAGATAATTATATATGAAAGAATTGAAAACCTTACTGAAGAGTTTCTAGGTGTGAAATAGCCTATATTGTATCATGTTCAACACTGCTCTTGATGAAAATATCGACTGAGATCGTACAGTAAAAAATATTTTGTAGCCATAAAGAATGAAATACTTCACTCAGAAGATCACGACAAACAAAAATAAGAAAACAAACAATTTGATAGCAGTACATCAAAAAAGGTAGAACACCTTCCAAATTCTTTTGGATAGAAATAGCAAAGAGCAGATATGGATGGAAAAAGATAGGGAGACTTCTGCAGTAGTGGGACACAATCCGTTAATTAAAAAAAACATAACACAAAAAGCTCATACTACTAATACTCATTTAAACACCTTTCACCGCCACCTTCAACCAATATGGGATGAGCCTCACCTTAATATGGAACATCCTTGCATGAGATCCGTCCGTGACCTCCGTGACAGAGTGCGTGTCAGTCATCTCCGTATTCAGCGAGACGATGGACCGCGGCCGACGTGACCACTCCTGTTAGTCGTGACACGTGTGAGATGGACAATGGGACAAATATTGTCGGGAGTGAAAAGTAGCTATGAACTTATTTTGTGTCGCGGATTAAAAGTGGTAGTGAATTTGATTTAGATGCCTGTGTTAGTGGTAATCAAAAAATGAGGTGTATACCAAGTTCATTGGAGGGAATTTGTCAAACGTGCTGCCAAACCGTGCAACTTAATAATTATCTTATGATTTATTAGTCACAAAATCAAAGGTTAAAACAACAAATCAAATGTTATCAGATTATTCAGCTTCGCAGCAAAGTCTTTTTACCTCTACTAACTAGAACATGGCTAAAAAAGTATATTTAGATTTTCCTCTAGAAATAATACCTAAGTGTTTTAGAAGTGCTCGTACATTCCTGGTATTTGAAAACAGTTTTTTCGATCTCTTGTAGCCCGCTTAAACGTTCCTTCTCTCAGAACGTGTACCTTCTACTCCCACTTTGGTGTCACTTAATATGAGACAAATTTGACTCGCCTATCTGGTCGTACCTTACCCACAGTTAAATTTTCAAATAATTTATCATACCTGTCTGTCCCTGTTAACCTGCGAGTATACCGCAGGCGGGCGCGGCGGTCTCTCGGGCGGGGGGAGGTGTGCGGCACGCGCGGGAAGGGGTAGAGCCACAGGTGACACTGTGCGAACTGATTCTTGGCGCTTGTGTTGCATTTCTTCTAGCATTGATTGGTGTCTATGGGGAACGGGAAAGTTTGGTTAGTTGGTTGGTTTTGACATGTTTTTGGATATAAATCAAACACGCCACGTTTTATTCTTGTTTAGAATTTTTTTTTAAAAGTACAGCAAGCTTGTGCAATAGTGTAATTTAATTAAGTAATTAGTTTAAAAATGAAAATAATTTCTTGTACAATTATAACGGACGTATCCATTCATATTGGAACGGAACTTCTGAAAATCAAATCATATGCCCAACTAAAACTAATTATGGGTATTTTCTTTATTAACTAGCTTTTACAAAAGATCAGCTATATATAAAAAGGTCCTCAAGTAATATGTTGCGCATTATTTTTGTAGACTAGTTCTAATATTAGATATTGTCAACTCACCTGACACTGCCTCCATCGGTCTCAGTAACAGTGATGGTGCTGGGCGGCGACGGCGGCGCGGGCGGGCGTTGAACCCGCACCCTCACGTCAAACGCCGGTGGCGCGACCCCTGCGCGGAGGCGGCCGTTAGACGCGCTAGTCTCGTGCGCTTCGCCGTAACCTTTGGTTAAGTGGTTAAAGAGTTAATTTTATTATTTTATTAGTTAAGCTGAAATGAGTCCGCCTTAGGTGTAGGAGCGGAGCGGAGCAGACGCGAGCGAGCAAAATTAAACTAATAAATACGATTCTCGTAATTTTTCGCAAATCTTTGGTGAACAACCGTAAATGAATATAAAGATATAATTTAGAAGTGCGGTGTAAGTTATTAGCTCTCTATGTTTATATTAATGAATGGACATCGTTTTAATTTTTTTGTGACAAAATCTGTTATTATTCTGAGTTAATAACCGGCTACATTCACGGTTTACCACTCGACCGGCTCAAATTATGAATAATAAATAATACTCACGTTAGTTTTAATAATAATAAATCTGTTATGTCCAAACTGTTATTGACATAATTACATAAGTTAAAATTAATTTAAAGCAAACTCAACATCACTACATATTATAAAACAAAGTCGCTTTCTCTGTCCCTATATCCCTATGTATGCTTAAATCTTTAAAACTATGCAACTATTAAAAAACCGCATTAAAATGCGGTTTTTTTAATAGATGGAGTGATTGAAGAGGAAGTTTGTTATAATAACCGTGCGAAGCCGGGGCGGGTCGCTAGTATTAAATAAGTTTGTAACTGTTCTCCAACTAGCGTCGATCTTTTACATCATAAGTTTTTTATTACACCAGAATTTACTAGATGGCGTATGAGTCGAGTTAGCCCGCGGTGGTGAAATTCTCCGCGGTCACAATGTAGTATGTGAAATTTAATAAATTCCTGAAGCGTTCCGGAGACCTGACAAAAGTTTTATTTCATGGCTCGATATCCCTTTGGACAGTTACTATTTATAAACTTATTATTGCTCTGATGGCAAGCAATACGTCAGCCCATAAAAGCAAAAGCACCACCCAGAACTTTGTTTTGTAAAATCCTGCGGGGCACTGCACTACGTTCATCACACTGAGACAATTAGCTGTTCAGTCTCATAATGCCTAGTAATTTCGCTGGCTACAATGCCCTTCAAGCCGGAACACAGTAATGCTTGCGCACTACTGCTTGGCGGTTGAATAACTGGCAAAGCGGTGGTACCCACCCAGACGACCTCTCGCATACGAGGAACCTACCACCAGTAAGTAGTATTATCTTGAAACTTCGTTCGATTCAAATGTAAGAACCAAACATCCTCACCGCAAAAAATCTACCCTGAAGATTTTTTGCAGTGAAAAATTTGTCACACCTGGTATAACTTTTTCTGCGTATTTTCCTGACATCACGCGACTTTCTACAAGACTTACCTTCGCTGTGGTAGCTCTCGTCCATCATGAAGGCCTGGTTGACCTGCGCATGCTCGGCCTCGCTCGGCGTCTCCGAAGGGTAGTCGGAGGGAATCGTGTCGGATGCCACACTGGCAGCCTCGCCCACCGGGTACACCGGGTGAGCGCGGGGGATTTTCACCTCTGCGGGTGACGGGATAAGGACGATTATTAAATGTATGGTCTTTATGAAAATAAACACAATTATGACTCTCCTACTATACGGATATAGCGCAGGGGTTTTCACCTCTGTGTAAGGGGATAATGATGATTATTAAATGTATGGTACATGAAACTAAGCAAGGTCATATATCACCTAACTAAACGGAAATACGCGGAGCGCGCAAAGGGTTTCTGATGTGTATCTGTTCCTAGCAGGTCTGCTAGGTTAAGCAACATTCGCTGCGGCCATCACTTGGATGGGTGACCGCTTGTGTGATATTTACATCTGAGCGCTACCGTGCTTCGGAAGGTTGTTGTCAATAACAGTCGTTAGACTATGTCGGAGGCCTTAGAGCAATCTATGTCTCCGACGCCGTAAATGTGAATGTGAATACGAATACTAATACGCATACGAATATAAATACAAAATACAAATACAAAATCTCTTTATTGCATAGTAAAGATGGGTACCTATATAAAGCAATGACAGTTTCAAACAGAGGAAGACGAGTGACACAGTTTGAAAGATGGACCTTTTCAAGTGTGTCTCGCGACACACTTGCACTTAGTCGCGCTTAGACCACAGTCGTGAACGCTTGTGCCTTACGTGGTCGTACTTTCAACAAAAACTCATTAAAGATGCCTGCATGTTTATTTAGAAAGTGTTATAATCACATATGAAAGTAAAATAAGGCACATGGGATTACTTTCCACTCGTAGGTATGAAATATCCATGATATTTTGATAAAAAATAAAATATTAATATCCTTCCACCATATTTGTGAGAGCGAGTTAGCCAATGGAAATAGTGGATAGAGAGACACGATACGCGATATTATTCATCTCGCTCGCACGCATTGACTGGCGCCTCTACCCATCCTTGTTATACACACTGCCTAACTTGTGTAGTCGGAGAGTTTCGGAATCATTCGTGCGCCGCCGCCGCCGTCGAATCGTAGCCGGTCTAAGAAACTGTAATGTATTCTGTGCCGCAGCGAGCCCAAGCTTTTAGATTAAAATATTAGCGCGTCACTCGCCTTCCTCTGTTTGAAACTGTCACTGATATAAGGTTGAAAACCCTGCCCACGTCTTTAGTTTATCACTGTGTTGCAGTATGTAGTTTCTTCCCCTTAACTAGGATCAAATATACCTATACAACAGAAACTTAATTAATAACTACGAATATGAATAAGAATACAAATATTAATATGAAAATTGGCTCTTTATTTACCTGGCAAGCTCTCTCTACTGACGATAGAAGCCGAAGAGTCGTCGATAAGTCTCCTCGGCGGCGGCAGCGCGCGCCTCCGCAAGCAGAGGTACGACACGCCCAGCCCGAGCAGCAGCAGAGTGAGGAACAGGATCGCGCAGATTATCATCAGGATGTGGGTTCCAGCGAGCGGTGCCTTCGCTGGCAGCGGGCCTTGCTCCGGCCTGGAGGAAGTATAAGATGAACTCAGTAACGAGAGTTTTTGGGAGAAACAAACATTGCTGTTTTAAATTTTTACTACGAAAATTTAATCAAATGAAATTTGTCCCTTTAAAATTTCAATGTTACATGGGCAGGAAGATTTGTAATTTTCCATTGATATACAAAATAATCACTTAATGTAATCGCCAATCACACTAATATTATAAATGCGAAAAAATTTGCTCGAACCCACTAAACCCTCCCCCCCCCCCCGTGAGTAGTCCTCTGCTGTGGTGGGGCGTGATGGAGTCGCGCTAGGATTCATAAAAATCTTTATAATTCCTTAATTTAATGTACTCACGTAAATATAAGGGGGTTGAAGACTGGCTTGGGCACGATGGGCGGCGGGTAGCGGCACACGATGGTGATGACCTCGTCTCCGTCCATCTCCAGCCCCGGGTGGAACCGCACCACGATGTTGTTTGTGAAAACGCGGAGAGGGTCCTGGAGGGGAGGAAGAGGGGGTAAAACAATGTAAAAGAGGGTAACTTAGGGGGGGGAAACTTAGGGGGGTACTTATTTCTGCACACGATCGTCTATAATATATTGTCTCACTATAACCTACGGATGTCTGGCAGAGATCGCTGCTTAGCGATAACAACGCCTATTGTTCTTATCAAGTAATTCCTAAGTGCAATAAAGTATTTTCTATCTATGTACCTAAATCTAAGGCCTCACCGGGAGTCCATAGAGAAGTCGCCAGCATCCGTAGCTAAACAATTCTATAAAAATGTCGACACTTAGCGACAGTTTAAGGACACCATCTTCATCATCAGCTAATCATGTTCCCACCGCCGGGACGAGGTCCTTCTATTATATGGGCCATAATCCGCCACGCTGTCCCAGTGCGGATTGGTGGATGCCACATGTCTTAGAATTCCTTGAACGTGCCGGTTTCCTCACAATGTTTGCCTTTACCGTTTTTAGCAAGCCTGAGCGAGTGTGAAACGAGTTATTAAACAAAAATTCCTTTTTTATAACTTAATGTAACTGAATGACGAGACGAGCTGGTCGTTTGCCTGGTGGTAAGCAATGCGTCAGCCCATAAAAATAACAGCACCACCCAGAACTTTGTTTTGCCAAATCTTGCGCGGCGCTGCACTGCGCTCGTCACCCTAAGACAACTAGCTGTTGAGTCTCATAATGCCCAGTAATTTCGCTGGCTACAATGCTCTTCAAGCCGGAACACAGTAATGCTGGCGCACTTCTGCTTGGCGGTTGAATAACTGGCAAAGCGGTGGTGAATACCACCCAGACGGCCTCTCGCATACGAGAAACCTACCACCAGTAAACTGTGGTTCGTAACCAGATTCTGACCTGTTTCGTCCCGCATCCCTTGAGCGGCAGTTCCAGCTTGTAAGACAGAGCGCCCTTGCCGGTGACCTGGCACGCAGAGTGCCGGTCGAAGTCAGCGTACGCGAGCCCGTAGAACTTCTCGTTAAATTTCAACTCGATCTGGAAGTAAAGTTTTGAATAGATAGATACGTAATATGATTTAATAATCGGCTACACACGGGTATTAGTCGAAGCACTCGATGGATTCTTCTATCTTTAAAGAAAGAAACTCTACATATGTACCAACCGTCACATAGATAAGCAAATTCTAGTTTCAAGAGTAAATGATAGCCCCTGTGGTGTAGTGGTTAGAGAGGTATGCTCTAATCTTATATACTACAAAGGTTGCGGACTCAATTTCCGCTACGAGACAAAAAAGCGCACGAAAAAAAAAGCGCAAGTATTTTGTTTCGTGTCTGGTGAGTGTTATGGCCTGGTTCCCTAGATATAGGTAGTCCGTTAAGATCAGGAAATATGTACCTACGTGATAGATGAACGAAAAAAACATAAGATGAGTAGAACTCTCTACCGGCATCTGTGGTGTAGGGGTTCGGCAGGTTGGCTCATACGCAATATCTCAAAGTCTCATACACCACCGAGGTTGCAGTATAGATTCCCGCGACGGGATCGAACTCGCAACCACGGATTGTGAACAGAAAAAATAAAAACGCAAACATTTGTTTCGTGTCTGGGTGTTGTGGGACCATGGTCCTCGTATTTCTTGGTACAAAGAATCCTTGATAAGGGCCGGGATCTATGTATGTGATAATTGGTACCACGACACATAGATTAGTAGTCTTTAAACTATACTAATACTAAAATATTTATATGAAAAAATGTTTTATTAATGTGGTATTGTAAAAACACTCAAATTAACTCCCGATTAAGTCCGATTTTTTACACATTTTTACCGAAATTAGTTTCTCTAGATTGGCAACACTGTACATTGCAGATTGCATCATGCAATTCATGCGCTCGCCCTTCATTACATTAGTCTGTAATTCATGTTCTGACAGTGCGCACGCATGCATATATTTATCACAAAAAATATCATTGTGAAATTTGTTTAAATAATTGTATTGTATAAAGTATTGTGTATTATTAGATAAGGGCTCATATGTACTATGAGCATAGTGTTGTGTTACTCTTAGACAGTGAAAAATTGAGTAAGCAGGAAACAAATAAAAGTTTAGTTTGAACAGGTTCTTGTAAACAGGAACGTGTCCAGACGTGTCTTTATTGTGTATTATTGCAGAATTATTATTTTTGAAGTAAGTATCATTATATTATTATGCACATTATTTATGTTCATTCTATTTGAGATGTGCTATACTCTAATTTATAATTTATTTACAGAACCAATTAACAATTATGTACAAATATATAAAATGATGAAAAAGACGTCAAGGCCGCATTGATGTCTTTCAAGAATGGTTCGGCTGGTGGTCTCGATGGTCTCATATGTAATATTAGCATAGGGTTGTTTTACTCTTAGACAGTGAAAATTCCATTCGTTGTTCATTCTTAGATCTAAGTTAAAAAATATGCAACTATTACATTGCAGTTGCAGAGCGAGTGTGGCTCAGTGGGAGCACGTGCAACTTTCGATCCGACGCACCCGAGTTCGAATCCCGCTGGCCCCGCACCACTGACTTTCTTAAGTTATGTGCGGATTTAACACTCGCTCTAGAAACGGTGAAGGAAAACATCGTGAGGAAACCGGCATGTCCAAGAATTTTTCACAAAAAGTCAAGGACATGTGACATCCACCAACCCGCACTAGGCCAGCGTGGTGGATTACGGCCCATCCTCTCTCTATGAGAGAAGGCCCGTGTCCCAGCTGTGGGAACGTGATGTGCTGATGATGATGATGATGATGATTATGATGATGATGATGATTATGATGATGATGATGATGATGATGATGATGATGACGACATTGCAGTTCTTTGCAATACTCGTGAACTCACGGTAGAGGTCACACGTCGAATCGGCGGCCTACACATTCTCTAGCAGCGAAGGAATCACCTCCAAATTACAAGTAAGGTGCGATTTTGCGACAATAGGGAATCGGACAGCAATCGAGAAAAAATCTAAAATGTAGTTAGAACGAATGTTCGTCGAACCAAAAAGATCAGTCAATCAATATTTTTGTGAAATAATAATGTGAAATAATTTATATTTTTAAATCAGTAAATAATTCTGACATTTTTAATCTCTTCTTCATCTCAAACGAAACAACAAACACAGCGCATGACGTCATTTGTAGGCAAATGCCGAGAGTCAAGCTTGTGTTTATTTTACTTTTTTGCTTTTCATAAAATATAGTTTTGCTAATTTTTTCGTTCCATTACTACAATATAGTCCCCAAACTTCACAAAACGTATTAGAATCTCTTTGCCAGTTTTATTTCGAAGAGTTTGTTGTTTTCTACCTACATATGACATCACAAGTTTTGAGTTGACCTTTTGAGCGCCAATATTTGAAACATAATATTTAAACATAGTTTTAGGTACTTTTAGAGCGTTATTTAATTAAAATAGTATTTTTCATGGCTATATATATTCATTGTAGTTAATTTAAAACACTTTCTGAAAAGTTGTCCGACCCCCTATTATACTGATTATTATGTGAGTGCATACTCCATAATAAATCAGTAATAGCTACGGAAATATATCAAATCTGCAGTCCTCTACCTTATTTGTGGTGCTAGCGCTAAATGAGATGCATCGCATAAGATCAAATTGCATATATTTACAATAAGCAGCAAATAATTGCAACTTGATCTTCAGAAGTCTGAGTGCATGTCCAAGTTGATATTGAAATCACCACTGTGCTTATGGCGCGCTCTGTATTCAGTGTTCTGAGTACCTGTTGTACCTAACCAGTAACCTAACCTACTAAGTTTCATCATCAAAATCCTTTCAGTCATTATGAAGTCTTACACACACACACACACACCACCACATACAATACAATAACACTTTATTTTACTCCAAATACACAATACAAAAAAATAAAGAAATGATAGTGACAAAATACATAAATTTGAGGTACAATGGGCGGTCTTATCGCTCAGAGCGATTTCTTCTAATCTCTTCCCTCTTCTAATCTCAATGAATAGCATACTAAACAAATATATATTTATACTTACATATTATACATGTATAGATTTATAGATATATCTATATAATAAATAATAATAATAAAATATAATATGTTATACAATACACAATACGTACTCTATAGAGTACGTATTGTGTATTGTTTAACATATTATATAAGGGCATACTTTCACATTTATAAGTTTATGTACGATAGATACCATACGATTCCAGAGATAAGTGGAAAGGACTTGAGGCCTTCAGTGAGATGTCGAAACAAAAGAAAAAAAACGTACAAACATACAAACATATATATATCATCAGCATCATCATCATCAGCCCATCACGTTCCCACTGCTGGGACACGGGCCTTCTCTCATAGAGAGAGTATGGGCCATAATCCACCACGCTGGCCCAGTGCGGGTTAGTGGATGTCACACGCCCTTGACTTTTTTTGTGAAAAATTCTTGAACATGCCGGTTTCCTCACGATGTTTTCCTTCACCGTTTTTAGAGCTAGTGTTATATATATGTAAATATAATTACACACACAATACGTACATAATATATAAATGCTATTACTATTAATTTACTAAAAAAAATATTAAATTTAATTTATATTGTTATTTAAAAATTGGAATGTCAATGTAAATTGTTTATGTTAAAGATTAAAAGAAGCTTATTATTATTATTATTATAGATAACATAGTAGAATTATTAATACAATAGTAGAATAATAACATGGATAACGCTGCGGTTTTGCACAAACCGCAGCCTTCAAAGTCTGAAAGTGCCCGCAGCCGCGCCGCTGCCGGGCACTGCCTTATCTCCGGGACTTCCGGGACTGGTGTGAATCTATCACCGCGCCATTCGCGACATGACATAATGACGTAATATTTATAACCAAATTTTGATTACTTATGTTAAATTTGTTAGCGATTGAAATGTATTTGCTAAGATCCTACTAATATTATGAACGAGAAAGTTTGTAAGCATGTATGGATGTATGTTTGTTACTCTTTCACGCAAAAACTACCGAAACGATTTTGATCAAATTTGGTATGTAGGTACTTTAGGACTTGGAATACACAATATATATATGATAGGTATAATACTGAGGACAAAATAGCAAGAAATTCTGCATTGTTTGCGGTGAAAATCTACATATTTAAAATTATTTTGTTGCTTTAATAATAATAAATAAATAACGCCCAACGATCACATACATAGATCCTGACCCCTAACTAGGATTCCCTATATCTAGGGAACCAGGAACTATGAGGACCATGGTCCCACAACACCCAGACACGAAACAGCTGCTTGTGCTTTTTTATTTTTCTGTGCACAAACAATTGTCAAGTCGCGGGAATCGAACCCGCAACCTGTGGTGTATGAGATTTGAGCCTTAGAGTATATATAATGTAAACTCTATAGATTTGAGCTTACCTGCATAACCACTACACCACAGAGGCTGTCAAAAAAAGCTCTGACAAAGCTTTGTTAATCTTATGTTTTCTGTATTTCAGGATCATGAGTAAATTAAAAGAAATCACCGGCTACAACAGACGCAACAAACAACTGGTGATACCAAATGATCTCCTTGCATCATTTCCGCCATTAGACCAAATAAACGAGGTAAATTGTTTTTTTTTTGTATTTTTGTTTCACTTTTTTATATATTTTTGAGACTCTGACTTACAAACTAGTGAAACTTTCTCCCACATTCGGAATATAAATAAACCAGAGTTCGGAACGCGACGAATACGGACAATTTTAGGTAGTTTGTTGGGGCCCTAGTTTATTTTTTGCCCCAGGCCTTTGGTTACCTAGCTACTCTACTGCGAGAGCCTCTGGTTTTCGCTTCCTATGCACATTACATATGATTTTACCTATTAGGTACTTATTTAGATAATTTATGTATCTTAAGCGTTATGTACACATTATTTACAGATCATTCTGGTGGATCACAATGGCAGACCTTATGTATACAAGTTATTGAAAAACAGATCCGAGTATGAATCAGGTACAAAGTTATAATAAATATTAAAAAATGCATCTTTTGATATTTTTCTCTGTTTATCAGTTTCTAGCAATCAATATTTAGCAAAGACGATAAACGAGTTTTCAAAACGTACATAACATGCAATAAAAACTTAGTAATAAGACGAGCAAGTCTTTCGCCTGATGGTAAGCGCCACGCCTGCCCATAACAATATTTTTTCTTTTTTTTATTATTATTGATAGGCTTGCGTTTGACCGCTGTCTCACCTGTTGTTAAGCGACGATGCGGTCGAAGATGTAGCACGCTCGCCTAGAAGAAACCTTCGTTTCTATATTTTGTTATTTTATATCAAACAAACATGAAATTAAAGTCTGAATTTGAAATTGCAATTCTGCTCACTTACGTCTTCAATGAGGCGATTTCCTAACTACATTTATATTTCCACGACTGTTACTAGATGGCGTACAGTAAGCACAGAAATCGATCTGTCAAATCAATGAGTATGGTAATTTTGTTATTCCCCAACTTTTCGGGGATATTTTTGGCTCCAATAATTTTAATGACTTACTTATAAAACTCATACGTGTTTTAAACAGTCATTGTTTATTTAAGTAAAACAAACTGACTAAATCTATATAATTTATAATCTGATGCTAATGTAAATAAATATCAGCATTATTTTACCGTCGCATTTATTGCAAATAACGAGTTTATGCACTGGAAGCACTAGAATCATTTACTCATTTTTATATCTTGACAGAGACAGAGCGATTTCAAACTATTGTATATCTTATCACGCCATCTATTGGGGTTTTCTAATACTTCGGTTTTCTGTTATTTAAAGGTCTCATTAGATTGAAATTAGCGCCACCTCTGTCGATATAAACTGCTGGTTCCCTAGATACAGTGTATTCTAGTAAGAGGCCAGCATGTGATCATCGGGTGCATTTATTATTATGATTAAATTTAAACATTATCTGCTGTTAATCTCACAGCCAAGGATTACATAGACCATAACTTAATCGTTTCTAGAAGTCCGCCAGATGGCATTAGATTATTCACATTGATTCTGAATATATCACATGTATTTTTTGAGAAAGGACTTCAATTAGTCATGATAACTTAATTTACAATATTTACGTTTTTATTTACTATCATTTTGATTGAGACAATCAAAGTGAATGGTTCTGCTTATTCAATAATTTTCTCTCTTTGACTTTGATTGATTTACGTAGATATAACGTAAACTCTACTAAAGGTACTTAATAATGCTATACAATGCTAACATAAGCTCCACACGAACAAAGTCGCGGGCACAGCTAGTTCATTATATAAATCTGAAACGATTGTTTATCAAAATATAAAATTGTCATAACATATAAAAGTCCTTAATAGATGTTTTAATTATACATTTATTTTTAGGTACATTGGACGATACGATTGCATGTGAAAACTTATCAATTGATTTGAGTGATATTAAAGAAATTTTCATGATGTTGACTGATGAGCAACGTAACATTGTAATGCACATATACTTTATGTACAAAAATAACAAAAAATATATCAAGCAGAATGATTTTGGTGAAGTACGTGAAGAGAACCCAAAGATTATACTGCAAGGACCAGCGGGTACTGGAAAAAGTACTGTTATAAATTTCATAGAGAAACTAATAACATGGGAAGAAAATAAAGCATCCGATTCTCCACAAAAATTAAAAGTATTGAAGTGTGCATTCACCGGAAAAGCTGCTTCAAATATTGAAGGTGTAACATTAAATCACATGTTCTCAATACCTATTTACAAAACAAGAAGCCTCGCTAAAAAACGGCTTGAATCTAAAAAAGACATATTAGAAAATTGTATATTCTTTATTTGTGATGAAATTTCTATGGTTGGTGAACGGTTAATGAGCTCTGTAAACATGCGCTTACAGCAAATATTTGAGAACGATAAACTTTATGGAGATAGGTTTGTTTTATTAGTCGGAGATTTATATCAAATTGATCCAGTACAGCAAAAGCCACTATATCCCGATTCACAATTATGGACATGTTGTCATTTTTATGAATTGACTACTATAATAAGACAAGAAGATCCACAATTCATTACTGCCTTAAACAATTTTAGAGAATCGAAAATGACGGAAGACGATATTGATTTACTAAGATCACGAGAAATACAAGATATTGATCAAGTACCAGATTCGGTCATTCATTTATTTTACCAAAACAAACGTGTCGATGAGTATAATATAAAAAAATTAGACAAATCAAATGAAAAAGAAGAAATCGTGAATGCTATTACGACCGACGATAGTGAAGATTGGCGGCCGTCTAATCTACGCGTTAAGATAGGTATACGATATATGATTACACGAAATATGGATGTTGGTGATGGTTTGGCAAATGGTACAACTGGAATCGTTAAAGATTTTGATTATGATGAAAACGGTTGTGTTGTTGTAATTTGGATGGATTTTCATTCCATTAAAATTGGTCGGAAAGCAAGATCAGATTATTTGAAGAAACACAATAAGTCTGGTTTTGAAGATTGGGTTCCCATTCACCAATCAAGTATGGAATTGAAATTGAAAAGTAATCCGAAAGTTAAACGAATTTTCCGTAACATGTTTCCTTTGAGAGCAGCAGAAGCAATAACAGTGCACAAGTGCCAAGGTCAAACGTATCCGGACGGTGTTTGTATACATCTGACCAACGATCGATATGACAAGTTACGCACAGATAATAGCTTGCAGTATGTTGCATTAACTCGTGTTAAACGGCTTGAAGATTTATACATATCCGGAACTTTTGAATTTTCTGATAGAAAAGGAAAATCAAGCGAGAAATTAATTCGCAAAAATAATGAATTGATCCGGCTGCGGGCTGAAAGAAAACTGAAACTAGCATATGAAACCTTTGAAGATAAAACAGGTGACGTAATTATTTATTTAAATACAGGGTTAACTTTTGATGAGCATTATCCATTTATTACCACTGATAAATGGTACGGTAATGCGTCGCTATTGATATTTACAGAAACAAACACTATTGGATCTGACATAATTGAGATACCGAATTTCGAGATTGTATTTCGATCTGACGTTGATACTGCTTTGAGATCAGGCGGAGGAATAATTTGCTACAAGAAAGCAAACAAAACTGTAGAAGTTATCAGTTCGATATTAGACAATAAACATAACACTTACTTAACACTGTTATTATATGAAAAGTTTTTATATATTATAACTGGCGTTAAAGAAGATGTGAATGACGAAGACTTCAAACGTGCCATCATGCGTTTTTTGATGCATATACAAAGCAATAGATGCATTTGTTTTGTTGGAGATTTTAATTCTAATACAAACAAAATTCCGTCTTTGACCGATATTCTAAACCATTATAACTTCAAAATAGAACTGTCATGTGACACATTGACCACTAATGGAAATAGTCAATATGATCTGGTCCTCACACGAAATTTTGATATTCAGCAAGACCTCATTGGAAATTACGAATACATTCCCTCATCTCATAAACCCATTTATGTTGTGTTACCCCCTAAGTCTGAATGATGAATAGTTGTGATTGTGATGGGGTCTCGACGAATTACGAAGCCCAGTAACTCACAACAATATGAATTACAGAAAACAATGCAAGTAGAATAAGTGTACTCACAAATGATGTGTATCTTTTAATTTAAATGCAATAAGAATATAGACATATATTATCAACTAGCTTTTCCCCGCGACTTCGTCCGCGTAGACGACAGAAGCCCATAGTTGTCTTTTTTCCAAAACCATTTTAGCAAGACCTCCCCATTATATGGGAGCCCATACTACTAAGAGGACAAGCTGTATCTTTGTAGTCACACAACCAATTTTAATGTTACATATATCTATAATCTAAGTTGGGACTAATGCTACCAAACCCAAAAAACCGCATAAAAATCCGTTCAGCAGTTTCCGAGTATAAAGATAACAAACACACAAACAAACAGACAGACAAAAATTCAAATAACCAAAGATTCGTGCTCAGTGCCCTCTAAATAGTCGATCCCAGTTGGTTTTGGAAAAGTATCTTCAATGTACAGATAAATAACACTAAAAACACTTGTCTCATTTCTATTTTTATAATAGTATAGATTATTATTGATTACAAAGACAAAATGAAGGAGGCCTTTATTCAAATTTGGGAGCCCATATAAAAACATCAAGCACATTGTAATTTGTAATATTTAGTGGGTACTAAAAACAACTTAATTAAAAAAAATACAGATGACTTTGTTGTAATAATGTACTGGTAATTACTGTATTATCATTAGAACTGAGGTACACAACTAGTGCAGCATTGTAAGTGTCACAGTCTTATCATTATAAGTGAGCCTCTGTGGTGTAGTGGTTGGGCAGGCTCAAATCCCATACACCACTTAGGTTGCTGGTTCGATTCCCGCAACGGAACAAATGTTTGTGCACAGAAAAAATAAAGCGAAAGCATTTGCTTCGTGTCTGGGTGATGTGGGACCAAGATCCTCGTAGTTCCTAGTTCCCTAGATACAGGGAATCCTAGTTAGGGGCCAGGATCTATGTATGAATGGGAGCGAGTGTGGCTCAGTGGGAGCTCGTGCGACTTTCGATCCTACGCACCTGAGTTCGAATCCCGCTGGCCTCGCACCACTGACTTTCTTAAGTTATGCGCGGATTTAACACTCGCTCTAAAAATGGTGAAGGAAAACATCGTGAGGAAACCGGCATGTCCAAGATATTTTCACAAAAAGTCAAGGATATGTGACATCCACCAACCCGCACTGGGCTAGCGTGGTGGATTATGGCCCGTTCTCTCTCTATGAGAGAAGGCCCGTGTCCCAGCAGTGGGAACGTGATGGGCTGATGATGATGATGATCTATGTATGTGATTTAATTATGTGCTCTAAGATGCCTTCCTTCCATAACACTAACTCGAAAACACTGTATTTATTCAGTCAATGGTTCAAGGTTCATAAACAGTGGTTTAGAACTCGTAAGTAAAATTGTTATTTTAAATTTAATTTAGAATATAAAATAATTGTATCCATTATGAATTATATAAAATATAATATAATTACTGACAGCGAGTTTTATTTTTAATACATCCCTCCTGCTCACACCAAGCGATTTGCTTCGACCTTCATAATGCGAACGGCCAAGGAGTGGAACTCTCTGCCGGCATCTGTGTTTCCGGATAGCTATAATCTGGGTGTC
This sequence comes from Petrophora chlorosata, assembly GCA_951640565.1. Taxonomy (NCBI): domain Eukaryota; kingdom Metazoa; phylum Arthropoda; class Insecta; order Lepidoptera; family Geometridae; genus Petrophora; species Petrophora chlorosata. Next base: position 2,432,794 of record OX621189.1, on the reverse strand, counting down.
TTTAAGACAAGAGTGAACAGTTTTCTTCTAGGCGGGCGTGCTACATCTTCGACCGCATCGTGACTTAAAAACAGGTGAGATAGCAGTCAAACGCAAGCCTATAAATAGTAAAAAATATTACTTACTTATTATATTACTACTTATATAAAAAGTAAAAGTAATAAAAAAACATAGTCGGCTTATAAAAAGTTAAGTACCTCAGAGAAGTAGATTAGGATTTAACTTAACGTCAACGGTAATAACATAACATTTATTTGTTTCTCCAACAGAATAGAATATTACTTTACCTAGAAAACTAGGAATTTGTATGGAATTGACGAAGTTTTACGGTTCTATGCTCCAAAATGAAGCGCCACTTTCATCATTCGCACCGCTAACGAGTGGAACCCCTGCCGGGTCAATCTTTCAATCAAAACCTCTTTAATCATTTTGACATCACAGACACACTTATGAACGTCAAATTTTCACAATGACTCTACCACTTTCCCAATAGTTACAATCTAGGATTATTCAAGTCACGAGGGAACAGGTACTAACTTGGGGAGCGCGCTACATCGTCGACCGCATCATCGCTTACCATCAGATAAGATAGTAGTCAAACGCAATTAAGAATAAAAAAACCGGACAAGTGCGAGTCGGTTTCGCCCAACGAGGGTTCCGTACAAAGATTATTTTTTATGATTTTAAAAATATAAAGTCTTCTGGTTTTTCTCTGTACTTGTAGGATAAGACGATATTACTGTCAAATTTCATAATTCTAGGTCAACGGAAAGTACCCTATAAATTTTGATTCCCTTTTTTTGCGGCATAAACGGCCGTTTCTTTTTTTACGTTAACCTAATTGATTGATTTTATTTTATTTTTATTTAATTGATTGACGAGTTGATTTTTTTCACAGCTTCAAGGGACTGCAGTAAATGGTTTTAATTTCAACTCGATACCTCCACGCGTTTCCGAGATAAAGAGTCTTGACAAACCCATATAAGGGTTCCGTTTTTTCCTTTTGAGGTACGGAACCCTAAAAAAGCTATGTATTGGTCTCAGGCGCTAGCTTATCTCCATGCTTTGCCTTGGATAAAATTTACATTCCTACCTAATACAAACGGTGGTTAGTATTAAAGGAAGATACAAACCTGCATAGAACCAGCCGCGCAGTTGAGGGCCGCCTTAGTTCTGTTCAAGAAGATAACTGGACTCAAGTCGTCTAGTTTCGTGACCTGGAAAAGAAAAAATAAAAATTATTAGTAGTAATCCTTTATTATAGCCAGTTCCTGCATCACTACAATAAGTTTCCATTAGCAAGCTTAAATATAAATGATAATATAAAGAATAAATAAAGAGATAAATAAATAAAGTAAAGAAGAGAGTTTATTAAATCTTTCAAAAATTATGTTGAAAATAGCTCATAAACATTTATGTTAAAAATATTATTTTTAGACAAGCTTTTAACAAATTCGTAATCAAAACCGCGAGCAGATTACGCGAGCACCAGTAGTTTACGATTAACCGTCAAGGAGTTCCATTGCCCACCTTCCGTCTCCATCATCAGAACAGCTGGCTGTCACAATAATATTAAATTGTAATCGGCTTTTGACAAGTATGCAAAATTTCAACTCCGTAGGATAAGAGGAAGTGGTTCTGATTCAACTTGCAAGACTACAACATTGCAAGTTAAATAAAAGCTTGTAAAAAATTCAGCTGACTGCGCATTAGTAGGTATCTCTAGAGTAGAGAGATTTCCAATGAGTACAATTAACCGCTATCAGGCATTTCGTTTCCTTGTCTCCTACACCATAGAAAAAAACCCATTATTAAGGCGTCTACTACTCTTACCATCTCTCACAAAATTACTGCATAAAATTACGATACACATAAGCGATGGCTCCAGGCAATTGCGCTCCAAAAATGTTAAAATAATAGTGCTATACCGCGCTTTATTTATTTTTGTTTCGTTTGGAACGTGGCTATAAATCCATATTGCTAATTATTGGCTCGGGGCTGTGTCTATCACGGGGCGCGGCTCCATTCGCGCACGGGAAAATAGCTATAACGTGTGCTACGCTATAACTATGTGATTCATGAAATACAACTCTACCATAACACAGTGACGCATTCTCCCATTGTCTTCTGCGAATGAAAAATTACCAACGATGGTCTCAAGTCATTTTTTATGGAACTGAACGATGAGATGAGCATGTCGTTCGCCTGATGGTAAGCGCCACGCTTGCCCATAACAATAACAGTGCCACCTTTAACACCATAACATGCTACGCGAAGAAAAATGATATTGCTCGGGCAAGGATCGAACCTGCGTCTTCGGAATACCATACCGACGCCTTAACCACTGGGCAACCAACCAGCCAGCTGCTCGAGCAACCAAATTTCTTCTATCCTTCTTATATCGCCTTACGGGGACGATTCTACGTCATCTGTCGTCTATGTTTACATTGATCAACCGAACAAGTCTAATATTACAATTAGCAACATGTTCTAATAATAAGACGAAATAAGAAGGATAAACATTATGCACAATTAGTTTAATAGCTGGATGACGTTTGACTTGGCAAACCTAGTTATTTATTTCACGCACTGTCTACGATAATGGAAACGTGCCCTGTCCACGGGCTATCTATTCGTAATGGCGCCGATACACCATGTTCGCTGTCCGGACCGCAGCGTACAACATGTATGTAGTTTGTTCTTGTAACCATATCTTATAGTTGAAGCTATTTGATGTACTGTGAAATCTAATGCCTTAGACAGGAAACAAAAAATCCTTGTGTCTGAATTTAAAGCATTATAGAAATTTTGATCTAACTACAAACTTTATATAATCGTACATTATGGTACTAGTGTGTAATGTTGGTGATTACCGCTGAGGCGCCATTGAGACCCGAGCCGTTAGGTGAGGGTCTTAAGAGAACCGAGGATGGTAATCATCAATACACACGTGTATCATACGTTTTTCAACACACTTGTGAATAAAATAACAATAAAAACTCATTTTATTTATAATCAGTTTTTCTATGCGCGCGCATTGCGATCAGCCACAGACTAAAGGGATGAGGTTTTTTTTTTATTTCCCGCGCATAGGATTTGCGCCTATTCTGCCACGTACAAAATGGGGAATTTAAAGTTTTCTTTTATTACAGAGAAAACAAAATTTATATTTGAGTGAAAGTTTTATTTATTAAACACGTACGAGTTAAAATTATCTATATAAATAAGAAGTTTTCATGCGAAATGAGCAAGCAATAGGAACATTAATGTATTTGTTCTATTAAACACGATCTTTTTTTTGAATAAAATCTTTTTTAAGAACAAAGCATCTCAACCAATAAAATTAAAAAAAAAACTTATAATTCACTAGTGAGTTATATAGCAATGAAAAAGTCACAGTTTGATTATGGGTGTCATTCTGTGCCTAATTGCGGTGACCATAGAGCCACTTTATGAGCAAGTGTGTTGAAAATATAATTAATACGTTACCATATTTTATAGTCGAAGCTATTTGATGTACTGTGAAATCAAATGGCTTAGACAGGAAACAAAAAATCTTTGTGTCTGAATTTAAAGCATTATAGAAATGTTGATCTAACTACAAACTTCATATAAAATATTAAATACATACATAATTTATGATAAGATTGTACGTGTGATTTTTCATTTAACTCGATGGCATCGCGAGTACAAATTTCTTACGATTACGCGCAGTGCGGCGATTTCAACGTGGTAAAATATTAAATCAAGATACAGGCTCATAAATAATCGCATTGTTTAAGTTCCATTTTAGTAGTAGCCAACTGGCACTTAAGAAACAAAATATTGTCTATAACAAACTCAACATATTGTAACAAAAGTTCTAAAAATATGCCCCTCAGTTTCTTGCCGTATCTTCTGAGTAGTGGTTCTTTTTCCGATACGGTGGTAGAGTCATTGTAATTATTTACGTTCATAAGTGCGTCTGTGATGCCAAAATTGAATAAAGACTTTTTGAACTTTAAATGTCTGTATTTACTATGTAAAGAAATTAACTGCCTCATATAAAACATGTTTGTATCACCACAGAATAAATACTAAACGGACAGAAGCATCACTCCGCAAAGAAATTTAAATTGCTATAACGCAATAAAATTCAATTCAGCTCGCGTAGCGCTGCATACCTACCAGTCATATTAACCTACAGAGCGCCTCTCTTTCTATCGCATAACTCTTATCTCTTCTGTCGCGGCACGTGTAACGACGTGCGACCTGCCGTCGGTGTCCGGCTATGTACTTGTAGCTTCGTACCTACAGTGCGGAGTGCGCTAGGCCTGGTATCACTGCAGCCTCCATTCATAACTAGTTTACCAATACATTGTAATGCACATTACAATCAAGTATACTTTTTCTTTTAATCGCTTAACATCGATAGCCATACGACAAGCACCTATTATTGCCACCACATTGTTGCAAAAGACAAATTTCTAGAACTATACTTTAGTACCGTGTCGCAATAAATCTAGCAGTGTCAAGCCTTCTTGCTCGTGGTCTTAGGTGTTATTGACCGCAGTATTGCCAGATATCTTACCAGCAGGCAGAATATGACGATTTTGGGGAGACGGGTCTGAGCAGCCGCTCAACTGCCGCCTCTTTCTAGTTCTATGTGCTCCATCTTAGGCCACATCATCGCTTCACATCAGGCGAGATAGTAGCCAAACATAGATCTATAAAGTGTAAAAAAAAATAAAAAAAAATATAACAATATAGAGCAACATCACTAAATCTTGCTGTATATTTTGCTCCAATTTGAAGGGCACTGTGACCACAGCATTTTAGAGGAACTGAGCTTGTATCAATGAATGAAAGACTTTAGAATATTATAAAGGTAAAGATGGCACTGTCATTGCCAGGCATGATGCTTACAGCAGGCACATGCGAGTAATTTTTTTTGTGTAACTTAGTGACGGGACGAGCTAGTAGTTCGCCTGATGATAAGCAATACGCCTGCCCCTAACAGTAACAGCACCACCCAGAACTTTGTTTTGCAAAATCTTGCGCTTTCCTGCACTGCGCTCGTCACCCTAAGACAATTATGCCTAGTAATTTCGCTGGCTACAATGCCCTTCAAACCGGAACACAGTAATGATTGCGCACTACTGCTTGATGGCAGAAAAACTGGCAAAGCGGTGGTATCGACCCAGATGGCCTCTCGCATACGAGAAACCTACCACCAGTCTCATCAAAGATCAAAGTTCAAAAGTTCTTTATTCAGTTATGGCATCACAGACGCACTTATAAACGTCAATTATTACCACCGTATCGGAAGAAGAACCACTATCACCATACAACTTAAACCATCGGTCATGAAAATCTATTTCTGTTTGAACTTTACTCTTTTGTTCCTAAGCATCCTCTTGAACTCAGCTGTATTTGTTTCTGCCCAATAAAGTATTTATTATTTATTTATTTATTATTGTGACAAAGGGTAAATGTAACTTTTTGTAGTAGAACCGACAAGCGAATGGCTTGTTGTCACAAATAGTGGTCGTTATGTTTAAATGGTGTACGATACCGCTCAATTCAGAAGCTATTTTACTTGTATGAGGCATTAAAGAGACACCCCGCTGGTCCAGAATAGCAGTTACTGACATATTTGAGTTTTTGTTTGAGTCTTCGCTACGCTAGGATAAATATAGAGGGAATACTTAATACCAGGCTGCTCTATGCACATAACATAAGAAATCATCAACGAGTGATCAAATGATTGCCCTGAAATACAATTATCTATATTTTTAAGATTTTTACCGGGACAAATAAAATAATGTTAATATCTACGGAGTAAACTGCAGACGGAGGAAACTGCAGACTAAATGGGCAGACCGCAGCGACACTACTGACTGTGTCGTGTGTTTAAGCGCAGCGCCTAGTAAAATTATGCTAGCATGAGAATGGCACCAGCCTGTGCACAGCGCACAGGCATTGAGCATATTCAATTTAGTATTTTACTTTACTTTTTATTTTCACACCTTTCATCGAAGACATTCGTCGACGCACCCGAGTTCGAATCCCGCTGGCCCCGCACCACTGACTTTCTTAAGTTATGTGTGCATTTAACACTCGCTCTAAAAACGGTAAAGTAAATCATCGTGAGGAAACCGGCATGTCCAACACTTTATCACAAAAAATTAAGAACATGTGACATCCACCAAACCCGCACTGGGCCAGCGTGGTGGATTATGGCCCATACTCTCTCTATGAGAGAAGGCCCGTGTCCCAGCAGTGGGAACGCTCCAACAAATGGAAAATTTGCACAAACTTAAGAAAGTCACCTACCTATCTTGCAGGTAAAAAAGCTTCGAATTGAGAGGTCACTTTCGAAGATCCACCAAGCTTGTGTTACATTGCGATCACGTTCCCCCGATCGTGTTGTTTTTATACACTGCGGTTTGACCCACAACGACGAGACAGAATCAAAACCACTCGACTTGATAATTTAATCGTGTCAACTTGATCTGATCTTTCTAGAAATGTAGGTCAGTAATTGCTGCGGTTTCATTTTCATTTGGTTTATTTAACTCCACTATCTTAGTTTTTATATGTGAAATGTTTTCAACAGATGTCGCGCCCGTCACCCTAAGACGGTAAAAAAGGTATGCAAGTATTTCGACCACTGAGGTACCTACATGCTGTGGAAAACCTACCTATAACTATCTATAATTTGTGCTAAAAGTAACTACGCCTACATAGATGTCAAGACATCTAATTAATCTCACGATATTTTATAACTTTGGCCAGATGTGATCGTCTAGAATTTATAATATTATGGACCCTTTACGTTGTGTAAATTTTACGTTGTGTAACTTAATAAGTTTAATCAACTAGAATAAGTTTAAGAAAATGTACTTTTCTAATACTCATAGAAATCTATGAATAAAAGAACCGTCGCTATAAAATAACCGCAATAATAATGAATCGAATAAAACATATTAATCAAAGAATCGTAATCATAATTCAGATTATATGCACGAGTAATAGAACTGTAACTAAAATCAAACACGTTCAAACAAGAAACCAAATAAATCCACTGAAATAGGAAAACAAATGAACATCAAATTTAGAAAGACTTAAATCATGCAACTTAGCTGAGAATTCAGGAAACAGCTACTGCCAGCCGCGTCCTTTTCTTTCTTCATGGCCATATTTCCCCATTACTTTATATACAATATATATATTTATTATGAATAAAATTAAGTATGTAATACAAGGTTGAATAAATTTATGAAATAAAAGACTGTGTTACTTAAAATAATATTGGTAATTAAAGAAAACACTTTACATAAAACTACACGTTCATCAGCGGCGGCTACATCTAAAAGAAATAGAAACGGGGGAGAGGAATTTAGATCTTTTAGGATCTATAAATAGGAACCCTAAGCGACTTGAATAACGTAAGGCTCCCATCCAGCCTAGCACCTTACTCCAATAACCAAACAGAATCCATCGTAAGTTCGACCTAACGCACCTCTAATGAATTTCTTAGAATCTCACAAACCTTCACACTTTTACTGATCACAGATTCATTCATCGCTTCAATTAATCACACATTGATTCAGTCATACATTTCAGACATTCATTTTTTGATTGTTGTTTTATATTAAGTTATTATTATTATTTGACCCTATTCTAATTTATGACCATACAATTCCAGACTACTCGAACTAACCCTAAGGAATGTTATGGTCCTTCTTGTAGTGTGTGTACCTAGTGTGTGTGTCGAGTCTAGATAGGTCGCGCATTCAACGGCTGCTGTGTGGCAGTGTGAACTCTAAATCTAAATCTAGACTCTGTATCTTCCTGGCTAGCTCTCCCCCCTGCTGTAGCGAGAGTCCAACAAAGCGTCCGTATCTTCGTTTCTTCGTGTTATAGGTTACTGCCGACATCTTGTCACCGTCGCGTGAGTTATCTAGTGCATGTGAGTAAATTTTTTTTTTAATTTTTTTTTTAAATTAAATTTTTAAATTTTTATATGAATTTTGAATCTCCACTAAGAGTCCGAATAAATCTTCAACAAGAATCCTTGTTATGTAATAATTTCTGCTTTTTTGATGTTGTGAGGTATATGTACACGCGCATCTTTATATCTCGTTCAATATGATTGTATAATTCCATTGTGTATCCATGTATTAATAGTAATACAGTATTTTACAATCCGAAATATATATAAACTCCAACAATGATAATAAAATACTTCAAATCCTTGAATAAAACGCCAACAATTAATCCTTATTATGTTATGTTATATGATGCTGTCTTATATCTCGTTCAATACGACTGTATACTTCCATGGTAACACATTATTTATGATCCAAAATAAATATAAACTCCAACAATGAAAATTAAAGTGCTTCAACTCCTTAAATAAATCTCCAACAATAGTCTTATTATGTAGTAATATCTGCTTGCAAATATCTAATAAAATTGACGAATTTTAGTTGTGTTGATTTAAACATTTTCGATTATGGAAAGTTTCATTCAATTATTAGAATAGAGAGATTAAAGTGACCTAGCTAAAGTAATAAATTTTGTGACGTTTGAAATGAACACTTTCCCATACATGCATACAATCACAATCTCACTCCCCTATTAATATCCCTAAGATAATAACTGTAAATTCTACCCTTGAGATAAAAAGACAAAACGTTGACACTCCCGACTGCTAATTTCATAACCTGGAAGGAGTAAATAGACCCCTATCTAACACTAATATATATAAAGAAAGTCAACGTAGTCGAATTGAAGCCGTTGTTCGGTGTATCGCTAAACTGAAAACTTAATAAAATACGTTAGCTTCCCTAAATATAATATAAATATTAATATATAAAAATACTCCCATTTTATCACTGACTCTACATAAATCAAACACTGCATCTATTTATTACTTCACTGATAAAAATAAGTAGCGCATTTGCTCACTCGCGACGATATTTAACTCTACGTGGGTCATTTTTAACAACGGTAATCAGAATCACGATAGACTTTGCTTAATCGCGCACGCGTATCTCGACCCAATAAAAGACAATCTCACCGCTTAGAAGATTCTGAACTTGCGACCGTATTCAGACCTTTTCCCGCTCACCCGTCCCAAACCTGACTGCCAAATCTATTTCTACATTCCCACCTCCTTTCCTGGGTTTTTTTAAACAAATCAATTCCAATACTTAGTAAGTCTCACGCCTGTCAAATCCTTAAAACATACATTAACTCAAAATTTATAGCGTCTGGAGAAAACAGCACAAAAACAACTGCACTCGCTTCAATATGTGTTTAAAGTATTCGTTGTACATTTTTTTCTAGCCGACACTCTGACACCGTGACCTTTTGTGACTAGGGTTGAACCAATTACGGTTTTAGTGTGTAATTTCAATTTGTGTATGAGAATCAAGGTACATTAAATATTTTTAATTGATGTAACATGCATACCATTGCCGTTGATCATTATTTCGATATGAAATAACCTGACATTAATATTCGGAAAGTAAACATAACATTTCCCTGAATTACTATTAAAGCTTCAAGTATTAATATAAAAGTTATATGAATGTTACTAGCTTTAAGATTAAATGGATAATACTTATACTTGAAAATCATAATAGATTAGCGATTCAAAGTTAAATGTAAGTAAAATCGATCACAATTGTATCGAATTATTACTATCGATATTACTTTCAGATTATAATTATTTATATGGTAACAAAATATTTCAATCAAAACATACATAATCGTAAGATTTATTTACTGTTCTTAAAGTCTTGACAACCCTTAAAATCAATATCCGTGTTAAACGAAACCCCATAAACAAATTCCTTATCGTGCTGTGAGATACTTAAGATTATGCGAGCAAAGCAGTTTTGAGAAATGATTTCTTTAACTCAAATAAATATGTCAACATACGGTGCCACACTTCAGATTTCTAAACAAGCCAATATGGTTTATTATTTTTACAATCGATTCGTATGAGGTCAACTCTATTTTAACCTTTATTCTTTAGTGGTTATGGCTATAGAATGAAACCATAGGCCGCAATTCATTTGCTATTTGTATAGAAATCCCCATAAAGCTGTCTTTCTGTAGTTCAAAATTTATTTTAAAACCCCATTAAACACTCAAGGACTAATACAGATAAGTTACTCTTATGTCTGAACAAAAAGTCACATAAATCAAATGGTAGGTACATGGAACAAACGTTATGTGTACATGACGTCGGTTACAGATCACCCCTTTGAGTTTGGACGGGTTTCAATTTTCTAAAATGGAATACCCGGAGAAAATCACATAAAGCTCTATTATAAATTATCGAACAAGTTTTTTTCAATATACCACATTTTGGTTACAAATCACCCCTTAGAGTTGAGAAAGGGTATATTTTTTTTTGTTAACTGATAAAAATAAAATATAAACTATTATAAAAATTAAACCATTATTAAACTTATTATAAAAATCTGTCCAATAGGAATGCACATTTCAGTCGATATACATAACTTCGCTTACACATCACCCCTTCGACTTTAGTCAGATTATTATGTTCTACAAAGGAAAACTCAAGTACCTATGATATTAACATAATTCAAATTGTATTAATCACACTCCAACATTTTACTTTAATAGCTACAAGTAATATATTTTATATTGTCTTTCTTCAATTACAACTATAAATACCTATTGATTATTATAAAATATTCTGCTATCCAAAATGAAGTATTATTTTTGTGGTCTCCAAGTGATAGCAGCAACAAAAGTAAATACTCTCTGTAATCTATCTTCATGACTTTGATTATAACCTTTATAACAAATTCTATTTTAATAAGTAAACTCCATATCGCGTATTTTCATCATAAGTTATAGTAATGGCAACATAATTTGATGACCTTTTACATTATTTTTTTTTTTCTGTTGTATGTAATGAAAATTATTTATGAGCCCTGTTTACCTATAAATATTAATCAAGCCGTATTCAAGTAAATAATTCAGCTAATCACCTAGATAATTAACCAATGATCTATCTAAAATCCTTCCAAATAAAACCTACAAACTAATAATCTCTCATAACGATGTGTAAGTACTATATAATATAAAGACAAATTAACATCAAGAGATTATACAATTTCCTAATGTGGTATAATAATATAAGAAAATAAAGCAACCAATTTAAACATAGTATCCTATAGTGTGCCCCTATTTACATGGAGCATCTCTATTTAAACATTATGATTTTCGAATTCCGCTGTAACAATAATGTAATTATTTCAAACAAAATTGGGACATTTACAATAAGCAAACAAAATTTTTAAATTAAATGTCTGTTATTTTTAATGTAGTAATACAACCGCGCCACCATATCACATCGCTATTCTACTAGCTATGCCCTGCGATTTCACTCGCGGTTTTTCAATACAAAATGCCATGTGTTATCACATCCACATTCACAAGACATAGGCCATCTCCAAGTAACAAACACTTACATACCAACTTTCTAATTTATAATATTACAAGCTGTGCTCCGCGGTTTTTCTCGCGGTTTCCCGGGATAAAAGTAGCCCATGTCTCTTTCAGGACCTAAAGCACCCATACACCAAAACTCATCAATATCCGTTCAGTAGTTAATGCGTGACTGGGTAACAAACATCCATACATCCATAATAAGAAACTTTCGCATTTACAATATTAATAGGATAGGACTAGGCTAGGGCTGTATTCCGTTGTTTCACCCACGGTTTGAAAAAACAAACATTAGGCCGTTCTTTTCCAGGACACAAGTACCTAAATATTAAATTTCATCAAAATCCGTTCAGTAGTCTTCCTTTTATTGAGTAACAAACATCCATCCATACACACAACCTTTCGTAATTATAATATTAACAATAACAGGAAAGGAATAGAAGCAATAGGAATAGTTATATAGGACTATGTATACCATCCACCGAACAAACCCATGCTGTCAAGCGTACTATTCATGTTTCAGGCTTGATGTTCGGTGAACCATCAGAGAGACGGATCTGAGCAGCCACTCAACTCTTGTTATCCTATAGAACCATGCGCTCCATCTTCAGCTGCATCATCGCTATCCATGCATCCTCACAAACCCTCGCATTTATATCATTACCATTACAATAGGATGTTAAGTGCTTAGACGAAAATATGCAGTTACTAGATTTTGCTCGTGACTTCGCTCGCGTAAACTACTCGAAATTAGCTAACAGTTACTGAAGTAAAATTGCAAGAATCCGCTTTCCTGCATGACTTCGTACGCTTTTGTAAAGACATCTCAGCACTGTGACGTCACAGCGCAATGAGACATACACCAGATTTCCAGTTAAGGCTATCATTGACAACCGCATTAAGATCAGTTCGGCCGTTTTCGAGTCTATGGGTAACAAACACACACACACACAAACAATCAAAGAGGCAAAATCTTAGATTCATGTTCAGTACCCACTACATAGTCGATCCCAGTTGTCTCCTCAAAACATCCTCAATGCATGGAATTGACTCAGTTTCATAATATGAAGGATTAAGATTTTCTCTAACGTCAGTTTTGTTATTGTTTCAATTTAATAAAGTTATCTCTATTTATTCTACGCTAGAGTTCCAAATATGTGCTTATTGTGTAAAAATTGTATCACTTAGAATCTAGAATGCTACAATGTTTATAAAAGATATCTTAACACTAACCTTAAATTTAGAAAAATTCTAACTTCGACCGAAGCAATAATTGCTCAATCAGAAACAACAATTGCGTAATATATAATAGTACTACACTTTACATGATATCATTTAATCTTTAACCACCAATTTAATGACAACAATCATAAAAACAAACGACCCTTTCTTATCCCTAACCTCTTATGATGAAACTTCTCTGAACTCATTTTTTTTTTTTAACCACATGTTAATGTCACTACTTCTCTGCAGTACAAAAAATATCTCTGGGGCTAACATTTTTTTATAAACACGCCTTAACATATTGACCCTCGGCTAACTTTTACCTGACCTATATTTTTTTCATAACATGTGTAGCTTACTGTATCTTTGTCGAAGAACTATAATTAATACTTTCTAACAAAAGCTTGCCTATTCATCTCTGTTATCTATCTAACAATGTATATCACTAATATATGAATAACTAGCATAAAAAGACAACATTTAACATAAAACCAATAGTATTAAAATAAGTTGTAATTATTTTATTTTAGTTTATATATTATTTGAAGTAATTTAAAATGTTAACCCAACAATACAATACTCTAATAAGAAATATGAGAAGTAAGTAATAATGCAAAAATGCATGTATAACAATAACTCAATAAGGCACGCGCTCTTACAGGACACAAGTATCTATTCTACAAGACATTTCTAATACCTGTCTAGCACATCACATGCAAGCATGAATAAGTGAATACCTACTATCGAAGAATACTAACAATATGTACCTACCAATATATAATATAATCTAGCAAATAAATTTCTTCTTATTCTTATTCTACTCATTTTGTCATCTATTTAATCAGGTATTTATCTGAATTACTATCCAACTATCCATCTCTTTACTTATTATTGGCATTTGATTACTAAAAGAAAATATACCTCTTACCATGTTAATTACCTTAATAAAAACATTATAAAATTAATATACCACTTTAAGTTAATCTTGATTTCAATAATTAAAATTAAATAAAACTACCTAAATAAATTTCTACGTATCTAAAACGTTATTCAAATTCTAAAAATGCAAAGACATCAAAACTACGTTAACGGTTTTCTATATTACTAACCTCCATAGTAACTCAAGTTCTTATATGCGTAATTGAATCAAAATGATTCAATTTTTAATGACGCATTAAATCCTGGTCACGGCACCACTGTGGAAAACCTACCTATAACTATCTATAATTTGTGCTAAAAGTAACTACGCCTACATAGATGTCAAGACATCTAATTAATCTCACGATATTTTATAACTTTGGCCAGATGTGATCGTCTAGAATTTATAATATTATGGACCCTTTACGTTGTGTAAATTTTACGTTGTGTAACTTAATAAGTTTAATCAACTAGAATAAGTTTAAGAAAATGTACTTTTCTAATACTCATAGAAATCTATGAATAAAAGAACCGTCGCTATAAAATAACCGCAATAATAATGAATCGAATAAAACATATTAATCAAAGAATCGTAATCATAATTCAGATTATATGCACGAGTAATAGAACTGTAACTAAAATCAAACACGTTCAAACAAGAAACCAAATAAATCCACTGAAATAGGAAAACAAATGAACATCAAATTTAGAAAGACTTAAATCATGCAACTTAGCTGAGAATTCAGGAAACAGCTACTGCCAGCCGCGTCCTTTTCTTTCTTCATGGCCATATTTCCCCATTACTTTATATACAATATATATATTTATTATGAATAAAATTAAGTATGTAATACAAGGTTGAATAAATTTATGAAATAAAAGACTGTGTTACTTAAAATAATATTGGTAATTAAAGAAAACACTTTACATAAAACTACACGTTCATCAGCGGCGGCTACATCTAAAAGAAATAGAAACGGGGGAGAGGAATTTAGATCTTTTAGGATCTATAAATAGGAACCCTAAGCGACTTGAATAACGTAAGGCTCCCATCCAGCCTAGCACCTTACTCCAATAACCAAACAGAATCCATCGTAAGTTCGACCTAACGCACCTCTAATGAATTTCTTAGAATCTCACAAACCTTCACACTTTTACTGATCACAGATTCATTCATCGCTTCAATTAATCACACATTGATTCAGTCATACATTTCAGACATTCATTTTTTGATTGTTGTTTTATATTAAGTTATTATTATTATTTGACCCTATTCTAATTTATGACCATACAATTCCAGACTACTCGAACTAACCCTAAGGAATGTTATGGTCCTTCTTGTAGTGTGTGTACCTAGTGTGTGTGTCGAGTCTAGATAGGTCGCGCATTCAACGGCTGCTGTGTGGCAGTGTGAACTCTAAATCTAAATCTAGACTCTGTATCTTCCTGGCTAGCTCTCCCCCCTGCTGTAGCGAGAGTCCAACAAAGCGTCCGTATCTTCGTTTCTTCGTGTTATAGGTTACTGCCGACATCTTGTCACCGTCGCGTGAGTTATCTAGTGCATGTGAGTAAATTTTTTTTTTAATTTTTTTTTTAAATTAAATTTTTAAATTTTTATATGAATTTTGAATCTCCACTAAGAGTCCGAATAAATCTTCAACAAGAATCCTTGTTATGTAATAATTTCTGCTTTTTTGATGTTGTGAGGTATATGTACACGCGCATCTTTATATCTCGTTCAATATGATTGTATAATTCCATTGTGTATCCATGTATTAATAGTAATACAGTATTTTACAATCCGAAATATATATAAACTCCAACAATGATAATAAAATACTTCAAATCCTTGAATAAAACGCCAACAATTAATCCTTATTATGTTATGTTATATGATGCTGTCTTATATCTCGTTCAATACGACTGTATACTTCCATGGTAACACATTATTTATGATCCAAAATAAATATAAACTCCAACAATGAAAATTAAAGTGCTTCAACTCCTTAAATAAATCTCCAACAATAGTCTTATTATGTAGTAATATCTGCTTGCAAATATCTAATAAAATTGACGAATTTTAGTTGTGTTGATTTAAACATTTTCGATTATGGAAAGTTTCATTCAATTATTAGAATAGAGAGATTAAAGTGACCTAGCTAAAGTAATAAATTTTGTGACGTTTG
Organism: Petrophora chlorosata; assembly: GCA_951640565.1. NCBI lineage: Eukaryota > Metazoa > Arthropoda > Insecta > Lepidoptera > Geometridae > Petrophora > Petrophora chlorosata. The sequence goes on along the minus strand of OX621189.1, from coordinate 2,416,988 downwards.
AAATGAACACTTTCCCATACATGCATACAATCACAATCTCACTCCCCTATTAATATCCCTAAGATAATAACTGTAAATTCTACCCTTGAGATAAAAAGACAAAACGTTGACACTCCCGGCTGCTAATTTCATAACCTGGAAGGAGTAAATAGACCCCTATCTAACACTAATATATATAAAGAAAGTCAACGTAGTCGAATTGAAGCCGTTGTTCGGTGTATCGCTAAACTGAAAACTTAATAAAATACGTTAGCTTCCCTAAATATAATATAAATATTAATATATAAAAATACTCCCATTTTATCACTGACTCTACATAAATCAAACACTGCATCTATTTATTACTTCACTGATAAAAATAAGTAGCGCATTTGCTCACTCGCGACGATATTTAACTCTACGTGGGTCATTTTTAACAACGGTAATCAGAATCACGATAGACTTTGCTTAATCGCGCACGCGTATCTCGACCCAATAAAAGACAATCTCACCGCTTAGAAGATTCTGAACTTGCGACCGTATTCAGACCTTTTCCCGCTCACCCGTCCCAAACCTGACTGCCAAATCTATTTCTACATTCCCACCTCCTTTCCTGGGTTTTTTTAAACAAATCAATTCCAATACTTAGTAAGTCTCACGCCTGTCAAATCCTTAAAACATACATTAACTCAAAATTTATAGCGTCTGGAGAAAACAGCACAAAAACAACTGCACTCGCTTCAATATGTGTTTAAAGTATTCGTTGTACATTTTTTTCTAGCCGACACTCTGACACCGTGACCTTTTGTGACTAGGGTTGAACCAATTACGGTTTTAGTGTGTAATTTCAATTTGTGTATGAGAATCAAGGTACATTAAATATTTTTAATTGATGTAACATGCATACCATTGCCGTTGATCATTATTTCGATATGAAATAACCTGACATTAATATTCGGAAAGTAAACATAACATTTCCCTGAATTACTATTAAAGCTTCAAGTATTAATATAAAAGTTATATGAATGTTACTAGCTTTAAGATTAAATGGATAATACTTATACTTGAAAATCATAATAGATTAGCGATTCAAAGTTAAATGTAAGTAAAATCGATCACAATTGTATCGAATTATTACTATCGATATTACTTTCAGATTATAATTATTTATATGGTAACAAAATATTTCAATCAAAACATACATAATCGTAAGATTTATTTACTGTTCTTAAAGTCTTGACAACCCTTAAAATCAATATCCGTGTTAAACGAAACCCCATAAACAAATTCCTTATCGTGCTGTGAGATACTTAAGATTATGCGAGCAAAGCAGTTTTGAGAAATGATTTCTTTAACTCAAATAAATATGTCAACATACGGTGCCACACTTCAGATTTCTAAACAAGCCAATATGGTTTATTATTTTTACAATCGATTCGTATGAGGTCAACTCTATTTTAACCTTTATTCTTTAGTGGTTATGGCTATAGAATGAAACCATAGGCCGCAATTCATTTGCTATTTGTATAGAAATCCCCATAAAGCTGTCTTTCTGTAGTTCAAAATTTATTTTAAAACCCCATTAAACACTCAAGGACTAATACAGATAAGTTACTCTTATGTCTGAACAAAAAGTCACATAAATCAAATGGTAGGTACATGGAACAAACGTTATGTGTACATGACGTCGGTTACAATGCGGTAATGTAATGCTCAGATGGTTTAGAGCGTTCCCTGTACTGAAGGAGAAGGTCCCAAATTCAAACCTCAGTTGCCGCGAAATATTTTGCATATCTGAATAGTTTGTTCTACTATCATAAGTTATAATATAAGTTATAGCATTCTTAGCGAAAAAGAAAGGTTTTCGTTTGGGAAGTAATAATAATTATGCCGTATGACTCACCGTATTAATTTCTCTACTTAGGCCACGAAGGCTCTGACGAATTTTGTCCTTTATGTCTAAAAAAACACGTCATCTATATTTATAATTTAGTAACTTTTGTAATTACTGTGGCACCTCCATCCTAGATTAATCAGATTCCAAAATATGCCACATAAAGCTTACTTGCGTCCGGGTTAAATCGATATTATATAGAGCGAGTGTGGCTCAGCGGGACCTCGTGCGCCTTTCGATCTGACGCACCTGGGTTCGAATCCCGACTCGGCCCTGCACCAATGACTTATAGTTAAGTGCAGATTTTGCACGCTCGCTCTAAAACGGTGAAGGAAAACATCGTGATAAAACCCGCTTACGCGCTTTGGAGTGGTAGGCTCTGGCCGTGGTTGTAATACCACCCACCGAACAAAGCCATGCCGTCAAGCGACCTAGTCGTGTTTCGGGATGATGATCGGTGAACCATCGGGGAGACGGGTCTGAGCAGCCGCTCAACTGCCGTCTCTCTCTAGATCTATGTGCTCCATCTTAGGCCACATCATCGCTTCACATCAGGCGAGATAGTGGCCAAACATAGATCTATAAGGCGTAAAATATATATATATATATATATATATATATATATATATTGACTTCTATCAATAGCAAAACTTCTGTGTCAATAGGTAGAAAGTTGTCAATCCTGACAGGTAACCACTGACAGAGTTAGCTGACGTAATTACTTAATACTTATGCTTCCTTATTCTTAACCTTACTTATGCTTAACCTTTTAACACTCGGTGTACACCTAAGTATATATGTATGAGACCTTTAAAAGGGGAATTAATAGAGTCCTTAAGGATCGACAAGGCATCAGCAATGCCTCTGGTGCTGCAGATGTCCATAGGCGACGGTAACTGGTTACCATCCGGCGGGCCGTCTGCTTGTTTGCTGGCATATTAAATAAATAAATAACTAGAAAAAACAAAACAACAGGTAAGCTTCGTCAAGAAGTCTTCTTCAAGAAATAATCGTTATTTTTGTTTTAATTGTTTCTGTATTGTGGTTTTATAATAAAGAGTAGTCTATTCTATTCTTCTCCCTCACCTTCCCATCCAGCACGGTCTGCTCCGGCAGCCCCTCGCCCTGGTACTCTATGTTGTTCGCCTGCGAGTCGTAGTTGGACTGCGCCCGCGCAGCCACCACCGCGCACGCCAATATCCACCATTGCAGCGCCATCTTTATTCTGAAACAATAGAAAATGAACATTAGTATTGTATTTTTATTGACCATGACAATATATTTTCGTTTTTGAAAAAGATTTATTTGTCGGTTTTTTTTATTATTTCTTTTTTTTAATGTCTTTACATAGTTTTTGCATATAAATTATAGCCAGTGTCAATTAGTCTTAGATAGCCGGACTTCTTAGATTCAGTAAAGTGGTGGGATTTTTTATGAAGCTTCCTATGAAGTTCTTGTTAGAACATGAAAGCAATGTTACACAATTTTGTCATATGTGACACTCGTGCATGTTTATGTTTAAAATTCCACGCGTTTTACACCTTTGTCCCTCGAAAACTACTTGTTTTGCAAAATACATCGAACTTCATCACTTTTCACTACCCGCCAAAAAAATCCCGCCCTATTTAGAATATTCATCATAGACAGCGAAAATTGTATGTGTTCAATCAATCAATAAATCATTTTATTGCAAGTACAAATCGTGTAGTACAATCAATTCTATGAGCTCTGAATCCCACACTTCGATTTTATAGACGTAAAAAATTGCATATCTCCAAGGAGGTGGCCTAGGACTATACTTTCTTTACCTAGAAAAAGTTTACATTTTTTTTTTGCCCGTTTGAGCAGGCTAAATTCTCTAGGACTATACCGCCTTGTCATACGTAGATTTGCATTTATTAAAGATGAACGATGCACAAGACGTCAAAGCCAAACCCCACAAAGGGGAGAAGAAAAAAAAAAAACGATTCTATTTTTCTTTTTATTTGTTCACGCTCTTGCCGGTCGGTGTCAAGTGCATTGAAATTCCAATAAATAGGTGCCATTGGGATTCCCACTGCACGATCCCCACAGGCCGTATGTAGGACGAACGTTTATAGAATTTATATTGAACTTCATTATTAAATGCTGCCTTGCTTTGCTTCGAATAAAGCATTATTGTCTTCGATCATATATATTATTATTACTATGTGAACAATTGACAAATCATTTTTCTCTGAAAGCATTATTTTTTTGTCCGAACTTTTGCTGTCCGCACTTACAAAGTAAGGAAAAGTCGTAAGGTATCTCACGTCGCGTCGACGGAGTCTCTCTCCGCAGAGAAGTGTTTTTGCTACAATTTCTAAAGAGCTTTTTACACAGTGGCAGAGCGGGAAACTGGCTGGTGGAAAGCTAGAAAATCTGCTAAGAAACAATTATAATCTCGCGTAGGATACATCTAAGTTTAACAGCATGTGTAGCACCTAGTTGTAGCCGGCTAAAACTAGGTGTACTCGTAGCCGCATTTCGGCTATTAGCCGTAACATAGTAGAATTATAACGCTATAATTCAAAAGTAAAATATATATATATAAACATAGAATTATAATTAAAGCGTTATAATTCTATGTTTATATATTATTTATTTTCTCATTGACGAAAAAATCGTGCACATATCTAAATTATGAGCTTCATAAATTATCTCCGACTCGCAGATTGAGCCATAAAATATTTTTTGTACACGTGATTGCGTGTTTTTAAGCTATGCTGATACATATACAAAAAAAAACAATGGTAGATATCTCAACATAACGGGAAAAGCAATATCGGAATTCTTCAAAGGTATTTTTATACGGTACCTATGCAATTACGAGCGAGTTTAGCTCAGTGGGAGCATGTGCGACATTCATCCGACGCACCCGAGTTCAAAACCCGCTGTCTTTGACTCCAATCCACTGACTTTCTTAAGTTATGTGCAGATTTAACACTCGCTCTAAAAACGGTGAAGAAAAACATCGTAAGGAAACAGGCATCTCTAAGAATTAATCACAAAAATACAAGGACATGTGACGTCCACCAACCCGCAATTCACCTCGCTTGCATCTGGGCCAGAGTGATGGATTATGGCCCAAACTCTCTCTATGAGAGAAGGCCCGTATCCCAGCAGCGGAAAGGTGATGGGCTGATGTGTGATGTGATGCAATTACTTTTCTCTTACTAATCTCTCTACAATTCTATTTGGAACTTTGTTTTCTACGATTTCATATAGATAAGGTAGTATTACATACTGGTTCATAGGATTCCCTGTGTCTAGGGAACCAGGAACTAAGACGAACCCAGACATGGAACAAATGTTTTTTTTTTTTGGTGCACAACCATTTGTCCTATAGCAGGAATCGTAACCTCCGTGGTGTAAGAGATTTGAGCTAACCTGTTCAACCACTACACAGAGGCTGTCTTTTCATTTATAAATGGTACCTACTACGTAGATTTGTCGGGATAATTTCAATTTTAGTTCTTGAGAAGACACTACAGTACCACACCCCTCCGCACTCTTCTCTCGTGTGGGTCTGTGATTAACCCTGGTGTAGAGTTTTTATATAACATTTTATGCTAACGTTTTTATATACAGTATTGGCAGCGGACCAAGCTTTACTATGTGGAACATGGAGTCAAGTGTTATTCATAGAGACGCTATGGATAAGGCCGCGTTTACATCAGGCGAATAAAATTGGCCATCGACTGTGAACAGACTCACTTCTTATTCTCTCGTTTGGGTGTGTGGCCAGCCCTGGTGTTGGAGTTTTTAGACCACTCGAAAGCTTCCGACATGTCATAACGACTGTTGTCGTAAGACAACAACATGAATCGACGGTTTAACATGTCCTTCGAAGCGCGATAGCGCTCAGGGCCCCAATTCACTATGATAACTTGGCGATCCCTTGCTTAGAAATCACGTCTATTCCTTCATTAATGAACGACAACTCTATGACGCATTCATATATTCATATATATGACGCGTCATAGAGAATACAAATTTCGCAGATGACGTTTATTAATTAAGTAATCGACGTTTCCTCGAGGCAAGGAATCGCCAAGTTGTCATAGTGAATTAGGGCCCAGATGTAAATTGTGGGAAGATGAATAAATACATTATCTTATCTTAAATACAACACAAACGGTCACCCATCCAAGTTGTGACCGCTACGAACGTTGCTTAATCTAAAAGATTTGTTACGAACGGCTAGGCGAGCTACGCTAAGAGCACTACTTCTCCTCCGTACTGTGCATAAGGCAACAATTACTAAAAAATCACGAAATATTCAAAAGTCGTTTTTGCCATGTCCCAAAATGGTAGGACAATAAAACCAGCAAGGATAACAACTATTCATACCTTTCACAACTGACGCTATTCAAACATCAACCTTAGTACCTTGACTTATGGCCCATTTGTTTATTACCAAACATTTTACAAGGTTACTTCGGTTGCTGTTCAATCAAGAGTAATGTAGTGTCATTTACAATGATACCGTATCTGATTCAACTTATTATTGTATAAAATATCATAACAATTTTGTTTTATGTAATTATTAGGCAAGGCCCACGCCTACCCATATCAATTGCAGCATCTCAACTTTACAAGTAATTAATTACTTAATTCTCTTAATTGATGCATCAATTAAGAGAATAACAATACAATACAATTCAGTTACACTTTATTGCATACCACAAACATAATAACATGAAAAAAATATGAACCTTAACTATGGTAATACAATCGGCGGTCTTATCGCATAAAGCAATCTCTTACAGAGAACCTGTGGATGAATTGGACAAGTGTAAAAAGGAATAGATAGTGGCGCACAGCAAATATTCAATATAAATAATAATAATAATAACAATAAAAATAACAATCATACCTAACTAAATAATATACTATTAACTACAAATACCTACATAATATTACTTAACATAAAAATTCATAGAAGTAGGTACTTATACTTATTATACAATACCACAGAATACTAAGGGACAGAAGCATCACTTCGCAAAGAAATTTAAACAAATAGCGACTCTTGCTATGACGCAATAAAATTCAATTCAGCTCGCGTAGCGCTGCATACCCACCAGTCATATTAACCTACAGAGCGCCTCTCTTTCTATTGCATAGCTCTTATCTCTTCCGACGCGGCACGTGTAACGACGCGCGACCCGCCGTCGGTGTCCGGCTATGTACTTGTAGCTTCGTACCTACAGTGCGGAGTGCGATATATAGGCCTGACAATACATAACAATAATTATAAAAGATGATCGGTCCGAACGCCGCCGCCGCCGCCGCCGGGCAGTGCTCGTCGACGTCACTTTCCCACATATTGAGAACCTCGTGAAGGCCGAGAAGGACAAGCTTCGCAAGTACCTTGACTTGGCTCACGAGATAACCGCCATGTGGGATGTTGACTCGACGATCATTATCCCGGTAGTTGTACCGGCGAACGGCCTTATAGCAAAGAGCCTTGTCCAACATCTCAAGAGGCTCTCTGTTGGATCCAGGGTAAGCTGCAGAAGGCAGTGCCCCTTGACACGGCATAGTGAGGAGGTTCCTCACTCTGCAGCCCTAACCACCGGTAATTTGGGCCTTGCCGCGCTGCCGGCGGCACTCTAGGTTTAGATTTTTATAGCATTATATTTTATTTATGGAAATATTGTAAAATCTTATATCTAAGAAGAAAAATAAATATATGATTTATAATAATAATAACTTTAATAGCGAAAAGCGAATGTGTGGCTCAGCTGGAACTCGTGCGACTTCCGATCCGACGCTCTGAAGTTCGAATCCCACTGGCCCCGCACCAATGACTTCCTTAAGTTATGTGCGGATTTAACGCTCATTCTGAAAACGGCGAAGGAAAACATCGTGAGGAAACCGATATGTCCAAGAATTTATCGTAAAAATTCAAGGACATGCGACATCCACCAACCCGCACTAGGCCAGCGTGGTGGATTATAGCCCATACTGTCTCTATGAGAGAAACTCCGTGTTCCACAGTGGGAACGTAAAGGCGTAAGTATAGTTAGTTTTCTTTGGTAATGGGCTGATGATGAACTTTAATCAAAGCTGCGGTTTTCGATTTAATTATCAGTTATACTGGTTATACTTAAAATGCTATAAAAAGGAAGTAACAGATTGTATCACTATTCACATTAATAATAAAGGCATTGTTTGTGTATTAAGTTGAATTTCTGCTAACCTTTAATTCGTTCCATATCAGTGCCATCACAGAAATGAATTTATGACGCCGAAAGTATCAAAGATATAATTCCTCAGTATAATATAAGGTATAATATCTTACGTAAAAATAATATAAAAATATCGTATTTTCATTACGTCAAGTTTCTTATCTGAAACATCTGCACCTCCCACATCTGAATGTAGAGACCGGTAGAGATCCGAACGGTAAAGTTTTTTTTATGTAACTGTGTGATGGCATGAGCAAGTCGTTCGCCTGACGGTAAGCGCCACGCCTGCCCATAACAATTGCAGTGCCTCTCAGAACTTTTAATTTATATACATAATTTAACATATAGGCGGAATAACAAAGCTGTTTTACCTACCCAGATGGCCTCTCGCACTCGAGAGACCTACCACGAGTAAAAGTTCCTCTTTCATTATTCATGTACTCACTGCGTCCTGTGGGTTCACCCGCGCGGTCAGCTTTCCGGGATAAAAGTATAGTATGTCCTTTTTCAGGATCTAAAGTACCTACTTTTCTATTATTAGGAAGAAGAAAAGATATTGCTCGGGAAGGGATCGGACCTGCGTCTTTGGAAAACCATCCCGACGCCTTTAACCACTGAGCCGCTGAGCCAACTGTTCGAGCAACTTAATTTCTTCTATCCTTCATATATCATCTTACGGGGATGACGTTACCAATAATTAGGAAGAAGAAAAATGATACACAGCCTTTTTTAATATGAGGTCATCAAAATGTCATAACTTTTACAACATACTCTCAAATTGTTCCATACCTTTACAAAAAAGTATAATGTCGCAAAAATATCCCCACAAATGTAACTTAGCGAACACATTAAGTTCGAAATTTATGTTTAATTTAAATAAAACACTGCCTTTGGCCGCGGGCATCGAACTGGGGTTTGCACATTCGAGTCATTTTATTTTAAGAACGAACATAATTTTGTTCGATATTATGTTTATATTATGTTTTGAGAATGACCATAATTTTATGTTAAATTATGAATTACTTCGAGGTTGTATGCGGTGAAAATAAATTTAAAGATGGTACATATTTGCATTTATTTTAGAGCGAGTGTGGCACAGCGGGAACTCGTGCGCCTTTCGATCCGACGCACCTGGGTTCGAATCCCGACTCGGCCCTGCACCAATGGCTAATGGTTAAATGCAGATTTTGAACGCTCGCTCTAAAACGGTGAAGAAAAACATCGTGATGAAACCCGCTTACGCGCTTTGGAGTGGTAGGCTTTGGCCGTGGTTGTAATACCATCCACTGAACAAAGCCATGCCGTCAAGCGACCTAGTCGTGTTTCGGGATGATGTTCGATGAACCATCGGGGAGACGGGTCTGAGCAGCCGCTCAACTGCCGTCTCTCTCTACATATATGTGCTCCATCTTAGGCCACATCATCGCTTCACATCAGGCGAGATAGTGGCCAAACATAGATGTACTAAGAATTAAAAAAAAATTGCATTATACAGCGTTTTCATTTATTTATTCATTTATTTCAGGCAGTATTAAAGTACACCAAAGCTAAACTAACAGAGGTCCATAGGTAGAATATATACCTTAAAGACTAACATAGGTATAAACAAAAATATAACACAATAACTAAGTATATTACTAGAGACTATTAGAACCTAAAATCTATGAATGTATTTAAAAAGCAAGCTAAGACATTTGTCATGGAAAATATTACATAAAAAAAAGTTGATAGTCTTTGTTAAGTTCGACCCTGTCTCAGGCCGCATCGTGACAATGCAAAACGACTTAGCGTTGACACAAACAACTGGACAAATATTTGCGCGGCTGCGGTGTTGCTACAGCAATCGCAGAATTTTTGAATAACCGCTAATTGTGTTGATGATTGACTGATTGATAATACCTTGTTGTATACAAATAATATAACGAAAGATAAATAAAAATATAACTTAAAACTTAAATAGTGCTGTGGGCGGTCGAACCGCTAAAAATAGTATTCTAGTAATTATACCTACTTGTTTAAAAATAATAAAAAGGAAACAGAAAAATGTAATAATAATAGTTAAGAACAAATGATTAATGCACTGCTTGATGATTTGTACCTAGTTAATGCATGCTCTAAGTCACTAAAGTGTATAAGCTGTAGAGCGTACCTAATCATATAGCTAGGTATAATAGTAAGTACTTTTTCTAAACGGGCTATAATACTAAAAACTATTGCACACTTAAGTACTAACTATAGTTGTAAGCTTTCAATAATTGCACCTTAAATATAAGAATAAAGCCATATTCATTTTAATTAAAGTTTTAAGTTGTCAATTTAAATTCATTAGCATAACGTCGTTCGAAAGTATAGACACGTAAAGTTTATTTTTAAATATCTTCTGAGCCATCAATAAGAACCTCTACAGAAGTGCCTTTTCAAATCGCCGACTTGAAAAACAGGTAGGTAAAGTGATTTAATTAACACATCTGTACCAACCTATTCAGTCTACCTTTTAATACAGTCAGTCATCAGCGTTGCCAGGTTTTACCAAAAGGTACGATTTACGTACTATTTATCACAAGACCGTACCTCAATATTACCTCAGCTCCAACCGTACTTTATTACCCCGTTACCTATAATTATATGAAATCTCTACCCTTGTTAGTTTAATTTGCACCTGTTACGTTTTCACTCTATTTTTTTCTTATTTGAATGATTTATGTCGTAAGAAGTTTCGTAGTTAGTACTTTTGTACCTCTTAACCAATTGATTTTCCAAGCAATAGAAACGTAATGGGCTGGTATAATGTAGACTTGAGGGTTTTATTATTTCATCGGTAAATATATGTACAAACAAACATTTCCAAGTACCTACCCAGTATAGCAGTATCAGTGAGGTCTTCCATGTTTACAACCACTTCGCATGTCGCCCAGCGGTGGGCGGCGGCATTGCTCCTACACGGTGTATTGTTCTCCCAATGCCGATGGGTTCGTTAAATATACATTTGAACTGCTAATAAGCTTCATTGGTATTTGATTACAACATTGTGTAGCCCTGAGAGTTTGTTTTAAACTTTATTTGACTTTGAAGTCATCTCCGGAATACGATTATATAATCGCATTTTGAGTATCACTGCATATAGACAATATTGAAGTAGAAAAGTTACGAGTAAAATAATAAATTCAAATTCAAATTCAAATTAATTTATTGCGAATATGGGTAAATACACATGATGTTACAAATTTATAAGTTCAGCCATATTCTACCAGCAGGCATGCAAATATCATAAAAGTTACGTCAAACAATTCTAATCATTATTATAATTATAGTAGACCGCAGTAGTATAGACCGCAGGAGTGAGCACTGAAAATGGTGGGTATAACTCGCGCTAGCTTCAAAACTCCTTGTTGGATTTGAACGAAATAAACCGTATTTATGTTTGGAAATCATCGAATTCACGAAAAAACTAGCGGTAGCAGCCCGACCCACCTCGTTTTTTTTTACGAAACTGAGAGAGCTTTATCATAGACTTAATATGGACTTATTTATTTTTCCTAAGAAACCAGACCAAAATATTTCTATTGCAAACCAACAACCACAAAGCCTACAGGTGCATTGCAATGATCATGCAATGCATTACCATTGTAAGCTAATGTTCAGTTAAATAAATTCTCTGCCGCCCCACTTTATTGCCGGCGTGGTGGTATGGAAATCCGAGGTTCTTTGTCAACTGTGTAGGATGGACTTCTAGGTCTTTTATTGAGTATAAATGACAGTGCCTCTGATTATCTAATTTTGTAGAGCTATGCACAAATAAGGCTTTAATTTTGCAATGAGGCAGATGCCTGTTTGTTGCAATCGAAATTGCTGAGTTGAAACTGCATGATCTTCATCCAGATGACAAAAACTGCATAAAGATGACGTTAACCAAAGCCTTATTAATTCTATTAATTAATTAACTCCTCTTCTATTAATTAATTAACTTAATTAACTCCTTATTAATTAATTAACTCTTTTGTTTTAGGTAACACATGACACCCATCTCTGATCAGTCTGGAATCGATAGATATTTGTTTTAATATTGTAGGGTTGCCATTTAAACAATGATCTGATGAGTTTGTACTGTTTCACAACAAAATTCAGTAGCTATTACAAAAATATCAAGATTTTTGTTGAAAAATATATTTTTCAAGACAAACTTTTAACAAATTCGTAATCGGATCCGCATGCAGATTAAAATGAAACCAAACACTAGTTAGTTACGACTATCCGTCAAGGAGTCCCATTGCCCACCTTCCATCTCCATCATCAGATCAGCTGGCTGTCACCATAACATTGCATTGTCATCGGACTTAGACAAGTATGCACAATTTCAATACCGTAGGATAAAAGGAAGTGATTCAACTTGCAAGATTTGACCCAAACAAACAAACATTGCAAGTTAAATAGAAGCTTGTAAAAAGCAGCTGAGAGGTCGGATGAAAAGCTGCTCAATGAGCTTGGATCAATTAAAGCTACAAGCGATGTAACACGAAAGGTTCATTCCCTTAGGAAACTAACGGTGGTCATCCAAGAGAACTCTCATAAATCAGAACACGACACCTAATATCAGAACTATAAACCAGAACCGGATTCCTGCCGTTTATTTCCATCTCTTCCGTCATCGTATGCTATTAAAACATAATAAATACAGACAATTTAAATCTCTAACTGAGAGTCATAAAGTCGAAAGTGGTGTGGGAAGATAAAGCTGTTTTGAAGTCGATGACTTAACTTCACAATAATAATCTTACCCAAGTTAGAATTTATCATTGAATCTGGCTTTGGTGCGCTTTATGTTGAGCATTTTCATTATAGTTATTTATTGATATTATCTACACTATTATAATAATTAATTAATTATTTTTAGAAAAAAACAAAAACCGACTTCAATGTATCTTCGAAGTCCAAGGTCACATATCGATGAAATTTATATGGGACCACTTCGTAGCTATACTGAACCCAAGGCAAAAGAATTTTCCAAATTCGTTCATAAATGACGGAGTTCTGAGGTAACAAACATAAAAAAAAGAAAAAAAATACAATCGAACAGAGAACCTCCTCCTTTTTTCAAGTTGGTTAAAAATGTAACTGAGCCAATTCTGAACCTTGAAGATATTTTTGAAAAACCAACTGAATTCGTCTATTTAGAGGGTACTGAACACGAATCCACGGTTTTTAGATTTTTTGTCTGTTTGTTTATTTGTTTGTATGTTTGTTATCTATAAACTCGAAAACTACCGAACGGATTTTAATGCGATTTTTTGGTTTGGTAGCATCAATCCCAACCTAGATTATAGGGTATGTAACATTAAAATTGGTTAGGTGATAACGAAGATACAGCTTGAACTCTTAGTAGTACGCGCTCCTATATACTGGGGATGTCTTGGTAAAACGGTTTTGGGAAAAAGACAACTATGGGCTTCTTTCGTCTACGCGGACGAAGTCGCGGGAAAAAGCTAGTAACTTATATTAATATTTATTTATTTGCCAAACTAAGTGTACAAAGGACTTATTCTACAGTATATATGGACTTAAACTTAGTCGCCTTTTTTCAGACATCGCAAATCGGGCGGACGCTGTATAAGCAAAATATTAAATACTAGCTGCGCCCTGCGGTTTCACCCGCGGTTTCCCGGGATAAAAAGTAGCCTATGTGTTAATCCAGGGTATAAGCTATCTCCATACCAAATGTCAATGTCATCAAAATCCATTCAGTAGTTTTTGCGTGAAAGAGTAACAAAGGTACATCCATACATCCATACATACATACTTACAAACTTTCGCGTTTATAATATTAGAAGGATTATTGATAAAAGTATCTCTATTATAACTACGTTTTAAATTGTATTTCGCTGGAATTTAATTTAGAAACGAGATATTTACCATGTATTTGTTTTGTTTGGTTTTGAGTTCTCGATATTTCGGCACTGTTACAAGCACCATATCACGATATGATCACGACGATACTAAAGTTTTGCGGGTGGATTTATAACTCAAAACAAAAATACATGGTAAATATTCCGTTTCTAAATCAAATTCTAGTGTCAGTGACCATGTTAGTTTAAAAACGTATATATTACGCTGATCTGTAGGTAGGTAGGTACATTTATTTGCCAATTTAAAAATATTCGTCAATCTCTTTAAAGTACAAATTCTGTGGGATTTGTGGAGCTCTTTGAGAACTTTAAGGAGCTAGGGAACAACCCTTATAATAACAGCAACAGCGACAGCTGACAGCGTCTGTGGTGTAGTGGTTGGGCAGGTTGGCTCAAATCTCCTCACTGAGGTTGCGGTTTCGATTCTCGCGACGGGACAAATGTTCGTGAGAAAAAAAGCAAACATTTGTTTCGTGTCTGGGTGTTGTGGGACCATGGTTTTCGTAGTTCCTGATTCCCTAGGTACAGGGAATGCTAGTTAGGGGCCAGGACCAATAACTATTGATCTCAGAAATTTCTCAAACAAATATCAGATGATTGGAATGTGTACCTCCTTAGATTTTCATTATTTTAAATATCAATAGGTTTTTTGCTCAATATAATGGTAGGTACACACCACAATATGAATCTCATTTCCACACGCCAACAACAAAAGACACTACGACAACAAAAAAAAACATATCATTCCTGGCAACATCAGTACAAGTAAACCAGTAGCCGACTGACTTGACATCAATTCCTCGCAAGTGCTGCTTATTGCAAAAACCGCTGCGATGCCTAAATACAGCCTGAGCAAAATCTGATCATATCTCACTCAAGGCAAAACAAACCTTAATTCAAAATGAAATAAGTCTTTGATTGATTTGTGGTATCAAGATCTGACCGCGACTGATAACATATACAGAAAAATATACCCTAATTTGTTAGTAATAAGGTCCTGGATTGATTGCAGTACTGTGATGTAATAGCGGACGACCTCATCCATATATTTTTGGTGGTGGCAACTTTCACTTTTAGTAAGTGCAAGTAAGTTACTTGTTCTTGGCTTATGTGTGTTTTACGTAAGATGAGTATGTAAATACGTTCAACAATAGATATTGTAATGTACGAGATTGTTGACCTGACGAAATAGTTTTTAAAAGTATATTTTGAGATGCTTATCTATGCTTATTATTCGGTTTTGAAAGACCGTCGACCAGTCCACCCTAGTTACTCTAGGTTACTCTAGATAGTTACATAAGCATTTCTAACTCCAATTTGCCTTAGCTGTAATTAAAAATGAAGTAATTTTGGCTAAGCTTAATCGATTCAGACACCAGTTCAGGAAAAACAGAAGGTTGCTTTCTCCAGAAATAATCTTACAATACAGAATTATTATTTTTTCACGCCTTTCTTAAGGAATAAAAAACAGAGTTTTGCTAATGTTGCTAGTCCATTTTCTGTGTAACTATTTAGCACAGTTTCAGCTCTTTTTTTATAAAATATGAGAGTCATGCGCTGCAATGGTCTTGCGGCTTATAAACTAAATACAACGGGTAATATCATTGCGAACAATATCTATACAATACATAGTCAATCTTAATCCTTGAAGTTGAATAAAATGAATACAATTTTCAATCCGAATGTAACCGACGAATCAAATCATATTTTTACTTGACGCTGGCTGAATTCAAAGACCGTGCGAAACCTAAATGAATAAAAAAGTAATTATACGTTTTTTTCGCTGAGGAAAGTCTTAGTGAACGCTTTAATGACACTGGCAAATGCAAAAGAAGTGCGATGCCAATTCCCCAAAAAAAACCTGGAAAAAAGGCATTGAGGTCTCACACAACCTCAATGAAAAAAGGTATAAAATTTGACAAACTCGTAATCTTACATCATTATGTACTTTACTAAAATATCACTATGTACGTTTATTAAATAAAATAGAAGTACGTAGGTATACACTGAAACTTTTACACCATCTGGGCAACGTCCTTGCAAACGCATTGGCCCGCAATGGCCCACATACGGCATCCGCCAGTCGCTGCCACCTCCTGTGCGCATTACCGGTTGTTTTCTTAGTTTTTTTTTTTTTTTTTTTTTTATTTGATATAAATCTACGTTTGACCACCATCTCGCCTGATGATAAGCGACGATGTAGCCGAAGATGGAGCACGTAGATTTAGAAGATACCTATTCACTCTAGCCTTGAAGACGCCCAAATTATAGTTTTCAGGAAACAGAGAAGACGGCAAGGAGTTCCATTCCTTAGCAGTACGCACTATAAACGTGGAACCAAAACGCTTCGTTCGAATTGGCGGAATGTCTACTATATAGGGATGATATTTGGCCGACTTTCTGCTCGTCCTGTGATGGAAGGGGGAGGGTGGAATTAGGTCGTGAAGTTCCTGTGCACATTCCCCGAAATGTATCCTATAGAAGATTGACAGACATGCTACCTTACGTCGATGCTCAAGACTATACATCTTGGTAGCGACTAGTTTTTCGTCCCCAATAAGTCGCTTCGCACGTCGATCTACAGCCTCCAATGCTGCCAGCTGGTACTTGGCCGATCCGTCCCATAGATGGCAACAGTACTCCACACACGAACGGACCTGAGCTTGATAGAGGTTCAGAAGCTGTCCCGGTGTGAAGTACCGCCTCACCTTATTTAGGATACCAAGCTTCTTGCCTGCAAGCTTAGCTTTGGAGTCTAAGTACGTGCCGAAGTTGAGCGTAGGAGAAAGGGTAAGGCCTAAAAGCTCCAGGTGGTCTGTCATTGCTAAAGGCACATCTCGGAAGGTAGGAGAGAGAGAGAATTGGTTCTTTTTAGCGGTGAACAGACATGCTTGCGTTTTCTTGGCGTTAAATTGCACAAGATTGGCATCGCCCCAGTCTGAAACAGTTAAAAGCGCCTGATTCACACGCTTAACCATATTCTCTCTCAGTGCCTGAATTTCCACCTTACTAGCCCGTGGACTGGATGTGTATTTCTCCACAACCGTGCTGTCATCTGCGTACCCAAAGATACCGGGCGTGAGCAGGTCATTGATGTGCAGCAAAAATAGGGTTGCGGAGAGTACGGACCCCTGAGGTACACCGGCATTTATGTCCAATTGACAATTGATCTTAGTACGTTAGTTTTAAGTTTATTTTCTTCATTTTATAGTTCATAGACAGCGGTTCTAGTTTTTTTGGATAAATATATGAGGTTCGATGTAAACTTAATTTTTGAAAAGGTGTCATTCGTTTTCGTTTTCAACCGAAAAATATTTAATTTCGGTTTCCACCATAAATGCGGGCTGTATTCCACCCACGAAAAATGTATTTGCTGACGCCGAAACTATCAGTGATAGAAAGAAGATTACTTATACATATAATCATCCTTGCAGAGTTTCTTGGTGCTATCTTTTCTAGCGGACGTATTTCAGAAGCACTGGTGGAGTCAGTTTTCGCATTTTTTTTAATGACTAATAAGCTAACAAGCAGATGGCCCGCCCGGATGGTAAGCGGTTACCGTCGCCTATGGACACCTGCAACACTCGGGGCATTACTGGTGCGTTGCCTACCTTTAAGGACCCTTTTCACCTTTCTTTTAAAGTACCCCATGCTCTGCGGAAAAACCTCGGGCGGTAGCCCATTCCATATTTTGCAGGTGTGCGGCAAGAAAGATCTGGAGAATCGGACAGTATGCAATTTCCATAGATCTATGGTATGTGGATGGGCTTTTTGAACTTCAATTTAAGTATGGGAAGGAAATAGGTATACAGTTGACTTGAGCTCTGGATTTATGGCTTCTGTGTCTTAATATCACAATTCTGCCATAGGTATTAGAAATACAATTTATACTTACTTATTTTAATTGATTTGTATTAAATGACGTTGAAAAGTGCATTGTTGTGCCAATTTAATAGATATATTTTAGAAATTATAGAAAATATCGTGCTTTTAACGGGAATTGTTCTTATTGATTTTGTTAAAAAAAATATAGCAATTAACATTACATAGGTACTAGAAAAGAACGAGGTACCAATTAAACAGGACCAAAGGTTACCTCATACTTATTACTAGCCTTGTGGTCTGCACTCAAGCACATCTTCATTATTCGCTAGATATACGATAAAACTTATTGCGTCTGTTATTATAACACTACAATAAAAATAATTATTATAATAACGTAACTACCGTTGTGCTAGACAAAGCATAATTGAAAATTAAAGTCAGGGCTGCCACGAGGATGGCTAGAAAACTAAAATTACTTGTTTATAACTTGTGTTTGCCGCTTATATATATTTAATAAAATTTATTTAAGAACTATTTACAGTTGTAACAAAAAAAGAAACTATTACAAAGATACTATATATACAACTAAAAATGTATACATATACAAGTGGTGTCCTCTATGAGGCAAGGTGCCAATAACGCTGGCTGCATTTGCGCGTTGAATGGCTAACGCTAATCTTTCAGCCAGGAATGAGCCAGCCCTCTTGTCACCTTAAGCTTCACCGTTTAATTTAAGTATTGTTCTAAAACTCATGAATGCAGCTTTTTTTTTAACAAAATTTTTAGGTTGTTATTACTTAGGTTCTTTTTTTTAACAAAATTTTTAGGTTGTTGTATGATTAGATTTGTTCTTCAAAATTGAATTAGCATTGTTAATATTTAGGCTTCTTTATAAAAATTGTGAATAAGGTTTAAAAGACTTTGGTCACTGTTCAACTTAAGCAAAATTAAATATGTTGTAAAAATAGAATAAATAAAGTTTTGTTGAGGAACCAATATTTATTTTTGTGTAAGTGAGGTGCTAACACCTCTAAGGTACCGATCACACTGAGTTCTAAAGCTCTGAGTTTTGAGTGTGTCAGTTCTAGGGGTCCTCGCCACAGAATAAATAATAGTGCTACGTAGCTTCGCTGTCCTGTTTGATGGAAAGCGCTCACCGTCTCCTATGGACATTTGCAACACCAGAAGAGTTGTTGAGTTTGTAAGGAGGAAGAGGATGGGAGAAAGAAGGTGAGGGATATAAGGACCTCGTGCACCAGTGCCACAACACGTAGAGATCAGTCGCATAGCGAGAGAGGATAAATATATTTAAGTGTTAACACACACTGGCTAAATTTTAGGACATGAAAAAGTTACATCTCGCAATTTGTACATTTAGCCGGTATGAAGTAAAAAGATGATTCAACTTCTAATGGATTAAGTATTGATATGCCATCGCCGCCAGCAACAAGTCGATCCCTGTAATATGTGCTCTATCCTTCTCTATCGTCTTGTTGCATTGACGAAATAAAAACAGAACGGTACTAAGCTTCACGTGAATTTCAATAAAAATTGTGTACCTTGACATTTATACCCCAAAAGCCAGTTATCTGTCTACGCCAAAAACCAAATCTAAAACGAAGCAAAAGGTCGAAACAAAATGCCTTTAAAGATTTAATGACACTAACAAAAATTCTAAATCCAAACAAAAAAGGAAAGATCTCTCGTCGTGCCATCATTTCTATATTTGGACCCCAAGGTCAGTGCAGGTCCGATGGACCCCGCTGTCAAGTTATTTGAGTTCATTAGTGGACCCTAATTTGGACCGGCTTTGAAATGCTGTCAGTACCTCGCGTGCTGATGAAAAATTAAAAAGTCTTCTTTAGAACTCTTTTTTTTGACGTGACAACGTCTTAAATTAGGTTGCGGCTGGGAGTCACTTATGAAAAAGTGTAACGCTCGGTAACGTTACGATGAGTCACCGAACGAGAGAGAGGCCCGCCAAAAGACGTTGTCACGTAAAATCTTCGCCCGTAAAACCGACTTTACAGGCAACCATTTTTTTTTCTTTTGCTCTCTTTGGGGCTTTGTAGACTTACAAGAATACTTTAAAATTTCGTTATGTCTGTCTTGTTCATCACTGTATGAAAATTTTCGTAGATGCATAATTTACAGTGAAATCTGAATACCTATTCATATTATTTCAAATTATTTTTAGTGATCAGAGCGTTTCAAATTTTAATTAATAAAATATATAATCTTAACCTCTTTCTGATACCCCCGTTATTTTTCGCAAAATAATTTTAAATATATTTTTCAACAAAGATTACGGAACCCTGTAATACATATGTCTGCACAGACTGCATGCACTTGGCTACGTTATTATTTTTCTTTAGAACAAATGTTTTATAATCGAACTGTCAGATTTAAAAACAGAACAGGCGTTCGTTTGACAGAGGGTTATTGGTTTCAAAACAAAAGAGCGCTTACACGCTACGCTTGAATACCCGACACAACTGTTAGCTTTTGACTCGATCATATCGAATCGATTTTATTATTTATTCGTGTTGTGATTAATTTATTCAGTTAATTTATATTTATACTCAGCTCATTGCTGGAAGTGCCGGCACGTTTATAAGAAAATAAGAACTAAATTGAAGTATAAATTAAAGATTTAAAATTAAGACTATGACTTGATTAATTTTTATGATTTTGATAATCGTTAATAATTGCGATTATTATTATTAGTTTTCACTAACGATTATCGAATCAATAAATGGATAGGTATTGTTTAATCGACGACAATCAAACTGTGGCTATGAATTGTTTGATATAGGATCAGATGGTTTCAAACATTTTGTAACATTTTTTTTACAAGCTTGTCGATTGTTCGTACACTACTGTCACAAAAGCAAAACTACCAACATAATGAATCACCTCAATTATACCTACTTTCCTATTACGAGCACAATTTGCAAAGTAATTGATTTTTCCCGCCCACCATTTAAAAAATCAACGTTACTTTTTTCTTTATGTTTTTGCGTATAACCGGTGTTTTATTGAATTTTGATGGAAGAAGAGGATACTATTGGCTGGTTCGAACGGCGCGATCTGCATACAAATCAGGTTAGGCCATCTTTGATGACATCAAGGCACCTTGCATCAAGGGCTTGTATCCGATTTCTTAGTTGATACTTTGTTGCAATTTCTGTCATTAAATACAGTGTTCAATATTTTTTACCCATCATCAGCTCATTACGTTTCCATTGCGAGACACAAGCCTTGTCTGATAGAGAGAGTAAGGGTCATAATCCACCACCCTGGATCAGTGCGGGTCGGTGGATGACACATGTCCTAGAACTTTATGATTCTTAGATGTGTCGGTTTTATCACAATGTTTTTTTCACCGTTTTCAGTTAGAGGTTAATGTTAACCCCTTGACTTGTAAATAGAAAAAACATTATAGTTGGAACGGCAACTCAATGGTTATTTTTTGCTTGATTCTGCCTGATGATAAGCGCCACGCCTGCTCATAACAATTGCAGTGCCACCCAGAACCTTAAAAAGCACTGCGTAGCAATGCATTGCGCTCTTCACACCGAGACGTCACATATTAAGTCTCATATGACCAGGAATTTCGCTGGATGGATTAATAATAAATGGATTATAGCTCAGATTCTATTAAAATAATTCCCTTTTCTATCTAAATTTTAGTCTGCAACTCAAGGCCTACAAGGGTGAGTCAGATTAAGCACCAAGAAACTCGACTCCAGCTCCATTACCTCACATACTTTACGACTATTGCCAATTATTGTAGATAACAATTAAAATTGTATATAAACAACTGGCACAACTAGTTTGTGTGCTGAGAGGGCTTACATCGAGAAACAGGATGCCTGCTTACAGGCCACCTTTGACAGTTATATTTGCATCGTGGCCTGAAGATTATAATCAGCTGTCTGACTAGTGGCAACCACTGTGTTTTTGTGCTGTGACAACTTCATTTTGATCTTACCGTATAATCTAATGGAATCAGGCGTGACGTTGCGAAAATTCATTTCAAAACTGAAACGCAATGAAAATGTGTAGTGTAATTCTGCTGAATATTATGTAGGTTGTTGTTAGAATAATATCTATGGGGGTAGATAACAAATGTAAAATTAATATATATATATATATATATATTAAAATAAAATATAAATTAATATTGATATATATACATATAAATATAAATAAAAAATATATATTCATTATTGTCATAATGAGTAGTATTTGAAGAAACTACCAGTAACAAAACGCATTATTTGAATCGTCGACACATAGGTGTTGATTTCTTTATTTTATATATTATATCTATATATATATACCTAATACCTATGTGTCGACGATTCAAATAATGCGTTTTGTTACTGGTAGTTTCTTCAAATACTAGTAATTTCGAAATTTTAGACCTTATATTTGACTTATAATTAATTAAAATTTGAACGTCAAATTAGCATAATTTTCACTCAAATATCTTTCAAAAATGAGTAACGATCGTTATAGCATTTACAATCGCTAGTTTATCGATCTGAAGTTTGTAAATATCCTTCACATGTCAATTGAAAGGTATCGCGATAGATGTTACGAGTTAGACAATAAATCCCCTAGTTGCATATAAACAGGCGTCCTATTTCTCTATGCAAGCCCCCTGCGTTTGGAAACCAGTCGCTGAGTGAGTTGGGGCATTTATCTGAACAGTGTCTAGATAATGCCATTGTGGATTCTAGCGAGATATAGCTCGATTGGAATGCAACTTGCTGGGTTTATTTGTTTGTATGGTAATGTGATAATCCGGTTCTCATTTAGCTATGAATATAAAATATTAATTATGCAGTCAACAGTCTCATATAGAAAAAACAATATTCACGACCTTCTCAGAATCATATACATATAGACATTATGTATACCTACGCTTATGTTTACTGCCATATTTATTTGAGATTACAAAATCCACAAATCTCAACAAAAAATTAGATTAACTTATTATTAAGTCTCACGTCCAATTATGAGTTTACTTTATATAAAAATCATAGAATAAAAGCAGATTAAAATGAGCCAAAACACTAATAGTTTACGATTATCCGCCAAGGAGATTCACTGCCCACCTTCCGTCTTCATCATCAGATCAGCTGGTTGTCACCATAATATTGCATTGTCATGAAACTTTAACAAGTGTGCAAAATTTCAACTCCGTACGAGAAAAGGAAGTGGTTCTGATTTAACTTACAAGATTTGACTCAAATAATAAACATGGTAAATTAAATAAAAGCTTGTAAAACACTAATCAAGTATACCTATCTTACAGATAAGTTTGTAATTTTGTAATTATCATAATAAATTCCATTTAATTTCATATCAAATACAAGATACAAGCTTCTGATTTCGGTAAAAAAAGGCGCAACCTAATTTGTATGCAGCGCGATGGCCCTGCATCCCATCCCGAACAAGCATCCTTATTTCATCAAAATTCAATAAAACACTCGTCTGCTATGCAAAAACCGGTTGGTGACATTATTTATTGACTTTACTGAACGATGGGTGGGGCAAATTAATTACTCGGAGAAAGATGCATAAAAAGGAGAGTTTTCGTCATGTTGGTACTTTTGCTTTTACCACAGATAATTACAAAAGTTTGTGAAGTATTTATAAGACTGGTTTGAGAACAGAATTCTTCACCTTTAAAATGCCAAGGTTTTTTTTTTTTTTTTTTTTTTTTTTTTATTTCTGCTTTTATTTAGGGACTTTTACTCTAGCAGAGTATGTCAGTCCCATCATACCCTAATCTAGATATTTACAAAACTACATATAATAATAGTTATATATACCTACCTATATACAATCAAATTTACAATATCTTAATGTAACAACATGTCATACAACATTTTAGCAGCGTCACAAGAAGGTTCTGCTAAAATGCCTACACATACACCTAAATCATATTTATTTAAATTAAATTTATTAATAAGTGATTCCCTCTCTGCTTGCTTTTTAACACATTCCATCAGGAGATGTTGGACATCATCAATGGAGCCGCACATATCACAATTTGGCGAATCGACTCTTTTCATAAGATATGCAAACTTTCCTGATGGATAATGTCCCGAACGTAACCTATGAGCCATTACAATATGTGATCTACACATTTTTACCTTTAGGAACCAAGGAATTCGAGGAGGCTGACATTGTATAGTCCTATACCAAATTCCATTTACTTTGCTTCTTTCATCAAAATATTCCTTAAAATAATCGTGACAAATACTTTTAAACTTATATAATATTTCCGTGTAAAATGGTGCAATTGATGCCTGAGAACCTTCCACCACAGCCAGTTTTGCTAATCTGTCAGCCTCCTCGTTCCCCTGTAATCCTATATGAGCTGGAACCCACTGTAGCTTTAGCTGCACACCGGCTTTACTAAGATTATGGATCTGACTTAAAATTGTGTAAGCTATCGGTACACCTCTACTATTCCCAGCTACGCAACGTGTCAAATGTTGAAGAGCACTCTTGCTATCAGAAAGAATTACAATTTGTTGACAATTATTCAAATTAATACAACAACTTAGAGCTTCAGAAATAGCAATGAGCTCCATCGTCATAATTGAAACATTACAATTTATTTTAAACAAAGCTGATCTACCTGTACTCTGGTCAAAATATGCAGCTCCCCAACCATTAACGCCCTTTGAGCCATCAGTATAATATCTTTGCCAATTATTGTATTTAATATTTAATTCTCTTAAAACCTCAAATTTGAGCGAAGAAATTTCATGACTTAATTTAGACTTGCTCACACATTCCAAACTATTTTCAATAATATCGTCTATTTGTATATACGTAACCCAAACATCTAGTGAATACATACTAAGAGATTGTGATGAGTAAATGTGATAGAGCTTACATTCATCATAAACGGTACAAATTAAGGGCTTTTTTTTGGTTTGCCAGTATCTTATATGTGTAAGGGCGTCTAGATTTTCAAGCAGTTTTACAGATATATTGTTTGACCAGGACATACATTTCATACAATATTTGTAAGCTAGGTATAATCGCCTTATATTCAGTGGAGGCAAACAAATCTCACTCTCCATGACATGAATGGGTGAAGTTTTAATAAACCCTCCTATTATCCTTAAGGCCTGATTCTGTATTTTGTCCAGTTTATATAAGTGACATTTAGCACAATTGCCATACAGGAAACAACCGTAGTCAAATCTACTCCGAATTAAAGAAATATACAAAGTTCTCAAATGCTTGGGGTGAATACCCCAGGCAGGTCCCGCTAATACTTTCATAATATTTAAAAATTTTGAAGCTTTTTCGCAAGTTTCATTAATGTGTTTCCTCCACAACAACGAACAATCTATCCATAGCCCTAAATATTTTACACATTCTACCTTGGTTACTTGATGGTTTTCAATAGTCAAACTAATATTATTTTTTATGCGACCTCGACTGAAAATACACACATTAGATTTGTTTGAGGACAGTTCAAGACCTATATTGTTAAGAATCTTTATCATAACATTTAATGCTATCTGCAAGTTAAATTCGCAATATTTCAAATCATGGTGACTGAGATAAAAAACAAAATCATCAGCATACTGAGAAATAATTATACCTTTAATCTGACGGAAAATATTGATGGTAGTAATATTAAACAGCAATGGAGAAATTGGATCTCCTTGAGCTAGCCCTCTATTTGTCCACCTGACACATAAGGCTTGTTCATCATTAAAATTTTTAATTGTTAAATGGCGTGCACTTAAAAATGACCAAAGATACTTGCAAATATTCATACCAACTTTTAATTCATCTAATATGCCCACAACTTTATCTATCAAAATATTGTTATATGCATTTTCAATATCTAAAAAGCAAGCAACTGTTGGCTTATTTTGTGAAAATCCTAATTGTATGTACGTTATAAGTCGGGATAGCGAATCTATACAAGATTGGGCTCTTCGGAAACCCGTTGTGTAGGGGGATAAAATCAAGTTCTTCTCTACATACCACTCCAGTCGCTTACCTAACATATTGTGGAAGATCTTACATACACATGATATAAGTGAAATAGGTCTGAGTTTAGGCTCACAATTGTAATCCCGACTTGTCTTAGGAATTGCCCTAATATCTATAACGCGCCATTGAGTTGGAATTACTCCTGAAAAAAATATTTTATTGTAGAGTTTCAGTAGATACTCTTTTCCAATAGTAGGTAAGTTAAAAATCATTGAATAGGTTACACCATCATTACCGGGCGCCGTGTCTCTCCTTTTTAAACAATTATTCAGTTCATGTACACAAAAAGGAGATTCCAATGAATCATTTCTGGAATTGAACGTAGGCATTTTATTCAATACAGTATCTGGTGCTAAAGATTTTAATAATTCTTTTTGTTTGTCATTAGAAGCGTAAAATTTGGATTGACGGTATCCCTTATACCATCGCATTTTGCGCCACATATCAGCAACAGAAGTAGTTTCGTTGATGCTATCACAAAATGAACGCCAACTACAAGATCTAGCTTTTTCTAACAAAATCCGCGCATCTTCAGTTTTTTTCTGTAATACTATAAGATTTGAAGGAGTAGGATTCCTTCTAAAAACACTAAGTGCAAGCCTACGCTCTGCTACAGCTTTAGATAAAGAAGCGTTCCAATATTCTCTCGGTTTAAAATTTCTAGTCGGATTATTAAATATTTTTAACTCTGGAATGTTTTTATTAGCTGAAAAGTTAATCTGATTTTGGAAATGTTCGTACATATCTTGAACACTACCGTTAGAATCAGGTATTATGGATAATGGTTCAACAAGATCCTGCTTATAAGCATTCCAATTAGCTTTTTTGAAATTGCGTTTCTTCATAATCACTAAGTTATCTGGAAAAATTATAGAAATCTTAGTAATAAGGTGGTCGCTACCTAAATTTTCATTAAAAACTTGCCAATTAAAATGTACAGCAATATCCGATGACGCGAAAGTAATATCTGGCGATGTACTCTGTAATGCACCATTAACCATTTTGACTCGAGTAGGATCACCGTTATTAAGAGATACGAATCCATTTTCTAGCGAAGTATCAAATATTTGCCTTCCCCTTTGATCTGTTTTACTAGACCAATTTGTATGGTGACCATTAAAATCACCGGCAACTAAGGATTTTCTTGAAACTTGTGAAAATAGCCTATCCCAATCATTTACACACGTATGAACTGATGAAGGACAATACACAGATACAACGTTTTCCAACATTTTACAGTTCATAATCTTAACATTTATTGCCTCTATACCCGAATTACTGAGATCAATTGGACGCACCTGCGATTGTAAAGATTTATGAATAATAATTGCTACACCTCCATATGAATCTATTCTGTCTTTTCTATAAATATTATATCCCCGTATATTTAAACTAGTTTCAGAGTCTAACCACGTTTCGCAAACTATAGCTATGTGTATTTTTTCTCTATATAATAAATTATCAAAGCTAGTCAATTTCGGTTTTATACTTTGAGAGTTCCACTGAAATATATTGATTTCGACATTTTTATACGGTGTGTTATCCATCATAAAGCGAACAGAAAGTTTGAAGTAAGTCCTGCCCATTAAAAAAATTCAAAATAAATACCTTACATTCTTCAAAGACTATTTTCAAAAATAATACTACTTTTTTCTCAATGGTACCTTCAGAAAATATGATGTCCTTAACTTTTGACATAAATATTTTTAACTCAAAACGCCTTTCTGACTTCCTTGTGCTTTTCTCTTCTTTTTCCTGTGCGGTTTTTGAAGAAACATTTACAGTTTCCATTGGCAGGATTAGTGGTTCAGCTTCCTGATTTCTAACCTTCTTTTTTTTCTTTTTTCCATTTGATAGTTTGTGTTGCTGCTGCTGCTTATTACGCGATTCTTCCTCTTCCTCCATACTATAGATATCGTTTTCAGCTACTACGTCTTCTACTTTTTGAAGATCAACTGTGTTAGTAACTGCGCTACTGTATGTCTTTACATCACGATGCAAGGATGGTTGGTTAAAATTGACATTATAATCTGTTGATCTCTGTGGAGTTCTTGCGTCTTTATAAGATTTTAAGTACGTTTCTAAGGCTCTCTTATACGTCAGACTTTCTTTACTCATAATCTCACGAATTCTTTTTTCTTTTATAAATAATGGACAAGTTTTGTCCAGTGCCATATGCGCGCCCTTACAGTTGACACATGTGAAGGTTTCAGACTCACAATTGTCATGTTGCTTTCCACATTTAGGACATAGAACTTTATTTAGTGGACAAAATTTTTTAACATGGCCAAATCTCCAACATGCAGAGCATTGTGTAACCGGAAATACGTAGGGAAGCACTTTAAATCTACATCCATAAGCGTATACAAATGCAGGTACAACAGCATTATTAAAGCATATACGAACAGTTTCGCATTCAATCCACTTTCCATTCATATCCAAACGTCGTAGTCTCCTTACGGATGTAATGTCACATGATGTAGTCAAGGCATTCATTATTTCCTTCTCACTCATTTCTAAATCTACGCCTTTAATAATCCCGTAAGATAAATTACCTTGGTCCGTAAGTTGAGCTCTTATTTCAAGTTCTAGTAATTTAGGACATTTTAGCAGTGTCTCCACCTGCTGCTGGTCATCTAATCGAATGAATACCTTATAAGGACTTTTGTAGTTAATTTTGGCAATATTTTTAATATCTTCTTCCTGTAACAACTTTGCCAAAGCCATCTGTTTAGGTAGCATTTTCAGTGAAAACAAACATATTTCATACGTACTCTGGATATTTTCACTTTCTTCGTCTTGCATTTTATCACCATTGTTACCGTTTTTATCTTCAAGCTTATTATTTACAAGTTTTTTCGACTTCCTTCTGGTAACAATAGTAAAGTTGTCTTCGCCACTTTCATCACTTTTTTCTCTTAACCTCTTCTCTCCTATTCGCAAACTGGTATAATTATGATCATTATCCCAATTCATCATCTCCTGAAGTTCCTTTTCACATTCATTTATAATTTCCGTGTCACTTTTACCCATACTGCACTCATCCCCTAAGCTGTTTTTCTCCATCTCGGAAATCGTAAATTAATGTATTAACTCAATATATAACACTAATTTGTAAATTAATTTTCGGAGCGAAAATAATTACGACCGCCCAATTCGTGTTTCCCGCCGTTTTTTTGAATGCCAAGGTTGTAATTGACATTTCCTGAGAGCTGGCACACAGTCAGAATCTTGAATGACAACGTTCAATAAAATGTTAAGTTAAATAAATCAAATTGTTACAATACTTTATCAGTTAAGGGGCTAAATTATGTAACTTATTTAATTTTGCTGAGCGGAAATAATGGTGTAATTAAGTCTTCGAATTCGTTCCTTAACGAAAACTTTTCGTATACATCACACCTCTCATTTGTCGAATTTCTTCGTCCTCGTCGCTTTACCTTAATAAAACGGGCATTACTTAAATATTTGCTTTTTTTTCTACTCCCAAAGCAAAGTAATAACATTATAACTTAATTTATGAAAAACTCCTTCGAAACTCCACACTAGCATGTTATCTCGTCCATAATGGCATCCAGCCTCCATTCACCGCAGAAATTCCTTTTTATTTGTCCAGATAAATGTTCATATTCTTTTTACCTAGACGTTAAACTTATGTACCCTTATCAAGTACCCGTTTTATCCACTATTGAAGTGTCTGGTACCTAACGAGCAGATCGCAGATAATGCCTAGCAGTCTACGCTTGTTAAGACCTAGAATTTGAAACGATGTAAAAACAATCTTAAAATTATATTGGTAGAGTCGATTGTTCAGTAAAATGCGTGTGAAGTGACAAGGTGCAGAGATAGGGTGTACTTTGGAAACTCGAATAATCGACGAAGTCTATTGAAAAAGGCCGATAGAAGAGCTGCTACGAAGTAATCATCAATTTACCTCTTGTAACATTCCATCGGTGTTGATCATCTGTTTGAATCAGTAAATACCGAGGTGATATTTCAAATTATACTTATATTCTTATAGATATGTATGTATGTACCGTCATATTTCCTGATATAAATTAAATAAATAAATAAGTACTCATAATTTTAAAGTATCTCCTTTTAAAATCACAAAAGTCAACTCGTCTTTACAAAATCTAATAAAGCTAACGATTTCAGTGATTCTTATTTTTACGGCATTCCTCGTATATCGTAAAAAGTTGAACAGTTTTGCACATAGACACTCTTCACGCATAAAGGAATGTCAACCAAACTCAATCGTCTCTCTAATGATATAATTGAGCCTTGATGATTCTACATATTATACCTTTACGAAGGAACACAAATTTTATGAGAAGTTTGCTATCAATATAAAGATGGAGTCTCGCACCGATGTATGTAATAAAAATTAACGACACGTAATGGGTTAATGCCATAACATTATGCGACAACCTGGTGAATGAGACGCTTATTTTTTAATAGCGCGCTGTTAAAATTATAATGGAGTTGATTTGGTTATTAATCGTCAACTAGTTGAGTTAGGGAGCGTATTCCTTGCAGAATAACACTAAAATACATCTAGAAAAAAGGTTTGCAAGTATTTGTTGAGCGCTCTTAAATTTGTGATACTCCACGGATATTGCTAAATTATAAAAAAAAAAAAAATTGTAATCCGTTTTCAAGGGAAATAAAAAAAAATTTTACCAATGAGTTTCAATGGTAGGAGTCTAATCTAAGCTTAATCCTAGAGTCAAGGAAACCGATCCCTGCGTTTTTCTTACATTGTTAACTGTCGCTCTGTCACTATTAATTCAGTTCTATGGTTGCCAGGTGTTAGACGCCTCGTATTTAAGAGTATTGGGCAAAAACTTATGTAAAAAATGTCCTGCGTAAAATTTTTCTAAATATTAAATACAGGCTAAATATAACACAAAACTCACTCGAACTAGTTTAAAGGCTAAATTCGAGTAGAATTAAAAACTCTTAATACTGCGAATTGCTCAAAATTTGACAGTTTATAGACATCATGGTCATATCATCATGCATACATATGAGTACATAGAAATATTTAGAAATAAGCCAATTAGCTATCTGAATGTCCTGCTTTTTTGACACCATGACAAAATAATTATAGAAAATTAGTTGAACAAATATTTTAAACTTGAGGCACGTACAATACCACCACACATTGCAGTATGCTGCAAAATGTATAAAATCATTTATTCTTCATTTAATTTTGAATCGAGATCTAGCAACCTTAGCAACAAAGAATCTCAACAGTTTTCATTGTTTGCTTTTTAAATGTCACAGATTTAGTCTGGCTAAGTAGTTAGTAGCTTTATTCTAGTCTAGATAGTTGACTATTAAATAGTGTAAAGGAAAGTGCTGGGAACGTTGAAGTAAGTGTTAAAACAATAGTGCATACGAAACTTTACTTGACACTGGCTCAATGCACAACCCACGTAAAGCCATTAGAAAAAAAAAGAAAAAAAAAAGGCAAGTTTGTATAGTATAAAATCTCTGTAGATATTTTTAGAAGATTGTATAACAAGTGCGGAAACCTAACATAAATCGTAGATATTAAATTATTATTGAGTGGAAAACTGAGTCTTATTTTTACCACGTTTTTATTACGTCACTTTCTTGTTTGTCTGTCTGTCGTTCCGGGTGGGATCTTGCAACTTAAATTTCGAGCACTTCCCGATTAGCTATCCGGCTGAAACTTTCAGGGTAGCTCACAACTCGATGACAATGCATTCTAAATTAATGAAAAAGTGATTTTTAGATTTATTTTTTATCTATGACGGATTCTTATTTATGTAGGTTTTTGAACGTTTGGTTTTTGAATCTTTGTTATTTATTACAAAAATGAACTACAAATCACCATTTTGTACTATATTTGTAAATCACTTCCACAAACAGAACGGCGCGGTTAAATGAAACATCCATTTGGTATCTAATTACCTGCACTTCTCACTGCCATTTCCATCTAATTACCTTCTTATGTTCCCATCGATTGCTATAAAACCAACCCTTCAATAGGCCCTACGAATGTACCTACTGATTGGCGCAATTTGTCTATAAAAACGATCACGTAACAGTCGTAAGAAACCTCGCTTTGGCCGAGATACAATATAATTAGAGGAAACCGCTGCGTGCCAAGTTGCCAGCTCTGTTATTTTCTAGTGAAGAAATATCTTCGTTATGTATGACTTTTGACAAAAAAATATAGATACGTAAGAAGATGTGCATCGTCGAGGTCATCAGGGCGATCATGTATTTTTTTGTTTCAATCAATTTCAATAAGAGCCGTATTACACAGTAAAATTGAATAGATTAGGCGTATACATAACGATTCATAGCACAATCTCGCCTTGTAAATTTGTCGGGTAACTGGTTTCTCATTGAAATTGATTGAAACAAAAATACATGATCGCCCTGCAGGTCTCGTTTCTTTATTTAAATATAGTTTCAATAATAGGACAAGCCAAGCTAAGTCTAAATAGTATATCTGTCTATTTAGACTTAGGTACATGTAAAACATGGCAACATGTTAATTAATTCCTAGTAATAGAAAACTTTGCATAACTTCTTAAATAGACCGATTCAATTTTAATTTTGTTCCAAATCATAATATTTAGAGCCGTTATTGGACATCATAATCTGTAAAATTAAATTCATTTCTTATTTTGTTAAAAACATACAATATATATAATAATTACATAATTATACTCTCAAAGAAAAATCGTTGACACTATAGATGGAAGTGCAATTTGTTAAACATGAACACTGTTCCATTTTCTTACCTAGCAATAATTTTCTAAGTCCCGTTCAAGATGGCTGACAATCACTCGCGTCGACTCTCGTCACATGGTCGGCTCGTTACTGAAACAAAGGAGGTTTCCATTAGACCTGTTTGTTTTAATTTTAATGTTAATTAGTTTAAAGGGACTCGGAATGCGTGGGCACATGCCGATTGTTGGTGTCCTTGTGAGACTCGTCTTGTGATTTATTTATTTTAAATTAATAATGAATTAGATAGGCTTGTGGAGGTGCAATTAAATTAATTTTTAGTTTTTATATTCTACTATTTGATATTTGGCATTAAAATCATAAAATGAGTTTTACCACACCATTTTCTAGCTAAACTTTGACATTTTAATTATAATTGACGTTGAGATAGTTAAAATCTAATTGCATAAACATAAAAACGATAAAATCCTTTAGCACAAAAACGCGACGGAATTTTGATAAGGTGAAGTCATTAAAATATTTTAATAACCGGATTAAAACAGACATCTAACAAAAAAGTCCAACATCCCAGACAACAAAGTTGCCACATGTAAACAACTTTTTTCCCCATCAAAAAAATCTAGGTACATTTCTCCCGAACACCAGTAGGCGTGAGGAATCAGTTTAACAGGCGTTCTTTTGTCAACCTGTCATCATATTTACATACAAAGGGATGTTAACGGGCCCATTAGACCGAGGTGTGGGCCCATAACGTATTAGATCAGCTTGAGATGAAGATGACATATCAAAAGATATCGAAAAAACACATCTTTGATTTAACTGAATCGTTTTTGTGAGATTAGATCGGAGAAGGTGGAATTGATTTGATGGAACTGGTTTGTTTTTTGTTATTGATAGCGGCGTCTAGTTTTTATTGACTCTCCAAGGAACTCTAGCTTAATGTTTCCTATCTCCTTGATAGCTCTAGTTATTTTTTATTGTGCAATTTACATTTGATTTGGTAACATGGTAGGTAGGAAGAATATTCAATTCTTTTTTGTTGTACAAAGATTTAGCACGTCGTTTCTTTATATAGTGCTCTACATTGCAATACACTGCTCTACTGTATTTTGTGACTAATTTTCCATAATTGTGTCTATGTTATTTGGTGTGAAATAAAGTGTTATTGTATTGTATTGTACACAGCAGTATGGATTTGTTAGGATTTTTATGAAAAGCCATTTTCGTTGTAAATATTATAGATTATGTAGGTTTAATATGATAGAAGATAAAACACTTTTTTCGCGTGATTATCATGGTGTTTACCTTTGACATAGGTTCCGAAATTCTAAATATCCCTATTGTAGAGCTCTGCTGAGCAAAATTTCCCTAAGCACAGAATAAATATCAGTGCTGCCAGGAGTTCACTACCGGTTACCGTACTCTATCCCGTATCTGTAGATATTCCCATGGCATTGTCATCGTGAGCTATGAATGTCGATGATTCACATATCGAGGCATTACGATTCCAATCGAGTCGTACCGTAATAGGAAACAAGACAGTCACTTTATAAGGATGACCATCGGGTTTTTTTTATGGAACTGAATGATGAGACGAGCAGGTCGTTCGCCTGAAGGTAAGCGCCACGCCTGCCCAATTGCAGTGCCACCCAGATTTTTTAATACCATAAAATCACTGCGTAGCACTGCATTGCGCTCATCACCCCGAGACATCAGATATGAAGTCTCATATGCCCAGCGATTTCGCGGGCTACAATGTACTTCAAACCGGAACACAGTAAAGCTTGCGCACTACTGCTTGGCGGCAGCATAACTTGCAAAGCTGTGGTACCTACCCAGACGGCCTCCCGCATACGAGAGACCTACCACGAGGAAGGTTAGAGTTTAAATAGGATTTCCGTTGGTTCTCCTCACACATTCCCTATAACCATAAAGAACGTCAAATATATAAAAACATACAAGAAGTAGGGTTTGATTTGGGATGGATTTATATGGGTGCGTAAAATACCTACTTGAGTTATACGAACTTGCCGGCAAGCAACCCACAGAAGAGAATAAAATCTAACTCAGACTACCGAATAGCACTAGTACTGGTACAGTACTAGGTACCTTAGTTCATAGGTCAGCGTTAGAAAAGCTTTTGGGACCATGATATATAATGACCATGACCATGATAGTTATTCAGCCGCCAAGCGGTAGTGCGCAAGCATTACTGTGTTCCGGCTTGAAGGGCATTGTAGCCAGCGAAATTACTGGGCATTATGAGACTCAACAGCTAATTATCTCAGAGTGACGAGCGCAGTACAACGCCGCGCGGGGTTATGGGTGGTGCTGTTATTGTTATGGGCTGGCGTATTGCTTACCATCAGGCAAACGACCAGCTCGTCTCGTCATTAAGTTACATTAAAAAAAAATGATAATATTAAACAAAAAACCGACTTCAATATATCTTCGAAGTCCAAGGTCAAATATCGATGAAATTTTTATAGGACCTCTTCGTAGCTACTGAACCTAACGCAAAAAGAATTTTCCAAATCGGTTCATGAATGACGGAGTTCTGAGGTAACAAACATAAATAAAGACAATCGAATAGAGAACCTCCACCTTTTTGGAAGTCGGTTAAAAATGCTATACATTTATTAGATGTTTTGTTAGACAATGCGCTCTTGTGGTAAATGCAAAGAATTTCTTAGGTTATGCGCTTATGCGGCACTTACCTAAGACCGCTGGCGGCATTATGGTATCCCCACACCTGCTGCATTTACAAAGACAGTAGACAATTACTTCTCAATCAACACGAAATTACTGGGCATTATGAGACTCAACAGCTTATTGTCTCAGAGTGACGAGCGCAGTACAGCACCGCGCAGGAATTTGCAAAACAAAGTTCTGGGTGGTGCTGTTATTGTTATGAGCTGGCGTATTGCTTACCATCAGGCAAACGACCAGCTGGACTCGTCATTCAGTTACAAAAAAAACTTGTTTATTGTCATTTGTCACTCACATCACAAACAACTTTACTCAGACACGGAACTCCTTTGTCGAACTGAAATAAACATGATACTCAATACTCAATAGCTTATTACAGTCATATATGTATGTACATTTGAAGAGGTCTTATGAAAAGATTAGTTAACATATATCAGCCTGACAGGATATAGCAATAGGAGTAATAGGGTTCTCTTTAGATCTATTTGCTCGATCTTAGGCCATATCATCGCTTCACACCAGGCGAGATAGTGGCCAAACAGATTTATCAAAGGTAAAAAAAATAAAATAAAATAGGAGTGAGCGGACCAATCCATTGGTATTTTATAGTCATAAAATGAATTAATTTTATTAGTATATTGATTTAAAATATCTATTTACTTACATGTCATTAAAAAATTCGTGTAAGTTGTAGTAGCATTTGTTAATTAGGTATTGTTTTAATTTTTTTTCTAAATTGATTTGATGTTATACTACAAACTGCGAGCTAAAATTATAAATATGTGATTTAATTAAAGTATTCGCTGCTGTTCACAAGTTATTTGCCTTTTTATGGTTCCGTACCCAAATGGTAAAACGGGACCCTATTACTAAAACTCCGCTGTCCGTCCGTCTGTATGTCTGTCTGTCCGTCTGTCACCAGGCGGTATCTCATGTACTGTGATAGTTAGACAGTTGAAATTTTCACAGATGATGTAGTTCTGTTGCCGCTATAACAACAAATACTAAAAAACAGAATAAAATAAATATATAAGGGGGTCCCATACAACAGGCATGATTTTTTGCCGTATTTATAGATAATGGTACGGAACCCTTCGTGCGCGAATCCGACTCGCACTTGGCCGGTTTTTCACACGTTATTTGACTTTGCCAGATATTTTTGTTATTTGCTACAAATTCGCGAGCCAACTTTATCCTGGTTGAGGCCTGTCAATAGGAGACCACAACGCAACGGGTCCTTGCTACATTACTCAATATTCAATGACTCAAATATTCAAAGAGTTGGATGGTTTTATTTCTAGTATTAGTCGCC
Source organism: Petrophora chlorosata (assembly GCA_951640565.1). Taxonomy (NCBI): domain Eukaryota; kingdom Metazoa; phylum Arthropoda; class Insecta; order Lepidoptera; family Geometridae; genus Petrophora; species Petrophora chlorosata. Next base: position 2,380,379 of record OX621189.1, on the reverse strand, counting down.
TGATTTTTATAAAACTGATGATGATAAGAATTCTACGAGATTTGCGGTCTCGTCATATTGAGTGACACTTAGGGTACAGGTTTCCACAGAGGTGACCCGCCCCCGTACCCATATGTCCCTCAAGCGCCAATCGTATATCATGTTGAGCTCAAATTAAGGTATAACTTCACTGCGACTAATGAGATACCGACTAATTATTGTCGATTCAGGCAAGAAATAGAATTAATCTCATTCATTTATACCAAAATATGTTAACCACAAGTTGAGATAAACTTAATGGGACAATAAATGGCATCCTAAAATATTGTCGCAGTGATTCTATACCCTAAACTGAGCTCAACACGATATACGATTGGCGCTTGAGGGACATATGGGTACGGAGGCTGTTCATTCCATAATGTCATCCAATATCTTACTAATATTATTAACGCGAAAGTTTGTAAGAATGGATGTATGGATGTACCTTTGTTACTCTTTCACGCAAAAACTACTGAACGGATTTTGATGAAACTTTACAATAACATAGCTTACACATCAGAATAACACATAGGCTACTTTTCATCCCGGGAAACCGCGGGTGAAACCGCAGGGCGCAGCTAGTTAGTCATAAAGTTATTCTATATGTATCACTCCAGTCAATCTAGATTTTATTTATATGTATTATATATTAAGTTGGACCGCAGGGGATGAAAAATATACCAATGTGTAAGGAAAAATTCCCTGATCACCATACCAAACTGTTTAACCTGCGCGAGGATCGGATAAATTGATGAAGAATATGAACAAGACGAAGAATAAGCCAGTCATATTTATGTTCGACGATGAATTAAGCGAGGAACGCAGCGAGCAATGCAGTAAAGTAAAAATTATCACTTATTTAGGTTAGTACCTATAAATAAAAAGTCTTCTGTTTATGTCAGGCATTTTATATGGCTATTAATAGTTAGGACTTCCTAGGTGATGGGTTTCAAAAGTTATTAACACAGACATTAGGAAAAATAATAGTAGGGTTGGTGATGTTATGGGTACTGACTATTAGTAACAAATAGTATTATGATTAAAGTTTGGAAACTATCGTGAGCCGAAATATTCATTATAAATACTGACTTTAATAAAACATAAATAAATATAAATTAAAATGACTAAATGTACTCTCGCACTGACTTGCAAACGCCCTTACAGGGCTCATATACCAACATAACATATAATTTAAGACCTACCTATGTATGATAAGTAAATGTACATGAATGCAATGAATAAATGAATTATGAAATATAAATATAAACGGCTACACTCACGTTATGATTGTGTCGGATAACTCCAACCAGGTTTCGGACAAGTAGGATGTCCTTCTTCAGGGAGTTTACACTTTACTGAAGATACTTTTGAAATACTTTTGTATTACGATGTTAATATATATGATTTTCAAAATCAGATTTTAGGATTTTATGGGAATAAATAGGGAAATTTCCACAACTACTAAGTAAAAACGAATCATCAACATCATCTTTGAATCATCAAATACCAAAGCTAAGAAATAAAATACCATAAACATCAGTCATTCACATCATCATCTCACACATTCCACACACGTCTACATTCGTCACACACACCAACGCATAGTTGAACAGCACGAATGCACAAACAGTTTATTTCTTACAACAAAAAAAAACAATAAAATGAATAGTTGATAAAACATACACGTTTTTACTGCTCTATGTAAATGAATATCGATTCGCTGCGTTAGTTTTTCGGTAAGAAATCGATGGCCAGTGCGGATATAGAAATAAAATCGATTTTAACATTGGTTCCGAATGAATTTAAATGAAATAATTATAAACTCGCCGTTAATGCGATGTAAACATGCATATTGTTCATTTAATAGCCTCTTTTATTATATATTTAACTGTGCTTCATTTATTTATGTTTTTAATGCACTTGCACCCGTTAGTTACCGTTTTAGTTGTCTTTAGAGATTTCTTTTTTTTTTCTTACTATTTATAAGCTTGCGTTTGACCGCTATCTCACCTGTTGTTAAGTGACGATGCGGTCGAAGATGTAGCACGCTCGCCTAGAAGAAACCTGTTCACAGTTGTTCAGATTTTCATGAAATTACAGCGGGCATATATATTTATACTCATTTATATTGTTCCTTTTACTGGAGATACTTAATGTCGTATTTCAACAAAAAGTTTATCTTATTACCTCTAAATAAACAAGTCAAATATTATTTATTAAATAGGCACAAAAATGGACTTTTAAACGTTATACACACAATATGAATCAAATTAAAAATATGTTAATAATTGTAACTTAAGTTAACATGACTTTGAAAAAAAGATAATTTCTTTCCTATACTCAAATTGAAGTCCGGGTGCAGAAAAAAAAATCGGAAACTGGCTCTACCAGTGCTTTAGAAATGATGGAAATACAGTGGAAATAATAGGCGAATAATGCAGATCAATTTTATTTATCTGCTGCACCGTTTACTCTTAAGAAGAACTCGCCAAAGACAGCCAAGTGACATCAGCCGAAACGTTTACAAAGTATTCTAGCGTTGTTGTTTAATACACAAGTTTACGAATATAGAATAGAATAGAAAAACTCTTTATTGTATACCAAATTATAGAAATAGACAATAACACAGTCCTTAACTAAGGTAGTACAATGGGCGGTCTTATCGCTTGAAGCGATCTCTTCCAGACAACCTTTGGATGGACAGTATCGGAAGGTTAAGTAGACGGCGGTGTACAACAAAATTTGTTAATTACAACTAAATACCTATATAATCATACATACATGCTAATATTTACATTCTAATACACACAAAAACAAAAATATTATTATTAAAATGGACTAATATATACTTTCAACTTCAACAAGAAATACGCCGTATGTGGTTTTTTTTTATACATTTATGGCTTGCGTTTGACCACTATCTCACCTGATGGTAAGCGACGACGCGGTCGACGATGTAGCACGCTTGCCAAGATAGTACCTGTTCACTCAAGATTTGAAGATTCCTAGATTATAAGTATCGGGAAAGATTGACTCCGGCAGGGAGTTCCACTCGTTAGCAGTGCGCATAATGAAAGTGGTTTATACTCGTAGTATAAACGACACACACCTACCTAATGGGTTCGTATCAATTTTTATTGGAGAACAAATCAAGTATGCCTAGCAGTATCAAAGCTGTTTTTAACCGACTTCAAAAAGGAGGAGGTTCTCTATTCAGATGTATTTTTTTTATGTTTTTTTACCTCAGAACTCCGTCATTTATGAACCGACTTGGAAATTTTTTGCATCGGGTTCAGTATAGCTACGAAGTGGTCCCATATAAATTTCATCGATATGTGACCTTAGACTTCGAAGATACATTGAAGTCGGTTTTTGTTTTTTTCTAAAAATTAATTATACTACCTCATAACTATAATCTATCTCTATCTAATAACTATTATTTTTTTGTAGTGCTCGTAGCAAGGCTTGCTTTGCCGTTCGTAGCAGATCTAAAGTTAAGCAACGTTCGCGATCACCACTTAGATGGGTGACCGTTTGTGTGGTATATACCTACATCTGAGTCCGTGCTTCGGAGAGTACGTTAAACCGTCGGTTTTTTTCTAAGTACAAGTCTTTAGGTCATATTGGAGGCATTCGGGCTCATATTGGAGGATTGGCCACTCACCCACACGAGCAAGAACCACCACTAACATTCATCAACATCATCATCATCATCAGCCCATCACTGCTGGGACACGGGCCTTCTCTCATAGAGAGAGTACGGGCCATAATCCTGACCCAGTGCGGGTTGGTGGAAGTCACATGTCCTTAAATTTTTGTGATTATTTCTTGGACAAGCTGGTTTTTTAATTCTTGGACATTCTCACGATGTTTTTCTTCACCGTTTTTAGAGCGAGTGTTAGATCCGCACATTACTTAAGAAAGTAAGCGGTGCGGGCCAGCGGGATTTGAACTCGGGTGTGTCGGATCGAGAGTCGCACGTGCTCCCACTGAGCCACATTCGCTCTTGCGACACTCGCCAACTCGAAATAAAACTTAAATAAATTGACTTTCCTTGATTTTCCATATTTATATAAATTTGTTATTTGCGGCTCTGCATAATATAACCTTTTTAACATAAATGTGTTTAATTAGAAATGCAAAATGTACCTCATCTCATTCAGAGACACGTATCTCCATAAATGAGAAAGGCCCACATGTACCATGGTGCATAACTATGGGGCCACCTGGGCAGATCGCTAGGTAGGATATGAATATGAATTGATATGATACCTAAACGTATTGTGGTAGATATAGCGATTAAGATAACGGATGTCTTGTTGACACATCCTAGATGGATTCATTACACGAATAGGGGATCGGACAACTTTTCAGAAAGTGTTTTATATTAACTACAATTAATATATATAGCTATGAAATTAATACTATTTTATTTAAATAATGCTCTAAAAGTATGTACCTAAAACTATATTTAAATATTATGTTTCAAATATTGCCGCGCAAAACGTCACCTCAAAACTTGTGATGTCATATGTAGGTAGAAAACGACAAACTCTTCGAAATAAAACTTGCAAAGAGATTTAAATACGTTTTATAAGGTTTGGGAACGATATTGTAGTTATGGAACGAAAAAATAAATTTTATGGAAAGCAAAAAAGGTAAAATAAACACAAGCATGACTCAAGGCATTTGCCTACAAATGACGTCATGTGCTGTGATTTTTGTTTGAGATGAAGAACAAGATGTTAACATAAGTTACAATTTTTAACATATTTTATTTGTATCATGAGTTTATGACCTTTAAAAGTGCACTTTTGTGCCTATTTAATAAATGATATTTGACTTTGACTTTGACTTTGAACAGATTAAAAATGTCAGATTTGTAGATTTTATTAATTGATTTAAAAATATTAATCATTATTATTTCACAAAAATATTGATTGAATAATCTTTCTGGTTCGACGAACATTCGTTCTAAATACATTTTGGTCAAATCTTGCAAGTTTAATCAGAACCACTTATCCTCTTATCAATTGTAGTCAAAGTCCGATAACAATTCAATATTATGGTGACAGCCAGCTGATCTGATGATGGAAACGGAAGGTGGGCAATAGAACTAACTCCTTGACGGATAATCGTAAACTACTAGTGCTTGGGCTCATTTTAATTTGCTCGCGGTTCCGATTACGACGTTGTTAAAATCTAGTCTTGAATAACATATTTTTCAACAAAAATCTTTTTTATTTGTTCTTTCACACTATTATCCCTCCATTATCTAACTTGTCCGATAGTTTGTTTTCTGCATTCAATATTCTCAGAGCCAACGTAATATGTTTCCAGGACGGCGAGCGTCAGTTGGCGATAGTTCCTGGAACGTGCGCAAGCGCAGCCGACGCGACGGCGACGTGACGACACGCAGACGATGTGTACTGACGTGCTGGCAGTTACTGATATGGCATTGTCATGATTTGTTAAACCTTTTTACTTTTTTTTGTTTTATTAGCCTGTTTCGTCCCACTGCTGGCCAAAGGCCTCCCTTCCCTCCTTCCCTTTGTCCATTGCTGTTAAGAGCCATTCCTTATCGTAAGCGTCTAGGTCGTCGCGCCACCAACGACGGGGCCGGCCACGTGACCGTGTTGCTCCGGCTGGAACCCAGTCTGTATGGACTTTTGCCCGAAGCTGGCATACGACATACGTGTCCAGCCCAGTCCCATTTTAGTTGGGCGGCTTTCGGGGAAACTTCCAGGATTTGCGTTTTAGAGCGCAGTATCGTATCATATTACTTTGTTTATAATAATTTAGTCATGGACTAGAAGTCTCTTATACCAGGCCTACCGCACTTCGCGCTGTGCGCAGCTACAAGTACATAGCCGGACACCGACGGCGGGTCGTGCGTTACACGTGCTGCGTCAGAAGAGATAAGAGCTATGCGACAGAAAGAGTGGCGCACTGTAGGTTAATATGACTGGTAGGTATGCAGCGCTACGCGAGCTGAATTGAATTTTATTGCGTCATAGCCAGAGTCGCTATTTGTTTAAATTTCTTTGCGAAGTGATGCTTCTGTCCCTTAGTATAATGTGCTTATACAGAGAGAGATAGAGAGAGACAGATGCAAGAGAAAGATAGAGAGTGTGTGCCAAAATATTCTATTAATGTGGCATGACAGCTATCACATGTCCTTGCCCTTGACTTTACTTCTTTAACATGCGGGTTTCCTTATGATTTTTTTATTGTTTTTCCGAACGAGTGTTACTCCTTAATTCCGCATACATAATTTAAAATCAATGATGCAGGGCCAACGTGGAATTCGAACTCCGGTGCGTCAAACCAATAGTTTTTGTAACTAAGTAGCGAGACGGGCAGGTCGTATACCCCGTTACCGACCCCTCGTAACCCGGAACCGTCCCGTTACCATCACCCTCTTGTATTCCGTAACCATCCCATTCTTATCCCGTTACCGTCCCGCTCCTATCCCGTTACCATCCTCCTCCTATCCTGTTACCTACCCGCTCCAATCCTGTAATCGTTTTTATAATTCGATTGCAATAACATGCATTGCAATCGCGAAAAAAGTAGTCTTACTAATATTAGAGTAGTGTTTAAAACTGAAACGCAATGAAAATATGTAGGTAGTGCAATTCCGCTGAATATTATGTAGGTTGTTGTTAGAATAATATAAATACATATTATATGATAAAGGGGGTAGCTAGCAAATGTATAATGAATTAAATATATATATATATATATATATATATATATATATATATATATATATGTATATATATTATATATACATTATATATTATAAATGTATTAATTTTGTAAATAATAAATAATGTTAAATAAAGAAAGCCCTAACAACAGCCCTCCTTGTACGACACGTGTTTCGCCGTCTGCACGAGGCATCATCCAGGTGTCGACTCGCTACTTTTTACCCCGGGAAACCACGGGGCACAGCTAGTAATATACGTGAGGTTTTTATTAACACGTTGGTTATTTTTTCCCTGGTCAAGGTCAAATGTTTAAACACACAGAGGCATGTAATAAAGGACGGAAGCTGACTCACTGCCGCTGCCGGTGACGGCATGACGAGAAAAACACACTGACACTTCTGGCTAAACTTATATTTAATTAAATACGTGGCATTCGCTTAATCTATTCAGAGTTCTTGGAAACTTTAGCTAGACTGACTTTACCTGAGGTAGAGATACCAAGATTCAAGAAGTCTAAATCTCTTTATTCATTTTTGGCATCACAGATGTTCTTATGAACGTCAAAATATCACAAAAACTCTACCACAGTATCGAAAAAAGAGCCACTAAGAAGATACGGCAAGAAATAGAGGGGCTTTTTTAGAGATTTCGTTACAATTTGGGATTTTACAATGTTATGTTTCTTATGTACCAGTTGGCTACTTTGCAGAAGTGGAATGTTCCAGTTCCAGATTAATGTAGAAGTATTATTGTTTGATTTTAACAAATTAAAGGAACAAAGTGAGAAGACGGTATTCCATCTATCTAAATAACGTGAGCCCCAATTTGTAATTTTTTTGTGTGTTGTTTTAAAAAACTTTTTTTTTACGCTTAATTGATCTATGTTTGGCCACTATCTCACCTGATGTGCAGCGATGATGTGGCCTAAGATGGAGCACATAGATCTAGAGAGAGACGGCAGTTGAGCGGCTGCTCAGACCCGTCTCCCCGATAACTTAACTTATTTTAATAGCGATACTTTTTTATGTTACTGAATGACGTGAGGAGCAGGTCGTTTGCCTGGCGGTAAGCGATACGTATGCCCATAACAGTTGCAGCACCAAAACATTGACATGCAAAACTCTGGACAGCACTGCACTGCGCTGCATTTGGGAAAAACACAGATATTTTGCCTCGTGCAGGCATCGCACCAACCAAAGCTACCGGAGTTACGTCCGGTCAGCGGCCTTACTTCAACTTATCCAAAACGGCATACAATATAATCTAAGGACATCAGGGTTAACAGTGACGCTTGCGTAATACAATGGTAGACATTTCACAATCTTGTCTTAAGTCGTGGCAAAGGCGTGCTATGACATCACGCTTGGAATGTATACCGTAGGTATAAGCGCATTTTCCCTCTTATCAACCTCGATCTCTCGTGGTCAGAAACATAGCAAACTTTACGAAGTAAAGAAAGAAAGAAAGAAAAACCATTTATTCGGCACACAAAAACGTCAAACAAAAAATTAAAGATTAAACGTAAATAATAAATATATGTGCCGAATGGGCTCAGCATCAGAAATAATCGCATAACACAACTAGCGGTCCGCCCATGTTTTACTCTGGTTTGATTTAAATGCCTGACTATATCAAGCCTTTCTCGAGAAATTCTACATCGTAGTGAAAACCGCATCAGAATCGGTCAAGTAGATAGATAGATAGATAGATAGATAAACACTTTATTATTCACCTTAAAAATAGAGATAAAGTACAATTCAAATGTTTACAGTTGTGTAACAATAGGCGGTCTTATCGCTTAAAGCGATCTCTTCCAGACAACCTTTGGATGGAGAGGAATAACGAAACAAACACAGACGGTGGTGATAGAAAATTTAATAGACATACTAAGGGCTTACATATGATATACAATATATAATCTAATTACTTAAATATATATATGACTATATAAATATACTTATATACCTAATTAATATACATACATACATACAATATATAATTAACATACATATTATACAATCCAAAAGTGAACGGATTAAAAAAAATAGAATTCCATAGCAAAATATAATGATAAATATTATGAAGTGGATAAATATAATTTCCTAATACGTTCTCTGAAAGTGGCCAGTGATGGGGAGCGTTTGATTTACACACAGTAGTTCAGGTTTGAGAATTTAAGAAAACACCTACCTTGTCTAGAAGAGATCGCTTCAAGCGATAAGACCGCCCATTGTACTACCACAGTTAAGGACTGTGTTATTGTCTATTTCTTTAATTTGGTATACAATAAAGAGTTTTTCTATTCTATTCTATTCTACCTAAAGTTAATCCATAGATATAGACCTTGTTGTACATATTCATAAACAAGTTAAGCTATTAGTACTGCCAGCATTTTGGGTACGCTGCCAACTGGTAGTGGGTTGGAGCATTTGAGCTATCTATAGGCCTTTAATGGTCTATGGGTTGTCCGATTGCTTCTCCTTGTATGTAGTTCGTTTAGTTTTAGTAAGAAGAGTGTAGAGTTGTTTTCAGTAATAAAAGCATTTGCCAGTTAAGCTATTCTGTTTTACTTATGTACATACTCGTATGTAACGCAACCCATCTTAAGAACAATAAACAGCTCCAAAACCCATTAAAAACCACATTAAAACCAATCCGAATAGAGATATCATTAATAAAATAATCTTAATTAACTTGCCAAGACAATCGTATTGTTTTTATTATATGCTAGGTGCATACAGTGTGACCTCGTCCAGTCGAACTGACCTTTGAGTCGGCGCGGGCGCAGCGTTGTGTAAAAATAAAAATACCAACAGATGGTATCGTCTTGTGAAGTCGTAAGGTCGAATAATATTTTCGAGGTATCGTGTCAGACATAATACATATTCGAATATAGCGATGGAAAATAAAACATATCCAGTAATTTTTTTTCAGATTTTTTCAGTTTTTAGGGTTCCGTACCCAAAGGGTAATACGGCACCCTATTACTAAGACTCCGCTGTCTGTCTGACTGTCTGTCTGTCTGTTTGTCCGTCTGTCACGAGGCTGTACCTAACTCATGAACCGTGATAGTTAGACAGTTGAAATTTTGACAAATGATGTATTTCGGTTGCCGCTTTAACAACAAATACTAAAAAACAGAATAAAAAATAGTTAAGGGGGCTCTCATACAACAGACATGATTTTTTGGCCGTTTTTATTGATAATGGTACGGAACCCTTCGTGCGCGAGTCCGACTCGCACTTGGCCGGTTTTTTTAATAATATAAGATATATAACAAAAACTAGTGTATTAAACGGTTGAGGAAACCATGAAATAACACCTAGTTGAGTCCCAATTTAGTTTGAGTCATCAAATTCCATATAACTCCTTACCAAACAATATTTCTTTGAATTCCAAAAAACTATTTTAAATTCAACAACCATTAACATGAAATCAAAACGTCAACTGTCACTCGGTTGCCAGTAGGCAGAATTATTTAAATTAAAAAAATATTTATTTCTTAATAGTACCTACAAATCACAATTTTTTGCGACCTTAGCCACCAAACTAGGTGTTGACACACCCGGCAGTTAGCTTCTTCCCAGCTTTGTTCTGGCTCTTGTACATATAGGTAAATTAAAATTAAAATAGGTAAATAAATTTAGTTGATTAACAATAATAATATAAGTATCAATTAATTATAAAAATATTACAGATTAAGAATTAATAAAATTAAGTTAAATTACTAAAGCGAATAGTAGTATAATAGATTTTGTATAGTTAAAAAAAAAGATCCCATGTAAAAGACATCAACGGGCGCAGTCACGAGATCTAAAAATTGTGTACTACTGAAAGTCCGCGTCACAAACCCTATCCCCATGACAATCGCTATAAATGATCGATATCTTAGTAGCAGGATGCTTTTTTTTTAATTCGCCCGTTTGGGCAGGCTAAAGTCTCTAGGACCATACCGCCTTGTCTTACGTACAGTAGCGGGATGCTAACGCCTTACAAATTTTTTAATTGAAAAGCAATCGGAATCTGTGTTCGAGTAAGAAGATTCCACTGCGAGTAGCTCCATGCGACCTGCAAGGAGCTATTCGCAGTGGAATTTGGTGGAGACCAATGAATAAAATCAATCAGAAACACAGCATAAAAATATAGGAGTGGTAGGTAGTTAAGATACATGGCATTTAATTTTTTTTAACGTCTAACGACCACATACATAGATCCTGGCCCCTGACTAGGATTCCCTGTATCTAGGGAACCAGGAGCTATGAGGACCATGGTTCCACAACACCCAGACACGAAACAGATGCATGCGCTTTTTTTTCTATTACAAACATTTATCCAGTCGCGGGAATCGAACCCGCAACCACAGTGGTGTATGAGATTTGAGCCTGCCCAACCACTATACCAAAGAGGCTGTCAAAATTTAACAAGACTCCTAAATATTCAAGGGAATAAACTGGTATTGTATGTACTTATCTAAATAAATTGTCATTTTCGTATAACCACAGAATCCACAGATCTCTGAATCTAAATTAGGTCTAAAAGAATATCAGTGTGTTGTGTCCAAATAACTATGTCTTAATATATTATAGGAGATGACGATATTCGATAAAAGTGTAGAAAAAAACTGCTTCACTGACCACGTCCACAAAAAGAATTCAACGCGCGCCGCTCTATATTTTATGTTAAAGTACAATAGAATTTAATTCAATCACTTATTGACTATAATAACAAGGTTTGCTATTTTTGGGTAAATCCAATTACAATATCTTCATCGTAATAATTATTATATACATATGGAATAAAATATAATAAAATGTACTACATAATTGTCCATTTAATTATTCTGTTAAAATATTGTTTTTTTTTTATTCTTTTTTATATTATTGGCTTGCGTTTGACCACTACCTCACCAGGTAAGCAAGGATGCGATCGACGATCTAGCATGCCTGTTCACTCGAAATTTGAATAAGTTTAAAAAGGTACTATTATACATAGCTATATAATTACGGTCTACAGCTTATGCGCTTTACTGACTAAGGTATATGGACTAAAGTTTAGTCCATCCATAGTACAGTTAAACTCTGCATTTGATTTTTGCTTCTTTTAACAGTTTTGGATAGGTAAACTTCAACTTTTTAGTGTGTCTATGCTTCATAAAATACTATGATGTTTCAAACCTATAGTTAAAATTTAACCTATGGTCATTTTTTAATTTTTTTGTAGGTTAGTTTAGTTTTTATCATTCTATATTTTGTACATGATTGTTAATTGGTTCTGTAAATAAATAAACTCTGTTAAGATTTTACATTGAAATTTTAATAGAGTTCTTCAGGTGCCATTCCTACCCATTTGCATGCCATGAGCCTGAGCGCTCAAGTCTACCAGTTTTTTCCAAACACGTTTTGAAATGTAGAGTCAACAGATCGATGACAAACATTTGCTTGGCCGACCGGCGAGGTTGAAAAAACTGACAAGAACGTGCAAAGAAATGTTGGGCGAGGTTCCGTATACTACGCAGCCAAATGATACATTTTCAATGTGACTGGTTGATGGATACAAGAACTTCAGCCGTTAGATTATATACCTATCTACGTTACAATCGAATATATTGGCACGTTTGAGATATATTATGAAAATGGTGTAGTGTGAATAGCATGATTTGTTAAATTTTAGAATCTTATTAGAGTAGAGAGAGTAAATAAAATAAACAATAAACAAACACAACAATAATCTTTTGTTTTATTACCGAATAGGCTAGCATTTGATCGCAGTCTCACCTGATGGAAAGTGACGACGCGGTCGACGATGGATCATGCTTGCCTAGAAGATACCGATTCACTCGAGACTTGAAGACACTTAGATTATAAGAATCGGGAAACAAAGACGCTGGAAGGTGTTCCATGCCTAATCAACAAAGAATAAACAGACGTCTGCAAAAAACACAAATACTAATAGACAAATACTCCATGGGTTGTTATAATAGCAATAGAAATTGTAGGACTAAAAATGAACATCATTGCCTTTCTGTAAACCTCTGCCACTTAAACTCTGCAACCCTAGACAAATACGATCCTTAAATTTCTTAAAGCTCTTCAGTTTTAGCTCTCCATAAAACAACTTATCGATTAAACCAATAGAACCACACTTTCATAGATATCAATGACTATCAAACTCTCGTAACATCAGTCCAAAGTTTTACGATCGCCTAACGGTTCACTATTCACTACGGTTCACTGCGGTTCCCTGTTCCCAGTCCATCACGGAACCCTCAGCAATAGGTGCAACAAACTTTACACCGCTATTGCTAATTGTTGTGTTCGCTGGAACAGCGATTGTGGATAACAGATTGCTTGGAAGTCTCCGTTGCTTGGAAATAACGCTTGACTGGAAAAAACGCAACAGTATGAGATTGCGCGTATTTACGACTTTTGACAGTTATATTTCCTATTTTAGACAACACTCGAGGCTCTGAACAATATTTCTTGTTTTCTTGAGATTATTTTTTATGAGCGAGCACTGAAATTAATCAAAGCATCGACGTCAACAAACCCGAAATAAAAAAAAACAAAACTCTTTATTGCATACCAGTTTACAAAATAAATAAATAATAATAGCTCAAGAATTTCTTACTATGGTAGTACAATGGGCGTTCTTATCGCTTAAAGCGATCTCTTCTTGACAACCTTTGGATGGACTGTATCGAAAGGAGTAGACGGTGGTGTACAAATATGTGAGTTTTTAAAATTTTACAGCCTTTGAAAGTAATTGAATTATTTCTAGTTTTACATAGTTTAGTATCTTATTAATAGTTTCTATTTATTTTTTTGTGACAATGGTAAATTTCTTAAAAATAAAAAATACAAGTAAAAAAAAAAACAAAAATTGAATTATTCAAATAAATAGCCCTATCTTAGTTTCATATAACTAAGCGTTGTTCAGGACTAAGAGAACTGACTTCCGACCTAGCTTGTAAACATACGTACTGCATTGCCCAGAAACAGTTCACGTTGCTTGGAAAGGTGTATTGTGTGTAACTGGAGTTTATAGTTCTAGTGATGTGTCATGTGACACATTTGTGTGTATGGCTTTACACAGTTACCTTCACTTTGTTGTAATGGAATGTTCCTAAACGATGTGTTTTGTTTGAAATACTAGCCTTTGGAAGCTAACCTTTGAAGACGATTGTCACGTGTCCTCGAATACTGTGGTTCATAGACAAGCGGGTTTTGTCACAATGATAGGTATATTTTTAAATGAAATGATATGAATAATACTAATGTACTTATTTATTAATCTTCTGGCAAATACTCTTCAATTGTATTAATTTAATTATATAATGTGTTTAATTGTACTAATGTTATAATATTTGCACCCCTAGATTGGCAAAGTACGGCATAGTTTCTGAATCTTTAAAAAAAAAAAAAAAAGTATTTATTCATCTTCCACAATTTGCTGGTTTCTAATTAGGTAAGCACTTAAGTTTAAAACATGATGGGAATATGTACTGTATTGAGAATATCTAAGTCGGATCGGTGGTGCCTGTAGTAGTTATTCAAACTGTGTCACAGACACCAACGCCCCCCGCAAGGATACAGGTCTAAGGTACATCAACAACGGTTATTTATAATCGTTCTTCTTGTGTGTAATAATCTGATTGTATTTAACACCTCCTTGGTACCTGTATTTTATGCAAATAAATGAATCTTGAATCTATTCGACCATTAAAGTTTATAAATCAATGTTTTCTATTCTAAAATGATAATGAAAATTGAAAAGCGGTTGAGATTAGAAAACATCATAATTTCAACCGAGAATTTTAATTTGCAGCATCATGGAACCCAGTGATTAGTAAATGATGTTCTCGTCGCGGTTTATGTTCGAAGAAATCCAGTGATATATCAGTGTAGTGTAGTATGCCGTAGTGACAACCCTATACTTTTACAAGACCAAGTGTGGGTAGTTAGTGACAACGCCCGCCTTTCTCGACGCTGATACCCAGATTATCTAGTCTTCTCGTGACCACGGCCAATGTAACTTAGTCGAAACGTCGAAGTAAATTAAACAAATGTTTTTATCGCAATTCAGTCCCGTTTTACTTTCATAAACTATTAAACATGAACACAAAACTATCGTTTGAATTCGGAACCCAATCAACTGACACATTTATAAATGTCTAAGTGTATACTGATATTATTTCTGAAGTTAGATCGCTCGAACCTTTCTCCTAATAATTAAAAGCAATCACATAGTCACGATTCAAGACTTCATCAGCGCAAACAAGTTTCTATCAAATAGCCCGCAGCAGTATGCGATGTGCGTTACCCCAGTTATGTAAACATGTTCGAAGTGGTCAGATGGTCAGTCACCGTTACCCATAATCATGCAGTATAAATAAACAAATGAAGAGCTAGTTTGAGCTGGTCTGTCTATTTCTCCTTGATACAGAAATCACAACAGCAGCAGGACAATTGTAATTGACAGTAAAGAGTATGAACTGCTCTAATGTATCAAAGTTCAAAAGTTCTTTGTTCAGTTTTCGCATCACAGATGTACTTATGAACGTCAATTATTACAATGACTCTACCACCGTATAGGAAAAAGAACCTCTACTCCGAAGATACGGCAAGAAACTGAGGGGCATTTTTTTTAGAACTTTTTTTACAATATTTTATGTTTGTTTAAAAACAATATTATGTTTCTTATGTGCCCGTCGGCTACTTGGCAGAAGCGGAATATTCCATGCATTTTTGTCTTCTATGTAATTACTAAGTGTATAGTATGCTTTTTTATTAGAACATTTGTATACGCAATTGAATCTACTTTCTGTGAGCATCTATTAGCATACTTGGCAAATGCGGGGTTTCATTTCGTTTAGGACCTCCGCCGACGTCAGATTTTTTGTCCAAAACTCACTCTGATTTTTATCACAGTCATTTGTCACCTATTTTATGACCGACTTTTTGTAGGACGTGTGCGTTGCAATATGACAAAAAAATCTGTATCTGATTGTCATACGTGGACAGCATTAAGCTGCAAATGTGTCGTGGGTGATAGAACCCGTTAAGTGCAGTCAAGTTTATGCCAATAGTTTTAAGGCTCCAAGCGAATTAGTTTCTCTGCAAGTGTCAGCATCCGCGGCCTCACTCATAGAATAATTAACATAGCCTCGTTCTGCGTGGTGACCGCACCCAGATGCCGAGTGGTTATGTCATTGACAGGCATGGCATAATGTTCATATATATATGTAGCACTATTATGTATTCTATAGTTGTATTATGTAGAGATTTATAACTGTCATGTTCACTTACGTTAGAATGACTTTAGAAACGGGTATGCTATGTTGTTATGTAGAAGCGATCTGTTAATTTTGTAGCTCGCATTATATTCTTACAGGTTAATTGAAGAATTTAATTGATGGTCTTCTTTAAGATATTCTATGTATGAGGTTCACTTTGTTTCTACAACATGTAACTTTATTGCCTTCTTTTTTTCTTCTCGTGTTGTAATACGCTAGTGCTGCTGAACACATACATACTTTGTAGTTTAAAACTTGTTTACGTTTTCGACAAAGCTTAAGTTATAACGCCAGTTATAATACCGAGTTTAATTAATAAGTACAAAATTGTTTATGGTACATCAGTAGAAATAAAACGAACAAAGAAAGTCTAATACAAAGTTGCAAAAGTTTAGTGTAGTTTATTTATTTCTGTTTTACTTATACATATTTTAAGAATAAGAATACAGGTGTAGCTAACATAAACTGAACAGTTTATGTTAGCTACACCTGTATTCTTATATCTGTCAACTCGGTGACTTTAATTATTATTTTTATATCATAAATAAGACGTTTGTGGAACGCGTTACCAACTAAGATTAAACGGGCACCCTCCCTGGATACTTTTAAACACCAAGTAAAAGTCTTTTACCATTCATCTTTATCATGTTATTGTTATGAATTTAATATATATTTATTTTAATGTTTATGTATGTTTATTATATTTTAATAGTATTGTATGTATTAAGATTATTTACTATTTTATTAGTGTGTATTTTATGTAATTGGTTTATGTAAGTTTATAGAGATATTGAAAACCACAGTCCATTATTTTTGCGTAATTCCTCTCCCTACACGGTTGTCTGGAAGAGATCGCTTTAAGCGATAAGACCGCCAATTGTTACACTTTTGTTACGTTGTTTTTAATATTTATAATTTTATGTGTGTGTTTTAATAAAGAGTTATTTCATTTTCATTCATTTCATTTCAAGACGATAAACAAGATACAGCTTCGGTATACCACGTCCCAGTGGCGCCAATGCTAGCTTTGCCATTCCTCGAAAAAGGACTAGGTACCTACATACAATTGCACATATTTCTCTGAACAGACTTAATTACATCAAATTACAATTGCCAACTTCTAAAAAATTTACAATTCGCATGCGACTGAGTCGTGACTGCCGACCAATCATTATCAAAACAGATATTTTCGCCAATCACTGTCAAACGCACACTCGGCGTATCGGTGGCGTATTATTACGC
The DNA here is from genome assembly GCA_951640565.1 of Petrophora chlorosata. Classification (NCBI taxonomy): domain Eukaryota; kingdom Metazoa; phylum Arthropoda; class Insecta; order Lepidoptera; family Geometridae; genus Petrophora; species Petrophora chlorosata. Next base: position 2,363,114 of record OX621189.1, on the reverse strand, counting down.
GCATATTACGGGAATTACGCGTAATTATGTAGTAATTACGGTGTAGCGTATTACGCCGCTCGCAATGGTTACGTCAAATTATCGAATGTTTAAGGGTGAACTTGAGACTTGTACACAAGAATGTTTTTCTTTTTAGACACGAACGGTGTTACACGCGATGCCACCTTTTTGGTGTAATTGGGAAATGAGTAAAATGTGCGAAACTTTTTAAATTGCTTGACTGCTTCTGGCAACAGAGTGAGTAGATACACATTTTTTTTTTACACTTAATAGATCTATGTTTGGCCACTATCTCGCCTGATGTGAAGCGATGATGTGGCCTAAGATGGACCACATAGATCTAGAGAGAGACGGCAGTTGAGCGGCTACTCAGACCCGTCTCCTCGATGGTTCACCGAACATCATCCCGATGTTTTCATCGGGTTTCATCACGATGTTTTCCTTCACCGTTTTAGAGCGAGCGTACAAAATCTGCACTTAACTACATTCACGATATTTGACTCCTAAGTATTTTACTCTATTCCCAAACGATAAGTCTCAATGAAGTCATACGACAAACAAAAGAATAAAAATTATGGCAAAAATTATTTGTTGCGAAACGGCTAGTTTAGTACACGCGTTCAATAAAAATAAACTGCGAAAACTGATAAGAGTAAGTACTAAAAATAGCCCATAAACAAGGTTGTGTTTTTTTTTATCCAAGGAATATGTTATAAGAACCAACAATTCCATCAACTTTATGACATAAACGGTGAACCACAAGCTAACACAGATATTAAAACAAAAATAGCGATACAAAAAAGCGCGCATGCGCTCTAGCACAGAGCAAAAATTGCATACTATTATTGTTCTTTGCTGCGAGCGGCACGCTTGCGCACTTTCAACAAGAAATAGTCCTTTTATATTTATAAAAGGGTGAGGGAATTATGAAAATATTTGTAATACGGCGGGATTTCTACAAATGCGAGTTTAAACGCAATGAATTAATCTTCACGCGTCGGTTCAGGGAAAATGGCAGAAATAGCACTTGCTAATGATGTGTAATTGGGGTTTTAGCACTTGAGGTTTCCTACAAAAACTAGCAGATGTTTTACTTAAGTCCTGGCTAAGTAGGTAAATATACATAGTACCTATACATTTCGAATCAAATCTCATACACCTCTGAGGTTGCGGATTCGATTCCCGCGACGGGACAGGACAAATATTTGTGAAAAAAAAAACGCAAGCATTTGTTTCGTGTCTGGGTGTTGTGGGACCATGGTTCTTCTAGTTTCTGTTCTCTAGTTACCGGATATCCTAGTTAGGGGCCAATATCTATGTACGTGATCGTTGGGCGTATTTATTTTATTAATTTGGTTTCAATTTATGGCGAGTAATTTTTTTGTTTATGTTATTTTTTTGAAGTTTTTTTTTTTTTTATTGTACTGACTTACGAGACGAGCTGGTCGTTTGCCTGATGGTAAGCAATACGCCAGCCCATAACAATAGCAGCACCACCCAGAACTTTGTTTTGCAAAATCCTGCGCGGCGCTGCACCGCGCTCGTCGCCCTGAGACAATTAGCTGTTGAGTCTCATAATGCCCAGTAATTTCACTGGCTACAATGCCCTTCAAACCGGAACACAGCAATGCTTTCGCACTACTGCTTGGCGGCTGAATAACTGGCAAAGCGGTGGTACCCACCCAGACGGCCTCTCGCATACGAGAAACCTTCCACAAGTGTATGAATTTTTTCGACGCTATGGTTCGATTTTGTATACTCTACCGCTCTGCCCAATTTTTACTATAATAAGAAAAGTTTCAAGGCATAGTACCACCTTAGGTAAATCTTTTATTTGCGCACAGCCTTTGTGTTTAAAACCCAATAAAACACAGTCAGTCGCTCGTTGAAAGAGCAGTTGCTGGTCATAAACACTATTCAGATGAAGACACGATAAGCAGAATAGAATTATTGCAGAAAAATATAAAGACCGCGAAATAACAGTGGACTGTGGAGCAAGCGCCGTAAATCTGATCCATAGACAAGTAACATGGCCGCTCATCCTACCTTGTCTCTGGCCCACATAAACCCGCCTTTTTCGCAAATAAACTTTCATGTCCCCATACCGTATTTTCTATGTGTTATGGACTATTTTGCTATAGCATTTATGTTTAATAATTTTGTATTGTTCCATACTGATGACAATCAGAAACTGAGCTCCTGCCGTTTTATAGCCTCAATGTCGGGTTTATGGTCGTCATGCGATGTGTCATTATTTATTTTATTGTTTCTTGTGATACATTGAGTTTCTTATAAATATTATGGACTGTTGATTAAAGACTGTTACTTTGTAGTTATGAACACTGGTCTATAATCTGCTGTCAATTTTTTTATATTCCTTACCATGTCTACATAAAAAGAACAATGTTTTTGGGTCCTGATGGACCCAAAGATCCCAAGCATCTACCAAGGGAATATAACCTTCGTAACCTCTACAACGAGTAAAATAAAATAAGTTAATGAATAAATAAAATTATTTATAATTAAATTCATAACATTAATTTTTCTCAATAAATAATATCCTTTTCACCTGTTAAAAAAATAAAATAATAAAAGAGACTTATCACTGATATATTAGTAATGTACATAATTGGGTTCACTGGCTATCCTTACGGATAGCATAATATTGTGTCAAATATTTTAAATAGAATATTTTTTACATATTTACTATTTCAAAGAAAGCGTGAGAGAAAATATCTACATTTCTTAACCGACTTCGTAAAAGGAGGAGGTTCTCTGTTCGATTGTATTTTTTTTTTATGTTTGTTACCTCAGAACTCCGTCATTTATGAACCGATTTGGAAAATTCTTTTTGCGTTGGGTTCAGTATAGCTACGAAGTGGTCCCATATAAATTTTATCGACATGTGACATTGGACTTCGAAGATACATTGAAGTCGGTTTTTGTTTTTTTCTAAAAATTAATTATTCATTTTTATCTTAATTGAGCATGGGTATAAAATCTAAATTCCCACATCACTGACAAACGAAAGAATAAATGTTATCTACCGTCTTATTTTTTTTTTACTGCCGCAAATTGAACCAGTTCTAATTACTATAAACCAGTTAATTAATAATATTGTCCCTTATAGCTACCTCGTTTATTTGGCGTGTCCTCTGCCGCAGACTTGCTATAAGATCTGCATGAAGGTTCGATTTCTGCAAATAAAGAAAAAAACAGTTAGGTACACAAATATTTTGATAAGTTCATGCCTAATGGCCTTATCAAAAAACGTAAATAAAGTTAGACAATGTTTGACATGTTCTGTTCAACTTACGTTGAAACGAACATGTTAGAAAGAGACAAAAAGTTTAAAAGTTGAATAATGTTTTTAACAGCGTTTATTAATAAGTGCCTTAAAGTGGTATGGTATTAAAAGTTCGGGGTGACACTGCAATTGGTATGGGTGGGCGTGGCGCTTACCATTGGGCGAATGACATGGATACCCATTTTTTTATGGAACTGAGTAAGTTCCTTAAATAAAATAAAAACCGTTTCTAAGACAGTATTAAGACGATTAGGAATCTGTATCTATGATAAACTGCTGCATTCTTTATTGTTTAGAATCAAAGTCGATTGAAGCGATGCACTTAAGCATCCATTCAAATACACTTAAAGCCTCCAACAAGACCCTTTTAAAAGCAACCACTTTTTAATATTGTTTAAGGCCCGAACATTTTTTCTCGGAACAAGTTCCCAGGTCTTGAAGGTCCAACGAATGTGACTCCTTTGACATTACCAGCCGGTTTCCGAAATATCTTTAAAGCAATTTCTGCCTTAAGTTCATGGAAATATGGTTTCGATTGCTTGTGAAAGGCTTATGTAAATGTTAAGATGTTCCTTAAAAAGGAAAGTGATCGGCTAACCTTGAACTGATCTGTTTTTCGTGAACACAGTGTATGTGTGTGTGTAAATATGGAAGGCGTTTTAGGGTAATTTTATTCCACGAAGTCTGGGAGAGAGGGCTTATGGTAATTTAGGTTCATCGGTAAAATTTGGTTTCAATTTGACTCCCTAACCTGATTTGTATGCGGTTTATCGGCTTGAAATTATGTTTCTGCTGAGATGATCAATAACATATATTTTCTTTCCTCCAAGGACCTCCTTTAAGGGACCTACTTGTTCAATATTTTTTATCTCTATTTAAAAAGCACCATTCTAACTGAACCACTTCTCTTTCCACCACAATTCGGGGTAAAAAAAACTTAAAGAACAAAGAAGTAAGACCTCAAGAAGTATAGGTTGCTATTAAAATTAGAAAGAAGAAGAAAGAAAGAAAGAAAGAAAGAAACATTGAGCTATTATTACTCACTACGTATAATAATAGCTCAATGGAAAGTAAACACGTTTATTTGTAACACGCAACATTACACTCAACAAGCCAAAAAAGAAAAACATCAAACAAAAAATCCTCAGTAATATTATAAACGCGAAAGTTTGTATGTATGGATGTTTGTTACCGTTTGTTAAAAACTACGGAATTGATGAAATTTGGTTGGACTTGGAACCGCGGGGCGCAGCTTGATAAAAATAAAACCAAGTTTTAATAAATACATATAAATAATATACATATATATATAGGTAGGTACAATGTAAAATTGCGTGATGTCAGAAAAGGAGAGCTTTTAGACTCGGCATAAAACTAAAGTAAAAATACATTAGTACTGGTTTTCAGTTGGAACCTATGACCGTGACATCACAAACAATAAGAAAAATAAAAGTTATAACATTTTTATTTTTATTTATTTAGCATACATACAATCTCTTTAATGCCCAGCCTGTATTAAAAGTGCATTTACCCATTGGCCATATTAAGCTCGTCCAATGGAGTCAATTATTTTCTTCTTCCCAGGATTAAAAACCTTTGTATATATCGAGTTCCGCGTTCTATGCGCCTACGCAGCTGACAGCGGCTGACTAACGCTGGTGGAATAAGGCAGGACAGGTCCTGTATTTGGACTGCCATTTCGTAATTATGGCGAACGGTTTTAGTCATTTTGATTGAGCAAGTTGTCGACCGCTTTTGAGTAAAGCTGATGCGGTGTGGGATTTTGTAATGTATTTAGAAATGAAATGATGAAATCATCGACAAGATTTGGTCCGGGGATGACAATTTGGATCCTTCAAAGTTCAAAGTTCAAAAGTTCTTTATTCAGTTTTGGCATCACAGACGCACTTATGAACGTCAATTATTACAATGACTCTACCACCGTATCGGAAAAAAAAAAACACTACTCAGAAGATACGGCAAGAAACTGAGGGGCAGTTTATTGTATATTTTGTTACAATATGCTAGTATTTTTGTTTTACTCATATTACACATATAAGAGCGAGTGTGGCTCAGTGGGAGAACGTGCGACTTTCGATCCGACGCACCCAAGTTCGAATCTCACTGGCCTCGCACCACTGACTTTCTTAAGTTATGTGCGGATTTAACACTCGCTCTAAAAACGGTGAAGGAAAACATCGTGAGGAAACCGGCATGTCCAAGAATTCATTATAAAAGTTCAAGGACATGTGACATCCAACAACCCGCACTGGGTCAGCGTGGTGGATTATGGCCCATAATCTCTCTATGAGAGAAGGCCCGTGTCCCAGCAGTGGGAACGTGATGGGTCGATGATGATGATGATGATGATGACACATATAAAAAGTGTATTTATATTATGTGTTATAGTATTTTAGGAATAGATATGATATTATTTATGCCTTTGTGTTTGAATTTAGGATAAGAACACACAATTTATTATTAATTTATTTATAATGCCGACCTCTCTCACTTCGTTAGTTAACTCGATCCAAAGGTTAACTGGAAGAGATCGTTTTATATATACCTATAGCGATACGCCCGTCCGTTGTACTTTAGTTTGTAAGTTGTTTTTATGTACCTACTGATGCTTTTACAAAAAGCATTTCGTATCGTATTTTATATTGCCATTAACTTGTTAACTAAACCATGAAGCTGAGATCTAGAATAGAATAGAATAACTCTTTATTATAACACCATGATACAGAAACAATTAAAACTAAAATAACAATTTACTTAATACTAGTGTCACAATGGGCGGTCTTATCGCTCAAAGCGATCTCTTCCAGACCCACAAGTGGAGGAATGTAGGCAAAAAATATATATGGACGGTGTTATCAACAAAATTTTGTAAGTAGGTACATTAGAAATGTATCTAACACATCTTTTTCGGCTGAGTTCATAAATATATTATCTGTGCACCATGCTTTCCGTGCTCTATAATCAATTTCCAATCAAAATCGCATTTTGGGCAAATTACAGGTGCATGGTTATAAATCATCATTAAGGTCCTATCCTACCTGAAGAACTATTTCACAATTGTAACAAAAAGAAAACTCTATTATAAAGATACTAAATTATGTACAACTAAAAATGTATATATGTTACGGCTAAAAGCCGAAGTGCGGCTACACCTAGTTTTAGCCGGCTACAACTAGGTGCAGCCGGCCCCATGCGGTTAAACTTAGATCTATCCAATATGCGAGATTGTAAACTGTCGAAAGATTGTGAACCGTCGCTTTATTTTTCGGTAGATTATGATCTATCGAAGTGATAGATGATAATCTACATTATATTATATCTAATATACATGTTCGCGGCGTTGGGGTGGCCCAAGGGCCACCCCCGCCTCACCCTAACCTACCGAGGGCTGCCCCTTATACGTTTAATTGGTGTGCGGCTGCACCTAGTTCTAGCCGCTATGATGAAGGCTAAACCTAGTTCTAATCAAAGATAAGTTGGATAGATCTAAGTTTAACCGCATGTGGCCGGCTGCACCTAGTTGTAGCCGGCTAAAACTAGGTGTAGCCGCACTTCGGCTTTTAGCCGTAACATATATATACAAGTGGTGTCTATGAGGCAAGGTGCCAAGAATGCTGGCTGCATTCCCGCGAAAGGTACCAGGTACATAATATTTGCTGCAAATATAGGTACCTGAATTAGGTAGGTACCTATATTTTTAGTTCAAGTTCAAAAGGTTTTGGTGTGGTGTGGCGGCATAAAAGTACTCCGCCCCTAGCTCTATTCAATGTTGGCATCACTGACGCACTTATAAACGTCAATCATTACAATGATTACTATCGGAAGGAACTGAGGAGCATTTCTTTTTAATCTAGTATCTGCTAAAGCAATACTTTAATACTCGTGGTAGGTCACTCGTGCGGGAGGCCGTCTGGGTTGGTACCACCGTTTTGCCAGTTATTCTGCCGTCAAGCAGTAGTGCGCAAGCATAACTGTGTTCCGGTTTGAAGGTCATTGTAGCCAGCAAAATTACAGGGCATATGAGTCGTAATATCTGATGTCTCGGGGTGATGAGCGCAATGCAGTGCTACACAGTTATTTTTACGATTAAAAGTTCTGGGTGGCAATGCAATTATTATGGTCAGGCGTGGCACTTACCATCAGGAGAACGACTTGCTCGTCTCATTACTCAATACCATAAAAATTTAGCATCTAGTATCTGCCAGATTGACTATTTTAGAACCTATGTAAGTTATTTTAAACAATACTTATAGACCCTACAAAAGAGCACAAAGTTGCAAACTAAACGCTTCTCAAATAACGGCGGTGACTTATCTACTTTAGACTTTACTGCTAATCTGTTTTCGAGGAACGACTACAAAGCACTAATACTCGCCTTTCACACTTCCCCGATGGGAACAGACGTGCTAGATGTGTCGTGGGAATCTTTACTACTCACGGACAATACCCATTCCTATTTCTCATGGTTTATACTCTTACAGAAAGAGTATGGACCATAATCCACCACGCTGGCCCAGTGCGGGTTGGTGGATGTCACATAATTTTGAATTTTTGCGATCAGTTCTTGGACATCCCGTTTTCTTCACGATGTATTTCCTTCACCGTTTTAGAGCGAGTGTTAAATCCGCACATAACTTAAGAAAGTCAGTGGTGCGAGGCCAGCGGGATTTGAACTCGGGTGCGTCGGATCGAAAGTCGCACGTGTTCCCACTGAGCCACACTCGCTCTTCTTGAAGGCCCCTGTCCCAGCAGTGGGAACGTGACGAGCTGATGATGATGGTTTATACGGTTAAGAGGTGTACATGTTAACTTTATATTTGACAGCCTCTGTGGTGTAGTGGTTGAGCAGGTTGCCTCAAATCACATTCACCCTTGAGGTTGTTCGCAAATAAGCGCAAGCAAGTGCTGGCGCTGTTGTCTGCAGTAGGCTACGAACTCGTACCTTAAGTCGCGCTGCATGCTGCAGTCGACAATCGTGTCGCATAGATCTGCGTCGTGTCGTGTCGTACACTACAAACGTGATGTAACAGTACGTCTGGAACGGTACACCACGCTCGTGGCTATCAACCTCGTAATGATGTATAATTGGCGCAGTTAACGCCAACCCTTTGGACTGTTACAGCTGGAAGAGTGCTTTTTGACAGCAATACTTCTTCCTGTCAAGAAGTTTAACAGGAAGAAGGAAGAGTATTTATCTATTTATGCCGTCATGAAGCGCTTAGATACATGTATATAGGTACCTACAACAACTTATCAAAAATCTAATCCCACTTACCTATATTATAATTGCGAAACTTTGTGAGGATGGATGGATGTTGGTTCATCACGCCAAAAAAAGCCGAACGTAATATAATGAAATTTATCCTGGATATAGAATAATTTTTAATTCAGAAAATTGTCCACGCGGTTAAAATGGCGGTCGCCCCTAGTTACAATAAGAACCTAGGACCCTTTTTTTTTTTCTTTTTTTTTACGCTTAATAGATCTATGTTTGGCCACTATCTCGCCTGATGTGAAGCGATGATGTGGCCTAAGATGGAGCACATAGATCTAGAGAGAGACGGCAGTTGAGCGGCTGCTCAGACCCGTCTCCCCGATGGTTCACCGAACATCATCCCGAAACACGACTAGGTCGCTTGACGGCATGGCTTTGTTCGGTGGGTGGTATTACAACCACGGCCAGAGCCTACCACTCCAATTGTAAAAATCAAGCCATATTAGAAAAAAGCAAAAACATTCCATGCCTTACCTGTCTCAGTAAAACGTGCACCTTTGCTGGATGTTTTTAAAGATCGCGTTAAAATCTTCTATCTTTCGCAATAGTTACTACATCTCCTTCTGTGTATTAAATGAATGTAGGTATAAGTATTTGTTGGTTTATATTTTTTAAGTTTATTTATTTTTCTATATATAATTATATATTTGTGAGTATTTTATGGACATATCCCATGGAAATCTATGTTACTAGTATCACAGAATACTAAGGGACAGAAGCATCACTCAGCAAAGACATTTAAACAAATAGCGACTCTTGCTATGACGCAACAAAATTCAATTCAGCTCGCATAGCGATGTATACCTACCAGTCATATTAACCTACAGAGCGCCTCTCTTTCTATCGCATAGCTCTTATCTCTTCTTACGCAGCACGTGTAACGACGCGCGACCCGCCGTCGGTGTCCGGCTATGTATTTGTAGCTTCGTACCTACCTACAGTGCGGAGTACGCTAGGCCTGCTAGTATATAAAGCTCCTTGGCATACCCCTTATTAAAATTACATCTACTGCCACAGAAGAGAATCAGCCATGCCAAGATAAAAATGCAACAATGAAACAAAAGAAAGTTCAAATTACTGTTAATTTCCATTCATAGCGCTAATTCAGTTATGAAACGTTTTCCCAAGAGACATAATTCACGGTAAAATGGCGTGCACTTGTTACTTTCTTTCTTTGCACGTATTGTTTTTGTTGTTACGAAAGTTGCAGTTATGGGAAAATCGAAGCCTTTCTCTGCTTTTCGATCGTTATTGTTTTGTTTATGTAAAAAGCTGTAAAATCTGATTGGCTAAAGAAAGTTTCTTTAGAAAACTTTTTAAGTTGACTTATGAAGTTTCCCTTGCAGAATCCACTTATTGACTATTTATATACCTACTTAAATATAAAATAAATGTTATTTATCTTTACCTACGTGGTATAAATATCGATTAGTTAAATAACTCCAAATTGTCTTTATCCTGACTCAAAAATCATCAATTTATTCCAAATAAAGGTTTAGAAACGTATGGGTGTTTATAACTGCATTTACGTTAACTATTACCACAGAATACATTATAGTATTACATATATTTCATACCTAGCTAATACACTACTCGTGGTAAGTCTCTCGGGAGGCCGTCTGGGTAGGTACCACAGCTTTGACATTGTAGCCAGCAAAATTACTGGACTTAATATTTGATGTCTTGAGATGATGAGCGCAATGCAGTGCTGCGCAGTACTTTTTATTATATTAAAGTTAAGGGTAGCACTGCAATAGCTATGGGCAGGCGTGGCGCTTACCATTAGGCGAACGACTTGACGAATATGACGAAATAAAAAAATAGATATGTGAGCAACATAATATACCTACCTCCCCACTACGCTTCAATTAGCCTGAGTGATGTAGGTACTTTAAAATAAGTAACATAAAAATATAAAAAGGGTAAGTAATACCACGGAACACTAAGGGACAGAAGCATCACTCCGCAAAGAAATTTAAACAAATAACGACTCTTGCTATGACGCAATAATACCACGGAATACTAAGGGACAGAAGCATCACTCCGCAAAGAAATTTAAACAAATAGCGACTCTTGCTATGACGCAATAATACCACGGAATACTAAGGGACAGAAGCATCACTCCGCAAAGAAATTTAAACAAATAGCGACTCTTGCTATGACGCAATAATACCACGGAATATTAAGGGAAAGAAGTATCATTCCGCAAAGAAATTTAAACAAATAGCGACTCTTGCTATGACGCAATAATACCACGGAATATTAAGGGAAAGAAGCATCACTCCGCAAAGAAATTTAAACAAATAGCGACTCTTGCTATGACGCAATAATACCACGGAATATTAAGGGAAAGAAGCATCACTCCGCAAAGAAATTTAAACAAATAGCAACTCTTGCTATGACGCAATAATACCACGGAATACTAAGGGACAGAAGCATCACTCCGCAAAGAAATTTAAACAAATAGCGACTCTTGCTATGACGCAATAATACCACGGAATACTAAGGGACAGAAGCATCACTCCGCAAAGAAATTTAAACAAATAGCGACTCTTGCTATGACGCAATAATACCACGGAATATTAAGGGAAAGAAGCATCACTCCGCAAAGAAATTTAAACAAATAGCGACTCTTGCTATGACGCAATAATACCACGGAATATTAAGGGAAAGAAGCATCACTCCGCAAAGAAATTTAAACAAATAGCGACTCTTGCTATGACGCAATAATACCACGGAATACTAAGGGACAGAAGCATCACTCCGCAAAGAAATTTAAACAAATAGCGACTCTTGCTATGACGCAATAATACCACGGAATATTAAGGGAAAGAAGCATCACTCCGCAAAAAAATTTAAACAAATAGCGACTCTTGCTATGACGCAATAAAATTCAATTCAGCTCGCGTAGAGCTGCATACCTACCAGTCATATTAACCTATAGAGCGCCTCTCTTTCTATCGCATAGCTCTTATCTCTTCTGACGCGGCACGTGTAACGACGCGCGACCCGCCGTCGGTATCCGGCTATTTACTTGTAGCAAAGAAAACTAACTATTACTTACGTAAGCTTCGTACCTACAGTGCGGAGTGCGCTAGGCCTGGTACTCATATCCTGTAAACTTGTTCTTGTAAACACAGATATGCTTTGCATAAATGGAGCTATCTCTGGAACGGAAATCCTTCGATGACACGTCGAGATAGCCATGTGTGGTCACTTTCCTTCGCACCGACACCCTGCATGCCGTCTTATGAAAAACCAGCGTTTCCTTGATAAGAAATAAAGGAACCACTCACGATGACCTGTTTGTCAATATTCTTACAAATTTTACAGATAATATACCACGAACTCAGCCAGTCCACTGTTCAAGAAATCTTATCGATTTCAAATTATTTGCAAATGTTGCGAGATGATTGATGTTATCAATTGCTACTAATATTTCTATATCTTGCCACATCTTGCACAAGCCTGACCACAACGATGAGTTATGAGAGGCATAGCGTAATGCCTTTTATCTAGAATCCAAGAACTGCTATGACCATTGACCGTAGGCCATCCCACGGTAGGAAATCAATACCTTTACGTTTTTCCATGCCTAATATTTGTCTCGTAGGGACTTGAACTCGCAGTCTTGGTATTTCGAGCCTGAAAGCTGTCAACATCATCATCATCATCATCATCATCATCAGCCTATCGCAATACACTGCTGGGCATAGGCCTCTCCAATTGCACGCCATTGAGCACGATCTTCGTCTGCTACCAGCCACCCTGCGAAGATCGTCGCTCCACCTAGCCTGAGGGCGTCCTACACTACGTTTGCCAATTCGTGGTCTCACGCGTCTACTCCAACGGTTATCGGTTCTACGGCTAATATGGCCTGCCCACTGCCACTTCAGCTGCATAATCCTGTGAGCTATGTAGGTGACTAGTTATCTGTCGAATTACTTCGATCCGGATACGATCCTTCAGAGAAACTCCGAGCATAGCCCTTTCCTGAGCGACTTTAAATTTGTGAATCTGGAAGCTGTCAACAATAGCACGAAAACCAACGCCTTCTAGATATAGGTACCTAATATACTTAGAAGGTACTTTGTATAAGTAGAGAGCTAGAGAGTAAAACGAACGTTTGATCCAACAAACAGAACAGCGAGACCGACTACACTCTCCGATTAAACAGCCTTCCCAGCCCAGATCCATCTTAAATCAGTGTACTACAAAACTGCACACACAACAAAGCATACACTAAGTGTCCACTAAGTGGCGTGATCAGGAAGAGGCCTGAAACTAGTTAAACTAGTTAGTGTTCAGTGTACTCGCGTCTAGCGTTACGGAATGCGAGCTGCTGCGAGCTGGCACTCATCCCGTAAACGCAAATAGAATACTGGATTACTGATATATTGGCGAACAACTAATGTGATAGGCTGTTGAACTGCTTAGCAGAAGTCTTTGCTGGAAGATTGAAAGCTCTGACGTTAGAATGAACTTTAAATATTGGATATTTACATCTCAAATATATCGATATTGCGGGACTGGTGCAAGCACTATATACCTACCTATATAGGTACGATCGTGTATGATCGTGATTATCACGACACATTGACACTTTTTAACCGACCTAAAAAAGGAGAAGGTTCTCTATTCGATTGTATTTTTTTTATGTTTGTTACCTCAGAACTCCGTCATTCATGAACCGATTTGGAAAATTATTTTTACGTAAATATTAAGGTACCTTCATGTTCAAAGTTCATAAGTTCTTTATTCAATTTGGCATGACAGACGCACTTATGAACGTCAATTATTACAATGACTCTACCGTCATGTCGCCTTAAAACATCGCTTAATAAATGTTGCGTTAAATAAAACCGAGAAAGATGACTGGAGCGCTACAACACGTCTTCACTTGCTAGAATTAAGTTACACAGTTCGTTTACAATAAGCCGTAAACAATTTATAGAGTAGGTAATCTTTATTCAAGTAAATTAAGCTGTCCGATAATTAAAGACCCCACAATATATTCTGACCTAGCGTGTTCCATTCTCATCTTTAGAAATAATATAAATTGACTTAACTCAGCACAAAATTATACGCTTTCGTGGTCAGTACAAGTTTGCAGTACAGTACCTACAAGTAAATTATGCGCAATAATAGTAATTAGGGGCACTTATGGTATTTACTGGGAGCAAACATTTTTATTTAAAGTTAGACTTAATGTAGCAAGCCTATAATATACTGAGTGCTTAAGTGCGGTGATCAGCCAAATAATAATTTACGCACATAGCTTCCAAAAGCCTAATCCCTTCATAGAACAACATAAGACAGATTCTTTTTAAAGTAGTAACTGAGTACTTACGTATGTATTATGCTTCTAGACTCAAGTTCAATTTATTGGTTGCATACCCGTATACCTATATCGATCCCAACAAGTTTCGTGTAGTAACCGCTTAAGTTCTTCCCATTTCCGATGTCGAAAGAGGGAAATGAAATCAGATTGCGCACAATCATGCGTGAAGGTATGAATTCATTGAGTGTCTAAATATAACTCTAGTATAATATTTTTTACGCATCTAGAAATAAAAACCAAGTGTGGCCCGATATATAATTACAAATTACCCATTAAGAAGGTAAATAAAAACCCTTGTTTCCCACAATCGGTGTCAGTAATTCCCGGCCAGCTGCTCGGTAATGAATGGAACGGAAGCGGGCGCTCCGCTAGCTACTAACCATTCATAGGACGGTCACCGGTCACGCGATGCGCATTGCTAGTCCGTATGGAAGAAAACGGTAAGATTACGACGAATAATACGATTTTTGCTGAGCGCAAATCTGGCCTATGATGGATTTGATTGACACAGATGTGACTAATCTGCCGGGGCGAGATGGTGAATGCTAGCGCGAACCCATCTCGCCCCGCCACGGCAGAGGAGTGCTCACGGGGGGTTTTTAGTGGGTTCGAGCCCCACACACCCTCTTCTACCACCCCCGTGGCAGAAGGGCAGTGCAGCGGCATTTTCCCCCCTCAAAAAAAGATATGTCTAATGATGTAAGAAAAAGTTAAGTAAATATAAACTCTTACTTAACTTATTTCTTTGGTCATTGAAAAGTGAATGTGGCTCAGCGGAAACTCGTGCGACTTACGATCCGACGCACCGGAGTTCTTTTGAGACTTATCTACGATCATACGAACCGGACTTTCTTAAGTTATGTATGGATTTAACACTCGCTCACAAAACGGTGAAGGAAAACATCGTGAGGAAACCGGCATGTCTAAGAATAAATTACAAAAAATTTAAGGACATGTGAAACTTACGTACACCAACCCGCACTGAGCCAGCGTGGTGGATTATGGTCCATACTCTCTCTATGAGAGAAGGCCCGTGTCCCAGCAGTGGGAACGTAATGGGCTGATGATGAAGTATAAATTTCTTGGATATGGAAGATAGAGGAACTATCAGGAACAACGAAAACATTTAAAGGGGAAACAATAATTAATTAATTAGAAAGAACTGATGATTTTGTTGCCCACTGTAATTCTACCTAAACCCTTATATAGTGCTAATGCGTAAACCTGTAATTAATATATTATTTTTATTACCGATTTCCTGCGCCAAGGATGGCGTCTGCGTCAGATTCACGTCATTATGGTGGTGACATCTTTACTCACTGAGTGCTCACTGACGCCATAGCATTGGTTATATCGCAGAATAAATAATATTGTCTTGCTAAAATGAGTTTTAAGTTAAGAAAGAAAGAAAATAAGTTTATTATTGTTGTGTACTACTCTATTCCCACTCTATACTTCCTACTCTATGTTTTTAGTCTATGAAAAATGGCTTTGTTGTAATTTTGGTTTTGGTGTAAAAAACTTGTGAAGAATAAATCAAAGTTCAGTATTAATTAGTGTTTGAATATATAATATTGGCGACGAGGATGATTGGGACAATTGAAAATTATCGTCCTGACACAGATTTCATTGCGTATATAGAAAGAATCGAACAATTTTTTATAATAAATGAAATAACAGACGAACGGAAGAAGGTCGCACTGTTTATTACAATAATCGGGGCTGAATGCTATGAAGTGTTAAAAAATCTGTTATCCCCTAATAAACCAAGTTCTAAATCATACGATGAGTTGGTGCGGGTTTTACAAACTCATTATGTTGCTAAACAGTCTGCAATCGGCGCAAGGTATAATTTTTACCAATGTAAACAAAAAGAAAATCAAACCATTAATGATTTTGTTGTGGAAGTAAAGAAATTGGCAGCAACATGTGAATTTTCAACATTTTTAAATGAAGCACTGCGAGATCGTCTCGTATGCGGCATGAGAAGTGAACATATAATAAATAAACTGCTGACTGAAGGAGACAACTTAACGTTTGAGAAAGCTATACAACTTGCTACAGCTTATGAGAGGGCAGAGAAGGATACTCGGAATATTCAGCCAGAAGCAGGAGTAAATGTAGTTTATCGAAAACAGACATATTGCAGACAAGAAGAAAAAACTAAGCCGGCATTTTCTGTTCAACAAGAAACACACCACAAAAATGAAAATAATCAGCGATGGAGACACCAAAATACAGGACGAATGGAATGTTACCGCTGTGGAGGAGCTCATACAGCTGACAAATGCTTTAAAAAAGATTGGACCTGTTATATATGTAAGAAACAAGGACACATTGCGAATAAGTGTAGATTTCGATTTTCAAGCACAGGGAACAACATAAAAAATATGGAACAAGGACAGGAACAGGAGGACAAACTAGAACAGAGGGAAGGAGCAAATCATCATGAAGAGGACATTGTGTTGGGAAGTATAATGAAGGTGTCGGAGCAAGATATGGCTTCAATTCCATTGTGACTAGGAAACGGTAAAGTATTAAATATGCAAGTGGACACTGGTGCTTGCAAATCAGTAATACATAAAAAAGATTATGACCTTTATTTTCAGAACTATGAGTTAAGAAAATGTAGTTTAAAACTAAAATCAGTGTCCGGAGAGAATTTATCAGTTCTGGGTTCGATAAAGATTAAAGTGAAAAATGTTAAAACAGAGTTATATCTCATAGTAATTGATAGTAAAAACTATTTCAATTCTTTGATTGGGAGAAATTGGCTAGGCATTCTATTCCCTAAATGGAAAAACACATTTAAAATTAATAATGTAAAAAAAGAGACTGACAGTGAAATTGATAAAAAACTAATAATGGATATTAAATCTAAATATAGACAGGTATTTTCAAAAGAAAGGTCTTCTCATATTCTCAACATGCAGGCAAAGTTGAAACTCAAGGATGGTGCTGCACCAATTTTTCATAAAGCATATTCAATTCCATATTCAAAAAAGAAAGAAGTAGAAGACGAGTTGTTAAATTTGGAGAAGGCCGGTATTATTGAAAGAACTACACATAGTGAATGGGCTAGTCCCATTGTTATAGTACAAAAACATGATAAAAAAATTAGAGTTTGCGTAGACTATAAAGTCACCATAAATAAAAGGTTAGATACTGATCATTATCCTTTACCTGTGCCTGAGGATATTTTTGCAGAACTGTCAGGAGCAAAGGTTTTTTGTGTTCTTGATCTCAGTGGAGCGTATCAACAACTATTATTAGATGACAGTTCAAGGGAGTATATGACAATTAATACCCATCTAGGTCTATTCAGGCCCACTCGTTTACAATTTGGTGTGTCGAGTGGCCCATCAGTATTTCAAAGTGTTATGGATCAAATATTACAGGGTGTTAAAAATGTAAGGGCATTTATTGATGATTTAATAATTACGGGGACGGATGTACAAGATTGCTATAAAAATTTAGAGAATGTTTTGAAAAAATTAAAGGAATATAATGTCAGAGTTAATGAGGATAAGTGTCAGTTCTTTTGTAATGAAATCAAGTTTTTAGGACATTTAATTTGCAGTGACGGAATAAAACCTTTACCAGAAAAGATAGAAGCAATTGAGAAAGCACCACCACCAAATTCCGTTACACAATTACAGGCTTATCTAGGACTTTTAAATTATTATGGATAATTTTTGCCAAGATTGTCAGACCATTTACAACCATTGCATGAATTGTTAAAAAAAAATGTTCCATTCGTTTGGAATGAAAAACATAATGAGGCTTTTCAAAATAGTAAAAAAATGGTTATGGAACATGGGTTATTAGTGCATTATGATTGTAAAAAAGAATTATATTTAACAACTGATGCTAGTAAGTATGGCCTCGGAGCTGTTTTAAGCCATAAGATTGACAGTGAACCTATTTGTTTTGCATCAGCAACCTTAAATAGTGCCCAAAAGAACTATTCTCAAGTGGAAAAGGAGGCTTTAGCTATAATATTTGCAGTGCAAAAATTCCATAAATATTTGTATGGTAGAAAGTTTGTAATAGTGACGGATCATCAGCCTCTAAAGTTTATTTTTGACCCATTGAAGAAAATTCCAATAACAGCTAATGCTCGGTTAACAAGGTGGGCATTAATATTATCAGGTTACAGGTATGAAATAACATATAGAAAGGGAACACTGTTAGGAAATGCTGATGCCTTGTCTCGCTTACCGTTACCTGAAATGATTGATATTGCTGGTTGTATTAACTATTTTAATTTTGAAGATGATATTCCATTAGATTTTCAAGAAATAGCTAAATATACCCAAATAGATCCGGTGTTGAGGAAAGTCTATGATTATGTTTTATCTGGGTGGCCTAGTCATGTTAAAGAGGAAAGTCTGAAAGTATATTTCACAAAAAGAGCCGAGTTAGGAACTGAACAAAAATGTGTACTTTGGGGAAATAGGGTTATTATACCTAATCAGTTGAAAAGTAAAGTGTTAAACATGTTTCATGAATCACATCCTGGTATTGTTCAATCTAAAATGTTTATAAGGGAATATTGTTGGTGGCCAAATTTAAATGATGACATTGAAAAGTTTGTGGGCAACTGTGATGTATGTCAATCTACTAGAAATTTTACAAAAACTATTCAACCTACAACATGGAAAAAGTGTGAAACTAATTTTGAGAGAGTTCATGTGGATTTTTTTATGATTACTTCTGTTACTTATTTATTAATTGTTGACTCAAAGTCTAAGTGGCTTGATGTACACATAATGCATGGAACTACTGCTTCTCAAACTATTGAAAAATTATGTAAAACGTTTGCCATTACTGGTATACCATCAGAGTTAGTCAGTGATAATGGTCCACCCTTTTCCTCAACTGAATTTGTTAATTTTTTAAAAGCAAATGGTTGCATACCATTGAAAAGTCCACCTTATCATCCAGAGTCAAACGGCATGGCGGAAAGGACCGTTCAGACAATTAAACAAGCATTAGGTAGACTACAAGAACAAAAATGTGGATTGTCTAAGGAACTTTTATTACAAAATTTTTTATTCACATACAGAAACAGTCCAAATTCAACTGGCACATCTCCAAATGAAATGTTGTTTAAATACAAACCTAGAACCCGTTTTGAATTAATAAAGCCTTCTAATGTTCTGTCCAAACGAGTGGCAATATATAACAAACAGGGATTAAAAGTAGTATTTAATGAAGGAGATAAAGTTTGGTGTAAAAATTTAAAAGAAGGAAAAGGATGGACAAAAGCAGTGATTGTAAAATGTTTGAGCCCTATTAGATATATAATTGATGTTAGTGGAATTCAAAAATGTTATCATATATCTGACCTAAGACCATGTACAAGTGTTTCTACTCAACCTTCGATTCAGGAATGTAATGAGAAGTATAGAGAAATGTCACCGGTAGTGTTTAAACCTGTAGAATCACCTAGAAATTATTCTAGTGAACATGGAATACACTCAAGGGGGGATTTGGTAGGGCAGGATCCGCAAAATATAGTAGATGGAAGGCGAGATACTATTGTAAATGATAACAGTATTGACATGGGGGAAGAACTTGGAACACAAGAAAATAATGCTAATAAATGTAATGACGTTGTGGTAACCTATCCACATATTATGACTGGTCTGAGAAGATCTGAAAGAATTAAAAAGGCTCCTAATAGACTAGATTTATAAGTTAATAACAGTATGTATGTTATATAAGTACATACTTATCCTTAATTTTAATCCTTAAATTTAATTTTATAGTTACTCAAGTAATTATTACATATTAAATAAATGTTTAAACATAAATATAATTTCTAAGTACTTAAGTATAATGTAGCTTTGATTCTTTATGTTAAAAATTATTATATAATATCTTATTTAAAAAGGGGAAGAGTGTTGTGTACTACTCTATTCCCACTCTATACTTCCTACTCTATGTTTTTAGTCTATGAAAAATGGCTTTGTTGTAATTTTGGTTTTGGTGTAAAAAACTTGTGAAGAATAAATCAAAGTTCAGTATTAATTAGTGTTTGAATATATAATAATTATTAAACCATCTTTACTTTTATTTACAGAACCAATTAACAATTATGTACAAACATATAGAATAAAACCATATTAAACCATCTTATACTAAAAACAGAGGTAATAGGTACAGTTTAATGAAATTAGATGGTCATAAAAGGACACAACTCAGCATAAAGCGCCATGACAGCGCGCTGATTTTCAGTTGTGCCCTTTTTCGTGACGAGTAGCAAATTAACTTATAAGTAGACTAGCAGCCCGCCCCGGCTTCGCACGGGTATTAACAAAAAATTCTAAATTAAAAATTATAATACACACACATCTTCCCTCCTGTGCGGTGTATCATCAATAGTTTTCGCAGCGCACGCGATGTAAAGAATATTTTAGGTATTTTTTTTACACCTTGGGTTACATTATTGGAGTTTTAGTAAGGATCTCTATTTTTTTTGAAAATATAATATAGCATATGTCACCCGGGGATAGTGTAGCTTCCTAACAGTGAAAGATTTTTTCAAATCGGTTCAATAGTTCCGGAGCCTATTCAATGCAAACAAACAATCAAATCTTTCCTCTTTATAATATTAGTTTAGATATTTACATAGAAATAGTTAATAATATTGGTAAGCTTTGTGTGTCCCAAATTTGGTTAAACTAGTAGTGTTACTTAAAAGAAAAATACTAAATTTAAATGCAAAAAAGTTTATTCTCATCACATGAAACTTAATACAACAAGAAATTGAATCACAACATATCACTCATATCATAACGTAAACACTCACAGCCTACACAAACCATACATTGCAAAATATACAACGAAGTAACTTACAACTAGCATATCTTAGCATAAAGCGGAATTACTTGCCAAAGAGACTTACAAGCTGTTTTGTTTTCTACATATTGATTATGAAACTGATTTATTCATTGTTTAATTATACTAAGAAATATACAATCGTCTGAAAATCAAGCGATCGCAACCACAGAACAGATAATAGCCGCGACATAAGTTGCGGCATGTCATAACCAGAATTCCATTGTAAAAACTCCAGAAACCCAGACGTTTTTACTGGTATCTGTAGCCGTTTGATTTTCAATAAATCTGAATATCGCTCACGACAGTTTTAGGTAAATTTGAATTCACTATATTGGGCGGCGATGCCACTTAAAGCATTCAGGTGAACGATTCGCTTGTGCCTTAGTAAGAGTAATAAAATTAGACACAGTGTGAAACAGTTTAACAAATGTTTCATTGACAAATGTATATAAACTGGCAACTTGCTTTGCCAAGTTCGCCCACGAACCTCTCCCAGAGATACACGTGGGAGACACTAATAACTGTATAAGGAAATTTAATAAATACATCGCTTGGACATAGGTCTTTGACATAGGTAACATTAAGTTTTTAGATAGGCAAAAAACAACATGGTTGGTTCAAAACGGCTATACTATCCCACTAATATTATAAACGCGAAAGTTTGTAAGAATGTATGGATGTGTGCTTGTTACACTTTCACGCAAAAACTACCGAACCGATTTTGATGAAATTTGGTATGTAGGTACTTTAGCACTTGGAATAGCACATAGGCTACGGGCAACTGCGGGGCGCAGCTAGTATGCTATATCCACACTAACGCTTCAGGTTTTTCATGGTTGGTCGTATAGATCACGTAATAGAATAGGACAGGATACTTTTCATCCTGGAAAACTGTCCACGCGGGTAAAAATGCGGCCTGGTAACGCACCAGGCCAATGTTGTTATCCGAGGACTGTGCTCTCTTATTACACATTTCCAAACAAACTACTCTATTATCTTCGACAGCTGACTGTTCACTTTCCGCACACACAACACAACAAGAACATCGTACGTTACATAATCATCGTAGGTGTTCTGATTGACAGGTGAAGACGGTCTGAGTCATAGGCTGAGGCGGGTAAATGCCACATCTTGGTTATAGACGAATTGTTTTTAATGGATTTTTATAAACTAAAAACCATATACTACAGGGTTATTGCATTGTTAAGGTACCTTTTTCTCTGCAGTGAGAAAGTTTTGTTCTTATAGAACATCAGATGAATTTGAGGAATTAAAAACTGCATTGTTTTTTAAGCAATTGCATAGCTTCTATCGCGGGCCTTGAGCGTGGAGACCGAATCCAGAAATTCCGTAACGAAAATAACCTAACACCCCCCACTCCGAATGCTATGCAATAGCTTTACCGCGGCAGTCTCCGAGTGCCACACGTCTTTTTTTTTTTAATGGTACAGTCGGCCTGAAAAATATAATTTCCCCTGATGGTAAGCAACACGCCTGCCCATAATAGTTTCAGCACCACAGAAAAACGCGCGGTAAAGCACTGCGCTCGTCACCCTGACAATAACCGTCGCGTCGCGTCGTCACAATAATTTGCTCTTAAGATGTCGCGTCGTCACAATAATTTGCTCTTAAGATAACTCAAATGTTTATCTAAAAACTTTAATGATTGTAATAAAAAAACATCTTTAACCATTTAAACAGTTTTAAAAGTACATGATCACAAATTAAAATAACATGATCTGACACTGTATTAAGGCTAGCTTTATTAATATTATTAATTGTAAATTGAAGTCACCTCTTAAGACCGGTTTCGCAAATATCATGAGATACAAAAGCTAACGTCTTTCCATGATTACTAACAAAACTAGTTTCATCACGAGATAGAAAAAAAATTGAGGATAATGACCTTAATAATAATAAATGCAGACAACAATTTTATTTACAAAAGAACAAATGCTAGCGGGCTCGTTTTATTAACAGCGACATGGCAATTCGAATCTACGTAGCTGAATATTAAAGTATACAAAAAATAGGGAACACCAAAATAAGTCACTCCAAGCTAGGCACAAATAATTTTTGCTTCGAATTATGTAACCTAGGTACATATTGTATATATATATACAACCTCTAATTTTTTATTTTTATTTTTTACTAGCTGCGCCCTGCGGTTTCACCCGCGGTTTCCCGGGATAAAAAGTAGCCTATGTGTTATTCTGATGTGTAAGCTATATTATTGTAAAGTTTCATCAAAATCTATTCAGTAGTTTTTGCGTGAAAGAGTAACAAAGGTACATCCATACATCCATTCTTACAAACTTTCGGGTTTATAATATTAGTAGGATAGGATTAATGTAACAAAAGTCAAAAATAATTTATTAAATAGGCACAAACAATGCACTTTTAAACGTCACACATAACACGAATCAATTAAAATACGTTAAATCTTATGAAATCATGAATATAAAAAAAATAATATCATGTGTACCCATTTCTTTCCCATACTCAAATTGAAATATATACAAATTGATTCAATTCGCAATTTAAAAAACGCAAGGTTTTTCTGTGTTTAAGACTCGGGGTTTACCATGGAATGTATCTGCTCGCTAGTCACTCATGCCTCGTTCGGTGTTAAAATCTCAATAGATCTAGTACGGACATAAAGCTGGTAAACCGTGTCACGGCCGCAGTGACTACCTACAGGCGACGGCAGGCGTGACAATATGCAAATGGCGTGACGATATTGTCGAACAACTTGTTTGGGAGGTAAGGTGAATTATGACTCCATATATAATGTACCTCCATAATAAACTTTTTACACTTATCTAAGAAATACTAATTTGTATAATTCATTGTAGTATTGGAACTGTTTGTATAGACGTTTGAAATCGAACCGTGTTTCTGTTATAAAAAAAAATTTAGAAAAAAACCAAGAACCGATTTCAAGACTAAATTTATATTTTTGGTTTTTGTAATTTTTTTCTCAAAGCGAAGAATTAATTTCGATAAAATTTATATGGGACCACCTCTGAAGTATGACCTACCAAACAAAAAAATAATCATCAAAATCAATTCATAATTGGCGGAGCAATCGCGTAACAAACATACAAAAAAAACATACCGTCGAATTGAGAACCTCCTCCTTTTTTCTATCATGGGCCTATTTATCATTATATAATTTCACAATATCAATATTAATTTGTTACTAACCATAATTCCGTCGTCGGGCCACTTTCTCGTCATTTGGTAAAGTTATGCAAGTGTTATGGACATGAGTGGCGCTTAACGTCAGGCTCACGCTCTCGCCTTTCTTCTCACTACATTAAATAAAGTACTTAGTATGGAGAAGTATTACAATACTAGGATATAAGACAAAGCATCAAGACTCCTTGTTGATCAACTATAGTACTTTTTTACTTTGAATAAATAATTACCTAATATGTACTCAGACTACCATCCATCATAGTTCACCATCTAACTTACTTAGTACTTAGTTTCATCAACCTATCTATGTTCATTGACAAGATTAAGTAATAATTAATTAATTAGCCAATGATAAGGTCGAATAAAGTGACCCATAAAAATACGAGTACAATGTTGGTAGAAAAAGGTACAAAATTACACTACCTATATCTTGTTGTAGCTAATTGAGTGACGATCTTAGTTGGCTTTAGCTAAAGAGGGCATTGCAGCCAGCGAAATTACTGGGCATTTTTTTTTTACATCTGTCTGGGTCAGCGTTTGACCACGATCTCACCTGATGGGAGGCGACGATGTGGTCGAAGATGTAGCACGCTTACCCAGTAAGTACTTGTTCACTCTTGATTTGAACACACCCTGATTGTATTTATGTGGAAACACTGACGACGGCAAGGTGTTCCACTCCTTCGACGTTCGCACCAAAAAGGATGATGAGACATTATGAGACTCAACAGCTAATTGTCTCAGGGTGACGAGCGCAGTACAGCGCCGCGCAGGATTTTGCAAAACAAAGTTCTGGGTGGTGCTGTTATTGTTATGGGCTGGCGTATTGCTTACCATCAGGCAAACGACCAGCTCGTCTCGTCATTCAGTTACTTAAAAAAAAAAGTTTATCGATAGATTGGTGAAACAGTACCCAAGCTACTATTCTACGTCCTAGGACAAAAGAACTTTCATAACAAACAAAAACGATTTAACCGAGGTACATTTACCAACAGAATATATTCATAGTATAAATTACCACACGATTAATGCGTTCACTCATTTCACTTTCATTTTAACCAGAACAAATGAGTGCCGTCAGACTTCATTTTATGAGGCATGTCAAACAACAATAACTTAGAACTTTTTTGTGAATCAATCATTTGGCGATGAACAAACTTGGCTTTTTTGTGCAAATCAATTAGTATTACCGCCCCATTTGTTTCCTTTGCTAATATGTGCCCATCCAAATATTGTATGGAAGAGATCACTCCAATATACGTTACTCCTTGTCGTTTTTTTGTGACTATTAATAGTTATTGTATATTAAGTAGGTATGTAATAAGAAAATTACGCTAGTTAATAAGACAGACAAGTTAGATGAAAATTGGAAGTTGTGATGAAACGACAAAGTGAGGAGTTTTATTGCTATTGAAAAGTGTTCGGTGAACCATCGGGGAGACGGGTAAGCAGCCACTCAACTGCCGCCTTTCTAGATCTACGTGCTCCATCTTAGGCCACATCATCGCTTCACATCAGGCGAGATAATGGCCAAACATAGATCTATTAAGCGTAAAAAATATAAAAAGTGACAGATTAAAAAAAAAACTAAAGACCACGTTTTTATATGCGCCTTTTGACGTTAGGTCGGCATTGCATCCTGTAAATGGATTTAGAATGCATTGTCATTGAGTTTTGAGCTAGGTACTCTGAAAGTTTCAGCCGGATAGCTAATCGGGATGCGCTTGAAATTTGAGTTGCAAGATTCCACCCGGAACGACAGACAGACAGACAAACAAGAAAGTGACTTTGTAAAAACGTGGCATAAATGCGGTGTGGTCAATATATTACCTACACAAGTGATTAGTAGATACCTACCTAGTTCTGATTTTAAATATTAAAAAGTAGAAATGTGCTATTGATTCGGTAGGAGACAATTTTGTCAAAATCTTATTTAGAAACGGGATATTTACCATGAATTTGTTTTGTTTTGAGTTCTCGATATTTAAGCGGGTAGATTGATGTTTCTGCCCGTTATTACATCAACAACCCACCCGCAAAAACTTTCGTATCTTCGTGATCATGGTGCTTGTAGCAGTGCCGAAATGTGACATGTTTTCAAAACGTATAATTTTTTTTTTTTATGTTATAGTTAGTTCTATCAGAATTGGTCATTTTACAAGAGCGTAGGGAACAATTCTATTAAATTCAATAACATTATCTAACCAATTACACAGGACAAAATCTATATAGCTAATTATCTGTTTAGACCCAGTTCACTAATTACTTACTAAAATCTGCTGCGATTTTAGCAAGTTTTTAACAAAGATGGAGCCGAATCTCTATAAAACCTCCCTTCTTTCCTAATGAACACTTAACTTTAAATATTGACTATTCAAACTACAATTTCAAACAATATTAAATTGAATATTGTAAAGAATGGAATTCTGACCAACATCTGTCTTTCATGATATTCTGGAAACCACCAGCCAGGACTCAAAAAAGAAAATTTACAATATTTCAAATGTGGTTATCCATCCTAATATAGGGTATAAATATAAACACAATTAACAACCCAAATAAAATCCAAAACTGAATGAAATTTGAAGGAAAATAGTTTACGTAATAATGAACCTTTCAATATCGCGAGATCGAATTCGCACAAGAACTATTCTCACTTCGCGATAACGCAAGTTCCTGGCCAAATTCAATCAAACCGCGTAGAGAGCTGCTGCGGGTTGAAGAACCATTTCCAGAAAGTTATTGTACTGAAGATGTTAATAATTTCACTTCCTACGTACGAAACAATTGACTCAAGTCGAAGTCCTTCAAGTTAACAAGTCCAGTATGTCCGTTGATCATACAGTAGTACTCCGCACCAACTATATAAGCTAACACCATGGCTCCGACAAGGCTCCCAAGGGACGTCGACTTGGGTAGGAGGATGCCGGTGGCAATGAGCAAGCCCACATATGTCATGTACCTGGAAATATGGGAGTGGTTAGTATTTTACAAGTAAATAGACATGTACCACACCACAGTTTGCTGTAAGTGAGATGACTGATATGACTGATGAGAAATATATACAGAATAATTAATAGTACAGGATGTATTACTAAAATTTGTAACTCTTTGTTTTACTATTATGTGTAATTTCAATGTTTGTGTATTTAGGGTTAGTTTTGTAGTTGTACGTAACATTATAATGATACCGAAAAAAAGAACTAGATAATAGGAGCAAGTCTGACCCATTAAATATACATACATAATAACATAAATTACTATTTATACATATATTTAAGCCCATGTGTTAAATACTACAGTAAGCCCCAATATAAAGCATGTTAATAATCAAGAAAATTTTTAATACCTACTACATTATCTAAAATAATTATGTATGTACATAGAATATCATGATAGACAATACATAATATACCCCATCACCAAAATTGTAATGAAAAGTTACCTATTCATCTTAAAGTCCTAATCAGGTACCCCACAAATGTAACCTTACAGCTCTTCATTTCTGCAAGAAACGGTTGTTATTAGTTCAAACTCATAAATCATAACAAAACTATGCAACAAAACAAAATACTTATCAAAGTGTTACCTGGTGGTTGTAAGCTTTTCTGTGTGATCTTCGTCCTCTCTATCGGCAACACAGAACTCGCCTTTCTTTGAATAGTCCTTCGCACATTTTCGACACATATCTGGCCCGTCTCCGAGACAACCATTGCATGCTTTATCACATTTTGTACAAGCATAAGATCCAATTGAGTTCATACAGAATTCGTCCTTCCCACATCTGTCTACATCATCGCATTCGTTGATGTCTAAACAGCCTTCATCAGAGTCAAATGCGAAGCCAGGTTTACATGCGCTACAGTCTTTGTTTGTTCCAGAGCGACAGCCACCCATGCAAGATACGTGGCACGGTGCACAAAACATTTTGGTGTCATCAGAATATGCTAGATAATGTCCAGCAGAACATTGTTCACAGTTGTCTCCGGAATAACCGGGATCACAAAGACAAGTGCCGTTTCCTTTGCGTGTTCCGTCCCCTCTGCATTTACCATTTCCACTACACAGTTTGTCATGGTCACCGAAGCATGGTGAGCAGTCTTTACCATAATGATGTTTTGGACAGCAGACCTTGATTTTCTCAATGCAAATGTATGTAAATAAGTTGTCAGAATCATCCGGGTCTCCATTAGACCACCATTCTTCTATAAATTCCTCGGCTTTCTCAGCCATGTGGTGGCACTCCACTGAGTGTTTATTTGTCTCATTGCAGATGTTTTCTTGTATATCAATTAAGCGAATTTCGCTTCGTTTGTAAGACTTTTTTAATTTCTCTTCTTCCCATGCAGCATCTCCACCTTCATATTTGCCTCTAGCAGTGCGCACGAGGCCGTTTTTGAACGATTCTATGAATAACTTACAAGCTTGACAATCTCCGAGAGGGACTTTGTTTTGATTCAAGAGAGCGGAACTCAACACCGGAGGCTGGACACTGCCGAATATTGCTGGCAATGAGATCACGGTGATAACCAATTTCAGTATTCCGATTATGTAGCTGCCCATGTCGTAGCGTCCCTGGAATTTCATAATTACAGTAGAATAAGCTTAATACTCACATTTTCATTCAAAATTCACTTTAAATAGGACGAAACAAAACGATTTTTTTTATGCTCAATACCTCTATCGATCCGCGATTATTCTCGAACAACACTTGTAGTAAATCAAAGTTACTGTTATTTTGCTTAATATAATTATTAATTAGTTATACATTTGCAAATAAGAGTAATATTACTACGTGCACAAGTATTAAAGTGGAGTTAAACTGACGTGTTGCAATCCGACTCGTTCGCTTTGGCAATTTCTTTGACGTTTCGCTTCGCCGCTCTGCGACTCAGCTGTTGAATTTGACATAACGTTGACGTGGGCGCGCCAGATTTTACGTTCCATTCTACAAACACGTACGTAAGCTCGACATAAAGTTGTGACTTTATTGTTTGGGTTATTTATTTCTATAATATCAGCTAAAATGAACTACATTTATATAAATAACTAGGTACCTATAAGTAGCGAGTATACTCTTATAATGTATTCGAGTAGACAGCCAATATTTTATCCTAGGATAATGAGCGCAGTGCAGTGCCGCGGAGAATTTTGCAAAACCAATTTCCGGGTGGTGCTGCAACTGTAACTTGCCTACTATCAGGTGAACGACAAGCTCGTTAATTAAATTTATAAATATGTTACAGTTTTACTTCAACTAGGTAGTATCAGATACTAAGTAATAATTATTTATCATCAATGCCGAATATACTTCGATGTGAGAACAGATACCAAATTATTATCAATTCGCAAGGTAAGATTAAACCAGGCGTCAAATATATATCAGGCGTAGGTACGTAATTAGTGCACCGGCATTTACTTGCATAATAGCTTCCTGCTTTCACCTCAACAAAGAATATCCCTCTTGCCACTGCAAACTTATATTTGCAGGTGACAATACCACAGACTTGAAAATGCTGGCGTAGAATCTTAGAACTTACGACGATTTACGTTTCCAACCACGCAGTACATAGGAAAATGTAAAGTTGTTACTAACACAGACAATAGTTCTTTCGTCGCGTCAGCTCGCACGCATGTCCGCATAACAATAACTTTACGCGATTAATGTGTTCTTGGCTTTGAACAACTTGAGTTTTGACCCAAAATTATGAATAATCTAGCTATTAAAAGTTGAACTAAATGGTCTCATCTACTGCTGCGGAAGTAAGGGCATTGAAAAATAATTATGGTACTAAAATAGAACCTAAAAATAAGCTACCTGAAGTTTAGTCTAAGTATTTATTGTAAAAAGTATCATACAAAAATCATACATTATCACCGTCCATATATATTTCTGTCTACATTCCTTTACTTGTGGGTTGTCTGGAAGAGATCGCTTTGAGCGATAAGACCGCCCATTGTGACACTATTATTAAGTTAGTTGTTATTTTAGTTTATAATTATTTCTGTATTTTGGTGTTACAATAAAGAGTTATTCTATTCTATTCTATAATCAGGTAGGTATACCTAACTATTGTGTTTTTTTTTTAATTATTAAACTAATGCGTAAGTACAGACAGAATGTTAACTCACATTAAAAGTCATTGCATAATTGTATTATCCATATGTACTTAGGCACAGGAATGGTCCTTCAATTTTGAGTTACGGTGGATACCAAGTCGAGCGCACGAAGATTTTTTCCTTCAAAATTTAAATTTTAGATGTCGTGAAAAACAAACAAATAAATCACTTTTTTAAACTAACATGGTCTAACTGTTACAAGCACCATGATCACGACAATACTCAGTATCGTAACAGCGTCGAAATATCGAGAACTCATAACAAAAGAAATACATGGTAAATATCCCGTTTCTAAATCAAATTCTAAAAAATCACAAGTTTAAATTACTTATCTTATTTTTAATTTCGTTGGTAGATTTTTCCTTTTACAATAATAACAGTTAAAACGGTTCGTTTTAAATAAGTACCTACTTAGAAAATGAATCATGCTTTGAAATCGAAACGAAGCATATATATTTGCTTATATTTATGCGATGGTTTATCGTAGCACAATAGTACGTGCATCGTGTCTGCTTCTTCTTTTTGCATCTTCGCACAGATGTCAGAGTAAAGAATATTTTTAAGATCGGTATCGTGGTATTCTCGATGCAGCACTCTTATAATAGCAATGCGTTTATCTCATGCAGTTTACACCGCAAATAATTTAGCAATAAAATATAGAATGTGGTTTTATTTTGCAACATTATGAATATAAAGATACAGAAATGGAAAAAGTGCCTACATTAAAACGTAAAAATATCATTGTAGCACGTACCAAAACACTTAAAACATATAATAATTGAAATTTAAGATACCTAGTAATATATTGCCAAGTACTTCAATTCAATTCAAAAGTTCTTTATTTCAATTTTGTCGCCACAGACGCACTTATGTATGAACGTCAATTATTACAATGACTCTACCACCGTATCGAAAAACTACTCAGAAGATACGGCAAGAAACTGAGGGGCATGTTTTTTAGAACTTTTGTCACAATATTTTATGTTTGTTTCTGACAATTTTATTTTTCTTATGTGCCAGTTGGCTACTTGGCAGAAGCGGAATGTTCCATGCATCTTTGTCTTCTATGTAATTACTAACTGTATAGTATGCTTTTTTCATTAGAATATTTTTCATACTCAATTTGAATATACTTTCTGTGAGCTCCGTTATACATTTTGGAATTTTATTGTAAAAACGTACACAATTGCCCATGAAGGACTTATTCGTTTTACTCAGTCTAAACCTAGGTACTGCAATTCTATCCTTATTTCTAGTGTTTATGTTGTGGTGGTCACTATGCACCTTGAATTTGTGCAGATTTTTACGAACATACATTATATTTTCATAAATATACAGAGAAGGTAAAGTTAACACATTAATTTGTTTAAAGACTTCTCTTAATGATTCGCGAGGACCCAACTCATAAACAGCGCGAACCGCCCGCTTTTGTAAAATAAAAATAACTTCTATATCCACGGCAGACCCCCACAGCAAAATGCCATATGACATTAAGCTGTGGAAGTATGCAAAGTCAACTAACCGAGCCGTAGCTATATCCGTTAATTGCCTAATTTTACTAACCGCGTATGCAGCAGAACTAAGTTTTCCTGATAGAGCATCGATATGAGGACCCCACTGCAACTTAGTCTATGCCTATACCTAGGAGTACAGTCGCCTTGTCTGTACTATCAAAACACATAAACTTACTTTCGTAGTATTTATCCAGCATTTACCTCATCTTTACAAAATTATATAAATATGCCTCTCTCTCTCTCTAATTAACCCTGACTAAGCATTATTAATTATCATCAAAATTATCATAAAAATAAAAATCTGTTTACTTATTTAAGAATAATATATATATATATATATATATGGAACGAAAAGGTCGTAGTTTTATTCATATTCCAGTGCTTGCACTTATCCTGTTATTATATTATCTCTAGATCTATGTGCTCCATCTTAGGCCACATCATCGCTTCACATCAGGCGAAATAGTGGCCAAACATAGATCTATTAAGCGTAAAAAAGAAAAAAAAATGCTGACTCATATTTACAAATAATTTTAATTAGTTGTTTCAACCAAGGCACATAATAAAGTAACCAAGACTGAATTCCTGTAATTTTCGCAATAAACGTCTAAAGATTCTTATGAAGTTTAAATATTGGGCAATCATTTCGGTGCATACCCACTTACTCAAACAGCTGTATAAATATACTTCTATACAGTGTTCTAATAACAGAGAACAGTAGTAACGTTAGGTAGAATGAGTGATCAAAAGATACTATACATTAGATCATTAGATAATGAATAAATTACAAGAGGTATCAATACAATAATAAACATACCTATAGCTCTAGATATTTCTAGTAGGTATATACTTAACT
Organism: Petrophora chlorosata; assembly: GCA_951640565.1. Classification (NCBI taxonomy): domain Eukaryota; kingdom Metazoa; phylum Arthropoda; class Insecta; order Lepidoptera; family Geometridae; genus Petrophora; species Petrophora chlorosata. The sequence goes on along the minus strand of OX621189.1, from coordinate 2,330,630 downwards.
GTGTTAGGTACAAATAAAATATTTAGTTATTTATTATTGTACTTAAATTTAAACGTATATCATCAAAACTAGTTTTGACTCATAAAAGTATAAGCTGTATACACATATTTCATATTAGATTACCTAACAAATCCTATCTTACTACCTACTAATATTATAAAAAAATGTGAGGATGGATGGATTGATGTTTATTACTCAATCACGCAAAAAGTACTAAATGGATTGGTATGTGGACATTAGGTCTTGAAAAAGGACATAAATATGCTATTTTTTATCTAGGGAAACCGCGAGTCAAACCGCGGGGCGCAGCTTGTAAAAACATAATCGAAGGCTCTTTTGTCAGACGATACAGTCCATCGCAGAGATATTGATGGAACTCCTTGCCGTCTTCTCTGTTTCCTGAAAACTATAATTTGGGCGTCTTCAAGGCTAGAGTGAATAGGTATCTTCTAAATCTACGTGCTCCATCTTCGGCCACATCGTCGCTTATCATCAGGCGAGATGGTGGTCAAACATAGATTTATCACAAATAAAAAAAATAAAATAATATTGATGTTAATATCGGCTTTTAGATCGGACACGATGTATTGAGGTATCTAATAGGGGGATACAATACAAGCTGGGAGGTACCTACTTACTCTGGCCTGGTGGCATTGTGCAAATATGCATCATCATGCCCCATTCGAGAAACACTTATCAGACGTAGAATAATTAAAAAGTTGATTTAAGACTTATTGGCTCTGGAATTATGCTTCTTTTATTAGGTAAGAGTGCTTTTTTAAGTTATTTTTAAGAGTGTTTAATTATTATAAAATATTAGATTGGTAGACCTATAGTAAGTAATAAAGCTGAAACGCAATGCAAATGTCGAGTGTAATTCCGCTGAATGTAAGTGGGTAGGGAAATAATGGAATATTTTTTATTCAACATCATAGCTCGACTACCTAGCAGGTAAGTAGGTGCTTCAGTTTATAAATACACATCATGAATGGCATACCTACCCATGCATTGCGTTTTACAACCCATTCAAGCACGTCAAGTCCAGCGCTCACAATAAAACAATTTGATTCGCAATATATTTCAAAAGTCTATAATGTCATCTTGTCTACATATAACCACGTATAACCTTGGCTGGATTCTCAGTAAGCACACACCTATAGTGAGTTACCTGTAGCTTGAGTAGGTGCCTACCATCTCTTTAGTCACCCAGACGCTTGACGTCATGGTTGTAAATGCCAAGCGGACGGACGGGTGGTCGAGGCCTTACGACATACGACAGCTCGATTAATACCTCGCCAATCTGTGAAAATACTCGCTAACAAATACCATGTAGGATGTTCGTGAACTTATTGTTATTCAGGTTCTCACAAGGCCCTCGTCCAGTTTTTATTTGATTTTGTATTTTATTTACCTAACCAAAGTAATTATATACTTCATCCGTTTGTAGTATTCTGTGATTAGGTATGAGTATTTGTTACCTACTAGTAGTTACCTATTACAAATCACAAATATATATTTATTGTAAAAATATCTGTTGCATGTGGTTGTCGCAACTCTGTCTTTTGTTTTAATTATTATAGCTGTGCTACAAAAGGCAGCGTCTCTAATTTGTATAATTTGTATTTATGTCAGTAATATATTCTTTATTATAGTATTGAGAGAAATTGATAATAATTTTGATTTTGAGTACCTAATATTATTATTTAATATTGCCAGTGATTTAAAAATATTTGTTGATATATTGTTTCGTTTATTGATTTTTATGTAAATTAGTAATTAATTCAATAAAATGATCAATAATTTTATTGAGTTCATTACATATTGACATTTTAATACAAGTAGGTAGGTTCTAAAATGTTAGTAAAATTAATTATTTAGGTACTAACATTTTTATGATCTTGTTTTTATTATTAACAAATATGGATATTATGTGTGAAATCTAAAATAAAACGCTCAATAATCTTTATCTGTCATAGAATTAGAAAATGGTTTTGCAATAAATAATTTTTCGTTACCCATTTGCTTGTACAAATACTTTGTTCTATTTGTTAGCAGCTAACAAATAAAATATACCTGTCGAGCAAAGCAATGTTAAGAAATAAATATGACCGCTTTACTTCAGAAAATGTAAACAAGGAGCAGTTTGAGGTTTACGAGCGCGGACAACATCTCCATTGCACCGGTACCACAATAAAACCTGCATGTTACTGCTAACATCGCCCGTAAAACGGAACGGAATAATTTTTCCCGCCACAGATTCCCGCCAATATTTAAATAAATTGGAATGCGGAGGTTGCACGAGTGGGTGCGCCGCCCACTTTGCCCGCGAAAACCTTGTTCGAAATGTTCGAATAGAATTCAACCTTGCGTAATGCAACAGCCGTGTGCTAACTTGGCACACTTTGTAGAACATTATTGAAACTAAAATGTTTTGTTCGCATTGTGTCATTAATTCATTCCAGTAAAAATACCTTTGTAAGTACGTTATAAGTTATACCTTAGTAATAAATCATGTCAAAAAAAGTTGTTTTCCAAAGTGATAAAAAGCCAATAACGCCGCCAAGGCTGTTTTTCTCGCTAATAAACGATGTCCCAGCCGATATACATCGTTAGCACCTTTAGCAAAAAATATTGATTTGCGCTAATGAGTTTTTTTACCAACCAAAAAGACACCATTAACTTTTTTCCTTTCATGGTGTTGACCGCATGTTGTCCAGCATAGAATATTGCGATTTGTCTATTATGTATTTTTTTTTATTTGTCTTATATTTAATTATAATTATTACCTAATTTAAATTCAAGTCATACTTACTTCCTTATATTAATTTCAAAGGAATTTACAAAATAATATAATTATATAATTATAGCTATTCAGCGTAAAAACAAATATCCTACATATTCTAACTTTTTCTTATGTCTATTCGACAACCGCGCATAGTATTCTTTGACCATGCTTTTAGCACAGCATAATTATATACAGCCTAAAAAACCTAACATATAAGTCACGTACAAACATCCTGCGATGCGTCTTCCATAAAAACAGCACGGCTAATCGCCGGTCATCGCTCTCTCTAGCTGTTTCGTAAAAATATAAATATATCTGATATAATAATATATGTTATTACTGTTGGCTGCTACGGGAAAGACGAGTTCCATGTCAAGCTGGTTTCGCTATGTGTGCACAAGTGTCGCTCGCGTAATGGTGAGATATTGCCTAATCTGGAGCGCTCGCAAGAGACAAAAGAGTTTTGTTCCACTTTTTAGCGTCGAAGAAGAGCCGTTTTATTGAAGACTGGAATATAAATATTCTTGTATTTATAGGTTTCGATTACAATCTGAGTTTCTTTATATGCACATGTCTAAGTAGATTTACCATTGTAAAATCTAAGCATTTGATATTTTAAATACTGAAGAGTAACTAAAATGTACTTATTGCTCAGCTGCTTCAGCAACCAGCGAACATTGATGTTAAATAGTCCTAGTACCTACCCACCTACTGGATAAGCTTATAGCTACATGAATGTGGTAGAGCTGCGAGGCTATCCACAAATCACTAAAGGCTTCGACGTCTATTACGCTCCACAGTGCTATTTGCCTAAGTGGTTCAGCGCAGGATAACAAGTTAGAAAGAACCGCCTCGAGCTAAGGCCTCTTTGTCTGAACTCCACTGCACGAGACCTCGAGGCAGCTCCAAAACGTGATCTAATCTGCTTTTGCTAAATTACCATAAATATGTAGAGTCCAACAAACAGTCACGCTTCAAATACAAAATAACGAAATAAAACACCTTTCTCTGACTGACTATTTAAAGGTGTCTCAAAAAGGGTGTTCAGTAGACCATATAGAAAAATTCGGTGTAGAATTTAAAAAAATGGGTTTGTTTATGTTGTCTTTTTATCGTAACATTCCACTTTATTCTGTAAATAGTTCAGACGGTACACTGCGCCTGTTCTTCATCATTATAAAAAATTGTTGTAGTGCCTTTGCGGCTGCGAAAAACGACAGGGCTCTCGATATAAAAGTAAAACAAAAACTATATCGATTGCTCTCGGCGGGACGCCGCGATAAGGCCCGAGCACCTAATGATGCATCAACTATCATATTCAAGAGTATAATAATGAAGATGTGTCTTTGAGCACATTACTCAATGACTTTTGTAAAAAGAGATTCATATAAAAAAGTTACCTATCTAAGGAGGTTGTCCATATTAGCACTTTCTCCCTTCCTTTACCTTTCCTTTCTTTTCCTTTTACCTTTCATAGGTACCAACACCAGCAATTAATCGCTAGTCAGCAATTAGTATTTATATTTATTTGAAACTATAAAAGAGATCGTAAAGTTAAAGTATCTGAAGCGTTGATTTATAAAAGAAAAAAATTAGGCCCGCCCTCAAAGGTATAAAAAAGCTGAAGCTACCGTACTTGGGTAATCCAACATGAAAAATAAAAAGAAATCTCATTACCTTCTGGCGTTAACGGCTCACTCTTTTCTGAATTAGTTTAGTTATTAACAGAATAGTGTTAAGGCTTTATGGGCTTTAGTTTGTGGCGCAAGAGCGCAAGCATGCGCGGGGATTGTTAGTAAATTGTTCTTTAAATTAAACTTACCTACTCTATTTTTATAATGAGTTGAAAATTAAGCTTACTTATATTCATTGAAGATGCTGCGTGATATCGTGCAACTATTGAATAGTTCGTGAAAAACAAAATTTACATCGACTTTGTTAGAAAAAAGAATTTGGCATTTATCATCCGGTTGGCATATCATCATCATAATAATAAAATTATAAAAATCACTCTCTTTGCCACTTTGATTGGTGCAATATCATAAGGACTTTTGCTGATCTTTTAATATTGAATCCTACACCATTTTTTGTATTAATTAACGATCTGACGACAGCTGGAGTTTTTCATCCCTGGAACTGCAAGGTGTGGATTCCCGCCATTTCTGAGCGTAGCCTACGCGGGCGCAGCGAGAGGCGGAACTAGTAATAGGCGCATTCCGCCGGCGAGCCTGTGAATGCCGCGGCTGTACTTAGAATCTTTGAATGACTTAGAAAGCTGTGTTTCAAACTTTTCTATTCACTTGGAAAATTATTGCAACCAATCAAATAATACAGACCGGCACTAATTAGTCGTTATTATTCGTTCTTGTAGTATCCGAAAGTCAATAAGTTGCAAACTTTATACTGTCAACAATTTGTCACGGAGTGATATTCACGGCACAAAATTACTATTGCTTATACTTATTTAAAGCTAGCGCCATTATAGATTTGTTGTCTACGCAAGTAGAGATCAATGCTTTATGCTCTACCCAACTCAAATTACAGAGAATCCTAGTGAGGGGCCAGGATCTATGATCGGATCGTTGGCTGTTATTTATTTATTGTTATACTTAACAAACTTCAAAACAGTTTGTCAAATTTGGCTTGGAGTGTGTCAAGTTTTCCTCATAGAGCTTATTACTTTGCAAGGCCATGGCAGGGACTAATGCAGGTACCTATTATACATTAAAACAATAATACTTAGAGTAAAACTTAACCAATAATGATTCACGAACCTAATCAGAACATTAATCAGCGGAATCTTCCTCTGTAGGTACATTATTTGGTTCTAGTTATAACTAATAATTTACCTTTGATTGCTTCGTTTGAGGACAACTGAACTCAAGTAAACATCTTTTGTCAACTTGAGCTTCTCAATTTAAAGTTCGTCTAAACTTTGAGACACGTAGTCTGAGGAAACCATTAGCAGCTCGGCTGTTCCGTGGTTAATGCGCGACCATAATACCCTTCCCTTTGTTTATCGTTATGCCGATGAGATTGGAAATGTTGTCTAATTGCATTTTTAAATAAGCATTACTCGGGAATTAATTTGAATATAGAACGAATTTGTTGATCCGGGCTATAAAAGCCATCTCTAAATTATAAAAATCCAACATAATGTTTCTGTAATATTTTAAAAGTTATATAATCTCAAACTCTTGATTTATAGCTGAAATCATAAACATGTCAGAAATAAAATATTAGAGTTAAATCTTATAAGAATGTGTCTGTTAAGACCCTAGTAAAATGTTGTAAGGCATCCTACCTACATTGTCTAAATTTCCTAGGATCAAAAATTCTTTGACAAAGAATTAGAAAGGCACGTACAGGCAAGTAGTTAAAGAGCTTTTACGATTCAATTGTTGCGGCAGTTTATAGCCTTAAGTTCAGGGAACTCGTAGGATAGGTTATAAATTCTAATTGGAAGCTTAGGAGTAGAAATAATTAAAGAGCCTTGCGGCCTCTAGATTCTATTAAAAGTTAACATGGTTAACTTCAATAAAGTTTACTCTCACTTTGAACTCATGTGGTGAACTTGAGATAAAAGTACCTACTCATACGTATTAGACAATGTACGACTATGTAATGTAGGATGGGACCACCTATGGACTGTATCAGATACGTAATGAATGATCTATAGCACGTTTTCAGAATACCCTAAAAATCAAATAAGAGTTTTAGTGATGAGTACGAAATTCGTTTTTTAAACTGTATTGTCACCGAGAATAATACCCTCATGTCGCTGAGTGAACACGTGCGCAAAATTATAGACAAAAGAAATACTCTAATCGATAGAGAGGTCATACGTTACCTAATGCGTGTAAGGTCCGTGAGAACCGCTGCTGTCACGCACGTCATAGCGCGACACAGAAAGCTTACGGTGAATGTATAGAAATACTTAGAAGGCAATATATTAACAAAACAAATGGTAGTAGGTTTTAAAATAACGAATCAAGAAAGAAAGAGACCGAGTGAAGTACCCAATTATATTATAGTCTACCTATCATAATATTATTCTACAAAGTACAAATTAAGTGACGTAGCAAAAACTAGCACGCCACATTAAGTTTTATACTTACATAAAAATATAATTTTGCGAGGTCGTGTTAAGTAATCCTTGCAACCGACCGTAACAACTAATGAATGGCTAACAAAACGATGCAAATGAACCAGCGAGCTGGGCCCGCCATTTATTGATGTAAACTATCGGAGTATCGGCTAGACCGCAATATACTGGCGCTGTCAGTTAAAGGTAAAATGAGAACGTAAACAAACCTCTTTGCAGAGTCGCTGGCAGGCGGCGCGTCCGAAACTCGAGAAGGGAAAAAATAAACAAGCACTGTTATGAAACACTGTAACGGGCACTGCAGTTTACGGCACAGGTGGGTTTCGGGATCGCGAGGCGGCTGAGTGTCAGCGACGTGCGCGTGCGCCGGCCGTTCCGCACTGACTGCCGCGGGTGTACGGTGAACGTAATTTGACCTTACTGCCCATGGAGCCTAGCAATAGAGCCTCTTTTCCTTTCGAGACGAGCCCCGAAATCTGAGATCTTCTAGGAAAACGTCTTGGGCAAAATGGGCATTTCCCTTTAGAAAGGTCACGTCTGGTAGTTTTTAAGCTACTTGTAGAAGCTAGGTACATACTACAAATGCCACTTGCGGCAATGTCAAATCAGGTTAGCTCGTGGGTAAACTTAATATTTTGAAAATAAAAATGCACTGTAGGTACATAGACGTGCTCAGTTCTGAAGATGTCGTCCTTCTACTTTGCCTTTTGGTGGCATGTGAAAGTCAATTGATAATAACAAAATAAAAGTCTACATCAATAACACGAGTGTTCTTATGGTTTTCGTATACTATTTTCAGTAAAGTATCAAAATTTTACCTGATTATTTTCAGGTACTTATGTTAATTTTAAGTAATTATGCAAGAAATACCTCAAGCAAATCACAGCCTCTACATTTTTCATTTAAACTAATTAGTAGGTAGGTTAAGCACATTTTTACTAGGCTTGTACTTTTCGTAGAGTCCAGAATGATCATTATTATGAGTTAAGAAGGAGCATTATTGTTCTGTGGTATAAGATGCCTACCATAGATAGGTACCTAATTATTAAGTTAGATAAATATTATTAAAAAGGTGCTTAGAAACTTGAAACAACCTTCTACTTTATTATATTAAATTGGCTGATCACAGCGACCGAATTTTTACTGCTACCTAAGTTGTATCAGACTCTGAAATTACAATCTTCTAACATTGGAAGATTTTAAGTACCACTAGAAATGCTTAAATTTTGCCGCTCATATTAACAGAGAGTCAACATCAGTAAAAAGTATGAGCAAATGTACGTGCAACGGAACGTTAAAGGGATACCATTACATGACGACTTTGTTGCCTGATGAAATGTCAATTTGTTACAACCTTGGAAGTAGTTAGTACTTATTAGCATAAATGGTATTTTCTAAATGAAATTGGCTGCTTGCAATGCAAAAATCATTAGTAATCAACAATAAGTATAAAATTGGACTGATGATTTTACCTACGGCTAAAAACCGTAAAAAAAAAACGACTTGTCAATGTCAAATTGCAAGTTTTGTGAAAGTCAAAATCTGCTGTCAAATCAAAATTCAATATTTTCTTTTCTCGTCTCGTCCTAGTCGTCCTTCGGTCTCGTCTCGTCCTCAACCCATTTCAAAATTAATACAAATAATATTAAATTTAAAATAGACTATGCATTATCTACGCAAGATTTGTTCTAATATTGGTAAGTATTAGGTTATGTTCAAGCTAAATTATTGAACTTTAATCTGGTTACAAAATAACTTAATTTCGTTACTTTAATGTTTTTTGTAGGTTCCAGAGACCGGAGAAGACTTTTCAGACAGGCTTTCATTCACATCAAGTCAGAATGCCGATCTACAGCAGAGAATCCACCTGGGCTGAACCAAACTTCTCAATTTTCCATACCAACTGGAATTCTTGGCCAAGCAACCTGCTTTACGCATCCCCACATGATTCCGAAGGACCACCTTACATGTGGCATCACACAGGCTGAGTATAGGGAGAGGAGAGATATTTTTGTCAATAAATTGGTTGGCGAAGTGAACAATATGCACAAAACTCATATTGTAAGTGTGTTCATATCTAGGTATTACTTGTTTGTTTATCTACACTAAATTGATAAGATAACATCTAATGCAGAAGTTTACAGCTGCACTCTTAAATCAACTACATTTAAAGGTTTTATAGTGACTCTAAATGTAAACATTTCACTTATTTTAGTGATTGAGAGTGCAATCAAACTTACATTCTGTTTATAATTTAGATTGTGATACCAGCAGCTCGAAAGCAGTACATGTCGGATAAAATCCCATATGTGTTTAGACAGAATTCCGACTTCTTTTACCTGACTGGATGTTTGGAACCATCAGCCATTCTAGTCATGGTGAAACCAGCACAGGTGGATTTATACAAGGTGAGATTCTGAATTTCTTTGGCTTCTACCCTTCCTCTCATCCTAACAACGTTTAGTAGTTCTAGTTTGAGCCCAGGACCTATTTATGTGATCTTTGGGCATATTATTTGCCAGTTATTTTGCCGCCAAGCAGTAGTGCGCAAGCATTACTGTTCCAATGTGAAGGGCATTGTAGCCAGCGAAATTACTGGGCATTATGAGACTCAACAGCTAATTGTCTCAGGGTGTCGAGCGCAGTGCAACGCCGTGCAGAGCATAACAAAGTTCTGGGTGGTGCTGTTATTGGCTGGCGTATTGCTTACCATCAGGCAAATGACCAGCTCGTCTCGTCATCCAGTTAAATTAAAAAAATATATATAGTAAATTAAAAATTTTGGAAATGAAAATTCAGTCATAAATTAAAAATATTAAGATGTATGGTATTAAAACAAATGCCTTATATTTATGTAATATTATGTGACTATATTATGTAAACAGAATATCCAAATTTATCCTTTTGTTTGCATTAAGTAGCATGATCGATTTATGTGATAAGATTTCTAATTGCTACACTTATGTTATTTAAATTATTATTATAATTTGTATTATTACAATATTCTTTTTTCACTTCCTTTCACTAAGAAAATATTAATAAATTCAAAATGGTGCTGGGCAGCAGGTAACAAGAAATTAAATCAAAACATTTTATTATATTTTTTTTTACTGGTGGTAGATTTCTCGTATGCGAGAGGCCGTCTGGGTGGGTACCACCGCTTTGCCAAGTTATTCAACCGCCAAGCAGTAGTGCGTGTTCCGGTTTGAAGGGCATTGTAGCCAGCGAAATTACTGGGCATTATGAGACAACAGCTAATTGTCTCAGGGTGACGAGCGCAGTGCAGTGCCGTGCAGGATTTTGCAAAACAGAATTCTGGGTGGTGCTGTTATTGTTATGGGCTGGCGTACTACTTACCATCAGGCACACGACCAGCTCGTCTCGTCATTCAGATACTTAAAAAACAAAAAAAAATGTTTTTTCAGAGCATATTATTTGTGCACGACAAAGACAGCCATGCAGAGCTATGGGAAGGACCCAGGACTGGCTGTGCCGCTTCTGTCAAACTGTTTACCGTAGATGAGTCTATGCCAGTAGAAAGCTTTGGCAATTACATAACAAGGTATGATGTTAGACACATATTTATCTCAACATGTAAATCCAGATGTATCTACTTTTCTGCTGTGGAACCATGGTTCACATAGTACATGGAACATACAGGGAATCCTAGTTTAGTTTATTAGGCTAGACTTATGTATATAATTGTTATTGTTTGTCATTATTTTAAATTGAAAACAAACGTCTAAATTAGCCCTAACAAATCGCCAACATGCACGTTAACGTAAAGAATTCGTACTCGCGATGCCGTTGGGAGTGTTGCGTGATATAATAAAACTAACCTAAAGAGGTTTCATTTATAAAATGCTTGGTAATGTGTCCAGCCGTGAACTCATTATTTTCATCTCATTACCCGACTACGGCGAATCATATTATATGAACCACAGCCATTCTATGAACATCACTATGAACATGTATTAAATACATTCAAATGTATTATGTGTAAGTTGTTTATTTAATAAACGAAAAATATTGTTTTTTTTTTATTTTAAGTACTGTTTGAATAAAAGGCTTATTTATTTTTATTATATTAAATTTTGAATAGTTTGTACATAACAATTACAGATGACAATATTTTCTTATTCCATACTTTTAGAGTGTGAGTTTTCAGTAGTTGGGAAAAAATCAAAAACTAAATGTTTTTGAACTTACTTTTTTTTATTTCCAGGTTAGCTGCAGATTCAAAACCCTCAGTGCTATGGTACCACAATGAGTGTCCATCCAACCCGGACATACACACAACAGTCCGCTCCATCCTCCGAGCAGACGGCCAGGTGTCCCTGATGGACCCGCAGAAGACGTTGCACTTCATGAGGGTCATCAAGTCACCGGCTGAGGTGGAACTGATGAAGGAGGCGTGTTATATCGGAGCACAGTCTGTTAATATGGCGATGGCTTGTACTAAACCTGGTAAACATATATAACTACTCCTCACTATCTCACAAATAATGTCCCTTCCTAGCTGACCTTTTATTAAATTAAATTAAATTAATAAGAAACCACACATAATTAATTGAATTTAACATTAAAGCCTATCATTTAAAAAAAATTACTTACAATAATTAATCACATATATTAATATTGACATTATTTTTTTTTACTTTTGATTGACTCAATAATACTATTTCTATGACACTTTTTAAATTTTTTATATTTCTTAATTAATTTGACATGTTTTAATACAATGCACAAATAGTCTTCCCCTCTCCTAATTGCTGCGCCCAACAGGGTCCATGATTAACTGTATTTTTATTTACCTACCATCTAATTACATTATGGATTGCAATAAAGAATTGAATTGACCTGGTGAACTACTACGCCACAGAAGCCCTAAGGGCTTTGCGCACCAAGATTTTCTTACGCGAGTACGTGAAATACGCTTCGACGGCGTGTTTTGTAGATAAACAAAGTCGTAAATAGTTCATGATTGCATCATCATCATCATCCATAGCCCTTTACAGCCCACTGCTGGAAATAGGCCTCTCTCATGTCATGCCATTCGCCTCGACTCTGCGCCATTCGTGTCCAGGTTCAGCTCGTGATTTTTACAATATCGTCGATCCATCTTGCTTCCGGACGCCCAACGCTACGCTTGCCCTCGTTTCTGCATCGTAGATCACGTTTAGGTAAAATGTTTTTGAAATTTTCATATTTCCATTATACCGTATGCTAGGCGAAAATCCTAAGATATTAATTAATTAGGAAGAAGAAAAATTATGTTACTTGCAAAGATCGAAACTGTGTAAGACGATATTAGAACGGTAGAAGAAATTTGGTTGCTAAAAGTTGGCTAGGTGGCCCAGTGGTTAACATCGGGATGGTATTCCGAAGACGCAGAATCGATGCCTTAAATCATTAGGAAGAATAAAAATGATATTGCTCAGGCATTATCACATCAAAATAACATCCAAATAATAAGTAATTAACATCTGTAACTTATTTTAATGTTGCCTGAAATAAAGATTAAATAAATAAATACCATTTTTATTCTTCCTAATGATTTAAGAGTGGTTTCAGACTAGCGTTTTTTTCTGCGCGTATACGGTCGTTTCGGCATACGCGCTTACACGCGCGCTGCATTTCGCGCTTCGAAAAGCCGGACTCGCGTACACGGGTTTATTCCGTCGGGTACGCTCGAACAGGTAGTGGTCAGTCAGTATCAACATGGGTGGCGTCGCTCTCGGATCGCACTTATACGAGCTTATAATCGCGTCAGCGTTCATACGACGGCACGCGTGTGGCAAAGGCGCGCCTATACGCGCCTAAATGCGCGTTCAAACACGAACTTATACGCGTGTATAAATCGCTTTTCTGTAACCGCCCTAAGATCCGAGATTTTAACCGACTTCTAAAAAGGAGAAGGTTCTCTATTCGATTGTATTTTTTTATTATTATTATATTTATTTATTTTTTATGTTTGTTACCTCAGAACTCCGTCATTCATGATTTTGAAAAAATATTTTTGCGTTGGGTTCAGTATAGATACGAAGTGGTCTCATATAGATTTCATCGATATTTGACCGTGGACTTCGAAGATACATAGAATTCGGTTTTTTTTGTTTGATATAACGTATACTTGTTGCATTTCCGTAGGAGTGTCAGAGCACGCCATCAACGCAGTCCTAGACTACAGCTGCCGGCTGCAGGGGGCGGAGCACCCCGCCTTCCCGCCCGTGGTGGGCGGCGGGGCGCGCGCCACGCACATACACTACGTTACCAATAACCAGCTGTTGGAAGATGGAGAAATGTTGCTCGTTGACTCAGGTATGTTCGCAGAATGCCTGTATTTGGGGGACGCATCAACAATTATTTACTATTATTTAATAGATAGATAGATAAACACTTTATTATTTACCTTAAACACAGGAATTAAGTACAAGTTAAATGTTTACAATGGTGTAACAATGGGCGGTCTTATCGCTCAAAGCGATATTGAATGCATTAGCGCAAGCTAGGCGAAAATCTTAAGAGTTTAATAATTAGGAAGAAGAAAAATGATAATACTCGGGTAAGGATCGAACCTGCGTCTTCTGAATACCGTCCCAACGTCTTACCCTCTAGGCCACCGAGCCAGCTGCTCGAGCAATCAAATTTCTTATATCATTATATTGTTGCCCGAGCAATATCATTTTTCTTCTTCGTAATTATTTAATATCTTAAAGTACTGCCAATGTCCATAAACAATTATTAAAATAGAGAACGTGTCCATTATGCAAGTGTATTATGGATAATAATGTATTTATTCATCTGAAACTGTAACGAAACGACGTATTTCAGGTTGTCAAAGATGGCTGTACAACTCGGACATTTCGCGAACATGGCCGGTCTCGGGGACATTCTCAAAATACCACAGGATACTTTACGAACTGGTGTTATCAGTGCAAGTAAGTACGTATTAACTGCATTTATTCTACCGCACGACACGTAGACCATCTTCTCTGAATCTCATACAGCACGGATGTCGCGGGTTCGATTCTCGCCACGAACAAATGTTTATACAAAACTCCCATATTCATGAACAACACTTGTCTAAACATTTGTTACATTTGTCTAAGTAAGGTACAACAAGACTTTACATTAAACGTAAATTTGCGTAATAATGAGAGTTTGTATAATAAATAAATAAATTATTAATATATTCATTTAATTTCAGGTAAGAGAAAATAAATGTCATCAATCAAATCAAATCGATATGTTAAAACCACAAGCTCAAATAAAATAAAATCAATCAGTCATCAATCAAATAAATAATCAACAAACGAAATAATCTATAACTACATAACATATGTCTTAAGTTAGTCAAGTGTTGTTCATGAATACGAGTGTAAGAGACTAATTGCAGATTTATTTATTTATTTATTTTCAAAATCCACAGCTCTTAAACTAACTAATATACTAAACATATTTCTACAACATATAGCCAATAACGGATTTACATTTTACGGTTTTTACTTTTTAAAACGACATTCAGAAGGAATCAAAAGGTTACTTAACTTTAATTAACTTAAAACTAAACCTTAATAATATGGTATTTAATGAGATATCTATATGTATTGTGTATGCGAGTGTAAATGTAGGGTGTATGTGTTAGTGTATACGTGTATGTTTGTGTATGTGTGTATATGATAAAACAAGAAAAAAAGTTTTTTTTTCAATATTGGTTGAATTTTTCAGAAACGCCTGATATATATACTTGGTGAGCACCGACCGCCCTTAGACCAGTTGTTCGACAACATGTGTCGCCTGCTGGGCATGCGGCTTCAAGCAGAAGGAATCCTTCCCAAGGACATCGACTCACACCAGCTGATTGGAGTGAGTTACCCATATCACAATATCTATACTATATGAATAATTATTAATTAGGTAATTATGAATGTTAACTTTGAATTTTGAATTTTAATTTTGATAACATCCTACTCATATTATAAACGCAAAAGTGTGTAAGAATGGATGTACCTTTGTTACTCTTTCACGCAACAACTACTGAATGGATTTTGATGAAATTTGGTATGGAGATAGTTTATACCCTGGATTAACACATAGGCTTTTTATCCCGGGAACCGCGGGTGAAACCGCAGGACGCAGCTAGTATAAAATAAAACAATGTAATTTGACTAACATAGTATGTAAGTTCTAATTTGTTACTAACACATGTATGGTCTCGCTCTCAAAATAAAATTTTATTATTATTATTATCTCTATATATAAAAATGTATCCCTATTTCCCTTGGTCACGCCATCACGCGTGAACTGCTGGACCGATTTCGGTAATTCTTTTTTTGTTGTGTTTGTTATTTTCAGGAGAAGGTTCTTATGAATGATAAAATTAAGAAAATTGCGCGGTACATTAGATTTATAGTTAAGACAGGACGACGTCTGTCGGGTCAGCTAGTACTATTATAAAAATGGAATTGTGCCAATTCTGAACATTGAAGATATTTTTGAAGATCCAACTGAGATCGACTATTTAGAGGGTCCTGAACATACAGTTTTTGTGTATGTTTCTTTGTTTGTGTGTATGTTTGTTATCTATAGACTCGGAAACTGCTGAACAAATGTTAATGTTGTTTTCAGCATTAGGCCCAACTTTGATTATAGGGTATGTGATATCAAAATCGGTTGGGAGACTACGAAGATAAAGCTTAACGTCATCGTAGTACGCGGTCTCATATAAGAAATTGCACATAGCGATAAGGCCGCCCATTGTTCTACCACTATTATATGTATTTTTGCTTCCTATTTTTGTGTTCAATAAAGTATTGTATTCTATTGTATTCTATTGTATTGTCTGAAATGCAATGAAAATATGCAGTCCGCTGAAAATTATGTAGGTTGTTGTTACTTCTTTTTTTATATCATCATCGGCCCATTACGTTCCCACTGCTGGGACTCGGGCCTTCCCTCGTAGAGAGAGTATGGGCCATAATCCACCACGCTGGCCCAGTGCGGGTTGGTGGATGTATTTCTTTATATATTTAACATTATTTACTTAATTAATTTTATACATTATGTACCTTATTTTTACATATAATATTGAACTCATAAACTCATTATCATATTTATTATTATATAAAAAGCAGAGGGATTTTTATTTATAGGTATATATATTTTTGTTTTACATTTGCTATCTACCCCCATACATATTATATTATTCTAACAACCTACATCATGTTCAGCGGAATTACACTACATATTATTATGTTCATTGCGTTTCAGATTTGAGACGAATTTCCGCAACGTCACGCCTGATTCCATAAGATTCCGTTATGTCAGGCCTAGCGCACTCCGCACTGTAGGTACGAAGCTACAAGTACATAGCCGGGCCCTGCCGGCGGGGCCGTGCAGAGTGCAGTGGGTTGCCGCGCGTAACGCACGCTTTTCACTGCAACTTATACTAAAGCGCGTTAGATTCGATTTAGCTTGCACTAATTATGAAGTAACATGATTTTCGGTTGCCGGCACCCGGACTAGGATGCCGTGGCCGTTTCTTTGCGCGTGTTAACAGATCTATTTAGGTTCTTAGACAGTACCATTACAAGTGTAAATAGTGTATGCCTAGTTATCTACTTAGTTTGAACATTTAAATATGCACACTTGTAGAATAGTTGTAACTAATACCTAATACTACTTGTATTATTAAGTCTTCTGTGCTAATACTAGGTAGGTATACTGTTTGAAAAGTTATTATTCACAGAATGAGAATAATAGTAAGACAGTAGAGAGATACATAACTTGAACTAAATAAATATTCAGATTGATAATTCATCACAACACAGGTATCAACCCTAACGTTACACGTGCTGCGTCAGAAGAGATAAGAGCTATGCGATAGAAAGAGAGGCGCTCTGTGGGTTAATATGACTGATAGGTGCAACGCTACGCGAGCTGAATTGAACTATATTGCAAGAGTCGCTATTTGTTTCGGAGTCATGCCTCTGTCCAGGAGGCGTACCGGCTGTGTCTGCACCACGTGTCGCACTACCTGGGGCTGGACGTGCACGACGCGCCGCGCGTGCGCCGCGGGACGCCCGTGCTGTATTGTAATGTTGTTGTAAGAGACACGGTGACGTTCCAGGAGGCGTACCGGTTGTGTCCGCACCACGTGTCGCACTACCTCGGGCTGGACGTGCACGACGCGCCGCGCGTGCGCCGCGGGACGCCCGTACTAACAAACATGGTCGTCACCGTCGAGCCAGGTCGGTACCACGTATACATACATAGATAAACACTTTATTGTTGAAAACCTTAAACAATACATGAAAAACAACATAACCTCTGACCGAAACACTTACCTGCAGAGCAGTCATGTATCTTTTATTGCAATCAATTTCAATGAGAAACCAGTTTTGATTATGGTTTTGCGATCACGTAACCCTTTTGTTGCGATCAAATGTCAACAAAAGCTCAATTAAAATATGTTTTGACAAACAAAGTTTATATCGATAAAAACCATAGATAAAATAGCCGTATTACACAGTAAAATTGAATAGATTGGGCGTATACATAACGATTCATAGCACAATCTCGCTTTGTAAATTTGTCGGGTAACCCCGTTTCACATTAGAAGTTATCGATAGGAGCACATTGAAATCGAGACATAAACATGTTACATGATTGCATTTTATCGCTTTAAATAAATGTCTATTGCACGTTAGTCCGCAACATGCGATGTTCGCAACAGACTTACTTGATCGCCCTGCCGGTCAGAATGGCTGGTCGCCTGTGTCATCTGGCACTGAGTTTAACCTATTTGCCTATTTACCTTTCTTAAATAATTGCATACTGATAAATTTAAAAATTAAGTTGACCAGCAATTCTGATACCAGGATGGCTGGTGGCCACTTTGTTTAGCATGAAGGGCGCATATTTTCCATTAATCAGGCACTTCTCAATAAAAATTTCAATCAGTTATATTTTTTTTACTAATGTAGATACAGAGCTGAAACTTTAATTGATGAAAGTCGCAAATATTAGTACTTCATACTTCTGGAAAATCTGTGCCCTTCATGCTAAACAAAGTGGCCTAAACAGCCCTTTTCAGGATAGACCGGCTCCTAAATTTGGTCGAAGTAATTCCAAAGTTAGGCTTAACTTAAAGCCTTAAAAACGAGGTATATTTCCCCAGGTATCTACATCCGGGCTGACGACGACAAAGTCCCCCCGGAGTTCCGCGGCGTCGGCATCCGGATAGAAGACGACGTGCTAGTCACCGACTCCGGCGCACTCGTACTAACCGACTCCTGCGCTAAAGAGGTCGAAGATATAGAGGCTATAGTGGGGACGCGCAACTTGGAATCGCCTTGAAGATCCTGCAGGGGATCATATAACTGGACCAGCGATCCCGATCGCTTCCAAAGACATCTCGTGATCGGTATTTGTCTGTGGAATCGTCTAACTTTCCTCAAAATCCTCATCCCAATCACAATAAATAAATAAATTAGCTCAAAGATCACATATATAGATCCTAGCCCCTAACTAGGAACCAGAAATTCTCTAGAGGGCCAGAAACTATCATTACTACCATTGTCCCACAACACCCAAACACGAAACAAATGCATGCGCTTTTTTCCACAAACATTTGTCCCGTCGCGGGAATCGAACCCGCAACCTTAATGGTGTATGAGATTTGAGCCAACCTGCCTAACCACTACACCACAGTGGCTGTCGACAAAATGTGAAATAATCTATATCGCAGTTTGAAGGATACTAACGCCTTCCAAATTCGGGATCGGTGTGAGTTAGACGATTCCACGGCTGATTTTAGTGGGATTGTGATCAGACTGCTTGCGCCGTTTTCGTAAATGACAAATAGTGGTGTAATTTTTCTCGTGTTATAAAGTACACAGGCAGGGGGTTCCCCGATACTAAACTCGTTCTGCAGCATTAGCGGAAGCCACACTATCGAGATTCGTTAATGCCTCGACAAATGTGGTCAAGTATGAAATGTAATAAAAATATTTAGTGTAATTCCGCCGAATATTGTGTAGGTCCCTATTGTATAAAAGGTGTGGCAAACTTTTGGGACCTCCATCCAGGGTACCTTTTCCCTTGCAGTGAGGAAGTTCTGTTCTTAGGTAATATGTACACCGAAAGTCCCAATTTTGCCACACCCTGTAAATATTATTTATAATTGATATAAAACGGCTAAGACTCACTGTAAACGTCGATATGACTCCGACCAGGTTTCGGACATTTTAGAAGTCCTTCTTCTGGGAGTTATGAAGATCAAGCCGCGGCGGAGGTCGCGAGCGCTCGCACGTAACACTCATGAAACTATTGAAAATGTAAATATTATTTAGTTAATTATTTTATATGTACTACTACTATCTACCCCCATACATATATTATTCAACAGCAACCTTTACAATATTCGGCGGAATTACACTAAATATTACGCCCGATTCTATTAGATTCCAGTGGCCAAGTACCTCGTTAAATCAAAAGACAGAGGGTCAGATATTTAAGTCTCTTTGTTGTCGCGACTGAGTAAATAACTTGTTTCAAACCTTCACAACTAAGTTCTAAGATCTCAAACGGATAGTTCTGTTTTTTAATATGTTTGTGTAAAGAGTTGATATTTGCTGTTTTATAAAATGAAGCTGAACCTTGTCTGTGATCAAAATAGAAATTAAGTCAAATGATTAATAACAATGCAATTTCTAAACGGCACAAATGAATACATCAAAACTGTCCTGCCAACAATACTCAAATCGAATCTATGTATGAATTTCTAAAAAAATATATATTTAGTACATTGCTTAGTTGGTAAGTACATAAACTGATCATAAAAATGTATCGGAATCGCGAAATGTTGTACATATTTATTTATTAATAAATGATTATTACCTAACTGTTGTTATACTTTGCCTCAGCTTGATGATCACCATTGCCTATCAACATCTGCAACACTAGGACTAGAAGAATTGCTGGTGTTAGCTACGCTGACATCACACTAATATAAATGCTGAAAGGTTGTATCATGGACTAAATATACAAGAGGACTAACAATCGCCATACAAAACACCGTACCCCGATATTTAGTTCCTGCTAAGCTAGATGCCCCTAAGTGTACCGAATCGATCATATTGCAAAATATGCATTTTGCAATGGCGGTTTTGAATCATAACGAGGCTACTCTCATTCGTAGTGATACGGATAAAAACGGGAAGTGTTTGTTACTTCTTCACGCTGTAACGGCACAACGGATTTAAGTAAAATTCGGAGTGAAGATAGCTTATACCTTAGACATTTAGGCTTTTTACCGCGGGGTACAGCTAGTAGGATATAAAATAAAAGTGTATGGATTATAAATAAACTCATTTAATTGCAAAATAATGCACTTCGTATAATATACTAAAACTATTCTAAGCAAGGCACTTGGTTGCAAACATTTGCAATTTCTTTTTACATTATCTTAGTCTAAAATTTAGGAATGTAGTTAATTTAGGAGAATTGGCACTTAATTAGTACCTAAATATTACATTCTAGATACGAATTCGGAAATATACGTTATTAATTATAAAGACTATTCCCTAATAAAAAAACAACATTTAGACCAATAGGGGTCGCAAACACACAAAAGTTACAGTATTCCAATTATTTATCTTAAGATGTTTTGAATGTATATGCATTTTTATAAACATTTATAAATTCAAAATAAGCCTGATTAATTTAAAAAAATAATATTGTTAAAAACAATTAGATCTTCTTTATTCGAGACTTAATATTACACAGTACCATTCAAAAAATATAGAATAATTTTAAACAAAATAGAGGCTACGTAGCTGTTTATATATCCCATATTTTAGGAGTGGCACTGTATTTTGAGACAGCATTATTCGAGACTTGGATTTATATCTTAACATTATATCATTAAAATATAAGATTTACTGATGGAAATAAAACTTACAGATGTAAATAAAAATATAAACTACATTTACGTCTTGACCCGTCGCAGCCAGCGCGACTAATTTTATCGTAAACTAACGTCTAATTCGATGTTATATAATGCGTGTTGTATTGTATTGTCATATATGTATTTGCTGCAGAAGGTATAATCCGTCCAAATAGAATAGACAAACATTGACGACACCACTTGTGGCATTATTCTATTTCCATTTTTTCCGGATAGACTATGTGTATTGTTAACTACAAAAAGCAAACTTAAATTGTCCTACCAGTTATCTAGAGGCATCAGTAGATTAAATAGAGAGAGAGAGATTGGTGTCTTATATAATAATTATAAATATCAATATCTTTCTCACCATCAATCGAATTTCTATTCTTGCAGTTACTAGTTTTTAAATTTGAATGCATCTGACACGTCTGAGTACATTTTATTTTTTACAAGTACTGTATATCGTAATACGTCGTTCTTTAAAGGTTGGGGATATCTTTGATGGAGCGAAACTTGTATTGATTTTGTTACCGGTTCTAACACGTCCGAACATTCCAACGCATTAACTGGCCGGAACATCCTCCCCGCGTCGACAGGTCGTGCCCCGGTCACCAGTCGACGTCTTCGGGCACTCCGCCCGGGTATTCCCCGGTGAGGCAGGCGGTGCAGTGTCCGCCGACGCCGTCGCTCGGCGTTGACTTCATGTTGTAGTGCACTGCGCTCACCAGACCTTCCACTGAAAGGTACTCGAGAGTGTCCGCGCCTGGAGAAGAACTTTATTTTTACTTGTTTATATGACATTATTTTTTGCTTAATCCATTGAGTTCCAAGCCGCTGTCGCCAATGGAAATTGGATCTCGCGATGCCAATGAGTCGTAGAGAAGTTGTTTTTTTTTTGTATAGTTTATTATAGCTTCAAGTATTGCACAGTATGTGTCATTTTGTGTATCCTAAGATATAGTCGATCGCATCGCGAGAATACAAAAATTATCTGATTTACCTAATTTTTACTTAAATTACAAAACCACAAAATGTTATTGAGAAAACAGTTGAGAAGATATTCTTTTTTGATGTAATGCTAGAGAACACATTGCTAGGCATACTAACAACAAAATAGAAGGTCCATTTAAAATGGCAGTAAAACATGTCCGTTGGTTGTTCGTGGTGACTCACCAACATGCTCGGCGAGCTGGTAGCTATTCATCTTGTTGGCGATGAGCTCCTCCTTGGTGGGGATGTTGATTCCCATGTAGCACGGGTGCTTCAGCGGCGGAGACGCTATCCGGATGTGAACCTACAACAAAACAAATTACATATTAAGGCACAGAATACTGAATAGTACACATACAGAAAAATTACTCTGCAAAGACATTTAAATGAATAGTGACTCTTGCTACGACGCAATAAAGTACAATTCAGCTTACATAGCGCTGCGAGCCTAAAATTATATTAGCTTACAAAGGCCCGCCAAGGCGGACCCGCCGATCTACTTGTATATCGTACCTAAAGAGTGCGCCTACCCTGGTTAGAGTTGAAGAGGCGAAATTTTATAACTCGAATGAATAGAAGGTCACGCTTTAGTGCGATAAACTACGAGAAATAGACCAGCAGGGGAATCGTCTATCGATCGCTGTCAAACATGTCTTCTGATCGATATTTGTCTGTTTTGGAACTTTTCTACTTAAGAGTCCGCGTCCCTACCCCAATCACGATCGATAAAAATGACGATATTGCAGTTTGAAAAATGCGAACACCTTCCGAATTTGAAATTAAAAGCGATCGGGAGCCGTGTTCGAATATCACGATTTTTGTCTAGCGACCCCTGCTGGGCTCGCTACACAAAAAAGGTTAAAGGAGCCAATTTAATCTTTAGTCAAAAGGCATCGAGTTAATTCTGAAATAACCTTTCCAGTAAGTTTGCTGCTTATGAATCGAAATCTTATGTATAAATCAGTCCATTCCACAAACGTATTTGTACATAAAAATATTTGTGTAAATATTTGTATTTCTCCGGGTATTAACAAATATTTTTGTTATGTAGTAAAGTAAGTTCCGTCACAAAGAATTCACTCGTAGTAAGATATTATTATAAATACATTCATACTTTATTGAACACCAAAACAGAAAACAATTTTACAGTTACACACTGTAACAGTTGTAGAACAATAGATAATAAAATTGAACACCAAATAATAAAACAATAAATAATAGAATCGTTATATTATATATCAAAATTGTTACCTCAGCCGCTCCCGCATCTCTCAACAGCTTGATAATCGGTCCAATCGTGTTCCCTCTCACAATGGAGTCATCTATCAGTACAATCCTCTTCCCCTTGACGTTTTCCGAGAGGGCTCCAAATTTCTTGGCTACCCCCAACTGGCGCAGTCTTGTGGATGGCTGGATGAAGGTCCGCCCCACGTAGCGGTTCTTGCAGAGCACCTCCATGAATGGGATCCCGGACTGTGGGAACGGGTTAGTGAGAGAATGTAAACTATAGTTATGAGAACAGTGTCTATTGTAGGGATCATGAAGCTGTGAAGAAAACGTCTAGTAATTAGGTACATGTCATTCGCATTAACAGTTTTTTTTTAATTACAAGAGTAGGAACAAACTTTGATAGAAAGCGGTCATGGTCGTATACACATCTGCAATATCAAAGCGGTGTCCCTATGAACTTCGACAGTTCTTTATTTCGACACGACATATACTACGAAAAAAATTAGTTCGACAAATCATTGTTTCGACTAAACATAATTCGACAAATATTATTCAATTCAATTCAATTCTTTATTGCAATCCATAATGTAATTAGATGGTAGGTAAAATAAAAATACAGTTCATCACGGACCCTGTTGGGCGCAGCAATTTGGAGAGGGGAAGACTATTTGTGCATTGTATTAAAACATGTCAAATTAATTAAGAAATATTAAAAAAAAATATATATTAGTTCGACAACACAAAATGCCTCAAAGACTAGGTTAGATGTTAGAGCAGTGACCACACATCGCGTGAGCCGAGCGAGCGAAGTGAGCGTGCTTCGGCAGCGGCCGGCGAAAACAAAGAAATTGGAATTTGGAATCTGCAATTAGAATTGCGCATTACTGCTTGGCGGCAGAATTTCTGGTAAAGCTGTGGTACCTACCCAGACGGGCTCCCGCATACGAGAGACCTACCACGAGTGTATAAAGGTGCGTGCTCACCTGCCGTGCGTACCCGTGCGCGGCGGCCGTGCCGGACTCGGGCACGGACGACACGATGTCGGCGTCGACGGGCGACTCGCGCGCCAACATGCGCCCGCACTGCATGCGCGCAGAGTACACCATTTGACCTGACACATACAGACATATATTACTTCGAGTCCTTTACTTGTTGCGTCTGAAAGATTTTCAAACAAAATAATATTTAAAAATATTTATTTTAAGATGTATAACGCTAATTAATTTAATTTCTGTTTATTCAGGTGTATAATGTATTTTAAATTTGTAATTTATAATTTTTAATCTTGATTTGTAAATATTGCAGAGATTGAAATAAATTTACCGAACAAGTCAAATATTACATTTAGCAATATGTTGTAATGTTAAAGCAAGCTTTAACAATAAATGTAAAATTTTTAATAATTAGGATGAAGAAAAATGGTATTGCTCGGGCAGGGATCGAACCAATATCATTTATGTTCTTCCTAATTATTTAAATCTTAAGGTTCTCGCTTAGCATGCGCTAATGCATTCAATATCAGATACTTATTGTATATTGATTATGGAATTTGGTATTGATTCTATAAGTTCTGTTATATGGTTGGTATGGTGGTTGTTATATAGGTATATATGGTAGTTTTCGCATTTCTTTTCTGGGCCCGGATTTCAATTTGAGTTTGGGTATGCACCCATTTCTTTCCTTTTTTAAGTCCTGATTATCTTTTTTTAAGTCATGATATTTTAAGTTACATATTTTAACGTCTTTTAATTGATTTGTAATGTGTATATGACGTTTAAAAATGCATTTTTTGTGCCTATTTAATCTTATCTGTATTTTTAGTGTATCTTTTGACGTTTGACGTATGATCTCTTCTCTCTGCGTCTCTGGTTCACCTTCAAAGATGCTGTCTGCGCGCGCGAAGTAGACGTACTCGAAGATGCAGAAGGCCTGCTGGCGGCCCGCCGGCCGCTCCACCACGTCCACGGTGCGGATCCCCTTGCGGGACATCTCTACTATCTCGCCGGGAAGTACTTCGCGCACGTAGCGAGCACCTGAAATAATCACAAGCGAAGTTCAGTAAACTAAAATTTTCAAACCCCCGACACAAAAACTATTAAAATTAAAAAACGTCTGAACCAACTTAGATAAAAAATGTCTAAGAGCCACCGCTAGAAAACCTGCTTTTAAATAAAAAAAAACTGCATTTAAATTGGTTTACAGTTTAAGAGCTACGGTGCCACAGACACACATAGTAGTCAAACTTATAACACCCCTCCTTTTTGCGTCGGGGGTTAATAACAGATCAATAACATTGACAATTTGCTTTCTACCTGCACTGTGTACTCATCACAAGGAGCACCTTCGTAATGAGTTTAATTAATGAATGTATGAATTTTTTTTATATCCTTTTTTATTTTGGCGGGTATTATTTTAAAAATCACTTAAAATCCCATTCCTGTTTGGAAATATAGTTGAAGAGCAATTTTTTTTTTAGGTAGGTTGATTTTCTGGATTACTCACCCATTTTTAAAAAACCAAAACTGAGGTATTTCTTCATTCGAAATACGCCTAAAGTTTCTAATATCAGACCCCCGATTCAGAACCTCACGATAACGAATACCGAATCGATTCGACTATTAATTATCAATCTCGTTTTATACGTTCCTTTTCGAACTATTTCGCCTCTAAAAATTTGTACGGTTTCGGTTACAATATGGATATCGATTACATGTTGCATTTACGAAATTTGTTTTGTGTGCAATATTTAGCATCATAAGATATGAAACCGAATCTATCGACGAGTTATCGTGAGGTTCTGAATCAGGCAGCAGAACTGTCTAACATTAGCAAAAGGCTTGATGACCCAAAATGTTGCGCTACCCTTTATAGGCTACTAGATTTCCGCTCGGAAACTGCGTTTGTGGTTTTCGATATTTTAAACCAATTGAGACTATCATCACAACGCCAGATTTAGCTTTTTTAAGTTTTTCTCTGCCTTTACTGCTGATAAAATTAGTACGCGACGTCGAGGTTATCATACTTATCTATAATATTCATAGGGATACGTATCTCTAATTATAAATATTAAATATTAATTACCATTACGATTCGGTCGATTAACTCATTTATAGCCTGAGGTAATTAGAACCTATATCTTACCAATAGAGAGGAATCCACACGACTCTGATGATACGACCCATCCTTCTGGCCTGTCTTCCATTCCGTTTGAGCAGCCGTTCATCAGAACTGCCAAGAATAAATTGAAGTAGAGGATGCAAGTCAAACGAAGTAAAGTTTAGGATACAAGTCAAACAAAGTAATGTTTAGGATACAAGTCAAACAAAGTAATGTTTAGGATACAAGTCAAACAAAGTAAAGTTTAGGATACAAGTCGAACAAAGTAAAGTTTAGGATACAAGTCAAACAAAGTGAAGTTTAGGATACAAGTCAAACAAAGTGAAGTTTAGGATACAAGTCAAACAAAGTGAAGTTTAGGATACGAGTCGAACAAAGTAAAGTTTAGGATACAAGTCATACAAAGTGAAGTTTAGGATACAAGTCAAACAAAGTGAAGTTTAGGATACAAGTCAAACAAAGTGAAGTTTAGGATACAAGTCAAACAAAGTGAAGTTTAGGATACGAGTCGAACAAAGTAAAGTTTAGGATACAAGTCAAACAAAGTACAGTTTAGGATACAAGTCAAACAAAGTGAAGTTTAGGATACAAGTCGAACAAAGTAAAGTTTAGGATACAAGTCAAACAAAGTGAACTTTAGCATAAAACTCAAGGATTTAATATGCTCCTAGTTATAATTATTAAACTCCTAAAATAGTGAATGCACAGAACAGTCAGAACATGAATTGGTTGTTTGTGTTTTCGATTTGTAGATTTTAAATATATTTGTGATATATCTACGTTTGACCAACATCTCGCCTGATGTTAAGCGAGTATGAAGCCGATGATGGAGCACGTAGATTTAGACAGTAACTCGAACGAAGATGGCCGAATCTTACCTTAGAGTAATATTTTATGTTAGATGAAAAATCCACGAACTATCCTTTTGAGCAGACATGAAATATGACATATCGATTAAAACACCGATAGAAAAGTTGCGCGCGTGATGGGGGCCATAATTAAAAATAATAATCATGACATTTTTTTTTAAGGTTTCCGTGACAAATATATAATAGAGGCCATTATTTCATGAATAATTACAATTATGCATAAACCATTCCAACAATTAAGACGTTAATCATGCGTATAGATAGAATAGTCAAGGTTCGATGGAATTTCAGTTTAAATGTAACATGATCTTCGCAATCCAGTGAAAAGGTAGTTAGTACACCACACCCAATAAATTATGTTATGTACTTGAACGAATAAAAAACGTTGCCAAACTCAAAAGTGAAGCACTAGTAAGGTAGGCTAGTATACTAAGGTATTCGACAGCCTCTGTGGTGTAGTGGTTGTGCAGGTTGGCTCAAAATCTCATACATCACTGAGGTTGCCGGTTCGATTCCCGCGGCGGGACAAATGTTTGTGCAGAGGAAAAAAAGCGCAAACATTTGTTTCGTGTCTGGGTGTGTGGGACCAAGGTCCTCGTAGTTTCTAGTTCCCTAGATACAGGAAATCCTAGTTAGGGGCCAGGATCGTTGAAGTATTTATTAATTTTTATTTATTGTTATTGCGGTCCACTCGTTCGTACACAAGCCTCACGCACACATTTACATCATGCTATGCCGATCGGCCGTCATATCCGCTCTCCATCCAACCAAACAAACATAACACCACCGCTTTTGCTATGCTTTTTTTATAATAAATAGAAAAACAAGCAGACGGCCCGACTGGATGGTAAGCGGTTACCGTCGCCAATGGACACCTGCAACAGTCGGGGCATTACTGGTGCGTTGCCTACCTTAAGGACCCTTTTCACCCTTCTTTTAAAGACATATGACCCTTTCCACCTTTCTTGTAAAGTGCTCCATGTTATAGCTCCGCGGGAAAACCTCTGCTTAGCGAGATTCAGTCCGTCTTTTTTATTCGTTCAAGGTTATGTAATGAAATGATTTGTGAATTACCCGCGGCATGCTGCGCTGACGACTGTTTGTAGACATCTGGAACATTTTGTTTCGTTATGTTTATGTATAGATGCGGAGGTACATAATACATTGTGTGATATATGCAGTGCAGGGCTTCCCTAACTGTGCGTCGCGACGTTATCCCAAGGGCGTCGAGAGGCGATCTACATGGATTGGCTTTATTCATGGATTCACATGGATTCTCACAAATATCGTGACATCAGCACTGCAGCATTGAGGGTTCTGCTACCATTTGCGACATCGTACTTGTGCGAAACAGGTTTTTCTGCAGTTGCAGTAATAAAGAACACGTACAGATCGAAAATAAATGTAGAGAAAGAGACGAGAGTGGCAATTTCCAAAGTTGAGCCCCGTTTTGAGAAGCTATGCTCAGAAAAGCAAGCACATCCTTCTCATTAGTAGCCATTCAACAAAGTAAAATAAATATCTCTTTTAATTTTCATTCTAATGTTTTGTTTTTGTTCTTATTTTCTATTAAAAATGTAAGAGTTATTTGGAGGTATTCTGATAACTTGTTACTAGGCTAGAACTACAACTGGTATGGTAGGTAATTTGGCAAATGCCCAAGGGCGTCATAGTAAAAAAAAGTTTGGGAAGCCCTGATATATGCAGTGTACTCTTGCAGCCCAAGTCGGAGCATACAGTGAATTCGAGTGGCATGATGCGGAAAACCTAGAAAAAGATTTCGCTCGACTTCTTTTGCTTTGACATGCTTAATGAGGCGTCTTGTTAAAAAAGGTCTTGACAAACAGACAGACGGACAAGTAAGTGATTCTATAAGGATTCCTTTTTTTCTTTTGAGGTTAAAATGTCACCATAATAATGCATTAGTTTGGTCGTAGTGCTTCAGTATTTTACTCGTGGTAGGTCTCTCGTATGCGCCGTCTGGGTGGGTACCACCGCTTTGCCAGTTATTCTGCCGCCAAGCAGTAGTGCGCAAGCATCTCAGTCTCAGTCTCAGGATGACGAGCGCAGTGCAGTGCCGCGCAGGATTGTGCAAAACAAAGTTCTGGGTGTTGCTGCAACTGTTATGGGCAGGCGTATTGCTTACCATCAGGCAAACGACCTCGTCTCGTCATTTAATTACATAAAAAAAAACAAGTAGGTACTTACATGAGGAGCCGAGCGGGAGGATCTTGCCGAGGCACAACGGCCGGTTCCCGTACGGGTCGCGGACGGCATAGATCTTGTCCTTCAGCATTATGACCAGGGAGTAACTCAGGGGAGCCAGTCTATGACACAGTATTTATTTATTTATTTTCTTAGATTCACAGCATAGTATTTAGTCATCTATAACTAGTTACATATAATATGAACTTCAGCTAAAAAGAATTTCTTAAGGTAAGCTAAAAAACCAGTTTAAGCTGAGCCTTGTGCACTAAGGGTCTGGTCAATTCCAGGATTCAACTTATA
This sequence comes from Petrophora chlorosata, assembly GCA_951640565.1. Taxonomy (NCBI): domain Eukaryota; kingdom Metazoa; phylum Arthropoda; class Insecta; order Lepidoptera; family Geometridae; genus Petrophora; species Petrophora chlorosata. The sequence goes on along the minus strand of OX621189.1, from coordinate 2,301,072 downwards.
GTGGACATAACATATCAGACTCTTATGCCCGGTTCCTATAACTTACTAACGGACGGTTTTGCTAACGATCGGTACAAAATTCACTAAAATGTGTTCCTATAATCAACGACTGGTAGCCGAGACTACCGACGACTACCGACCTACGGATGGGAGGACCACTGACGACCGTCCGTAGCCAAAATGTATGGAGATGACACTCAAACCTGTTTCTATTAAAATCCATCAGTCAGGAGAAATGTCAAACATGTGTCCAACATGTGTCAAAATGAACATCCGTAAGTAATTAACGAACCGGCCGATTTCGGGCGGTTGTTCACAAAATTCTATGCAATTTTATTAGTTTTTTACTTCTATTTTATTTAAAACAAAAGTTGTGAAATAAATAAATTTTAGATTAGTAGCTAGCTATGGATCTTGACATGCAAATAATGCAATTTTTATCAGTCTCTACTTTTATTGGTTGCTGCGTTAGTTTCTTTTGTAATAAGAACAGGTAATTGTAAATAATAACATTATTTCATCCTTGTTCATGGTTTTTTAGTTTTCTGTAAAATAAATTAAATACATAATTATAATGCAGATTTCTATTTGTCCTAATAATGTACCTATACCTAATTATTCAAATTAGTGTTAGCCACGTCGTGGTAATTTTACAAGTTATAAAATAGGAAGGTTCTTACTGTCGGAAGAGTCCGTAATATTATCTACGTACATCTGTAATCACGTTTCTGTATCAAAGAACTTAAACAAGTCACCGAAGCAGTTAAATGAAATAAATCAATTTTCGAAGTTTGCGTTGGTTGCGTGGTATTTTTTGGATATTTAGGTCCGTGGCGGGAACTATGTTTTTTTTTAAGTTCGCCCTTTGTGGTAGGATAAAGTCTCTGGGACCATACCGCCATGTCTTACGTAGTTTTTATTTGATAGTTAAATATTCCATTTATTATACTTTTGTTTTGCCGGACCCTCTCTTAGTACTTCAACAAAGTGGTGGAACTTAATTCAAGCTCTCCATTAACTTTTTGGGAGAACATAAAAAGCAATGTTTTCTCTATTTTGTTTCATTTGCCTAGACTCGTGCACGTTTACGAACACATAATGGTTAATACTCCACCGATATTACACATGATCACTCGAAGTAACACTTGTTTAAAAAATAAAACAAAATCGAACTCTATCATTATTTACTTCCCGCCAAAAAGTCGCGGGAACTATGATTGAGATATATATATATTAATTTTATGTTACTTATTTATGGTATATATTTAATTTATTTATATTTGTTTTATTTCTTTTTTTAATAGTAGTATATCATATTTACGTATAATTGGAGTTTTTTTTTATAATGTACACCACACTGACCGCAATATTACTTTTATAATTCCTGTCCATCCAAAAGTTGCCTGTAAGAAATTGCGCATAGCGATAAGGCCGCCCATTGTACCCACTGTTTATGACCTTTGTTAACTATTGTTTTTCCTGTGTTTGGTATTCTATAAAGCATTATTGTATTGTATTGAGTGGAATGACAAATAATGATAGATGCAAAAAGATGTTTTGTTAAATATGCGTTTCGTTTTTATGTTACAATAACAGAGCTTACATTGAGAACCAAGCAATTTATGAGTCTGCAATTTAAAATATGATCAAATGTCATAATTCTATTAAAATTAAGATGGTTCATATTTTTAGGCCCATAAAATAGAAAAAAAAGCATTTGCACCATATCCACATGCAGTAAAACTTAAGCAAAATCGAAACGCTATAGAGGGAGCGTCGGTACAGGCTACCGGCGGGTCCTCGCCACCGGTCGGTAAGTTACAAGCGCTGTGAAACAGCCACTCTGCGGCGGTAACGGTTGTCGAGAAAACGAGTGGTAGCTTTTACCGACAACGTTTAGTAAGATATAGGAACCGGGCATTAGTGCACAATGTTTTGCTTATCTTGAGAACTAAAGAAAGGGTTGACATGCCGTTTTCAAAAACGCGACGGTTACGGGATACGAGAGGGTCGTTAACGTTAGGTAATGGGATTGGAGAGGGTAAGTAGCAGGATAGGACGAGGATGGTAACGCGATAGGAGCGGGATGGTAACGGAATACAAGAGGGTGATGGTAACGGGATATGAATGGGAGGGTTCCGGGTTAGGAGGGGTCGGTAACGGGATATAATAGGGATAGAAGCGGGACGCATATGGTATAGGAAAAGGACGTGATCTGGATAGGAGCCGGACGAAAGCAGGAGCTTTCGCCCCAAAGCAGGGCGGGAGGGAGCGGGGCCGGAGCAGGATCGGATTAAGGTGGGATGGAAAATTGTCGAGATCAGGTTAGATTACTTCACTATGCGTACGAAGTCGCAAGCAACAGCTGGTTTTTCAATAAATAAATAAATTATTATGATAACAATATTGTTTCTTTTTAATATTAATAGTGTTGAAGGAGTGTGTGTGTACCTCATGAGGTGGTTGATCCGAGCAGGCCAGTCGGGCCCGTTGGTCTCGCCCTCGGGCGGGTTGAGGCACAGCGCCTGCGTGATCAGCTCCGAGTCCGAGTGCGTCGACAGCCCCACGCCGCGACCCAGCACCTGACACATTCATCATCATCATCATCAGCCTATTACGTTTTAAAACACAAAAAATATCTAAACATAATTTTCTGAGATACGTTTCTGTTTCTACCTACTTCATATACCTATGTTTGTTCTGATATAAGTTCAATTTGTTTCAGTAAACTGTTTTTTTTGTTAGTATTTTCTCTTTTCGACCGACTTCAAAAAAAAGGAGGTGGTTCTCAATTCGACGGTGTTTTTTTGTATGTTTGTTACATACAAAAGGTCAGAGGTGGTCTCATATAAATTTTATCGAAATTGATTCAGCACTTTTTGAATAAAATAACCAAAACTATAAGTTTAGCCTTGAAGTTGGTTCTTGTTTTTTTTCTAAAAATTAATTATCTTTGGTTAACCCGTGAGGAGTGGAAGGAGGGTAGGGAGGCCTTTGCCCTGCAGCGGGACAAACCGCGCTAATAATAATAATAAATAACAATAATTGGTTAGTTTTATGTTTTAGTGGTTCAAATATTTTTTCTTTCTTTTTTTCCAGTGAGTCAGTAGCAGTAACGTACCATCTTCCGGAGGCTGCCGCAGTTGACGAGCTCCCCGTTATGTGCGACCGCTAGCGCTCCGTGCTGCGTGTGTACTACGAATGGCTGGCAGTTTACCTCCTCGGACGCCGCAGACGTCGAATACCTAAACGAAAATATACTTATAAAATAACGTTCTTCATCATCATCATCAGCCCATCACGTTCCCACTGCTTGGACACGGGCCTTCTCTCATATAGAGAGTATGGGCCAATTCACCACGCTGGCACAGTGCGGGTTGGTATATGTCACAAGACCTTGAATTTTTGCGATTGAATCTTGGACATGCCGGTTTCCTCACGATGTTTTCCTTTACCGTTTTTAGAGCGTGTGTTAAATCCGCACATAACTTACGAAAGTCAGTGGTGCGAGGTCAACAAATCTAAAAAAACATTATTTTTTGAAAAATATATTTTTCGAGACAAGTTTTAACAAAATCATAATCGGAACCGCGTGCAGATTAAAATGAGCCCAAACACTTGTAGTCTAAGATCATCCGTCAAGGAGTTCCATTGCCCACCTTCGGTCTCTATCCTCAGCTGGCTGTCACCATAATATTGTATTGTCATAGGACTTTGACAAGTATGCAAAATTTCAACTTCGTAGGACAAGAGGAAGTGGTTCTGATTCAGCTTGCAAGATTCCACCCGAACAAACATAGATACATACACACATACATTGCAAGTTAAATGAAAGCTTGTAATAATCAATCAATCAAATTTTATAAACAGTGATACCGAATCACTACATGGTATAAAACAAAGTCGCTTTCTCTGTCCCTATATCCCTATGTATGCTTAAATCTTTAAAACTACGCAACGGATTTTGATGCGGTTTTTTTTAATAGATAGAGTGATTGAAGAGGAAGGTTTATATGTATAATAACCGTGCGAAGCCGGGACGAGTCGCTAGTATAACTATAAATTAATCATTTAAATAACCCCCCGACACAATAAAACATGTCTAAGAACCACCGCTAGAAAATCTGCTTTCATATAAATAAGCGCATCCAAATCGGTTCATCCCTTTAAGAGCTACGGTGCCACAGACACGCAGACAGACACACATAGTTGTCAAACTTATAACACCCCTCGTTTTTGCGTCGGGGGTTAAAAGGAGACTGAATCCTAATACAACACAAGATTTATCCTAGTGTGGGATTCAGAGCTCATAGAATTGATTGTACTACTTGATTTGTTTTTATTGATTGATTGATTGATTGAATACTACTAATCCTTAATAACTTAATATTATAAATGCGAAAGTCTGTGAGGGTGGTTGGATGCTTATTACTCAATCACGCCAAAACTACAAGACGGATTTTGATAAATTTTGTATGTAGATACTTAGATCCTAGAAAATAACATGAGCCGGTGGTGCCTATGGAACTGTTCATTTTCATTGAAGGACCATTCCAGGTCCTAAAGTACTAAATTTCATCAAAATTCGTTCAGACGTTATGAATATAATTGGTAACAAACACATACGAATAGATTTTCCTTATAGAGATTCAAAACATCCCTTTATTTTACCGTTTTTTCTCGTTGTTGTTTTTAACTCATTACCATATTTATTATTAAATATACATATAAATTAAAAAAAAGAAAAAAGGGGAGGGATTACTTATATATACATTTTAATTTTAACAACAACCTACATAATATTCAGCGGGATTACACTATATTATTATTTTCATTGCGTTTCAGCTTTGAGATGAATTTCCGCAACGTCACGCCTGATTCCATTGCATCCCGTTATTTATTTAATCTTTATTTCAGGCAACATTAAAATAAGTTACAGATGTTATTTATAAATTCTACGGCCCATATAAATATATACTTTAGAACTAACATAGATATAATTTATATTAAAATATTTATGTGACACGTTTTGTCGTCGACGTGACTAAGTGACGATATTATTGTAGAGTCACGTCGAGTCAATTATTTATAGAAACTTCTAGTCTGGCGGCTAACTATATCACACTGGCAGGCAAAGTGTGGGTTCGATACCCGCAACAGTGAAATTATTGGGCATTTTTTATGAATCTGACTGATGAGTCGTTCGCCTGATGTTAAGCGCCACGCCTGCCCATAACAATTGCATTACGAGACGTAAGCGCTAATTGTCTCAGGATGAAGAACGCAGTGCAGTGCCGCGCAGGATTTTGCAAAACAAAATTCTGAGTGCTGCAACTGTTATGGGCAGGCGTATTGCTTACCATCAGGCGAGCGACATGCTTGTCATTCAGTTATAAAAAAAACAGTAACTAACTAGTAACTTTTACTATGAAAATTAACGTGGTTTGGACACATTATTAATAATAATTTACGGGTGACACTCACGTTTAAATTGTAGTAACCCAACTATAGTTTCAACTACATCCGGTGGTCTTTTTCAAGGCGAGTTTTCAATGGTTGGATTACTCCAATTTAAACCTGAGTGTCACCCGTAAATTATTAATAACTAGCTGATGCCCGCGACTTCGTCCGCGTAGTGGAGTATTCATCCTGCATCCGAACATTTTTCGTCCCACCATATTCACGTTCTAGTTCCCGTCCCGCTCCTATCTCATTACCGTACCTTACCGCTTCTGTTCTGTTACCTTCCCACTCCCATCCTGTTATCTTCCCGCTCCTATAGCGTTACCGTAATGCTCTAGTCCTGATTCCGTCCCGCTCCTATATCATTATCGTCCTGCTCTGCTACCAATCATATTCCGATCCTAACTCTTTATCGTCCTCCCTAGCGAACCTCCTACCGTGTTATAGTTCCCCTCCTATACCGTTATCATCCCCTTTTTGTCCCTTTGTCATCCCACTCCGGTCCCGATATAATTACCAAACTTTTTGGCCCTAACTTCATTTGCGAGTCATGTGTTTATAGTTTCTTTGACCAAGTATCAAACGTACAAAATGCTAGCGTAGTAGTTTAAAACATATTACAGACTATAGAAACCGGGTGGAAATGAAACGTCGTCGGGGGGAACCACCACGGACCCTTTACGATTCGTAATACCAGTAATACGTACAAACGGGCGGACGGTGCGGCGCGCGTGGTCCCGGTCCGGGTTTGTAATCATTTACATGAGTTTGCGGTGCGGCGGCAGCGCCGGTCCGGCGCCATGTACATACATGAAGCCTGAGTTACAGAAATCTTTGAAACCTAAATCTCCTATTTACATATACATAGCTGTTGCCCACGACTTTTGTACGCTTAATAAAATAATTCATTTTGCTCCTGGCTATTTCCGGCTGCTCTCGCTTCTATGCCGATTTTGTCCTGCTTCTATCCCAATCCTATCCCGAATTCATCGCGTTTCTATTCCGATCTCTTTCAGCTCTTATCTCGTTTTAAATAGACAGAATACTTACATTATAAACATATATTTTCTTTACAAATTTTACCATCCGTTTAAATCTATCAGGGGATGGGATTCAAAACAATCGTAATAATACATGTGTCAATAGATTTTTTTTTGGCTAAGTATATGTAAGTATTTTGGCCAAAAGTCAATCGTCGTAGCTCCAGAAAAAATATTGTATGTCGCAGGGAAATGAGGATACCAGGGATTTCACGAAATCTCTAGGGATATGACGTACAGTTTTAATAAATAGGCTCTCGCCAGAACTCTCGCTTCGTCATCCCTTCGCTCCACTCGCGCACTCGACCATCACTCCACTCGGGAGGTCGCCGGCTCGCTACGCTCGCCACCTCTCCCCCTCGTTTCGTTCTGGCCTTGCGCACTCGTTCTGCTCAGGAACTCCTCGCGAGCTCCTGGCTCCGCGCTTTTTATATACACTCTAGGGGTAATGCTAGTCAGACCGCGGAGAAGTGGTCCTTACCATACATGATTATACCATGATTTTGTCGTATCCCTAGGAATATTGCGATATCCTCATTTCCCTGCGACACGTACGGTCAATGACAAAAGTTTAATATTACTTATTTTTCTGAATGTTGCATTTTAAAAGTCTTTTAAAATCCTGTACGAATAAGGAAATTGCAAAAAATTGCATAACGTTAGAAATCATTTATTTTGCCTAGTCTATAACACAAAGTTTTGCTTTCACCTTACAAACAAAGGTTTTCCACACAAATATTTGCCATCCCGTTTAGACCTTTTAAGATGTTTAAAAAGTAGTGAAACATGTGCGTATAGTATCTTCGATTAGTATATATGTACCGAATTTCATAGTCATAGGTTTAGAAATAAAATTATTATCTACCTTGTTTAACGTTTTTAGAGGTTATAACGAGTTATATATATATATATATATATATTATAGCGAGTTTCGTTTTAATTTATTACTTTTGTGGTCTTTATACGAAATTTCATTGCTACAACTTCATAAACAAAAATTCTCCACACAAACTTTACCACTCTGTTAGGGGATGATTTCAAGATATGGTGAAATAAGTGTTTATAATTTTATTGGCTGAGTACTTATAATAAATTTCAACATTGTAGCATTAACAAATTATTGATACTTTCCACCCTGTTTAACCTTGTTAGAGGGTGAATTTCAAAAAATGGCGAATTACGTTTGATTTTATTTCTTTTGCTTACTCTGTGTACCAAATTTAATTGCCATAACTTCATGAACAAAGATTGTCCATATACTAACCGAATTTCATCGTCGTAGCTTCAAAAAATGTAACTTCATTTCACCCTTATTAAACCTGGATATGGGTAGATTTAAAAAAAATGTGAATTACGTTTTAACTATCTCCTTTTTCTTAGTTTGTGTACCAAGTTTCATCATAACCACAAACTTCATAAATAAAAAAGATTTTCTATACAAACTTTACCACCCCGCTTGTTGGGGGATGATTTAAAAAAATGTGAAATATATATCTATAATTTCATTGGCTAAGCACATATACCACATTTCATCGCTGTAGCTTAAAAATAATAATCTTCACTTTTCATCCTGTTTAACCCTGTTAAGGGATGATTTTCAAAAATTATAAGCCACGTTTTAATTTTCTTCTTTTACCAAGTTTTATCATAGCCACGAAACTTCATAAACAAAGATTTTCCATACAAATTTTACCACCCCACTTAGGCTTGTTAGGGGATGATTTTCAAAAAATGGTGAAATACACATTTATAATTTCATTAGCTTACCACGTACACCACATTTCATCGCTGTAGCTTAAAAATAATAATCTTCACTTTCCACCCTGTTTAACCCTTTTAAGGGATGATTTTCCAAAATTGTAAATCACGTTCTAATAATGTTTGTAAGGTGTGTGTACTAAGTTTCATCGCAATAAACAAAGATTTTTTATGTAAACTTTACCACCTCGTTTAACCCTGTTAGGGGTTGATTTTTGAAAAATGCTGAATACTTGTTTTTAAACTTCTTCAAACTTAATTTATTTACCCAGTTTCTTTACTGTAGCTACAGTGTCGCATTAATAAAAAATCCTACTCCATACAAACTTTGCGGCCCTATTTAATGACCTTAGGGGTTGATTTTTGAAAAGTTACTGAAAACGTATTTTTATATTCTTATGTTTAGTCAATTTACTAAGTTTCATAACTTTACTAAAAAAACCTACACCATGGAAACTTTGCGACCCCAATAAATGACCGTAGGGGATGAATTTCGCAAAATGCCGAAAACAAGTTCTTATTATTTACATGCTTATTGCTCACACAAAATTTGATAACTACTGGTCAAGAAATAATCACTGTAGCATACATTATAGTTTCCGCATTCCAATCTAAAAAACCACACTAAACCCCCCTTAAGAGTTGATTTTCAAAAAACTGTGATACACGTGTTCTTTTATTTCTTTTGCGTAGTATACTGCCAAAGTTTCGTGACCGTGCGACAAAAGATTTTTTTTTCCCCATACATCCTTTATGACCCCATTTGACCCACTTAAAGGTTAAATTTCGAAAAATCCGTTCTTAAATGACGCCTTCATTACTTGTAGAATACGTGGTCCAAATTTCAGGTTTCTATGTTAAGCGGTTTTGGCTGTGCGATGATTGTAGAAAAAAACCCTGTTCTTTTATTATATAGATAGTATATAAATTACTATAAAATATTTACGAACAGAAACCAACTACATATTTACGAAACAAGTGTAGATAATTGTCTAGGTTTGAAAGACCAAACAATAGTTTAAGATTAAACTTGTGACCGTTGAGCGATATAAATTGAAGTAATTGAACCTTCATCCATCATGCATTTTTTTTACTGATTGAACAGACGAGCAGGTCCTTCGCCTGATGGTAAGCGCCACGCCTGCCCATAACAATTGCAGTGCCACCCAGAACTTTTTATACCATAAAAAGCACTGCATTGTGCTCATTACCCCGAGACATCGGATATTAAGTCTCATATATGCCCAGTACGAGAGCGGGTGTGGCTCAGTGGGAACACGTGCGACTTTCGATCCGACGCACCTGAGATCGAATCCCGCTGGCCTCGCTGACCACTGACTTTCATAAGTTATGTGCGGATTTAACACTCGCTATAAAAACGGTGAAGGAAAACATCGTGAGGAAACCGGCATGTCCAAGAATGAATCTCCAAAAATCAAGGACATGTGACATCCACCAACCCGCAGATATGGCCATTATATTAATGGCCCATACTCTCCCTATGAGAGAAGGCCCGTGTCCCAGCAGTGGGAACGTAATGGGCTGATGATGATGATGGCCAGTAATTTGCTGGAATGCCCTTCAAACCGGAACACAGTAATGCTTGCGCACTACTGCATCGTAGACACGAATGAATAAAAAACTCACCTCATCCAGTGCTTGTGAAGGCTCGCTTAGGTAACCCCACCCAATAACACCCTAGCCGCTGGGAAACACAGGCACTGGCGTGAGGTATCAAGACCTCATATGACGTCATGGCGCATAAATGCCGACAAAATTACCTAGTATGTCCAATTCCCAGGTTTCCCTTGAGCTTTTTCATGGCCTCATCGTTGAATATATTGTTGATGAGCCCCATGCCCTTATGCGCGTTAAACGCGCGCGCATTCTTGCCCTCTGACGTCACTATGCCCGCAGATTCTTGCCCTCTGCAGAGATAAAAAAAATGATATGTAAGGTCATTAGTTGACCCGTTTAAGATTGATAAACATGTCATTAGCATTTGTCATGTGGGTATGTAAATGGAGTTATCTATTGGAAGGCTTATTTGTTTAGTGATGAAAAAGAAAAAGTAAAAATGTCTTGCCATTTGCGCCAACTTGAGATCGCGATTAACCCACAATTAAAAAAGTTGACTAGGGTTAACCGATTTTAGTTTCACGCCAGTCGGCTTAAGTTAGTACCTATTATAACTATTGACATTTTGTTAGGAATTTGTTGTAAATAGATATAAAAGATTAAATGAAAAAAATATCCAAAACAAGACATGCTAGAATTTAAAACTAAATTTAAATTACTTTTATGGTTTTAAAAATTTTGACTCCGAGAGAGATCAATTATTATCCTCAATCAGATGATATATATAAAATGTAGATGCGCATTTTGCCGACCATACGGATATAGTGAGAAGACTTAGCGAACAAAACTGTTTGAGTTAGTGTAGTGTCTAGTGATAGTGAATTAGTGTAATGTAGAATAGAATAACTCTTTATTATAACACCATGATACAGAAACTAAAACTAAAATAACAATTAACTTAATACTAGCGTCACAATGGGTGGTCTTATCGCTAAAAGCGATATTTTCCAGACAACCCACAAGTGGAGGAGCGTTGACAAAAAATATATATGGACGATGTTATTAACAAAAAAAATAATTTAACATTATAATAAATATAATATACATAAACGTATGTAGTACAAATGATACAAGAACACTTTGTTTTTGTGTTATTTATGGGTATCAGGTTTAGTTTTGATAATAGTATATATTTTTTTTTATTTAACTGAATGACGAGACGATCTGGTCGTTTGCCTGATGGTAAGCAATACGCCAGCCCATAACAATAACAGCACCACCCAGAACTTTGTTTTGCAAAATCCTGCGCGGCGCTGTACTGCACTCGTCACCCTGAGACAGTTAGCTGTTGAGTCTCATAATGCCCAGTAATTTCGCCGGCTACAATGCCCTTCAAGCCGGAACACAGCAATGCTTGCGCACTACTGCTTGGCGGCTGAATAACTGGCAAAGCGGTGGTACCCACCCAGACGGGCTCTCGCATACGAGAAACCTACCACCAGTAAAGTATTATATGATAGTATTCTGTGCTATAGGTATAGGTTTTAGGCAATAGTAAAGATTTTTTTAAATTTCCCATCACGCACTTTACTGCACCGCTGCCATTTTATCTTGCACGTCCTGGATGACTGGTAGAAAATGCTAGCTAGCATTAAGCCCTCCATGTACAAACTGTTTTGTGCTAAAGTATAAATAAATAAATAAAAATAATTAACATTTTGTCGTGTTACCTGTGCTGTAGCGCCACTAGTCCTAGACATATGACCTGGCCGACGTCGACCTGCGTGGGCCACTCTCCTGTGCCGATCGCGCCGAACACGCCACACTCGTGGGTCAGCCCTAAAAAATATTGTTTTACGTCTATTAACAAGTTTTAAATTTAATTATTGTTTAGCTTAATTAAAAATCATTGTTCGACCTTCACTTTAAATATCTTTGTACAGTAAGTTTACCAACATAATAGTTTGTTATTAGCACTTTTTTGATAGAAGCCACTGGCTCTCGAAACAGTTTATACTAGTTCGAGAGCCTATGGATTCAATACCACTCTGTAAAAATATCTATTCGATCACAATAAATTACTATCATTATCATTATTAGTTTAATTTTTCACGTTGACTAGGGGATCGGACAGTAATCGAGAAAAAATCTAAAATGTAGTTAGAACGACTGTTCGTCGAACCAGAAAGATCATTCAATCAATATTTTTGTAAAATAATAATGATTTATATTTTTAAATCAATTAATAAAATCTAATAATGACATTTTTAATTTAACTTATATAATAAACATATTTATACATATTTCGTTTTTGCTTTTCATAAATTGTATTTTTACAAATTTTTTCGTTCCATTACTACAATATTATAGTCCCCAAACTTCACAAAACGTATTTAAATCTCTTTACAAGTTTTATTTCGAAGAGTTTGTCGTTTTTACCTACATATGACGTCACAAATTTTAAGGTGTCCTTTTGCGCGGCAATATTTGAAACAATATTTAAATATAGTTTTAGGTACTTTTAGAGCATTATTTAAATAAAATAGTATTAATTTCATAGCTATATATATTAATTGTAGTTAATATAAAACACTTTCTGAAATGTTGTCCGATCCCCTATTCAGAGCGAGTGTGGGCGAGCGGTGACTTGCGGCTTACGATGCGACGCACTCGAATTCGAATCCCTACTCGGCCATTATCACGCTCGCTCTGAAAACGGTGAAGGAAAATATTGTGAAGAAATACCCGCTTAATCTTTGAGTGCCACACTACACAAGCAAAGCCGTGCTATGCAATTTTCATATGTATTAGTCGGCTCAAGCCGACCTCGACGTAGGGAGCCATTTTCCGTATATCGTGTATAGACGACCTTGTCGGTCAAAAGGTAAGGTTTGGCCACGGTTTTAGAATAAAAATTGGCTTTATTTATCTTAAGCTGCATACTCAATTGAAATAATAAACCGTACCGTATAGTGAGTGCGTGGAACAAGCTTCCAGAGACAGTAATAACTGCTCCTAAAATGAACTCTTTTAAAAATAGACTTGATAAATTTAATATTGGACAAGTGCACTGAAGGGACATACAGGCATCAGCTTTAACAATAATATCTATTAATAATAATACTGTCTGTCTCTGGGTGCCGTGGGGCCATGGTCCTAATAGTGCCTGGTTCCCTAGATACAGGGAATCCTAGTTAGGGGCCTATGTATGTGATCTACTCTCGGTACGGTAATGATAAAAATTCACAATGGCACTTTCCCAGTCCCTCAAATTACGAACCTCAAACTCAAACCTCAAACACATCACGTTTTAAAACAGTGTCCAATCTTAATTATACCATCTGAAACTAAACATTTCCGTAACCTCAGATAGGGAACCGTTAGCTCCCGATGATTCTGATAATCTTAATTGAACTGTATTTCATTATTATTCGTATTGAGATTACTTTGGCCGCTATCATTTCCGTATACCGAGAATTTTATAAACGATGTGAACCTGTTAAGATTTTAAATAATTAGGTAGAAGAATAAGTTTTTTGATGAATAATATTTTTTTCAAGACAAGCTTTTAACAAATTCGTAATCGGAACCGCGAGCAGATTAAAATGAGTAACCACCCAAACACTAGTAGTTTACGATTATCCGTCAAGGAGTTCCATTGCCCACCCTACGTCTCCATCATCAGATCAGCTGGCTGTCCCCATAATATTGCATTGTCATCGGACTTTGACAATTATGCAAGTTTTCAACTCCGTAGGATAAGAGGAAGTGGCTCTAATTCTGCTTGCAAGATTCCACCCGGACAAACATACATACATTACACGTTAAATAAAAGCTTGTAAAAATGAGATTGCTCGGGCAGATCAATGTAAACATTGGCGACAGATGACGTAGAATCGTCCCCGTAAGACAATATAAGAAGGATAGAAAAAAATTGTTGGCTCAAACAGCTGGCTCTGTGGTTAAGGCGTCGTGACGGTATTCGAAGACGCAGGTTCGATCCCTGCCCGAGCAATATCATTTTTCTTCTTCATAATTATTTAAAATCTTCAGATTTTAGCCGAACGGAAAAAAACGTTTTAATTACAACGTTTGTATTTAATTTCATGTCGCAGGCTTTCGGACGTCCTATAAAACCGACACCAGGGTTGGCCAACACAATGACACGAGAAAAAAAGTAATATCTTGAAAATTTGAAATTCTAGATCTTTTATAACTATTAATTGGATATTATGAGTGTAATGTGTATATTTCAAGAAACTAGGGTAACCAAGATAGAAATAGTCGTTCGATAAACATCTCTCGAATAAAGGGATATGCTGATGATCAGCCTTGCGTGAGCTGTGAGGCTTACGCAGCTCAGCGCTGAGCCTACCCCTATTGCTGCTGTTTTTGTGCTGATAAATATTGTGAGTTTAAATTCTATGTATACAGTTAGGCAATCAAAATATTTTATTCAGTTTTTTTGTTTCTTTTTTTCGTTACCTACTAAGAACGAGTCCAAGTGTACCTAGTACTATTATATTTTATTCTGTGTCTAAGCATAGCAATATTAGCAATCAATCGGTGTAAAATATTTTTGTAACTATTTTTACAATGGCTCGATATACTAGATAAATATAATTTAAATGTCGAAGTTTCTACTACCTATTTATTTATTGATAGAAGAGTTATAAATAGTTTGCCTTTTGCAAATAAATGTTATCAATGTGGAGCAATCCTAATCGATTTGCTCCAATTAAGCGTTTAATAATATGAATAACTTTTTTGTGGACCAATAGCTATTACACTAACCTTAATTGAGTATATTTTACGCAAGGGTTTCTTTTCTCAGTGTGAAATTAACGGCAGACATAATTCCCCAAAAATAGGCCCCTCACGCCGTGCTTCTCATTTTTTTTTTTCAGGCTAACGTTGTGAATTCATTCATACTCCGAGTTGCTTTCGTTCGTTCGTTCGTGCAGACTAAAAGAGACACTCTTATTGCCTGTTGCATAGCGCTGTCCCTTTCATCCGACAGAGCGAAGATCGTAATTACTTTTTCAAAGTACAGGGGCAGGTTCAATGTTGCCAACATCTGGGATACTCTGTGGTGTTCATATTACCTCTGAACTGAATAGCACACTGAGAGTAAGATAGGCTAGGAAGAAGAGAACAAAGGGTGATTGACACCCTTTGGAGAGTGCATTTGTTCAGTAGTGCCAGCAATGAATAATGCCGAAGTAATTTTGCAAAAAAACACATAAGTAGCTAAGTGGTACTTACGTTAACCAGGGTTAAAAGGATTAATATTAACTCTTCAAATAACCTCGTCAATATTGACAACTTTGTATCTATTGATAAATGTTAATACTCAAAAAAACCGATTTAACCTGCCCCCCGATTCAGAACCTCACGATAACGAGTACCGAATCGATTCGATTGGATATCGATCTCGTATCGTATTTCATTCAGAATTTGTTTTCCGGCAATATGATTCCGTACCATATGAAACCGAATCGATCGACAACGATTTATGATGAAGTTCTGAATCGGCTAGCAGATTACTGAGTTAATACGCTAACCCTGGTTGACGCAAGAAGGCCTATGTCATTATAATTTTTACCTGACTCGACTGCCCCCCTCCCATACCTCTTGCTCCTCACTTTGACATCCCCCTGGGTCTTGTCGCAATGACAGTTGGACTGACAGCTGTCAGATGAGTCTTGTAGCCTCTCCATCGCTGGGTCTGCGTTGTTTCGACATGGAGTGGGTCCGTTTGGACCGTCCATGGTTCTTTATTCTATATTTGATCTGAAAAGGAGCATAATGGTTCTATTAATTTTCTTAATAATTTCTATTTAGTTCAGGATATCGATAAAAAAAACGTATGTAACTATGACTCTAACTTTACGTTTTCCGGAGTTCGAAGCGAATAGATCCCGCTGTTTGGCAACTAGTGTTTTTTTCTCTGTCTGGAACTAGGGAATCATATCATAGATAGCTTATAGGTAGACTAGATTAGTCCTTCGAATTCAATTTATTTTATTTAATTAAAACGGTTAACCAATTACATTAATTAAATCACACATTATTATAAAATTAGCCAAAAAAATAATTAATTAAATACAATCATAAAATTACAAATCAGTCAATAAAATAACAAAATAAAATATCAAAAGTAATAAAATAATCAAGAATAATCAATAAAATAATAAAATTAAATGAAACTATTAATTACATCGAAACACCATAGTGTACAATGGAATATTGCGGTATATTTTCTTTGTTTTGTGTATGGGAGTAACTAAGACTAAGACTATAATTATTTAGTTTTATATATTATTAAAAGTAATTTATAATGTTACTTTAACGTAGATAAGGAATAAACTAACTCTACTCAAAACTTGTGCAGCGCCCTCACAGGGCACATGTATCTAATCTATGTATAAGACATCTTTAACACCTGTCTGGTACATTATATGTAAGCATTAATAAATGAATAAATGAACTACCTAGTATCTATTCAAGAAATACATATCATAGAATATATACCTAGCTCTTCTGTGCTCTTACGTTATTCTAAGAGGCACTGACCTTCATGAATATTCGAAGCAAATATAGCATAATTAACCTAGCAATTCAATGATTGAAGGCTGGATGAACAAGCAAAATTTAAATTAAGTAGGTATTTTATTATATGTACTCGCAAATACACATTACTTAATAGTGTCAAAAGCAATGTAACGTTTTTTTTAAAGTTCTTCCGTTAGGGCAGGCTAAAGTCTCTAGGACCATACCGCCATGTCTTACGTAGTTTTAATTTGATAGTTTAATATTCCATTTATTATACTTTTGTTGAGAATGAAGGTCAACAGCAACAAGCCGGACCCTCTCCAAGTGCTTCAATAAAGTGGTGGAACTTTATTCAAGCTTTCCATGGACTTTTAGGAAAACATAAAAAGCAATGTTTTCTCTATTTTGTTTCATTTGCCTACACACGTGCACGTTAACGAACACATAATGGTTAATATTCCACCGATATTACATATGATCACCCGAAATAACAAAATCGAACTGTATCACTTTTCACTTCCCGCCAAAAAGTCTTCATTATACGAGTAATAGTTGAATGACTTATGTGAAAACAAAATTAAAAGTTTAAATAGGTGCAGGTACTTTTATATAAGACATCAGCAAAGTTTAGTTAGGTACGTCATTATTCTTAACATGACCTAGTATACACTTTATTTTATTTTTTTACGCAACTTTTAAGTTCTTATCATATTTTTGTTATAAATTTTAAAACATAAAATAACATATCTCTAAATAGTATAAAACAAAATCGCTATCCGCGTCCCTTTTTCCGTTTATCCGCTTACTTTAAAACCACGCAACCGGTTTTGATACGGTTTTCACTGTCATGTAGAGATTTTTTAACGGAAGGTGAATTTGTACAATACATTCTAATTAAGTTTTAAGAGAAATTTAAGAGAAAATTCACTGTTTTGTGAACAAGTCGTCAATAAATTACACCACATTGTTAATAAATAATAAATAAATATATAGTATATAGTATATGCAATATATAGTATAATTACTAAAAATATTAGATACTTTAACAAACATAGCAAAACATAGATATATAGATAGACACACAACTCTTTATTGCAAACCTTAAATTACAGACATTACATAAAAACAATTAAAGAAAGTGTTACAATGGGCGGCCTTATCGCTAAAAGCGATCTCATCCAGTAAACAACAACAAGTAACAGTAAGTCAACATCTATAGTCAGTCAAAGTCAAATATCGCTTATTAAATAGGCACAAAAGTGCACTTTTAAAGGTCATAAACACATGATACAAATAAAATTAAAAATATCTTAAAAATTGTTGACTTTGAAAAAAAGGTAAGTATGTTTACCCATTTCTTTCCTATACTCAAATTGAGGTCCTGGTGCAGAAAAGAAAAAAGACAAGTACCTTATTACCCTGTTAGACAATCATAGATCAATAACTTTAATATGATCAACCACAATTTAAAATGATCAGCCCTGACCTCTAGCCACATAGTAACTTACCAATGAATTATGTAATTTTAGTAACTATGACATTAACTAGGTAATCAGCAGACCACAAGATAAACAAACATCCAAATGTGCCTATATATAAAGCTTACGATAGCCGATATCTGACAAGAGTATAATAATATCTTCTTACTTCTTGTGCTTCTATTGTTACTGCTACCAGGCCTGGCGCACTCCGCACTGTAGGTATGAAGCTACAAGTACATAACCGGACACCGACGGCGGGTCGCACGTCGTTACACGCGCCGCGTCAGAAGAGATAAGACCTATGCGATAGAGAGGCGCTCTGTAGGTTAATATGACTGGTAGGTATACAGCGCTACGCGAGCTGAATTGAATTTTATTGCATCATAGCAAGAGTCGCTATTTGTTTAAATTTCTTTGCAGAGTGATGCTTCTGTCCCTTAATATTCTGTGCTGCTACTCAGGATTCAGAACACACCAAAGACATTGTGGAAAGTTTATTTCGAAGCTAGACTTGGGACCTCGATAGCTTAGATGATAAAGCGTCGGAATCCTTCCCAGGACCACAGCATCAAGACAGGATCCTCCCAATTGTTCTTGTTATCTAGAGTCCTTCAACCGTTACAAGCTTTAGTCTATTGAGAAACACTTTTCAATCTATAACAAGATCACTGACTGAGTAAAGTGCGTGGATGTAAGACAACTAACATGAAGCCCACCCAGTTTCAGATTAAACAAGCTAACATAAACATCTTTTCGATGTGAACAACATAACAATTGCTGAGATAAACGCAAAATTATAAACATGAGCTAGATTCCGCTAAGTATAGATGATAAAAATTGTTATTCTGAGTATATGCGCCCCTTTTTAAAAAGATAACGCAAAGAATTAAAACAAATGACGTCAAGGGAATATGTTAGTACACATAGGTTACGCATACGCAGTTTTCTTAATCACATTATTGAGTTTGACGTCATTGAAACGTCTTTTATCTGTTTCGAGGACAATTTGGCGGAGAATGGCGAATTTGCGAACAGGAAAATGGTGTCTGAATAAATAAAGTTGTTCTTGGGCTTGAGCGTTATTTACATAACAAACAAATAAGATAGATGAAAAATCCTTTTTTAAGAGGCTGCAAAATTGTAACACAAAATGTAACGTTGTTCCTCGTCTTATATTAAAGAAACCTTAATTGGAACTCCTATAGATAGAATTGGCGTGATTTATGGCCTTGTAAATTATTTGATAAATTCTAATTTTTAAAATATAAATCTAGTAGAGTAGCGTGAGTAACAATTTGGTGCCGAAACCCTTACGAATAAGAACGTTAATAAACTGAGAGATAGCCGAAACAAATCAAGATACAAGATAAGCTGTGCATCAATCATTACGCAAAATAGCTTTAGTTTAATGCCTAACAAATATTTTTCAATTGGAACTTGATGATGAATGATGCTAAACTCCGGAGGAAAGAACAAGAAATGAGCCCATAACTTTTAATGGAAAGAAGCAGTCGTCTATTGTTTTGCGACTCTATAATTAGGTTCGGTATGCTATCTAAAATTGGATCAAATAGATAATCAAAGGGATCAAAGCTCACCAAGTCAGTTCTGTCAACAGCTGTCTAACTTTATCACAGTCGTCAAATGAAAACTCAAAAACAGCCAGTCAACAATACAATAAATAACAATCTTATCACAGAGCTGGACCCAGAATAACTGACGAAACTGAGCACCAAAGAGACGCCAGTTGTTTTGGGCTTCGGTCATTTGATAGTGAAATGTAAACATAACAACTAGCAATTGGCAGGCAGTGTGTCGTCAGAGCCACAGGGGGTCAGGATATCGCGTGACCGGCGACACTAGGGTACATTTCCACTAGGGGGTCGGATGGTCGGAACAAACAAAACGATAACGCTGACAAATCAACGACACATTTATAATAATTGTAGCAATAATCTGCTTATTGACAGCGAGATATTTGTAGTTTGATGTAAAAAAATGTTTGCTATTTTTTACCATGAAGGGTCTCGTGATTTAGATTGCGAGTTGCTTATAAAACAAAATAAGGCAAATTATTCGTTTATGAAGTAATTCTAAAGCAAATCAATCAGTCAGCACATTTGGTGAAAAATGACGCAATTGGGACATATAAAAATATCGAGGGGCTCGGCTCTAGAGACTCTACCAACTTCTATTTCATTAGTTTAGACTTTGGACCTTGCAAAATTGTTGTTTGCATAATTTGCATTCTTCTAAGGTTGATTGCTTATTACATTACCTTTTTGCCACTACATAATGTTACTTTCCCTGATTACAACATAGTATCAGTATCAGTCTCAAACAGGCATGGAGCAACTTGTTAGTATAAGTTATATAATATACTGATGACGAAATGATATCGACCAAGGGCCTTGGCTAATCTAGAGATTGACGTGTAGGGTCTAAAGAGTCGCGAGTCTATTGAGATACAACAAACTAAACGCTGGGGATCTATCTGATTGTCAGTGTCGATTGATCAGTAACTAGCACGTGCGGCAGAGTCACGTGATGAGCCTAATTTATACCAGTTACAGCCCTGCAGCAAAAAATGTAGCCAGTACAGCCAGAGACTTCTTCCTACCTGTTTTGTGCTTCAACAGAGCAAACTACGTTTAGTATTTATCTCATTATTCACATATCGGTGCCCATGTGGTATTACTAACTGTGGGGACAGTAAAGGTATTGCAAACTACGAATATTTTACGGATAATTTAGAAAAACGGTGAAGGAAGACATCGTGAAGAAACCGGCATGTCCAAACACATATAACATACTAAGTACAGTATGCATTATATTTAGGTAGTAATCGCAATAATAATTATAAGTTATAAGGCAATCGTAACGATTTTTTTTTTATCATATGTTTTTATTCCAAAAGATCCAATGTAGTCCCGTATTTATACCTATAAATTTGGCCAATATGTGATGGTGATGAGAGATTAAAAACGCAATTGTTTTTTTTAACAGACTTCAAAAAAGGTCTCAATTGGACTGTATGTTTTTTTTACGCGATTACTCTTTTTTTTGTTTGGTCATACCTACTTCAGAGGTCCCTTATAAATTTTATCAAAAATTGATTCAACGCTTTTTGAAAAAAATATACACACTTGACGTTTTGGTTTGTGTTTTTAGTTTAGGTAAGTTTGTACATGAAGGTTTTGTTTTTTTTTCTAATAAATCATTATTTTATTAAATTTTATTAACTACCATATACTCGTATACACGATACTGACTAAGTTTAGTCTATGCAATGTAGACTAAACATAGTCACTGTAGTACATTAGTAGACTATCTAGAATTCTAGACCTGATGTCAGGGCGCCTAACTGGGCCAATAACGTTACAGCAATTAGCCATTGTTGCTGATAAGTAGATCGCAGCCGCGCTGATTGACTTTATGGTTTATGCCTTAGTAAATAAATAACGAACCATGGTTTGACAAGATTTGCGCGCTTATGACTTGCTGGGAGTTAGCCAACTTGCGCAGTAAAAAAAATATGACAATGCCTCAAGCATAGAGTTTACATTACTAGGTATTACTTTAAGGCCTCAAGTCAAGTGCCTTATGGGTAACAGTATACTTAGGCAGAGAGATCATAGCTTTTCATTTTAAAATGTTATAAATTTTAGGAAGCCGTTTTTGTATTATTATTCAGAAATTACATAAAAAATATATATACAAAGACACTATAAACAACCTAAAGCTAGAGTGCCGCCGGCAGTGGGGCAGGGCCTGCACTACCGGCTGCAGAGTGAGGAACCTCCTGTCTATACGCAGGCCTAGCGCACTCCGCACTGTAGGTACGAAGCTACAAGTACATAGCCGGACACCGACGGCGGGTCGCGCGTCGTTACACGTGCAGCGTCAGAAGAGATAAGAGCTATGCGATAGAAAGAGAGGCGCTCTGTAGGTTAATATGACTGGTAGGCATGCAGCGCTACGCGAGCTGAATTGAATTTTATTACGTCATAGCAAGAGTCGCTATTTGTTTAAATTTCTTTGCGGAGTGATGCTTCTGTCCCTTAGTATTCTGTGCTATACGTGCCGTGTCAAGGGGTACTGCCCTCTACATCTGACCCTTGATCCAACCGTCTAGCGAGAGCCTCTTGATGTCGTATTATTATTATACCTTCACATAGCAATTTTTTTTTAATGTCTTTATTATTTGAAATCGCACTAAAATAGATAGGGCCGTTCGCATAGGACGCAATGACGAAATAAGTCACCAATGTACATCAAATCTGTGATTGTATAATAACTATTGTTATTATTTATTTTTTAATTACCACTGGAATAATCTACCAGGGTCAGTGATCAGTTTTAAAAACGGACTTCACAAACATTTAAAAATAAATCTGCAACAATATGCATGCATCAGCTCAAGAAGCTGCTAGTGCATCATAAATAATAATAGGATCTCTAACAGTGGATATATACTGGCAGATATGGTGTACCTTATGTACGTAAGCAAAACACTTGCCAACAACTTCACACTAGTATACAAAGAGATAACCTGTAACCTGGAAAAGGTCATAGGATATTTGCTATCCCAATTTAACATATGTATCCCATGGAATCACAATATAAGTAACGGAATCCCACACACACAAAGTTGAGGAGACAGCTAGTACAAAATAATATACAGATAATTACCGAGGTACTACCTACAGTTATTATATTGACCATACACAACACAATACAACTTGAAATAAAGCTATGACACTATGTTACTTTCTTTGAGTATACATATGTATACTTTAAGCCTAATTTATGAGCAATAACTTATTTACGAATTATTTATTTATGAGACGAGCAGCACGGGTGCTGGTAAGTCTATATTGTACGTCCATATCAACAAAGTTTTATCTAAAAAAGGAGAAAGGTTCCCACTGTGCATTAAGAAAATACTATTTTGCAAAGTGTGTTTGTCTCATCGCTACCAATGTTTAAACGTAATAAGTACACATTTCAACTTAAATAGACCTTGAACCACTGGCAAATAATATTCAAATCATTTACAATAACTTAATCCTAAAATATAATATGAAAACTATAGTAATAGGCAATTTTTTGCAATCTAAGTAATTAAGATTATTTACTAACTTTAACTTTAAAATTCAAATAAATATAAATCACGAATTAAAATTAAATGTCCTAACCTACGGAATTACCAAACAAACAAACAGACTCAAGATTTGCTCCAGAAATTGGTAAAAATCAGAGGTTTTATTCCTGTTATCACCAATAGCTGGAAGTGCCTATAAAATAAAAAAAACAAGCTTCAAAATGTAAACGAAATCCATGTGGTGCTCTCGTATAATCACATCAGAATACGAAGCCTAAACAGGCCTTCGAAATTCAAAAGAAATAAGGACAATATGAACTCGTCGCGCAGAAGGCTGTAAACACCTGTTGCAAGAATTCAAAAATATAAACAGAAACACTCACCTGCGCAAGAGCCGAGAGATAATTTTTATAAATTGTAGTATATTTAATAAACACAGTGGTAACTTTACGTAGTTCTCGTAACGGAGCGACAAGATAATTTAACAAGAATTTTATTGAAGCCGTATTTTAATTTGAATTGACGTTTGACGTTGTGGGTGCGAGAGAGAAAGATGGATGGTCGCTGCCGGCATGTAAAAACTTTACAACGACTGAATGTTTTTGATATTTGATGACATTAATAAATTGTTATATACACTAAACCACACATATATTATAAAATTTACAGTCGACACTAACCCATACTAATCCTACTTCCTGTCTTATTCCTTCCTACTAATATTATAAATGTAAAAGTTTGTGAGGATGGGTGGATGTTTGTTACTCAATCATGCTAAAACTAGAACGATTATGATAATAATCATAATCGTTCTAGTTTCTGTTCAGGACTGATTAGATTTTGATAAAATGTTGTATGTAGGTACTTGAGGTTTTGGTAAAGAACATAGGGTAGCTACTTTCTATGTCGAAAAATTGCAGGTGGAATCGCGAGGAGTAGCTAGAATTATATATGCGAATGAACTCTACTTATTTTGTATTATGTAGGTAATATTTTAATAATGTTAACACTGAAATCTAGTGAATTTGATAATTCTTGTTATGTTCTTTGCATTTATCTATAATTATCTAATTTATTTTGCTTTTAAGTAAGTATAAGAAAGTAAATAGTAATTGTTTAAGAAAGTATTAATAAAATATACAAAATACTAAAGAAAATCATACCTAGAGCCCCACCCAGCCCCATCAATAGCAGTGTCGGTGCGGAGGCTGGCTGACAGGGCTCTACAGGAAAGATTAGTTGTACTCCTCAAACTAGACCTCGCGGCACCCTATATTTTAACAACCGCTTGACCGATTTTGCCCATATACGAACTTAAAAAATAAATTGTATTTATAAATGCAATCAAATTTAGTCATACAATAATAATGTAATGTGGGACCGTTTAATAAGTTTAGACCTATTAGATATATGCAGCGTTCTCTATTGACATTTGTCCAAGTATCAAAGCTATGTCTTCCAACTATAACCTCTTATCAATCCATGCTTGTTTGCGGCAAGCGTAGAGCAGCACGTGGTGGGTGACTTCGTTCAGATGCTGGATAACAAAACTTTATAAAAGGCCCTCAACGTGTAGTGGAGTCGTCGCGCGAGCCCCTCTGTGTTGAAAACCCGCATTCTCGTTAATTCTGCGTTATCTACAGAAATGGCCTACCCAAAAGAAGGTATTTTTTTTATTTATGTTTTGAATTTGAAATGTCATGTCAACGCAAGTAACCGGCTAAGTTTAGAAGCTTTTGTTTACTCTTGTCAAGATTGATGTGTCAACAGTTTTATTTTTAGTAGGATTATACCTACTGTGTAGGTCCACAGCGGAAAGGCCTCAATGGCCTTGAAAATAAATTAGATCCAAGTACCACTGCCAAGCAAACTGCATATTTGATTTTTTGTATAATGGTGTCTAAATTGTAACTCTTGATTTCAATGCCTAATTTTCATAATATTATATTCGATTTCGTTTGACAAAGTTCATAGACTAATATGTATTCAGTTATAAACCAGTAGAAAAAAACTAGGTAATTAAATAGGTTCAAGATAATTTTGCCTAGAATACGTAGGTGTACCAATTCTAGGTAACCTAACCTACCTCACCTAACTACGTGATCATAGTAGTGGCACGTAGGGTAGAATAAAATAGAGCAGTTAGGTGAATTAATAGCAGAAGTAAATTGATGATCAAGGTCAGCGATAACATTTTTTGCTACTGCTGACTTATTGCCATGACAACACAGAATTTCTATAACATAGGGGCAGAACTCAGGAAGAACAATAGGGGCAAACAACCACTATTCTTGAAATACAATAAAAATAAAAACAAGTGGGGTACCCATTCATATATTGGCTTACTTTGAAGAAGTAGTAAGTACTATGTTAATATTTGAAACCATAAATAACTATGTTATGTAGGTAAGATTGGACAGTACAGCTGTAATACCACAAAATAAATAGGAAATAAATCAGTACCTATTTAATTTATGATAGATAGTACCTACACTAGGTATTCTCTTGTATTACCTACATACAATATTACCTACTTTAATGTAAGTTATGAGTTATGAACTTATGAATATAATAGTCATCTACATTAATTAACCTGTGTTACTATCTAGTTCTAGGTAGGTACAGGTACTTAGCTTGAGCATGGTCAAAAGCAAATATTATAGTAATAAAAAAGTATATTTTATGTTTTTGTATTATTATTCCAGTCGGTGGTTACAAGCTGGGTGGCCTCATCATCGAGGGTAAAACCAAGCAGGTATTCGACCTCCCGGAGCTCACTGGCCACTGCCTGCTTCTCAACAAAGACAGGATCACAGCTGGAGATGGCGTCAAAGCCCATGACTTAGAGGGAAAGGCCGCCATTTCTAACCAGACCAATGCTAAAGTTTTTGAAATCTTGAAAAGTGCTGGTAAGAATATCCTCATAAATATAACTACAGTACCTATATAAAATTGAATAAGTCAAAGTACAAACATTACAAATTTAGGTACTATTACTATAATATACCTATATATAATTATATTTTTTTAAATGCAGCTTATTTTTTCGAAATATTTATAGGTACCTAAGTGGAGATAACTTGAGTTTCACTTAAACTTAAAATATATTAATATATTATGGTATTATGTTAGATCTATTTACGGGCGCCTACTTATAGGTAGGTAGGTATTAGGTATTTATGATTGTAGGTATGATCACAAATTATTTTTTAATCTTTATTGTTAATTTATTAAAAAAAAAATTTTGTTTAACGTAAATAAGGTATATATATATATAATAGGATAGGTATGTAAATGATGCGGTATGATTATTTTGAACTAAGTTCTTTAATTTAAATTACCATATATACAAAAACATCAATGTATGCATAAATCTTTACATCTTTGAAATAAAAATAGTTTGATGCAAGATTTTTTATGTTAGGTACACTGCGTATAATCATTTATATCATAATAATAATTATTATTAATCAGCACAAGTTTCGAAGGTCTCATATTGCGTACGCAATTCTAAGTCTCTTGTAACTTTGTTCAATAATTTCATTTAGTGAGCTGTTTTCTTGACCTTTTGTCTTGACCCCACCGAACAAACAACAAACAGATAATCGCGACGTAATAATTATGAAATATCATATCATGTTAAGTGTCATTTATAAGGTCACATCATTTTTCAATACAATAAAATAATAAATAATTATTACAGACATAGTCGTCAATAGCCTTTTTTATCGATAAATTAACGTATTTCTGCAAGTTATATGCAATATGCAATCTTATGAATAGTTACTTTGAACTCATTATTTACACAGATAATGTTATTACGTAAGATTTTTTTTATGATAGTAATAAAGATAAGAGGTTAAGTTATATCAGCATGGGTTGGATGGAAATAAAACATCTTTTGTAGGTATTTTTTATGAAGGTACCTCAATTTGAACTCGATTTTTACTTTACACATTTTGAGGCGTGTCAATCCCATATTCCTCATATGTACATACCTACCCATATAATGTCAGATTCTCTGGTGTAGGGTTTTAGAAATATGCGCATATATATCTAAAATAGTCTACTTTACAATGATTACAAAATGTAATTCAGGTATCAAGACTGCTTTCGTGAAAATTGCATCACCGACCGCCTTCGTATCAAAGAAATGCGAAATGATCCCGATCGAGTGGGTTACGCGGCGGCTGGCCACCGGCTCTTTCCTCAAGAGAAACCCCGGCGTACCTGAAGGCTTCCGTTTTACCCCGCCCAAGCAGGAGACCTTCTTTAAGGATGACGCTAACCACGATCCTCAGTGGTCTGAAGAGCAGATTGTTTGCGCTAACTGGACTATTAATGGTCTGAAAATTGGTAAGTTTCTAATTTTTTACATTTTCCTTATTTTTTTATCTTGATGTGAGCCCGCGCCATGTGCTGTGCTGGTAAATCTGATTAATATAATGTAAGAAATGCGTTACACATGGTGTACCCCTGATAATAGAGCCACACTGTCAAAAATAACTAATACTTGATGGTACTTCTATGGTATTTAAAAATGTATCCTATTAATTACAGGTCAAGATGAAGTTGACTTCATGAGGAGATCTACCATTCTGGTATTCGAGATCTTGGAGAAGGCTTGGGCACTCCGCGACTGCGCTCTCATCGACATGAAGATTGAATTTGGAGTTGATACAGATGGTAGAAATAATTACTCTCTAACTTTTTTTATTTTTTCTTAACGTTGCGCTATCGCATTAGTTCTTAGAAGGTTATTCTGTTAATTTTAGGAAACATCGTTCTGGCTGACGTTATTGACTCAGATTCCTGGAGACTTTGGCCTTCTGGTGACAAGAGATTAATGGTAGACAAACAGGTAAATCTATTTTTTATTTATTTCTCTCGTAAATAGCGCCGTAGGTATCCAACAACTTCAAGTAATTCCAAAATAAACAGTATATAAGTCAGATATAGAAAAAATCATGCTTTCAAGGTCCGTACTTTAACTTTCATTTGTCGCCAGGTGTACAGAAACCTGACCACAGTAACCGCGGCGGACTTGGACACAGTGAAACGCAACTTCGCGTGGGTGAAGGACCAGCTCGACCACCTGAAGCCGACTGTGCACCACAAGGTGGTTGTCTTCATGGGCTCGCCGGCTGACCAGGAGCATTGCCAGAAAATCGCTAAGGGTAAACAAGCGTTATTATATAATAGTTATCACCGTCTGAAGGCAATTTTTATAATATCTGCTCGAAAGAACCAAATATACAATACTTACAAAAGTTCTGGGTGGTACTGAAATTGTTTTAGACAAACATGGCGCTTACCAGCAAGCGAAGGACTTTCTCGTCTCATTGCAAAGTTACAAATAAATTTTATACCGTCTACTTCTTCATAGCTACGCGATTAACATGCTTACTTGTCCCTACTATATTGATACAGGCTAAATTGATCATCAGAATGTGTTAAAGCTATAAAAGAGAACGCTGAAAGGGTATTTAGGATATTTACAAGAAAATTTTCAGTTTCAAATGCCGTCGGTCATTTTTTCCAAAACTACATTTATCATCATATTGTGGACCTTCCTTTTATGTGGATTTACCTAGGTAAAACGAAGTGGATTAAGTAAATATAAATTAACTTTCGTCGAGTCGTGCAAACATTTCTAGTAAGTAAACAAAGTAACATAAACTCTCTTAGCGGCTCGCGAACTCGGCCTCGATGTGGACCTCCGCGTGACTTCCGCGCACAAAGCCACCGAGGAGACTCTCCGCATCATGCAGCAGTACGAGGACACGCACGGAGCCCTGGTGTTCATCGCCGTCGCCGGGCGCTCCAACGGGCTTGGCCCAGTGCTATCGGGCAATACTTCCTACCCAGTTATTAACTGCCCGCCACCCTCGGATAAGCTTGTTCAGGTAGGTAATTATTTTTACCGTCTTGTACTTTTACCTATAATTGTGCTTTTGATAAGATATTGTTAAACCTAGCACCGTGTTTTATTAGCTCAGTGATTTGTCTCGCGTCGCTACGCTACATCCTTCGTCATCAATAGTTGTCCTATATATTATACCTATTTAGTAAAAACACTCTGATTCGTCTCCTAGTAAAGGGTAAATAAACAGGTCTAAAGTTAATATCACTGTATTTAAAATTGTTTTGAAATTAAAAGTTTAGGGTGACAACTGCCATTCATATTCATATTCAATCATTTATTGCATCATACATGTTACAGGGATCTTAAATATTATAATGCAGAGTTACAGGGATGCGTAGGGTTTGCCATCAGGCGCACGACCTTGCACTGGTAGTTTTTTTTTTTTATTAAGTAATGAACTATATGACATCTTTTTCCAGGACATCTGGTCATCGCTCTCCGTGCCCTCCGGGCTCGGCTGTGCCACGGTGGTGTATCCAGACAGCGCCGCCCTGATGGCCGCGCAGATCATCGGCCTGCAGGACTACCTCGTGTGGGCGAGACTGCGCGTAAAGCAGCTCGACATGGCCGCCTCGCTGCGAAAGGCTGACCAGAAACTCAGAAACGTATCGGTCTAGAATATTGTTCGTGACTGCCACCGCTTCTCTGGTCTAAGTGCCATTATTAAGAATATTTAAAGAGTGTTGCGCTGAGCGCGCAGTATTGTTGTTATACGTTGTATTATGCCTTGTGAATTTAAAAAAAAACTTTTGTTCTGCCTGGTTTGTTATTATAAAGAACCACTAAGTGAAAAGAAATAATAAACTATCAAAGGTCTGAGGTAAAAAAAAATATTTGTTAACATTCCTTTTTATAATAAATGAATATAATATTATTTTTGTGTCTCCTTACGTAATAACTACTATCCAGCTGCTGAAATATCTTTATATACCAGACTTAAGCCCACTTGCGCCAACTTTTATACCTAGAGTGAATCGCGATTTCTCTTTCATTTTTTTTTTTTTTTATGTAACCGAATGATGAGACGAGCTGGTCGTTTGCCTGATGGTAAGCAATACGCCAGCCCATAACAATAATAGCACCACCCAAAACTTTGTTTTGCAAAATCCTGCGCGGCGCTGCACTGCGCTCGTCACCCTGAGACAATTAGCTGTTGAGTCTCATAATGCCCAGTAATTTCGCTGGCTACAATGCCCTTCAAGCCGGAACACAGTAATGTTTGCGCACTACTGCATAATAATTTATAACTCAAGTAAACTTCAATGAACCCCCGCAAATAAAAATAGTATTATAAAAAATGAAGGATATTTATAATTAATCGAACTTGAGAAACCTTCATAATAGTAGTGACTGTGAGCCTTTATATATAGGCCTTAGCCATTTCGTTGGTTAAAATATTATTATCACTTACTTAATATACCCTAACCTAAATATATTTACCTACTAGGTATATTACGATTACTTTTCGATACAGGTTTTTCAGGAAATAGTCTCTGGCTCAATTTTCCCGTACAGAGTACAGACGGTAAACTGCCAAAACTTCGATTATAAGAATATATCTTCATAATTATGTATGTTTCGCTAAAGAACCTGTATAAATAATAAATTTAGTGGTCCTGATCTTTTCCAGCCGTAACAAACAAATGTATAGGTTTCTTATGTCGGTATTAGTAAAACCTAATAATCCGCAGTTTCGCGATAACGTATTACTGCCCAACTGCTTAATACATAATATTAGATTAAAATCTTTATTGAAGTCAACAGAATAGTAAATTAAATAACAAAGGTAGATTTAACTATAATTAAATGTCACAATAGGTTTACCCTAATGTAACCCTTGAATATTCATAATTCATTGCAGTCTTCACCTCGTCCTCTCCCACCACTTTTAGATTTCACCCGTTCACTCGCGCCGTCCCTGGTGTTTTTGGGGAATCGATATCAAAATCGATATTAAAATCGATATTAAATCGAACTAACTTTTTCGGCAACAACACCGCCACCGCAGTCCGCACGTCAAATCAAATGTCAATGTCAGCAGCTTTGCATAGGTGCCGTATAAATGTGTGTAGTGGAGTTTTAGCCGCAAAATTTACGTTTAGGTCCATACATACGCAGAAAATGGCTGAGAAAGCGGCAAATTATTCATCTACCAATGGCTTCGAGAGCAAAACTCCCTTCTTGATAGGCGTGGCTGGCGGCACAGCTAGTGGAAAGGTAAGGACGATCATGACTGTCTTTACCCTGAAAAATTATTGATTTTCGCTTCTGAAACGAAATTACGTAAGTGACCCTGGCTGAGGTCCCAGTTATGTTGAATATCTGAAGGTCAGTGTCTATAAATGAGAGAAAGAAGTGATATTATCTTAAGGCGCAATGTTTGTATAACCTCTCATATTACACCTCATTGTGTGATGTTGACAACATAACTTGGCAGTAATAACAATTTTGTAGAATGCATGAGAGAATTAGTACCTGGGTACTCATAATCTAACACTAAGCTGTTACATAAACCAGAAATAATGAAATAGGTACACATATGTTTTATTCATGTTTGGAATTCATTTTAAAAAGCTTTTTGTGATACCTGATTTTTGTACCTTTTTTAGCCTTAGTCGGCCCTATAGAGACTTTAAGCTATAAATAAAATAAACAGATATTTTTGACAATAAAATAATTAGGTACACCTTATAAGTAGATCTATGTAAGTTTTAATAGGTAGTGTGAGTGGAGTAATTTTTAGCATTAAAGACTACCCATATTTGTTTTAAATTTGTGAATGTAGTTAAAATTAAATTCTAGAGTTATGGACAGTCTCGCCCTGACCATCTTCCAGTAGCTCTATCAGTTAACGTAGCCATGTCCCATCCCTCTTTCCACACTGTTGATGTTAACACTTACCAAAAATATCTATTTCACAACAGTCAACAGTATGCCAGCGTATCATGGAGAAGCTAGGCCAGCAACACAAAGAGCAAACAGAGCGGCGAGTGGTCTGCATCAGCCAGGACTCCTTCTACCGCACACTCACACCCTCAGAGAGGCTCCGTGCTGAGCGAGGCCAGTTCAACTTCGACCATCCTGATGCCTTCGATGATAAGAAGCTGCTGGCGGTGTTAAGAGACATCCTGGCAGGGAAGAAAGTTGATGTACCTGAGTATGATTACATCACAAATTCAATCAGGTAAAAAAAATATATTGATTGTTGTGGTAAAAGTTAAGGTTTGAAATTATTTATACTTACTGTACAAAGAGAGAGAGACACAGAGTACAGAGTGCTGTAAAAGTTGCTTTAACTGAAATGAAATGGGGTATATAAAATAATAAATCAATATTAAATTTCACATCATAAAAATTTGACACCATACAAATGTGCATATTCGTTCTGAGAGAATACCCCATTTGGCACCACATTGAAGTCATTTAAATGTAGTTGTCTCTTTATACCATTTATATTGGAGTGGTAGGCTCTGGCCGTGGTTGTAATACCACCCACCGACCAAAGCCATGCGGTCAGTGACCAAGTCGTGTTTCGGGATGATGTTCGGTGAACCATCAGGGAGACGGGTTTGAGCAGCCGCTAAACTGCCGTCTCTCTCTAGATCTATGTGCTCCATCTTAGGCCACATCATCGCTTCACATCAGGCGAGATAATGGCCAAACATAGATCTATTGAGTGTAAAAAAAAATATTTATTACTTCTTTTTGTATTACTGTTTTCTAGGTTTGTTGTTAATTGATTTTGTGGTTGTCAAATAAATGCTTTTTCTTTCTTCTTTACTATCACGCTTATGTTGATGTCATACAAACCTGTAATGCTTGTGTACCAGTATACACTTAAGTTCGTGAAAGTAACAGGCTCCCTCTATTCCCAGCCCACACCGCACTCACACAATCTACCCTGCAGACGTGGTGCTGATCGAAGGAATTTTGGTGTTTTACTTCCCGGAAGTTCGGGAGCTGTTCCACATGAAGCTGTTTGTTGACACAGACTCGGACACAAGACTAGCTAGACGAGGTAAGTTCCATGTCAGTCGGTGACTGTTTTTACAACTTGCTTATTTTTCTGCGCAGATCATTAATAAGTATTAGACTAACATTATATTAATTAGTAGCTTTCCACTGTGGATTCACACTTGGTTCTCATATCAGAACATTTAAAAAATTCTCATAAACATGAAATAATTCTGGATTCTGAGTGTCTTTAGGAGAAAGAATGGAAAGAAATGCAGAACATTTATTTAGCGTCCACAGGCCATATTTTGATAGGCAATCCGGCAGAAATATTGAAACATCTCTATAATAATAATAATAATAATTAATGCTTTATTGTACACCAAAGAAGAAATAAACAAGGTACACGAAATTTTCTTAAAAACTATAGTACAACGTCTCTATATTATTTATCTATAAAAAATGCATTTTGATTAAATAACAGATGGACATTGAAACCATGCAGTGAAATCTTAAGCTATAAAATGTTAAAAGCATGACTTTCTTATTTAGATTCTCATTTATTTAGTATAAATATTGTTTCCAGTGCCCCGTGACATCATGGAGCGAGGCAGAGATCTTGAGCAAGTGCTCAACCAGTACATGAACTTTGTTAAGCCAGCGTTTGAAGAGTTCTGCCTACCCGTAAGTCTTATCATAATATTACAGCTTTGCCAGTTATTCTGCCGCCAAGCAGTAGTATGCAACTATTACTGTGTTCCGGTTCGAAGTGCATTGTAGCCAGCGACATTACTGGGCATACTGATTCTGGGTGATGAGTGCAATACAGTGCTACGCAGTGCTTTTTATGGTATTTAAAGTTCTGGGTGGCACTGCAATTGTTATTTGCAGGCGTGGCGCTTACCATCAGGCGAACAACTTGCTGTAAGATAAAAAAAATGTAAGATAGTTTTTTATCTCGGTAAACCAAGCAGTTCCTTAGTGAATATCCTAAATATGAAGATTCATTACAAATACTGTCAAATTTAAATCAATCTATACATCTTAGCAGAATAAAGAAATCATTATTAGCCACAGTATTTAGTGACACCAAGATTGAAAATATTAACATTAGCAACCCACTCAATATGTTTACGTTAGACACTTGGGTATCAAACATTAATATGGACTTCATTCAAATTAAAATTGATAATATACTTGAACCAAAAAATAGATATGACAACAGAATTCAAAAATATAATACACTTCATATGTTAAATAATAAATATAATGGATGGCATAAAATTTATACAGATGGATCTCAAACAGAATATGGTCGTGGTGCAGCATATATGATCCCAGTCTCAATGTGAGGGAAGGTTTTAAATGTGTAAATATGACAAAATACTCTATTATGTATTTGGAGCTTTTTGCAATATCGGAGGCGCTGTCACATGTTATCAGTGCAGGACTCAAAAAGGTAGTTATTTTGTCAGACAGCAAAAGTGCCTTGCAGCATGTAGCTCGATGCTCCTCTGGCCACAGAGGTGCATCGATAGCTTACACCATATTAAAGAAAATCCTAGCATTGGTATCTGGGGGAACGGCTCTGGGTATGCAATGGATTCCATCACATATTGGCGTACGTGGTAATGAGGAAGCAGATAAACTAGCCAGAGAAGCAATATCAAATGGTACAGAAGTTTACTTAAAGACAGAATATTCAGAAGTGCTCATAAAATATAAAAACAGAATAATAACAGAATGGAAAGAATACTTTGATATTGCTTCTCTGGAAAAAGGCATATGGTACAGAACGATGCAAAGCGAGCCCCCTCACATACCATGGTATGCCAATATTAAAATAAGTAGACAACTTATTGTAATTGCTCATAGACTGCGCTCCGGACACATGCCCCTCAATAAATTTAAATACCTAATGAAAAAAGTGGAGACCCCTAATTGTGACCTGTGTGGCGTTATGGAGGATGTATATCATTTTTTGCTAGAGTGTGTTCGGAGTGTGACTATTAGAGATAATCTGTATACATTAAAATCAATCTGCCAGTTTGATGTGGGTCTGTTCCAGGGCATCCTATCTGCACCAACTTCGGATGCGGCTAGGATGATCTATCAGTCCACATACAGGCTGGTTAAAAACAGTACTTAAGTATTAATCGAAATCAATATGGGACTGACATAGTCGTTGTACGACTCAAAGTCCCTAAATTAAAACAGACATAAAAAAAAAGAAGAAGTAGTTTGTATTAGGAAAGTTGTTGTTAGGGCTTTCTTTATTTAACATTATTTATTTTTTAGTTAATTATTACATTATTTACCTTTCTTATTTACTATATTAAACTAATTACCATATATATTATTAAATATACATATATATTAAAAAAAAAAGCGCAGGGATTACTTATATATACAGGGTGGGGCAAATTTTTGGCCCCTTAAGGGTAGCTACCTTTTCTTTTGTTGTTAGAAGGTTTTGTTCTTAGGAACTTTCTGTTTTATTTTGAAGAAAAAAATATTGCCAGCTATCCTGAAGGAGCCAAAAATTTGCCCCACCCTGTATATATTTTAATTTTAATTAATTTTACATTTGCAATCAACCCCCTACATATTATATTATTCTAACAACAACCTATATAATATTCAGCGGGATTACACTACATATTTTCATTGCGTTTCAGTTTTGAGATGAATTTCCGCAACGTCACGCCTGATTCCATTGCATTCAATACGAAGTAGCTTGTATTTACTACGTATAAGACTAGCTGCCCGCGGTTCTAGCCGCGGTTTTTCGGGATAAAAAGTGTCCTACGGGTTTTTCTAGGACATCCAGTGTCTACATACCAAATTTAATTAAAATCCGTTCATTAGTTTTTGCGTGATTGAGTATCAAACATCCAACCATCCTCACATTTAGAAAGGATGATTTTTTACTAAAATTGATTGAAATTTTCCTTTGCAGACAAAGAAATTTGCTGACGTGATTATACCTAGAGGCGCGGACAACTTGGGTAAGTTAAGATTTTTATCACTGTTTAAAAAACATGAGCGTCTCCAGAAATAACTCTTGAATTAGTTTTTTTTTAATCTAAGAGAAAGGGCTTTGTCGTTGATTACGAATATGCCGCATGCCGCCCTGGTTAATACATAATACATATATTACTACATCTAATTTCTCTTGAAATAGTTTGTCATAGAATTTGCGAACACGTGACACTGTAGCTTATACTATTAAATATTCTGTGACTGTTGTAACATCTACTGGCGGACCTAGGAATGTGGGACCGTCAGATTGCTTCTTAACTATTTCTGGCGACGCCCATTATAATCATAATCATAAACATTTATTGCTAGAATATAGGTAGGTAATCTAGGTGTTACAGTAATAATTGTAATGTTCCATATAATCTACCCTATTTAAGGGTGTGCAATACAATTCACATAAAAATAATTTAATTAATTTAAAAGATATAATTTTATTATTTTACATTAATAGATTCAAATTAATCATTAGAAATAATTATTAGTTATATTAAATGTCAAAGTTTAATTAATCATTTTCACATGTCTTAGGTAGGTATAGGTTATTACAAAGTTTAAATGTCAAATTTATACAATTTATAACTTGTCTATTTTAACTGTAGGTATTCATTGTATGTATGTAGGTACAACATGTTTTAGTGCGTTAAAAAAGCTCTAACGGAGATATTTTTACGACTTGGACCTATTTAAATACGTCACTATAGGCTGAATAAATGGCTTCGTTGCAGAATGTCCCTTTCGCAAAATGTGATGATGGTATGTTGTGATAATGGTATTAATAGGCCACGTTCACAAAATGTCCCCTTCTCAAACGATCGATTCGCAAAAAAACCTGTGCCAAAAATTTGTTGGCTTGAGTGGTCGCATCAGTAGAACTAGGGTCAAAGGAGTTCTACTAATTTAGTGGAGAAACAAATTTATTTTTAAGATTATTGATATCTTTTTCTCCGGTATTAAAACCCTTTTGATGGTGCACAATAAAATACAACCTGTATCAATACGTAAAGTAAACCAGCGCTGACTTCTGTCCAGTTGATGTTGAGTCTGCTCTCTCTTACAAATTACTGGTTTTTAAATACTAAACTATATAACAGGAAAAGATAATATATAATAACATGTAACCTCAGACAGGCCTAGCGCACTCCGCACTGTAGGTACGAAGTTACAAGTACATAGCCGGACACCGACGGCGGGTCGCGCGTCGTTACACGTGCCGCGTCAGATGAGATAAGAGCGGCGCGATAGAGAGGCGCTCGTGTATCATCATTGGCCCATTCAGTTCCCCCTGCTTGGACCTCATCTCACAGAGAGAGAGTATGGGCCAGAATCTGCCACGCTGGCTCAGTGCGGGTTGGTGGATGTCACATGTCCTTGAATTTAGTGATTGCTTGGACATGCCGGTTTCCTCACGACGTTTTCCTTCACCGTTTTTGAAGCAAGGGTTAAATCCGCATAACTTAAGAAAGCCAGTGGTGCGTGGTCAGCGGGATTTTAACTCGGGTACGTTGGATCAAAGGGGCGTGCTGTCACTGAGCCACAACCGCTCTTATATGTACCTTTATTTCCGTTTCGTTTTTAGTGTTTTTTATTTAAACCGCGAAACCAATACAAAAAAAAATAAAAAAAAAATAACTAAAGATATATTAAAAACAACATATAAAAACAAAACGAAATAAAACGATATTTAAAAACAACGAAAGGTTCCGTATTTTTTCTCACGTTTGAAAGTGTTGTAACTCCAAGGTAAGTAGCACAAGGTCATAGCCACTGCAACGAGTTACCCCCCACCCCCCATCCCGAAACTTCTTGCAGCGGCTATGCCTTATGTAGCTGCTAACGACCTTACACGCTCGGTGTTAAAGTCCGTTTCCCTTGTTGCAGTGGCTATTGACCTAATCGTGTACCACATTTGGGATATAATGTACAAGAAGAGACCAGTGATTCCAGCGAAGATCGCCAACGGGACCTGCAACGGGACTCATCACGAGCTGGAAGAAGGAACTAATGGGAGGAGAATGTCTGGCAGTTCTGAAGATACTCTGAGTCGGTAGTGGTGGTAAGGAGTCGGTGCGGCTTTTGTGACGTGTATTTTTTTTATTGAGGAATATGGGGTTGTCTCGTGTGGCAAAGTAAATGTCGTAGCCAACTAGCTTAATTCGCGAGTTTAATCAACAGCCTAGCACCTTTACTAAACAGCTCCGTTCAACTAGCGGCCTGAATGATATACAGCCATTTGATCAAACAGCTAGGCAAATGACTTGGATCGATGACGTTTAATTACTCGCCTAGGCTGTTAATGTAAGTAGATTATAATCTATCACTTCCATAGATTATAATCTAATAAAAAATAATGCGACGGTTCACAGTTTTTCTACAGTTTACAATCTCGCGTAGGATACATCTAAGTTTAACCACATGCCTAAGCATTAGCCAGGCAGGTTATTAAAATTTGTAATACACGCTATAGCTGAATATCATTCAGGCCACTAGTTGAACGGCGCTGTTTAGTAAAGAGGCTAGGCTGTTAATTGAAAGGCGAATTTAGCTAGTTGGCTGCGACATATACATCGGAAGGTGACAGGACAGGCTTTAAAATTGATTTCCTTCCAATTACAACCTGGGTCTCTTTAAGACAAGAGTGAATAGGCACCTCATGGGCAAACGTGCTCCACCTTAGACCGGAACAACGCTTACCATCAGGAGAGTTGTTGTCAAACGTAAGCCCATTCCATCATAAATAAAAATCTAGTGCAGTGCGACAAGAAACTGAATTCGTGTACACAGATGAAGTCATTTTGATAGTCGAGGAGCAGAATACTTCCGATGTGAAGTCGAGACTTATGGTAATGAACGACTAGTGCCGATTTCGGCATTCATTCTGATTCTTGTTGCACTTATAAATTGATAATTCTATTGTAGACAAAAAATAACTAAAATGTATGAAAGAAGCTGTTATAAAAAAAAAATCTACATGGTTCCGAGAATGGATTATTCATGCTCCTATAGTAGAAAAGTAATTTTCGTCAACTTCTGTGGTGTAGTGGCTGGGCAGGTTGGCTCAAATCTCATACACTACTGAGGTTGCGGGTTCGATTCCCGTGACAGGACAAATGTTTGTGCACAGGAAAAAAAGAGCAAGTATTCGTTTTTGGCTGAGTGTTGTGGGGACATGGTCCTCGTAGTTCCTGGTTGCCTAGATACAGGGAATCCTAGTTAAGGGCCAGGATCTATGTTATCGTTGGGAAAAAAGTAAGGAAAAAAACGTGTGGAAGAAGCTTAAAAGAGTAACATAACTTTGGTATGAATATTTGTCTACTTTTTAGAATGGGTATAGCAGGGCCAGGGCCACATTCCTGTCGGTTTACCTTTCTGTTGATAACCTCATGATCCTCAGTTCGTCAGCGTTGATATTGATTTAGTTTTTCGGTATTACTAGGTTCTAGCTCCCACGGCGTTTACCGCTTTTAATTTATGTATGTTTAAGTTCTAGTTAACCGACTTGAAAAATTGGAGGAGGTTCTCAATTCCGAATGTATTTTTTTGTTGTTACCTCAGAACTCCGTAATTTAGAAAATTCTTGTGTTGAGTATAGTTTCAACATGATCGCATATAAATTTCATCGATATTCGACCTTGGACTTCGAAGATACATAGGAATTAAAGTCGTTTTTTTTTTATAAAATGTCTTATTTGTAATCAACACCCGGTCTCATCATACAGCTACTGCTGCCGGTAACTACGAGAGTATCGTAGATCTTTTTTGTTTTTATCTTTATAATGTTATACTGAACCGATTTTGATAAAACCTGGCTTCGTAACTGTAAGTCATATCCCAGTAAAGACTCGTCGTTATTAATTTCGCCGTTTTTAAGTGATGCGAAAACAGCAGGTTAAAACTAATGAAAATATGGGATTTTAACTCCGGTGCGTCGGGTTAAAAGTCGCTTTAGTTCCCACTGAGCACTCGCTCTTTCGAATAATGAATATGAAATAAGGAAAAATATATTTGTATATATCTTGTCGATAATAGTAAAGCATATGTATTTTATGTTTATATTAAACAAAAATAGTTCATTCCATATATTACAACGTCGGTACACAGTCACAAAAGCCACACGTCGCGTTGCTAATCCATCAATGATGACTATGATGAGTTAGATTAGAATGGTATAGTGTTGTCCTAGTACGTACCTCGGTTATGCATAAAATTATGTTGTGTACGTCTCACCCAGTTTATGTTTGCGCACTTTTGTTATGATTTTTTTGTGAATCGGGTCCACACCGCCCGATTCCTGGCCACTCAAACGCGCGCGTCAGTATCACGATCCAAACGCACGATCGGTTTGGACGTGTGTATCCACACCGGATCCACCGCCCGGTATATTCCGAATAGTGTTGCCAGGTCCAGTGTGTCAAATTTCGGAACGGAAGGCTAAAATAATCGGGATTTTGGTTTTAAAAATCGGGACAACTGCTACGGCTACAAAAGAAAACTGGTTTTGTGAATCAGCGTATATAATTTTATCCGAATTTTTTAAATGTTAGAGCAAATAAAACTGTCTAAAATCCGCGCAAATCGGGACACCTGGCAACAATAGTTCGACCCACGTTCGATCATTTGCTGCATTTGGTTCGTAGCGATTATTTACTAGTTACTACGACGTCTCGTTCTTTTGTCGTTTGGATCGGGCGAGCCACGTCTACACCGACCGCGTGTTTGGATCGTGATTCTGTCGCGCGCTTTGGAGCGGACGTGGATCGGCCGGTGTGAACCCGGCTATTGCAGAATGTCATTTACTTGTGCAATGTATTTTGTTATATACTATATTTATAGTGTAAGGACATACGTACACTTGTGCGCGAAATATACGATGATAATACTACTTCCAATGTACTACGGACGTAGAGGTATTTTTAAAATTAAGTTCCAATGTTATGTTATTATTATATACTTTATTAATAAGGCTGAAGCTTAAGAAAGCATTATAGACTAAGAATAAATTGGTAAACGGTGGAAGACTAATAAAAAACTTAGTTGAACTAGTTTGTTAAACAATACAACGGGAATTCAAATATTTTTGAGATAATAGTGCTTGGCCATTCAAATTGTATTTTGAAGCACTGAAATAAGGCGGTAAAGTATTATTTAAAGTGGAAGAATGCCTCAAGCGTTGTGTTAATAAAGAATAATTTTATTCAAACCAGAAACTGTATACTATTTTTCTATGCACAATGCTTTATATAATAGTTGACCTTATGTTTAGTTATACACTTTGCTTTATGCATTTATGTATGTATTATGTTCAAATGATATTATGAAACCGTGCATTATCTTCGTGTTTTATGTATACATATGCAGCGTTCAAAGGATATATATAACGCACAATTTCTTGAATATTTGCACGAACTATTGCCACCTGTATATTTTATTATTTTTATTGTACCAACCAGTCAGTTACTCAACTATTAGCACAGAATACTAAGGGACAGAAGCATCACTCCGCAATGAAATTTAAACAAATAGCGACTCTTGCTATGACGCAATAAAACTAAATTCAGCTCGCGTAGCGCTGCATACCTACCAGTCATATTAACCTACAGAGCGCCTCTCTTTCTATCGCATAGTTCTTATCTCTTCTGACGCGGCACGTGTAACGACGCGCGACCCGCCGTCGGTGTCCGGCTATGTACTTGTAGCTTCGTACCTAAAAAATAAAATTACTCTGGCTGTGTTCATGCACATTCGTGTCACACTATACAATTTGATGACAAATATAAAATTACATATCCTAAAACTTCACTACTTAAGTAGGTTTTTGTTATAAAAACACTATGATAGATTAGATTAGATAACTCTTTATTATTTCTCCACCAGAAAACATAATAACAAAAAGAAAAATAACAAACTTAAAAACCAAAGTGTTACAATGGGCGGTCTTATCGCTCAAAGCGATTTTTATAACAGTTCCGCAGCCGTTGGATTTTACCATAACTTCCATACAATACGTCGTGTGATTCGTGTATTTTTTATAAAGAATTTAGTAATAATAGCTCGAGTTACTGAATTATCCAGAAAATAGACTGAAGTATTATTTTTAAAAGTTAGAATGGATGGCCTGCGTGGTAGGCGGCCTTCCGCATTTGCTTAGCATTTATGTCCCCCCAAAAACCTATTGTGAAACTAAAACATGTCAGCAGATTTGTCTGATTTCAAAACTACAGAGTATTTATGACGATTAAAAAAATAAAATATGAACCCGACACAACCTATAAAATACCACCTATAGGCACCTCATGGGCAAACGTGCTCCACCTTAGACTGCAACTACGCTTACCATCAGGTGAGTTGTTGTCAAACGTGAGCCCATTAAATCGTAAAAAAGTAAAAAACAGCAAACCGATTTTGATAAAACATGTCTAAGAACCACTGCTAGAAAACCTGCTTTGAAATAAAAAAACCGCATCCAAATCGGTTCACCCGTTAATGGTGCCACAGACACACATAGTGGTCAAACTTATAACACCCCTGTTTTTGCGTCGGGGATTAAAAAAAGGATTAGATTAAATTGAAACGAGAGAATTTTCTTTATTTGACTTTACTAGAGTATATTTATATATGAGTATATTTACTTACTTGATATTTTCATGCTATCTTAGAAATTGTGGTCATAAAAATTGAGCAAATCTGTTGTCACTTTATCTAATTATTTAAACGGTCCATCAGTTCCATTCGAAACCAGCCGGCCTACCCACTGGTCCCTCGAGCGCTAATCGTATATCGTGTTGAGCTCAAATTAAGGTGTAAATTTACTGCGATGTTTTGTGATGCCATATTGTCCCATGAAAGTTATTATATTTCTTGCCTGAATCGACATTAATAAAACCGTATCACATCAGTTGCTCGAATTGAGCTCAATAATAAAGAAAAGAAAGAAAGAAAAATATTTATTCGACAACCACAAAGAAGTAAATAAAAAAACCTCACGTAAGATACAAAGAGAAAGAATATAACAAAGACAATACTAAACACAACATACGACTGGCGCTTGAGGGACCAGTGGGTACGCCGGCTGGTCCTCTTGATGAGATATTTGTTAAAAATCTCGATTATTACCAAGCAATTGCCCCAATTTACCTATTTAGTGCACAAATATATAATTTCCTTATGATTTTAATGTATATCTTAAAATATATTGTTTCCATTAAGAAAACGTATTGCTCCTAATGTTATATTATAAGTGTATTATGATTAATAAAGTGTTTGCATCCCTGTGCTTGTTTTATTGAAGGAAACATTACACAACATCTATATTTTTATATTATTGGACTTAACACGACCTATCATTTTGTCATAGTCATACATAACATAGGTAATTGATGCAGGCAGGGCACAAAGAATCCTACTAATATTATAAACGCCAAAGTTTGTAAGAATGTATGGATGTATGTTTGTTACTCTTTCACGCAAATATTACCGAACCGATTTTGATGAAATTAGGTAGGTATGTAGGTACTTTTAGGACTTGGAATAGCACATAGGCTACTTTTCATCCCGGGAAACCGCGGGGCGCAGCTAGTAGTTATATATAATATCTGTAAGGGATCCAGTCAATATATAAATTTAGATAAGACTAACTTATAAATAACAATTATAATAATGGCGTCCTGTAACACATTATAGTACAATAACTGCTCGTTTACTTCCTCTGCGACCACGGCCTGCCTAAAGGACAGGATTCGACGCCCGTCTTATATATTGGCGCTACAAATCGTGCCCTCCTCGTCGTGAACCCCGTCTTATTAGGCCTCTGTAACGTGAAGGTCCGGAGATCAACTCATGATTCGGACGTTGCGGGTTCGATTCCCGCATTATACTAGCGTTTCGTGTTCCGGTGTTGCTGGATCGCAGTTTCTTTCGCTTTGACCTGTGTGCAGTATTTATGAGTACTTGCATCATAAACCTGGTTCCATAAATACTCCCTGTATTATGTTATACTAGTTAGGGACCGACGATGTCAAAGGTACACCCTCCAAGCAACATATTTTCAACTAGCATGTTTTCTATTTTGAGGTTTAGGCCTGTCAGTTGGTGAGTCAGGTCACGGAACTGTATTTATACTTATATTTATTTATTATATAGAAGATACGAGCTCAACCACTGCATCACCGAGGCTGGCAAATACTGAGGCCTATTGCTTTCGGTCTTTCGTTTGTTGCGGACTAAAAGAGACAATTACTATTAAAAACTTATGCCTGTTGCATAGCGCTGTCCCTTTCATCCGACGGACGGAACGAAGATTCGCAAATACGAATCAGAGTAAGGTCCCTGTTTCTTGTGTGTACTCAATGTGGTATGTCCATTAAATAGTTGTTCTATTGTATTCGCAGTCGCGATAGATCTGATCGTGCAGCACATCTCGGACTACCTGAAGCGGAGCCCTAGCGACAAGGTGACCGCGCTGGCGCCCCTCGTCGCCTCCGCGCCCGGCAGCCCGCAGCGCGGCAAGGCGGGCCGGCCGCACTAACTGCACACCACCATGTAGTAGGTAGGTATACCTACTTGCCTTTTATATGTATATTTACTAGCGAGCCGTTGCGGCTTCGCGAAGGCGAATTCAACACGAATTTCAGTAAACTAAAAGTTTATAAACCCCCGACACAAAAGACCTATAAAAAGTAAAAAACGCCTGAATCGATTTTGATAAAGCATCTAGAACCGCTTCTAGA
This sequence comes from Petrophora chlorosata, assembly GCA_951640565.1. Classification (NCBI taxonomy): domain Eukaryota; kingdom Metazoa; phylum Arthropoda; class Insecta; order Lepidoptera; family Geometridae; genus Petrophora; species Petrophora chlorosata. The sequence goes on along the minus strand of OX621189.1, from coordinate 2,256,448 downwards.
TAACCTGCTTTCAAATAAAAAAAACCGCATCCAAATCGGTTTACCCGTTTAAGAGCTACGGTGCCACAGACACACACATACTTAGTGGTCAAACTTATAATACCCCTCCTTTTTTGCGTCGGGGGTTAAAAATCTTCAACGAAAAATAAATGATTAAAATTTTTTTTTCACAAATTACAAGACATTCAAAAAATATAAATGAAAATTGAAAATAGAAAAGGTCGGTCTTATCGCTAAAAAAATCTCAACATGATGTAAAATCACGTCACCCATCTGAGCTCCTTGTCAAGATGGTCAGCAACCGCGATCATCGATTAATAAAAACGAAACAAAACGGCAGATACATAAGCCGAATTAAATAGCTTTTATGGCATTGCCCGCTTCCGCGCGCAGTGCCAGCTAGTCATGTTTTATGTAAAAAATCAGGCGTTAACTTCCAGTAGATTTTTTTATGGAGCTAAGTGATAGGACGAGCAAGTCGTTCGCCTGATAGTAAGCGCCACGCCTGCCCATAACAATTGCAGTGCCACTCAGAACTTTTAATACCATATAAAGCACTGCGTAGCATTGCACTGCGCTCATCACCCCGAGATTTCAGATATTAAGTCTCATAGGCCCAGTAATTTCGCTGGCTGCAATGCCATTCAAAATGTAACACACTTTGATATAAATACTATATATGTATACTGAGTTTTTTCTACTTTACAGGATGAATTACAGCAGGAATTGGGAGTGAAAAAGGAAAACTGCAGATGGAATAATGATATGGCATTCCCTAGGAATGGAAACACTCTTGTAAAGAGTGCATAAAATAAGGTCAAACCGCACCCATCTGTGCCGCACCCTGGACCAGGCAAGGCACGGAGCAGTGTAGTAAGACCATAGGGTCGGTACACGAGCGCAAAATGGCGACCACATGGCGGAGTGGCGAATTAGTTATAACTTCACCCACTCAGTAGCAAAGCAGTAACTATAGCTGTAGTTATATTCTAAGAAGAATATGTTACCATACAATAGTCTGTAAGCGTTATTTCTAAGTAGCTTGTAGTTTAAACAAAGCTATTTATTATATTAGTTAACAGTATAAATAATTGCTGTACTTACATTTTTAGAACCGCCTAGAAATGGGTTAAGATGTCACACGCCATTTCGACGTCACTCCGCCACGTCGTTGCCATTACTCAATATATATATTTCGGATTCTGTCATTGAAATCTTATAATAACCGACATATCTACCTACTGTGTGTACCTCCGTATATACATTGTAATATTTGGTGTACCTAACTTCTGTAGTAACTGAGTCAATCGAAATTTTACATGCTCAATGGCTTTGTACTTATTTCGGCCATTTTTATATTGAAATTATATTAATGTACTTACGTAATTTGTAACTAATCGTCTTTTTTCTTGTTTACTCTAAGCGAGTTGAGTTATGACAGTGACTGAGGTAAGCTCACTCGCCTAGATGCTTGTAATACACAAAACCAGGCCGCAGTGAATGAGATCGTGTCTTCGGTCTTTGTCGTTTTCAGCTCATTGAAGTACCGCGGAGGAGTTAAATCGTTGTCTTGTACTCGCTTAGTGAAAACGAGGCTAATCGTCTGATTATGTTTTAATTAGTGAATTAAATTTTGTATAATTAAGCATTTGTTCAAAATGTTGAAACTAGCGAAGTTACTAGTCAGATGTTTCACGGGAGAGTTAGCAAGAGTGGACTTGAGGCTGTTAGATTTTATTAAATTTTTATATGTTTAGTCGCGATATTCGCTTGTGTTGTTGATTTGAACATTCAAATTATTTATTGTAGATTAAGATTACATTTTAAGAGTTTTGCTGTTTGAAGCCCGAGACGGTAGCTTGACTTTTTAAAACGTCTCTGCTTTTAAACATGAAGGGTGCTTGCTGGCCGATTCAGAACCTCACCATAACTCGTTGTCGATCGATTCAGTGTGATATCATACGATCCAAAATATTGCACACAAAACTACTTAATTCCATAAATGCATGCATGTAATCGATACCCATATTGTAACCGAAACCGTATCGAATTCTTGGGACAGAATATCTCGAAAAGGAACCTAAAACACGAGATCTACATATATCGAGTCGAATCGATTCGGTATTCGTAAGGTTCTGAATCGGGTGGCTGATACGCCTATGTTTGTCATGTGAATTTTAGATCTCTACACTTCCATTGAGAGATCTATAAACCTGTTTTGGCGCCAGGCGCCCTAAAGGTTGTAGCTCGGCTATCCTGACGGAATATGGCGAAAATTTGTTCCTGCCCTTATTCCGTTGAAGGAAAGCCTTAGGACTCTTATTTGAAGTCGCTGACGCCGAGCGGGCAGCGTAGCTTCGAGCGTGCAGTTAGACTGCGCCCGTTTCTTCCTAGCCAATGGCAAGCGTGCACGCTTGTGTGAACGGCCGTGATTGGTCGAACGACTGCAACGCTGTAACGTGTGAGTTAAATTATTCGACGCCTTAGAACAAACAATGCGCAAATCAGTTCTGTTTTATTGCTATAACATGCCAGTTTTTGTTTAGATGTTTGAATTTGATTGTTATTTATAAATTCTTAAGTTTGTTTTTATGTTACTGTTGCGCAGTAGTTGCTGACCCATTACTATTTATAATTGAACCAAAGAACGTTAGTTATTATAATTTTAGTAAATTGTTTTGTGTGCCTATCAATTTGTTTCCATTAGAAACGGTTTCTATTAAGTTTACGTAACAATTTTTAAAAAAAATTATGCAAATAACACTTGCACTGTCTTCGAGAAGATTTGTCCTTGATACCGACACTCGATTTTTTTCAAAAATTCAAGCGATTATGGTTTAAAAAAAATCGTTTTGTAATATTGAAGTTGTTGGAATTGATAAAGGTATATTTCTACTTGAATGCAACAAAGTTAGAATATACTACGTACGTATGTACCTACGGACATACTTATAAAATCAGTAACTGAATGTGTTAATTTTCTAGTGTAATATCTACAAAGGTGCTACCACATTTGAGTTCTTGGCGATATACTCTCAAGAAGCATTGCGAGATCAATCCGATCAAAGAAATTATAAACAGTGTTTTAACCGACTTCAAAAAAGGAAAAGGTTATCTGTTCGATTGTATTTTTTTTATGTTTTTTACCTCAGAACTCCGTCATTTATGAACCGATTTAGGAAATTATTTTTATGCGTTGGGTTCAGTATAGCTACGAAGTGGTCCCATATAAATTTCATCGATATTTGACATTGGACTTCGAAGATACATTAAAGTCTGCATTTGGTTTTTTCAAAAAAATATTTTTTTTAGGACTGTAGTAAAGAAACAAATCAAAATGTGGTAAGCACAGTGCCTAGTTTTTTTTACTATACATGTAGCGTAAGGAGTTGGTAGGTTTAATTTTTGTAACCCACCAATATACTGTTCTAGATGTTAAAACTGCACCTTGTATTATGAAAAAGCTGCGGGTTGGGAGGCGAGGTGCGTTACAGAAAAATAATATTGATATACAGAAAGTCTAACGACGCCAAGGCACTTTGAATTGTAAATTCTTAATACTTAAATGTAAAAAAAATAAATTCAGTTAACCACTCCCGCGCATGTTTACTCCGATTTATTTACTCATAGGGCAAGTTTTGCCCTATGAGTACATTTCTTTAATGCGACACACAGACCCTGTTAGGGCGCAGCAAATGACAATTTACATGACATGCTTAATTAAGTATTTATATGAAATTTATATTTATTTTTTTAATTAAATGCATGACCGAATAGTGTGCATAACGTTTCGTCGCCATGCTCGTTATAGTTACGAATTCGTGCTCGCGATGCAAAGGGAAGAAGGGATTAATTACTTATAACTATGCACATATTATGCGGTTTGTGGTTTCGTATTCGGCTCACTTTACGCTCAAATATGAATGTTATATGAAAGGTCTTGCTAAGCATAAGCTAGCGAAGTTACTGGGCATTATGAGACTTAACAGCTAATTGTCTCAGGGTAACGAGCGCAGTGCAGCACCGCGCAGGATTTTGTAAAACAAAGTTCTGGGTGGTGGTGTTATTGTTATGGGCTGGCGTATTGCTTACCATCAGGCAAACGACCAGCTCGTCTCGACGTACAATAAAATAAAAAAAAGCTCACCAGAGTAAACGCTGAGCAAATTCTGAGAAAAGTCGAACGTGTTATTGAACGCTCCTCCCAACCCGCAGCCTATTTCTAGTCTTTGTATTGACACACTTTTACATACCATTGTCACCGTTTCTATTTAACCTAAAAGTTCGTTTAGTTCACACAAATTGTTATTTACAAATTATTTTTCAAATAAAGCTATTTTGATTTAAAAATGTTCACTCATTTCTTTTCTACCATTACTTGTGAAAATTACTTAAGGTGGTACGTTACGATACACATTGTACCATTTTATTATTTTTTCGTAAATAACCACCGGTAAACAGTTCACCACGCATACATTTAGACATTTCTACTATTTAGTGAACAGGTTAATAATGGTTGAATTTGTTTTTTACGCTTAATAGATCTATGTTTGGCTACTATCTCGCCTGATGTGAAGCGATGATGTGGCCTAAGATGTAGCACATAGATCTAGAGAGAGACGGCAGTTGAGCGGCTGCTTAGACCCATCTCACTGATGGTTCACCGAACATCATCCCGAAACACGACTAGGTCGCTTGACACCACTCCAAAGCGGGTAAGCGGGTTTCATCACGATTTTTTCCTTCACCGTTTTAGAGCGAGCGTGCAAATCTGCACTTACGTACTTTTTGTACGAAAAACATACCGTAACGTACCACCTTAATCTGACACGAAATCCTAAAGTCCATGACCCTCGTTAATAAACGGTAAATAAGAGTTTAACATACTTTGTCACTATTCAACTTACGTTGAAACAGATATGTTAGAAAGAGACAAAATGTTAAACATTAAATAAGGTTTTGTTCAAATGAAACAACTTACATAAAATTTGATCCGCATTTATTACAGTACACATTAAAATAATAATTATTGCAATAATAATAATAATAGAAATGAAGTTAATCGTTGTTTATTAAATATTTAAAATCCTTACTCTAATTGTTTGCGTGAAGCGTGGCGCGTGGACTAGAGGGCGCTAATTTGTAGTGGGACCGACATCGACATAGTAGAGAAAATAGCATGCGATAATAGCATACAAGATCATTAATAGCTTAAATATTGTGTTACTATAATGTGTGTTCAGTGTGGCAAGAGATCAAGTTTATTTTGGTTGCTAATATGAAAACGGAAGAGGGAAGGAGAAAATCTAGAGCAAGCAGTATGCTAATTTGTAGGTACGACCCAAGAAAATAATATGAAATCTACACAGAAAAGTTTGTAGGTATTTTATTAATTTAAATTATTGCATAAAAAAGATAGAAAATCATCAATGACTCAAAAGAAAGAGTGTTACTAAATAGATAGGTACTAATTTGCGAGTATTCAAAATTAATAAAACTTAATATCAAGTTATATAATTTTTCAAGTTTAATTGAATGAAAAGAACAGGTATTGGATCCCTTCCGCCCAGCGCAAAACGCGCGATGCTTCATCGCACAAACACTACATACAAGCTTCCAATCGGACAGTTCCTGACGCGAGTGCTCTCTACATACTATACACGTAAAATATAATTCATTATTAATTTATAACTATTAAATAAAACGCAGAAACTATCCGATGTGGAAAGCGCTTCTTGCGGTTTTGTGTAACTGACCGCGAGCTTCTGGAAACCTGCAGAAGAATCATCTAAGGGTTGAACTACATCGATCGTCATTTGCTGACATACATGCTAACCCCATTAGTAGCATCTCTAAAATCAACCAATTAAGTATCTGGTATGACAATGTAAACGCTTTGGGTTAGCCTGTAAGTTTACAATTGTAATTTAGTAAATAAATAAATAAATTTACTAGAGCGAGAAAGAGAGCGGGAGTGCGATCGCACGCGGCAGAATCGACGAGTCGCTCGCACTCCCGCTCTCTTGTGTGTGCGATTCGGTGCGGCCAGATGTAGTTTAATCCTAACTCGAACACAGATCCCGATCGCTTTCAATATATCTCGTGATCAGCATTTGTTTGTAGAACTGTCAAACTTTTCAACTCAAGTCCGCGTCTCAATCCCTATCCCAAGCACGATCGCAAATAATAATCGATATTGCAGTTTAAAAGATGCCAACGCCTTCCAAATTTGAAATTGAAAGCGATCGGGATCGCTTCCGATTTACACGATTTCTCTGCTGGTCAATGTTGGTTATTGATTAAAAGTATGGCCGACTCTAGCAATAACATACAGAGAGACAAGGACGGCAATAGACTTAATCAACGACTAACTATCAAGATTTCTGAAACTCGCAAAGATAAAAGTTTATACATTTTGATAGTGTCCTGTCCACATCAATATGAATTATTACAAGACTGTAGATTTTGCCATGTTAATTACGTTTTTCAAAAATCGATTTCTTCAGTTTATGGCTACATAAAGAACTTATATATAATTCACAATTTATAATTACAAAATAATTATAATTGTTACACAAACTCACGCAAAACCAAGCGTTACAATTTTATTTGGTCGAAAATAACTATGAAATAAAATGTACAACTATAGTATAAAAAAGCGGAAACACTACATTTGTTACAAAGGAAAACTAAACCAAGTTTGTGTGTTTGTCAAACTGGGGGGCAGTCGGGCAAGATTTTAGTGGCCGTGAATCCAAAGAGCCGAGTATATTACAGAGGAATCCATAAAAAGGAGGGGTATCTAAAATAAGAAGGTCTTCAGCTACAGGTCATCATCATCATCCACAGCCCCTTACATCCCACTGCTGGGTAAAGGCCTCTCTCATATCATGCCATTCGCCTCGACTCCGCGCCATTCGTGTCCAGGTTCGGCCGCGATTCTTACAATATCGTCGACCCATAAAGTACCTTTCTCCACCTGTCGTCAGCTACGTGTGCTTTCTATTAACCCTTTTGACCGCAAAGTTCGGCTATACACGTCAAAAATGCTCTCGCTTAGGCCGGCTTGAGCAGACTAATATGTACTGTACGTAGAAAGCCCTTTTATGACGTGAATAGCCGACCTTTAAAAGGTTAATTATTCTGCGTTTCAGCTTCTCTGAATAGTCGTTATCCGCGTTCTCATTTCTGTTTCTCAGCTTCTAAACCACGCAACGTATTTGATACGGTTTTCACTAACTTTTAGATTTCTTTACGGAAGTTTAATATGTGCAATCATTCTAATTAAGTTTTTGTATAGAAGAAAAAGTTCAATGTTTTGAATTTCACACAAAAACTCAAATCGTCAAAAAATTACACCACATTAGTAATCCTAATAATGCATCCGAGCGAAGCCGCGGCGGGTCGGCTCGTAGGATATACAAGAAAATGGTGGAAAGAATTCAAAGTGTTGTCAGTTTCAGAATAAGTGGACTAAAAGTTAGGTCCACATCTCGCCACGGCCACTAAACAATTGGCCGACTCTTCAATGCCGTATTAGTGTGTTCACTTATGAGTACGGTATATGATACAATATTTACAATCGAAATTGTATTTGAACTATGATCGTTATTACTAATAAATGGCCGATCACGAGACAACATACGCACTAACTGGGCTAACTGTTTTGAAACTTATTTATATCAAAGAATAGGGAATATGCAAGTATTTTGAGTAATATAAAATATAGTTTTAAAATTTTACGGCATCATTTATGAATAAAATAATTAAATGAAAATTTGAATCAACATAAATGCGCCATTTGCGTGTGACGTCAAAATGTGGGGACCTAGGTTTATGCTACATGTGTGTGTGTCAATAATCTACCAATAGGCATGTCAAAAATTTACCAATAAGCAGCGAGCCGCGTGACGTAAACATGTGGTTGCATGTACTCAAGCGTGTTGCAATTACGTTCCGTTTTCCAATAATACGAAAAAAAGACATTAAATTACTAAAAAAAAAAAACGCAATGAATAATAATTATTATATCACTACTAAATGTTTACAGGAGTAATCTATCATAAAAAGTGATTCCTAGATTTTTCGACAACACATGCATATTCCCTATTACCTTTTAGGGCTGTCTTTTCAATTGTCAAATAAGTGGTATAGTAGTTGTCCAACATGCGAAGGGCTAAATGCCTAGTTTATCAGACCATTCCACTATCTGCTTGACTATCTGAGGATACGCAAAGCGGCTCTATAAGATTTTTTATTGAGTGGCAAGACCAACTGTCTTGTCACCTGACAGCAAGCACACGTCTTCCAATAACAGTTACAGCACCACCCAGAACATTGTTAAGTTCTAAATGACTCGAAACGTAACACCCCAACGGTTTTAAATAATTACGTAGCAGAAAAATGATATTGCTCGGGCAGGGATCGAAACTTCGTCTTTGGAAAACCGTCCCGACGCCTTAACCACTGGGTAACCGAGCCAGCTGCTCGAGCAGCCAAATTTCTTCTATCCTTTTTATATCGCCTTACGGGGACGATTCTACGTCATCTGTCGTCAATGTTCACATTGATTGGTTGAGCCGTCGGGACGGTATTACGAAAACGCAGGTTCAAAGTTCAAAAGTTCTTCATGTTTGGCATCACAGACGCACTTATGAACGTCAATTATTACATTACCACCGTATCGGAAAAAGAACCACTACTCAGGTTCGATCCCTGCCCGAGCAATATCATTTTTCGTCTACCTAATTATTTAAAATCCTGAGATTTTCGACTAGTAATGCATTCAATACGAGTATCAAAAGCCCCTACGGTTGTTCGTGTGCCATCATACAGTTAGCCCCGAGCTAAATCGCTAATCAAACCTTGTAAATACAATATTGTCAAAGCTACACTGCACGTATTTAGAGGTTTACTAACTCGTAACATTCTCTTAGAAATATATAAGCATTTGTAACAGTCGTGAGGTCTTACTTAAATATTACATCTTTAATTAGAGAAGGCGAATTTTAGAAAAGCTATGTTCATTTCTACCTCTAATTGTTAACGATTCCAATGAAAACGTTCACAATATTAAAATAATCATAACTGAAAAAATATCTTTCAAAGTCATCTCTTTCATTTATTATAACACGATGTGTCATTATGGCCAAACATTTGCCGAACCTCGGCATATCTTGGCCTTTCGCTCGAAAAGGTCGTTTTCATCACACTCGCTCGTAATAGGGACTTTATTTACATCGGTTTTAGGCTCGTAATCCGATATATTACGGGAGTGTGTTACTTTACATAACCGCATTAATGGGGTAATGATTTTTTGTATCTTTTTCCCTGTGCAGTTGATTATTTTGCAATAAATTCAGGTTCAAGTGCAGAACCTGTATATAATTTGATCCCGCCATAAATACTTATCGAGGCATGAAAGTGATAGTTTGCTCCCACCGAAATCTAAGGAAAAAGATACTAATTAATACAAGTCTAGTTTTTTTTCTCGCAACTGTGATAAAAAAGGTAGTATGAAACGCATGTGCGTTGATCATTACACTCTCGGCTCCCTTGCGGCGGCCTACGGTTCGCGCCATAATACCGCCTCGAATGTAATGATCAACTTAGCATACTTGAATCATAATGTACTATTACTAACCTTTTGACCGCCAAGGACGGCTTCACTAGGCGATCTTCTAGGCGAGCGTGTTACATCTTAAACCACATCATCGCTTACCATCAGGGGGCTTACCACCTTTTACAAGACAATCATGCTACAGGAACGTTTTATTTGAAGCTTACAACCCTGAGTATGAGCTACATAAAACAATAATGTTTTAGTTCCTGCGAAGTGTCAGCTGTCAAAAAACACTTGAATGAATGATTTACGATGACGTCACCAAAACTTCTCAACAATACAATATCAAAGTAAGCTTTTTTTAGGATTACGTGTTACGGAAAACGGAAGTAAGCTTAAAATAATACTGGTTTAAGTGATGGTGGTAAGCCTGCAGGTGAGATAATGGTCAAACGCAAGCCTGTAACTAGTAAAAAAAATAGTACTCGATATACGAAAAGATACGCCGAGGTCTCAAACTTCGTATCTTGGCGTGAAGGGCACTACTTGCTCTTAAGATTTATTGTATTCGATTGTAGTTGGCCAACATACTCCATCGTGTGCCGAATCCCGAACGGCTAAAGCCAAGATTATTTGTTCTCAGAGGCAAAATTATAACAATACTCACAACTGCCTAAATATATAACGCTTGTAATATATAATGTAATACTGCAGTGCTGAACTATTTACATAAGCATCGCTATGTACAACGAGACAAACGTCCGCGGATGATATACAAACAGTACACTATAGATATAATTTATTAGAACGCTCAATAGAATAAACGAAGCAAACATATGGCATGAAATCTACACATTTCATTATGTACTAGCTGACCCGGCGAACTTCTTACCGCCATATTTTTTTGCCGTCAATACTGTCTAATGTCTAACATAATTTTTTTAATATTTCTTTTCATACAAACCTCCTGACAATAACAAACACATAAAAGAAAGATTTATCCAATTTGGTGCAGTCGTTTGGTAGTAATGCGCGAACAAACATTTCGGTGATTCATTTTTATTTATATTGTTTATTTTAATATTGTAGTTTATTTATTGACGTAGTTTACTTTTTTTATTGTAGACCTTACATCCCCGTCTTTAACATTTTGATAATTCCTCTCCATCCAAAGGTTGCCTGGAAGAGATCGCTTTTAGCGATAAGGCCGCCCATTGTAACACTTTCTTTAATTGCTTTTATGTAATGTTTGCAATAAAGCGTTTAATCTATTTTCTTTATTGCAAAAATTTGTTTGTTTCTTGTTTATCACTCCTGTAAATAGCCCTTTGAATAAATGTATAATCATATTGTACAATAAGTGAAATGTGAAATTATATTTAACTTCACAGCATTTTTTTTTTTTTGCGCTTTTTAGTATATTCTATAAAATATTGCTAAATGCGTTATATTGCACAATTTTATTGCACTGGTCTAAGGGCCTTGGATAAAGGGATTCTTGAATCTGTTTGTTAAATTGTATTTATTTGATACGAAACTGTATCATCCAAACAATAAGTGTCATAAATAAAGTCGCTCATGCCATATGTTTACTTTTACATTAAATTACAGTCACAATCAAATCTCATAAGCAACACGCGTATATTAGACATCTCACTGTTGTTCTTGATCCTTGAAGATCAACACAAATAAGCGAAACCAAAAGAAAAAATACTTTGGTAGTACATTGTTATAGAGGTTGCTGATTGTAGACATACAGGCTCAAACAAAGTGTTTCGGAAAAAATACGACCACCGGCTAGGACTTGAACCCGCATCACCACGTTCCCTAGGCTAAATAACGGAATTCTCGTTTAAATAACGAAAGAATAAATCGACACCGAAGTTGGTGCCCATGGTAGCTTAATTGGGCAGAGCCCTTCCCGCGCCGAGGGAAAATTGTGATGCGGATTCAAGTCTCAGTCCCAGGTAGACGTATTTTTTCTTAAAGTTTAGTTTACAAGATAAGTTTACAGTGTACCTCTCAGTTCAGTATTTTCATTAAAGCCCAGTATTTCATCGACAGTCAGTTAATGAAGGTTTTTATGTAACAACCGCTGTTAGACTCCGTGGTTGACTCGCGAGGTTTACAGAGAATTTTAAACGTAAAAGAACTAGTGCTTGTCATGAGCGTTCAAACGACAAAATTTTGGTGTCACAGTGAAAATGTTCTAGTGTCACAGTGAACAGTGGTGCTCCGGTTTCACGAGTGAACAGTGTAAATAATCTCTAGGGCTCTGATGTTAGTCAACAGTATCACAGTGACACGATGAACAGTGATAGTGTGTGACAATATTGTAGTGTCAGGATGAACAGTGATCTCACAGTGAATTTCGTCTTAATAGGTGTGAACTGACTAAGGCTTAGCGTCAACGTGAACATCTTTTGGTGTCACAGTGACAATGCTATAGTGAGGCAGTGAACAGTGATTATGCTAATGCGTCACAGTGAACAGTGACTACGAAAGTGTCATAGTGAACATGATTTGGTGTTACCGTGACAGTGTTTTGTGTCACAATAAGTTCTAATGTAAGTGACCATTCTATAGTGTCACAGTGAACATGATTTGCTGTCACCTGCCACATTATCACAAGGAACATGATTTGTGTCACAGTGTCACAGTAAACATGATGTAGCGTCAGTGAGTATGCTATACTGATACAGTGACTATTTTATAGCGTCACAGTGTGACAGTGAACAGTGACTATAGTGTAGTGTCACAGAGATCATGCTATATCGTCACAGGGACCATGCTATATCGTCACAAGGAGCATGCTATAGTTCCACATTGACTATGCTATGTCGTCACAGTAAGTATGCAGTGTAATCAGTGATCAGGCTATGGTGAGCAGTGAGATGTCTGTGCGAGCGAGCGCGCGCGCGCGGCGGCCGCTAGTCGGCGGGGCGCGGCGGGGGCGCGCGCGGCGGGAGGGGAGACGCGGGGACGCTCCAGCTCTCAGTGGCGCCCCATCTGGAATGTACCACATTATACTTTTTAGGGTTTTATTAATATTTCTATGACAACACCACCGATGCAGTCTTTGATAGCTATTGAGTTAAATACGCTGTATGTTTAGGTCTAGTCGTGTTTCGGGATGGTGTTCGGTGAACCATCGGGGAGACAGGTCTGAGCAGCCGCTCAACTGCCGTCGCTCTCTAGATCTATGTGCTCTACCTTAGGCCACATCATCGCTTCACATCAGGCGAGATAGCGGCCAAACATAGATCTATGAAGCGTAAAAAAAAAGGTACTTGCCGTATAATAAAGAGTTATTCTACTGTCTTTTAATAAAATAATGATGCAGTTGAGTATAAATCCCTATATCACCGCTTTTAAGGTTATAATATTATAATCATTTTTTATTGATTGTTCTGTGTCATTTAATGTGTAAATGTATGGATCTTGTGTTACCTTTTTTATATAAATGTACAACCATAGAGCGATTACTGCGCACACAAAAAATGTCTTTGGACAGACTAAAAGCCTAAATTATCATTATTTGAAATTGATAAATTTATAATAATTTATAATAAATAAGAGACGCCCGGCAAAGTTATATCGTTATATATCTTCTCTCAAAAACAAAGAACTGCATACTAAACAACAAATTAAATATTTTAATCTAATGATTCCAAAATACTTGTCTAGAATTTATTAGAAGAAATGCAAAGCTAGCAGAAACTAATGTTTTGTGTAAACTACAATGAAAGTCCTGTTATTAGTGTAAGGTGGAAGAGACTTTAGAATTGATATTAAATCCAATCAAAAAATTGTACGGAACATTCCCAGACTCCTTCACAGTCTCTCTCAACTTAGAGTAATATCTGAACCATAAGTGAAAATAAGGCTGCATACACACCTGTGTTGCAAATGGTGCGGATGTGGGTCCCGGCGCGCTGCAACGTGATGCCACTTGACGTAACCGCTGAGCCGGCGCTTGACCAGCCCGGCCAACGAGTGCAGCCAGCCTGCGAGGTCACGCTCGCGCCTTACTGACCGCCCCTCGCACTGCCCCTGACGCCCGCTACGGCTGCGGGGCTGGCGTGTGTGCTCTTTGCTTTGGGACCAATGCTGGCGGACACTGGCGTTTGACGCCAATATGAGCGAAAACCGTGGCCTTTGCTTTGGGACCAATGTTGGCTGAGACTGGCGGTTCGAGACCAATGTTTACTAAAACCGTGGCCTTATTGGCTGAGACTGTCGGTTCGAGACCAATGTTGGCAGAGATTGGCGGTTCGAGACCAATGTTGGCAAAAACCGTATTCTTTGCTTTGGGACCAATGTTGGTGGAGACTGGCAGTTCATGACCAATGTTAGCGAAAACCGTGGCCTTTATGTTGGGACCAATGTTGGCTGAGACTGGCGATTCGAGACCAATGTTGTCGAAAACTGTGTCTTTTTCTTTGGAACCAATGTTGGTTGAAACTGGCGGTTTGAGACCAATGTTGGCGAAACCGTTGCCTTTACTTTAGGACCAATGTTGGCGGAGAATGGTGGTTCGAGATCAATATTGGCGAAAACCGTGGCCTTCGGTTTGGGACTATGCGATATTTCAGACTTTTGTAACAGAATAAATAATAGTAACTTATGTGGGCGAATAACGTGGCTGCTTTAAGAGAAAACATGAACGTGACCGACGAGTGTGAAGCGATGGCAAAATTATGATTGATCAAAATAATTATGACACAGAATACTACATACATAGAACTACATAGGACACTTTATACTATAAAAATAATGCGAGAAATAAAGCTCATGTTTTGTAGAAGGCAGAAACTTGAGTTTTGAATGGGTCATGCCTCTTGTTTGATGATTCATTATTAAGAAAAAAGATCAACTAAATCAGTTACTATACGTATTCGTCTGCTTGTATCTAATAGATTTTGATGTAGTATTTATTTAAACTGAAAATGAAGTATCTTAGTTTATGCCTATAAACTGAAAAATAATATTCGCAATCCTAAACCAAAGGTTGCAACCTAATTATTTTCTATGAAAACATTCGCGAGCTTACTAAAATTCTAAATATATATTTTTTATTTGTCAGATTTTTACTCAATTTTTTACCGATCAAATTGTACATTTTTATTTTTTTATGTAACTGAATGACGAGACGAGCCGGTCGTTTGCCTGATGATAAGCAATACGCCAGCCCACAACAACAACAGCACCACCCATAACTTTGTTTTGCAAAATCCTGCGCGGCGCTGTACTACGCTCGTCACCCTGAGACAATTAGCTGTTGAGTCTCATAATGCCCAGTAATTTCGCTGGCTACAATGCTCTTCAAGCCGGAACACAGCAATGCTTGCGCACTACTGCTTGGCGGCTGAATCATGATAATATGTGTCGATCTATCCATATTGTGGAATGGCAATTCTACAAATGCATTTAAACAAGAAGTGAAGTGAACATTCGCCAGGTCTCGTTTGAATCACACAACAGGTCTCAACAAACAGCTATATCTTCGTACAGAAATATTATCCAGGTCTTCTTTGAAGCAAAGAGCACACACCCGCCTGGCGGCGCCGGCTTTACACAGCGAAGCCGCCGAGTGATGATGGCCGGTGATGATGAACGGTCCCCCTCACACCGAGCTACTAAGCTATTGGCTGTTTACTTGTTCAAGCTTGTCAGTTCATATCAAATAGCATCCTATCAAGTTAGAAAATCAGGCATAATTGGCAATAATTTTTGACATCGAAAGTATATCGATGTTGCAATATTTTTTGTCGCGATTCTAAACTTTCGTTTTTGATTATTTTAAGACTCTTTATAAAAATATTTAGTTAATTCCTCAACTGTGTGGTGTAGAAAACATACGCAACGTAATCGCACTTTATTCAAAATGTTCAAATAATCGAATGAACTGACAGCAACCAAACTGAAGACTTGCTAAATTGTTTTTCACTCCTTTACCTTGTTCGCCAAACATTTTAGCAGCTCCAAAAGCAGTACATATACAATAGACCTTACTAGCCAGGTGTTAGGGTCGTGTTTAGTGTAGCTAGGCATGTGACTGGCGTCAATGGGCAGGCGATGTGGGCGTAAGGACAGCAAAGCACATGTATAAACAGTTCATTCACAGAATTTCCAAATATTACCTTTTGACCAATTTACTTTATTATTTTGGAAATTCCATCAATGAAAACAAAAATACAAGTGTAACAATGTCTCAGAGGTACAGTTTCTAGAAGAATAAATCGATACAGGAAGCGATAGACGTTGACTTTGTTAAGTTTCTATAGGTGATCAGCCTTAAACAGACTTTTGCCCAGTAAGGATATGAATGTCATCATCATACAAGTCGGCAAAAGTCTGTGCCGAGACATATCTAGTTTTGTTTTTTAGATACGAAGTATGTACACATAGATCTTTATATATCTTAATATGTTCTATATCAAAGCTTCAGTTCGAAGCGAAAGCGTAACCGCGAAGCACAGAGGATTGCGTCTGAAGCACATATTTCCCATATATTTGGTGTTTAGACGGGTATTTACAAGATGAAGGGGCCACAGATAAGTGAGAATGGTGTATATGGAGGGAGTGAAACGATTGTATTTTTATCAATATTTTAAACAAGGTTTGAATGACAGATAACTATTATTTGCATAACTTTTCAAAACAAAAATATATCAGGGAATGGGTAACAATAATAATTAAGAACTGGAATTACTTAAACACAGAATTTAATATTAGATTCCATAAAAATTTGACTAGTCAGTCGTTTTCATAAATCAAACATACAAAATATCTTAAAAATATTTTGGAAAAGCCAGTACATGTGTGTGCAATACAATCATTTCACATGATACGCGTATAAATAGTGGGTGCGAGTGAGACAGAGTGGCAAGCGCAGCTCCCGCGAGATTCCCTCGAGGCATCGCAGGCTGGCTGCCCCCTTCGTTACGTACAAATATCAATACATACAATACACATATAACTAGAGGTCAACTATCGACTGTTCTGTCTGTAGGAGAGCAAAAGAGAAATGAATGAGAAATCAATTGAAAAACCCTAAAAAATAATGTTAAATTTCTTTAATATAACAGAAGTTTGTTTAAGTGCAACTATGTGTTCAATTTGCGTAAAACAATACTGGAATGTAAACGCTAGGCGATTCTGAAAGTTTTCATGCCGATGTGGTGATTTTTGTATGATTCTACGACTTTAAGTAAAAAATATATGATAGTGCTCGCACATTAGGCCGAAACTAATACTAATGATTTGTTCATTGGTCAGTTCAGCCAACCGAGTCGAAACAATTATTACACCGATATACAGCTTAAACGCTAGATGTTCCACCCAAGCCATGAGATGAGCAGATAAACATCACTGGTCGCTCACCTCAGTTTAATCCTGTTACATTTGACTCTGTAACATATATTTATTTACTTATATACAAAATAGTTTGTACATGGAGGACTTGTCAGGTAGAATTTTCTACCAGTCATCCTGGATGTGCAAGAAAAAACTAAACATACGCGAAAAGAAATAACATTCCAAGATAGTTTAGTTACGACCTCAGTGCGCTAACACAGTTACCTTTCAAAATCACCCAGGCTCCATCGGTACATCCTCTTTAGAATAGTCACTAAAATCACCAGCCTCGATCAGTAACGTATCCTCTCTATTGACTCGTATACTACAGGTCTGGCGCTTAACTCAGTCTATTCCAGTTCGCGGTGCGGGAGGCGTGGTAGAGTGACGCGACGTGATTGGCTCACAAGATTTCAATCGGGCGCGCGATACGTTACTATTGGCTGAGGTGACTGAGTTCAGCGCTAGAACTGTATAGTAGACGCCAAACTTTATGTCCGTTGTGAACATAGCGCGGTTCGTTGAGCAGAACGTAATCTTCAGGCGTCAATGGCGCCTCCCTCTGCGCGTCGCTCCTCCCCCCCCGCTTGTATTATTTCGTCTGTGTGAGTGTCTGTACGTGTGACGCGCGTATAGTCCGTCAAATAAGGGTAGACAAAAATTAAGGGGGCCACTTCTCGCATTTATGTCAATATCAGTACTAGTCCCCACCAAACTGTTTTTTTTTTATTTTAACTTATTTTACTTTCACATCAATTAATTCCCGCTTCGTTCAAGTGACGAGTAAATGGAGATTGTTATTTGGTTAAAAACATATTATGAACATTTTTTTTAATGAAACTGAGCAACGAAACGAGCATGACGTTCGGGTAATAGTAAGTGCCACGCACGACTGAAAATAATATCAACTTTGTCAAAATTTAGACAGTAATCGAAAGTCACCTTATGTTCATGATTTATGATATTATCGGATTTCTTCGCGAACAATTTTAATATCTAAATACCTTTTTGTTTATAGATATTTATCATAAAACATGAATTCGTGAAAGTTTAAAAACTACTATTACCTTAAGTTACTTTAAATTCTACACTTTCTAAACGGACTATACCGTGCACGAGATCGGCGTACATTCAGAGCGGGCACAAAGTCCGGCGTCGGGCGCACGTGCTCGCGTCGTACCTTGGTCGTCGCGGTGCGCGGGCGCGCGCGCGGCGGGGGGCGCGGGGGGCGCCGGCGGCGGGGGCGGCGCGGGGCGCAGGCCGGCGCGGAGCTCGGCGCGCGTCAGGCTGCGGCTGCGCGGCGCCACTCTGCAACGTACGAGCCTGTGAGGACTATGTACCAAGATCTCTGCCAGCGGGAGCAGCGCGCGTTGCACCGCCCGCCGCCCGCCGCCGCCGCCGCCGCCGCCGCCGCTGCCGCCGCCCTCTCGCGAGAACGCGCAGACAGCAGACGGAGCGACATCTCGTCGTCGGCGGCGTCCGGCCCCACTCTAGGGATAAACGAATTGGATTGCAAAAGTAAGCGCCGTTTACTTTGGCATCGCGTTGGAAATGTAGTAAGTTTTTCAAAATTTATAGATAAAAAATGAGATTACATACAAAAAGAAATAAATTGTTCAGACAGGATTTGAAAGAGCGTCTTCGGAATATCGTCCAGTTGCCTTAGCCGCTGGGCTACCGAGTCAACTGCTCGCGACTTCGTCTGCATGGAATTAAGTTTAAATGTATTCTTTATGGAATTGGTCGCTTTTCAGTTTTAATCCAGGACTATCTTTATTCCAAATGTCATCTAAAATGGTTCAGTAGCTTCAGTGTGAAGAAGCAAACAAACTAACACTAGAAATGTATTATTAGTTAAGATGCATACCTATCGTTAAGTAGTAAGGGTGACGGTGGGTGTAGCCTCTCGTGTAACGGTGGGGGTTCCAATTCCATACTCCCGTTTGCTGCAACAAACATACACATTTTAATTTAATTCGATTTTCAACCTTATCACAGAAAGATACGGTTGTTGATGATACGAAGAATGAAGTGTGGTCATAAACCTTTTCAATAAAACTGTCCACAACTTATGAAACACATGTTTTTAAATTTCAAGCGACCTATTTAGAACCGTAGCCCGTATAAGGTTCATTGTGGCGTTACCTTCGTGTCCTAACATATGGTGTTGCCGGCTCATCCTCGGCGGGGGCTCGGGAGACCTCCCCGCGCTGTGTTCTCTACTTAAACTGCAAAATTAATACAACAATTAGGTTATAAATTGAATTATAATTATAGATTATTTTATAGTAAACGAACTACCTCCAAATTATTATTTTTATTTATATTTTGTTTTTATTTCTTAAAAATATCATCATCATCATCATCCATCACAGCCCATCACGTTACCACTGCTGGGATACGGGCCTTCTCTCATAGAGAGAGTATGGGCCATAATCCACCACGCTTGCCCAGTGCGGGTTGGTGGATGTCACATGTCCTTGACTTTTTGTGGAAAATTCTTGGACATGCCGGTTTCCTCACGATGTTTTCCTTCACCGTTTTTAGAGCGAGTGTTAAATCCGCACATAACTTAAGAAAGTCAGTGGTGCAGGGCCAGCGGAATTCGAACTCGGGTGCGTCGGATCGAAAGTCGCACGAGCTCCCACTGAGCCACACTCGCTCTTAAAAATATTATTGTAACTATTTTCTTATGTAAGTGAAGTAAATCTTTATGA
This sequence comes from Petrophora chlorosata, assembly GCA_951640565.1. Classification (NCBI taxonomy): domain Eukaryota; kingdom Metazoa; phylum Arthropoda; class Insecta; order Lepidoptera; family Geometridae; genus Petrophora; species Petrophora chlorosata. The sequence goes on along the minus strand of OX621189.1, from coordinate 2,236,810 downwards.
GAAATAAATGATCTTAACCTCAGATTGCGCTGGGAAGTAACAACTTTTCATATTGACTGGCAGAGATTGCTTTAAGGCATAAGGCTGCTTATTGGTTTACTGGGAAACGGATGACAGCCCCTGTGGTGTAGAGGTTGAGCAGGTTGACTCAAATCTCATACACCACCGAGGTCGAGGGTTCAATTCCCGTGACGGGCCAAATGTTTTTTTTTTATGTAACTGAATGACGAGACGAGCTGGTCGTTTGCCTACGGTAAGCAATACGCCAGCCCATAACAATAACAGCACCACCCAGAACTTTGTTTTGCAAAATCCTGCGCAGCACTGCACTGCGCTCGTCACCCTGAGACAATTAGCTGTTGAGTCGCATAATGCCCAGTAATTTCGCTGGCTACAATGCCCTTCAAACCAGAACACAGTAATGCTTGCGCACTACACAAGAAAAACAAGTGCCAGTATTTGTGTCGTGTCTGGGTGTTGTAGGACCATAGTCCTCGTAGCTCCTGGTTCCTTAGATACAGGAAACCCTAGTTAGGGCCCAGGATCTATATATGAGATTATTGTGGAAAAATAAAAAAAGATGATATATATGTATAATAAATAATAGATGTAAGTTGTATGTGTGTGTATTTTTAGAGTTTATCTAATATGAGGAAAACACTAATCATGGATATTTATGAGATACTTGCCTTCTATGTCTAGGTGTTGCGTGTAAGTCCACCCTGGATCTTCTCTGTTGATTTTGGTGATAAAACCTTTGTAGGACTATGGGACTTGTGTTGCCAGAACTCTGAAAAAACATACGAAATATATTTAAAAATAAAATGCAAATTGTAAATCACGACAGATTTGAACATTTTTATCTATTTCTCATAGCTTCGGGGTTGACCATCTTTTCACCACCACCTTTCATTAAAAAAATCTGTGTTACCTACCTACTATGTATATGTATAATGACAAAACATTACCTAAGCAAATAATTTGTTCCTTGTGCCTGGTGAAAAACATATGTATAGCGCAGTTGCGCCTGCGCAAGCACCGTGTTTAGTAATGACAGTGCGTTGCTGACTATCGTTCGTATCACTTCTCTGCTGCTTCATACTTACCAGTAACGACCGTTCATCATCGTCAGCCTAAATCACTCTACTGCAAGACATAGGCCTCTCCCATAGCACGCCACTGAGCCAGATCTTCGGCTTTTCTTCTCCAATCTCTACCAGTAGCCCTGCGTATATCGTCGCTCCATCTAGCCGCGGCGTCCGACACTGCGTTTGTCGATTCGCAGTCTCCACTCTAGAACACGTCTACCCCAATAGTAATCGGTTCTGCGGCAGATATGACACAAAGCTTCACTTCAGCACAGTCTTTTGAAGTTAGGTCGACTGAATGCTAATAAATGGATTTAGAATGCATTGTCGTGCATTGAACTTTCAATTTTTAACATATTTTATTTGTATCATGTGTTTATGACCTTTAAAAGTGCACTTTTGTGCCTATTTAATAAATGATATTTGACTTTGACTTTGTCATCTACCCTGATAGTATCAGCCGGATAGCTAAACGGGAAGTGCTCGAAATCTGAGTTGCAAGATTCCACCCGGAACGACAGACAGACAAACAAGAAAGTGACTTAATAAAAACGTGGTAAAATAAACTTACAGCCGGTGACGCCCGCCACCTGTTGTCAGCGGAGACGCGGCGCACGGGCGGCGGCGGCGGAGAGGCGCACGCGTCTATCGTCCTGAAAATTACATATTTGGTATTTATTTTATAGTAGCTGACCCGACAGACACTGCTGCTCATAATCCTGATGTTATTACCTACCTACCTACTCGTGGTAGGTCTCTAGTATGTAGGCCGTCTGGGTAGGTACCACAGCTTTGCTAGTTAATCTGCCGCCAAGCAGTAGTGTGCAAACATTACTGTCGGGTTTGAAGGGCATTGCAGCCAGCGAAATTGCTGGGCAAATGAGATTTAATATCTGATGTCTCGGGGTGATGAGCGTGTTAGATATATGTAGCAATGCAGCGCTACGCAGTGCTTTTTATGTTATTAAAAGTTCTTGTGGCACTGCAATTGTTATGGGCAGGCGTGGCGCTTACCACCAGGCAAACTAACTGCTCATCTCATCACTCAGTTCCATAAAAAAATGCTATATTTTGATGAAGGAGCATATTATTATTTACCTGCGTCTTGGATAAGGCGAGTGGTTGGAGAAGTCAGTCTCGAGGCTGGTCGGCTGCGAGTTGCTGCCACCGGCGCTGCTGCCCGAAGCCCACCGCGCTCTGCGCACGACAACAACAGGGTTAGTGTGTATGCAGCCTTTTTACTTTATCCTTAGGCCTTTCTTTGCAAAAGTGCCAATCAAGATTAGGTGAAATTAAGATCTCAATTAACAAGATCATTGTTGAACAATATATTCTTCAAGACAAGCTTTTAACAAATACATAATCGAAACCGCGAGCAGATTTTAATGAACCCAAACACTAGTAGCTTACGATTATCCGTCAAGGAGTTTCACTGCCCACCTTCCGTCTCTTTATCAGATCAGCTGGCTGTCACCATAATATTTTATTGTCATCGGACTTTGACAAGTATGCAAAATTTCAACTTCGTAGGATAAGAGGAAGTGGTTCTGATTCAACTTGCAAGATTTGACTCGAACAAACATTGCAAGTACAATAAAAGCTTGTAAAAATAAACCCAAAGGTGTAGGAATAAACTTTCAAGTGGCTTGGGGCGAGACGATCGAAGCTCGACGCCATAGCGTAAACATCGCTCCGCAGCGGGTCCATTAAAAAACCAAGAGGCTGACAACAACCATGTGTCCTTATATTGCTGGAACTAAAAGAGATTGTGCAAGCGTAACTTTGGTAGCAGTTGGAAGGAAATTGCGTTATCTTTTGAAAAATGCACCCGATGCAAACACTTTGCGATTAAGAGATGCCAGCTGAGGACCCCATGAAAGACAATTGTCTAATATGACTCCCAGATTCCTAACTTCGGAGCTGTAAGGCACAAAGACACCGCCGAAGTTAATCATCAACTTGCAAGATTTGACCCAAACATTACAATGATGAAGAGCATCGGGTATGCTCGAAACCTAGGTCGACTAATTCGACAAACTACGTGAGTCCTAGCCGGTTTATTAAATATTTATAATGAATCAAACTCACGAAAACTTCAATACAAACATTACTAGTTAAATAAAAGCTTGTAAAATATTGTGATACAAAGTTTTTTTTTTACACTTAATAGATCTATATTTGCACTATCTCGCCTGATGTGAAGCGATGATGTGGCCTAAGATGGAGCACATAGATCTAGAGAGAGACGGCAGTTGAGCGGCTGCTCAGACCCGTCTCCCTGATGGTTCACCGAACATCATCCCGAAACACGACTAGGTCGCTTGACGACATGGCTTTGTTCGGTGGGTGGTATTACCACCAAGGTTATGCTTACGTGAAGACTACACAATACATTGTCCCACACTCACCTCCCAGGCGTCGGCGTCGCTTGTTCCGGCGTCCAATGCTGCATGCTCGTTACAAAATTCCTCGGCTCCAGTCCATTGCTGATCACATGCGGTGTATGCGTGGGCGTAGCGTTAACCGAGCCAGCCTTGGTCGCCGCCCCCGGGGAGGACGTCGGCAACGACGCGTACCAGTCGCCGACCGACACGTTACTGTGAGACGCTTTCACCACGAACGCGTGGTCGAGCAGTTTCGTGTACTTCGGACGATTCTTATAGTTCTTTGTTAAGCTGAAAGAAAGATAAAAACTCAATAGCCGGGTCCACACCGGCCGATTCACGTCTCGTTTCACGAACGTTTGTTTCGTCGTCACAGAAAACTAACTAGTTACTACGTAACGTCTCGATCTTTTGTCTTTTGGATCGGGCGAGACGTGTCCACACCGAGCGCGTTTGGATCGTGATCCAGCCGCGCGCGTTAGAGCGAACGTGGATCGGCCGGTGTGGACACGGTTTTTAACAATAAAGCCGCTAAACTTTTTCAGCTCATGGTCATGGTCGCTTACGAGAGAATTAACGTTTTTGATTTATTTTGAGAATTTAATCGAAACAAAAATTTAATGGTTAATATCCCGTTTTTCGGACTTTGATGTATCTAAACTCTAAAGCACTGTAGTTCAAATCCCACCTCGGCTTGGCAGACTTAAATCAATTTGTGGTTTTAGGAGTATACGTGTGGATTTGCTACACTTACTCTAAAAATTGTCAAGGAATACATATAGAGGGCTCTCCTTGTATTTTTTATGTAATTGAATGAGGAGACGAGCAGGTCATTCGCCTGATCATAAGCAATCCGTCTGCCGGTAACAGTTGCAGCACCATCCAGAACATTGTTTTTCAAAATCCTGCACGGCTGTGCTCTGCGCTCGTCACCCTCATACAATCAGCTCTCATAATGGTCTCATAATAAAACTGGAACACAGTAATGGTTTCAGACTTACCATTGTGAAACGAATGATTTAAATTCTGGCGAGAAATCACTGTCCTCAGGCAACTGCGGCGGCGCGTCCACTATTACCTGAAGAGGAGACATCGCAATACTAGACATGTATGCTGTGACTTCTGACATAATAATAGTATACAATATACTAATTTCTTTTTATTTTGTTTTTAAATACGGCGTATTTATTTACATTTATTTATTTAATTTTGTCATAAAATCTTGACATTGTTTAAAGCTATTGTAAAAAAAAATAATTATGTATTAATTTGTTATTAACATAAAATTACCTTAGCATGACTTACCCTTGTTAGCACCTCGAAGTCGTTCTGACAGTCTCTATAGGGGAACACTCCAGTAGCGAGTTCCACCAGGGATATCCCCAGCGACCACACGTCCGCGCGGATGTCGTAGTCCGGCCGGGTCGGGTCCGGCGGGTCTATTCTCTCCGGCTGGGGACAAAAACACACACACATGAAATCTTGAAACACTCTAACGTATGCGGGAGGCTGTCTGGGTAGGAATCACAGCTTTGCCAGTTACTCTTCCGCCAAGTAGTAGTGCGCAAGCATTCCTGTGTTCCGGTTTGAAGGCAACTTTGTAGCCAGCGAAATTACTGGGCATATGAGACATATCTGATGTTACAGAGCGATGAACGCAATGCAGTATTACGCAGTACTTTTTATGGTATTAAAAGTTCTGGGTGGCACTGCAATTGTTATGGGCAGTAGTGGCGCTTACCATCAGGCGAACGACTTGCTCGTCTCATAACTCAGTTCAGTCTGACGTTTTGGGAAGTCTTATGATAATAATAAAAAATACTGTGCATAGCAAAACATGAACTAAGGTAATTCCTGAGTAAAATTTTATATATGGTATTGATATTGAGGGGGGAATCTACTATAGATTATCTAGACCTCTAAAATGTTAGTAGTTCTTCAAATATACAGCTGATGCCGAGGTCGCACATACGAGGCTACAGTTAGAGACACTATACTCACTGCCATGTAGGCGGCGCAGCCCGCGCTGCGCGTCTTGGCCTTGGAGTCGACGAGGCGGCCGCTGATGCCGAAGTCACACATACGAGGCTACAGTTAGAGACACTATACTCACTGCCATGTAGGCGGCGCAGCCCGCGCTGCGCGTCTTGGCCTTGGAGTCGACGAGGCGGCCGCTGATGCCGAAGTCACACATACGAGGCTACAGTTAGAGACACTATACTCACTGCCATGTAGGCGGCGCAGCCCGCGCTGCGCGTCTTGGCCTTGGAGTCGACGAGGCGGCCGCTGATGCCGAAGTCACACATACGAGGCTACAGTTAGAGACACTATACTCACTGCCATGTAGGCGGCGCAGCCCGCGCTGCGCGTCTTGGCCTTGGAGTCGACGAGGCGGCCGCTGATGCCGAAGTCACACATACGAGGCTACAGTTAGAGACACTATACTCACTGCCATGTAGGCGGCGCAGCCCGCGCTGCGCGTCTTGGCCTTGGAGTCGACGAGGCGGCCGCTGATGCCGAAGTCACACATACGAGGCTACAGTTAGAGACACTATACTCACTGCCATGTAGGCGGCGCAGCCCGCGCTGCGCGTCTTGGCCTTGGAGTCGACGAGGCGGCCGCTGATGCCGAAGTCACACATACGAGGCTACAGTTAGAGACACTATACTCACTGCCATGTAGGCGGCGCAGCCCGCGCTGCGCGTCTTGGCCTTGGAGTCGACGAGGCGGCCGCTGATGCCGAAGTCACACATACGAGGCTACAGTTAGAGACACTATACTCACTGCCATGTAGGCGGCGCAGCCCGCGCTGCGCGTCTTGGCCTTGGAGTCGACGAGGCGGCCGCTGATGCCGAAGTCACACATACGAGGCTACAGTTAGAGACACTATACTCACTGCCATGTAGGCGGCGCAGCCCGCGCTGCGCGTCTTGGCCTTGGAGTCGACGAGGCGGCCGCTGATGCCGAAGTCACACATACGAGGCTACAGTTAGAGACACTATACTCACTGCCATGTAGGCGGCGCAGCCCGCGCTGCGCGTCTTGGCCTTGGAGTCGACGAGGCGGCCGCTGATGCCGAAGTCACACATACGAGGCTACAGTTAGAGACACTATACTCACTGCCATGTAGGCGGCGCAGCCCGCGCTGCGCGTCTTGGCCTTGGAGTCGACGAGGCGGCCGCTGATGCCGAAGTCACACAGCTTGACGTTCCCGCGCTCGTCCAAGAGAATATTACTCGGTTTCACGTCGCGATGGATCACGCCGTGCGTCTCTTTAAGGTACGACAGCGCGCTCACCGTCTGCGAATAGTAATACTTGGTAGAAGACAAAGGTCATAATAGTCATGCGAGTGTGGCTCCGTGGTAGCACGAACAATTTTCGATCCGACACACCCGAGTTCGAATCCCCCGCACTGACTAAAGAAATAAGTTATGTACGGATTTAAACTTGTAGAGAAATATGTACTGTGTTGACAATATCTGAATCGGATTGGTAGTGCCCGCATTAGTTATAAAACTGTGCCACAGACACCAATGCAAGGATACAGGCCTAAGGTACATCAACAGTAAGATATAACTAGGCAAACTCACCGCCACGGTGACCTTTCCCAATATAGCCTCCGGTATCGGCGCCGCCAGCCGCTTGAGCAGCTTGTCGAAACACGACGCCATCAGCTCCATACAGATCCACACGTCCGCGTCCGTCACGAAGCATCCGAGGCACCGCACGATGTACGGACAGTCGTGTGAACGCACCACCACATCTAAATCCATTAGGATTCGTTTTGTTTCTTCCGAGTTACCGGAACGACGCATTTGCTGAAAAATGGGAATTTGTGAAAGGAGATTGTTCTTTGGCGAATATAAATAATGACGAAAAATAGAAAATAAATCGTGGGCAAAAATTCGGTGAAGTGTAAGTTCAGGACTATAGAGACTGCACAATAATTTATACTTACACCAAAATGATTGTGTATACCTATTTTTTATACATCTCTTCTCTACCTCTAAATAGTATAACACAGAGTGATACAGTTTTCCTGTCATTTAGAGATTTTTTAAAGATGGTTAATATGTACAATACATACTAATTAAATTTTTGTATAATCAAGACGTCAAAAAAATTAGTTATTCGTATCACCACATTAGTAAATTGCATCCGTGGGATACCGGGGCGAGTCGCTAGTTTTACATAAACAATTAATTATTTAAGCACAATTTTATTGTAGCTGCTATTTAGAAATTAGAATGATTCAGTCACTCACTTTAACAGCAATGACTGCCGCAGAAGGCCTGTGCAGCATCTTGACCACATGCCCACATGTCCCGCTGCCTAGTTCTCCCAAATGCTGCAGTTCATCGATGTGTGATCGGTATTCCACACCTTCTACATTCAACTTCCCGCTCACCTATGTAAAAATTTATAAATGATAGCAGGAACTCTGACGAAAGGTGCTAAAATGTCTTTACTATTCATGCAAGAGCATAAACTGACGAAAAAATCGGTATATAGAGTTTTAGACCATATTTTATTACAGAGAAACCTTTGCAAATAGAGTCCATCGTAACATTTTTATTTTATTTTTTATTTTAACAATCATCACACATGTTTTATAGAATTTTCTTTTTATAAGCAATAATGTATGCTTGGTTATAATTTAACAAACTTTTTAGGTATGCAAAATATTTCGCCGCAGTCGAGGTTTAAACTCGGGACCTTTTCCTTAAGTACATGTGACATGGAAAAGGGATTAGAGGAATACATACAATAGAATAATCTAATGTCAGAATAATTTGTTGTTATTTGTCTGAGATATTAGATCATAGAACTCATAGAGGTCAAGACTACTTGTTTATAATAATATGATCATTGGCTTTTATAAAAACAGCATCACCTCATATAGTACCTAGTGTTATTCACATTTATGACATCATGTTGCCCCAAAATCACATTCGCATCAGCATCATTAATACATCTACATATAAGACACCTCTGATTATTATTGAAAGAGTTCCGAGTTAGAGGATTTATACTAGCTGTAAGTGCTCACTAGGATTCCATGTTTCTAGGGAAACAGGAACTACGTGACCAATCCTACAACAACCAGACGTGAAGCAAACACTTGCAACATCAGCCAGTATGGTTATTGCCATTTTAAACAAAGCTTACTTAGGTATAATGAATATCTGTTATTTTATTTGTACCTTATAAACTTCCCGCATCCTAAACTCTGTCTCAGTTGCTTGTGGTGACCTCTGCTGGAATGTTGGTATGTGACTATTTGCAGAGAATAATGCTGGAACAAAAAACAGGCTCTATTAAAGTTCTTTGATTAACTTTAAGGTTGGAAAGACAACGCATTTGCCCAGGAATGGGACAATATGGAGTATAAATATTTATATTTTTATCTATTACAGTGCATGTTATAATCATAATACAACCCTTTCTAGAGTTTTAGACAAAATAATTATTTTAATTCCTTACAACAACACAACAAAATTAAATGCAAAAAAAAATATCTAAGATTAGTATTTGGCAAACTCCTAATCATTTTAATGAGATTATTGTAGTCTGTAGTGATGTTACTGAGTGGTAGTGAGTTCATATTAATACCGATCATATTCTAAGTCTACTCAAAATCTCCATATGGTTTTTGGAACCAACATGAACACTTTGGCAGAATTGTGACGAGTAGGTAGTCATAGAACCACACAAATATGTATCAAGAAGACAAGTCGCGTTTAAATATTACTAAGAGATTTATTTCATTCATTTATAGAATTTCTCCATGCTTCCCATTATTATTGCAGTTATCTTTGTGCTAGGAATTATGTCAATTTTTGTTCTGTTCTATTCTAATATTGTGAATGTGGTTCAAGTGTATGAAAAAACTACTGAGTTGAATTTTTTAATAATAATAATGTTTATTGACACTTAAAATACATTGTAAACTACACCTAGCACTTAGTTACAAGAGTATAAATTAAAAACTAGCACGGGTCTGGTGGTATCATTAGAGAACCCTGAGCCCCACACTAGGGTCACCTGTGTCGTGGGGTTCAGTTCAGTCAATTATTATTAATGTAAAACTTACAATATGTTTGGACTTTTATAATTAACCAACATTCAAGCACTATTATTGTTAAAAAAAATAGTTCCCATAACAGATCACTTCACCCACTTCGAGCAAGAGTATGTTTGTAACACCATAGTATGAAACAATGAATATTACAGACATCTACACTTGTTTCACTCATGAACATATCAAGTCCAGCCAGACAATGCCAAGTGATAAAGTGGAAACAAAACACATTGGCACAAAATAATAAAAACAGCATGCAGTGGTCTCTCATCCACTGGCCACAGCGACTCAATGCCAAATTATGCAAATTGTTTGTACACAATGTGCAGCCAATGGGGAAATGCCATCATGAATTATAAAACAACACTTTTGTCAGTCTAGACAGTATTGTATAACCTTTGGTTATCTGATAATGATTAGCCAAACATTTTGATTAAATTTTGATGTTTTTAATACCAAGACAGGCCATACTATACATAATTTAGGCGTAGCATTAATTCGAGTCTTAGGCTTATTAGAAGTACAAGCGTAAAGTGAAAATTTGCATTAAAATAATAGAATAAAGAACAAGAGATGGTACAGCCACGGTAACTGATTGAATGGTATGTCTAACGTAATGGTATCATAAGTAGGTACTCACGAGGTCTAGGTCTCCGAGGTTCCCGGGTGTTATTTCCCGGCCTGGGAGGCCCAATTCCACCTTGATTGCTGAAGCCACCTTCCCTCCGTATACGCATTTCATTTTCGAAACGTTCTTGTAAACCTTTTAGCTTTCCTTCAATTGAACTATTTGACATTATAGCCACTAATGTAATACACTGATATCATTTAAATACTATAAGTACAAAACAATTAACATGATTTTATATACACAAAAATTATAATGAAAAGCGCAGCAGTCCAAGGATTTCCTTCAATTTCCTTCGCCAGCCATTTCCATTCGGTCGGATAAAGTCCTTTTTAACCTGTGTAAAATATATAAAAATGTCACTTCTCATTCACTCAATCAATTCCACTTTTCGTTTAAAAACGTTTGTTGCTTATAATATAAATGTTTGTTCGGACCTTTTGGCAAGAAGTTAAAAGTGATACAGTTCGATTTTGTTTTATTTTCCAAACAAGTGTTATTTCGAGTGATCATGTGTAATGTCGGTGGAATATTAATTTGTTCATTATGTGTTCATTAACGTGCACGAGTGTAGGCAAATGAAACAAAATAGGGAAAACATTGCTTATTATGTTCTCACAAAAAGTCCATGGAAAGCTTGAATAAAGTTCCACCACTTTATTGAAGCACTAGGAGAGGGTCCGGCTTGTTGCTGTTGACCCTCATTCTCAACAAAAGTATAATAAAATGGAATATTAAACTACCAAATAAAAACTACGTAAGACATGGCGGTATGGTCCTAAAGACTTTAGCCTGCGCAAACGGGCAAACATAAAAAAAAATGTTTGTTTATATTCAAAAATGACAATAAATGACTACTAACTTTTTCTTTGAAATGACTACATCCCGAACATAACTCACTGTACATATCTATTTATTTTATAGTTTGCTACAACGCATTTATCCTTTTTTTCTTTAAATATATATATTATTTACCCTGGTTTGCTTTACGAAAATATTTCTTTTTTTCCAATATTTAAACTCTTGAACGAAATTAAAATCTATCCATAGGTAAAATAATTATTTATTATTCATTCCTTCTTGAAAGATTTTCCATAAAAATATTATAAGAAAAAAAAAGAAAGAAAGATTTATTTTATTACCATGGTACCGGGCCTAACTCACTCCGAAAGGTAGATGCAAACTTTGCCTACATCGCGCGACCTCTATATTGGGGAGAATATTTTAGACCGCGCTCACGCACGCGCTCGATGTGACGTACGCCGTGCACTAGCAAAAGTGCCTATATTTACGTAAACCTCTTTTTTATGAGTGATTTTTAAAAAGGCTTCCATAAGTAGGTTTCGAACATTGAGGAATCCTCAATGGTTTCGAAGTCCCGAAGCTCGGAGCCTCGAAATTCACTCTGTGCAACCAAATCATTAGATATAACGCTGAAACAGAGAGGGTTACACAAGTTATTTGTACACTGTCTATATGTGGATATGTAGTGCTACGAAAGATGAGACGTTACATGTGCCGTAGTAATGGAAATGATCACTATTTTTCATTAATTTCATCAGCATTCGTAATATTGTTTGTGAGCATGATATGTGCTATTGCGATGCTTGCTAATATGAAATCCACCGTTCGTATTCTTGCGGCATGCTAAGCGATGCAAAGCGATGCATTCATTGAATTTCGCAACTACAATTAATTTGATTAATGCTAATATAAATTTAGCAGCTTATATATGCTGCGAATGCTAATTAATCCAACATTAATGTGCCGTGTCAAGAGAGATATAAAAGCTACACGATAGAAAGAGAGGCGCTTTGTAGCTTATAATAGTATAGTAGACACCAATTTTAATCAAGGGTAGACACGCAGCGCTGTGCAAGCTAAATGGCACTGCGAGAGTGATTTGTTTGATTGTTTTAGGAGTGAGCCTTCTGTACTCAAAGCACCATTCCTCAATGACTCAAAGCTTAGCTCAAATTTTTGATCTATGGTGCCTTCATCATTTTCATTCATTCATTAACATAGAGTAAATTTGTATATGTTCATTAATTTGCTTCATTCACTTTGCATTTCTCTCGCTTTCGCAGAGAATTTCCAACTCGAGAAAAACGAAATAAAATCAAAGCGTTTTTCGTTGTTCAAATGTGTTTTTAGCAAGAATAAAGTGTGTAAAATAAATCTTCCCATATAAAAACAATCAGTTTTGTAAAATCAATGCAAAACAATGAAATGAAAAGTGTCAAAAACTTGTTTCTGTGCAATGAAATGACCTGAAAATATTATTCCCTAAAACATTTTCTGCGCGAGATGTGTTGTCAAAGTGTTTAATTGTGTTTAAAAATGATGCAGTCAACGTCGGAGGGGTGTATGAACATCGCGGAGTTGGCGAACCAGCTCCGCCGCGAGAAGATCTTTATAAACTCCGAAAGGCAGCTGTTGCAGAAGCTCAATGAGGAGGTGGAGAAGCGGGCTCTGGAGTTGCTGCAGACGTCATGGATATGCTCTATGCAGCGGCAGAACCTTACCAACCTAATCACGTCGAGATGTGAACAGGATTCCATAGCAGCTTGTCAGAGGGCCAGCCAGCTTGAAAGGGCTACCTTTGTTGATGTGTACAAGGTCTTGAAGTTTAAGGTAATTATTTAACTCACTGTTTATCTGCAATATATGCACTGTGTTTTCCTTCCCAAACATTATTATGCAATTTGAATGTGAAAGTAGTGAAATGCTTCCTACTTTCACAAATAAAAGCATCAGACAAATGTGTACAGAATAAAACTTTCGTTTAGTTGTTTTTTCAATATTTCTTTAATGAAACTATATAGGTAAATATAAAAAAACTACATATTTTTTCCATTGTTGTTTGTTAGGTAGGTATGTGTTGTTGGTTGATTCCACCCACTTTTTGTTATCTCCCACACTACTATGAAAATATTGAAAAATTCACTTCTTAAACTGTGAATTGTCTTAAACTTTACACTTATTCTTACCTGTCTTTTTATATGCTGAGAAACTTGGAACACCTTCATTCAATAAAAAGTTAAATTTTAGCTCATCATTATCTTAATTTTCCATCATGGTGGAAGGAATTGGGGGAGGCCTTTTCCCAACAGTAGGACAGTATAGGCTAGCAAAAAAGAAAACTTAAGTGTCCTTACAAACATGATAGAGCTAATTATTATTATTTATTAACTCATACATCAATTCAATTTTATTCTCACACAAACTTACATATTTATAATATGCGTCGGATAGTATTGTTCGGTATCGCAAAATGGAGTTAGCCATGCCTACAACTATGTGCAAATCTCAAGATACGGTAGTAAGTACAGAGCGACTATCAATGGGTTAATCATCATAACTTAATGAGTCATTTCCTCAGTAATGTAGTCATTGTGTACTTTAGTGTCACAATTAACAGCATAATTTACATTAAATCGCTAGCCATATATGATATAATCCTGCGGTTCCTGCCTAGTCAATAACAAATACCTTCATTAATGCTTCATAAACTTGCACATTGAAGTTCTGATGAAGTGATTCATGTGTCCCTAGGTATATGAAAAAAATTCAATACAATTAAAATTCTAATTAATTACTATCTGGTCTTTATTGGTGGTAGGTTCCTCGTATATGAGAGGCAGTCTGGGTGGGTATCACGGCATTGCCAGTTATACAGCTACCAAGAAGTACTGCACGAGCATTACTGTGTTCTGGTTTGAAGGGCATTGTAGCCAGCGAAATTACTGGGCATTATGAGACTCAACAGCTAATAGTCTCAGGGTGACGAGCGCAGTGCAGCGCCGTGCAGGATTTTGCAAAATAAAGTTCTGGTGCTGCTGTTATTGTAGTGCGTTCAGTTACATAACATAACATAAAAAAAACTCCGCTTATATTCTTGTTTGAGAACCTTTCCAGGAACTTGAAAAAATGCAATATCTGGAAGGCTTGTAATATTATACTTAATCACATTGCTAGACTAGCTCTAATCATGACTGACTGTTATCAGATGTACATCATATATAAACCGCCCCCTTCCTGGCTTTCAATTACACTCAATTAATTTCCATCCCATACTATGTATAATGTATACAGAATTAAAGTATTGAAAGAAGGAAGAAAAACATACTGATGAAACTGCATGTGGTACAACAATAATTAAAAGAAATAAAAACATTAATAAATTAAGTAGTAGTAGGCGCTTGTGTATGAGAATCGCTAAGCATAATGCTGTAAATAAATCCACAGTACCTTTGGTAATGCATGTGACAAATGTGAAAAAAAAATTAATCTACAGATACCTACAGTAAACAGTAGGTAAGTAAAATAAAAATCTTTCCTATATCTTTCTATAACACCCAACGATTACATACATAGATCCTGACCCTTAACTAGGATTCCCTGTATTTAGGGAACCAGCCCCCCGATTCAGAACCTCACGATAACGAATACCGAATCGATTCGACTATTATTGATCTCTTTTTGTATGTTTCTTTTCGAGCTATTTAGGCTCGAAAATTTATTACGGTTTCAGTTACAATATTGGTATCGATTACATGTTACATTTACTAATTTTGTTTGGTGTGCAATATTTTATATCATAAGTTATGAAACCGAATCGATCGACAACGAGTTATCGTGAGGTTCTGAATCGGGGGGCGGGACCTATAAGGACTATGCTCCCACAACACCCAGACACGAAACAAATGCTTGCGCTTTTTTTCTGTGCACAAATATTTGACCCGTCGCGGGAATCGAACTCGCAACCTCAGTGGTGTATGAGATTTGAGCCAACCTGCCCAAACACTACACCATAGAGGCTGTATTTGTTCTGATATTCTAATTAGTAGTTTCTAATTCTAATGAATACCTTTTGTGATTTTAAAATACATATGTTACTCTTGAAGCACACAAAAATAGCACAATAAACATTTCAGCTTTTAACCCTGAAATGCCACAGGCCACTGAAAACCAATCCAACAAATAATTTAAGGTTGAACAGAAAGTTCAAGGGCAGAGTTAATTTCTTTTTTTCGTTAGCGAGCAACGCTATAAGGCTGGTGATAAGTTATTTACTGTATATTGCCCTGGTCTTAGTAAATATGGACTAGTACATATTAATAATACTTATATGCTAAGCTAAAACTAGATCAGATTTATATGAATTAAGTTACGAAATACCTAATACTTTAAAAAAAAAATATGTTTATAATCAACATAAATAGATCCTGGCCCCTAACTAGGATTCCTTGTATATTACCCAAGTATGATGAGGACCATGGTCACACAATACCCAGACAAGGTATAAATGCTTGCGTTTTTTTTTCTATGAACAAACATTGTCCCGTCGCGGGAATTGAACCTGCATCTTCAGTAGTGTATGAGATTTGAGACAACATGCCCAAACACTACACCACAGAAGCTGTCAATGAAACCTACCTACTATATTTATACAATTTTTATAATTAAACCTACTATATTTAAAAAATTGTATTCCAACAAACTATTCTTTATTTATGTTATTCTGTGTGATATGTTTGAAACACATTATGCACAAAGACAATGGTAATATGTCTTCATTGTTCCAAGCTTTTGTATGTATATGAATGGCTGGTGACTGAATGCATACCTTCATGGTTGTAGCTCTTAGATTGGCTCCGGAGTGACAAGGTGAATTGGAAATGTCACACATGGATGTTGAAAGATTAATTTGACCAAGCTAAAATAGTGAAGCAAGTGATTAAGTAATTGTTTACCAATTGGCAAATAGTCTAAATGTCTAAAATTACTCTCCCTCTCTCTTTCTCTCTCTTTTTCTATATATATATATCTCTCTCTCTCTCTTTTTCTATATCTCTCTTTCTCTCTCTCTCTTTCTCTCTTTCTCTCTCTCTCTCTCTCTTTCTCTCTTTCTCTCTCACTCTCTCTCTATTCTCTGCAAAATTATCGATTCAATATTTTAAGAGTAGTTAAACTAGTTTTAGACTATGTTGGGGCTGGTATGCCCTGTGGCAAGAGTCCCTATTAAAAAGAAGAATAAAAAAAGTACACAAAAAGAAATGAGGTTCATCAAACAACCATAAAAATATCAACCAAGACAACCAATATCAAATATTTAGTCTGAAACAATTATTAATTATCCTGTGGTTTTGAGAATTATCAGCGTCCTTACGTTTTGGCTATAATGACTATAGTGGTTTTCAACGTAAACTGTAAAACAGTCAATGAAAATATCTGTCTAGTGTCTACATGACCTAAGATTAATTAATGTTAAACAAATATTTTTTTTTATTTGTTAATTGGCTTGCGTTTGACCACTATGTCACATGATGGTAAGCGACGATGCGGTCGACGATCTAGCACGCTTACCAAGATAGTACCCACTCTCACCGTCTCTACCGTCACTCGAGACTTGAAGATCCCCAGATTGTAGCTATCGGGAAGACTGACTCTGGCAGGGAGTTCCACTCGTTAGCAGTACGCATAATAAAAGTGGTTAAATTACTGGTTATCAGATGCTCAATAGCAATACTGATATCTCAATGTGCTAGGCACAATGGATAAACTTAACTTTACATATATCAATCTTGTGACAGACATGGCGTTTGTAATCTAGTTTAGGGCTTGATGTTTTCTGGCCGAGATCCATGCGATAACCATCTTGCATTGATTTAACGCATTGTCATTGGACGCAGGCAGTCCAGGGCCCTAATTCACTATGACAAGTTGGCGATTCCGCTTCAAGGTTGCTTGCTTCATCTGCGAAATTTGTATTTGTAGATCTCGTTTATTAATGAAGGAATCGACGAGATTTCGAAGCAAGGAATCGACGTGATTTCGCCAAGTTGTCATAGTGAATTGGGGCCCTGACTGGAATCGCAATTTTCGTACCCATTCTAAAATTTTAATATTCTCTACTCTCACTCGGTAACCATATGGTCTAGTCTAGCTGATCATTATTCGTAAAATCACTGGAGTATAAAATATATTTTATACCTTGTTTCTGCAATTAAATTATTCTACGTAGGTTTTTCGGAAAGAAAAAGATACGACCACCGGCTGGGACTTGAACCCGCATCTCAATCTCTTCCCTCAGCGCGGGAAGCGCTCTACCAATTGGGCTACGATGGACACCAACTCGAGTGTCGATTTTTTTCTTATTTAACCGTTATTTAACCGTCTCAAGGGTGTACGCCATCTATTAAGATTGGAGTGAACCTTTTTTAACCGACTTCAAAAAGGAGGAGGTTTACAATTCGACGGTATGTTTTTTTTTTTTTTTTTTTTTTGTGTGTTTGTTACGCGATTACTCCGCCAATTATGCATTGATTTCGATGATTCTTTTTTTGATTGGTAGGTAATACTTCAAAGGTGGTCCCATATAAATTTTATCGAAATTCATTCAGTAGTTTTTGAAAAAAATAGCAAAAACAAAAAATATAAGTTTAATCTTCAATTCGGTTCTTGTTTTTTCGTAACCATCTTTCTAAAGGTGGAGGTTTGTATTTGACTGCTTCACCTGCTTCCCCCAGGGCTGACTTCCGGTGAGGGAACTCCTCAACGGTAAATAGTACAGACACAACATTTCGTAAATGGATTTAACCATAATAGCCTGTTCTAAATTCCATCATGACATGGCAGATACACCCAGGATTGACTTCCGGCGAGGAAACTCCTCATCAGAGAATAGGACAGACATGAAATTTTTTGTACATGCATTTAATTGTGATAGCCCGTTTTAAACTTCGTCATGATGTGGCTTCTAGATCATAAAAGCTTGTCTTTAAAAACTATTTGAATTAATTTAATTAAAACTTGTTTTTCACTAAAAAGGTTAAAATAAATTATTTTTCAAAAAAAACTAAACAGACTTCAAAACCACAAATGACACTCAAAAGTAAAAAATAAATTAATATAATTATCATAAGCGCTACCCACTCATATATTTGAAGTCGGTGCCAGCCAAGTCTAAAAGGTAGTAGATAGATACTACCTACAAGTAGTACTTACTATATACATAGTTTTTATTTTTGGCATTCGTTAAGCTTCATAAATATAAAAAGAATTAAAACATTGTCCCTACACTTTCACAGGAGGCAACAGCTCTCGGCGAGTTACTAGGATGGCTGCGCGAGTCCCCTCACCTCGTGTCTCTCTGTCTGCTCCTGGGAGAAGAACACATGCCGCCCTCGCTCCCTTCCGCCCTGGTGGCAGGGCTGTATGGCAGCTGCAGGTCGACTGCCGACAGGACCCGCCTGCTGGCGGTCGTACGTTCGCTGATCAAACATCACATGGTGCCGTCCAGTGATCCTAGAAAGTGAGTATTTTGGTTACGTAGTAACTATTAAGTAATCTGTGGATTTGGTTCATCATGCAGTGTGAGTGACCATTGAATCTGGCATTATAGTCCAGTCATTTGGTAGTTTTACCTGGAAGTTCGAAAGTCGGAAAGGAGGTATTGTCAAAAAACTGCTTTTAGGCGACATTTTTGCGAGCGGCAAAAATACGAGGTGCCAAAGTTGAAATTCGGAAAGAGCACATCAAAATCGTTAAAATTACCAATTTTCCTCCCGGAAAACTTTCCCTGCAACCACTATTTTTCGAACCAAATGACTGTTCTATTAAGGCATTTAAGAAATTTTAATTAAAAATCAATTTTGGCTGTGCTTGCTTGTGTCAAAATTTATTTTCTTGCTTAATCTTCCACTTGTTATCTCAATGTTCATTCATTTTCCTGGCATTGATAACCAGTTGAATGCTTTTGTTATATGCACAATTTCTACCTACTCATTACATACGTCATTGCCTATACAACATTGTGTAAACTATGGATATCACTACATACATGACACATTGAAAAACATCTTATATTAACGGAAGCGTATTGCTACATGAAATCGTCTGTGTTGCGTTCCGACACCGCATCGTAGAAAACTAAACTTAATCTAATTAATATATTACAAAGAATTGACATTTAATATGAAATGAATAAATAAAATTATGTTATACTCTGATAATAAAACTGTTAAATATTTGTACGCCCACAAAGGCCGAATTTTGTTGAAAATCTACTGTTATGTCACCTTTCAAAATTGTAACCGAAAGGATCGTATTTAAATGTTCCTCTATTTTTTTCTGTTTTTCCGCCAAATATACTGATTGTGCACCAAAATATGTTCATTAAAATATTTCATAATGAGCACCTATTTTATGAATATTACATGTTCGTGGCGTTGGACCCGCTGCACCCTAATCTACAGAGGGCTGCTCCTTATACCGTTAGGGTGGCCCAAGGGCCAAGGGCTGCCCCTTTTACGTTTGAGTGCTAAAAACAGACCATATTTGGTGCACAATCAGTATTTTTGGTGAACGGTTAAAAATTATCCTAACCGAAATTCTTACAAATATATTTATTTTATTTCAAGGTGTTGTGGCCTCTGATAAGGCTCAATTCATACCAAGTGGCGCGGCGAGCACTATCAATGCACAAAAATCAAGCAGTACTATGTAAAATCCTATGAATAAATGCGACAGTTCGTAAGGATGGATGTTTGTTACTCAATCACGCAACATCTACTGATCGGATTTTGTAGATACTTTAGGTCTTGAAAAATGACATAGGTTACTTTTATTCCCGGTAAGCTGCGGGGAGCAATAAGAGCTGAACCATCACCATGGGTGAACCATCGGGTAGACTGGTCTGAGCAGCCGCTCAACTGCCGTCTCTCTCTAGATCTATGTGCTCCATCTTAGGCCACATCATCGCTTCACATCAGGCGAGATAGTTGCCAAACATAGATCTATTAAGCGTAAAATTACTACGGTGCCACAGACAGGCACACATAGTGGTCAAACTTATAACACCCCTTCTTTTGGCGTCAGGGTTAAAAATACTTTTTCCCGCAGATTGTTCCGCACCGGTAAATGCGCCCTGGCGTCCCTTTACGCAGTGTTTCGCGACGGGCACACCCCCGCGCGGCAGTTCCTTGTGGCGGCCCTGCAGGCACCCGTTATGGCGGTGCTGCATGAAGACGAGTTCTTCCTCGACATCGACCCAGACAAGGCCATGGAGAGGTAACTAGCTTGTGACGTCATCGAACAGAACATAGATTATGCAACGGCCTCACCCCCGCGGCCATGATTGGTGGCGGCTTTGCCTGCAGGCGTGAGTCGAGAGATTTTCGA
Organism: Petrophora chlorosata; assembly: GCA_951640565.1. Taxonomy (NCBI): domain Eukaryota; kingdom Metazoa; phylum Arthropoda; class Insecta; order Lepidoptera; family Geometridae; genus Petrophora; species Petrophora chlorosata. The sequence continues at coordinate 2,216,441 of OX621189.1, read as the reverse complement.
TCCCACACACTGGGTACTCTATGTCCCAGTTCCCGCACCAATACTTTATAAATAAAATTATACGTGGATATAAATAAAATTTAACGTGGGTACAAAACAACGAAGGAAAACATCGTGAGGAAATCCATATGTCCAAAAACCAAAAAATCCAGGAAAATATTTTTTAAGACCCAAAGATCATGTAACTAGATCTTAATTCCGAACTAGGATTTCCCGTATCTAACGAACCAGGAACTACGATGACAGATGGTGTCAAAACACCACGACACGGATTAAATATTTGCACTTTTTTATAATGTACTAGCTGATGCCCGCGACTTCGTACGCGTAGTGAAGTATTCATCCTGCTTCCGACCATTTCCTTGCTCCGAGGAAACGTCGTATCCTTCATTAATAAACGACATCTGCGAAATTTGTATTATCTATGACGCGTCATATATATGAATATATGAATTCGTCGTAGAGATGTCGTTTACTAATGAAGGAATCGACGTGATTTCGAAGAAAGAAATTACCGAGTTGACATAGTGAATTGGGGCCCTGCTCTGGTCCTGATACCCCGTCCCACTCCTATCCCGTTACCGTCCCGCTCCCATCCTATTACAGTCCCACTCTTATTCCGTTACCGTCCCTCTCTGGTCCCGATCCTATTCCAATCCTAACCTTTATTGTCCTCTCTAGCAAACCTCCTATCGTGTTATTGTTCCCCTCCTGTACCATTACCATCCCCTTCCTAACCCGTTATCGTGCCACTCTGGTCCATATATAATTACCAATTTTCTAGCCCTAATTTCAATTGTGGATCATGTGTTTATAGTTTCTTTGACCAAGTATCAAACGTACCGTACGTATATGTATATTCAGTAGTTCTGAGAATAGGTTTATAACTAATTTTTATACCCCTAAGAGTTAAGGGTGGCTCACCCCAAAAAAAATATTTAATTTCAGGTAAAAAAAAATTTGACAAAAACTTAACTTAACTGGACTTTTAACTTAGGTCGATAGCTGATCAATGGGTTCCGTTTTGCCAAACTCCTCCGCTTGGAAGCAGCAAAAGAGCAAGTTTGTATTATACACTCCATTGCAATAAAAGATGTTGACTAATATTTACAGAATTCGTTGTATAAATAATTTAAAAATGAAAGTTATACAATGAATATAAAAAAATGTATTTGTTGTGTTGTTATTTTCACATTACGTCATCGTTCACAGCGGTCCATGCCTCTTCCACTCATATACCACATACGCACACACTTTCAATAAATAAAATATATTTTCATACTCTAGAAATAATTCATATGGCAAAACAACCTTTGCCGGGTCAGCTAGTAAACATACATTTTCTTTACAAACTTTACCACCCGTTTAAACCTGTCAGGGGATGGTATTCAAAACAATGGTAATAATACATGTGTCAATAGTTTTTTTGGCTAAGTATATGTAAGTATTTTGGCCAAAAGTCAATCGTCGTAGCTCCAGAATAAATATTGTATATCGCAAGTAAATGAGGATACCAGGGATTTCATGAAATCCCTAGGGATACGACGTACAGTTTTAATAAATAGGCTCTCGCCAGAACTCTCGCTTTGTCATCCCTTCGCACCACTCGCGCACTCGACCATCACTCCACTCGGGAGGTCGCCGGCTCGCTACGCTCGCCACCTCTCCCCCTCGCTTCATTCTGGCCTTGCGCACTCGTTTTGCTCAGGAACTCCTCGCGAGCTTCTGGCTCCGCGCTCTTTATATACACTCTAGGGGTAAAAGCTAGTCGGACCGCGGAGAAGTGGTCCTTCCTATATATGATTATACCATCCCTAGGAATTTCGCGAAATCCCAGATATCCTCATTTCCCGATTTGCGACACGTACGGTCAACGACAAAAGTTGCTGAATATTTGAAAATCTTCGATGTAGTCAACACCTTGAGTATTTCTTACTCTTCTGAATGTTGCATTTTAAAAGTCTATTAAGGTCTTGTACGAACAATGAAATTGCAAAAAAATGCATTACGTTAGAATTCATTTTTTTTGCCTAGTATATATACCACGTTTTGTTTTCACCTTATAAACAAAGGTTTTTCACTAAAATATTTGCCATCCCGTTTAGATCTTTTAAGATGTTTAAATAGTGGTAAAACATGTGCGTATAGTATCTTCGATTAGTACTTGTACTAAATTTCACCGTCGTAGGTTTAGAAAAAATGTTAAATTCCACCTTGTTTAACGTTTTTAGAAGTTCATTAATATAGTGAGTTTCATTTTAATTTATTACTTTTGTTTGGTCTGTATACAAAATTTCATTGCTACAACTTCATAAACAAAAATTCTCCATACAAACTTTACCAACCTGTATAACCCTGTAATGGGGATGATTTCAAAACACGTGTTTAGAATTTTATTGGCTGAATATTTGTAAAAAATTTCAACATCGTAGCATTGAAATATATTTGATACTTTCCACCCTGCTTAACCTTGTTAGAGGGTGAATTTAAAAAAATGCCGAATTACGTTTCAATTTATTTCTTTTGTTTACTATGTGTACCAAATTTAATTACCATAACTTCATGAGCAAAGATTCTCCATATACACTTAACCACCCCGTTTTAACCGGTTTAGGGATGATTCCAGCAAAATGGTGAAACAGGTGCTTAAAGTTTATCTGTCTGAGTATATGAACCGAATTTCATCGTCGTAGCTTCAAAAAATGTAACTTCATTTCAACCTTATAAAACCTGGTTATGGGTAGATTTAAAAAAAATGTGAATCACGTTTTAACTATGTCCTTTTTCTTAGTTTGTGTACATAGTTTCATCATAACCACAAACTTCATATATTAAAAAAAAATCTATACAAACTTTACCACCCCGCTTGTTGGGGGATGATTTAAAAAAATGTGAAATATATATCTATAATATCATTGGCTAAGCACATATACCACATTTCATCGCTGTAGCTTAAAAATAATAATCTTCACTTTCCACCCTGTTTAACCCTGTTAAGGGATGATTTTCAAAAATTATAAATCATGTTTTAATTATCTTCTTTTACCAAGTTTTATCATAGCCACGAAACTTCATAAACAAAGATTTTCTATACAAATTTTACCACCCCGCTTAGGCTTGTTAGGGGATGATTTTCAAAAAATGGTGAAATACACATCTATAATTTCATTGGCTTACCACGTACACCACATTTCATCGTTGTAGCTTAAAAATAATAATCGTCACTCTCCACCCTGTTTAACCCTTTTAAGGGATGATTTTAAAAAATGGTAAATCACATTCTAATAATGTATTGTCAGGTATGTACCAAGTTTCATCGCTATAAACATGATTTTTTTATGTAAACTTTACCACCTCGTTTAACCCTGTTAGGGGTTGATTTTTGAAAAATGCTGAAAACTTATTTTTAAACTTGATCAAAATTAATTTATTTACCCTGTTTCTTTACTGTAGCTACAGTGTCGCATTAATAAAAAATCCTACTCCATACAAACTTTACGGCCCTATTTAATTACCTTAGGGGTTGATTTTTGAAAAGTTACTGAAATCATATTTTTATATGCTTATTTTTAGTCAATTTACTAAGTTTCATAACTTTACTAAAAAAACCTACACCATGGAAACTTTGCGACCCCAATAAATGACCTTAGGGGATGAATTTCGCAAAATGCCAAAAATAAGTTCCTATTATTTACATGCTTAATGCTCACACAAAATTTGATAACTACTGGTCAAGAAATAATCACTGTAGCATACATTATAGTTTCTGCATTCCAATCTAAAAATCCACACTAAACCCCCCTTAAGGGTTGATTTTCAAAAAACTGTGATACACGTTTTCTTTTATTTTATTTGCATAGTGTACTGCCAAAGTTTCGTGAACGTGCGACAAAAGAATTTTTTTTCCCCATACATCCTTTATGACCCCATTTGACCCACTTAAAGGTCAAATTTCGAAAAATCCGTTCTTAAATGACGCCTTCACTACTTGTAGAATACGTGGTCCAAATTTCAGGTTTCTACGTTAAGCGGTTTTGACTGTGCGATGATTGTAGAAAAAAACCCTGTTCTTTTATTATATAGATTATTATCCAAGCTTGGCTCGTTTGATATGGCAAACATCTTCTGCAAGGAGCCCCTGTTCCAGCAGTTCAAATATCAATGATCATTATGATCGGTAGTGATACTTACGTAGTAGATCATTTTAATCGGTAGTAATTCTTATTAATCGGTAACTATTTATTAATCGGCAGTTAACTCGTCGATTTCTGCTGCTAGTTAAAGTGGCAAGCGTTGCGTGCCGTCCATTTATGTACAAGTCACGCCAGTACGCCTAGCGCGGCCTTCGAACTATTTAACAGGCGATAGATAACACGGTTAATCTATTCAATTTCAAATATTACTCTTGGTAATTTTGTAGAATACCTTCTGCATTCATTCATACCATTGACTTAACTGGCTCAATGATATTAAAAAAGTATAAGTAGATTGTAAATAAAAATAACGCTCTATGATCCTTGAAGGTTTCATCAAAACCGATTTATCCGTATTGGAGTGTTACGTTAGATATTTTCATAGCATTTCAGATTTGAGATGAACTTCCGCAACGTCGCGCCTAGGGCCTTACTCTGAATAGTAATTAGGTACGATCTTCGTTCTGTCGGCACGAAGTCCGCACGAACGAACGAACGAACGAGCAGGTCGGAGTAGGACCCCAGGGTTCCATTAAATTTCATATTGAAGTCATACCTGAAAAAATCAGAGTACAGTATTTTTTTAACCGACTTCAAAAAGGAGGAGGTTTACAATTCGACGGTATGTTTTTTTTTTTATTTTTTTTATGTGTTTGTTACGCGATTACTCCGCCAATTATGCATTGATTTCGATGATTCTTTTTTTGATTGGTAGGTAATACTTCAAAGGTGGTCCCATATAAATTGTATCGAAATTCATTCAGTAGTTTTTGAAAAAAATAGCAAAAACAAAAAATATAAATTTAATCTTCAAGTCGGTTCTTGTTTTTTTTTTCGTAACCAACTTTCTAAAGGTGGAGGTTTGTATTCGACTGCTTCACTTGCTTCACCCAGGGTTGACTTCCGGTGAGGGAACTCCTCAACGGTGAATAGTACAGACACAACATTTCGTAAATGGATTTAACCATAATAGCCTGTTCTAAATTCCATCATGACATGGCAGATACACCCAGGATTGACTTCTGGCAAGGGAACTCTTCAACAGAGTTATAGGACAGACATGAAATTTTTTTGTACATGCATTTAATTGTGATAGCCCGTTTTAAACTTCGTCATAATGTGGCTTCTAGATCATAAAAGCTATTCTTTAAAAACTTTTTGAATTAATTTAATTAAAACTTGTTTTTCACTAAACAGGGTAAAATAAATTATTTTTCAAAAATAACTAAACCGGCTTCAAAACCACAAATGGCACTCAAAAGTAAAAAATAAATTAATATAATTATCATAAGCGCTACCCACTCATATATTTGAAGTCGGTGCCAGCCAAGTCTAAAAGGTAGTAGATAGATACTACCTACAAGTAGTACTTACTATATACATAGTATTTATCTGCTACCTATTACACTTGGCTGGCACCGACTTCAAATATATGAGTGGGTAGCGCTTATGATAATTATATTAATTTATTTTTTACTTTTGAGTGCCATTTGTGGTTTTGAAGTCGGTTTAGATTTTTTTGAAAAATAATTTATTATCGTTAAAGATCTTGTAAATATCAATCAATCAATCAATCAATCAAAACACTAGACACTTAAATATTCATCATCTTCGTTATCGTTGGCCTCTATGATGTAGTGGTTGGGCAGGTTGGCTCAAATCTCATTTACCACTGAGGTTGCGGGTTCGATTCCAGCGACGGGAAAAATGTTTGTGCTCAGAAAAAAAAGCGCAAGCATTTATTTTATGTCTGGTTGTTGTAGGGCCATGGTCTTCGTAGTTCCTGGTTCCCTACATTCAGGGAATCCTGGTTAGAGCCAGGATCTATGTATGTGATCTTTGGGCGTGTTATTAATTTCAGCCTGTGTCCACCCTCTGCTGGGTATTGGCCCTATATATGTGTATATATATGTATATGTATATGCATGCTAGGCTAAAGGCCCCCTCCCCCTAACGCTTTTGTTCTGTTCATTCCGCATCCATAGATTTCCTTCCCCCTTCACTACTGAACTGAGGTTCCCGCACCAATACTTTATAAATAAAATTATACGTGGATATAAATAAAATTTAACGTGGGTACAAAACAACGAAGGAAAACATCGTGAGAAAATCCATATGTACAAAAACCAAAAAATCCAGGAAAATATTTTTTAAGACCCAAAGATCATGTAACTAGATCTTAATTCCGAACTAGGATTTCCCGTATCTAACGAACCAGGAACTACGATGACAGATGGTGTCAAAACACCACGACACGGATTAAATATTTGCACTTTTTTATAATGTATCATCGGACCATCTGACCGCTGGTCTGCCTACTAGTCTACGCCCGTCTCTCGTCCACTATTCTATAACTTTCTTGTCCCTCTACCGTCCTCTCTTCTAGCCAGATGCCCCGCACATCTCCACTTTAGCCTCGCTATTCGTATATACCCACATCTTCGACCTTTGTATAAAATAATCAAACCTAATGTTACTCCTAGGTTTTCAAGTTCTGACCGCCTAAAGAAGTTCGGTCAGCCGAACAGCGCGGAATACGCGACCAAGGTGGCTCGCTACCGGAAATGGACGGTCCAATCCTTGTACAACCTCACAAGCAAATTGATTGCGTCGCTGAGGGAGCATTGGCCCAACTTTCCCGCTACCATCGCGTGGATTGTACAGCAGATTGTGCATTTGTTGAAGCAACATTCCAGGTAAGAAATGTAGGGGTTTTATTTTGTAGAAAGAGTTTTCTCAGCCGGTTACTTTGTTGAGCTTATTTCAACACATTTATATTAGCTTTAGTTGTATCATAAGAAAGATGAGCTTGTTCTAAATGAGCGACGCATAAATAGAACTAGCTACAGAACTAATCAATTAGGTCCCAATTGAATAATTTTTGTTTTTGCACAGAGATAGTTGGAAGCCGGAATTTATACCTACACCGGATAGTTTCCATGCAAGGAAAAGTAAAACGAACATTTGTTTTAAGTGCATCCCGTTTATTCACAGAACATCAGACCGCGAACTGCACGCCATCTGCACTGAACTAGTTCTGAACTACTTCATCTGTCCCGCCATCGTGAACCCAGAAGCACATGGGGTGGTGGAAGTTCCCGTCTCGTACATAGCGCGGTTCAACCTCATACAGATCGCGCAGATCGTGCAGATGCTGTGCCTTGCCAAGTATCAGGAGGTGAGTAGTTAAACTCTATTGGAACTGTTTTGAACTAGTTCGCCATCGTGAACCCGAAAGCTCATCGTGTAGTGGAAGTGCCACCTCTTCCAGATCGCGCAGATTGTGCAAATGCTGTGCCTTGCCAAGTAACACATAAGGTACTTTTAGGGTTTTATTTAATTGAAATATTATTTTTAATGGCTATATAATCATGGCATCGTTTATCATTCTTTAAAATGCATAAATTACGCGACAGAAGAAAAATTCGTGACCTCTCATTTCTGTATAAACTAATTCACAGCCTAATAGATTGTCCCTCAATTCTAGACGACATTTCCCTAAACGTTCCTTACAACTATCCGCGTCAGAGTCTCAAAGGTTTTTCATGTTCCGACTGCTAGAACAAACATGGCACATAACTCTCCTCTTCTGCGATTATGTCGTTCGTATAACGAAATCATTGCATCCGTGAGTGACGTTGATATCTTTCACGGCTCATTCAATGTGTTTAGGCAGAAACTAGTCATTTCTCTTGGAAACAGGAAGACTGAATAATATTCTGGCGCTTCTATAGTATACTTATTTTTATCATCTTATTTGATTTATTGTATTTATAATTAACCTTGTATGTATGTTTGTATCCATAACAATCAATTTTAATTATGATAGCTAATATGGCTACCACTTATTCATGTTGAATGTTGTAAACACCTGTAAATGGTATACATATCAGAATGTACTTAGCTATATTACCTAGCTATATTAACATAATTTAGTTAATATGTATACCTTTGGTGTTTCTTATAATAAATAAATATACATTATGGTTAATTTTAAACACATTATTAATAATAATTTACGGGTGACGCTCACGTTTAAATTGGAGTAGTCCAATTATAGTTTCAACCATATCAGGTAGTCTTTTTAAGGCGAGTGCGGAACGCTCGCGAACGCGTCGCGCCTCGCTACTCCAATTTAAACGTGAGTTTTACCCGTAAATGATTATTAATAATTTGAAACACTTTCTGACAAGTTGTCCGATCTCATATTAATGAACGACCGTCTCCGTCCCCAGATGGAGCCGAAAGTGCGCGACCTGTACACGAAGTTCGAGCGCTCGTGCGTGTGGTCGCTCGTGGAGGCGGTGTGCGCGGAGGCGGCCGCGCCGGCGCCGCCCGCGCCCGCGCCGCCGCCCGACCAGCCGCTGCGCACTGACGCGCAGCTGCGCACCACCGTCGCGCTGTACACTGCGCACGACGCGCAATCACTGGTAAAAACAAACCGGCCAAGTGCGAGTCCGACTCGCGCACGAAGGGTTCCGTACCATTATAAAAACGGCAAAAAAAAATCACGTTTGTTATATGGAATAAATATTTATTTTATTCTGTTTTTTAGTATTTGTTGTTATAGCGGCAACAGAAGTACTGATCTGTGAAAATTTCAACTGTCTAACTATCACGGTTCATGAGATACAGCCTGGTGACAGACGGACAGACAGACAGACGGACGGATGGATAGCGGAGTCTTAGTAATAGGGTCCCGTTTTACCCTTTGGGCACGGAACCCTAAACACAAAACTTACTCATGGACAAGCGAATTTCAGTAAACTAAAATTTAACAATCCCCTGACACAAAAAACCTATAAAATCACTGAATACTAAGGGACAGAAGCATCACTCCGCAAAGAAATTTAAGCAAATAGTGACTCTTGCTATGACGCAATAAAATTTAATTCAGCTCGCGTAGCGCTGCATATCTACCAGTCATATTGACCTACAGAGCGCCTCTCTTTCTATCGCATAGCTCTTATCTCTTCTGACGCGGCACGTGTAACAACGCGCGACCCGCCGTCGGTGTCCGGCTATGTACTTGTAGCTTCGTACCTACAGTGCGGAGTGCGCTAGGCCTGATAAAATGATAAAATACGGCTGAACCGATTCTGATAAAACATTTCTAAAAACCACCCCTAGGAAACCTGCTTTCGAATAATAAAAGCGCATCCAAATCGGTTCACCCGTTTAAGAGCTACGGTGCCACAGACAGACACACACACTGGTCAACCTACCTCCTTTTCGCCTCGGGGTTAAAAACCAAACTTACTTAAAAAAGACTGCCCTGATCTACTAGCGATATTACAATTTAATATACCACGAGTTAGAAGCCATCTCGTCGTTTGTTACCTCCTTTTTAACCGACTTACGAAAAAGAAGAAGGTACTCTGTTCGATTGTATTTTTTTTATGTATGTTACCTCAGAGCTCCGTCATTTATGAACCGATTTGGAAAATTATTCTTACGTTGGGTTCAGTATAGCTACGAAATGGTCCCATATAAATTTCATCGATATATGTCCTTGGACTTCGAAGATACATTGACGTCGGTTTTTGTTTTTTTCTAAAAATAATTATTTTAGTATAAGATGGTTACTAATAAACTTATTTTCTTTCTTTCTTTCTTTCTTTCTAATAGTGCTATCTGAGCGTACCTAAGCTCCTCATTTGTTTGTCAGATAACGTTCCTGCGCCGCATCTCGTCGAAGTTGAACAATAACACGCCGAGCTTGACGGAGGGTCAGCCCGGCACGGCGGGGCCGCTCGCGGATGCCGGCGGGTTTAGGTAATACTTATATTAAGAGAGATATTTATTTCTGCTGCGACCAGGTCGTTCACCTGATTATAAGCGCCACGCCTACCCGTAACAATTGCAGCACCATACAAAGTTCTCATTCGAAATCATCCGCGACCCTGCACTGTGCTCGTCACCCTTAGACAATAGCTAATAATTCTCATAATGCCTAATATGTTTGGCTACAATCCCCTTCACAGTAATGGTTGCGCACTACGGCTCTATACCTTAAAGCATTTGGAACAGATTCTTTAATTTTAATAAACTAAAATTTTAAGAACCCCCGACACTAAAAACCTATAAAAGTAAAAAACGGCCAGACCGACTTTGATAAGACATGTCTAAGAACCACCGCAATAAAACCCTGCTTTCAAAAAAGGAAACTAAATCCAAATCGGTTCACCCGTTTAAGAGCTACGGTGCCACAGACGGACACACAGTGGTCAAACTTAAAAAATACCTTCTTTTTGCGTCGGAGGTTAAAAAATGCTCTATCTTTTTTCGCGTCTTTGTTTATTCACATACTATGTAAACTACTGTATTTGGTGCGTTTTAGCTTTTTATAATAAATAATAAATACTCCCAACGATCACATAGATCCTGGTCTCTAACTAGGACTCCCTGTATCAATGGAACCAGGAACTACGAGGACCAAGCTCCCACAACACCCAGACACGAAACAAATAATAATTGCTGCGCCCAACAGGGTCCATGATGAACTTTATTTTTATCTTACCTATCATCTAATTACATTATGGATTGCAATAAATAATTGAATTGAATTGAATTGAAATACTTGCGCTTTTTTCTGTGCACAAACATTTGTCCCGTCGTAAATCAAACCCGCAACCTCAGTGGTGTATGAGATATGACCCAGCCTGCCCAACCACTACACTACAGAGGCTGACACACTGAGTTAGCCGCAACATACAGGGAGCCTACTCCGAGTTGCTCTCCTTCATTCGTTCGCACTAAAAGAGACACTCTTATGCTTGTTCCATAAAGCTGTCCCCTTCATCCGACGGATCGAAGATTGTACACATCACGATATTTATTCTTTTAAATAACCGCTAAAATTAGTATTCTAGTAATTATACCTACTTGTTTAAAAAAAAAAAGAAACAGAAAAATGTAATAATAATAGTTAAGAACAAATGATTAAATGCACTGCTTGAATCCTATGTTTTAAGTTTCCTTAGACTTAAGTACCTAGTTAATGCATGCTCACTGTTTTAAATTTATAAGTTTAAAATAAGTTCTCTTTATAAGCGAAATTGTAATTTTCTTAAAGAGAATAAATGTTCTTTAAACCGAAATATTGTAGTAGCAGCGAATCGAGCAGCGAAGACTCGTCGAGCAGCGAAGCGTGCGCGGCGCGGCTCGCGGCCGTGCTGCAGACCGTCGAGCCCAACTACAGGGCCCGCCTGCACGACTTGCTCAAGAAAATGCCAGACTTCACCAAGTACAAGTATGTATACATTTCAAAATTTTGGCATCTTCAGGATAGGTAATCACTTTCCATCAGGTGAGACTGCGGTCAAATGCTACCTATTATATTATTTTTGTAATCTAAACTATACTGTCCCACTGCTGAGCAAAGGTCAGGACCCCCCCCCCCCTGTCAGATATATCCTTTCATCAACATCCTCTCATTCTCATCAGATATAGCCTATCAGGTAATAAAAAAAATTCCTTAGCAGTGATAGAGCTTTGTTTTAAGGAAACATTGAGCGAATTTTGGAAAAATACAAATTGCATTTTTGGATTTTTGAATAACTGTAAGCCTGAAAAATGAAGTTTATCAAAAATTAACACTTGGGGTTAAACAATCCTATTTTTCCATCAGGAATGTTTTCCCCAAAGTAACCCGTCATATCAAATTGTAAATAGTTAAGAAAATTAAAAAAATACCATTTCATATTTATAATGAATAATGTTTCGACTCACCGAATCGACTAAATCTTAATACAGTGTGTCAGAAGGTCGTAAACTTTATGCATTTTCTTCTACTCCGAAATGTACTATATAAACTTCAATAAAGCTTTTTTTTTTAATGTAACTGGATGACGAGACGAGCTGGTCGTTTGCCTGATGGTAAGCAATACGCCAGCCCATAACAATAACAGCGCCACCCAGAACTTTGTTTTGCGCAATCCTGCGTGACGCTGCACTGCGCTCGTCACCCTAAGACAATGAGCTGTTGAGTCTCATAATGCCCAGTAATTTCGCTGGCTACAATGCAAGCTTTTAAAAATCTGTAATCCATATCGTTCTAGGCCGTCGCCACCACCGGAAAACAAAGAGAATATCCTGGAGAACGGGCATGCAACCAAGAAAAGCATTCTAGCTAAGGTGCCTAAACCACGGCTGCCGCGATCCGCCAGCTCCAACTCGTCTCTAGCGCTCTCAGTGGAAGACAAGCCCTTAAATGGCAACGCTGATAAGGAAGATAGCACTTTGGAGCATTTGGAGGTGCTGGTCATTAAGTTGGCTAATGCGGAAGAGCATGATTATGTTGGTAAGTTATTTAAACCTTAAAGTTAAGTGCAGATTTTGCACGCTCGCTCTAAAACGGTGAAGGAAAACATCGTGATGAAACCCGCTTACGCGCTTTGGAGTGGTAGGCTCTGGCCGTGGTTGTAATACCACCCACCGAACAAAGCCATGCCGCAAAGCGACCTAGTCGTGTTCCGGGATGTTGTTCGGTGAACCATAGTGGAGACGGGTCTGAGCAGCCGGTCAACTGCCGTCTCTCTCTAGATCTTTGTGCTCCATCTTAGGCCACATCATCGCTTCACGACGCGAGATATTGGCCAAACATAGATCTATTAAGCGTAAAAAAAACCTTGTTGTAAAGGCTGCCAGAACAAAGCGTTTCGCTTCAACTTTCATAATGCGAACAGCTAAGGAATGGAACACCTTACCAGAGTTTCCCGATACTTATAATCTAGGTGTCTTCAAGTCCAGAGTGAATCGGTATCTTCTAGGCAAGCATGATCCATCGTCGACCGCGTCATCACTCTCCATCAGGTGAGACAGCGGTCAAATGATTGCCTATCAGGTAATAAAAAAAGGCGGTTGAAGATGGAATTGATAGTCCGCTTGTAAGATCTTGACGCTTTCCATTGCATCACTAAAATAGCTCAACAAATTTCGGTGGGATTTTCACTGAGATATAGCTAATAGTTCCCACTATAAACTAAAGTGACAATGTGCGATAACTCGTGCAGAGCTGTGTGACAGACCGAGTACAAATAATTGTTCGCAACAAAGACACTTGTAAAAGCAATTTTTTATCATGTTTTTATTAACTCGCTTTCTTGTTTGTCTGTCTGTTTGTTTGTCTTTTCGGTACATATTCTGCATTCGTTTTTAAACTAACTTCCCGGAGGCTAGAGAGAGCTAGTGAAACTTACTCGTGGTAGGTCGCTCGTATGCGGGAGGCCATCTGGGTAGGTACCACAGCTTTGCCAGTTATTCTGCCGCTAAGCAGTAGTGCGCAAGTAGTGTACTGTTCTCCGGTTTAAAGGGCATTGTAGCCAGTAAAATTACTGGGCATTTATGAGACTTAATATCTGATGTGTCGGGGTGATGAGCGCAATGCAGTGCTACGCAGTGCTTTTTATGGTATTAAAAGTTCTGGGTGGCACTACAAGTGTTATGGGTAGGCTTGGCTTATCATCAGGCGAACGACGTGCTCGTCTCATCACTCAATAAAAAAATGCAATAAGCAATAATGCATTAATAACATTATTAGCACAACACACACACACACGCCCACACACACATACACACAGGAATGGAACTCATTGCCGTCTTCTCTGTTTCCTGATAACTACAATCTGGATATCTTCAAGGCCAGAGTGAATAGGTATCTTCTAGATCTACGTGCTCCATTTTCGGCCACATCGTCGCTTAACATCAGGCGAGATGGTGGCCAAACGTAGACCTATTTTTTGTAAAAAAGACATGTTGTTTTCGTGGTGCAGGTCTAGTCCCGGAGTCGAAAGTGCTGGAGTGCTACTACGGCGGTTCGGAAGCGGGTGACGCCGACGACACGGGGTCTGCGCTGGCGGTGGCCGGCCCCGGCGCTCCGGTGCAGAAGAGGACTAGGTATTTAACTTACAAATGTTGTAAATCTTCCATTTTATGTATATCTTAGTAACTATACTACACTGCTATATACTATACTACTATATACTAGCACTGGTAGAGTCAGTTTTCGCATTTCTTTTCTGCACCAGGACTTCAATTTGATATAGGAAAGAAATGATCAAAATCGTTTCAGCCGCTTTTTACTTTTTACTGGTTTTTTGTGTCGCGGGTTTTTGTAATTGTAGTTTACTTATGTAAGTGACAAATATCTGCGTGCGGATTATTAAGTTTCTTTTTTTGTCAGGTTCTCTGTATCCCACGACGAAGTATCTCTCGGCAACACGTCCGACAATCTAGAGGCGGTGTCGGAGGCGGCGTCCAACCACAGTGTCACCTCCAGCCTCGAGCTCGAGACCGAGGACCAGAACGACAACCTCTCCGACATGGTAACTATACACTCCACCAGGTTACTACGACGAAGTATCTCTGTAACACGTCCGACAACCCAAAGGCGGTGTCCAACCCCAACAACTTCTCCGACATGGTAACTATACACTCCACCAGGTTATTGCGATGAAGTGTCGCTCTGCAACACATCCGACAACCTAAAGGCGGTGTCGGAGGCGGCGTCCAACCACGACAACCTCTCCGATATGATAACTATACACTCCAGCAAGTTACTACGACGAAGTATCACTCTGCAACACGTCCGCCAACCTAAAGGCGGTGTCGGAGGCGGCGTCGAACCTCGACAACCTCTCCGACATGGTAACTAAGTGTACACTTCACCAGGTTGCAACATTTAGGTATAACCTTCTTTGGGAAACTTAAAAAGAACGCAAGAACTTCTGGCCATTCTATCTCTCACTCAGTATAATCAGGTAAGGTCTAGAAGTCCAGATCAAACAGATATCTTCTAGGCAAGCATGTTAAATATTTGGCCGCATCGTCACTTCACTATTAATTAATTAATTATAGATAATAAGAAGTGCCAGTTAAACAATATTATATTAAATCTAACATGCAAAATTGGATAATGTACGTATTGTTGGATCTGTGTGACCCTAGGTCTCACGGTAGGATACTCTGTGTTCAGTATTGTGTGACAATATAAAAGCAAACAAAACGATAAACAAAACCAACAAATTACTTAAATAATAAGCTAGCCCAAGCAATTCCACTTAGAAATAAACTTAATTCCACACTAATATGTACCACCTCTCAATACAAACATGTGTATAAAGTTGAAAACTTGTATTTAGAAATCCCATTGCTAAAGATGTAAGAATGGAGTCTGGAAGTTCCAATACAACCTTTCCACTTGTTGCAGGTATCCGCAAATGTGAGCGGGCGCGGCAGCCCTAACATCTCAGGGCGGGAGACGCCCTCCTCACAAGTCACGGACGGTGACCCTGCGGGAGATGCGCCGCCTAGGAGGTAAACTTCCGTTCCACCCTAAGTTCTAAACTTTTTTCTTGTTTTTGTTTTCCACACCATGTAAGCTTTCTTACTTTCTTTTGTTTTCCACTCCATGTAAGGTTCCTTCTTTCCTTTTGTTTCCACACCTTGTAAGGTTCCTTCTTTCCTTTTGTTTTCCACACCTTGTAACGTTCCTTTTTGCTTATGCTTTCCACACCTTGTAAGGTTCCTTCTTTCCTTACGTTTTCCACACCATGTAAGGTTGCTTCTTTCCTTTTGTTTTCCACATCATGTAAAGTTCTTTTATTCCTTCCTTTCGTCTTTGTTTTCCATTCGATGTTTCTTTACAAGAATGGATCCTTATTAGCAACAACGTCGATAGGGTGTAACTATTTTTGTAAATAATAGTAATGTTTTCATCATGAATTTTCATTTTCGCCGTAATCGAGATCAAGATTATTTTGACCATATTTATCTATTTCTTAGATCTCTGGCTTCCCAACCTTTTGGACAGAGGCATCTAGGTGAAGTGGTCTCTCTAAATGAGTTTAACTTCTAATTGTTCCGTCGCAAGATGTGTCCCATGTTGACGTCATGACTGTATTGTCTTCCAGATTGCCGCAAAACGTCCCAATCCCTCAAGTCGGCAGCGCGCAAGCGAAACTACTCAAACAGGCGAGAAATGAAATCGAAGACAAATTCTGCAAATTTGAGATCAAGGTACAAGTTGTAAAACTATGTTACTTTTGTAAGCATATTAATACGAATTTGAGCTTTTTTTGAGCGAGTGTGGCTCAGTGGGAGCATGTGCGACTTTCGATCCGACGCACCCGAGCTCGAATCCCGCTGGCGCCGCACCACTGACTTTCTGAAGTTATGTGCGGATTTAAACACTCGCTCTAAAAACGGTGAAGGAAAACATCGTGAGGAAACCGGCATGTCCAAGAATTTATCACAAAAATTCAAGGAATGACACCCGCACTGTGCCATCGTGGTGGATTATTACCCATACTCTCTCTAGGAGGGAAGGCCCGAGTCCCAGCAGTGGGAACTTGATGGGCTGATGACGACGATGAGAGCTTTTTTAAATATAGTATTGTATTGTTTGTCAAAAATAGACGTTTTAAAAATATCAAAAACTAGCGCCTCGCCGTTTCCCGGCATAAACATTTAATTTTGATGCCAGTTAATCCAGGGTATAAACTACTAGCTGCGCCCTGCGGTTTCACCCGCGGTTTCCCGGGATAAAAAGTAGCCTATGTGTTAATCCAGGGTATAAGCTATCTCCATACCAAATTTCATCAAAATCCATTCAGTAGTTTTTGCGTGAAAGAATAACAAAGGTACATCCATTCTTACAAACTTTCGCGTTTATAAAATTAAAGGATCTACCTTCCGAATTTCACTCAAACCCGTTACGCCGTTACAGCTTGAAGAAGTAACAAACACACTCACACATTCACAGACTTTCGTTACTTCCTACTTAATAATATTATAAACGCGAAAGTTTGTAAGAATGTATGTATGTATGTATGTTTGTTACTCTTTCACGCAAAAACTACCGAACCGATTTTAATGAAATTTGGTATGTAGATACTTTAGGACTTGGAATAGCACATAGGTTACTTTTTATCCCGGGGAACCGCGGGTGGAACTGCGGGGCGCAGCTAGTTTATAATATTAGTGTATACGTGCTTCTAGTAAATATTAAATAGTGTTAGTTGGATGTCGAATGAAAGCGTATTTCTTGGAAACTCTTTATGATGTAAAAATCAAAAAATACAGTACATCAGCTTTTATCCTAAAAGCCGCCATCTTGTGTAGTGAAGTTCCTCGAGGAGTCCTTAGTTAGGTTGCGTTCGGTAAAACGGCCGAACGCGCGCGTTACAATAGTATTGTTTTTGGTTCTAGAAGCTACTAGAAGGCGACGAAACTATTAGCATAATGTCCGATACTTGGAGTACGGACGTACTAGCATCAGATTCTGAGACCATCGGGGATTCCTGCGATCAGACACAAGTGGCGGCTAATCAAGGTAGGTAACTAAACTAAGTTACACGAACAATTAAATTCCCTTTAAACCTCAATATATCAGTTGTTTTTAGCAGCCACCCTCCCATGTTTATTCTGCCGTCTAATAGTATTGTGCATACATTGTTTCGGTTGATATGTCACTATCGCCAGCCAATGGGCGATGAACGCAGTGAAATGCTGCGCAGGGTTTCAAAATTGAAAATTCTCTGTGGCACCAAAGGTTACATGCAAGCGTGGCGCTTACTATCATGAGCACGATCGTTTGTCTAGTTAGGCCGTTTCTTTATTGGGCCTATACGACAGCGACACACGACACTTTTGTCGATGACTTACCGATGTTGTTACTGCGTATACATATTTTTTTTTACGGTATGCGACTCTATTTGGAACAAAGACTTTATTAAGTAAAAACATTTTAATTAAACTTTTTCTGAATCTGTTTATAACCACAGAATAGATGCTATGAATAATAATAGGTACTATGTATAACTCAGTTAAGTCGTACGTACTGCGTTTATAGAAAGCGACAGACATTTCGTACAACATAATTTCGACGCGACACAAAAATAATGTTGGAATGCGATATACGCAAGCATTATTGTGTTCCGGTTTGAAGGGCATTGTAGCCAGCGAAATTACTGGGCATTATGAGACTCAACAGCTAATAGTCTCAGGGTGACGAGCGCAGTGCAGCGCCGCGCAGGATTTTGCAAAACAAAGTTCTGGGTGCTGCTGTTATTGTATGTTCTGGCGTATTGCTTACCATCAGGCAAACGACAAGCTCGTCTCGTAATTAAGTTTCAAAAAAAAATGTCGAAGGCACGCCGAATCCTGTCGTGTCGCTGTCGTGTCGAGCTAATGGGAAGCGGACTCACTTGATTGATATTGTATTAGGTGGCAGTACGAGTAACCATCAAGTGCCGGACGCGTCCGAGACGGCGAGCGAGTCCGCCTGGAGCATGGATGTACTCGCCTCGGATAGCGACAGGAACACTGAGGTAACTAGCAAAACGACAAACACGTGCGACTGACTTTTTTCTTTCATCTACGTAATATTGTGGTACGGTGGTACTCATTGTAATAATTGACTTTCATAAGTAAAGAAAGAAAGTTTTTTTTTTAATTATTATTATTTATAGGCTTGCGTTTGGCCGATGCCGTCGAAGATGTAGCACACTCGCTTAGAAGAAACCTGTTCACTCTCGTCTTAAAGGCACCTTCGTCTTATTCAAGATATCACACAACATTACACTGAACATACTAAAGTAAGGGCAAAACAAAAACAATAAATACAACACAGTGAAATGTTGCGCGATGTCAGAAAGTGCGTATATGACAACAAAATTGGATAAAGAACTTTAGAACTTTGAACTTGAACTTTTGTGGTACCTTTGGCTTGGACTTTCTTGTATTTGTATACAAATACAAGGTTGACTCAAATTTCACCGAGGTTGCGGGTTCGTTTCCCGCGACGGGATGTTTGTGCACAGGAAAAAAACACTTATATACTTGTTCTATGTCTGGGTGTTGTGGAACCTTGGTTGTTGTGGAATCCTCTTAGTTTCTGGGCCCTAATTCACTATGACAACTTGGCGATTCCTTGCTTCAAGGAAACGTCGATTCCTTCATTAATAAACGACATCTGCGAAATTTGTATTCTCTATGACGTGTCGTATATATGAATACTTGAATGCGTCATAGAGATGTCGTTTATTAATGAAGGAGTCGACGTGATTTCGAAGCAAGGAATCGACGTGATTTCGAAGCAAGGAATCGACGTGATTTCGAAGCAAGGAATCGACGTGATTTCGAAGCAAGGAATCGACGTGATTTCGCCAAGTTGTCATAGTGAATTGGGCCCAGGTTTCGTAGATACAGGGAATCCTAGGTAGGGGCCGAGATCTATGCATGTGATGGTTGGGCATAAAAAAGGTACGTCTTTTGATGATGTCATCAACGTCATCGATTTTTTTTTGTGACGAATTTCAGTCTATAGACAATACTATAGTGTTTGTACATTGTAGGTAGACACAGACGACTGCGTTTCGGTGGCGGCTCGTTCGGACACGTCGTGGCCGCGACGGCCTTCGCAACAAGAGGACTTTCCTCCAGTCAGGCAACCTACACAGGTCAGTAAAACAATAAAAAACATACACAATAGGGAATATGCATGCGTTGTCGAAAAGTCTGAAAATTACTTTTTACTATAGATTACTCCTGTAAACATTTAGTAGTGATATAATTATTATTTTTAATTGTGTAGTTTTTTTTGTATTTCAATGTTTTTTTTTCTTATTTTTGGAGAAACGGAACGTAATGGCAAAACGTGCAACCACGTTTTGACGTCACGCGCCTCGCTGTTTAATGGTCAATTGTTGACATAGAGCCCGCCCTATTGGTAAATTATTGACACACAGACACATGTAGCATAGATGGACCAATGAAGAAAATCCTAGGTCCCCACATTTTGACGTCTCAAGCAAATGGCGCGATTATGTTGATATAAATTGATTCAAATTTTCATTTAATTATTTTATTGACGAATGATGCCGTAAAGTTTTTAAACATATTTTTTCATTAATAGTATTCAATAATAAATCGATTCATGGATTAAAAAAATACATGCATACACCCTATTGTATTATTTTTCTTCAAAAGTAAGAACCACCCGGACAAATGATAACATTCTTATTTACTAATCTGTCCAAAGCCTGGTACTAAAATGTCGTCTGGTACTGTTGTTTAAATTAATTTACTTTTCGTTACAGAATGGCAACGTGAGAAGACCCGACTTAGGCAGCCCGAGGCATACGTCGAGGCCTAACTTACCTAACAGGTATAAAAAACAAGCAAACTGTGAATTAGGGTCTTATTCTTATTCTATGATAAGTCCTGCACTGACGACCCGCATGGGGTGTATTGTGCATCTACCCAAGCCATCCCAACTCTTTAAAGTGACGGAGTGCGGCTTTGGGGCGCTGGCATGGCTGCTCCAGTGTTGAAGTTTATTGTAGGGAAGATGATGGTGATAATGAAGGTGATGATATGTGAATTAGGAACAAAATTTAAAAAAATGTTTGATTCATAAAATGATAAATTGAAAACTATAGCTCATATGGCTTGGCTATTGGCTACGTTCTGTTACACAGACGTGCGCTCTATGTGACGCAATAGGATTCATATTAGGTACAGATAGCGGCATAAGTAGTGGACATTTATGAATCTTTTTTTTTTCAATCAATCAATCATTTTATTGCAAATACAAATCGTGTAGTACAATCGATTCTATGAGCTCTGAATCCCACACTAGGACAACTCCTGTGTCGTAGGGTGAGTCTCTTTCATTCAGTATAGCTGTTTACAAAGCGAAACAAATATAGGTTAGATTTATTAATCAGTGTACTGAATGTGATAAGTGGTAGCAATATAAGTTATTTAATCATATATTATAAGCTAATCTAAATTAACTCATGATGGGGGTAGGTATCGAAAAAGTAAGAGAAACGCACTGACATGGATCACTTGCCTACCTACCGCGACCGGTGCCGAATGGGAGCCGTGTGTGTGTGTGGGTGCGTTTATTGTGTCAGTAGTTAAGTTGAGTGATTAAATTTTTGCGTCGCTTGGTGTCGAAACCTTTGGTCCATGGGTCCGGGCACCAAACATTTATATAAAAAAAATTGGATAGGGTTTACCAAGTCAGTCTTTGATTGACTACAACTTCAATGTTTGGCTGTTTACTCTGAATGTTGTATTTAAAAGCGTGTAAACATGCTGTGTGAATAGGAAAATAGCAAAAAAATAGTTTATTTCCGGTGTTATTATCAATCGAACGATACCAAATGGTGCTCACTTATGTCGCTGACCGTACGAGTCAATTAAAAAACAAATGCTCTATTGTAGAATAGAATAGGATAACTATTTATTATACCATCAAAATACAGAAATAATTAAAAAGTAAAATAACAAGTAACTTAATAATAGTGTCACAATGGGCGGTCAAAGCGATCTCTTCCAGACAACCCGCAAGTTAATGTAGACAAAAATATATAAGTACGGTATTGTACATCAAACAAAGTAATAAATAGGTACGTTTTGTACAGTTTCAATGCCTTTAAAATTGCCAGAATACTTGATACCTATGTACTTACCTATTACAATAGGGGATCGGACAGCAATCGAGAAAAAATCTTCAATGTAGTTAGAACGAATGTTCGTCGAACCAGAAAGATCATTCAATCAATATTTTTGTGAAATAATAATGATTTATATTTTTAAATCAATCAATAATTCTGTCATTTTTAATCTGTTTTTCATCTTTAAACATTATATTTAAACATAGTTTTAGGTTATTTTAGAGCGTTATTTAATAAAAATAGTATTTCTCATGGCTATATATATTCATTGTAGTTAATTTAAAACACTTTCTGATAAGTTGTCCGATCCCCTATTATAAAATTAATTAAACGACACAATATCTTAAGATTATCTGACATGTAACTATGGAGCTATAAATAAATTATGTGTATTTGTATGAAAACAACTTACAAACTAAAGTACAATGGGCGGACTTATCGCTAAGAGCGAGTCGTTATGTTTGTTTCCGCCGCTTCAGGTCCGGCGGCGGGGGCGGCGGCGCCGGCGGGTACCTGACGGCGACGGCGGCGCTGTCCCGCGGCGGCGAGCTGGACCTGTCGGCGCAGTCGCCGGCGCACGTCAACGCACAGTACCCCATCGAGAACAGGAAGAGCATACTTGTCAACGGATACCCGGTAAGTATATCCGCCGATCATACACCAAAGGCCTTATATACACGGTAAACAAAGTTAAACAATGTTAAACATTAGATTTTAAATAATTAGGAAGAAGAAATATGATACTGCTCGGGCAGGGATCGAACCTGCGTCTTCGGAACGCCGTCCCGACGCCTTAACCACTGGGCCACCGAGCCCGATTGCTACGAGGTGGTCCCATATAAATTTGACCTTGACCTTGGTTCGGTTTTTTTGTTTGATAAAACGTATACTTGTTCTATACAAAATCGGGTGTGTTGGTGTCGTATCGTCCAATGTGGATCTGCCGTTATCTGGCAATTTCATCTATCCAGCTATTTTTGATCACGTAACAAACGAGACTATTTGTTTAGCTACAGATCACGAAAGTAATATTCTATTATATCTCGCCCAGGTGATGACTTGCTACGCGACGTCAGCGCCCGAGAGCCCCAGCATCTCTGCGCCGGCGCCGTTACCCAACGATGTGTTCGATTTCGTACCGCAGAACAGGTAAGAATCATCATAGGCATGTTCCATCTATAGAGATGATTTAATCAGCGTCCGGAGTAACAATGATTGAACGGCACTTCCGCTCATGACTCAAAAGGCCGACACGGGAATAACAGATGTGGGGGGAACTGATGTGGGGTTGTTAATCCGATCGTGTCTTTTTACACAGGTGTGAATATTCACGTACTTACTGGCCTGGTTTATGTAATGCAACTGTCACTTTAAAATATATTATAAACCCCGTTACATTTACTATATATCCTATACTAACTGCGCCCGGTTTCACCTGCGGTTGCAGAATAAAAAGTGATGTGTTAATCCAGGGTATAAACTATCTCCATTCCGAATTTCATTAAAATCCTTTAAGCTGTTACAGCTTGAAGAGGGAACAAACTCGCATACATACAAACTTTCGCATTTATAATATCAGTGTGATTATCGAACAACAAACAAAAGTAGATGTCAGGAACCATCTGAACCTATTATAAATCTTACTGTGAAAGTTTCATAAAAGAACACCGTAACACCATATCGTCGGTGAGCAAGCAACACCGCGCAAGTCGAAATTTGGCTAATATGTCTTACAAAATGCCGTTGGATGCAGTTGTTCCTGTAAAATAGCGGAATATTACTTGCGCGGTCTTGTTTTCTCACCGACGATATAGTAAATGTATGAAAGAACGAAAGAAAGTTCTTTCTTTCTTTCTTTCATATAGTTAATGTATCGTTTGCCCACAGGCAAGACGCCCCAGAGAGCGAGCAAACCGAATCAACCCTCGACGCGAACAGCCAATCAGACGCCACCTCGCAGTGGGTGGACGACAGCTTCCCCCCGCCGCACCGCGCCCCGCACCGCGCCTATCCCCCCTACAACCTCCCCTCCACCAGCAAAAACTACGACGATAACGACATGGACCGCTCGCTCAACTCCAGCGAGAGTTCCTTCAACGCCATGTCTGCATCTCAATACGACAGGCGATTCGATTCCGGAATCGATACGGAACGCCCCGAGGAGAACCGCTCGACCATCACCGATCTCATGACTCGGATGAGTTCGGCGACGATTTCCACATCGAATTTGGTCAACAATATCACGTCTCGAATAGTGAAATCGGAGATACGGACGAGCATCGTCAGTATTAGTTCGTCTCGGATCGAGAAGAAGCGAGACGGCAATAGCAATATGTCTCTCAGTACGCTGTCGGTGAATAGTGCGGAGACGTCGGTTTCAGATAAGAGTTCGAGTCAGGATGTCAACTCGGAGAATGTCACGGAGCGACGCGTGAGCCCGCCGCCAGTGAAAGTGGCATCCACCGGCGCGATTCCAAAGAGTATCAGCTTTGATGCAACCGCTGAGAAGTCGCAAAGGTCAGCTTTCTATCTTTGCCCCGTCCCTCAATTATATCTACAGGGTTGTCAATTCCAACTTATCGCTAATGCCTAGTTGTAGATGTCCAAACGACCACCTCTTTCTCATCTGATGAGATCAGCAGGGCGATCACATAAGTCTGTTGCGAACATCGCATGTTGCGGACTAACATGCAGTAGAAATTTATTTCAATCGATAAAATGCGATCATGTAACTTTTTATGTCTCGATTTTAATGTGCTCCTATCGATTACCCGACAAATTTACAAAGCGAGATTGTGCTATGAATCGTTATGTATACGCCCAATCTCTTCAATTTTACTGTGTAATACGGCTCTTGTCTATGGTTTATATATCGATATAAACTTTGTTTGTCAAAACTTATTTTTATTTCATTTGAGCTTTCGTTTACACAAACGCGTTACGTGATCGCAAAACCATCATCGAATCTGGTTTCTTATTAAAATTTATTGAAATAAAGACATAATAAACATAACAATACATGATTGCCCTACAGTTCGTTTGACAATAACCAATGACTATTAAACGACCTGTCGATGCCTTTGTAGTCTATTTGGAAGCATTTTACATGAACCGATAAGCCAGAGGGGTGTAGGTTTAAATTTTACCGAAGATTTTCACTTCTGTATAAATGTAAAGTTAAGAATGTTTTTAGCAAGCCTACACTTATTACACTGGAACACCTTGCCAGCGACTTTGTTTCCCGATTCTTATAATTTCGGTATCTTCAAGTGCCGAGTGAATGGGTATTTTCTAGGCAAGCATGATCCATCATCGATCGCGTCGTCACTTTCTGTCAGGGCCCCAATTCACTATGACAACTTGGCGAAATCACTTCGATTCCTTCATTAATAAACGACATCTCTATGACGCATTCATATATTCATACATATGACGCGTCATAGAGAATACAAATTTCGCAGATGTCGTTTATTAATGAAGGAATCGACGTTTCCTTGAAGCAAGTAATCGCCAAGTTATCATAGTGAATTAAGGCCCAGATGAGACTGCGGTCAAATGCTTGCCCATTCGGCAATAAAAAAGAGATTGGTCTGAGGTCATATACGTTTCCAGACGGCGTATAGGCGAGGACGGCTTGGTGGGTAACCTGGATGAATTGAAGAACAACGTGCGGCGCTCCGGCGGGAACCTGCTGCATAAGATCAAAATGTTCCGGCAGAAGGGACGCCATCATCAGCAGAATGGTGAGGAACAATTATTTTGATGTCGGAGAAAAGAGAGTTCATGCATTATCATTAAAACGCATTATCATTCACACGTTTGCAGGAGGCTGTCTGGGTGGGTACCACCACTTTGCGATTTATTCCGCCGCCAAGCAGTAGTGCGCAAGCATTGTTGTGTTCCGGTTTGCAGGGCATTGTTGCCAGCGAAATTACTGGGCATAATGAGACTTAATATTTGCTGTCTCAAAGTACTGGGTTGCACTGCAATTGTTATGGCAGGCATGGCCCTTACCATCAGGCGAACGCCTTGCTCTCTATCTCCTGGTGGCTGCTCCGCTAGTCGGTGCGCCTCTGTACGAAAGTTTATTGATTTATCAATGTCCTGACAAGTGCGTAACGCACATACAGTTGTGCGTAAGGCTATTATTATTATTTCAATTTGTTGCGCTTTAGTGGAGATTTATCAATTCTTTTAACCTACGTATTTGTCCTCCTTAGAAGTAAAGCTACCGGAAGTAGAAGCGTTAAGTGAGGACGGTTGCCGCGCGGACGGTGGAAGCACAGAGAGTTCTGAAGAGATCCTCGCCAAGTACCGGCGGAAGTGTTCCGCTGACTGCGGCGGAAAGGCCAAGCGGAACCAGCGCCGAGCCTCCGATGCGCCCTCTGCCGACCTCGACAGGTATCATCATCAGCCCATTACGTTCCCACTGCTGGGACTCGGGCCATCCCTCGTAGAGAGAGTATGGGCCATATTCCACCACACTGGCCCAGTGCGGTTTGGTGAATGTTACATGTCCTTGAATTTTTGGGTCTGAGCAGCCGCTCAACTGCCGTCTCTCTCTAGATCTATGTGTTTCATCTTAGGCCACATCATCGCTTCACATCAGGCGAGATAGTGGCCAAACATAGATCTATTAAAAGTAAAAAAAAAATGCTGGTTTTCCCATCATGTTTTCCTTCACCGTTTTTGAGCGAATGTTAAATCCGCGCATAGGAAAGTCAGTGGTGCGGGGCCAGCGGGATTCGAACTCGGGTGCGTCGGATCGAAAGTCGCACGTGTTCCCACAGTCGCCCTTCAGGTAAATTTAATAACAATTTACTTACACTATTTACACTTTACAGATGTGAAGGTGTAATCGACTTGAACGATCCGGAAGTGTTCAACAGTATGAAGCGGAAACTGCGACTCGTGTTGTCCAACCCGGATCTGCACTGCGCAGAATATGTTCCCAATGTAAGTGTATTACAGAATTGTCAATCCTACTAAAAATTGCGAAATTTTGTGATGATAAATGGATGGATGTTTGTTACTCAATCAGCAAAAACTTTATACTAAACTGATTTTGATGAAATTTGGTATATAGGTACTTTAGGCCTTGGAAAAGTAAATGCGACATTTTGTGAGGATAAATGGATGGATGTTTGTTACTCAATCAGCAAAAACTATATACTAAACGGTTTTGATGAAATTTGGTATATATAGGTACTTTAGGGCTTGGAAAAAGACATAAGCTGGTATATGTCTTTTTATTTATGTAATGACTTAAGTATATATTTATTATGTATATACTTAAGTACATATTTTATAATTAGGCTTGCATAATATGCCTATACCTATTATGTATATATTAAGTTTATGTGGTTTAATATTTCCTATAACACACTTTACTGCACCGCTACCATTTTTTCTTGCACGTCCTGGATGACTGGTAGAAAATGCTATCTAGCATTAAGTCCTACATGTACAAACTGTTTTGTGCTAAAGTATAAATAAATAAATAAGCTACTTTTTATGCCGTGAAACCTCGGGTGAAACCGCTGGGTGCAGCTAGTAAGTAATGCCAGGCCTAGCGCACTCCGCACTGTAGGTACGAAGCTACAAGTACATAGCCGGACACCGACGGCGGGTCGCGCGTCGTTACACGTGCCGCGTCAGAAGAGATAAGAGCGGCGCGATAGAAAGAGAGGCGCTCTGTAGGTTAATATGACTCGTAGGTATGCAGCGCTACGCGAGCTGAATTGAATTTTATTGCGTCATAGCAAGAGTCGCTATTTGTTTAAATTTCTTTGCCGAGTGATGCTTCTGTTCCTTAGTATTATGTGGTAATATTATTGATCAAGGAGGTAGGATAGTATGGGAGGTGGAGGAATATACAAGATTTCATAGATTTTCTTGGATAACATTTTTTTCTTAATCAATTTGTAGGGTCAGTGAGGGAGCACAATAAAAATATTTTACACATCTCAGACGAGGGCGCCTTATTCGAATCAATCGATAGAATAGAAAACACTTTATTGCACTTGAGAAGGAATCGATTATCATCATCAACAACAACATCTTCATTATCATCATCATCATACGCTTTTAAATTAATTATGATAAAGTGTTACATCGCATTTGTGAAACAAATAAAAAAAAATCAGCCAACAAAGTTTTTTTTTAATTCATTCATATAAATTTTACAATTTTTCTTATATTACTAACACCTTTTGTATTGGGTGTCGCATTTTTTAGTGGCCCTAAGCAGCCCGAGCCCGCGTTACTCGTCCCTCGTCGCATCGTGCGGGGCAGCCTCCGCACGATGCCTTGTCTAGACGTTTTCGTCGGACGACTGTGTGATTGCTATAATATAATTTTTATTTACCAAAAAAAAAATCAAATAACATTTTTAAACAACATACTGGCCTCAATAATTATACAAACACTATACTATTGTGTGGTGTTGTGTTGTGTAGCGTTGCACGAGCACGTCGCTGGTGGAGTGGGTGCGCGCGGCGGGCGCGTGCGCGTGCGCGGCGGGCGGCGAGGCGGGCGCGGCGCGCGCGGGCGAGGTGGCGCGCGCGCTGGCGGGCGGCGGCGCGGGCGGCGCGCTGGGCGCGCGGCTGGCGGCCGCGCTGCGCGCCGACCTGGCCGCGCGCCGCCCCTACGCCGCCTACCTCGCCTCGTGCCGCGCCGCGCTCACGCACACGGACCAAGCGCTGCTCGCGTGAGTACACACCCACCTTATGTATTATACTAACCTATCATCATCATCAGCCTATCGCAGTCCACTGCTGGACATAGGCCTCTCCAAATGCACGCCATTGAACACGATCCCCGGCTACTCTCATCCAGCTGCTACCAGCCACCTTGCGAAGATCGTCGCTCCACCTAGCCTGAGGACGTCCTACACTACCTTTGCCAATTCCTGGTCTCCACTCTAGAACGCGTCTACCAGAGAGTTTTCAGAGAAACTCCAAGCATAGCCCTTTCCATAGCCCGCTGAGCGACTTTAAATTTGTGGATCAGCCGTACCGTGAGTGTCCACGTCGCGGCTCCAATCTATATATCTCTATAAAGCAGCAGCAGTAAAATATTATAATGAAAAAAGCATACTTCAACAGCTTCTGTGGTGTAGTGGTTAGACAGGTTGGCTCAAATATCATATACCACTGAGGTTGGTGGTTCGATTCCTGCGATGGGACAAATGATTTTGCAAAGAAAAAAAAAGCTCATACATTTGTGTCTGGGTGTCGTGGAACGGTCCTCATAGTTCCTGGACTCCTAGATATAGGGAATCCTAATTAGGAGCCAGGATCTATGTATGTGATCGTTGGGCGTATTTATTTATTTACTTATTACTTTACAGTTAGTAATTACATAGAAGACAAAGATGCATAGAACATTCCACTTCTGCCAAGTAGCCAACTGGCACATAAGAAACAATATTGTCAAAAACAAACATAAAATATTGTAACAAAAGTTAAAAAATATGCCCCTCAGTTTCTTGCCGTATCTTCTGAGTAGTGGTTTTTTTTTCCGACCCGGTGGTAGAGTCATTGTAATAATTGACGTTCATAAGTGCGTCGGTGATGCGAATATTGACCTTTACCACTGGATCACCGAGCCAACTGCTCGAGCAAGCAAAGTTCTTCTATCCTTCTTGTATCTTCTTACGGGGACGATTACTTTAAAGACATTAATTTCATCATCATCATCAGGCCATTACGTTCCGACTGCTGGGACTCAGTGCTTCCCTCGTAGAGAGAGTAAAGGTTCATTTCTCTTCCTAATCACAAAAAATATTCTTAGATTTGACATGTCACCATAGCATGCTGTATTCACTGTTTTTCAGGATGAACGTTGATTGTTATTTATTTATTGCAATAATGTACATTCATTCATATTATTAGTATACTTAGCCATAGGTGTTAAGACTGTAGTGGGTCGGTAGGTACATAAGCCCTGTAAGGGCGTTGCAGCTTTTTGCGAGCTAATTACGAATAATCATTTCTAATTATTGCATTACAGTCATTTCATTACATTAACTAGCTTTTTAATTAATTATGCTAAAGTGTTACATCCAATTTGTGAACTAAATAAAAAAAACATCTTAAGATTTTCGCCTAGCATGCGCTAATCGTCTTAGAATACCTAGGAAGTCGCTCTGAAAAATTTGGACTTATTAATAATTCCGATTAATATCCTGTTTCACCGTCGGCGTCGTACATATGTACATGCCATAATTACCTCATATATGTTGACACCCCCGTCTCTTAGTTTCTTTAAGTCCTCTCCATCCGAAGGTTGTCTGGAAGAGATCGCTACAAGCGATAAGACCCATTGTAACACTTAGTGAATATTTCGACTCACGATAGTTTTCAAACCTTAATAATCTAATCTATCAAACGTTGAAAGCTAATACTGGTGGTAGATACCACTGCTTTACCAGTTATTCAACCGCCAAGCAGTAGTACGCGTTCATTACTGTGTTCCGGTTTGAACGGCATTGTAGCCAGCGAAATTACTGGGCATTATGAGACTCAACAGCTAATTGTCTCAGGGTGACGAGCGCAGTGCAGCGCCGTGCAGGATTTTGCAAAACAAAGTTCTGGGTAGTGCTGTTATTGTTATGGGCTGGCGTATTGCTTTCCATCAGGCAAACGACCAGCTCGGCTCGTCATTCAGTTGCATAAAAAATATAAATAATACCTCGCTACCCCTCAGTCAGATCCGTCGCGTGCGTGCGGAGTGCGGAGCGTGCGCGCGCGCCGCGGCGGCCGCGCGCGTGCTCGAGCAGCTGGAGCGCGGGAACGCGCTGCGGCGCCTCGCGAGGCATCATCACGCGCACAACAACCACACCATCAACAACGGTCAGCGAACACACCTTTATAATACTATATGGTTTAAGACATTTATTTCTCAAAAACAGAATACAATTCACTTATATTGAGAAACACTGAATAACTTATAAGTAAAATTATTATACGCGTAACGGCAGCATCCGAGACCAGCAGGGCGATCACGTAAGTCTGTTGCGAACATCGCATGTTGCGGACTAACGTGCAATAGAAATTTATTTCAATCGTTAAATTGCGATCATGTAACTTTTTATGTCTCGATTTCAATGTGCTCCTATCGATTACCCGATAAATTTACAAAGCGAGATTGTGCTATGAATCGTTATGTATACGCCCAATCTACTCAATTTTCCTTTGTAATACGGCTCTTGTCTAAACCATAGACAAGAGCCGTATTACAAAGGAAAATATATCGATATAAACTTTGTCAAAACTTATTTTTATTTCAATTGAGCTTTCGTTGACGTTTGATTGCAATAAACGCGTTATGTGATCGCAAAACCATCATCGAAACTTGTTTCTTATTGAAATTGATTGAAATAAAAGATACATGATCGCCCTGCTGGTAAATAGCAAATAGGCTAGCTCAGACATTACAGATTGATAATAGGTAGCAAGTATATAAGTAAGGCAAGTATTACAATGTCACATCACATCATCAAATAAATAATAGATTATCAATAACAAACATAAAACATTATTTTGGTTTTGTGAAGGTCTATAGAAGATCTATAATAAAGCTGTTAGAAACATATTAAGTATCGAAACTTACTTGCTACGTCGTTGCAATAAGCGTCATCATCCTCAGCCCATGACGTTCCCACTGCTGGGCACGCGCCTTCTCTCATAGAGAGAGTATGGGCCATATCTACCTCGCTGGTCCAGTGCGTGTTGGTATTATGTCACATGTCCTTGAATTTTTGTGATTAATTCTTGGACATGCCGGTTTCCTCACGAAATTTCCTTAACCGTTTCTAGAGAGAGTATTAAAATCCGCGCATACAATGAATCCGTGAATGCAATAAATAAATAAATGTATCGTCAAACGTTCCCAGGCGGCGAGCTAATGGACGAGAAGGCCACAAGACTGACCGCGAGCATCAAGGCGATCACCGCCGAAGTAAAAGCCGACCCCTCGTGGGAAGGCGCCACGCCTGCCGTCCTCGAGATGGCAGAGATCACGGTGGAACGCGCCGCCTTCGCGAGGCTCTATCTACACGTGCTGTTCCCGAATGGAGACGGCGACATAGCGAGAGACCAGTAAGTTTGGCTCGAGTTGTGTATGGGCGATATCACGCCAGATCAGTAAGTTGAGTTGTGTAAGGACGAGATATCACGCGAGATCAGTAAGTTTGGCTTGAGTTGTGTTTAGGTGATATCACGCCAGATCAGCAAGATCAATAACTTTGTGTACTTGGCCTGTAAACGATATTGTGGAAAGTCAGTTTTACCTTTTCTACGGTTTTATGTTATTTTGTGTACTCGTATATGGTATGGCTGACTCACTTGGCTGACACTCTGACAAACTTACTCGACGAGTGCAGTCGGTAGGATAACAGAATCCTTACACCTCTATAGAGAATCCGATTTTCATTCTCTCAAATACTGACATTAAAAAAATCATGAATTTACACTTTTTCTGTGTGTGTGTGTGTGTTTATTCATGTACCGTGCAATTTTTTCCTTTGATATACAATCGAGCATGTTTGTGTTGTAATGTATAATTTTAGTGAATGTTTCCGTTGCGTCACAGAGTGCTGAGCGAGCACATCCGGCGGCTGAGCGCGTGCACGAGCGCGCGGCGCGCCGGCGTGCCGGCCGCGCACCTGTGGGCCGCGCCCTTCCCGCGCGCGCAGCTGCTGCTGCGCCATCTGCCCGTCTACCGCACGCCCAGGGACAAGGTACACCATACACTTCTACCATTAAAAAACCGGCCAAGTGTGTATCAGACTCGCGCACGAAGGGTTACGTACCATTATCTATAAAAACGGCAAAAAAATTACGTTTGTTGTATGGGAGCCCCCTCAAATATTTATTTTATTCTGTTTTTTAGTATTTCTTGTTATAGTGGAAACAGAAATACATCATCTGGGAAAAATTCAACTGAATAACTATAACGGTTCATGAGATACAGCCTGGTGACAGACAAACAGACAGACGGACAGCGGACTCTTAGTAATATATATAATAAGGTCCCGTTTTGCCCTTTGGGTACGGAACCCTAAAAAAGAAAGTTTTGAATAATCATACAAAACAACACAACATGGAGTAACATCCGGCCACTTTCTAGTACTTGCAATATCAAATCAAAATCACTTATGAACGTCAAATTATCACCATGACTCTACCACCGTATCGGAAAAAGAACCGCTACTCAGAAGATACGGCAAGAAACTGAGGGGCGTTTCTTTAGATAATGATATCAACTGTTGAAATCTTACAAACTTAGTCATTGTTGGCCTTTAACTACAATATATAAAAACAGAATATTCACAAATTATGTAAATAATCACCAAAGAAGAATACGAGCCAAAAGTTGAACCGGAAATCAGTTCCGTCACCGTGACACAAAAGGGCCGGCCGAAAGGCGAAACTACATTACGTCATCACAAAAAGTGACTAATAAACGAAGTAACTTTTGCTACCCTTTTCTTTCATGACTGTGTGATGAGACGAGCATGTCGTTCGCCTGATGGTAAGCGCCACGCCTGCATATAACAATAGTGTCACTCAGAACGTTTAATGCCATAAAAAGTACTGCGTAGGACTGCATCGCGCTCATCATCCCGGGACTTCAGATATTAACTCTAATAATTATATAGGTACCCAGTAATTTCGCTGGCTACAATGCCCCTCAAACTGGAACACAGTAACGTTTGCACACTACTGCTTGGCGGCAGAATAACTGGCAAAGTGGTGGTATCTACCCAGACGGCCTCCCGCATACGAGAGACCTACCACGAATAACACAATAATGTAAAACAATAACATTCGACGTGTTTATTTTGTTTCAGTTGTCGTGCATAATGCGCTGCGTGACGTCCATCATGGCGGTGCTGGGGCTCAACGAAGGCGTCACGCCGTCAGCTGACGACCTCACGCCGGTCCTCGTCTTCGTTATTATCAAAGTGAGTGTTCTAGTGAACGCTTCTTTACGACATGAAAATAATTAATTAAACTTTGACATTTATAGAACTAATCATTATTTTTAATGATTAATTTGATACATTCCTATTAGATTGACCCATTTTATCTCAAGACCGCGAGAAATGGAAGGAAAGTAGGGGGAGGCCTTTGCCCTGCAGTGGGACGATATGTGCTGAATATAATAATTTCAATCAAATAATGTAGAATTATAAAATTGTCTCGTAAATTAATTAACATTTTGTTATGTGAACATCTAATAATGACATTACTAACTTTGACATTGCATGTTTTTATATAAATTCAAAATGACCCTTATAATATTCGTACACTGAAAACGGTGGTGTTTGAAACATAAAATATAATAATATCTATTGTACGCAATACTCTTATGAATAAATGAATTATATTCTGGCAATAAAAGTTTATGATTATGATTATGATTACGACAATAGTCGGGTTCACACTGCACGATCCACGTGCGTCCGCCCCAACGCGCGCGGCAGGATCACGATCCTAACGCGCGGTCGGTGTGGACGCGTCTCGCCCGATCCAAACGACAAAAGAAACACGTTACGTAGTAATTAATAAGTTATCTGTGACGACCCTCAGGACGAACACTAAATGTTTACAGTAGTAATCTATCGTAAAAAGTAATTTCCAGATTTTTCGACAACGCATGCATATTCCCTATTATTTAAATAAATGACATATACTAAATACATAATCCAAAAGTAAAAGTTTGTTCCGTGCAGGTGAACCCGCCGTCGCTGCTGTCGACCATCGAGCTGGTGAACGCGCTGGGCGGCGGCGCGCTGGCGGGCGAGGCGCTGTACTGGTGGACGCAGTTCTGCGCCGCCGTCGCGTACATCAAGACCATGGACTACCCGCCGCACACCTAGCGCGAGCGTGCGCGCCTGGTCCGTACCCAGCAGTAGCAGCCGATAGGGCTCAAGCACGTGCTGTTGTTTTATCAACTTACAGCTGCAGTTTTTAAGCTATTGCATAGCATCTATCGCGGGCCTTGAGCGTGGAGACCGAATCCAGAAATTCCGTAACGAAAATAACCTAACACCCCCAACTCGAATGCTATGCAATAGCTTTACCGCGGCAGTCTCCGAGTGCCACACGTCTTTTTTTTTTCTTTTTACGCTTAGTAGATCCGCGGTCGTGCTCAATGGCGTGCAATTGGAGAGGCCTATGTCCAGCAGTGGACTGCGATAGGTTGATGATGATGACGCTTAGTCGATCTATGTTTGGCCACTATCTCGCCTGATGTGAAGCGATGATGTGGCCTAAGATGGAGCACATAGATCTAGAGAGGCGGTAGTTGAGCGGCTGCTCAGACCCGTCTCCCTGATGGTTCACCGAATGTCATCCAGAAACAACTAGGTCGCTTGACGGCATGGCTTTGTTCGGTGGGTTGTACTACAACCACGGCCAGAGCCTACCACCCCATAAACAGTTACAGAAAAATAAATCTCTCTCTCGTCTGTTGTCTCGTCGTCTGATAAATTCTAGGACATGCCGGTTTCCTCACGATGTTTTCCTTCACCGTTTTTAGACCGAGTGTTAAATCCGCACATAATTTAAGAAACTCAGTGGTGCGGGGCCTCTGGGATTCGAACTCGGGTGCGTCGGATCGAAAGTCGCACGTGCTCCCACTGAGCCACACTCACTTTCAAAATATCCATATAGCGTAAATATCCATATATTTTCGGATTTTAATCATTAGACAGACAGAATAATCGCTTATCTAGCTTCTCATGACTGAAGTGTCATACGCACTAAAACCCGTTTTCTATTTTCAGATTTCAGCGCGTGTCTACGGTTCAATATTGGAAACGAGCCCGTGTCCTTTTATCCGCGACCGGCGCCATTCAGTGTAAACAAACAAACTCAAAAACGGTACAGCACTTCGTGTAACTCGCTATCAGTGTAGGTGTTTATAGAAAAATAATTACGAATCTACGAAAATTTAGTTTCAGAATATTATCAATAGCGTAAATTTGTTTAGATAGTGTTTTATATCACAGACGGGCTAAGTCTCTGTTGCCAGATGTAGTAGATATCGGCGCTTACATTTTAACACCTCGTAACTCGAAACTGGAGGTTTTTAGTTTTGTTTGTAATTCGAAGAAGCATTCAAAAGGCGTCGTTCTAACAATCAGAAAGAGAATTCGAAAAGGCGACGCGTTTCGACAAGAACACTACGTAGTTATGCCAGGCCTAGCGCACTCCGCACTGTAGGTACGAAGCTACAAGTACATAGCCGGACACCGACGGCGGGTCGCGCGTCGTTACACGTGCCGCGACAGAAGAGCGAGTGATAAGAGCGGTGCGATAGAAAGAGAGGCGCTCTGTAGGTTAATATGACTGGTAGGTATGCAGCGCTACGCGAACTGAATTGAATTTTATTGCGTCATAGCAAGAGTCGCTATTTGTTTAAATTTCTTTGCGGAGTGATGCTTCTGTCCCTTAGTATTCTGAATTACATCAATCACGCGGTGTTAGAACGATGACGATATCTATGTTCAAGTCGGAAAAGAATCGGAATCAGTCTGCGCATTCCATGCTTGCCAAAAGGCCGAGAGTAAATTCCATATTTCTTATAATTGTCCTCGCACTTATCGGGGGCTGTTTTTGATAGCATCTACTTAATAAATCACTTTAGAGACAGTCCCCGATAAGTGTTGCCCATTAGATATCTAAACTAAATGCTCTAAGAGGCCTCTACGTGTTGGACTCATGTCCCCGCGCAAACCTTCCAAAGGACAGCATAATATAATAATAATCCCTAAATATCACATACTTATGCATAGATCCTAGCCGCTAAGTTTCCCTGTATATAGGGTACCAGGAACTAAGACCATGGTCCAGCACCAGCAGCACGAAACAAATACTGCCTGTTTTTCTGTGCACAATAATTTTAGCGGGACCGAACCAGTAACCCACGTGGTGTAGATATCAGCTGACCTACCTAATCACTGCACAGAGGCTGTCTATATTTGGCCATCTTATTCCATTGCAAACACTATCTACATACTTATAGCACTACGTATTGTAACAACTCCCTCATATGCAAAGAAAAGACGGAATAGTGTTAAATTATCTTTTAAGAAATAATTGCTTTAGTCTATTTGCTACCTGCATTGAGTAATAGGGAATATGCATGTGATGTCGAAAAATCTGGAAATTATTTTAGGATAGATTACTCCTGTAAACATTTAGTAGTGATATAATTATTATTATTAATTGTCTAGTTTATTTGTATTTCAATGTTTCTTTTTCTTATATTTGGAGAAACGGAACGTAATCGCAAAACGCTTGAGTACGTGCAACCACTATCTGACGTCACGCGCCTCGCTGCTTA
Organism: Petrophora chlorosata; assembly: GCA_951640565.1. Taxonomy (NCBI): domain Eukaryota; kingdom Metazoa; phylum Arthropoda; class Insecta; order Lepidoptera; family Geometridae; genus Petrophora; species Petrophora chlorosata. The sequence goes on along the minus strand of OX621189.1, from coordinate 2,179,420 downwards.
TTGGTCAATTTTTGACATAGAACCCGTGCCATTGGTAAATTATTGACATACACACGCATATAGCATAGATGGACCAATGAGGAGACCCTAGGTCCTCACGTTTTGACATTACTCGCAAACAGCGCGTTTATGTTGATTTAAATTGATTCGAATTTTCAATTAGTTATTTTATTGACAGATGATGCCGTTATATTTTTAAACATTTTTGTTTTATTAATAGTATTCAATAATGAATCGATTCATGCATAAAAAAATACATGCATATTCCCTATTTTATGTATCAAGCACTGGCTTGTAATATGAAAACATCAAAATAAAGTGAATTGCGTCTGTAATAGTAATGTTTGTTTAGGGAAATTGATTACAAATGTTTGCTATCTTTTGCTAAGAAATATATTTTGCACATCAAAAATAATGTTAGATAATAATGTATTATTGTTTAATGTACTAACAACTATAGTGCGTGTTTAGTATACAATTTAATACTATGCCATGAATATAAATAATCATCTTAATATGAGTTACATGGCTTGTAGATATTTAAATGTTAAGAATATATTTGGTCTAAATTGCATGCAAATTAAAGTCTAATAAAGACCCGGCTTTAATTTTTAGATTTCCCAATTAAATTAAAAATTATCCTCACCGGATGGAGTTGGATGGAAGATGTGTATTATTGGATGATTACATTGTTGTGATAACTTCAAATTGATATTTGAAATAAGATGGCGAATAAATATATTTATGATCTAATGAAGACTCGAATTCTAGAACGAGTATGGCATAGACTGAAGATGGTTGGAAGGAAACATGTTAAAAACATTTGAAACTTATAAAAATACTCCAAACAAAAGATTCTACGTAAAACTATGTAATTTAAACTAGGATAAGATAGCTTTATTCTTTGTTAAGCACCAGTTTATTTTGCACCATCAAAACCCTCTTTAAGTGTAGTAAATTAAAATATTTAACTTATCCGTCACATTCTGCATTTTCTTATCAATAGCAATTTAAATATACGCAAGAGGCATCTGCCACAATACATACTCTAAATCTTGCCTAGTAGTTGTAGACTGCGATTGTGTATAGAAACTGTATATTTTAACCACTGTTCTTTTCAGAATGTACCTAATGTAATCAGATCAATGAAATTATATTTAGCAATAAATCATGGTTATTTTATTATCCTGTTACTCTTTTTATTTAACGCATTTCATTTAATCCTATTCTCCATTTTTGTAGCAGGAAAAGAAAAAACTGATGTAGTTTATTAGATCTTGCCATTGCGTTGGTTGCATCGCTGCCAGCGGGCGCTGCGCCGCATGCGTGTCCGTCAGGATGGATGGTCACTATCCATGTTACATCGAAATAATCATGTTGCTACTAATCGTGAAACAGCAGAGCAGCGCAGTTGGCTCGGTGGCCCAGATGTTAAGGCGTCCAGAGCAATATCATTTTTCTTCTTCGTAATTATTTAAAATCTCAAGATTTTCTACTTTTTAAGGTGACGGGCCCTTCTGGCATCAGGATGGCTGCTCACCTATCCAGTGAGAAGAAACTGCGCAAATGAATGAAGTTTTCTTTAAACCAATAGTTGCTATTGACTGACTGACTGCTACCTTTATATAGTATATCGTTTTGGACCTCATAGATTTAAGGATAAAAAGTTACTATCACTACTATTTTGATGCCTAAACGCCTGTAGAAATTCAAAGTATTAACAAATTTCCATATATCAAAAAATGGGGTCTAAATAGTGCCTCCTACTTGCAAAGTTCCTCAATACGAGCCAAGATATTAAAACCCATTGTTGAGTCCGCTAACTTGACAATTCTCATGTTAAAATTAGAGAGAAATTACCAGTTTACACTCCATACAAGTACTAGTAGTAATTATTGAATAATATGTAGTCCTGTAGCTCTCTATAACAATAGGGCCACGCCAAAGAAAAAGTATACTAAATCTTTGGGCCACGCTTAGAGGTACGCCCGAAAAAAATCAAATCGCCTACCTGTATAGTTCTTCCCAAAGACATTTCGTAACTTCCTACAATACATTTTTTGGTAGGAAATTGCGAGAGCGCGGGTTATTAGGGGTAATTGGAAATATTCTAAAATGCTTCCTTCCTAGACAGAAATAAGGTTGTAAATTGCTAGGAGCAATTCGGCGATGTTGGGTCGCCTACACAGCCACCCACAGAAGGGTGGCAGGGCCGACGATAATCGCGTGGGTTTCCGGAAGCACGCGCCACGTGGTCGCCATGCCTACGTGCCGACTGCAGATACGCGGCTTACGTGCCTACGATTGTGTAGTGTATGGTTAATGATTTTACTACACAAAGGATCAAGCGTTTTTTGAACTGTTTGTACCAATTAATATAAAATACATATTTGTGTTAATTATCTATGTACTTCTTCTGGAGTAAATAGGGAACTAAAACCACGAAACTTGGTTGTACACATTTATTATGTACTAGATTTTACATTTTTAAATGTACACTTAAAAACAACACAGCTTCCCAGCGACAGTCACTGAAACAAAATATTTAAGGTCAAACATTGCTTTCTTGATAAAAGTGACTTGTTTGTTTTGATATAAATCAGATAATATACAATAACGTCATGGCAATCAGCAGTAGCAAATAATGTTTGAACATCATTTAAGATTGGGATTAATTTAAAATGGCAAATACAACCTTGAATTTATTTTGTCAAACATATCTGGTTTTGCATGATCAAAATAAAAATAAATTAATACTTCGTGGACATTTCTAATAGTGTAATATTATGGTTGTAGCAATTCAGTCTTTTAGTTGTTGTAGAAGACAGAACTGTGATAAATAGAGGCACCATATTTACCTTATCACAGTGCAGTTGGTAGTCTATGATCGTGGCCTCTCCTTCTTTTCTTTGTACAAAGCAAGGAGTGACACATTCGCCACCTTCACTACCTGTAAAGATAATAGAATTGTTAGTTAGTGAACTACAACTTAACAATATTCTCTGATTATATTAGGGACATTAATATCTTAAAATAGGTGTCTATATAAAATGTAAGATACACCAAATTTTTATTATTAAAGGCTTGGTTTTGACATTGTAAACAGGGGAACACAGTATTGTTTTTCAATACTCAGTACTCACATTGGAAATGTGGTCAAACTATAGTCAGAATGATCTAATGTACATAACTGCAGTGTACATACATTCTTACAACACAAACATACATTTACTAGGTAATTTTCAAGACTATTTTAAGTTACAAACTACTAAGTTGGACCAACTTAACAGTTGGTTAGAACTTACAGAATGAGACTACTAGACTTTACAACAAAAACCTAGTTTTCAATTTCAAGTTTTAGGTTTGTAAGATTTTCAATCTCGAACTTGCCTTGAATCTGACTCCGGGAATGTCACCAACAGCATGTCCCTTACGACCGAATCCCGCTACTAGTACTTCATCGTTCTCTTCAATGTGGTTGAGACAACCATCACGGGGAACGAAAGCCGTAACCTTCTTGCCGTTCTTAATCAGCTGGACACGCACACACTTGCGGATGGCAGAGTTGGGCTGCTTAGCTTCAACACCACTGTGGAGAAATAAATATGAAACTTATGAATAAATGAATAGGAGGGAAAAATATGGAAGTCATCTTGGAAATATTATGTGGAAATTACTTTCGACAAATATGTAGCAAGACATATGACCAATAAAACACTTTTTATACTAACATGCATCAATCAATAGCAGTTGTGTTAATTGTTAGTACTATTCAAACAGTGATATCTAAGAATTCCAAGTCTTCATTCAACATGAATAAAAGTGCATAAATTAATAATCACATAAAATTAGCATTCAGTTATCTGAACAAACAACTGTCTAGCTTTCTTTAGAGAGTAAACCAGTCTTAATGTAAACACCATACATGCACATAACCTCAATCAAAGTTCATTGACCCATGTGTTATTTTTCCAAACACGTAAAAATCGATAAAACTGCCGCTGTTTTGGGTGGCGTCACTTAGTATTCATTTAGAGCATTCTCGAGTGCACTTTCTTCGGCTTTGGAGCGAGTTGCAGGGCGATGTAAAGGCGTTGCCGCCACTCGCAGTATTATCCTGTGATTGTAGTGAGACATGAACACATTCACAGGAATAATACCACGCGCGGAGGGACGCCAGCGGTCTTCTCTCTTCTGACTTCGGCGACTCTACTCTTCACTAAGTACTAATTCAATAGATGATGATGCGGCTGAAGAAGTTAGTGTACACAAGCAACTTATCATTTAGATAATCAAGTTTCTAGGAAGCTGATCACTGACACTCAGACGAACTTTTATAATAAATTGGAGAAACGTACTTACACTTTCTCCAGGACGATGCCCTTAGCGTGAGAAGCGCCTCCGAAGGGATTGGCCTTCCATCTCGTTCCCATGTGAGCTTTCTTGAACTCCTTGTCCGCCCATCTTTGCTCACGGCGGTGGTTCACGTGCTTCCGCGCTGTGCGGATACCGCGGGGTTTGCCTGAAATAACGATGTCGCCGGTTACCACTTATGTTTTCATTTCACTGAAATCGACACAGAATCCTCTTTCCGCGTAATCATGAATGGCGAAACTTTAATTGCACCTCACAACCGGCGTGACTGTGGCGAGATGGAAAAAGATTCATTTTACACCACGAGAAAAACATGTCTCCGCCATGGCCGACACCTAAGCATGCACAACTGTGTGGCATTTTTACGGTATTTATGGATCTAAGAAAAACACTCCTACATTTTATTCGCGTTTATTGCACTATTCCGCACTTCAAAACAGTTTAGGGAAATAAAATAAAACAATTCTTGCACAAAACTACTCCTTACCCATTTTGATAGCACGACACGAATCGGCTACGGGTGGGAAAAGAAATTCGTCAGCCGATTAGCCAACCACGGGCTTCCTTCAACAAGGCATTACTGCCAACAGAAAAAAAATCTAACTTTAGTGTTGCCCTTCTACTTAAAATGTTGCTTGATGAAATTATTGAAGGGAAAAATTATAGGCTTGACCGTGTAGCGACAACCGGAAGCTTGAATCAATCGTTCATTTAGTTCAGTTCAGTGCCGCTAATGTCACTTTAACGTTTCATCTACGTCAAACGTAAACGTCACTCATCAGCAGAAGTGACATTTTAAAGTTGGAGTTGGTTATTGTTTTGTATGCGGCTAGTGAAAATTCCAGAAAAATACTAAAACTTCCAACCTCCCAAGAATCCCACCCTCATAACTTTATAATACAAGAAGTCCAATTACCATAGTTCAAATAAGACAATGAATCTGACGGCTAGAAAGGACGGCGGGCCAGGCTACGTCGGTATACAGTTTTGTCAGGAGTGCAACAACATGCTTTACCCGCGAGAAGACAAAAACAACAAAGTTCTTTTATACGCTTGTAGAAACTGTGACTACAAGCAACTGGCGGACTCCAACTGCGTATACGTGAACAAAATTATGCACGAAGTCGACGAATTGACGCATATAAACCCCGATGTTGTGAGCGACCCTACTTTACCCCGTACCAAGGATCACATGTGCCCCAAATGCAACCACCGGGAGGCCGTGTTTTTCCAGGGCCAGACCAGGCGCGCTGAAGAAGAGATGAGGCTGTATTACGTATGTACGAGTTGCAAGCACAGGTGGACTGAGTGAAATATTATGTATTGCTTTGTATTTTTACTTTTAAGAGCAATAAATCCAGTTTTATTGATATTATGGTTTTTGTTTTATACTGATTATTAAAAATGGTTTTAATTTGACTACTCGCATTTGCCGGCAAGGCACCAATAAAGGTTTATTGCTAAATATAAATGATTTGATCAGTAAACAGAAAGAAACATTCCGCTCACTGGATTTGATTGATTTATGTTATGAACAATCCTTGTAATCACTTTAACCTGCATCAAGTCACAATTTACTTTTTTCCATGGAAAAATCTATACTTGATAATTTTGGATCACCTGTCCTCAAACTAAGAAGTGAAAAAACCCAAGTGTGAATGCATCTTTTAAAAAGTAATGTTCCATAGCTAATTAATTAAATTTGCTATGATTCTACTATATCCCCTTTTCAATAATGCGGACTTTTGTTTGATGTACTCTACTTAGTAGAGTACATGACCTACCCTACATTTAATAAGTTTTGGAGGGATTCAATTGGAGGTGCGTGTGTTAGAAATAAAAATAAGATAATTTTTAAATTATGTATTTATTAACTTAAAAATATTGCCAAGCCATATTTGATCTAATATAACAGTAACAATTCACAGCCATTGATCAATTATAATGAACATGGAACATGTTTCTACACAACCTAAGAACATCCTATATTAATTTATACAAATTGACTAAACTTTAAGTAAAATAATTTTTTTTTTATATCTATTGGTACACAGTTCTCTTATTTGTTTTGTATTATATTGGCTATTATTTTTTACTTGTTACCATTTGCTTAATAAACTTGTCAAGGTCAGGCGACAGTTAAACAGGCATAATAGAAGGAAATGCATGAAATAGGTATTTAGTAGGCTCCTGTTCATTATTAATTTGTTGAGCCATCAACAAACAAGATTTTACTTAGCTTTATTCATATGAACATAAAATTGCTGCATTTAATGAGATAAACATATCTTTGCTTTTCATTGAGTAGAAGGATGTTGAAGTTCTAACAAGATTAGTTTGGCACAGTCTAATAAGATTTTAATTAATAATAAATAATTAATTAAATTATTAATAAATAAATAAATACGCCCAACGATCACATAAATACATCCTGGCCCCTAACTAGGATTCCTTGTATCTAGGGCACCTACAACACCCACACAGAAACAAATGCTTGTGCTTTTTTATCTGTGCACAACCATTTGTCTCGTCGCGGAAATCGAACCCTCAACCTTAGTGATGTATGAGATTTGGGCCAACCTGCCCAACTACTACACCACAGAGGCAGATTAATAATTTTATTAGTGACAAGATAACAGTATATGCTACTGAAAATCATACTGAACTTTCCTAATATCTAGCTTATAGGTACAATAGAAATAGTACATACAACTAAATGCTCTAAAAGCGTGCGAAAGGTTAAAAATCCTATAAGAAGCCTGCATAAAGATCTCGATTAAGTTACTAAAATGCTGCACAATTATACATTTCAAGTAGATATTTATTTCGTATATTTCGTTGTGTGTGATTTTTCTGATGGATAGGTCTTGCATTTATTTTTGATTTCAGACTTATATTTAACAATATATATAATTAAATACATTCAACTTTGATTTGTTTTTTAAAAATAGCTAATAAACAAACTTGTAAATTTTACTTATTCGACACCATTAATTTCAAATTACAAAATATTTTCTCTCATTTCTTTACCCAGGGGTTATTTATTTATTTACAAATGTTTTAAAAATATGCCGTTCATGTAGCCGTTCGTACGTAACAAATCACGTTGCCGCGGTCACAACTTGGATGGGTGAACGTTGCAGAGCACTACCGCACTTCGGAGGGCTCGTTGAGCTGTCCGTCCTTGTTATTTTAGGACAATAGTCGTTAGGCCAAGTCTGAGGCCTTCGGGCGGTCGAGACAGTCCGTCACCAGGGTAGGCCGTCACCCACACGAGAAAGAAAGAAGTTCAGTTCATAAATATTTTAAAATATTAATGCCGATTGACTATAAAATATTATTGTTAAAAGACAAAATGTAACACGTTAATATATTGTTTTCAATATTTATGAACTTTAAATGTAATCTTGATATATATTCTTTTTATGTAATATATAGTTTCAAAAAGAAATATAAAAAGATCGTCACAACGTTTTTCTTATATTTTATAACAACATGGGTAAAATCAACAATTGTACAATTCATCAACCGTAGGAAGACGGGGTTTCTAAATTAAAAGGAAGAGCTAAAGATTAAATGCTTAATTAAGTTTCTTAATTAATTAGTTAATCGCAAACACAGATCTACCTAAGTAGTTTCTTTTTTCTTTTTTCATACACTCATTTGGTTCGCGTTCTGTCGTAAATTATTCCATACCCATCAATCAAGTTCTTTTGTTTGGTTTAATCTATTATGTTATACTTTAACATTGACTTGCAAAGCACCAACTAGGTATTATTTAATTGAATAGGACTATTCTATGGCACAATAAGGTTATCCTAATTAAAAACGTGTCTAAAACTTCACAATGTGCGTAGTAGTTGGCGTCTATTTCCTAAAAATGCTATAAAATCCAAGCTCGGGCAAAACAACCTTTAATTTATTAACAACTAGACTATGCTCAAAGCTAAATTGGACATTGTTGTGGACAAACATACTTTGATGCTTATTATATTTATAATTTTATATGAAGCATTAACGAATGCCAAGCAAAAAATTTAAACAAGGTTTTCGGAAAGAAAAAAACGTTACCCTTAAGACGGTTAAATAACGGAAGCAAAAATTCTACACTCGAGTTGTTGACCATCGTAGCTTAATTTGTAGAGCGCTTCCCGCGCTGAAGGAAGAGAATCAGATGCAAGTTCAAATCCCAGCCGGTGGTCGTGTTTTTTCTTTCCGAAAAACCATGTTTGAGTTTTACTTTGATGTCTTAATTATTTAATTAGTATGACTAGAGTTGGTTGTGGCTCGAAGTACTAAAATTGATAGACTTCAATGGAAGCTAAAGCAAGGAATTAAAAAATCAGAAGAGATGAATTTTTTTGGTGTCATATCATTAAATTGAAATTGTAAAATATAGTAACAAGTAGGTACTGTATATATAAATATAAAATACGTTTCATAATTTCGGCTACGGGGACTACTTCTGCGTTCAGTGGAGCAACGATGATTTTGTTTTATAGTAGGGGAGCCCAAGCGGGGATTTCGGGATTTACTAAAGCGCGGCAGATTAATATACAGGGGGATACCTTGTACCCGGTTAAGTACCTCCACAAAACATGAGGCCCATATATAAGGCCGCCCGTGAAGGATACAGGATCAGATTAGTAAAAAAAAATTGACCATCAGAAATTCTCGAGCGCGTCAGATTAAGGTAGGGTGAGTTAATTACATCCTAAAAAGTGTATATTCCACTAATCTGACAATTTGAGAGTGACGTAAAAAAAGGGGAGGGCAACAAAGTTGTAAAAAAAAAACGTCATCTCGACATTCTCGAGCGTAGCTAAATTTTTTTTTATTTTGAAGGAAATAATTAAAGAATAATGAAAAATATATAATCTGACGATTTCCGCAAGCCGAAATAACAAAAATTCGTCGATAAAGTTAAATGCGTACAGCTGCGTGATGCCTACATTTCCTTCTCCGCGTTTCTATTCCACTCTCACTCTTTCTCTATCTATTACTCTCTCACTCCGTCCCCACTCTGGTTTCTGTTGCCATGACGCCATCACAGCTGATCATAAAGATTCGTTCGTGGCATACTGTTTACAACGTGTTTCCAACGTTTTGGCTTTTTTTGCTATTTTAATATTATTTGTGTGAATTAAAGTTTATAAATATTTAATATGAGTGATATTAATTTGAAATGTGTATTTTGTGGTGAAAGTACCTTACAAAAAACAATTAAATTTACGGTAGAAACATTAAAAAAATGTGTAAATATTTTGGAATATCGTCGGAGCAAGCCGGTTATCCGAAAGTCTCGAGGAACATATGATAACCTCGAATTGTCGATGGAATCATCATTAAATGATTTATATCACGCACAGTGCTATAAATTATTTACTGCAATTAAAATACCGCGAGACTTTCAGTATTTACAAGATCAAAGTGTAGTGGAACATGACAATACACCGGAAGTTTCGGGAAATAGCTCCGAAACACATGCTCCTGATTCTGGAGAGTGTTCCGAAGCACATGGTACTGTTGATTCCTTGTCTACTGAGGTTGCTGGTACATCGACAGACGAGTGAATGTAAATGCCAACCGCGTGAAAATTGGTTGATCCATTCAAAAGTTATTGCGGTTTGAAAATTCCAAAAATAGTGTTCTATGAAACTTCTATCAGACTTTCGAGCTGGGAGAGCTCAAATGCATAGAAATATTATTTCTTTGAACTCAGCGAGTTCAAAATATCACATAAATTATATTTTGAGCTCAAAAATGTCATAAGTACAATTTCAAGCGCCCAGGAATGGAATTAGCGGGAAGTTGCAGGGATGGCCTTTAAAGTGAACCGTTTTTCTAATTTTTTTTTGTCAGATCAGGCGAATCCCTCTAGATAATCGTCAGATTATGAGACAGTACATTTAGAACATAAAGATGAACCATATATATCTTAATCTGACGCGCTTGAGTATTTCAAAATGGCGATTTTTTTTTGCACATTATGAAAATGGCCGCGAGTTTGCGTCCCATCGAAATCGTCAGATTAGTGAATGAGAGCTTTTTTTTGGTGTACTTAACACTTCCTTAGAAAATCTGACGCGCTCGATTAAATTTTTTTTTTTTTCATTTTCAACCCTTAAATACAACCACCCGCATCATGCAAACGATCAGATTAACATACGTACATTATTAAAAATACGTAGGGCATTGATGCTATCAATATCTGATGCGCTCGAGGATGTCCATGCAACAGTTTTTTTTACATATTTAAAAATCTATAGCCGCTTCCCCCACCGATGTAAAGGTATATATCATATAACATTTTTTTCTTCTTATCATCTAAGCTTTGCATCCCAATAGGTCTCTACGACGCTCGAGTAAATCCCCATTTAGCCTCGTGGGCTCCCCTACTATTAGCAGCCAATTTAAAAATATATATCATAGTAGGTAGGTAAGTACCTATGTTATTATATTTATATTTTCGAATTGCCTTCGACAAAAAATAAAATAAAAACGCTCCAATTCATTAATATCATGAAACTATGTTTGAAATAACTTAATAATCACTATTAATACTACAGATGGAACGATACGAAGTTTCTAGGAAATATTTTGTTCAAAGCCAAGAGTGAGTGGGTATACGAGAAGAAAATCTCTAATTATTTTGGCATCACAGACGCACTTATGAACGTCAAATTATCACAATGACTCTACCACCGTACCTATCATCGTATTGACGTTCATAATGCGTCTATGATGCCAAAAATGATTAAAGAGCTTTCGAACTTTGAATGTACATAAAGGATATAGGTACTTAGATACTTAATAGTTTTATCATGAACTAAATTAGTCCATATGTATTTACGTATTTATTCGGAACTATTTTCATTTCCCTCAGTTTACGTATAGCGGTTCTTTAAAAAGTTTTTAGTTTCTTAAAAACAACACAAATAATTATTGTATTATAATATAAGACCTATGTAGACTATCCTTTTTCACCTCTTTAGCATGTAAAGCAACTCTTATTAGGCGTAAGAAAGCATTTTTACTTTTTCGTTCTATATTTTTCATATTGTAAGATTCAACTGCTGTTTTTTTCTATCTAGCCTTAAAACAGGGCTATTTTAGGTATATGTACCTACGTAACTCAGTTTAAATTTGCACTGCTCTAATGGCCGAAGCACTAATTTTATTGTTCATTGTTCTCCGTGGCATAGATCCAGTAACTTTCACCAATACTTTCAATAAACCAAGTTCACTGAAACTTTAGATCACTATTTGTAACACTTTCTCTATAACGTCATCTTGCTGAAACCCTTGTAGTAGGTAAACTGACCAATCGTTATCTGCAGATATTCCAAGCCAGTACAACCAATTCTTCAGTTCCTAAAAACCGCCTCCCCCCACCCCCCAAATCCCTCGGATTGCATAAAACCTTATTCAACCAGCAACACTTTGAATAACAGCAATAACCCAATAAGAGGCTATATTCATGGTTCATTCGTAAGCCATTGTCATCGAATCCTCAAAATCTCAAGCATCTAAGTTTCCCATCACGTCTCCATCTCTTCACACCACATTCCAGAGTATCATTACCTCAAGAACGTGCCGTCTATCCTCACTCTTCTGCCACGGAACGAGAACCGTCAGTGTTCCGGCGGCGGGGGGAGGTCCGGGAAGTTCTCAGGGAGAGGCGGCAGGACGTTGGTCTCGAACTGCCCCGATAGGTTCCCTGGGGGCGAGTAGTTAGCTACGACGATGATCTTGCCGGCCCGGGAGCGAGCCTTGCCGACGCCGAAGAATTGCGTCGCTATCCACACCATTTGGGTGAAGTGACCTGCAATTAAAAAAAAACATTTATTTCAGACAACCTGGTCCATAGTATTTTTTAGTAAGTAAGTACATGCAGCTTACTCACTTATGTTAGTTCACAATTAAAATTCAAATTAAATTGTATTGCATTGATTAATGTTTTTTGCATTCTGCTGGTGGTCGAATGGCAGGATCTTCATCAGAAAGAAGGAAGGATCCCGCAGATACTTATCCAAGACGAAAGACAGTTGGAAGAGCTCTATATAACAAAAGGAATAGCTTCATAAGCACTCAAGTGAGCTAAATAGGATCCTACTCATCATACAACACTCTCTATGTAGATAATAATCTACTAACACTATAGGCTGTTTATTGTACAGATGTCTGTGTCAGCCTTTACTTTTGTTTATGATATACCATACATTATGGGATTTAAAATCAGATTCATTACGTACACTCAACGTATTATCAAATTCACTAAAACTGACCTGCATTAACATTGGCGTGGAGAACATCAGGATCTCTGAAGAAGCCGTACTGCCGCACTGCTGCGTACCAGTAGGACGATACTTCCTGACCTAGAATTTAAACACGAACCTGTAGTGATCCTGTGTCAATTCCTTTTATAATAAAAAATCTTTGGTTCTCAAACTTAGATTTATTTCAATTACTGCAATTATTATTACTATTTTTAAGTCTGTTACCTAATTAAATAAAAATAAAAACAAATAAAATAATTATAATAAAAACAAACCGATTTCAATTCTGATGTATCTCCGAAGTCCAAGATCGAATATCGATTAAATTTATATGGGACCACATTGTAGCTATACTGAACCCAACGCAAAGAATTTACCAAATCGGTTTATAAATGACGAAGTTTTGACGTTTAAAAAAACATCGAATTGAGATCCTCCTCCTTTTTTTGAAGGCTGTTAATAATGCTGTATTTTCAGAGATATTCTAAAGAATAACTCTTGGATCTTTTGGCTAATGTATCTACCTGTGACATCAGGCTGTATGGCGCTGACGGGCCGCTGGTAGAGGTTCTGGCCCACATCCCGGTCGTTCCTATAGCGGAACTTGTTGGTGTGAGCGAGATGGTTGGCCCACGCCTGGGCGTAGTCGCATAGCTGAAGATCACACAATTAATATTTAAGTGGTGTTATATGGTGGACGCATGGTGCGCGCAGGAGCGCGCACCATGCGCTTCGCTTCCACTTTCATTATGCGCACTGCTAACGAGTGGAACTCCCTGCCGGAGTCAATCTTTCCCGATACTTATAATCTAGGAATCTTCAAGTCTCGAGTGAACAGGTACTATCTTGGCAAGCGTGCTACATCGTCGACCCCGTCGTCGCTTACCATCAGGCGAGATAGTGGTCAAACGCAAGCCAATAATGAATAAAAATAAAAGTAGGCATGCCAATAATGGAGAATACGGCGTAGTCCGATAAGGTACTCGTGATAGGCCTTTCGTAAGCATTACTGTGTTCCGGTTTGAAAGGCATTGTAGCCAACGAAATTACTGGCCATATGAGACTTAATATCTAATGTGTCGGGGTGATAAGCGCAATGCTGTGCTACGCAGTGCTTTTTATGGTATTAAAAGTTGGGGTGGCACTGCAATTGTTATGGGAAGGCGTGGCGCTTAACATCAGGCGAACAACTTGCTCGCCTAGTATCAGCAAAGAATACTATAAGTATTCTGAGCTATTACTTACGGAATCAGGTAGTATCAGTAGCATGATCGCTCCATGCACCGGGCGTGGGGAGTGGGACAATGACGGAAGTAAATTGGGGGGACGGTGTTACCTCTACAGATGCGCCGAATATTCGTTTGGTATTCGGTATTCGGCGTATTCGGCATCTTTTCCACTATTTATATTCGGCCGAATTATTCAGTTTTGTTGCCGAATATATTCGGTTCAAGCATTTCTATTTTCTTATACATATAGGTAGGTACATGACATGGTGTAGAACTTAATCATTACAAATCTTTGTGTTTTTATTTGTAACTTAATCGTGCGATGTTTTGAAGAAAAGTGACAGCGCGGTGTGTGAGCGGGTAGCGGGCGGTGAGGTACGGCTCGCTCGTCATTTAGCCAGCAGCGACACGTAGCGTACATGTTAGAACCTGTTTACGCAGCAAAACAATGATTGTTTTTCCGCGTCAACAGTAATGGTAAACCGAATAATTCGGCCGAATATCCGGTTCGGTAAAGGTTGAACCGAATAATATTCGGTATTCGGTTATTCGGTGAAACCACTATTCGGCGCATCTCTAGTTACCTCTGGTGCCATGTAGAGTTGAGGCGCGCCGTGCCTCTGGCGGTATACGTTGTGCCAGCAGAGGCACTCCGTGATGAAGTCGCTGTCCTGCCACGCGGTGCGCACCTCGCTCCACTGCACCACCATGCTCACCGGACGATTCTGCAGAACCTGACGGTACATTTTTCTTCTTGACATCAGCTAGTAAAATACTTTGGAATGCAGGTGCAGTAAGTTTCAGCTATTGAATAGGCAAGCATCCGCCAACAGCTTGATTTTATTGGTAAATAATAATATTTACAAAAAAAACAATAACCGACGTCAAGACTATACCATTACCATTACATACATACAAATATATATTTTAAACAAAATTAAAAAGTTGGCTTTTAAAACAGTCATTTTACTCCTTTATGGAATTCGTAGACATGAAAACTTTATAACATTTCATTATAATGTAATTCCAGCGCGGAAATGCCGCCAGTGTTATGGGCACTTTTGCACCGGGTACAGTTAGGGGTGGGTTATTTGATTAGGTATTTGACAAGACATATTTTAAATTTTTACTTAAGATTATTTGTTAAGATGATTTATTAATTAATATAATTAATAAAGTATTGACATTTTATATGAAAAAAATGTAATTAATTTAATTTTATATTAATAGACATTTAAAATTATTATTATTAAGCTATTGCATAGCTTCTATCGCGGGCCTTGAGCGTGGAGACCGAATCCAGAAATTCCGTAACGAAAATAACCAAACACCCCCCACTCCGAATGCTATGCAATAGCTTTACCGCGGCAGTCTCCGAGTGCCACACGTCTTTTTTATTATTATTATAATACAATTTTATAGTGTTAATAATCTTATGTTTACTGACTTGTAATGTCTATGTCTACCTATATTTTTTGGTTTTGTTGATTTTTACAAAAAGTGCTCAATCAATTTCGATAAAAATTACATGAGACCATCTCTGAAGTATGGTCTATCAAACAAAACAAGAATTATCAAAATCAATTCATAATTGGCGGAATAATCGCGTAAAAAACATACAAAAACAAAACATACAGCTGAATGAGAACCTCCTCCTTTTTTAAGTCGGTTTTTGAATCTACTGCCATGTGGCAGTACTACTGTAGTAGGTACTACTAATGTAGTACTAAGAATGACTAATAAGAGTCATGTAGTTACTGTTTATAGGTGAAAACTTGTAATTGGCCTAGCTATCCTAAACTTAATTTTATTATCATATGCATGTATTGGCTGTAAGTTTTCCGAAAATAAATAAATGTGTCTCCTATATACATAAATCTTTCACTGTATATAAGTAGGACCCTATACCAAATAATATTTCAACTAAATGTAAAAAGATTCCTGCCTACTTACATTATTCGCGAGCACGAACCGGCTCATAAAATTGTTTACCTGAGTCGTATCTGCCAGACACTGCAGGCAATACATTCAGCGAAGCCTACATAAAATGTGGGGACTGTGGGGACTGTAGGTACATACATACCTACGTGTTTACATTTATTGTACCTCCCACCCGTGCATGACCCATCTGGGTCCGTGCCAAGTAACTTACTATGTAGGTATGTAGCTTCGACCAAAATTGAAAATGAAAATGAAATGAAATGAAATAACTCTTCATTGAAACACACACATAAAATTATAAATAATAAAAAAAATGTAACAAAAGTGTAACAATTGGCGGTCTTATCGCTTAAAGCGATCTCTTCCAGGCAACCGTGCAGGGAGAGGAATTACGCAAAAATAATGGACGTTGGTTTTCAATATCTCAATACACTTACATAAACCAATTACATAAAATACACACCAATAAAATAGTAAATAATCTTAATACATACAATACAATTAAAATATAATAAACATACATAAATATTAAAATAAATATATATTAAATATTAAATTGAAATTCGGCGTAAGCACTTAGATACTAGTTTTATTTAGGTAGGCATATGATACTACCTTATTGCTGCTGCCTATGTTTGTGGTTGGAAAATATATTTTGATAAAATGCCTTTGTTGGGACATGGGGTCTCGGAAAAGTCTAATACATAAACTGAAACGCAACGAAAATATGTAGTGCAATCCGCTGAATATTATGTAGGTTGTTGTTAGAATAATATATTATATGTATTACACTTTTCCGAGATTCCCGTGTCCCAACAATATATATATATATATATATATTATTTTTTATTCATTTTACATTTGCTATCTACCCCCATACATATCATATTATTCTAACAACAACCTACATAATATTCAAAAACTTTTGAAAATACTAATTGTTTTATGATAAGGCTAAATTAATTTACTAAAAGTTAAAAATAAATGTAAATTACTGTAACAAAAAGAAATTGAACATAATGGGAAGAAACTAACTATGAAGGCACAGGCCTTACAGCCTAGTTTATTAATTAGGGTCTCACAAACAAAGTTGTTACAAAGTGAAATAAATGAATTTTGAATTTTTTGTTTTTTTTTTTTAATTCAGCAGAATTATACTACATATTTTCATTGCGTTTCAGATTTTGAGGTGAATATCCGCTACGTGACGCCTAATTCCATTAGATGTACTTAATATACATAATATACCGTTACGTATATTCAAATCAAATCAAATCAAATTTCATTTTTTTCAGGCATGTCATGTGCATGTATATTATGCACAATATATAATCAAATAAAATTACAAAAAATTACAATAAAATATTAGATAAATGTCAATACTTAAAATACCACAATTATAATTAAGAATAATAATAATGTAAATTAAATCAAAATTAAAATTAGAATTAGTACCTTCTCTCCGTATAATATACTTACAGTAACTTTTCCGAAACTCTCTCGTACCTAGGTACTGTATCGGGTAGGTATAAGTTAAGGACTTTCAGATTGAAGCATTGATGTATTTTGTCATTATTATCTCTTATCCTATAATGTGTCTTTATGTGGTAGTGGTGGTGTGCAATAAATCGTTATTATATATTGTATTGTCTATGGGTACCTACTCCATAAATACTTATATTAACGTTGTTTACAAGATTACCGCTGTTGTTCGAAAAAAGAACCAAAAGGAATCCAAATATTTTCTCCTAATATACCTATATATGCCTTACACGTAGTTCTTATATTATCTTTAGTGAAGACGTCGAAATACAACTTTCTGAGCACCGTACACGCCAGATGGCAACCTAAATGCTGTGTTTTATCCTATTACGCTTACACTTACCAAGTTAAAACTCGGAGTAGACCACCTAATCTTATAAACATAAAGTTCACTTAATCACACAAGCGAAAAGCAATAAAACATTTCCAGCACCCTATTAAAGGTCATTAGCCAGTCATTCACAACCCTGGCATAATGCAAATGTGCAGTCGCTATAAAAAATATGTATTTTAGTCAAGTAGTTCACATCACGCGATGGTGAAGGGAACACTTTGCCACGAAAGGAAAACACACCGTTGAAAAATATCAGAATAAATTCTCCAATTAACTAAAGAACAGTGAACTTAAACGTGTCTGAACTACTCGCGAGAGATCCAGTTAAAAATATCAGAAGAAATTCTCCAATTAACTAAAGAACAGTGAACTTAAACGTGTCTGAACTACTCGCGAGAGATCCAGTTAAAAATATCAGAAGAAATTCTCCAATTAACTAAAGAACAGTGGACCTAAACGTGTCTGAACTACTCGCGAGAGATCCAGTTAAAAATATCAGAAGAAATTCTCCAATTAACTAAAGAACAGTGAACTTAAACGTGTCTGAACTACTCGCGAGAGATCCAGTTAAAAATATCAGAAGAAATTCTCCAATTAACTAAAGAACAGTGGACTTAAACGTGTCTGAACTACTCGCGAGTGATCCAGTTAAAAATATCAGAAGAAATTCTCCAATTAACTAAAGAACTGTGGACTTAAACGTGTCTGAACTACTTGCGAGAGATCCAACTGTTACTGTACCCGAATCTGAAACGCAATGAAAGGTGTAATTCCGCTGAATAATACAGAATTACACTATATATTTTCATTGCGTTTCAGATTTTGGATGAATTTCCGCAACGTCATGCCTGATTCCATGAGATTCGTTACAGTGCCATTTTTGGTTTATCGATTTTGAAGTATATCTAATAAGTTAATAACAAGTCTTTTGGGTCTGTGACCTTTTCCCTTGCTCACTTTCTCTTTCTATAGTAATTCTACTCACAATATTATGTGTGAGAAAACCAATGAGCGTTTTTGTTCAAAAGCTTACTTCGCTGTAGTTTCTCCACTGTGTTTTTCTGTTGTGTGGCTATAACTATGTTTTATGAGATCTAATCGGCACTATATCTTGATGTTTACGATTTGTATAAATCAGTTCATTGTAGTGTGTATTTGGTTTAATATAGCTAGTAGGTAACAGGTGCTAAAGCTATGCCTACCCAGCTTGCAAAGTCCAAGTTTAGTTGTACAAAGTTAGGGCTCAATTATGTGCGAGGTCCATTTGGAATAGTGCCACTGCAGTATCAATTTGGTGCAAGTTACCTATACCTACATATTATACATATAAACTGTATATAATATGCACATGGCATGCATGGGAATTGGAGCGAATGAAAACATTGGTAATGTAGAGTCGGATACGTTAGCTGGGAAAACTTTCAATTTTACAGTATAGTCTTGCAATGTAGAATGAAAAGTGTCTAAACTCGAACAATTTTAATAAAATATTCAATTTTTCAGCCTCTGTGGTGTAGTGGTTGGGCAGGTTGGCTCAAATCTCATACACCACTGAGGTTACGGATTCGATTTCTACGACGGAACAAATCTTTGTGTACCTACAGAAAAAAAGCGTAGTTCCTGGCTCCCTATTTTTTTTTTTCGGATCTTAATGATCGTACGTATAAGTCGTTCGCCTGATGATAAGCGCCACGCCTACCCATAACAATTGCAGAGCCACCTAAAACCTTTAATACCACAAAAAGTACTACGCAGCACCACATTGCGCTCATTATCCGAGAAATTTCACTGGCTACAATTCTTTTCAAACCGGAACATATATAATAACTATATAATAATAACTGGCAAAACCTACCCAGACGGCCTGCCGCATACGAGAGACCTACCACGAGTAAATACAGGGAAATACAGGGAATCCTAGTTAGGGGCCATGATCTATGTATGATGATGATGATTGATGAATTGATGATCGTTAGGCGTATTTTTTTTATTCCCCTACGTACGTACCTAGTATAGATACATAGTTTAGATTCTACTTACATCGTCAAAAGCAATTTCCAGAGGTTTCCATATAAAATGCATGCAGCACGAAACCTGGTGCAAGTTCGTCGAAACATTGTTCAAACTTAACTGAAACTTGGTCCCAGTAGCACTTTCATATTCTGGAGACATATTGTTCCCTGGAGTGCATGTAGAGGTTGTCTTACCTACAAAGTTTTATAGGTACTAGGATATCCAAGTACTTATAATATCTTACTTCAGTAAATTGTTGAAACGTGACTCACTCGTGCATTTTGTTTGAGTAACGACACATCGTTTTTCATTTATTTGGAGCAGACATTTTTAACCCGGGCCCCAATTCACTATGACAACTTGGCGATTCCTTGCTTCGAAATCACGTCGATTCCTTGATTAATAAACATCTGCGAAATTTGTATTCTCTATGACGCGTCATATATATGAATATATGAATGCGTCATAAGAGCAAGTGTGGCTCAGTGGGAGCTCGTGCGACTTTCGATTCGACGAGTTCGAATCCCGCTGACCCCGCACCACTGACTTTCTTAAGCTATGTGAGATTTAACACTCGCTCTAAAACGGTGAAGGAAAACATCGTGAGGAAACCGGCATGTCCAAAAATTTTTCACAAAACGTCAAGGACATGTGACATTCACCAACCCGCACTGGGCCAGCGTGGTGGATTATGGCCCATTCTCTCTCTATGAAAGAAGGCCCGTGTCCCAGCAGTGGGAACGTGATGGGCTGATGATGATGATGATGATGATGAATGCGTCATAGAGATGTCGTTTATCAATGAAGGAATCGACGTGATTTCGAAGCAAGGAATTGCCAAGTTCTCTCAGTGAATAGGGGATCGGACAACTTTTCAGAAAGTGTTTTAAATTAACTACAATGAATATATATAGCCATGAAAAATACAATTTTAATTAAATAACGATCTAAAAGTACCTAAAACTAAAAAATATTATGTTTCAAATATTGCCGCGCAAAAGGTCACCTCAAAACTTGTGATGTCATATGTAGGTAGAAAACGACAAAGTCTTCGAAATAAAACTTGCAAAGAGATTCTAATACGTTTTGTGAAGTTTGGGGACTATATTGTAGTAATAGGACGAAAAAATTAGCAAAAATACATTTTATGAAAAGCCAAAACGTGAAATAAACACAAGCTTGACTCACGGCATTTGCCTACAAATGACGTCATGCGCTGTGATTGTTGGTTTGTTTGAGATAAAGAACAGATTAAAAATGTCAGAATTATTTATTGACTAGCTGCGCCCCGCGGCTTCGCCCGCGTAGAGATTGATGTGTCGCAAGTTAAAAAAGTAGTCGGCTGCGCTGTTATGATTATTTCCGAATCTATCATGATTCTGAATTTGCAAACTCGCTTCAGTTGTTAAGCACATTTTCGACGATTTGTTCTCGTATTTCCCGTGCCAAACATGGGCTGCCGAATAAAATATACGAAATTGCTTTTTCAGACATGCCCCATCACCGATTATTATGGAAACGACGACAGTGTATTGCACTATTACCTACGTCATTCACGTCTAAATTCTCTATTTTTTTCGAACCTTGGAATACAATTTTCTATATAAAGTTTAGAACTCTACTGCACTCCTCCTAGTGGTAATTTTGTAAAAATAAAAAATACATAATACATTAATTACTTAAGAGTTTATTTAAACCGAGTTTTTAGTGAAATAAAATTAAATCGAACCAAGAAATATAATTTTCCATAAAAACTTTAGAACTCATTTGCACCCCTTACAGAGTTAGTATAGAAAAAAAAAGTTTTTTACTATTTATTTTGTAGTTTATTTGTACCGAGATTCCGAATTTTATTTTTGTATATTATATATTACATTATGTATTATATTATATATTACATTACATATTATATATTATATCATACTATATTAGGATTTAAACCGAGTTTTGAGTGAATTGAACTAAGGAATAAAAATGCTCCATACAAACTTTACCACCCTCTTTCACCCCCTTGGGGGTCGATCTTTAAAACTTAACATAACCTTTGTTTCAATTCAGTACTTAAACTATCTTTATTCCAAATTTCATCAAAATCGGTTCAGTGGTTACGGTGATACGTGGTAACAAACATCACACACACAAACTTTCGCATTTATTATATTATAAGGATTTAAAAATATACATCATCATTATACCATCGGTGTCGTATGGTATACACGGCGCGGTGGTGATATTCGAAACCGCTGCATCGACGGTCGGACCACTGAGTCCGGAGTTCGCTTCGCCCGCCGAGTCATCTCGGGTCAATGACCGTAGTGTTAATACACAATCACCATGTGCTGTGAAGAGGACACCAACACAACCTATGAAGCCAGCAGCTTCGTCTGCTAAGACGCAACCACCAGCTCTTCAGAAGAAGTCTTATGCGCAAGCATCACGTGTCTTAAAACCGAATCCTGCACCTACAACCTCTGGTACGACGTTAAAAATGCATGACATGAACAAGGTTGACAATGACGGCTTCACTACAGTGGAGAAGAAGAAGCGTCGACTCCGACCGAGCCGCAACCAACGTGGCACCGCCCCGCTCACGGCGTCTACACTACGTGCTGTGGAGCCTACAGTATCCATCTACCTCTCCCGCTTGAATCCCGAAACATCAGGGGATGAAGTGTTGAAGTACATCAAAGAAACGCTTCATGGACGGATCCAGGGACAGATAGCAATGCGACTGTCGAGGCTGGAGTCGACTAGGACCACTGAATTTAAGTCCTATAGGCTCCAAGTTCCAGCGGTGCATAAGGGACTGTTCCTGAATTCTGACTTCTGGCCTGTAGGAGTAGTATACCGGAGATACAGGGAAGGAGCGAAATTTTTGAACCCTGTGAAGTAGTGTGTGGTTTATTTAATGTAATTTTATATTTTTGTATGTATGTTAGTCTGTAAGGTATATATTCTATGGGCCTCTGTTAATTTTACTTTGTTGTACTTTAATATTGCCTGAAATAAAGAGTTTAATATTAATAATAATAATAATTATTTCACAAAAATATTGATTGAATGATCTTTCTGGTTCGACGAACGTTCGTTCTAACTACATTTTAGATTTTTTCTCGATTACTGTCCGATCCCCTATTGGGGCCCTGAACGCTTTTGAGCCATTTTACGTTAGGTACAAGAACGCTGATAAAATAACAAATATCTTACATCTAATAAAATATGTAACTTCTAATCAACATCTAATAAAATAACATAAATATATAGACTTTTTAATACTATAAAATAATTTTATTATGTCGCTCTTTCTCACGGGTAATACCTATATACCCGGTCCTTCGGAAGGCTTGCGCGGGGACATGATTCTAACACGTAGAGGCCTCTTAGAGCATTTAATTTAGATATGTAATGGGCAACACTTATCGGGGACTGTCTCTAAGTGCATCATTAAGAAGATGCAGTCAAAGACAGCCCCTATAAGTGCGATGAGTATTATTGGAGATATGGAAATTACTTGAGAGTGGGCTATTGAGGTGGATTTTTAATGGATGAGAACCGGTCTGTGATATGAAACTACTACAAGCAATTTGTCCCTTGATACCTACACTTTGATCTAAAGCCGCTAACACAAACAACCCACAATGCAGTCTACTCAACTCTCGTATAATACGACTCTCAATTGACCTTTCACCTTTCGCCCTCACTTCGCAAACGCCAGAGAAAAAATAATAAATCCGAAAGAATCTCGAACCTTAATTGGAAAAGTTCAGTGGAAAAGCCGCGCGGGTTCGCACGAAACTCCCGAGGGCGACCTCGGGACCTCGACTCACACAACTTCACTCAAGGAGGCGACTCCTCGAGTGAAGTTGTGCGAGCGACTCGCCCTCATTAGTGGTAAAGGCGTGACTCAAAGGGAAGTAGACTTCAAACACGGAACATATGTGAGACATTTCCTTGTTTGACATTTGGGCTAATAACGACGTAATCGATTACTTATTTTGTAGAAAGCTGAAAAGGTTATTATGCAAAAAAGCTTATTATTCGGTGGAAGAGTACAAGGAAGATTCAGGATAAATACATACATTACAAATTATTATTATTATTAAAATGAGATTGAAATGGAAATGTAAATCTTGATTATTATGACATAAATCCCAATTTGACTTACTAAGTCAAATTGGCATTTAGTACTTTATTCTATCAATTACTTTATTTTATCAATTAACTATGTATCTATCAATATAAATAACATTCTGATTTTTTATTATGTAAATTTAAATTGAAATTGACTATAGTGACTAAGCACAGACTACTTATGACATTAAATTAAATTAACAATGTAGATACTTATAATTAATTAGAATCGGAATGTTTAACAATATTGAACTATAATAGAACTGCACTCATTATGCAACACCCATATAGGGTACATACTTATAGCATACTTTGTGACACTATTTTAACACCTGTCTGTAATAATATATGTATGAGCATGAATAAATGAATATGAATAATCTTTTGAACTCGTTAAAACCCGACCCGTGCACGTTGTCGCAAGGAATTCGATCTCCCGACTCCGATAGGTTCAGCTTGTTCACCCACAAACTTGTTCAGTTAAAACGATAATTTTGTTTTGTTAGGGTTGGTTCCTGTACCTACATATTTTGAGCCTATAATACTGCTGAAGTCACTGTCAATTAACTCGCTACAACCTACTAACCACCAAGATTTATTAGTACAAGGACCAATGTATAGTTGAATCACTGTTGAAGTTCACAGTAGTGGCGTGCAGTGTGCTTCGTGGGCTAGCAGTTGAGTCTCGAAAGAAATTGCAAACTTACATAAAATATATCTAACAGTTTTATTCGATACGAGTAGTATCGCCGAAATAAATCTTACCTCAAGCATCATCAATCATTAAATAAGAGAGTATGTGTAGTACATACTCTCTTATTTAATGATTGATGATATTTAATGATTGATGATGAACAAACATAAATATTATATTCTGCAGTGAAATTTACGAGAAGCAATTTTTGCTTAGATCCCCTTCTACATAACTTTGACATAATTCGAGAAAGCCACAAGAGCTTCGCAACCGCAATGGAGTGAGGTTTTGAGCCTCCCAAGTGATTGCAAACTTCATAATGAAAGGCTTGTCTCCATTACTTGAAATGCGGCAGTCAAATTTATAAGATTTTGGCTCCAAATATTGGCATCGAAAGAATACTTTCTTCGTAAATTATTGAGAGATTTTTATGGACTATCACAAAGAAATTGGCAAGCTCCGCGACTTTAATAGGTGGACGCAGACGCCCGAGAGGCTTTTATATTCCTATTCATCGATTCACTTTACATATATAAAATAAATTATTGGTTTATGATCAAGGACTCCCATGTAGGCTCAGATAAAGTTTTGGCTGTCTACTCGAAGGATGTAGGTTATAAATAGATATGATGAAGAATAGAATAAAATAAAATTTATTGTTCAAAACTGTGTAGAGGTACATTCATGGTGTTATAGAATTATAAAAGTAACAACAGTTTATCCTTACGAACGTACAATAATAATAAGCCAGTTGAGGGGGGTGATGGCTGGTCCACAAGTCATGCTGCTTGCGGGGACTGGTCTGTTCTAGTCACTCCTACTGCTACTGTCACACCTACTTATATTTTATTTACACTTTTCTGTTACTGATACTATGACTATGGGACATCTCACTCGCATTTCTTGTTTTACATTCTGTTAATTCTAATTTATACGTAATTGTGCTGAAAAAAAGACATCCCGCAGAGTTTCTTAGTGCTATCTTCTCTAGCGGGCGTATTTCCGAAGCACTGGTAGAGTCAGTTTTCGCATTTCTTTTCAGCACTCAGACTTCAATTTGAGTATAGGAAAGAAATGGGTAAACATACTTACCTTTTTTTCAAAGTCATGTTAACATAAGTTACAATTTTTAACATATTTTATTTGTATCATGTGTTTATGACCTTTAAAAGTGCACTTTTGTGCCTATTTAATAAATGATATTTGACTTTGACTTTGTCTTTGAATATTAACAAACATGAAACTAAAATTAAAAACCTTAATAAATATAATACTAAAATATATTATTAAAAGGAGTCCCTTTAAGCAAGGTTCCGAAGATACTGGCAGCGTTCCCCCTTTGAATAGCTAGACTAATCCTTTGTCCGACGTAGCTGGCAGCTCTTCGGTCTCCTGTGATGTCGACTAACCTTTTTGCTATTTCTTTAAAAAGCTAACTTAAATCTTATTAACAAACTAAGAATCTAAAAGTACGAGTACTAATAGATGTACATTCAAAATATTATTTAGTATCATAGAACACTCTTTCTACTAACCATGTTTTTAACTTTTTTTAAACATATTTCCATCTAGGGCCGAAGAAGCCGCATAGGTACTTAGAGGTGTATATCAAATCAAATCAAAATTAATATTAAATCATCATTTATTTCTTTTTCATAGTTTTTATCATTTTTTTTTCTATGTATGTAATCGTTGGGCGTTATTTTTTTTTCAAAGCCGATGGTAAAAAATAGAATTAGACTAAGTACATCCTACCATAACAATGGTGTGCAAACATAATATTTTCAAATTAAATAGCAAAAACATTTAAAGAAAAATAGAATTATCGAATTAATTCTTATAATATTTTTTAAGCATTAACGAATGCCAAGCGAAAAACTCAAACAAGGTTTTTCGGGAAGAAAAAATTCGACCACCGGCTGGGACTCGAACCCACAACCCAATATTCCCTCAGCGCGGGACGCTCTACCAATTGAGCTACGGTGGGCACCAACTCGAGTGTCGAATTTCTTCTTCCGTTATTTACCGTCTTTATCGAATTAAAATTTCACATCACAATGAATTAATTAATGTCAACTGTTATAATTAGTTACTGCAAAGCTTTAAAGAAAATATTAATTTAAATGCCAGTTAAAAATAGAAAAATGATGAAAAATATATTCTGCAATATGAAATTATTAAACGTATTATTTCAATCAATCAATCAATCAGCTTAAATACATCGTGTAGTACAATCAATTCTATAAGCTCCGAATCCCACACTAGGATAAATCCTGTGTTGTAGGATTCAGTATTTCATTCGGTATCACTGTTTACAAAGCGAAACAAACATAAGTTAGATTTATTAATCAGTGTACTGAATGTGATAAGTGGTAGCAATATAAATTATTGATATGATGGGGGTAGGTATCAAATAAGTAAGAGAAACGCACTGACATGGATCACCTGCCTTCCGATTACCGACCGGTGCCGAATGAGACTGGTGTTTGTGAGTGCGTCTATTGTGTCAGTAGTTAGTTGAGTGGTTAAATTTTTGCGCCGCTTGGTGTCGAAACCTTGGGTCCATGGGTTCGGGGCACCAAACATTTATATAAAAAAATTTGCCCACGTCTCGTCTTGTCGAAGCTGCAGGTGACGAAAGGGCTAGCTCATTCCTGGCTCAAAGATTAGCCATTCAACGAGGGAATGCAGCCAGCGGTCTTGGCACCTTGGCCGCATGGTCACCACATGTATATAAATTTCTAGTTGTACTTTTTTCTTTTAGGGGATCGGACAGTTATCAAGAAAAAATCTAAAATGTAGTTAGAACGAATGTTCGTCGAACCAGAAAGATCATTCAATCAATATTTTTGTGAAATAATAATGATTTATATTTTTAAATCCGAAAATAATTCTGACATTTTTAATCTGTTCTTCATGTCAAACGTAACAACAATCCAGCGCATGACGTCACTTGTAGGCAAATGCCGTGAGTCAAGTTTGTGTTTATTTTATGTTTTTGGTTTTCATAAAATGTATTTTTGCTAATTTTTTCGTTCCATTACTACAATATCGTCCCCAAACTTCACAAAACGTATTAGAATCTCTTTGTAAGTTTTATTTCGAAAAGTTTGTCGTTTTCTATCTACATATGACGTCACAAGTTTTAATGTGACCTTTTGCGCGGCAATATTTGAAACAAATTATTTAAACATAGTTTTAGGTACTTTTAGAGCGTTATTTAATTAAAATAGTAATTTTTATGGCTGTATATATTGATTGTAGTTAATTTAAAACACTTTCTGAAAAGTTGTCCGATCCCCTGTTGTAAATTTCTTCCTAATAAAAAAATAATATTAAGTAGAGTATTATATATATCTATATGTATTTATAAAAAATATACTTTTGGCAAAGAATACATAATAGGTTTTGAGAAGACCTTTACAATATTAAAATTTCTAATAACTTTTAAATTGTATGGGGAGTGCTCCATTATTAATTCCTCTTGAAACAGAGTAGAGTAGGTGTCGAGAGCGAATTCATCCATCAAAGCTTATGAACTTAAGAAATGGTAATTTATCATTAGTAGGTACGGCTACCCGGAGATGATAAACTTATTTCATGTCTTTTTTCTTTCGTGTTGGGTGTTTTTAGACAATGTAGTTCATGGTTTCTTGGATACAGTAGCGAATTCTAGTAAGGGTCCAGGGTCTATAAATGTGATCGTTGGGCGTTACCATGTATTTTTATCATCAAGAGCCCATTTCCTATTGGGACACGGGCCTTCTCGAGAGAGAGAGATCCAATTATCATATATGTACGTGGACTCAGTGCGGTTTTGTGAATCCAGTTATGTGTCCAGGGATCACAAAAATTCAAGGACATGTGACTCCTTGAATTTTTGTGATCCCTGGACATATCGGTTGCCTCAAGATGTTTTCCTTCACCGTCGTACCTCGTACTTACGTAGGTATGTTATAGCATGAAAAAAACGAACATCGCATCACACTAACATACAGTCAGCATTGTAATTTCCGGTTCATAATACAAGGTCCCTGCGCTTCCAATTAACTGATACTGTCAGGGTGAGGGCTCGGAGCCCTTCGCGAATTGAAGGTCACAAAAACATTTTCCCCCTAAACAGGTCAAGGACTCGCCCTTCCCGGCGTCTGTTGTTTTACAAAGGTGAAACGAATACCAAAATTAACGTTTTTCGAAACGTTACGTATCCGTATGGTAATTCGCAAAGAAAAAATTGCACTTTGCAGAATTTTTTTATGGAACTGAGTAATTAGACAAGCAAGTCATTCGCCTGATGGCGAATGGTAAACCCATAACAATTGCAGTGCCACCCAGAACTTTTAATACCATAAAAAGCACTGCTTAGCACTGCATTGCGCTCATGATCCCGAAACATCAGATATAAGTGCTACGCAGTGACAGTGCTACGCAGAGAATGAAAATGAAAATGATATGAAAATAAGTTTTTTTTATTACTGCAATTAAGGTAGTAAGTATAGACACATCAGATATTAAGTCTCATATACCCAGTAATTTCGCTGGCTGCAATGCCCTTCAAACCGGAACACAGTGTGCTTGTGCACTACTGCTTGGCGGCAGAATAACTGGCAAAGCGGTGGTACCTATCCAGACGGCCTCCCGCATACGGGAGACTTACCACGAGTAAAACGCAAAGAAATATTAGCACGACTCGGGAATCAATTTCAGGTCTTTGATGATCTAATGTAAATGCGGGATATATATGTTTTATTAATTGAGTGACGAGACGAGCAAATCGTTCGCCTGATAGGCGTGTTGCCTACCGAGGTGAACGACCGCAACAGTTGCAGCGCCACCCCGAACTTTATTTTGCAAAATCCTGCGCGTACGGCACTGCGCTCGTAATGCCCAGTAATTTCGCAGGCCAAAAATTTATCGAAGAAAAAAAAATAAAAAAAAAAATATATATATTTATTTAAATTTTATTTATTTTTGTAATTTTGCACAGTAAAGCTTGTGCACTTCTGCTTGGCAGACTAACTGGCAAAGTGGTGCTGTTTCATAGTTTCAGTTCTTTTACTTAGTATCAGAGAAGATGTTATGTATAGTTATCCAGCTGATGCTATATTTCGCAGAGTGGCATACATTGCATTCAGTCAGCGAATCCTGTCTATTCGCAGCTAATTGCGTGGTTTCAAAATTATATATTTGAGGGGTTTTTTTTACGCTTAATAGATCTATGTTTGGCCACTATCTCGCTTGATGTGAAGCGATGATGTGGCCTAAGATGGAGCACATAGATCTAGAGAGAGGCGGCAGTTGAGCGGCTGCTCAGATCCGTCTCCCCGATGGTTCACCGAACATCATCCCGAAACACGACTAGGTCACTTGACGGCTTTGTTCGGTGGGTGGTATTACAACCACGGCCAGAGCCTACCACTCCAAAAACTGGAAGATTTGTATTTATACAGTATTCTTACTAGCATTAAGTTCGCCTATGCACCTACAAATTTGTTTGTGCAATAATGAATTTTATATCTATCTATCTATATATATATTCCATTTGACGCAGCCTAGCCTCCCAATTTACATCGGCAATCTGCACATTGATCGGGCCTTTGTCATGTAGTTGTCTGTTCATGATAAATTACAACGGATACAGATATACAATTACGTGACAAGTTGTAGTAGGCATTAGGTACTGACTATAGCTTTTCCGCTTCAGCGTCGCCGAGCAGATACGACGAGGACTGAAATAGGAGATCTTGGACATTTTTATGCTATACTCACATATTATAATTAGGTATACTGGTATATACCAAACCTATATACGTGTAGGTACCTACATTATTTGTTTCTCCTTTCTTACATATTTTTTTTATGTAACTGAATGACGAGACGAGCTAGTCGTTTGCCTGATGGTAAGAAATACGCAAGCACATAACAATAACAGCACCACCCAGAACTTTGTTTTGTAAAATCCTGCGCGGCGCCGCGCCGTACTGCGCTCGTCACCCTGAGACAGTTAGCTGTTGAGTCTCGTAATGCCCAGTAATTTCGCTGATATAATTAATAGACAAACAAGCAGACGGCACGCCTGGATGCTAAGCGGTTACCGATACCTGCATCACTCTCGTACCTTTAAGGACTCTTTTAACCCATCTTTTAAAATGTTGCATATTATAGCTTAGCTTGAAAACCTCAGGCGGTAACCCATTCCATATCTTGCAGGTGTGCGGCAAGAAAGATCTGGAGAATCGGACAGTATGTGATAAAAAAAACTACTAACTACTGTAGAAAAGGAAATATACCAACTCTATTTCAGTAGATACAAAGTTAAAGTTACCTACTGCTCTACCATCCAAAGAAATGCAAATACGAAAAGGTTTTGTCAATAGAACACTCGAGGCTCGTTCCTGCGACTATTTGTGGAACATTTACATAATCTTTATTTAGTTCCGACATTTCCGTGGGCGACCCCCGGATCTTCGAGGGAAGGAATGTAAGATAAGGAAAAAATTAATAACACTTTGAAGATCTAAATTCTTTGTGGTCTGTTTATTAGCTCGAATAGGCGTGAGCGCCTTTTCCACGTCCCCTTTTCCTTGGATAAAACCATACATACTATGTACCTACAGCTACGCAGCGTAGCCTCCTGTACGTCCTTATATTTTAATCAAAATCAAAATCTCTTTAATCATTTTGGCATCACAGACGCATATATGAACGTCAAATTATCACAATGACTCTAACCACCGTATCGGAAAAGAACCACTACTCCATTGAGGAATGACTCAATGCACTACTCAGAAGATACGGCAAGAAACTGAGGGCTAATAAGTGACAGATTAAAAAATTAAACTAAAAGCCACGTTTTGCGCTTTTTGAGGTTAAGTCAGCATTGCATGCTAGTAAATTTAGAAAGCATTGTCATCTAGTTGTGTGCTACCCTGAAAGTTTCATCCGAATACCTAATTGGAAAGTACTCCAAATTTGAGTTGCAAGATTCCACCCGGAACGACAGACAGACAGAAAAACAAGAGAATGACTTAATAAAAAAAGTGGTAAAATAAAAGTTATTTCAGTCATTTATTTAAAAAAATAACTATCTGGCAGAATTCCTGAATCAGACACTTATGATGCGTATACTTAACTATAATACCTAGGTATAATATAGGTAACACTGTATATATTAGTCATTTCTTACGACGACAGTTCGGTATGAAAGATGGGGACAACTATCCCGTTGTACATCCCACCGCTTTAATTCAAATCAGAGATCATTGCATTCACAGCCTTCACAAACCCTTCAGTCTCCTAAATAAGGCTTTGGAGGTATCCAAAGCCTTATTTTAATATCTCGGACAGCTCCAGACAATCGCTTTGTATTTATAATCCTTAAAACCCAAAATTAAGGCTTTGGAGGTATCCAAAGCCTTATTTTAATATCTCGGACAGCTCCAGACAATCGCTTTGTATTTATAATCCTTAAAACCCAAAATTCCTAACCAAGTATAAAGCGCTGCAAATGGCAATTTGACCTTTTCTGTAATTGGAGTTGACAGACAGAGGGAGAACCGCAAATTCGGTACAATTAGTTACGGCAGTGGCGGCTTTCTAATTCCCCTAGTGAGTTCCCGCATCCTGTCATCCTGTGGCAATTTTCGTTATATAAAAGGACTGCTAACTTTGGATGTTGCTTTCGTCACCTACCCAAGGGCCTTGCGACTCCTACGAGTGAATTATCCGAGAGTAGAGTTTACAAGAACAGATTAATTTATAACTAACTTTCTGTCCCGCGGTTAATTCCGTGAGTTCCCTGTATTCCTGTGGGGATTCGCAGTATTTAATCTATCTATCTATCCCTTCGAGTAGACAGCCAAACTTTATCTGAGATCTATCCATATGTGGCGATCTATCCGTCCACCCTAATTCGTCTAATTGGTTGTAAATGTCACATCACTAAAATGGTGTGACATCACTAGTTACTAGCACGAAACGTCAGAACAGATTACCGCCCCTAGTTTTTAACCGACTTCAAAAAGGAGGAGGTTTACAAGTCGACGGTATGTTTTTTTTTTTTTTTTTTTTTTTTATTTTTTTTTTGTGTGTTTGTTACGCGATTTCTCCGCCAATTATGCATTGATTTCGATGATTCTTTTTTTGATTGGTAGGTAATACTTCAAAGGTGGTCCCATATAAATTTTATCGAAATTCATTCAGTACTTTTTGAAAAAAATAGCAAAAACAAAAAATATAAGTTTAATCTTCAAGTCGGTTCTTGTTTTTTTCGTAACCAACTTTCTAAAGGTGGAGGTTTGTATTCGACTGCTTCACCTGCTTCACCCAGGGTTGACTTCCGGTGAGGGAACTCCTCAACAGTGAATAGTACAGACACAACAATTCGTAAATGGATTTAACCATAATAGCCTGTTCTGAATTCCATCATGACATGGCAGATACACCCAGGATTGACTTCCGGCGAGGGAACTCTTCAACAGAGATATAGGACAGACATGAAATTTTTTTGTACATGCATTTAATTGTGATAGCCCGTTTTAAACTTCATCATGATGTGGCTTCTAGATCACAAAAGCTTGTCTTTAAAAACTTTTTGAATTAATTTAATTAAAACTTGTTTTTCACTAAAAAGGGTAAAATAAATTATTTTTCAAAAAAAACTAAACCGACTTCAAAACCACAAATGGCACTCAAAAGTAAAAAATAAATTAATATAATTATCATAAGCGCTACCCACTCATATATTTGAAGTCGGTGCCAGCCAAGTGTAATAGGTAGCAGATAAATACTATGTATATAGTAAGTACTACTTGTAGGTAGTATTTATCTACTACCTTTTAGACTTGGCTGGCACCGACTTCAAATATATGAGTGGGTAGCGCTTATGATAATTATATTAATTTATTTTTTACTTTTGAGTGCCATTTGTGGTTTTGAAGTCGGTTTAGTTTTTTTTGAAAAATAATTTATTTCAAGTCTTATCAATTTATCAACGTAACGAAATACTAGCTGACCTCTGAATCATAGTGTAAATAGTGTTTCCTGTGTGGTGGAGCATAATAAACTCTTTAACGTTTTAAACGAGTTCCTTTCATTTCATCGGGAGACTTCGTCTCCCGTACACACATATCATTGAGGTCTCATACCATTCCTCAATGACACATATACAAAAAAATGAATCCGTATTTACCTTGGTCACGGCATCACACGTGAACGGCTGAACCAATTTCGCTAATTCTTTTTTTGTTGCGTTTGTTATTATCTGGAGAAGGTTCTTATGAAATAAAAAATTAAGAAAATTGCGCGTAATACTAGAAAATTTAAGAAAACTTAACGAGCATATTAAGAGGAACACTTGTGCCAACAATGCTCAGAAGACGGGGCCTTGCCTTGAGCTATAACAGCTTTTTAAAATGTCAGTCCACTGCTACCTTTAATCATTGAGTAGGTATTTAGTACTAGTTGCGCCCCGCCGTTTCACTCGTGGTTTCTCGGTATAAAATATATCCTATGTCCCTTTCCAAGATCCATAGTATCTGCATGCCAAATTTCATCAAAATTCAGTAAGCACTTCAGTAGTTTTTGTGAGATTAATAGCGAATATAAATGCTCATAAGCTTTCCAATTTATATAATATTAGTGAGAAGAATTAACTCACCTTTTGTAAAAGTTTCGGTCTGTTGTCAAGTTCTTCTATTTCGTGGTCATCCTTGCTCGTTGATTCGTTGTTGTTGGCTTTGTTGGCGTTCCTGTAAAATAACCCAGCACATTTAGTCCTGGTACTTTTAGAATATCTACTATGATGAGAGGATGCTAACGTGTATGTATGTTTATGTTGGCATAATGTTGCTATTGTATTGTATATATTCATTTGCTATTGTATTGTATACAGTATTTTATTTTATTTATGACGCAAACGTGACGCGTGACCAAAATGCTGGGACTTATTTGTCTCAACGTATCAGTATTGCAATCCAACGGGGCAATACTGCCAGTATCTTGGGTACGCTGCCAACAGGTAGTGGGCTAAAGCATTTGGGCTATATATTTGATGGTTAAACAAACTTACCAAGTGAAGTTTGACCGTAATTATACAAGCCGTTGCATCCGAAGAGATTTATATAATTCACAAGGTAGTTCCACTCCATGAGCTGGGCATCAAGCACAATTTTAGAGCTGTCAAAAATAAAAAGCACAAAATGACTTATTTACAACTCCCGCCCTAGAGGGCGCCACTAAGCTCTGTCACCTCATTTGATTTAGAGACAACAACATTTCGCAAAATCTTAAGGCCACAAAACAGGTTAAGTAAACTACTAGTAGGTACTTAATATTTGTATGGGTTTGTGACAACAAATTAGGGCACGGGTGGGTTATTAGTATAAATCTCTTCGGATGCAACGGCTTGTATAATTACGGTCAAACTTCACTTGGTAAGTTTGTTTAACCATCAATTATACTTCGCCGTTGCATCCTCGAGATTTATATAATTCACAAGGTAGATGTTTAGAGCTTTTGCGAAATTTTTATGTTCCTCAGAGTAAAAATATTTATATGGGCAACACATATATGTAATATTTTAATAACAATTGTGTAATATAAATTATGATTTAACATAATTTAGTTAGAATCTTACACCGCTTTAGCAAAATAGTACTCATATTATCCGTCAGCTTATTTGATAAGGTCAATAGAAAACTCCGTAAGTAAGCTGCTAAGGTTTATGCATCACAAGTATGCAGAGAAAATCGCAGTGTTTATTCAACTGTCACATATAATCCTTTTGATCTATCTACCTTCTAACGAGATGCTCGTATTATGTACAAGGTTTTCTTTTCATGACAAAAAAGTTCAAACTTTGCCTCTGATCGAAAGTAAAGGCAACAAACGCCTTACAACTTATATGCTTGTATGACAAAAGTTACTGTTCCCGGCAAATTTATAATCTATTAGAAATTACTGCGTAATTGGTTACGATTTCATACATTCTATATAAAGGATGGTGATTGAACACATGGTCCTGTTGACAATGCTAGTGAAACTGCCATTTATTTTGTTGTAATTTGGAATAGTCATCGTTGGGAATATATTTGAAACAAAATTTAGAATAATTTTGTCTGTTTCTGGTTGAAGTGCAAAGGCTAACTTGTTTCCTGACATAATATGTATAAAATAGTATTGGTTCTTAACATGCCAGAGATCGGAACAAAGGATACTATGGTTGACTGTTCTAGTAAAGAATGACCATGACGCCAGTTACCCATTGTTAATATTGTTCGTCAATTTTTAATATGGGAAAAATAATAACTGGCTCTTGTTTATCGTATTATCACACATGATACTCCACCCAGTTAAAAGAAGTGTCAGGGAAAATCTCCAGCACATACGAGTAACGTCCGTTACTAATTATATATGACACAGTAAAATGTTGTTATTATCAAATAACGTATTTTCAATAAGAACATTATGACCATTTTGCGGTTATAATTTATGTTTGGATTCTTTAACAGTTTTTTTTTTTTAATGTATATTAATATTATCATTATTCCTTTTTGGTTATTCATTTATGAACTGTAACCCGAAAATATAATAGACATTTTACATTGTCTAATTTTAATGCGGGTAACCGTCTATGGACTTGATTGAATTTAGCCCAAATCAAGAATGTGATTTGGAACAAGCTGGTATACGTGATTCCGAGTAAGGATACTACAGGTTTGAAGAGCTTAGGAAAGATGATTGGCACTGTCGGCGGAGCAGTCCATTTGACATTGACATTCGAATATCTGATCCTCAAATTTTAATCACTGATTCTTGGCCGCCATATTTTTATTAGGCATTAACGCATGATTCACAAAATGCTCAAATAAAGTTTTTTTTTTTTAAACAACCCATAGCTACTGAGACTTGAACTCGCATCTCAACATTAATTAGAAGGGAAGGGTTCTGCCCAATTGAACTACAGTGATCACCAAGTCGAGTTCGGAATTTATATAAAAAAAGAAATATTACCTAAAGGTAAATCATTGAATGATACTTATCACAACAGCTGCAGATATTGGACGGTTTGATTGGTTCTATTCCTAAATTTATATTTATTAGTTTTGAATCAGATAAGTTCAAGTATTGTTGGGTATTATTATATCGTATATTATACCGTGAGAAAAAAAAAAAAGGTTCCAGTAATGATATTTTATAAGCATTTTATACCACAGTTCAACTGTGCTGATAGATAAAGGGGTCTTTCGAAATTAATTTCCATGTTTGGAAAAAAACCTTTAACGAGTTTTGGATTGTGGCATAGACTGTGACTTCCATGGATCCTGGTAACGACGCCGGTGCAGTCCACGTCATGATACGATACCCCGGTGTATCCCGATACCTTTGGCTAATTTGTCTGTTCGGTTTTCTGGCTGACTTCCTGGTAATGACGCCGGTGCAGTCCACGTCGTGATACCATACCCCGGTGTATCCCGATACCTTTGGCTACTTTGCCTGTTCGGTTTTCTGGCTGACTAACTATTTACTTCGACATCAAAGCATTCATCATTTTAGCCTTCTTAACCTGAAAGCCAGATTTCTAAACAGATTCATTTGCCTCAGTATTATAACTACAAGGATTTTTCCGAAGAGGAAAGAATTTATCTAGCGTAATATACTTTAAATCAGGTTGCTTTGATTTATTGTGTTTGTAAGGCGTAATCCTAATATAATAATTTGATCGAATTTTAAAGCTTTTCCATATCCTTTCTAATAAGATAGGATGACCGACGAGATCTGACAGATAGATTTATGTATTCTTTAGCTCGCGCTGGTTTTTAGTTGAAGAGTCAACTTAGATGGTTTTATACCCATTAACTGAAAATGTATACAAGAAAATTTTCAGTGAAAGCCTTTTTCAGGTCTGATGTCACTATATAAGATAGATACGCCCCCAACGTTTAGAGATTTCCTTTTCAATCTCCGATCCAAAAACTTCTTGTTTACCTTTCATCACACAACAGTAGGCTGCATAAAGCTTAGTATAATTTGCATCAAGAACGTTCGTGTTCTACTAGTTAAAGTCTAGATCAAGAAGAAGCCACCGCAGAACGCGGTGACGTCACCATAAGTAAGTAGTATGCCACTGGAATCTATTCATTGTGAATATTAACTTGTTGCAAGATCAGTTGAGCGAACATTATATGCATACGTTAAAATTTGCTATTTTTACGGCTAGACAGTTTTCCATAGTGGGTGTATACTGGGCCTCTGCCACTGTGGGCGTATCATTAAGAAAGAAAAGTCATAATCGTGTTATGACTCCTAACTGCATGACTACGACCAAATCGTACCGCTAAAAATGCACCACTATGATCGCATTATAGTTCCAAGGCACACAATTTGTTTTAGGTATTAGGTTATAAGAAATACATCAAATGTGGGCGTCGCATGAAGATAAGGCAACCCCAAAGTCATGATAGTATTATGACTCTTAACTCTTTGACTACGACGAAGTCGTAACGCTAAAATATACATAAGAACAATGCAAAATATCAAAAGATGACTAAATTGAATTATAGTTAAAATTAAAAATATGCATGACTATGATCGCATCATAGTTCCAAGGCACTCAATTTGTCGTTGTGCACGTCTATGATCGCGTCATAGTTCCAAGGCACTCAATGATGTGTGTGACTATGATCGCATCATAGTTCCAAGACACTAGATTTGTTGCATTAGGCTAAAAATACATATAAAATGTGGCTGTTGGGTGAAAAGAAGGTAACGCAGAAAACATGACTGTGTTATAACTCTTAATTAATTGACTACGACGAAGTCGTAACTCTTAAAATATGCACGATTATGATCGCGTCATTGTTTCAAGGCACTTAATTATATGTTGTGCACGTCTATCATCGCTTTGATTGACAATTTGATCTATGAACGACTATGATCGCGTCATAATTCCAAGGCACTCAATTTTTGCATTAGGCTATAACAATTTATCAAATTAATATAGGCGTGACATGAAGGAAAGGCAACGCAAAAGTCATGAATATGTTATGACTCCATGACTACGACCAAGTCGTGGCCCTTAAAATGACTGTGTACGACTATGACCGCATCATAGTTCCAAGGCACTAAATTTATTGCATTGGGCTATAAAAATAGATCAAATGTGGCCGTTGCAAAAAGAAAGGCGGCGAAAATGTTACGGCCGTATTATGACTCTTAACTATTTGACTTGACTAGACCAAGTCGCGGCACTAAAAAAGATTGTGTACGTCTATGACCGCATCATAGTTCTAAGGCACTCAATTTGTTGCATTAGGCAATAAAAAATAGTTCAAATGTGGTCGTTGCACGTAAAAAAGGCAACGCAAATGTTATGACCGTGTTCTGGCTCTTAACTCCTTCACTACGAACAAGTCGTGGCGCTAAAAAAGATTGTGCACGACTGTGATCGCGTCATAGTTCCAAGGCACTTCATTTTTGTATAGGACTTAATAAAAGCATTACAATGTGATGCATTCATGATATTGTCTTAGCATAATATCTATTTTTTAAGTACTGAAGTTGCATATTTAGTCGCATAAAAATTTATAACTGAGGGTAGTTGTGAAATTATTCGGTCTGGTTACTAAGCCCAGTAAATTTATTATTAAGTCAGTATTTTGTCATACGTATTATTTAAAGATGTTATGATATTAAAACATGTTTGTTTTTTTTACTTATTTTTATAAATTAAGGCAAATGAAGGCATAAGGTTTTTTTTTTTTTATTATGACCTTATTCAATAATGAATCCTTCCAGAGTACTACACAGTTTCCTTCGTAACGAAAATAGAAATACAGATTCAACAAATAAACAACTGCATCGTTAAGTAGGTAACATAACCTACTGTAGTAAATACTGTATTAAATACTGTATTAAATACTGTAGTAAATACTGTTTCTTGATTAACATTAAACATGCAGATTGGAAGTCAAGACGGAAGGATAGGTAAGTTCTCACCCTGATAGTTGCTATCGGAACTTTCATGCCGTTATAAATGTTTCACGAGTTTTATTTCGTGTGTTTCATACCTTTATTATGGTCTTCAGATCAAGACTCCTTACGATTTCTTATTCACATAGCACTTAAACTGAAATTAACTGTTAAATAGACGATAAAAACACTAATTACTTGATTAAGAAAAAAAAATTAAAGAATTTCGATGCTACGATGCCCGCACACAAAAAGCGAATGAGGTGACAGAGCTTAGTGGCGCCCTCTAGGGCGGGAGTTGTAAATAAGTCATTTTGTGCTTTTTATTTTTGACAGCTCTAAAATTGTGCTTGATGCCCAGCTCATGGAGTGGAACTACCTTGTGAATTATATAAATCTCGAGGATGCAACGGCGAAGTATAATGGCCTTTAATAATGGTCTGTGGGTTGTCCAACTGCTTCTCCTCGTAAGTAGTTAGCTATAAAAACTTTATTTTATTTAAATTATTCATGTTTTTATTATTATTCTAGGCCTTACATCCCTGTCTTTACCATTTCGATAATTCCTCTACATCCAAAGGTTGTCTGGAAGAGATCGCTTTCAGCGATAAGGTCACCCATTGTAAAACATTTTATAGTTGTTTTTTTGGAATGTCTTTAATTTAATGTATGCAATAAACCGTTCATCTATCTATGTATCTATATTCAAGTCTATCTGAATGGGTCTTTCTTATTAATATTTCTCATCGCCAATCAGTGTGCCTACAAAGATTGTTCAAGTAATTTATTAAGAATAAATTGTATACCACAGCAAAATTAGCAAATCACTTTGTTGGCCGACGAAGTACTTAACAAACTAGGGTAAAGAAACAAATTGGTAATTCAGCCGTTTCGCACGTAGGCTTGCGTGCTGCAGACCGTTTCAATACGCTCGCCGATTGCGCCGCCCCGGCATTCTTCTCAAGGCCAGATGCGAAATAAAGGGCTCAACTTACAACCCTCGAAATGGCAACATCGTGACGTCAGTTAGTGGATTGCCATTTATGAAATTGTAAGTCATGCTGTCAGGTTAAAGGTTGTGACTGAGCAGTGTGTGTGACTTACGACCCACAATATGCCACTATGAATATGACAGTATGAAGACATACTGACATCCACCAAACTGCAAAGGGCCGTGAGCTCGCTAGAGTATATGTTCCTTGGCCGTGGGTGGATAGATGGTGAAGGAAAATATCATGACAAAGGCAAGACATCCCACTGCTGTCGTCCCTTGACAGCAGACCACCGTCCAGTCGTTGATGTCCAGATTCTTTCGCTGGAAGACAGCTGCGGAAAGACGATGAGCTGGGACACTGATGCTGGGTTGGTACTGTTGGTAGGATTGGCAGCATACTCACTTCTCAGGGTTCAGCAGTGCGGGGGAGACCTTCTTCCTCAGGTTGGCGAGCGCCGCCAGCTCTTCGCGCTTCCTGGACGGTGGCGGCGCTCCGCAGAGGGTCAGCAGAGGCGTCGGGGCGGGCTGGGGACGGGACAGCAGCCTGGTGAAAGATTATTAGATCTTAACTATGACTGGTCCACAAGTGATACTAGTGAACGCCTCTCAACTCTGCTTGTCTGGTCTGATCTGGTCACTCCTAACTGCTACTGCCATACCTTTTTGCATTTATTGTTACCTACCTATATTTCGAGACATTTTAAAAGATTTGAAAAAGAGACATCCCGCAGATTTCTATGTGCTATATTCTCTAGCGGGCATATTTCCGAAGCACTGGTATAGTCAGTTTTCGCATTTCTTTTCTGAGCCTGGACTTCAATCTGAGTATGGGAAGACAAGCATACCTTTTTTGTTCAAAGTCAAGATATCTTAAGTTACAGTTTTAACGTATCTTAATTGATTTTTATTTTGTGTATTTGACGTTTAAAGTGCATGTTTGTGCTTATTTTATAAATATCTTTTGACATTTGACTTGCCTAACCAAATTAATACGGGACCACA
Source organism: Petrophora chlorosata (assembly GCA_951640565.1). NCBI lineage: Eukaryota > Metazoa > Arthropoda > Insecta > Lepidoptera > Geometridae > Petrophora > Petrophora chlorosata. Next base: position 2,137,917 of record OX621189.1, on the reverse strand, counting down.
CATGCTGGGTATACTAGCTTTTTCAACCAATAAAAGAATCAGCCACGTCAAGGGAAACAAGTCCGTCAAGGTAATTTAAATTGGCACTACGATGACCTACAACGATTATTGTTTCTGGGATAGTCTTCGATCACACAAATCTGTTCAGTAGTTTTAGAATAATCTGTGTATATAAATTAAAAACATACATTACAAACTGTTTCGAATTGAGTAGAAAGAACTATAAAAAGCTCAATATCCAGCCGGCTGTCACGAGCGCAATCGGTTATCCAAGCTATTTGGGTCAAGACGCGAACCACAAATAGTACCTACCTACCTACAGGCAGTCTGGGTGATTTGTTAGATGGGATTGCTTGAAAAACAAAAGAAGAAATTTTCAAAGTTTGTTTTTACCTAGGTTTTTTGTTCGATTGCTACAGCAAGTTTTTGATGACTTGCGAAAATAATAAAATATTGTTTTTTTCTCGTATTCAAACGTATTTTTTTTATATGAATATACCCACAAGTTCTATGTATAACGTGGGCCAAAAATCCTTATAGAAATAAATTAATCTAAATTCGAAAAAGTAAGAAAAAATAGTAATGGAAGTAAGACATAGGTTTAAAAAAAATATATCGTTTCCCATAGAAGCATAATTAATAAACAAGAAAATTAATGTGCTTTTAATTACACAATTAATAGGTCTAGGTCAAAATAAACTAAACGCCTGGTGTTTAGTTTATTTTAAATGTATGATACATATTAAACTTTCATAAACAATTATCTGAAAGACAGTCAAAACCGTATCAAAATCCGTTGAGTCGTTTAGAAGAAAAAAGCGGAGACACAGAAATGAGGACGCGAATAGCGACTTTGTTTTATATTATTTAAATAGATGTTTGATCGAAGAACATGCGGTAAAAAAAAGAGTGTTTAATTTTCCTTGATTTTGCCGGCCAGTTATCTTCTATGACTTGTAGGCCACGTGCTACAGTTCATCTACGAAGCGTAGTTGCTGCTACGAGAGTCTACGGCAATTGGCTACGACGCGACGGCTACGGCGTTTCTCTACTCTACGGCGTAGAGTACGAGGGCTGTGGGTTTCTAATATTAAAATCCTACTTTCTAAAGATACATTTCTCGATAAAGTTCTGCTAATAGCAACTATTAGGTTTTTGTTCTGTGGTCGTTACGGGGCCTTGCCATCAAAAACGGGGGCCTATTCGTAGAGAAAATAATGGAACAATGATGTTCGGCCCTCTTTTCCGAACTGGATATTATAGGTGTTTAACAAAATCGAAGCTTGCACTTTCCAATTACAAAAACAAATGAAGGATCTCTATTTTCTAACGTTATTTTCAAGGGCAGCCTGTTGTCATAGAGATGGACCTTACTGAGTAGGTATAAAAGAACCGAATTACTGCATCCAGTATATTATTAAAAATTGGAGCAGAGCTATTTAAAAAAATGTCTTCAATCATTCTTTACTAGTTAATTTAGTAGAGCTAGCTCTCACTTTTCAAATGGAGCCAGCATTTCCAGCATGATGCAATGTTAATTTAATTATAGTCCAATATATTTATATTTCTAAATGGAATTATTTTGAAATCTTCGTTGACCAAATCCTCAAATATCTTAATTTATTTATTACATCTCCAGAAAGGTACCGGTTATTAAACTCAAATGAATTATTTAAAATAAACACTAAAGGTACTAATATTATAATCCTCAAATATATCAGAACCTAATTTAGGAGAAATTGGAAAAACTATAGGCCCCAGGAACGTGTATATTCCGAACAAAAATTAATCACAATCAGTCATTTACCTTTATTTACACGTGTTTGACAAATGGTCTCATGCCATGTTCTCTGTGAAGTCTCCTAAAATCGAACCAACAAAAACAAACAAAAGACTACCGTTTAGAGGCCGGCGTTCTTTTGGACAGCAGCTGGTAGTCGTGCAGGCTCGAGCTCGACGGGTTGGGGAAGACCGGCGCGGGAGGGTAGTAGGTCTCCTCATCCTTGTAGTTGTTCACTAGAGCCGACTTCAGTGGAAGGAGTTCGACGGTGTCGCGTGGCGCGGTCATGTCGGGACTGTCGCGAGTGGCATCGTGCGGCCGCGGCGCCCGCCTGCAACCCACTGAGATCTGCCCTTGAAAATGCTGCAGTGTAGGGCTGGGATGTGTTGGTACTTCTTCAAATTTTAAGGCTTGAAAGATGGTTCGTTGATTTGGTTGTGTGACTGGTAATGACTTGAATCTTGAAATGTGTGTAGAATGTGTATCATCATCAAGTTCAACAACAGCCCATTAGGAGCATTCACACATTATAAGTATCACAGAGGAAGAGAGTGTATGTATATGGGAACGTTTATCAATGTAACAATTTATATTGATTTAAATGGAGAAATGAAGCCTGCATATTCAAGGCCTACAAAATACTACAAGTGACATAGTATGAGCTCTGCCCCATTGATTGCAGATACATTGGTTTATAAATAAATCATTTGTGAACAGAGAGACGTACGTATATACTTTATTCATTGAGGAAAAGACCTCAATGACTTTATTGCAAAAAATCGCCATCTTCATCAGTGAGAGAGACAAAATAGAAAGGCTTAGTAAATCAAAGTCTCTAACAAACAAAGACAGAACAAAATTCCCTTTGCAGCAGAATAGTTAGAGGTACATCACTATCCATGCCAGGGGATCCCGGAGCGGATCCCGGGCTCCACCGTGGCCCCGCGCATGCGCCGTGCTTTGCGCATCTTTACAACCTCCCTTCTAGTCCCCCTGACAGCGTCTTTAAGCGAACAAGCTAAGCAAAATGTGACGTGTTTAGTTCCGTAATAATTTGCTTTTTCTCCACAAATACACTAAAACCGCAAGAATAAGAGTTAGGTTAAGTTAAATCAATAAACATTCATTTCAATCGTTTATTTACAATCATAGCCGAACATTCAGTATTCATCAGCATAGTTACATTACAGGTGAGTAGGTATTATATTTATGTAAGTACTATGTCGAAATGCATATCGAGTGCAATTGATTTTGTTGCCAGAGTAAAAACCTACCATTTTATACTCAATAACAACCAATGTAGATTACTAATTTATTTTCTCTAAGCTTTAAATATACCTATAATCAAATAGAAATCTCTTTATCAGTTTGGCATCACAGACATATGCTCTTATGAACGTCAAATTATCACCATGACTCTACCATCGTATCGGAAAAAGAACCTGCTCAGAAGATACGGCAAGAAACTTAGGGGCATATTTTTGTAGAGATTTTGTTAATTTATTTTGGTTTTCTACAATGTTATGTTTCTTATGTACCAATTGGCTACTTTGCAAAAGTGGAATGTTCGAAGCATCTTTGTCTTCTATATAATTACGAACAGTAATAGTAGGTATGCTTTTATAATTAGAACAGTCTTTACGCGTATTTGAACTTAGTTTCTGTGAGCTCCGTTATACACTTTGGAATTTTATTATAAAAACTTACGCAGTTGCCTTATTCGTTGTTGCGCAGTTGCATGAAAGACTTATTCGTTTTAGTAAGTCTAAACCTAGATACAAAGATCCTATCCTTATTTCTAGTGTTTATGTTATTTAGTGATGGTCGCTTATTAATAAGTAAATAGTGACCATCACTCAGTTCCATAAAAAACCTACCCTATGTACATGGCTTATATGGCATAAACAAGATGGCTATACCATTGTTAAGTTACAGATTTTGTCACGTATTTGTTTTCAGAGACGGTGATTCCATAATCTGTGTTACTAAGTTACATTGGCGCGAACTTTGGCTAAAATGGCTAGTTTGCCGTCATACGTGGACCCGGCTCTAGACCCCATGGGTTTTTATAGGTTTGTCACTTACGTTTCGATATTTGGTATTCGGTGGCTATAGTATATTACCTACACTAGGGTTATCTAGAATTATCAGATTAGGTAATTGTTAACCTACCAAGTTGCAGCCCCTACCATATATTATATTATGGGCATAATGTATGTGAGCGGTTATAAATAAATAAATAAATAAATAAATAAATAATAAAGTTTATATAATTAATTATATAAATACATATGGTAGGGCTTGCAATTTGTTAGGTTAACAATTACCTAATCTGATAATTTTTAATGTTCAATAGCCGCATAGCTCTAGCTCTTGAGTAATTTCTATGGATGTCTATTTTAAATCGACCGCGTCTTGATTGTTTTTTAATGTTTATTGCTTGGGATACGACTAAGATTTAGTATAGTATACTTTTTCTTTGGGATACGATGTCCTAGCAATGACGTGCTCTGAATGAACGATAGTTAGCAATGTTAGCATATAGCATTTCTATGAAAAAAAAATGAACAAACTTTTGACATTTGACTGATTGACGTTTTGTTTAAACACTTGTCACATTTGACAGAAAAAATTGACAGCTGTTGAGCTTTTTTTTATATACAATTGTAGTAGGTACTTTTTTTTTTGTTTGGTGTGCCGGATTTTCTATTCTCCAATTCAATTTCCAATATAAAGGAACGACACCAACATACGATGTAGTGATTTTGTTTATAATCAAAAGCTAAGCTATTATAAGTTTAATGTGAGTGACTCTGTGAGTGTCAATTTAACTGTTGATATTATTTGAAATAAATGGTAATATTTTCCTGATTCCTTCTAAAAATATGATGCAATATATATGATTCATCAATGATCTATCTCCTTCGTCAGATACCACATATCTCAAAGCCTAATCCTGCAAGTGTCTCTCGGGGACAACCAGGCGCAGCCCCACAGGACCACGATGGAGGCAGAATACGTACGTCGATGGCGACACAAGGTAACTATGAATGATAAATGATTATTTGATAAATCGAACTAGATATTTTAATTATTTTATTTTATATATATTATTATTTTATATTGAAACTAGTATGCGAAAAAATATCAATTGTTAAAATGATAATTTGATTTATTTTTCTTTTTTAGGGCAATGTTGGCTATGTGTCCACTCTCTATCACTGCTCAACTGATAAGACATCCGACCTGTGCATATATGACATTGCTAATAAGTTGAAGACCAACAGCACCTATGACATTGGTGGCACATACACTGACGAAGAGCCTGACTTCTGGTTCTACTACACCACTTCAATGTGCCATGGCTTCAACTTCCTGCTCAACCTGTTTGTTCTACCTCGGAAGCCAGGAAGTTTCTCACTATATTTCCCTAAATCAAACCAATTAAGTAGTCAAATTAAGACTAATGATGTGAAACTAGCCATCGCCTATGGCCCACAAACACAAGTTACATTTAGAACAACTCAAAAAGATGAACATGTATATGTTAAAACCTTTCTATTTGATGCCGATGATATTGCTACATTAGACAACTGTATGTTACTTGTACCATTATCGATTGAACTGCATTCTAAACTTCACCTAGACCAAAATACCGTGAGGACAATTAAACTACGCCATAACCTTAGTAGTCTGATGACTCAAAAAGAGAGTGCAGATTTCACTCTCGAATCATATACAGAGAAGAAATATCCAGTTCATAAAGTGCTTCTAGCAGCTCACAGCCCTGTTTTAAGATCTTTAGTGACCACATCAGACAAATCCCTGGCTCTAGACGTGTCAGATGATGCCATGGAAATCATCCTAGAATTTTTATATACTGGTACTTTGAAGAACCTTTACAAACAAGATTACACAACGCTGCTAGGAATTGCTGAAAGATTACAATTAGCACAGCTATTCACTCTGGCCCAACAACTTCTGGGCGAAGAGATAAATGTCCAAAATGCTATAAGTGTAGCAGTAATAGCTAAAAAGTATCGATTGCATAAGCTCACTTTAAAAGTATTTGAGTTTATAAAAACCTATCCTGAAGTTATGTCAACTGAAAGCTGGCATTGCTTAGAGGATATTGATTTAGTGAAGGAACTGCTGAAATATCTCCATCCTCCTACCCATGCTGTTGACTGATATGAATCAGCATATAAGTTATATCAAATTAATAGCAGACTTGGCGCTTATCTTCTAATGGGGTATTATACCTTCTGTGTAGCAGCATTTTTGTTGTCAGAAACCTATTTGGCATGACATGCTTTGCAGAATATTCAAATGGCAGAAACCTTTATTTGGTAGCAACTATTACATCAACACTACAACAATTCTTGAATTTTAATGGTAATACATAATATTATTATGACTATTAATACTTATCCTAGTTTCTTTTGGATTTTTCTTGTTACGCACATTGTAGTTTATAATGGTCTTGTGGCATTAGCCTTAATACTTTCGCCAGAAAACCTAGTTGGCTGCGATTATGTATATTCTGTAAAAGGTGTTTCTATAGTGACAACTTACTGTTGATTCTGCGAAACATAATCTGCTTTTAAAGAGGGACCCCTTATTTTAATTTGAGACCTTTTTTTATGTGATTTAATCCTGTGAATTCTCTAAATCTTGTTTTGGAGATACAATTGTATAGAATCACTGTTTTGTTATTTATGTACTAGCTGCTGCCCGTGGCTTCGGCGCGTGAGGTTTGGTTATATCACTATCCCTCAGAAACCATATGTTATATTGGGATGAAAATTATCCTATGTCCTTCTCACAGGCATAAAAATCGGCACAGAGATACTGTGCTGATTTTTATCAAGATCAGTTCAGCCGTATAATCATGAACAGGTAATAAAGAGACAGAGTTACTTTCGCATTTACATATAATATTAGTGTGGATAGAAGGTTCATAATTTTTAAGAGCGCACATAGATCTGCTAAAATATGTATATTTATTATCTATCTAAATATTTTGTATACATTTTACAGATATAGGATGTTAATGTTTTGTATATAATGTAAATCAGAAAGTTATTACTATTTACTAAGTATAAAAATTATATACCTGTGTATGTGTAATTATTTTGTATAAAAAAGAATAAAATAACATTTTAGAACCTACTAAGTCCCTCTAAATGCCATAGGATAATATACTTATTCTGTTTGTTTTATGAAGTAGAAAAGGGCAAAGAGTATTATAACTGTCCTATACAGGAAAATGTGATCATAGTCATAGATCCTACAGTAACACAAGAAGGCGCATTGGCGCAAGTGACACTTATATTGTATACGTTTTAGTACAAATAAATACTTACACATTCTTAAGTATTACAATATGTAAAGCCAAATTAACAAGATCCGGCCAAGTTCTTGCTTACTCAGCAAGAACTTCAGCCTGCTGACAAAAAGACCTCCGAGACTTATATTATATTGAAACTATCTCGCTCCTCCGAGAGTTTCAATATAATTATCACCCAATAGGGGATCGGACAGTGATCGAGAAAAAATCTAAAATTTAGTTAGAACGAATGTTCGTCGAAGCAGAAAGATCATCCAATCAATATTTTTGTGAAATAATAATTATTTATATTTTTAAATCAATAAATAAAATCTAATCATTCTGACATTTTTAATCTGTTCTTCATCTCAAACGAAACAACAATCACAGCGCATGACATCTAGCATTGAGGAATGACACTACCTCAATGACATCTTGACATCATTTGTAGGCAAATGCCGTAAGCTTCGAGTAGACAGCCAAATTTTATACTTTATACTGGCTGGATACTTTATCTGAGGCCGTAAGTCAAGCTTGTGTTTGTTTTACGTTTTTGCATTTCATAAAATGTATTTATGCTAATTTTTTCGTTCCATTCAACAATATAGCCCCCAAACTTTACAAAACGTATTTAAATCTCTTTGCAAGTATTATTTCGAAGAGTTTGTCGTTTTCTCCTTCATATGACGTCACAAGTTTTGAGGTGACCTTTTGCGCGGCAATATTTGAAATAAAATATGTAAACATAGTTTTAGGTACTTTTAGAGCGTTATTTAATTAAAATAGTATTTTTCATGGCTATATATATTAATTGTAGTTAATTTAAAACACTTTCTGTAAAGTTGTCCGATCCTCTATTCCTATAAATAAAAAACAATACATTATAATAAAATTATTTGTCGTGTGTGGTATCAATGTACAAAAAAATATATCGGAATGTGTTGTATCGATCATTCGATACATGAAAATATCGATACGTATTGGCCAATTTGGTTAGACATCGCTTGCTGCCTCATACAAAGAAAAATCATAGACTATCACGGACTAGGAAGTATACAGACTATCAAACGCCAGGAACGCCATGAGCTTTTATGCTTAGGCCTCAGATAAATTTGGTTGTCTACTCGAAGGCTTAGGCGCTGTACGCGCCCCTGGGTGGGCTTGCTATCAGTCGTTTGTGCATGTCATAATGGCAGCTACAGATTAAAATACTATTTATATCCTGTGACTTTTCTTTACAAGGCAGCGCAGCTCCCCTCCCGTCAAGCGTGGCTAATCAAGGCACGAAAAGGTGAGGTTTGCCTTCATTTTAGCAGCATTATTTCCATATATTTGCAGTATTTCAAAGTATTATTGTTATAAAATTGCGGTTCCGTGTTTATAAAAGAAGATATATAGAGAAAATTTGAAAAAAAAGCAGGTGAAAACATACGAACGATCAGATTATTAGTGTAACAGTGATGTCGAAAGGCGTTGGGTTTTTATGGATAAAACTTTATAGAAGCTTGTGATTTTAGGAAAATGAGCAGCTCAGAGGAGGTTTCATGGATTTCCTGGTTCTGTGGGCTAAGAGGGAACGAGTTTTTCTGCGAGGTAATTGTTCCCAGCTGTTAGAATTTGTAATCTGCCAATGACCATATGATATTGATTCAAATTCTTCGGTTTTAGGTGGACGAGGATTATATAAATGATAAGTTTAACTTGACGGGACTGAACGAACAAGTTCCCCATTACAGACAAGCCTTAGATATGATTTTAGATCTGGAACCTGGTGAGTAACGTGACTAAGTGTTTGGAAATTACACACTAGAACTAGCACTAAAATAATTACTTGATGTAATTACTGTGACACATGCACAAAGAGTACAATAGACTGCAAGAATTATGTATGTGTACATTTTAGTGTTCCTCTCCTAAAAGAAATAAGGTTGTATATATATACAATAATACAATAAATATATATTTATGCATATATATTATATATACATTACATTATATATTGTCTAAAAACGGTGAAGTAAAACATTGTGAGGAAAACGGCATGTCCAAGAATTAATCACAAAAATTAATTTAAGGACATGTGACATCAACCTACCCGCACTGGGCCAGCGTGGTGGATTATGGCCCATACTCTCTTTACAAGAGAAGGCCCGTATCCCAGCAGTGGGAACATAATGGGCTGACGATGATGATTACATACTTCCACTCTCCTCACATAGTATATAGTCTGCTATGGTTGCTGAAAAATAATACATTGTCTAAATAGAAACTTTGTTGGTTGCAAGCTGCATTTTGTCAGTGATTTTTACCCTAAAGGGTAATTTACTATCTTATAGGTCTCTGATGCTTTGCACGAGAGAAGTTTGGAAATATTGCTTAATATTATTTAAAGATAATATAGGAATCTTAGTCTTAACATCCATTGTATTTTCAATTTCCATTCCCCAATATATATCAAGCCAGTATGTATTACCAGCAACTATTAAACAGTCTGTGGTAGTGCTTGCTTATAGCACAAAATACTAAGGGACAGAAGCATCACTCTGCAAAGAAATTTAAACAAATAGCGATTCTTGCTATGACGCAATAAAATTCAATTCAACTACCAGTCATATTAATCTACAGAGCGCCTCTCTATCTATCGCATAGCTCTTATCTCTTCGGACGCGGCACGTGTAACGACGCGCGACCCGCCGTCGGTGTCCGACTATGTACTTGTAGCTTCGTACCTACAGTGCGGAGTGCGCTAGGCCTGCTTATAGTATGATTTACATATTATAATTGCTTGTAAAAATAAACCAGAGATAATGTATAAGTCAGCTAATTGTTTTGTAACAAACTAACAAACTTGCAGACGATGACCTAGATGACAACCCAAACCAATCGGATCTAGTGGAGCAGGCCTCCGAGATATTGTATGGTTTGATCCATGCTCGCTACATTCTCACTAACCGGTAAGTTTGTTTATCGTGTCCTAACCCCATATTAGATATTTTATTTATTGCGTGTTTGGACATGCTAGAATTACTGAGCAAGTGAGACTTTATATCTGATATTTCGGGGTGATGAGCACAATGCAGTGCTTCTCAGTCCTTTTTATGGTATTAATAGTTCTGGGTAGCACTGCAATTGTTATGGGCAGGAGAGCGCTTACCATCAGGCGAACAACTTGCTCATGTCATCACTCAGTTCCATAAAATAAAATGCTAGAATTGGAATGAATTGTGTCCAACAATATCATATCACCATAATCGTCACCTCAGTGTTGAAAGTGGCACTATTCCTAAATGCCATCTATGTTCATCTACATTCTTGTTGCATGTCGTTTTTAACCTTTAATTTAACATCCCACTAATTATTATATGTCCTCTTCTCTTTTTAGACTTACAACACTGTTGTATGAATAAATGAATTATGGTAGATTATAGAAAATGTTTATTTAAAATAAAATATTCCTCAAAGTCCGCTTGATTTATGCCACTTCCTGTGTCAGACTAGATATTTGGGTCATATCCATTATAATCAAATTCTCTTTATTCAGTTTCGGCATCACAGTCACTTATGAACATCAATTTATCACAATGACTAGTATTGATTCGGAAAAAGAACCTCTATTCAGAAGATATGGAAAGTAACTGAGGGGCTTTTTTGACGTTTTTACATATTGCTTGATTTTCTACAATTTTGTGTCTTATGTACCAGTTGGCTAATTTGCAAAAGTGGAATGTTCCAAGGATCTGTGTGTCTTCTATATAATTAGTTATTACGAACAGATTTTTTCATTAAAATAGTCTACACACAATTTGAATGTACTCTCCGTTATACATTTTGGAGTTTTATTATAAAAACATACAGTTGCCCATGAAGGACTTAATGTTACAGAACAAATTTTTTTATTATTATAACTCTGTCTTTTCAGTGGAATAGGACAAATGTTAGAGAAATTCCAAGCCGGTGACTTTGGTCACTGCCCTCGCGTTTATTGCGAGTGCCAACCCATGCTTCCACTCGGTAAGTCGACTGTTTCTAATCTATACTATAATTATAAAAATGGAAAAGAGAAAATTCTGTGCATTGAAGATATTTTTCAAAAACCGACTGGGATCGACTATTTAAAGAGTACTGAACACGAATCTGTTTTTAGAATTTTTGTCTGTTTGTATGTATGTTTGTTATCTATAAACTGCTGAACGGATTTTAATGCGGTTTTTTTGGGTTTGGTAGCATTAGTCCCACCCAACTTAACCTTCAAAATTGGTTGGGTGACTACGAAGATACAGATTGACCTCTTTGTAGTATGCGCTCCTATATACTGGGGAGGTCTTGCTAAAATGGTTTAAAAAGAAGACGACTATGGGCTTCTGTCGTCTACGCGGACGAAGTCGCGGGAAATAGCTAGTACTTTATAATTCGAGATATTTTATGTATGTAGATAATACACGAAATTTGTATTCTTTATGACGCGTTATATATATATACTAGTATTTCGCCGCGTGCGCGAGCTGCTAAAGCAGCTCGCGTGGGGGGGTGGCTGCTGTTTTTTTTTTAAGCTTCATATCGATTACGGTTCTAAAGTTTTGTTTACCCTTTTTGTTTGAAATCAAACTTTTGTATGGCGGCCATCTTGAAAAAAAGCTGGATTTCAAGTGATTGTGTGGCGTGCGCGAGCTGCTAAAGCAGCTCGCGTGGGGGGGTTTTGCTTTTTTTTATAAAAGCTCCCTATCGATTACGGTTCTAAAGTTATTTAAGTTCAGTTGTTCTGAAAAAATGACTTTTATATGGCGGCCATCTTGAAAAATGGCGAAATCCAAGTGATTTTGTGGCGTGCGCGAGCTGCTAAAGCAGCTCGCGTGGGGGGGTGTTGCTTTTTTTTTATAGACGCTTCCTATCGACTACGGTTCAAAAGTTTTGTTTGGCTTATTTTTCCGGAAAAAAAACTTTTGTATGGCAGCCATCTTGAAAAATGGCGGAATCCAAAATTTTTTTTCATAATTGTAATCTTCGATCCAGAAAACCCCCCGATGCAAAATTTCAGTCGGATCGGAGCAACTTTCAAAATGGCCGCCATTTTTTTTTCTTTTTTTTTAATTTTTCCAACTTTATCAAATTTCCCCCATCGCCCTCTATGACATTTGGTCGAGCACCCTATACCTATCTCTTACCGTTTAAAAGTTATTTGCATTTTTATTTTGTATGGCGGCCATGTTTTTTTGTATGGCGGCCATCTTTTTTTTCAAATTTTCAAAAATGGCCCAGGTTTTGGGGCATATTTAGTTCAAGCGGTACCCCCATCCGATTTATAGTTTCCGAGATGCCCTGAGCAGTTCCATCTCGGAGACACCTTTCCATGGATTTCGGATTTTTCTGGTTGGTTTCAAAACATCCTCTATCCAACGGTACCAAACACTACCCCCCACCATAACGGCAAATACCACTTCTATTTCTGTCAATTATATGTCAGTCAGTCAGTCAGTGAGTGGTCTTTTAATTTTATATAATATAACTAGTATTTCGCCGCGTGCGCGAGCTGCTAAAGCAGCTCGCGTGGGGGGGTGGCTGCTGTTTTTTTTTTAAAAGCTTCCTATCGATTACGGTTCTAAAGTTTTGTTTACCCTTTTTGTTCTGAAAACAAACTTTTGTATGGCGGCCATCTTGAAAATAAGCTGGATTTCATGTGATTGTGTGGCGTGCGCGAGCTGCTAAAGCAGCTCGCGTGGGGGGGGTGTTGCTTTTTTTATAAAAGCTCCCTATCGCTTACGGTTCTAAAGTTATTTAAGTTCAGTTGTTCTGAAAACAAGACTTTTGTATGGCGGCCATCTTGAAAAATGGCGAAATCCAAGTGATTTTGTGGCGTGCGCGAGCTGCTAAAGCAGCTCGCGTGGGGGGGTGTTGCTTTTTTTTTTATAGACACTCCCTATCGACTACGGTTCAAAAGTTTTGTTTGGCTTATTTTTCCGGAAAAAAAACTTTTGTATGGCAGCCATCTTGAAAAATGGCGGAATCCAAAATTTTTTTTCATAATCGTAATTTACGACCCAGAAAACCCCCGGATGCATAATTTCAGTCGGATCGGAGCAACTTTCAAAATGGCCGCCATTTTTTTTTCTTTTTTTTTAATTTTTCCAACTTTACCAAATTTCCCCCATCGCCCTCTATGACATTTGGTCGAGCACCCTATACCTATCTCTAACCGTTCAAAAGTTATTAACATTTTTATTTTGTATGGCGGCCATGTTTTTTTGTATGGCGGCCATCTTTTTTTTCAAATTTTCAAAATCGGCCCAAGGTTTGGGGCATATTTAGTTCAAGCGGTACCCCCATCCGATTTATAGTTTCCGAGATCCCCTGAGCAGTTCCATCGAGGAAACCAGTTTTTGGTGATGTCGGATTTTTCTGGTTGGTTTCAAAACACCCTCTATACAACCGTACTAAACACTCCCCCCCACCATATCGGCAAGTACCACTTCTATTTCTGTCAATTGTCAGTCAGTGACCTTTCAGTTTTATATAATATAACTAGTATTTCGCCGCGTGCGCGAGCTGCTAAAGCAGCTCGCGTGGGGGGGTGATTGCTCTTTTTTTAAAAGCTCCCTATCGATTACGCTTCTAAAGTTTTATAAGCCTTTTTGTTATGAAAGCAAACTTTTGTATGGCGGCCATCTTGAAAAAAAACTGGATTTCAAGTGATTGTGTGGCGTGCGCGAGCTGCTAAAGCAGCTCGCGTGGGGGGGTTTGCGTTTTTTTATAAAAGCTCTCCATCGATTACGGTTCTAAAGTTATTTAAGTTCAGTTGTTCTGAAAAAACGACTTTTGTATGGCGGCCATCTTGAAAAATGGCGGAATCCAAGTGATTTTGTGGCGTGCGCGAGCTGCTAAAGCAGCTCGCGTGGGGGGGTGTTGCTTTTTTTTTATAGACGCTTTCTATCGACTACGGTTCAAAAGTTTTGTTTGGCATATTTTTCCGGAAAAAAAACTTTTGTATGACAGCCATCTTGAAAAATGGCGGAATCCAAAATTTTTTTTCATAATCGTAATCTACGACACAGAAAACCCCCGGATGCAAAATTTCAGTCGGATCGGAGCAACTTTCAAAATGGCCGCCATTTTTTTTTCTTTTTTTTTAATTTTTCCAACTTTACCAAATTTCCCCCATCGCCCTCTATGACATTTGGTCGAGCACCCTATACCTATCTCTAACCATTCAAAAGTTATTTACATTTTTATTTTGTATGGCGGCCATGTTTTTTTGTATGGCGGCCATCTTTTTTTTCAAATTTTCAAAAATGGCCCAGGTTTTGGGGCATATTTAGTTCAAGCGGTACCCCCATCCGATTTATAGTTTCCGAGATCCCCTGAGCAGTTTCATCTCGGAGACACCTTTCCATGGATTTCGGATTTTTCTGGTTGGTTTCAAAACATCCTCTATCCAACGGTACCAAACACTCCCCCCCACCATATCGGCAAGTACCACTTCTATTTCTGTCAATTGTCAGTCAGTGACCTTTCAGTTTTATATAATATAACTAGTATTTCGCCGCGTGCGCGAGCTGCTAAAGCAGCTCGCGTGGGGGGGTGATTGCTCTTTTTTTAAAAGCTCCCTATCGATTACGCTTCTAAAGTTTTATAAGCCTTTTTGTTATGAAAGCAAACTTTTGTATGGCGGCCATCTTGAAAAAAAACTGGATTTCAAGTGATTGTGTGGCGTGCGCGAGCTGCTAAAGCAGCTCGCGTGGGGGGGTTTGCGTTTTTTTATAAAAGCTCTCCATCGATTACGGTTCTAAAGTTATTTAAGTTCAGTTGTTCTGAAAAAACGACTTTTGTATGGCGGCCATCTTGAAAAATGGCGGAATCCAAGTGATTTTGTGGCGTGCGCGAGCTGCTAAAGCAGCTCGCGTGGGGGGGTGTTGCTTTTTTTTTATAGACGCTTTCTATCGACTACGGTTCAAAAGTTTTGTTTGGCATATTTTTCCGGAAAAAAAACTTTTGTATGACAGCCATCTTGAAAAATGGCGGAATCCAAAATTTTTTTTCATAATCGTAATCTACGACACAGAAAACCCCCGGATGCAAAATTTCAGTCGGATCGGAGCAACTTTCAAAATGGCCGCCATTTTTTTTTCTTTTTTTTTAATTTTTCCAACTTTACCAAATTTCCCCCATCGCCCTCTATGACATTTGGTCGAGCACCCTATACCTATCTCTAACCATTCAAAAGTTATTTACATTTTTATTTTGTATGGCGGCCATGTTTTTTTGTATGGCGGCCATCTTTTTTTTCAAATTTTCAAAAATGGCCCAGGTTTTGGGGCATATTTAGTTCAAGCGGTACCCCCATCCGATTTATAGTTTCCGAGATCCCCTGAGCAGTTCCATCTCGGAGACACCTTTCCATGGATTTCGGATTTTTCTGGTTGGTTTCAAAACATCCTCTATCCAACGGTACCAAACACTCCCCCCCACCATATCGGCAAGTACCACTTCTATTTCTGTCAATTGTCAGTCAGTGACCTTTCAGTTTTATATAATATAACTAGTATTTCGCCGCGTGCGCGAGCTGCTAAAGCAGCTCGCGTGGTGGTGGTGTTATTTTTTTTTTATAGAAACTTCCTATCGATTACGGTTCTAAAGTTATCTAAGCCTTTATGTTCTAAAAACAAACTTTTGTATGGCAGCCATATTGGAAAATGGCGCAATCCAAGTGATTTTGTGGCGTGCGCGAGCTGCTAAAGCAGCTCGCGTGGGGTGGTGTTGTTTTTTTTTTATAGAAGCTCCCTATCGATTACGGTTTTAAAGTTATTCTCTTTGTTCAGAAAAAATCTTTTGTATGGCGGCCATCTTGAAAAATGGCGGAATCCAAATTATTTTTTCATAATCGTAATCTACGACCTAAAAAACTCCCCGATGCAAAATTTCAGTCGAATCGGAGCATTTTTCAAAATGGCCGCTATTTTTCTTGCTTTTTTTTTAATTTTTCCAACTTTTCCGAATTTCCCCTATGGTCCTCTATGATATTTGGTCGAGCACCCTATACCTATCTGTAACCGTTTAAAAGTTATTTGCATATTATTTTCACCTATTTTGTCATGAAAAAAAACATTTGTATGGCAGCCATCTTGAAAAATGGCGGAATCTAAATTTTTTTTTCATAATCGTAATCTACGCCCCAGAAAACCTCCCTATGCAAAATTTCAGTCGGATCGGAGCAACTTTCAAAATGGCCGCCATTTTTTTTTCTTTTTTTTTAAATTTTCCAACTTTTTCAAATTTCCCCCATCGCCCTCTATGACATTTGGTCGAGCACCCTATACCTATCTCGAACCATTCAAAAGTTATTAACATTTTTATTTTGTATGGCGGCCATGTTTTTTTGTATGGCGGCCATCTTTTTTTTCAAATTTTCAAAATTGGCCCAAGGTTTGGGGCATATTTAGTTCAAGCGGTACCCCCATCCGATTTATAGTTTCCGAGATCCCCTGAGCAGTTCCATCGAGGAAACCACTTTCTGGTGATTTCGGATTTTTCTGGTTGGTTTCAAAACACCCTCTATACAACGGTACCAAACACTCCCCCCCACCATATCGGCAAGTACCACTTCTATTTCTGTCAATTATATGTCAGTCAGTCAGTCAGTCAGTGGTCTTTCAGTTTTATATTATATTAACTAGTATTTCGCCGCGTGCGCGAGCTGCTAAAGCAGCTCGCGTGGGGGGGGTGGCTGCTGTTTTTTTTTAAAAGCTTCCTATCGATTACGGTTCTAAACTTTTGTTTACCCTTTTTGTTCTGAAAACAAACTTTTGTATGGCGGCCATCTTGAAATAAAGCTGGATTTCAAGTGATTGTGTGGCGTGCGCGAGCTGCTAAAGCAGCTCGCGTGGGGGGGTGTTTTGCTTTTTAATAAAAGCTCCCTATCGATTACGGTTCTAAAGTTATTTAAGTTCAGTTGTTCTGAAAAAATTACTTTTGTATGGCGGCCATCTTGAAAAATGGCGGAATCCAAGTGATTTTGTGGCGTGCGCGAGCTGCTAAAGCAGCTCGCGTGGGGGGGTGTTGCTTTTTTTTTATAGACGCTTCCTATCGACTACGGTTCAAAAGTTTTGTTTGGCTTATTTTTCCGGAAAAAAAACTTTTGTATGGCAGCCATCTTGAAAAATGGCGGAATCCAAAATTTTTTTTCAAAATCGTAATGTACGACCCAGAAAACCCCCGGATGCAAAATTTCAGTCGGATCGGAGCAACTTTCAAAATGGCCGCCATTTTTTTTCTTTTTTTTTTAATTTTTCCAACTTTTCCAAATTTCTCCTATCGCTCTCTATGACATTTGGTCGAGCACCCTATACCTATCTCTAATCATTCAAAAGTTATTTACATTTTTATTTTGTATGGCGGCCATGTTTTTTTGTATGGCGGCCATCTTTTTTTTCAAATTTTCAAAAATGGCCCAAGGTTTGGGGCATATTTAGTTCAAGCGGTACCCCCATCCGATTTATAGTTTCCGAGATCCCCTGAGCAGTTCCATCTCGGAGACACCTTTCCATGGATTTCGGATTTTTCTGGTTGGTTTCAAAACATCCTCTATCCAACGGTACCAAACACTAACCCCCACCATAACGGCAAGTGGGAGATCAATTCTGTCAATATGTCAGTCAGTCAGTCAGTGAGTGGTCTTCCAGTTTTATATTATATTAATTAATATATATGAATATATGAATGCGTCATAGAGATGTCGTTTATTAATGAAGGAAACGACGTGATTTCGAAGCAAGGAATCACCAAGTTGTCATAGTGAATTGGGGCCCTGTTAGGCTTACGCAGCTCAATGCTGAGCCTACCCCTATTGCTGCTGTTTTTGTGCTGATAAATATCGTTACTTTCAATTCTTTGTGTGCAGTCTGGCAATAAATAATTTCTTCTTTCTTTTCTCTCGGCAGGTCTGTCAGATGTGCCCGGCGAGGCCATGGTCAAGTTGTACTGCCCGCGTTGCATGGACGTGTACACGCCCAAGTCCTCGCGGCACCACCACACCGACGGCGCCTACTTTGGCACCGGCTTCCCGCACATGGTGTTTATGGTGCATCCCGAGTACCGCCCCAAGAGGCCGGCCAGCCAGTTTGTGCCGAGGTACGTTTACCGATGAGGTATTGTTATTACAATTCCTGTACATCCAAAAGTTGCCTGTAAGAAATTGCGCATAGCGATAAGGCCGCCCATTATACCCACTTTTTATTGACTTTGTTGACTATTGTTTTTCTTGAGTGTTTGGTATTTAATAAAGTATTATTGTAATGTATTATATATATTGTTGTGTTATATATATATATATATATATATATATATTGTACATCATATAGTATAAAACAAAATAACTATCCATGTCCTCATTTCTGTGTCTCCGCTTACTTCTAAACCATGGAACGGATTTTTTACGGTGTTCACTGTCTTTAAAGATTTTGTACGGAAGGTTAATTCTAATTAAGTTCTTGTATAATAATATAAAAATTCTGTTTTCTAATCAACAAAAAATTACAGAGTCCGTGCTAAACTGGGGTTTCCAGTTTATATATATAAAAGGACTAGTATTTCGCCGCGTGCGCGAGCTGCTAAAGCAGCTCGCGTGGGGGGGTGGCTGCTGTTTTTTTTTAAAAGCTTCCTATCGATTACGGTTCTAAAGTTTTTTTACCCTTTTTGTTCTGAAAACTTTTGTATGGCGGCCATCTTGAAAAAAAGCTGGATTTCAAGTGATTGTGTGGCGTGCGCGAGCTGCTAAATCAGCTCGCGTGGGCGGGTTTTGCTTTTTTTATAAAAGCTCCCTATCGATTACGGTTCTAAAGTTATTTAAGTTGAGTTGTTCTGAAAAAATGACTTTTGTATGGCGGCCATCTTGAAAAATGGCGGAATCCAAGTGATTTTGTGGCGTGCGCGAGCTGCTAAAGCAGCTCGCGTGGGGGGTGTTGCTTTTTTTTTAATAGACGCTTCCTATCGACCACGGTTCAAAAGTTTGGCTTATTTTTCCGGAAAAAAAATTTTTGTATGGCAGCCATCTTGAAAAATGGCGAAATCCAAAATTTTTTTTCATAATCGTAATCTACGACCCAGAAAACCCCCCGATGCAAAATTTCAGTCGGATCGGAGCAACTTTTAAAATGGCCGCCATTTTTTTTTCTTTTTTTTTAATTTTTCCAACTTTTCCAAATTTCCCCCTTCGCCCTCTATGACATTTGGTCGAGCACTCTATATCTATCTCTTACCGTTTAAAAGTTATTTGCATTTTTATTTTGTATGGCGGCCATGTTTTTTTGTATGGCGGCCATCTTTTTTTTCAAATTTTCAAAAATGGCCCAGGTTTTGGGGCATATTTAGTTCAAGCGGTACCCCCATCCGATTTATAGTTTCCGAGATCCCTTGAGCAGTTCCATCTCGGAGACACCTTTCCATGGATTTCGGATTTTTCTGGTTGGTTTCAAAACATCCTCTATCCAACGGTACCAAACACTCCCCCCCACCATAACGGCAAGTGGGAGATCAATTCTGTCAATATGTCAGTCAGTCAGTCAGTGGTCTTTCAGTTTTATATTATATTAAAATTAAAATTATTTGACTGACAGACAACGCACAGCCTAATCCACTAAATATATTTATGTTCCCTATAAAGGGTCTGAGAGAGATTCACTTAAAAAGTACTTTTCTAAATTGTCCCTGGCAAACAGCGGGGTGAAGCTGCGGGGCGGGCGGCTATTTGTCCATGGATGTCTTCAAATCTTTGCGTAAACGATAAGGGTATAGGTGAACAGGGAGAGAGTTAGAACTAATAGTTTCCAGCAATACATAAGTGTCGACGTCACCGCGACGCTGGAAGTGGCGTCGTCATGTGTGTAGCAGATTTTTATATGACTTCGACAGTTATATGTATAGTGGTTCGTAACTATAGGCATAAACGCCCAACGATTCTATGTAACGATCCTGGCCTCTAACGAGGATTCTCTCTATATAGAAAACCAAGAACTACGAGGACCATGGTTTCACAACACAAACAAATACTAGCGCTTTTTTGTATCACCTGTAAGAGCAGATTCATACTCTTTACCGGCAATTACAACCAATCTCTCTTTAACTCTGCCCTCAGAAAAACTGCACTGAAAAGCAATTCCTATGAAAGCCCAAGTTTTAATGTCTTGTCTCCTAGAGGGAAATGCAAAAAACACCCCGAGAAAAATGTTAAAGTCCAATTAGAACTTCCCGTCCCCACTTCATCCAAGAACAAACCCCAACCTCTTACGAATTCTAAAGGTATGCACAAGTTTACGTATAATCATATTTTGAATTCAGCCTCCAATTTTGGCAAGTTGATACCTACACTTACACTTAGAGTGAGTGTGGTTCAGTGGGAACATGTGTGACTTTAGATCCGACGCACCCGAGTTCGAATCCCACTAGCCCCGCACCACTGACTTTCTTAAGTTATGTGCGGATTTAACACTTGCTCTAAATACGGTGAAGGAAAAACATCGTGAGGAAACCGGCATGTCCAAGAATTTATCACAAATAAAAATTCAAAGATATGTGACATCCACCAACCCGCACTGGGCCAGCGTGGTAGATTATAGCCCATACTCTCTCTACGTGGAAAGGCCTGAGTCCCAGCAGTGGGAACGTAATGGGCTGATGATGATGATACCTACACTGTGGCGTTTATAAAAGGAAGACCAATTTTAATAATAAAGGGAAATCATTTTATGTTGGGTTGCGTGTTCGGACTTAATCATAATAATGTTAGCTATTACTGATATTGTAATCAGCTTTGGAGTCGAGGCCATGTCAGTTTGTCTTGATTTACTTTAAATGCGCCCAATTTTGTGGAGTTATTGTGCCAAAAACGAAGGGACTAGTTTAACGTGTCCAACGGGGCAATACTCCCAGCATCTTTGGTACGCTGCCAAAGGTAGTGGGCTGGAGAATTTGGGCTATCTATAGACCTTTAATGATCAATGGGTTGTCTAATTGCTTCTCCTTGTAAATAGTTAGTTTAGTTTTAGTAAGTAGTGTAGATTTGTTTTCGGGCAGTAATAAGGGCATGTGCCCGTTATAAAAAAAAGGTTAACATGTTGATGTTCAAACATGGAATTAGGAGTCGCGTCAGCGCTGCGTTTGCTTTCTTTATGTCGTCCGCAATGTAAATACAGGGCATAATAATAAGTAGGTACTCCCACAGTACATTGCTACACATTGTATGTTTCCCTTCCCAGACTGTACGGGTTCAAGATCCACCCGCTCGCGTACCAGATCCAGCAGCAGGCGGCGGCCAACTTCAAGGCGCCGCTGCGGAGTCTCTCGTATAACAACGGTAAACGCTAGGGCCGCGCCCCTCCCGCCCGCGCCCGCGCCTGCGCCCGCGTGCGGGCCCGCGCGCGCGCCCGCGCCCGCACCCGCGCCCACGGGGGAAACAGCATGCCCAACATCGACTAGTCTCATCCCACTGCCAGAGTCCCTCACTATTCGAGACTAAGTTCTGTTACCTGGCCAATAGCATATTATAAATAACGCCCAGTGATCACATGTTTAAGTCTCGCCTGATTCCATCCCTTTCTGTCGATTTTAGTAGTCCTGGGCAAAGTGTTGCAAGTGATGTCGCAAATGATGTTGAAGAGATGTTGCAAACAAATCTATAAGCAGTAATATATATATATATACGTATAGTAGCTTTTCCTCACGACTTCGTCCGCGTGAACGACAGAGGAAGCCCATATTAGTATTTTTTCCAAGACCATCTTAGCAAGACCTCCCCAGTGTATGAGAGGGCGTGCTACGAAGAGGTCAATCTGTATCTTCGTAGTCACCCAACCGATTTTGACTTGTAATCTAAGTTGGAAATAATACTACCAAACCCTGAAAACCACATTTATATCCGTTCAGCAGTTTCCGAGTCTATAGATAACAAACACACAAACAGACAAAGATTCTAAAAACCGTGGATTCGTGTTCAGTACCCTCTAAATAGTCCTTCCCACCTAGTCATCCAACCTAGGTCGACTAATTCGACAAACTACGTGAGTCCTAGCCGTTATTAAATATTTATAATGGATCAAACTCACGAAAACTTTCATACTAAAATAGTCCATCCCAGTTGGTTTTTCACAAATATCTTAGATGTGCAGAATTGGCTGTTCCATTTTTATAATAGTAAAGATATATATAAAAAATAACGCCTTACAGTACCTTCCTTGTCATTAAACTCCAAACCATTAAAAATGACAGCACAAACATTTGAAAATAAACATAGGTTCTAAGTAATCTTAGTTATAGAATCCAGTCCCAGCCTTTGCCCCAATCACCTTTCCAAGGATCCATTATCTTAACATTGTATTTTATTTCATGAACTAAATGTCATGGTCATTCATTTTATGTTTTTTTTACTTGTACTTTCAAAACCCTGGCAGCCGAGTCTTCATGATGCATTGTCAGCGGGATAACACTATTCCTATCTGTTTGTGCACACGTCACACTCTGCTGGTGTGATACGTTCCTTTAACACTCTTCATATTGCGATGATGAATTTCGGCGTAACAAGAATCTGGTACCATGTCTTTAAAAAGGCCTAGTTCCGTACCTCTGTTTTTATTAACACTTTCCTCTACTAATAGGTGACTAATACTCAGAATATGAATTCATCTCGCATTGTGAACGTTTGTGTTCTCTGTCCTAACTCCGTTTCTAATCTTCACGCTTGTAATAAGCTTATGTCTGTAGTTATGTTCCCTGTTGTATGTTCAACTAATGAACCCCCGTGGAACGGGAGCGGGTTGTATCAATGACGGTTTGGTGACTCCATGGACACGCCAAAATCAGTGGCTAGAAGATTCGTATCGCAGCTATACACATTTTGATAAAAACTTGTTATAAGCTGTTGCTGTTTTACCGAGTCGAGTGTTGTCAGATTTTGTGAAATCTAACGACAATTCGGTCGAATCAAGTTTGAAGAATGCACTGGCGATACGGAGCTAGTACTAAATATCGCATTTCATTAAATAGTAAATTACTTGATAACTAGTGATTTAACTTAGTATGTAACAGTACCTATAATAAATTAGATATATTTTTATAATTAATAGCGCAGTAGCTACTGTACCGTACTTCAGCAACAGCGGTTGTTCAAGTCGGTATTGTTGGCAATAGTAAAGACATTTTGATATTAGAAACAGTGAGTTCACATCGGGAGTAAACCTGTGCTGTGGTGTGTTCCAATCATAATTATTGTAGTTACGCATTCGTATTCAGAGTAAAATCGTTCGTTGATTCAATGTAATTGTAGTAAAATATACAAACTTACAATATAAGGGTCATGTATGTTTTTATTTTTATATCCAAGTAATTCATTAGGATGTAGGCACTCATTTCACATTTTGCGCGTTTTCTTTTTTCACTGATGATTATACATTATTCGTTCTTTTAAGGGTTCCACTAATATTAATAAATGTTAAGAGAAATACCGGCCTTTTTTCTTGCTTCTCCTGCATGTTAACCGAGAGTCCCTCCGCTGAGTGTCCATGTCAGAAGATGTAGCGAGAGTGGTGTCGATGTCACATAAACCAGGCGGATTCAATGAGTAGCCATCATGATTTGCATTTCCTAGCTATATACTTGTACATACATAATCGCTAAATTTCATAGTAGTAACGCTAATTGTTTCATGCTGAGTACATTTAGAAGTCAATGTGTACTTGGCAGATTTAATGGCTTCCTTAGATTTTGCCTAAACTTCGACAAGAGACGAGAAATAGCTGAAGCCCATCGATCTGCTTGGTTTAGCCTCTCCTTTTCGACGCTATAACGTGAACTAACATTTTAATGGAGTAAAATGTTTGTTTGCCGCAGAAACGAAGACTTCCAGTAACATTCCAAAATGATTTAGTAACGCAAGGCGTGCGCTGCGAGCGGGGCCGCGGCACCCGCCCCGCGCGCGCCCGCCGCGCCCCCGCGCCCTAACTTTAAACATCCGACCACCACACGTCTAACTACTACTACCTAAATATAGTATTTATTCAATCGACTTACTCCTATTTAACTGAGCAGTTATGTTTTAAATTAAATAAAGTTTATTTTTACGTTTTCTGTATTATGTTTTTCATTTGATTGTATATGTAAATGAAACAGGGTTTGAAAGTATTGGATATAATGTATACTCAATAAATAATACAAACATAGCTTTACAAAAGTTAAAAAATCAATCAGTCTTCCAAATAATGTCATACACATTTTATAATAGATACTTAAAGAATAATTTCGAGACTTTGAGTCATACATCACAAATACATACTTTTAGAAGCTTTTCAATATTCAGTAAGTAGTATATAAAAGATGATTTTGATCAATACATGGCACAAGTAATATGAAGTGTTTTTATAAAGTTCCTTAGGATACGAAAAGAAATATTGAATTTTCAAAATATCAGAAAGATACATACACTTACATTCTAAATGATTTTAGACCTATTTTTCAATAGTACACTGAACTACATACTTTTGTAAGGTCTAGAAGTGAATTGACCAAAAAACTGTCTGTTAGTCCTTCACAACCGCTGAACCAATTTGGATGAAATTTGGTCCAGAGGTGGATACTGGATGAAAGTAACCTGTGCGTTAAATAACTTTCATACAAATGTAGCAGCTAGTGAGTTATATTCTTACACAATTAATTGGTTGATAATTGTTGCACCTACAGTATGAGTTTAAAATCAAAAAAATGCTAAATCCAGTCAAAATTAAAAATGTAGAATTAAGAAGCGAGATAAGCGCAAAGCTCCCTTATCAGAGGCAAGTTGTTAATTTCTTTGAAAGTGCTGCTGTTCAGAGCATCCCGGTTCCTCTTGATGTATTTGAGAGCAGTGAGCTTGAGGCTATCGGAGTCATACATATCAGCTAGCACAAGGATGTCCAGAGCATTGTCTGGAGTGAGCTGCTGGGACAAGGCATGGTTACACAACTCCCTCATGCCCTTGAGATTGTACCGATCAGATAACATCAGGACATTGCTAAAGTTGACATTCTCAATGTCGTTAATGGTGCCAGTGTAGATATATTCCAGCATAGCACGGATGTCGTCTGTGGCAACATCGATCAGACGGACCATGCTGTTTTGGCTCTCAGCTGTGTCATCTTTCAGCATGGCTTTAAACACATCACTGTGACTCATCAGTATGATCTTGTGAACTTTAAACTTGACTCCCTCTTCACTCTCCACAGTGAAATCTGCACCTACTGGGTCTGTGAGCAAAGCACGGCAATCATGTTGTGCCTTAACATTGTCTACTTCATCAGCACTTAATCTCACATAAGAATGGGAAGCAACATGCATAGCAATGTAAAGTTTCCTGTCCTTTAAAAAATCTACATCTAAATCAGAGAAACTATAGGTGGTAATATACACATGGCACTTCTTGTCTCTGACTTTATACGTGGTGTATTTAAGAGTATCCGATAGGTAGACGATATTATTTTTCTTGTTGAGTTGGAGCTCATTTCCGCTGCTGAGGCCGATAGTGTAGGTGCCCTCGTGGTTGTTGCCGGCGAAGATGTGGAGAAGGAAGATGTTGCCGACTTGTTCAGTCTTGTACGTGAACCAGTGGTCGGGCACATCGCGGATGTATGTCCCGCCGATATCGTAGATGCTACCGCGGTGGAATTTTGAGTAAATGTTGTCCAAGCAGAGCCACTTCACTTCATTCGTCTGGCAGTAGCGGTGGCCGTAAATGACATCTGCATCTTCCTGAAAGAACAAATTATACCATGATTACCTGCTGTCTGACTCATCACGCACAGTCAGCCACTCGTTGATAGTAGTTTTAAAACAAGTTGTATGATTTCTTCAATTTGCTTACAACTTTCTGCTTGGCAGTCGGCATGTCAGTGTCCATATTATCCATGCTCAAGTGGTTATAAATATCTACTATATCTTTGTAAATTTTTATTTATGCCAAAACACAACACAATTGAAAATTGAAAATGAAAACAAAATTGAAATTTTGTTTTGTCAAGGTGTTTGTCATTGACGTTATGTCATACTCATCATACTGTCATCTGTCATAGGTTTTCTGCGAAGATTACTGGGGTGCGCTTAGGACATCCAACTAAGTTAAAACTTAAATTCGACCTGTATAAAAATAGTATTGGCATATTTTTCTAAACCTCTAATATAAGAACTTGATGGAAATAATCATTTTATTTTGGGGTTTGTATGAAAAAAGAAATATGGTCAAAGTTTTGTTCCTTATAAGCAGCAGATTCCATTTTGCGAATTACTCAGATAAAGTATCAAGCCTGGATTGGTGACGCGCACTCATTCCCATTACAAAAAGTCTGTCATTTTCGGTGGGGGACGAGGAAACGCACACAATTAAATGATCACTACTAACGCATTTTTCAATCACGTCGCTATGCACGCACACAACAAAAGAAGCAAACACTAGCTTAAATTTTACGCACACAATCACATTCACACACAGAGACGTTCTATCGGTACACGATATTTAAACGTCAATCACGTAAACTACTTCATGCTTGATACTATCGATATTGTGTTATCGATAAACTCTGCTAAAGTATGGAAGACACATAAAAATAAAATAAAACAGATTTTTTGTTCATTTGAATGACATATTCTGTTGCTCAAGAGAATAATAACTATCAAAGTTAGTTCGAAAGTTCTTTATTATTTTTTGGCATCACAAACGCACTTATGAACGTTAATTATTACAATAACTAAACAAACATAAAATATACTATATTTTATGTTTGTTTTTGTATGTGCCAGTTGGCTACTTGTCTGCCAAGCGGAATGTTCCATGCAACTTTGTCTTTTATGTAATTACTAACGATAATGATAGTCTATGTAATTACTATAGGCGATGATTTAAAATTAAACTTGCAATAACGTGAAATAACGTTGCAAGAACTATTGCTGTATATGTATATGCTTCTTTAGAGAAGCATTCTAGCTAGGCACAATAGTTCTTGCAATACTTTCTTCCATTATTCCTACCCTATAGGGAAGAACAGGCAAACTTTATCGCAGATGTCGCCACAAGCATATATAGTAAACAAACAAATGTCAAAATTGTATTTTGCAAAACAGGTATGAAAAACAATTTTTGACTGATATTTTTGGTAAAAAATGGCTTAACATAGTAATTTCGAAATCAGTGAATCAACTATAATACTGAAGTGCAAGCTTAAATATCAGGACATAAAGTAACTAGAAAGGTTGGTATTTTGAATGTGTTGAGCATGCCCAAAGTGTAATGTCATTAACATATTTTGAACTGTAATAGAAGTCAAAGTCAAATATCATTTAAACAGGCACGATGCGCTTTTAAACGTCATAAATGTGTAATATAACAATTGTATTTTTATCGACATATTTTTAAACATATTGTTTTTATCGATATCTAAATTGGTTCTGTCCCAGCACTAATTTCACTCCGGTTTTTGACTGTGTTGCTAACGTTCAAATAATATAAGTGCCTATTTTCGATTAGGTCATTCTCATTAGTTACTCATTATAGTAAATTTTTTCCGCGTCTTCGCTTGCGTAGACGACAGACAATATAGTCATCTTTTTTCAAAGACCATTTTCGCAAGACCTCCCATATGAGAGCGCCAACCACCAACCCAACCGGTTTTGATGTATACAAGTGCAGCAACATTTTTAAAATACCAAAAATGCTGTTTATATTTTCTCCACTCTAAGGACAAAACTTTCTCAATGCAAGAGAAAACGTACCTACCCTGGAGGTCCCAAATTTTTGCCACACCTGTATACTCTATAATCATAGCTGGAACTTATAATACTAAACGCTGAAAATCAAATTAAAATCCATTCTGCAGTTTTCGAGTCAACAATTATTCAAAATAATAACATGTACATAGGTAAATAAAATTGTAATGTAAAACAATCTTTATTAATAGTTTTAGTTTCATTTGACTTTCTTATAACGTGCAGGAAAACAAAGCTTTGGCCGCCTAGATACATGAAAATAAGCTAAAAATGTTATCCGAAATATAAATTTTTCGATTTAGTTGCAAAACTATGTGAGTTTATGTGACTGACAATAATTTTCAAATTTTCGCTATTTTAGTGCAATATTAGATATAAAAATACATACAGATGAAAAGTTACGTTATCCTTAGTGTAGCTTGATGTTCTTAAAATTTCTTTGCACTAATATATGCTGCAACTTGGCATTTTTTTAAGAGCTCTTTCGCCCGCTACGACAGTTGGTGAATGGCGCGTGATGCGCGTCAACTAGTTTTATATAACGTCGTGGATATTTTTGTACTGGCGTGGCCTGTCGTGTCGACTCCGTTTGGCTGTCTACTCGAAGGCGAATTAATGTTTTATTCGATTTGTATCGATTTCAGGCAAATTAGTATGGTTGTAAATTGTACCAAAAATCGTACATTTTGGTATTGTCTGGTAACTCTGCAGCTGCCTATATAACTCGAATGGACATAAAGCTATGACGCCGTCACGGCCACCGCTTTTTCAGGAGCCCATTTATCCAGGGAAACGTTATCCCACCGGCGCGGCGGGCTTACCTAAACGCACCCCTGGATTGTGTTTTGTTTTTTTTTATTAAAAAAAGCTTAACATTCTTCATTGAGAAAAAGCATCTATAATCACCTCGTGCGAGTGAATATGTATCAGTTTATGAATTTAGGTATCCGGGCCAGTAAAAATATTAATTAAAAAATAATAATTTATGAATTAGGCTGAATCAGTATTAATAATCGATCGATTGATCTGTAGCCAACTTTACAAAATCAATTGAATGAACAAAGTGAATGAGTTAAACAAGTTTTTTTTACAATTGCAACTATTTTGACAGCTGTTATTTGACATTAACATGACATAAATGGAATGGACCTCGATTGTTTTTAGAATTTTCTTTTCCAATACATACATAGAATTTTAATTTTTCATAATAATTTCCTAAATGCTATGACGATTGCTGAGGCTCTAAGCCTCTATCAATATGGTTTTAAACACCGCTGTGCAGATGTTGAGGTAAAAATATTTTGTTTACATGCAGTAACCTATATTTTGTCATACTTGAGAGCTTGAGACATCTATTTTGTATCATACAACTAGCAATTAGTCTTTTAGAACCTATATTTGTTAAATAGTTAGTATAGTCATCTATAGGAGCCCAGTTAGCCTAGCCATATATTATTTTATTTTTTATGCTTCATTCATCCAATGACATTCACTATCTGATATATCATTATTATACATTACAAAGGAAATGCACCTAATTTTTCCTCAATTGAACCGAGAGAGAATAACCTTGCTATTGAAACTTGGGATCATTTGGTTCTATAGCTATTACTTGTTTAGGGTAGGTAGATTTTTTCTATTATAAATTAATTCCTTAAGGATTTTAGAGCGAGGGACACTTGTATTATAAAACTGTTGATTGATTTTTTGGGTGGTAACAAATGTTACCTAAGTGTTATTTAATGTTCTATCTTCAGAGAGGCAGATGAGCTCAAGGAAACTATATCAAAATTTAAAAGTGGAACTTCTATGCTGCAAGAACGCAGCCTCTGGGCCTCACAACAGCAACTACAGAAGGTAAACTGCAAATTATATAAAGTTTAATATTGTTTTTACTAATAATATTAGAGATGTATCTATAGCTTTCTAGAAGTTCTAATATAGCCACTCGGTCAGAGCACTCGGTGCTTATGTTGAAATTATAATCTAGACATGTTGTGCTTCAGATTTATCAGAAAGTACTAGTTCTGGACCTGGATTATGCTCTGGATAAGAAAGTGGAGCAAGACCTGTGGAACATCGGCTTCAAGCAGCAGATTGAAGCACTGCAGGCCATTTCTAAGGATAGGAAGGTTTGCAAAGTGGTTCATACTTTTTTGAGTTCAGTGTGAAACCTAGAGATCTAATAATATAGACAGAGTTATGTGGAAACATTGCTATTCACAAGTTTCCATAAGATTCTTTGTTCATTTAATTTTCATATGTGAAGATTTCTTTCTATGGACTTATGTAGGTGCTTAATGGATTCCCTTTTGTTTTTTCTAGCCTTATTACTGTTCTGTGGCATCAATAACTGAAATTGCATTTTGTTTATTAAATCT
Source organism: Petrophora chlorosata (assembly GCA_951640565.1). Classification (NCBI taxonomy): domain Eukaryota; kingdom Metazoa; phylum Arthropoda; class Insecta; order Lepidoptera; family Geometridae; genus Petrophora; species Petrophora chlorosata. The sequence goes on along the minus strand of OX621189.1, from coordinate 2,107,664 downwards.
TTGGCTGTTAATATTGTTTTGTCATGTGAACAATTTTTATTCAATCAAACCGTGTCTAAATTTTTTTAGAATCCCCTGAGAAGTGAGGGGCAGGCTATGCTGTCATGGGTCCTGCAAGCTGCTGCCGGATTCTACCTGTGTCTGCTGCATCAGATCTGTACTACATTCCAATTGGACTTACCATTTAGGTATAAATAAAATACAAATGACTGATCATTTTGAAATAAAAATTTGCAATCCAAGCAAGTTGATTTGACCAGTGACCATTCTCTTCAAAATTCCATTTTCCATTCGACTCCTACTTCTGTCTGAAATTATGCCAAGAATTTGGTTAAAGTAAAGTGAACTTATTTCATTGCCAATGAACCTAAAATAAAATAAAAAAAATATGCCCAACAATTACATACATAGTTCTTGGCCCCTAACTAAGATTCCCTGTATCTAGGGACCTGGAACTACGAGGACCATGGTCACACAACACCCAGACACGAAATAAATGCTTGCGCTTTTTTTATCTGCACAAACATGCCATTGCGGGAATCGAACCCGCAGCCTCAGTGGTGTATGCGATTTGAGCCAACCTGCTCAACCACTACACCACAGAGGCTGACTAAAGGTATACGAGGGCAGCAGCTACATCTGTCGCTGAAACCACGTGACCTATACATTTACTATGGTCTGCTGCTGTTACTGCTACGGGTGTTGGAATCATACCTTGTTGTATTGTGACAGACGTCGCGCTTCCCTCCTCGGCTGGGTGGAGGGGTGGGGCGCGGGCGAGGCGGGCGGCGGGGCGCGGCTGCCGGCGCCGGCGGCCGCGCGGTACATCTGCCAGCACTGTCTCGTGCATTTGGGAGACCTGGCGCGGTACAGGCAGCAACTGAGAGTCGCGCACACCTTCTACAGGTACATATAGGTATATACAGGGTGGACAGGTGGAATATAATAACCTGATTCCACCCTCCCCTTTTATCACAGGACAAGCAGAAAATTGGCCAAATTCACACTTATATAGTAGACATTCTGCCAATTCATATAAAGTTACACAAAAACCATCTTAGCAGACTATCAATTGGTTTTGTGGTCGTTTATAACTACATACTTAAATATTACTGGGCATATGAGACTTAATTTTTATTTATTTAATTTCGGAAAACTCTCAGCCAATACATGCATATGCTAATTAAATTATGTTTAGTATAACTGGGCCAATTACAAGTACCTTAATATCTGATGTATTCAATGTTAGAAGTGCTGTATAGTTGTTATAGTGTATGTTCGTTGCAGACACGCGCTGGTGGTGTCCGTGCACTCTGGGCAGCCGTACAACCAGCTGGCGCTAGTCTCGTGGCGGCGCGCGCGGCGGCTGGCGGCGCTCTACTGGCACGTGCGCTCGCTGCTGGTGCGCGCGCCCTTCCCGCCCGCGCCCGCCAACCTTGCGCGCACGTTGCGTGCCGCCGCGCTGCCCGCGCACTCGTGAGTACTCTCTCTCTCTCTCACTTCCTCTACCCCTTTATCTTTTACTCTCTGTAAACTTTCAAACTCTCTCTCACTCCCTGTCCCCCTCTCTCGCTCCCTCCTTCTGCCCCACCCCACCCCTCCTCCCTCCTTTCTACTCCCCATCTCCCTCCTTCCTACTCCTTCCTACTCTCACACTTGCTCCTCTCACTCCCTCCTCTCACTCCCTCCTCCCCCCTCCTATAAAAGAAACTATAAAATAAAATGTAACTCAGCTGTTTTCTCATTTCTCCGTGACAGGGCGGAGAGTAAAGACCTGCCCGTGCTCCCGGGCGTGAGTCCGGCGGCGCGTGACGTCACGCCGGCGGCGGCGGCTCCGCAGCGGCTCGACGCGCACTCTTACGTCACGGAGCTCATCCGAGCGCTGCACTACATACACACCGGAGACGAGTGAGTGCCAGCAATTGTGTAAAAATACTAAATGTTATGCTATTTCCTTTGTATTGATACTCACCAGCAACACTATCATTTGGTTATTTGTTGTATTCGGTTGTTATTTTTTAATTAAAATTCTACAGATGTTTTAATTGAAAGAAAGACAATAAGTACATTTATTCAGGACATCACACCACATTACACTGAACATACTAGAATTGTATAAAATCCTGTTAAAAAAGCGTTTAGTACAATATTAGTTTTGAACAAAATCAACTTTACTCCTTTGGCCATTTGTTTACTTGACATGTTTACAGATTTAAATATAAAAAAGTATATCATATCATGTTATTGTGGGTGTTATTTCTAGTTTGGACACAGCGGCTACTTTGGTGAATTCGTTAAACTCTTCGCTGACGACGTTGGTTGCTACGGAGAGCTTCGAATCTATGACGCTTATTAAGGTAAGACCACTTCGCTTTTTTATAAGCGACAGGTATACATTTTATAACAAACTAGCGACCCGTCCCGGCTTCGCACGGTTATTATACATATAAACCTTCCTCTTCAATCACTCTATCTATTAAAAAAAACCGCATCAACATCCGTTGCGTAGTTTTAAAGATTTAAGCATACATATAGGGACAGAGAAAGCGACTTTGTTTTATACTATGTACAACAAAAGAAAACCGACTTCATACTGATGTATCTTCAGAGTCCAAGGTCAAATATCTATGAAATTTGTATGGGACCACCTTGCAGTTGAACCCAACGTAAAAAGAGTTCCCAAATCAGTCTATAAATGACGAAGTTCTGAGGTAACAAACAAAGAAGAAATGCAATCGAATTGAAAACCTCATCTTTTCTTTAAAGTCGAATAAAAACTGTTAGTCTTAAAATATTTATTAAATAGGCACAAAAATACACTTTTGAATACACAATACAAATCAATTAAGAATACGTAAAAAGAAATACCTTAAGTTATGAGAACTGAAAACAAGGAAAGCATGTCTCCCATCTCTTTCTTGTACTTCAAACTGAAACCCGGGCCCAGAAAAGAAATGCAGATATTAAATAGAGAAATATTATACATAAAAAAATTAAAGAAAATGTTACAATGGGCGGCCTTATCGCTAAAAGCGATCTCTTCCAGGCAACATTTGGATGGAGAGGTATTATCAAAATGTTAAAGACGATTTAGGCCTCTAGTGTTACCATGTTATGGAATTACTTCATTTCTAAGCAGCTGTTTATTATCCATGTAAAATTAAATATTTAATAAGTAACTGACATAGGAACTATAACATGGGGTACTTTAAAAGAAGGATGAAAAGGGTCCTTAAAGGTAGGCAACGCACCAGTAATGCCCCGTTGCAGGTGTCCATAGGCGATGGTGACCGCTTACCATCCAGGCGGGCCGTCTGATTGTTCGTCCATGTATCAAATAAATTAAAAAAAAATATCTTGTTTAGTATACATGATATACCATGGTACCTATGTTTAGTACGAAATATTTACCTTCTACTAGCTGACCCGGCAAACGTTGTTTTGCCATATAAATAAAAAAAAATGTTAAGGGTGAACAACCCTTATCACTTAGGTTAGGTGATTTAAATAGTGCATGCTGTTACGGTAAAAAACATATAAGTACCTACTTTATTTAGCAGTACTTTATTTGGCAGGTCGGCTCAAATCTCATACACCACTGAGGTTGCGGGTTCGATTCCCGCGACGGGACTAATGTTTGTGCACAGAAAGAAAAACCACAAGCATTTGTTTCGTGTCTGGATAGAGTCCTAGTCAGGGGCCAGGATCTATGTATGTGATCGTTGGGCGTTTTATTTATTTATTTAATTATACTTATGTAACCATGTATATGTTTAAGCAAATAAATGATTATTATGTATTTATGATCGCACGTGTCTCGCAGATGACGTGCGTGCAAATCTGGCTGGTACAGTCGTGCACGGAGGACTTCACTGTGGAGGCGGGCGCGCAGACTGCGGGCGAGGCGCGCTCCGCCGCGCTCGCCGCCGAGCTCGCGGGCGGCTCGCTGCTGGCGCTCCTGCTGCCGGCCTGCGCGCCGGGGGCGGCGCCCGAGCCCGCGCTGCCGGCCGGTGAGTGCTCCGATAAAATGGACTGGTGTATTGCTTACCACTAGGCAAATGACCATCTCGTCTCGGTATTCAGTTACATAAAAAATATGTTAACTTCTCATCACCCTGTTACGGTTATTTTAGTGGTTAGAAAAATGAATAACTAAACGTGTTTATTTATTTATTTTGTTTTGTGTCGCCAGTGAAAGTGTGGCTGGAGTGGGCGGCGGGCGCGGCGCCGGCGCTGCGCGCGCTGAGCGCCGCCGCGCCCGCGCTGTGGGCGGCGCTGGCGCGGGCGCTGTCGCTGCTCGCGCCGCGCGCGGACATCGCCGACGGCGACAAGTGTATGTGTACCCTTCCTCACCTTTATAGCCTATAAGAATAGGAAATATTCTTTTTGTTAACCAACTTCTAAAAGTAGGTTTGTTACCTCAGAACTCCGTCATTTATAAACTGATATAGATAATTATTTTTGCATTGGGTTCAGTACATCTTCAAGGTGGTCCCATATTCATTCTGTTATCGTTTAAATTTTAACACACTGAAGCAAATGACGGAATCCATTGTGCGCAATGTTGAAAGTCGGAATAAGAAATGTATAAGTGACAACGTACTATGTTCATGAGGTCTGATGTTCCAGACGCGACGGTCCCGCTGCCGGAGGACGAGGAGCTGCACGGGTTCCTGCCGCTGGAGGGGTACCTGAAGCGGCTGCGGTTCCCGAATCACGCCGCCTGGGACACGTACGGGGCGCGCGTGCCCCCCGCCGAGCGCGACGCGGCCTGCGAGTGAGTATTGCTGTACTATACAAGCACGCCGCCTAGGAAACGTACGGGGCGCGCGTGCCCCCCGCCGAGCGCGACGCGGACTGCGAGTGAGTATTGCTGTACTATACAAGCACGCCGCCTAGGAAACGTACGGGGCGCGCGTGCCCCCCGCCGAGCGCGACGCGGACTGCGAGTGAGTATTGCTGTACTATACAAGCACGCCGCCTAGGAAACGTACGGGGCGCGCGTGCCCCCCGCCGAGCGCGACGCGGACTGCGAGTGAGTATTGCTATACTTTACAAGCACGCCGCCTAGGAAACGTACGGGGTGCGCGTGCCCCCCGCCGAGCGCGACGTGGACTGCGAGTGAGTATTGCTATACTTTACAAGCACGCCGCCTAGGAAACGTACGGGGCGCGCGTGCCCCCCGCCGATCGCGACGCGGACTGCGAGTGAGTATTGCTGTACTATACAAGCACGCCGCCTAGGACACGTACGGGGCGCGCGTGCCCCCCGCCGAGCGCGACGCGGACTGCGAGTAAGTATTGCTATACTATACAAGCACGCCGCCTAGGAAACGTAAGGGGCGCGCGTGCCCCCCGCCGAGCGCGACGCGGACTGCGAGTGAGTACTGCTATACTATACAAGCACGCCGCCTAGGACACGTACGGGGCGCGCGTGCCCCCCGCCGAGCGCGACGCGGACTGCGAGTGAGTATTGCTATACTATACAAGCACGCCGCCTAGGAAACGTAAGGGGCGCGCGTGCCCCCCGCCGAGCGCGACGCGGACTGCGAGTGAGTACTGCTATACTATACAAGCACGCCGCCTAGGACACGTACGGGGCGCGCGTGCCCCCCGCCGAGCGCGACGCGGACTGCGAGTGAGTATTGCTATACTATACAAGCACGCCGCCTAGGAAACGTACGGGGCGCGCGTGCCCCCCGCCGAGCGCGACGCGGACTGCGAGTGAGTATTGCTATACTATACAAGCACGCCGCCTAGGAAACGTACGGGGCGCGCGTGCCCCCCGCCGAGCGCGACGCGGACTGCGAGTGAGTACTGCTATACTATACAAATCTATTTTATTGTTTTCGTAGTAAAGCCATAGGTTAGGCAAATGAGCGCAGTGCAGCGCCGCGCAAGATTTTGCATAGCAAAGTTCTGGTTGGTGCTGTAATTGTTATGGGCCCTTGCCCATATCAGCAATTCCAGCATCTAGCTTGTGTTGCAAAAATCAAATGTTCAGATGAATATTTCTTTGTAGTTTTAGCACGCCTAATATACATGAGACAGCCTCCGTAGCGTAGTGGAGCAACCCGACTAGTGAGTGAACAGAGATAAGACACGAATGTTGCCGAAAATAAAGAAAAAAAATTACTAGTGAATTATTTAATCATAGTGTACTGATGAAAATGGGCCTGCAGCAGCACAGTGAAAGCTTAACGTGGAAAATAAATAACTCCCATGATAAAGCTGTAAACGATATATTTTGCGTCATCCGTCAGAGTATTTTTTCTAACAACTTAGGTTGCTTAGTTACAGACATAGACTATGAAATTACATAGATACGCAATTAAACCTTCTTCAACATGTACCTTTCTACAGGTCGCCTCAAGAAGTTCCAACATGTTTACTGGAAGAGCCGGAGCTACAGAAGCGAGTGCGAGCGTACCGACTCGTCCAACTGGGGAAGAGGCTCGCGGAAATGAGGCCGGAGGAACTCTCATACACGTGAGTTTTGTACGACACAGAAATCGGGCAAGACTTCGCGATATTATGTCGATAATACCTACGGTCGCGTAGGGGATAACTTGTCGCCTCAAAAGTCGCTGGCGACCTCGCGGCTGTGTATAGTTGCCAATGAGATCGAAGAAGTAAAGGAGTGATAATATGCGTCTATACATTTTGTGTGTTATACAAATGTGATGCAATCCGACACTGAAGTAGCAAAATACTGTCTCTTTTGCACATTAGTCAATATATTCATGAAAGAAAAAGGTAGCAAAAGTTACTTCGGTTATTGGCTACTTTTTATGATGACATCATGTAGCTCCGCCTTTCAGCCGGGTCGGCCATTTTGAGTCACGGAAAAAAGAAATTTATCTAATATCATTATACTTTATCTATTATTATTGTGCTTTATCTATTTATCGTGTATTTCTCAGCGAAGAAGAAGGCAAGGTGACCTTTACAGCGGCAGCCGCGGACGGGGAGCAGCTGACTACCGCGCTGGCGGCGCTGGGCGCGGCGCGGGGGGCGGCGGGGGTGGGGGCGGAGCCGGGGGCGGGGGCGGGCTCGGAGGCGGGCAGCGAAGACGAAAGCGAAGCGCCGCCGCTCAAGCCGCCCGTCGTCATCTCGGAAGCTGACTTCAAGGAGAAAGGTTGGCCTTTTGCAATGCAATTGCGTACGGTTTTACAATAAAATTCCGAAATGTATAACGGAGCTCACAGAAAGTAGATTCAAATGGCGTGTGAAAAAGCATACTATACAGTTAGTAATAATATAGGAGACAAGGTACATGGAACGTTCTACTTCTGCCAAGTAGCCAACTGGCACATAAGAAAACAATACTGTCAAAACAAACATGAAATATTGTAACAAAAGTTCTAAAAAATATGCCCCTCAGTTTCTTGCCGTATCTTCTGAGTAGTGGTTCTTTTCCGATACGGTGGTAGAGTCATTGTAATAATTGACGTTCATAAGTGCGTCTGTGACGACAAAACTGAATAAAGAACTTTTGAACTTTGACTCTATGGTATTTATAGATAATAGATAACAAGGTCTATATCATGCGATCACTATGGTATATGACCTAAGTTACTTCCGCGCAAGGTCCATATTGATGACCTACGTTAATTCCAGGCTATAATTATTTCTTTGATTTCTGATATCATACTTTGCAAAATTTGATCCTAATTAAAATAAATAAAATTAAATACTCTTATTTCAGACTAACTTTGTCCATATATTGTTAGTAACAAAGATCTTAAAAGGTTAGTAGAAAATTGTAATTGTACTTCATTAAATTAAATCAAATAACGAATTAATTAAAATTCAATTGTCACTATGTGGAGACATGCAGTTGCCTTAACCTCCCCAGGACTGCTGACTCCGGCCTCGCAGCAATCATCTGAATTTTTATTAGCATCAAGTGTGAAAAACTAACTTTTTTGTAAAATTATCAATAAATTGGAAAATCATCAATAACTCTTGCACATTCATAATGAACCTCATTGTAACATGTATTTCTTCGACGTCAGAAGCCTTCTTATTTTGGTTTTCTGGAAGAAATGATTAACAACTAAACTTTCCACAGTACGCGAGAAGCGCGCCGGCATACTGAAACCTCAGGGCTCGTTGGAGAGAGCTCGCGAGGAGCGAGCCTTGTTGACTCAAGACGATCAGGTATTAAATGAACTTTAGTAATATGTATAATTATTTTATATTCCTACTAGATACACACATGTATTTTAAATAACAACATAATGGCATATTTTAAGACCTCTGCTTTAATGTAAGTTAAACGTAATGAATGCAATCAAGGAATGACTTATGAAGTTCCGAAACTCAATTCGTTCGGAATATATAAAAAAGTGGCAGAACTTTCGCATGGCGATAAGTTCGAACATTGTTTTGAATTATGCAATCTATTGTTTCTCGAAATGGAGGCAATTTTTAAACCCCGGCGCAAAAAGGAGGTGTTATAACTTTGACCACTATGTGATGTTTGTCTGTCTGTGGCACCGTAGCTCTTGAACGGGTGAACCGATTTGGATGCGGTTTTTATATTTGAAAGCTGGTTGTCTAGCGGTGGTTCTTAGACATGTTGTATCAAAATCGGTTAAGACGTTTTTTATTTTTTATAGTTTTTTTTGTGTCGGGGGTATTTTAAACTTTAGATTACTGAAATTAGTTATTTGTTCGTTTATGTATTTAATGTTATCATTACAACAGGATGAAGGCAGCGAAGACGGCAACAAAAGTGAGGACAAGAAGGAGTTGCGGAAGCCGCGCGTCAACATCGCCATGGCGGCCATCATGCGGAAACAGGAAGAGACCAACAAACAGGTGAGTGCAGAAACAAACGTTTTGAAGGCTACTCGGAATGTACAAGGGTTATTTATGTGCCTTAGCTGTTGTCTCGGGTAACGAATTCAGGGGCTTATCATCAGGCGCAATACTTTGTAACATTTACTTTAATGAATAAAAAAATATTTAACAAAATATTAAACCGACTTCTAAACCACAAATAGGCACTCAAAAGTGAAAAATAAATTAATATAATTATTATAAGCGCTACCCACTCATATATTTGAAGTCGGTGCCAGCCAAGTCTATCAGATAGTACATAATGAATTAAAATTTTATTTCATTATCATAAATATTGTACACCGAAAGGTAGAACATGGTGGAATATATACCTAATAAATCTTACATTTTTATGCATGTTTCAGACAAATAAATTTATTTCATTTCAATTCAGGTGAAATTCGTGACTCCACCGCCGACGCCCGAGTCGACGGCCGACAGCGTAGAGTCGAAAGAAGAGAAACCCAAAGTGGTTCAACCGAAACCGATGAAGTCACTCGCCAACCTGCCGCTCGGGAGGAAAACCGGCGGCATCCTCGCGCTCAAAGACAAGTCTGGATACCCGCACCTCGTCAACACCGAGCCGGAACAGAAGAAAGAGAAAGAAGACAAGATCAAGGAGCCGAAGCTCAGTCAGAGCTCCAGCCAGTCTCAGACCTACCAGCCGAAGAGGCAAGACCTCCCGCCCTCGCCCACCTGGCCGGCTAGCATACAGCATCCGCAGCCGGCCTTCAACGAGGCGCCGCGAATGAACTTCCACAAGAACTATGGGATCCAAAGCGCCGGCATCAGCTACAACCCCAGCTACCAGCCCATCAACAACCAGGGCATCCGGCTGCCTGTTGTCAACCCGAAGGAAATCGACGTCAGAACCGCCGCTCTGCAGAAGCAGAACTCGCGGCAGGAGCTGTTCCAGGACGGCCACAAGTTTAATCATAGCTATCAGATATCAGGCGACAAGAAGAACTTTTTGAACGACCTCCCGCCGCGCTTCGCCAACCAGTACCGTTACTGGCAGGCGGCGCAGGAAAACCAGTTCAACGATAACAAATTCAGAGATGACAGCTTTAAGCCTAACAACAACGCGTTCAACTCGCCTCAGAGGACCAGCTGGATGAACCAGCCGGTTCCGGAGACGTACGCGCAGCCCGCGTGGTGGAAACCAGACAGTCCGTCTCCCAACTTCAACTACTCGGCGCCGCCGATGAAGCCAAATTACTTCACTCCGATGAACACAAACATGCCGCCGAATCCCTATCAGAACATGCCGACGTTCAGCCCCATGCACAGCAGCATAGGCCAGAGTAAGCCGGACAACATGAGCCAGCCGTACCTGCCGTCGACCATCGGGCAGCCGATGCAGACGTTACAGAGTCTGGTCACGTCTCCGAACTTCAATTCGTCGCTGAACAGCTTCAATTCGTTCCCTCCGACGGTGGCGTACGACGCTGCGATGTACCCTCAGTTCAATAACGTGGGGTTCCGCGCGCTGCAAATGCAGAAGTCGCCGAATTTCCAGGAGAAGGATCTGATGGACTTGGGAGTAGGTTTCGGGAACAATGTGGACATGCAGAGGAATTTGAACTTTAATGAGCCGAAGAGCGATATGGATGGAAATAAATTGGAACACAACAAGGTGAGTTGTCTATTCATCAATTCGTATAAATTATTTTAGTAAATATCTGTGTTTGTGTATACTAAGTTTAAATAGGTATTACTGCCCGTTATAACGTCAACAACCCACCCGCAAAAACTTATATCGTCGTGATCATGGTGCTTGTAACAGTGCCGTAATATCGAGAACAAACAAATACATGGTAAATATCCCGTTTCTAAATCAAATTCTTATGTCGGTGATCATGATAATTTAATAATGTATATACTAAGTTTTTTATATACGTTTGGAGGCCTAGGTAGGCCTGGGTCTGGACCAGCCCCCCGATTCAGAACCTCACGATAACGAATACCAAATCGATTCGACTATTATCGATCTCGTTTTGTATGTTTCTTTTCGAGCTATTCCGGCTCGAAAATTTAATACGGTTTCGGTTACAATATTGGTATCGATTACATGTTACATTTACTAATTTTGTTTAGTGTGCAAAATTTTACGTGAGGTTCTGAATCGGGGGGCTGGTTCGGGAACAATCTTGAGAACTGTGTATTATGATAGTAATGCAGGAACACCAGTACAAAAATACAAATTATAATTATTAAGTAGCGCGCTTGTGTTGCGACTCTCGTAGAGGCGGAAGTGAGCGAGTTTTGCCAACATATAGGGGAGTAAATGTATTGCCAACATAGGGAATGCGGAGTGGCGTTCAGAAACCGCCACATATGTATACAAAGTTCTTATTTTGTTTTTGACAGGTTATTGAAGGGAATAGTGGAGAAGCGCCGAGTAATACCTACTCGTTGTTCAGTGGAGCACCTAATGCCTCTTCTTGGGGATCTGTGCAAAATCATCCGTCTCAGGTAACTATGTTATAGATTACAGTCAGAAGGCATATAAATAAATACATTTGTGTATAGAGCGAAAATCTTATCTTTAAATTAAAGACAAAAAGAGGAAAAGACACATTCAAAAACTAATGTTTAGAATTGAAGTAGCTTTTATTCCAACCATGTGTTTACATGTTCATAGTACATCTTTTTAGGTTTTAATATTTGCATAGATCGCGACAAACTTAATAAGCGCTCTTATGTTCGCATCATCGCCAAAAACTTAAAAAAATCCTCGTTCCAAAAACCTATTAAAAAATAAAAAAAACAGCTGAACAGATTTTGATAAAACATAATATGTTTTATCAAAATCTGTTCAGCTGTTTTTTTACATATTATGTAATAACCACCGCATATACTGTTATTAAATAGTTATCGTTCTACTTTCAGTCCCTCTGGTCGGGCCCCGGGCCTTCGCCCCTGGAGCGACTCCTGGAGCAGCAGAAGCAGCTAACCGGCAGCCAGCCCCCCGCGCCGCCGCAGTGACGCGCCGTCGCCGCCCCAGTGACCGAATGTTGCGGTCTCTTTGTGATGTTTTAATACACTAGCTGAATTGGATCTAGGAAATAATAGGGTTCATAACATTGTCACTACAATAAGCATGTCATATGCGAATATATACGTCTTATAAGAAATTCAAATTTTACACTTAGTTTGTCTGATTTCGCCTCTGCTGTCAACGCAGTGATTTTCATTCTCAGTCATTTGTTTGTATATTTTACAAGATCATTATCTACTGACGAAATTAATTTATTTTATTAATCATAATCTGGTTTAATTATGCATTGTCAAATGAACTAAATGATTTATTTATAGTTTACGCTTAGAACCTTAAACTCTGAGGTTTACAGAAACCCTGACAATAATATTTTAAACAAATAGCTTAGACTTTGTATCCTTAAAAAAGGCAAATTGTGACAAATATATTTCATTACTCAACTCAAACAACATATTGCTCAAACTACACCATGTAAACATTTTTAACAGTTTATATACCTACAAATGACAAAAACTACTTAATAATACCTACAAAATGTAAAAAATTGCCGGCATAATACTTACCTAGAGCAGTGATGTCTTGGTACTTTCTTAGTCAATGTTTTGTGGTTGAATGTTGCAGTATTTTTGTATGAATCTGTACTTTTGCATTCTAGCAGTGTTTGCTAGTGTTTCAAGTCGTCGATAGTGATTTGATAATTCTTCAGTAAAACCGGCAGATTTGTATAAATACAAGTGTTATACAACTTATATGTTAACAATATAAAAATCTATGAGACTAATAAATATCGGACCGATTATGCTTCACGCGTGCCAAAAAGCTTCGAAAATTCAAACTTCATATGCGTTCGCCGCACACTGATTGGCCCTTCTTTATTTTATGAGGCTTCTTACGTCGATTGTCAGGGTTCGATATTTATTAGTAAATTATTTGTTATAAGAGTTTTTGTTGTGATTGTAAGTGAAAATAAATTGTAATAATTTTTGTGCAACGGTTTTTTTGTAATAAAAATTATTTTTGTTAACTCATGTTTTGTTTATTATCTTCGTGTAGGGGTTTTTAAATGAATACACCATTCAGTCAATAATTTAAAATTTATTCCTCCTTAATCACTCTAAACATAATTATAGTTATCATTGAATCTCTAGTGCGTAAAAAGCGTACTAATTTAACTAATTGCAATATACAAAAATATTTACATTATTATAGTATCGCTATAAATAAATTTGAGTGAAGCGTAATGGTGACAAACATTTGAGACATAGAACAATACTATTTAATCAGTTACAAACATTTTACTATTAGAACATTTCATCTATTTAGTTTGGACTACGTAAGGAACAAACGGGATTCCTCGCAACGAATTCACCAATAATATTTTAAAAGAGAACCTTTAATAATAAGCAAGTATCAAAAACTACAATTAAAATTGAGGAATAGGCGCTTTGGTTCCAAAAAGTGCCGGTGAAAATACATTAAATATTTATAAATATTATTATTGGTCTATCATAAAACAATATTTATTATATTAAAGATCTTCAATACATTAAGTAAAACATAGGCACAATTAGAAAATAAAATCGACTTCTACTCAGCGACCATAGTGGAGTGGCGGTATATCAGCCTTCTAAACAATAATTTAAACTCAACTTTCGGTGCAAGCTGCCGCTCTCCATCAGTGGTCGTTGATTCAAATACATAAACAACCATGGAACTTATTCAATATAACAAGATATGTACAAAGAATTGACAAACACAGGGTGCAAATATATTGGGCGGCATTATTATAAAATATAGTAAAATCACTAACATTCATTTACTTTCTATACATTTACAAGTCATACGGAGATGTTCTATTACGAACAAAACATTTATCTCATATACTTTCAATAGGTAAAGTTTTAAATTCCTATGATAAAATGCATAATGATAATAAAAATAATAGTAATTGTCGTCATAAAATCGTAATTTCGTATAAATGTGTGATAGAAATCAGAATCAAAACACAAGTAGTTTAAAAACCTTGTATACTTTGAGTGAGCATGAAGTTTCTCTTTTTTCGGTTAGACTCCAAACCAAAAGAGGTGAAGTAATTTAAAAAATATCATACACAATATACTACATAATAATATGTATTTGAGGTGCGTGGGATGCATATGATTGGTCAGAAAGTGCATTTCTTATTTTAATTTCACTGATTCGTTTTGACTAGTTTCCTTGGCTGGCTCGCACCCGGTAACCGATTGTAAAAACTATAAAAATTGTATGTTATTGGCACAATTAAATTCTTTTATAAGACAAGAGGTCAACATTATTTAAATGGTTCTGTTTGCATGTCATGACAGAGTGGTATTGCCTTCAGTGCAGGCACAACATGTAACTACTACAATTACGTACTATTCTAGTAAAATTGATAAGTTTATGATAAAATGACTATATCGTAAGGGACAACTTGCACACGTCTCATGCATTTCAGTCAAGGCCTCGGGGACGCACCAATTACTACACAAACTCCAACCGCCTACTTTCCTCACCACTGTATGACAAACTTCACATATATTCCCTGATATAACTAAGCTCGTGTCTAATCATTTTGTTTGACTTTATTATGCTCTTATTCGTTGCACCTTATTACCATGGCTTGAGAGTTCAAATCTGATATTAAATTTAATTGTTTCTTTTTTGTTAATTTTACCATCACATTATTTTCATGGCTGGACAATTACAGTATTTTCTCCCGGCAAGTGGCAAGGACCTTAACATACCTACTTACAATCATAACAAGATATGTCCATCATTGCCATTCGTTCATTTACAATTTATTGCAAATAGATTTTTAGAAATTACTACGTACTTGCTACGTAAATCTAAAATGTTCTACATCATACTTATCGTTAAAATTTGAAGATAAAAATAATTATTTGTAATAACAAATTTCTGACTAACGACACTCTATAATGATAATCTCGGGAAACGGAAAAGGAATAAACCCCAGATCCAAAATGATAACATAATGTTACACAACTCATTTACACCAATTACTCATATTGGTTTCATTCCGAGAACTACATAGGTTCTACCACAGAATATTAATGGACAGAAGCATCACTCCGCAAAGAAATTTAAACAAATAGAGACTCTTGCTATAACGCAATAAAATTCAATTCAGCTCGCGTAGCGCTGCATACCTACCAGTCATATTAACCTACAGAGCGCCTCTCTTTCTATCGCGCCGCTCTTATCTCTTCTGACGCGGCACGTGTAACGACGCGCGACCCGCCGTCGGTGTCCGGCTATGTACTTGTAGCTTCGTACCTACAGTGCGGAGTGCGGTAGGCCTGGTTCTACTAACTATTAGATCAGCTGATCGATTCTATGGAAGTCACGTGTTGTATAAATGTCACGTTCATTGTGTCTGTAAACCGCCTCGCTCTTTTTATACAAGGTTATAGAATGTTCTGTAACAACAGCAAGTTTTTACATAATAACGAATTCCTCCGCCAATTTGGTACTTCATTGGATTGTACCGTGACCAATCAATTTACCGCATAAATACCTTTTCACGGTAGAGGTCAGATTAATTATATAGTATAGTCTACGAACATCTGGAATATACTTTATGGCAATGACAATAGGGTGTAGTTTCGATCTCACGTCTGCCGCTCCACTGAGAAATTGTAAGAGTAGTCTCGGTCGAGATCGAAGCGCGTGCGCCGCTTGATAGACGGCAATTGAGTCTGGAAAGGAAACAATGTTATAAATAATTAATTTTTAGAAAAAACAAGAACCGACTTCAAGATTAAACTTATATTCTTTGTTTTTGTTAATTTTTTCAAATGGCGCTAAATCAATTTCGATAATTTTGACAATTTCGATTTAGACAATTTCAATTAGTAATTAGAAATTACATAGAAGACAAAGATGCATGGAACATTCCGCTTCTGCCAAGTAGCCGACTGGCACAAAAGAAACATAATATTGTCAGAAAAAAACATAAAATATTGTAACAAAAGTTCTAAAAAATATGCCCCTCAGTGTCTTGCCGTATCTTCTGAGTAGTGGTTCTTTTTCCGATACGGTGGTAGAGTCATTGTAATAAATGACGTTCATAAGTGCGTCTGTGACGACAAAATTGAAATAAAGAACTTTTGAATTGAATTGAATTGAATAAAATTTATATGGGACCACCTCTGAAGTATGACCTACCAAACAAAAAAAAATCATCAAAATCAATTCATAATTGGCGGAGTAATCGCGTAACAAACATACAAAAAACATACCGTCGAATTGAGAACCTCCTTTTTGAAGTCGGTTGAATATAAATTATTTTTCAAAAAAAACTAAACCGACTTCAAAACCACAAACGGCACTCAAAAGTAAAAAATAAATTAATATAATTATCATAAGCGCTACCCACTCATATATTTGAAGTCGGTGCCAGCCAAGTCTAATAGGTAGCAGATAAATATGTATATAGTAAGTACTACTTGTAGGTAGTATCTATCTACTACCTTTTAGACTTGTACTATTCACCGTTGAGGAGTTCCCTCACAGGAAGTCAACCCTCGGTGAAGCAGGTGAAGCAGTCGAATACAAACCTCCACCTTTAGAAAGTTGCTTACGAAAAAAACAAGAACCGACTTGAAGATTAAACTTATATTTTTTGTTTTTGGTATTTTTTTCAAAAACTACTGAATGAATTTTGATAAAATTTATATGGGACCACCTTTGAAGTATTACCTACCAATCAAAAAAAGAATCATCGAAATCAATGCATAATTGGCGGAGAAATCGCGTAACAAAAAAAAAAAAAGAAACATACCGTCGAATTGTAAACCTCCTCCTTTTTGAAGTCGGTTAACAAATTTCAAAGCTGGATACTGATTAATTTCATTACTTTAGTTGATGTAATTACCACATTGGGTTTTCAATTTCATCATAATTTTCATTTTTAAGACAATTTGAAAAAGGGACACATTCTGTTAAGATCTTATGAGAATATCCCGGCGTCAGATCACACATCACAAAGGAATCGTTGTATTTTCTTTTTTAAAGGGTTGTAAGGAAACAGACGACCCTGGCATAAATTACAAATGTTGATAAATCACTATTGACAAGTGTCTTGCCAAGCTTGCTAAAGCTTTAAGCTATATCAGCTACTTCTTAGTTCTCTCTCAAAGCACAAACTGGATCCCTATAAAACAAAGTCGCCACTATTTATAAGCATAGTACTTCCTAAAATCAAAATCAAAATCAAAATCTCTTTAATCATTTTGGCATCACAGACGCACTTATGAACGTCAAATTATCACAATGACTCTACCACCGTATCGGAAAAAGAACCACTACTCAGAAGATACGGCAAGAAACTGAGGGGCATTTTTTTTTAGAGATTTTGTTACAATTTTTTGGGATTTTACAATGTTATTATTCTTATGTACCAGTTGGTTACTTTGCAGAAGTGGAATGTTCCAAGCATCTTTGTCTTCTATGTAATTACGAACAGTGTAGTATGCTTTTCTCATTAGAACATTCTTAACGCGTAATTTGAATTTACTTTCTGTGAGCTCCGTTATACACTTTGGAATTTTATTATAAAAACGTACGCAGTTGCCCATAAAGGACTTATTCATTTTAGTTAGTCTATACCTAGGTACAACAATCCTATCCTTATTTCTAGTGTTAATGTTATGATGGTCACTATTTACTTTGAATTTTTGGAAGTTTTTGCGAACATGCATTATATTTTCATAAATATATAAAGAAGGTAAAGTTAATATATTAACTTGCTTAAAAAAATCCCTTAACGAGTCACGTGGACCCAACTCGTAAATCGCGCGAACCGCACGCTTCTGTAATATAAAAATAGTATCTATATCCGCAGCAGAACCCCACAGCAAAATGCCATATGACATTATGCTGTGGAAGTATGCAAAGTAAACTAACCGAGCCGTAGCTATATCCGTTAATTGCCTAATTTTACGAACCGCATATGCAGCAGAACTAAGTTTTCCAGATAGAGCATCAATATGAGGACCCCACTGCAACTTAGAGTCTATGCCTATACCTAGGAATACCGTCGCTTTGTCGCACTTGTTACGCACGAACCCCATAGTGGTAGAGTTTACGAATTAGTGTACGGTGCTCTACACAATCGAAAGCTTTGGAGAGATCACAAAATACACCAATGGCATCCTGTGAACTCTCCCAAGCTTCAAGCACATGTGTTACTAGTTCGACCCCGGCATCTGATGTTGACCTGCATTTCGTGAAACCGAACTGACTCTCGTTCAGTATTTTGTGTTCGTTGAAGTGGGATAAAAGTTGTTTAAGAATAAGTCTTTCAAATATCTTACTTAGAGCCGGAAGCACAGAGACTGGTCTGTAATTCGAGGGATCAGTTTTACTACCTGATTTGAAGATCGGTGTAATTTTACTATTTTTCATTAAATCGGGAAATGAGCCTGTGTCAATACACATATTAAATATAGCCACGAGATATGGTGCAATAACTTCTATTAATGATTCTAGCATCTTTACTGATATGCCCCACAAATCTTCAGTGGTTTTGGCATTGAGACTTTTGAATGTTTTAATAATTAACTACTAACTAACTACTTTCCTAAACTACTTTCCTAAACTGCTTGATGCATTTTAGTAAGGCTTCCACCAACATTTAATAAAATTCTCGAAGAAAACTCAAACGTATATACGGGTTCAGTATAGTTACAATGTGGTCCAATATAAATTTCATCGATATTCGACCTTGGACTTCGAAGGTACATCAGAATTGAAGTCGATTTTTATTTGTTATAAAATGCATTATTTTCAAGTCCGTTAAAAAGAGATGACTCACCAGCGTATCACTAGGCAGGCCCCTCAGCTTGGGGTTGAGCACAAACGGGACGCCCTCCATGCCGTTGTATCCGCCCAGGGTCTGGTACATGGTGTTCCGCGGCAGGGGCGCCGGGTTCTTCTTCCGGGCCGGCGCCACCACCGCCGGGGACGTGGCGCCCGGCGCCGGGCTGCCGGGCACCGGGGAAATGACCGACGGAGGCCTGGCGACATAACATGTTCCTTGTACTAAAGTTGACATACAATCAGAAAGAGAGAAGGAAAATAAATTAATTCGAGACAGACGCGCAAGATTACATTTTAAGTTCAAAACTTCTTTAATCAGTTTTGACATCACAGACGCACTTATATTACAATGACTCTACCACCACATAGGAAAATAGATTCTTTTTTTAAAAAAAACCTCTCAATTCGAGTAGTGGTTACTAGTCAGAAGATACGGCAAGGAGTTGAGAGGTATTTTTTTTTACTTTTGTTACATTTTTTTTATTAAATTTTGGCATCACATACGCACTTATGAACGTCAATTATTATTTATTGTTTGTTTTGTCAATGTTTCTTTCGTGCCAGTCATTAAACTATAATACTGTACTACACATTACTAATAATACTATACTAAATACCACAAAAATATAATATACTAGCTTTTTCCCGCGACTTCGTCCGCTTAGACGACAGAAGCCCAAAGTCGTAATTTTTGCAAAACCATTTTATCAAGACCTCCCCAGTATATGGGAGCGCGTACTACTAAGAGGTCAAACTGTACCTTCGTAGTCACCCAACCAATTTCAATGTTACATACTCTATAATCTAAATTGGGACTAATACTACCAAACCCAAAAAACCGCATTAAAATCCGTTCGGTAGTTTTCGAGTCTATTGATAACAAACACACAAAAATTCTAAACACCATAGATTTGTGTTCAGTACCCTCTAAATAGTCCATCCCAGTTGGTTTTGCAAAAATATATGAATATAATCTTCAATGTAAAGAATTGGCTCTTTTTCATTTTTATAATAGTATAGATAGATAATGAGTTCTATAAAATATAAGATAACACCATGTAATACGCAATAAATACAAGAAAAAAACTTTAATGTACAGAAATGGCTCAGTTCCATTTTTATGATAGGACTATTTCTGGTGTTGAAAGAGGTACAATAAGAATAAGAGGTACAAATACAAGAAGTATCTAATCCTTCTCGGCTTGTTTCGCTGCTCTCACCTAGGAGCGGGGCGGGACGGCTTGATGTTGTAGGCGGGGCTGAGCGCCTCGTAGTCGTGGTCCGTCGTGAACTCCTCAATGCGAGGGTACGCGGGGGACGACAGGTTCAGGTGGTTCAGCTCGCTGACGAGCGGGGACAGCTTCGGCGGCCGGTCCGGCACTTGGCGCAGTCTGCAGGATAAGGACAAGCTAATTTCAGTAAACTAAAATTTTAAAAGGTACAAAAAGTAAAAAACGGCTGAACCGATTTTGATAAAACATGTCTAAGAACCACCGCTTGAAAACTTGCTTTCAAATATAAAAAAACCGCATCCAAATCGGTTCACCCGTTTAAGAGCTACGGTGCCACAGACATACACACATAGTGGTCAAACTTATAACACCCCTCCTTTTTACGTCGAGGGTAAAAGAAATCTAATGGAATCAGGCGTGAAGTTGCGGAAATTTATCTTAAATCTGAAACGCAATGAAAATATCTACTATAATTCCGTTGAATACTATATAGGTTGATAGTAAATGTAAAATTCATTAACCTACAACCTATTACTAATACATATATTATTCGACAGCAACCTACATAATATTCAGCGGAATTACACTCCATGTTTTCATTGCGTTTCATATATAATCATTGAATCATTTAACATTGCTGTGCAGTGCTAAATGACTCAATGAATGATTGAATGTGCAGTGCTATAAATGTATTTAGATAGAAAACATTCTCGTGTGATTTCTTTCGCATTCCGAGAAATGCGATACCCTTGAGACACGACGGAAGGCGCTGACAACCTGCACCGATTAAGTTTCACAGCGGTATTTTCACATGCCGCTCTATTTACAGCTAACATTAATTTCAAGTTTTAGATAGTTAAAAGAATTAAATAATTTATTTATCATTGCACGCATACAATTAATAATAAAAAAAGAACCCGACGGTCACATACATAGTTCTGGCCTCTAACTAGGACTCTGAGAACCAGGATTTTTTTATGCAACTGAATGACGAGACCAGAGTCATGGTGTACTGATTGGGCAGGTTGGCTCAAATCTCATACACCACTGAGTTTGTAGGTTCGTTACCCGCCACGGGATAAATGTTTGAGAACAGAAAAAAGACAAGCATTTGTATATGGGACCATGGTCCTCTTAGTTCCTGATTACCTAGATACTGGGAATCCTAGTTAGGGGCAAGAATCTAAGTATGTGGTCGTAGTAAAAAAAAAGATATAGAGAATTCTAGTAAGAGCTTTCTTTACCTATAGGTGTCTGTTGAGCAGCCAGTTAACGATATACCATTGTAGAAGTAGATTTGTCTTCCATTCAGAGAAACGGAAGTTGCTATTCAACCTGTGGATCGAGTGTCCGCAAACCACGCGGCTTGCGGACACTCGATCACGCGGCTGACCGACGTTCAGCCCCCCTACATATGGGTCCCTCAAGCGCTAATCGTATATCGTGGTGACTCAGATTAAGGTGTGTAAGGTGGTGCAAGTACTTACTGGGTAAGTGTGCTACTGTTTTTTTATGTAACTGAATGACGAGACGAGCTGTTCGATTGCCTGATGGTAAGTAATACGCCAGCCCATAACAATAACAGCACCACCCAGACTTTGTTTTGCAAAATCCTGCGCGGCGCTGCACTGCTCTCGTCACCCAGAGACAATTAGCTGTTGAGTCTTAATGCCCAGTCTTTTCGCTGGCTACAATACCCTCAAACCGGAACACAGTAATGCTTGCGCACTACTGCTTGGCGGCTGAATAACTGGCAAAGCGGTGGTACCCACCCAGACGGCTTCTCGCATACGAGAAACCTACCACCAACCTACCTACTACTTCTTCGACCACATCGTCGCTTCCCATCAGATGAAATCATGGTCAAACGCTGACCCAGTCAGATATAAAAAATAAGATTCACTGCGACAATGTCTTATGATGCCATATAATAAAAAAAATAAAAATAAAAAATATAATAAAAAAAATAGCTTTTATTTCCCAACGTCCTTAATTAAAAAAGTTACTACTCATAAAATATCTTACATATAAATTTGTTATTCTCTTACTTACTAGTACATCAAATTTTTTTTATTAGTTAGTACAGTTCTTTAAGGGCCGGTTTCCGAATTGAGCATTCTAGAAAAACTCAGCTAAGTTTTGCTCAAATAGTTGAGAGAGAGTTAAGTTTTATACGTTTCACTTGATGGAATTAGATTTTCTCAAACCCCACTTAGTTAAGTATATCTCAACTCATTTTTAAGGATGTCAAACAATGTTTTGCGTTTTGTTACACGTACAAAAACCGATAAAGACCGATATTGAAGGATTTTGTCATTATTTTAACGCGATCGTAGAAAATGAAACGCATATCATATGTCAAAATGTCATTTCAGTATGCTGTCAAAATGTCATTTCAGTTTGATTCGAATTTTTCTTTATGTAAAGTTTTGTGTTTTATTAATTAGTGTTTCTTATTAATAAAATCAGCTACAAAAAATTTAAAAGGACAGACAATTCTCCCAATTTCACAAACGAAGAGGAAGAAACCATCGTATCGTAACAAAGTAAGTATGCACCTAATCCTTCGACGTTTAGCATTTTTATGATAATTAATTATGAAATTTACATTTCCCTCATGAAGGGAAGTCTCCCTAGGTCCCTTAAGCGCAGACTCATGGACATGTGCATTCTTCCCATCCTCACTTACGGTGCGCAAACTGGGTCTTTGACAAATCATCAGAGGTCCGACCTTGAGGTCTGCCAGCGAGCTATGGAGCGCAGTATTCTTGGCGTAAAGCTAACTGACCGTATAAGAAACACCATAATGGGACTGGGCTGGACATGTCTGCCGCATGTCGGATGATCTCTGGGCCAAAACCACTACCCAGTGGACCCCACACGATTGCAAACGACTTCGCGGCAGACCAAAAAGGAGATGGCGGGATGAGCTAGACTCACACCTTAAAGATTGTTCTATCGTGGCAATGGATAGAGATAAATGGAGGGAGGGTATGGAGGCCTTTGCCCTGCAGTGGGACAAAACAGGCTCCTAATAATAATAACTTTTGAAATATATTGTTTTGCCTACAGATTCAATGGTGTGGTAGACTGCAATATGACGGGAACATTCTACCTACAAAAGAAAAAAGAAGTCCGAGTGGCTATATATAAGAAAGCAATACTAAGGCACAACTGGGTCAAGAGATGCAGATATATCTACCTAACCTTAATACCTACCTGTTTAACCAAATTATTGAAATAAAACAACATACTCATTACTATTATAAAACGATTTATTTAAGTAGTACCTACATACTCCCATTAAATAACACAGGAAATACATAGGGAGTACTTGCTAATGATTTGTGATATAATTTTCTATATACTAGTGCTGATCTCACAGTATTTTGGGCCTGGGGTAAAGGTTGAACTTCATTTAGGTACTTCAATAAGTACAACGTTTTAGCAATATGATCATCAAAATCAAGGGCCATATTGTGTTGTACCACGCATCACCTTTGACACCCTGTCTAATTTTAGCTGCTAATCTCCGGAGAACTCCAAAACATCTCTCTACAGTGTTTCTGGTTGATATCTGGGCTCTAATATTATAGGCTTCTTGTGCTGGAGTGGAAGGATTTAGAAATAGTGTCATGAGATACCTAAAACCATGGGTATTGTCGTCACTAGACATTGTACAAAACGATAAATCTGAAGACCGCGGACACAAAAGCTAGTAGGTTATTCACAAAAAGTTTGTGTATTTTTAATAAAATAAACAAATCACGAGGTTGAATAAGGTTTGAGTAGCCGAACGCCTTTACTTAAATGTCAGTTACTCAATTATGCTTTGAGACTAGTTTGAGTACTGTCAACGAGTTCTGAAACGCAATTATGGTGCTGATCATAAGATGAGCATAAACTTAAGGTACGAACTGTCAAATTTGAGCAAATCTCAACCTCAAATGCTCAAACTATACTTAACATCTAATCAGAAACAGAAAATGCTTTAAGTAGTAGTTAAGCAGCCTTTAAGAAAAACTCAACTTCGAATTCTCAATTCAGAAACCGGCCGTAAGAATATTAAAATTATGTTAAGTATTTACTATTCTAACGGCCGGTTTCTGAATTGAGAATTCGAAGTTGAGTTTTTCTTAAAGGCTGCTTAACTACTACATAAGGCATTTTCTGTTTCTGATTAGATGTTAAGTATAGTTTGAGCATTTGAGGTTGAGATTTGCTCAAATTTGACAGTTCGGATCTTAAGTTCATGCTCATCTTATGATCAGCGCCATAATTGCGTTTCAGAACTCGTTGACAGTGCTCAAACTAGTCTCAAAGCATAATTGAGTAACATACATTTAAGAAAAGGCGTTCGGCTACTCAAACCTTACTGAACCTTGTGATTTGTTTATTTTATTAACTTTTTGTGAATAACCTACTAGCTTTTGTGTCCGCGGTCTTCGGGTTTATTGTTTTGTACAATGTCTAGTGACAACAATACCCATGGTCTTAGGTATCTCATGACACTATTTCTAAATCCTTCCACTCCAGCACAAGAAGCCTATAATATTAGAGCCCAGATATCAACCAGAAACACTGTAGAGAGATGTTTTGGAGTTCTCCGGACATTAGCAGCTAAAATTAGACAGGGTGTCAAAGGTGATGCGTGGTACATCATAATATGGCCCTTGATTTTGATGATCATATTGCTAAAACGTTGTACTTATTGAAGTACCTAAATGAAGTTCAACCTTTACCCCAGGCCCAAAATACTGTGAGATCAGCACTATTATATAGAAAGTTATATCGCAAATCATTAGCAAGTACTCCCTATGTATTTCCTGTGTTATTTAATGGGAGTATGTAGGTACTACGTAAATAAATCGTTTTATAATAGTAATGAGTATGTTGTTTTATTTCAATAATTAGGTTAAACAGGTAGGTATTAAGGTTAGGTAGGTATATCTGCATCTCTTGACCCAGTTGCGCCTTAGTATTACTTTCTTATAGCCATTTGGACTTCTTTTTTCTTTTGTAGGTAGAATGCTCCCGTCATATTGCAGTCTACCACACCTTTGAATCTGTAGGCAAAACAATATATTTCTTAAGTTATTAGGAGCCTGTTTTGTTCCACTGCAGGGCAAAGGCCTCCCTACCCTCCCTCCATTTATCTCTATCCATTGCCACGATAGAACAATCTTTAAGGTGTGAGTCTAGCTCATCGCGCCATCTCCTTTTTGGTCTGCCGCGAAGTCGTTTGCAATCGTGTGGGGTCCACTGAGTAGTGGTTTTGGCCCAGAGATCATCCGACATGCGGCAGACATGTCCAGCCCAGTCCCATTATGGTGTTTCTTATACGGTCAGTTCGCTTTACGCCAAGAATACTGCGCTCCATAGCTCGCTGGCAGACCTCAAGGTCGGACCTCTGATGATTTGTCAAAGACCCAGTTTGCGCACCGTAAGTGAGGATGGGAAGAATGCACATGTCCATGAGTCTGTGCTTAAGGGACCTAGGGAGAATTCCCTTCATGAGGGAAATGTAAATTTCATAAGTAATTATTATAAAAATGCTAAACGTCGAAGGATTAGGTGCATACTTACTTTGTTACGATGGTTTCTTCCTCTTCGTTTGTGAAATTGGGAGAATATCCTGTCCTTTTAAATTTTTTGTAGCTGATTTTATTAATAAGAAATACTAATTAATAAAATACAAAACTTTACATAAAGAAAAATTCGAATCAAACTGAAATGACATTTTGACAACATACTTAAATGACGTTTTGACATATGATATGCGTTTCATTTTCTACGATCGCGTTAAAATAATGACAAAATCCTTCAATATCGGCGTTTATCGGTTTTTGTACGTGTAACAGAACGCAAAACATTGTTTGACATCTTTAAAAATGAATTGAGATATACTTAACTAAGTGGGGTTTGAGAAAATCTAATTCCATCAAGTGAAACGTATAAAACTTAACTCTCTCTCAACTATTTGAGCAAAACTTAGCAGAGTTTTTCTAGAATGCTCAATTCGGAAACCGGCCCTAAGTGTTAGTAGTCGTAATGTAAGGACCGCCTGTGGCGGTAAAACCCTCCTCCAAGCGTTTCCATTCCTCTTTGCCGCTTCTTGGCTAAAACTTTATACCATATATTGCCCTTTTAAGTTTATCTCCACTTGTAGTAATCGTATTTTGGTATAAACGAATGAGATAAATTGGAATTCTTGCCCAAATCGCCAATAATTAGACCGAATCTCGTTAGACGGAGTGATCCCACAGCAAGACAAGATGGACCAGAACGAGGGAAACCTTCAACCTAGAGACCTCACGGGCCCAACCAATACAGCGGCGCTGAGAGGCGCCCCGGCTATCCGAGCAGTCACCAGCGGCCTTCCCCAGGGGTAGACGACCCCAAGGCTCAACCCTACCCCCACGGGGGCGGAGGAAGAGCCAATCATGATGATGATATACGATTGGCACTTAAGGAACATATGGGTAGGGGGGCTGCTCAGTTCAATGTTTATTTATAAACAGAAATATAATAACGGTGTTGTATAGTCGTGTTGTGTTATACAATTGGGGTTTGTGTACATGCGTGTTTACGTAAACAATGTGCATATTCTACATTTATGCGAAGCGATTGTGATAGATAACAATGTAGGGCATTCGGTTCGCTATCAGGTTTTATTTACAAAGGTACCGTATTTAACATAATATCTAGTGTTTTATTATCATAAACAACATACGCACAGACTATACTACAGTACAAATAAATGTGTAATTCTAAACTAAAATAATATACACAAAATATAATATTAAAAATTATTCTAAAAGGTTATGGTGGAGGGTAGAGTGCCCAGAACGCTGGCCGCAATGCTGATTTGTTGACCCAAATATGAGCCAGCATTCTGGTCACACGTCGCCTCCACCAGGCGTTTTGCCAAGTCCCTATAGATTTCATGGGTGCTTGGCCCTCACGGTCCTAAAGTTTCTTTATTTCTTTATTCACTCTTTACATAATATTGCGATGTTAGAGATGAAACTTGTAGAATGTTTAGACATATTCTAAGCTAACAAAAAATATACATTTTAATAAAGTCATCATAAAATTGCTCATACTGTAAAACTGTAAGCTTTGGAGAACAACTAAATCTGATCATACAGGTATTTTCCTAGTTTCGGTTTCAACGGTCTCTTAATTTTGTTGCACCCCAACATCATTTTATGCATTATAAAAAAATATACTATTGTTTCTTAAGGTTAAAAAACTTAATATAAAAAAGTCCTACCACTTTAGATATGGCTCCTAATTTGATGATAAACGGTCTCAAAAAAATTTGCTTTCTAGAAAAAATAACTAAAATAAAAATTTGAAGCTTTATTAAAAATTCATTTATCTTGGAAAAATTCAAACAGAATCACTACTTGCTACCTGCGGTTTCACTCGCCGTTTTCCGGTAAAAAAAAGTATCCTATGTCCGTGTGAAGTAACCTAAAGTACTTTCATACCTTTAATCGACTTCCGTTCCATCCTCACAAAGTTTCACATTTATTAGTAGAATAGACTAAAGACATCTGCATTACGAAAAACCCCTCGTTTATTGCTTTAATTTTATTTTTTTCTAAGAGACGAATATCACTCAGATTCTCATTTTCTCTCATTTACGGAAGGTGGGCAATATAACTCTTGACGGATAATCGTAAACAACTAGCGTTTGGGCTCATTTTTAACAGACTTCAAAAAAGGAGAAGGTACTCTATACGATTGCATTTTTTTTAATGTTTGTTACCTCAGAACTCCGTCATTCATGAACCGATTTGAAAAATTCTTTTAACGTTAGGTTCAGTAGCACGAAGTGGTCCCATATAAATTTCATCGATATTTGACCTTGGACTTCGAAGATACATTGAAGTCGATTTTTATTTTGATAAAACGAATACTTGTAATCTGCCCGCGGTTAGGATTACGAATTTGTTAAAAGCTTGTCTTGAAAAATATATTCTTCAACAAAATCTTGTTTTATATTGCTTACCTCCTGTTCGCCTCCGGCGTGATGCTAGTGACGACGTTCTCGTACTCGTTGTGTTTGTGCGTCGGCGACGAGTCGGCGCTGCCGCCGCTCACCTTGTAGCACACCACCTTGCCGTTTATCTCACTGGAAAGAGGGTACGATGCTAGATGAACTCATGTCATGTATAGACATGGTCAGCAAGGCGAACGGTGGATTGCAATCAGCAGGTGATGTCTTGTGTTGTGCTGATTCCGTCATCTTGGGCGATTGACGGTTGAGCGCTGTCCAACCATCGTAATCGTTAATGAGGCTTGAAGACCATTTCCCACAAGATCACAAAGTCTGCCATTTAATTGATATAAGTACTTCCTTTTTTATGGAATTTAATGAAATACTTTTAATATCATAAATCTACTGCGTAGCACTGCATCGCGCTCATCTCCCCGAAACATCAGATATTAAGTCTCATATGCCCAGTAATTTCGCTGGCTACAATGCCCTTCAAACCGGAATACAGTAATGCTTGAGTACTACTGCTTGGCGGCAGAATAACTGGCAAAGCTGGCCTACGACACTTGACTTGTTCGCCTACTGTCTATCATCAATCAAGAATTTCATGCTAAATTCATGGACTGTATGTTGTATGACGTCACTCACCCGGCAAGTATGAAGCCCTGCGGCGCGTTGCGCATGCGCGAGCACACGATGACGTCGGTGACGGGCAACGCGGGCGCGGCGGCGGCGGGGCGCGACACGCGCGTGCAGAGCCGCCGCTTGCCCGCGCGCCCCGCCACGCTGAACCCCGCCGGAGCCGCCTCGCGGTCCCCGACCACCACCACGCCGTCCATCACGTACCCCGGGACGCCTGGACAATACATATCATCAGACATACACAGAACACAAATCAAGTAAAATACGTTAAAAACTAAAGATATCTTGAATTTAAAAAAAAAGGTACCTAAGCATGTCTGTCTACCCATTTCTTTCCCGTCCTCAGATTAAAGTCCAAGCTCAGAAAAGAAATGCGAAAATTGACTCTACCAGTGCTTCGGATATACGCCCGCTAGCATGGCTACTTAGAGTGCGCCTAGCTACTTATGGGTCTCCAAAGAAAAACAATTCTTCATTTCTATACTTTGTCTGGACCAAACTGGAGGCATAATAGATGTTGCTCTATTGTAAAGCTTTGTCTGACAAAGAGAATAGGGGATCGGACAACTTTTCAGAAAGTGTTTTATATTAACTACAATTAATATATATAGCCATTAAAAATACTATTTTAATTAAATAACGCTCTAAAAGTAACTAAAACTATGTTTAAATATTATGTTTCAAATATTGCCGCGCAAAAGGTCACCTCAAAACTTGTGGCGTCATATGTAGGTAGAAAACGACAATCACTTCGAAATAAAACTTGCAAAGAGATTTAAATACGTTTTGTGAAGTTTGGGGACGATATTGTAGTAATGGAACGAAAGCAAAAATACATTTTAAGAAAAGCAAAAACGTAAAATAAACACAAGCTTGACTCACGGCATTTGCCTACAAATGACGTCAAGCACTGTGTTGGTTTCGAAACAGATTAAGAATGTCAGAATTATTAGATTTTATTTATTTAAAATATAAATCATTATTATTTCACAAAAATATTGATTGAATGATCTTTTTGGTTCGACGAACATTCGTTCTAACTACATTTTAGATTTTTTCTCGATTACTCTCCGATCCCCTATTGAACGAGATTGTAGATCTTGTATTTCAGTTTTCGGCACGTACGCACGGTGTCCGATGTTACGTCTAGGTTTCGATAGCATTGTAGTGAGCGTGCATCCCATAAAAAAACATACGCATCTGAAATTGTCAGTATTTCAATTTCGTCAATTGCCAGTCGAGTGAATTCCTACACCGACTTTGTACACAGCATTCCTGTGATAAAACAAATACGGAAACAACAAAATAAATCTAGGAACCTTTCCAAGGATAACCTTTGTAACCCTCAGGAGCCAGGTTGTTGTCAACCTTATCATGGCAGGGTGAATGCCTTTCATCTTTTATGAATATTTATGTACTTCGTTATCTTGACTCTGTCGTATTTCCTACTGACTCATACTTCTACGAAGAGGACTTATTATTCAACCTAACTTTGTAAAATCATTATCATATTTTATTAAATTGAATGGATAATACCAGGACATTGATAGCGTCATTGGTTTGAAAAAAATATGACAGTGGAAAGGCTACGATGGAGTCATCGGATTTACCTGTATTTAGTAAATTTACTAAACTAAAAAATAAAGCTTGTGTAAACTTTTCAAAAAGGAACTTAGTTTATTTACTTTTGCTGCTATAAATTGTACAGCACAACCCAAAGACTTACTCGTGGTAGGTCTCTCGTAAGCGGGAGGCCGTCTTGGTAGGTACCACAGCTTTGCCAGTTTTCCCGCCGCCAAGCAGTAGTGTGCAAGCATTACTGTGTTTCGGTTTGAAGAGCATTGTAGCCAGCGACATTACTGGGCATACATAAACGAGATTTAATATCTGATGTCTCGGGGTGGTGAGCGCAATACAGTCATACGCAGCGCTTTTTATGGTATTAAAAGTTCTGGATGGCACTGCAATTGTTATGGGCGGGCGTGACGCTTACCATCAGGCGAACGACTTGCGAAAAGGTCGAAAACGACGGCGAAAATGTAACGGACCAGTCGGAACCAGAGTTCTATTAAAGATACAACTATAACAGTTATACGCTATAATATAAGACAATATAAGTGATGAGAGGGATGAGTCAATGTTGAAAGTTCCAATTGTTAATAAAGAGGCGGCGCAATCCAATTCCTCGTCATTAAAAAGGACATTAGGAACAAAAGGATCACATGAATCAGATGAAGAATAGTTCAGTCTGCTGCGTTTATTTTAGATATGATCTTTGTTTTCACAAGTTCATCGGTTCTTTTACCTTTAGTATACATTTTTAAATTTGGATTCACCAATAAACCACCTGCACTGGGCTAGCGTAGTCGATTATGGCCAACTTGTGTCTCTTTAAATCTCAAGTGAATATAGGCATCTCATGGGCAAGCGTGTTCCATCTTAGACCGCGTCTTCGCTTTCCATCAGGCGAGATGTCGTCAAACGTATGCCCATTTACCAATAAAAAAATATCTGTGAGAGAAGGCCCGTGTTCCGGCAATGGGACAGGTAGACGGTTGGATCCCAAAACTCCAACTTTTCCAATTTCCCCAATCGTCCTCTATGACATTTGGTCGAGCACCCCTTACTTATCTCTAATCGTTTAAAAGTTATTTGCATTTTAAATTTGGAAGTCAACCATGTTTTATTGTTAGGGCGGCTAACATTTTTTTTTTAAATTCCAAATGATACAAGGAGTTGAGCATATTTAGTTCACGCGATACCCTAGAGAGAAAAAAATATATACTGCAGTTAAATTACATCCTTTAGGTAAATCATTTAATAAGAATACGCAAAGGAAATGATGATTATAAACATAAACTATGCTAAACATTTTATAGAATAATATAGTCTTCATGCTTATACGAGAAATACAGCAAATAGATACGAAAATGATTGTACTCGTCAGTGAAAATCAGTATATAGCAAAGAGAGTATTTGATCATAAAGGCTGAGATTATAAGCCAAGTCTGTTTACGAGAGATTGACAAATATTAAATCCTAAAACATGCTGTAATACAAATTAATGTTACCAACAAAATATCCTATTTCGTTGCCACTGCTGGAATGTAGCACGGGCCTTCTCTCAGAGACATCATACATATAGGTTTATAATCTGCTTCGCGCCTATAGCGCGGCTTGGTTGACGTTTTATAATCCCATTTCTCACACGTAAATCCATAGATATAAGTGATATAACTATACGCTCTGTGAAACCTTGATCAATTGACGGGTTATGCTCGCGACTGGTTACAGCTCTTACGCCATTGAGTAGGTAATGATTGAAATGATTGCATTGATTGACGACCAGCGTCACCAGCGCGACCTTCGTCGTGGTTCATTGAAGTGAACGCAGTAACATATTTTAGTGTGCTATATGTTTGAGCTTTGAATCAGCTACAAAAGGCAGTTGCTTTCTGTACGGAGCAAGCTGTACAAGTGTACATTGAACTTTGCGTTCTGCCAGGCCTAGCGCACTCCGCACTGTAGGTACGAAGCTACAAGTACATAGCCGGACACTGACGGCGGGTCGCGCATCGTTACACGTTCCGCGGCAGAAGAGATAAGAGCTATGCGATAGAAAGAGAGGCGCTCTATAGGTTAATATGACTGGTAGGTATGCAGCGCTACGCGAGCTGAATTGAATTTTATTGCGTCATAGCAAGAGTCGCTATTTGTTTAAATTTCTTTGCGGAGTGATGCTTCTGTCCCTTAGTATTCTGTGGTTCTGCTGCAAGTGCAGTTTACGCGCCCGCGGCCTACATTCACCAGTTCGCAACCGACCATCACATCAATCACGCGTTCTCATCAATTTATTAGTTTGTTTGATAATATAATCTCTTTTATTTTTAATCATATCTGACTTTTATTCTATCATCCAAGCTGTACGGCATCAAGTAACCGTACAATTTCCTTTATCATTGCGTAGCAAGTAGCAAGACTCCTTTACAATTCTAGAAAGTTTTCAGTCCTATTGTTGAAGTAATGGGCAATAGGTTAAATATGCAATTGCGGATATTATGTGGCGGCGAAAAGCTGCAATTCGACGGCACTGTGCCGGATCATGGAATGGCTTGAATGCCAATTGGTGTACGCCCTTCGAGGCAAAACAGTTCAGAGGTTCAACTCTTTTTTCAGATAGTTAGAAAGTAATTTGTCGGAGTACATTTATGAATATTATTTTTAACCATATAGCCCCGCATTGGTTAAACGCTGGGTGTGATAACGTGGCCCCTACAATGACGTCACTTGTCCTCAATCGCACTGGTACAGTCAGTGACACAAGTAGCTGAAGTTTTACAATCTTTGAATTGTCAATAACACCAAAAATATACATATTACAGTCCATCAAATCTAAGAGGTACCGTTTGACGTTTCATATTTTTCAAACCGAAACAACTTTGTTCATACGTACATTATTCAGTTTCGATAACCTTTTTCATAAAACCATGAATTTAGAAAGATTTCATTATTGTATCTAAAAATGTACAATTCTTAATATCTAAATGTAATTGAAAACTTTCAAACAAAGCAAAATAACACATATTTACACAGTAAATAATTTCTAATAGTTATATTCTTGACCTCATTACAAAGTTACGTAGTTAGGTCACTGCACGTAGTGTTGCGACTCTTCGGATACACTTGTATGCAAAAAAATCGTTTACATATACGAAAAATCGAATGTATTATTTACAAATTACACTTGACAACCAAACAAATATTTTTTCATGTGAATGGGATTTATCTCACATATTACGATTACATAACTAAATAGTTATGTAATCGTAAAATATGAGATAAAACCCATTCACCAAAAATACGTATTTATAAATCAAATATATTTGCTTCTTTAAAAAGTTGTCGAAAGCGAAAAAATAAAATAATTTTTTTTTTTCTGGCAACACTGCCAACTACAAGCGCACGCGGTCCGCTCGGTCGGTTCGGCGTCAGCAGTCTCTCGCCATCTTGGAAGCTGACTGTGCGCGTACTTGCTTTCTCGTTTGTGTTTTACAATTTGTGACTTGGCTATTACTTTTCTGGACTGATCATTCTTTATCCGTTTACCTTGGCAATATTTATACTGGACTCCGAACTAAGCAAGTGTTTATTAATAATGTCGAAAAGAGGACGTACTTTGAACAGCCAGGCTCGTGAATTGGTGGTGAAATTACACGAGTATTTTGAGCGTGAATCTCAACACACACCGAAAAAACGAAAAAGAAATAAACCTGTGACAGGCATCGATGA
This sequence comes from Petrophora chlorosata, assembly GCA_951640565.1. NCBI lineage: Eukaryota > Metazoa > Arthropoda > Insecta > Lepidoptera > Geometridae > Petrophora > Petrophora chlorosata. The sequence continues at coordinate 2,073,785 of OX621189.1, read as the reverse complement.
ATTCGATAGTCATGCTATTAGAAACCATATATACGGGTATTTTACAAGAGGCGAATTTCCAACATTGGCAAAGTTATGTGCAACTTTAAAAGATGCCGGGCTGTATAAGGGAAGCATAGAGTCGTTGAGAACGGTAATAACAGGAATTGGCTTCAGATACAAAAAAGTTGACAAACGAAAAATTGTTATGGAGCGACATGACATAATTATGCAGCGACTAACATTCCTGCGCGAAGTTAAACAAATTATAAACTGGGATAATGTAATATTTTTGGACGAAACCTGGCTAAATTCCAACCATTCTGTGCCGAAAACATGGACTGATGATTCTGAAGCTTCGTGCTCGAAGGTGCCGATAGGAAAAGGTGGACGCCTCATAATATGCCATGCTGGGTCAGCGTCTACAGGCTTCGTGGAAAACTCTTTATTAGCTTTCCAATCCAAAAGCACTAAAGAGTATCATGAAGAAATGGACGCAGTAAGGTTCCGAGAGTGGTTCTTAAATTTATTACAGAATATCCCTCCTAACAGCACAATTATAATGGATAATGCCCCATACCACTCTGTGCAAATTGATAAAGCACCTACGTCAGCCAATAAGAAAGCAGATTTGGTGGCATGGCTGCAAAGAAAAGGAGTGGATGCCGACATGTCACTATTAAAAGCTGAATTATTACAGTTAGTGAAATTGCATAAACCACCAAAACCGACATATGTAATTGACCAATTGGCCGAAGAGCACGGGCACAAAGTCATACGACTTCCTCCGTACCATTGCCAATATAATGCCATTGAACTGATTTGGGCCCAAGTTAAAGGTAATATTTTATAATATTATAATAATAACACGAGTACTTCTAACATTTATAATTTAAACAATGGTTTTCGTCTGCTATCAAATAGTTACATTATTGTTTTACAGGTTATGCAGCAAGACACAACACAAAACCACCCTTCAGTGTCAAGAAAATGGAAGGTTTATTAAAGGAAGCATGTGCCCAAGTTACACAGGAAGATTGGAGTAAAGTAGTACAAAAAACAAAGAAAATAATAATGGACGACTTCGAAAGAGACGTACACTTTGATAATGTAATGGACAATCAACTGGTCATTAATTTAAATGACGATGATGACGAAGACGACGATACTAGTACTAGTAGTGAATAAAAAAATATCCTAAACATTTCTTTTATTTAATTATAACAATTGATTTCTTAAAATTCGGATATTATAGTAATCGATCTCTTAAAGTTCGGATATTATAGTAATCGATTTTTTCATCCCATCCCTATCATTCAATTGTCAGAACTGTCAAACGGTACTTCTTAGATTTGACGGACTGTATATGCAATTTTTTACAATTTTCTATTCGCACAGTATATTAACAGACTTTAAATGCAACATTCAGAGATATAAGACATACATTGTAGGTGTAGTCAAACAAAGAGTCACAAATGTTCAGCAACTTTTTTTTCGTTGTTGACCGTACTGTGAATGTGTACTTTGACTTTGAATATCTTTTACATGCAATGCCCGTTTGGATTCTGGTGAAAGTCGAAGAGAATGTATTGAATGCACTACGGGTCCATTCTAATAAGATTTGTCTATATTAGTCTATATTAAGGTAATCGAAGTTAGAAAAAAATATATATTAAATATGCAAGTATGTAACAGTAATCTACCAACCCGCACTGGGCCAGCGTGGTGGATCATGGCCCATACTCTCTATGAGAAAAGGCCCGTGTGACCCGTGTCCCAGAAGTGGGAACGCAATGGGCTCATGATGATGATGTATGTAACATTATTTGTGAAAAATAAATTATTATTATTATAAAAACATATTTATTTTCCTCTTTAGCTATAGGTATAACAGTTAAACATTGCTATTTTATTTAGTAAATATTTGCATGTCACTAAAAATTGACTACGTGTTTTGGATCCACTCGTATTTAAAATAACACCTTTAATGCATGTGTCAACATGTATTGCAAATAAATAATTTCTTTTCAAAATGAAATTATAATGAATAAATTGAAATTATTTATTATCAAAGCTGATTTAATTTATTAAAACGCGGTCTCGGTGTCGAAATATGAATTTTGTATCTAGCCTCGTATATTCTGTCACGAATTCAAATGGGTTCTTTGCAAACAGTATCAATCTACCTCGATTATATTTGCTGCAATAAAATTCCAATTTTTATTTATTGTATAGTATAGTATGTATAATTATAATATAGATATAATACAAAAAACCAACATTAACCGCATGTTAGTGGATAGCTATAAAAGCTCTCGACTCTCACTAGCTTTGAAACTTGTTGTCAAACCGGACTCCATTAAAGGGCCGTGACGTCGTATCTTTTTACTCATTTATTAACTTAATGGACAGTTACTAAGGGCCAGACGACTTCTTCCTTTTCCTGTAACCAGACACACGAGCATTTTGGAAGAAAAATTTCTTCTCACTGTATATCTCACTAGAGTCTGATTCGCGTTCAGAGTATCATTAATTAAGGTCCTTCGTTCAGTTAGGGACGCGTAAGTCAGAGGGCTTTGACCTTTAGGGACGTCCTTCACTAGGTTACACTAGGTTTGATCACCCGTGGCCTCATCTTAAAGATCGTCTACCCCTGTCTACGCTTCGGTAGCATTTGAAATCTTATTCTTGAAAGCAGCTGAATAGTTCGAGCAAACCTCATTAAAGTTTGACAGCCTCCAGACAGACGGCGGACCTTTAAGGTTGTGAACTGCTCTGTATGTGCCCAAGTCTAGACTCTATAGGTTATTATCTCGTCTAGCATACATACAGTCCGATTTAAACTAAATGTACGATGATAATAACACTACACACAGTTTCTTATTTATATATAAATATAAAAGTTATTTATTTTATGTATTGCATGTAAGTATAAGTAGTTATATGAATTATTATATTAAGTAATATGTTAGTATTTGTCGTTAATAGCATATTATTTAGTTACGCATGATTGTTTTATTTTATTATTATTGTTTATATTAATTATTTGTTGCGCACCACCGTCTATTCTTTTAACATATGTCCAAACCATCCAAAGGTTGTCTGTAAGAGATTGCTTTATGCGATAAGACCGCCAATTGTTTTACCCTAGTTAAGATTTCTATTTTTCTCATATATTATAATTATGTTTGTGGTATGCAATAATGTGTAATTGTATTGTATTGTATAATGAATTAAATATCAGTTCAGAAACCTTAGTTCAGTTAGAGACAGACGACGGTTCCCAAAGGGCTTTGACCGTCAGAAACTTCTTTCATACGCAGCTGTGATTGTTATAGTTATCTTAATGTTGACCCACTTGAATTAGATAGGTAGCATGATAAGTAGGCACGTATGGCGAGTTGTTTCAAGCGAGACAATTGTTTAACTAACGGTATCTGCATTCGAAACTGTTTCATGAGTTAGTGAAGATAGCTTGTTCACACAGGAACATCGATACATTTGTGTTTATACCTATCGCTATTTAAGGCAGCTCCGGAACAATTTTAAACCCCGACGCGAAAGGAGGAGTGATATAAATTTGACCACTATGTGTGTGTTTGTGGCAGCGTAGCTCTTAAACGGGTGAACCGATTTGGATGCTGTTTTTTTATTATTTGAAAGCAGGTTTTCTAGCGGTGGTTCTTAGACGTTTTATCAAAATGAGTCGGTTTTTTTTTTCAATTTTATACTTAATATACATACAAGGATTACTGTAAGTAATTTAAAGTTTTATATTCAAAGGAAAACTAAATAATATACTCCAACATCAACATTAAATCCGAACGAATATTAACTGTTCTCCTATCACTTCTTTGTTTCTTCAACCTACGTATTTTTTCTTATATTGTGTTAATCTTAAATTTTTGTGCATACGTCTACTTTTTTTTTCACATATTTATATCCATATCTATGTGTAGAAAATTATAATTGGCCAAAATCATTAGTGTTAACAAAATCTGTACAATTTTCTCAAATAAATGTATTCCATGAAAAGTACGAAAGCCAAAGACAATCAAATACATGAATATTTTGTTTTAATAATTTAAATCCAATGATAAACTCATAGACATGAGCCTGACTCACGCCATTGCCGACCCGCACGAAGATACAAAGTGGGCCGTCGCCGGCTGTCGTCAGTGCGCCTACACCAAATGATTGATTAAATTGCAAGCTTCCTTTTTGCTTTGAGCATAAGGATAATAGGGTATGTATAGCTTGTATCTATTAATATATATAATAATAACGTAATAAAAGAAATAATGCGATGCGGTACCCAGACGAGCGAGGTGTGCCTGGTAAACTCCACGCCTACCTTAACAGTTGCAGTGTGCATTGTCATCAGAAGAAATGCCCTTATGAAATGGACTTTTTGTCTAACTTTAACATCTATAATAATAATCATATTATTAGGCCCGTGGTTTTCATTAATTACCGAAATTCTTTTAATTTTTTTTTTTTTTACACTTAATTGATCTTTGTTTGGCCACTATCTCGCTGATGTGAAGCGATGATGTGGCCTAAAATGGAGCACATAGATCTAGAGAGAAACAGTAGTTGAGCGGCTGCTCAGACCCGTCTCCCCGATGGTTCACCGAACATCATCCCGAAACACGACTAGGTCGCTTGACGGCATGGCTTTGTTCGGTGGGTGGTATTACAACCACGGCCAGAGCCTACCACTCCAAAAAATTTCGAGAAAAGCTAACTTTAAGAATAATAATAATGAGTGCATAAACGTTTACATGTGAATTTTGAATCCATTGGCTCCCGAATTAGTTAAAAAGTGTGTTTCGGGTGCTATTGGCTTCTCCCATCTAGATGTTGATCTAGTTATATTATTATTGTTGTCGCGCATAGCGCGATTCGTCACATAAAATTAGGTAGGTTTCCTGACACTGTAATGTGAACCTATTAAGTATTGTGGTAACACAACGTAGCTTGATTTGACTAATTCTCTTGTACTGGCAACATTGTAGAAAAGTGGCGGTGAACCGACATCTCGGGTAGTGAAGTTTATTAATGTGGAAGAAGTGATATAGAAGCGAGTCTCCAGGGTGGACAGCTTAACATTTGGTAAGTGCTTTATGAGTACTTGCAAACCCCATATGATAACGATTGTTAATTGTAATGTTGCAACCACAAGATGGTAAGGTTATCCGATTAAAGATCACTAATAAATGTGTAGTGTGATAATCGGATGGGGTGTGATTTCTGTAATATGCTTACATACACACTTGGCAAGGGTCGACCAAGCCGTATCAGTCATGTAGATTGACTGATTGGAACGTATATGGCAAAGCCATCCCACTAAGGGCTATTAAGCTACTGTCTAGTGGACTTGGAAGCCTTCTCTTAGAGGAGGCAACTCGCGTTGGCGAGGCGGGTCGCACGTGATGGACCTAGGGGCCCATGGTTCCACTGCAAAGTGGAATCATGGGGCCATAATACCCACAGGTGGCGTCTTACGAGTCAACTACCTACTACGGATGGCTGAGTAGCTTCAGTACGGCAAGGCGAAGCAGTCAACGACATCGTCATCGAGTATCGAGTTTTAGTAATGAAGGTAGGTGTAAACTCTGAAAATAAATAATCATTCAGCGGCGTCGCTAAGTACTAGCTATGATTAAGAGGACGTCGCTACATTTTGGTGGAGGTGCTGGGATCCAGAAATTCGGGACGTTATTTTTTATCGTTTCAGAGTTTCAGACAAAAGGATTGCAATTTTTATTTTTCAGATTCCAGAGAGTCGAAGTCAGGTAAGTAAAAATAACAGCATAGGTATTTCCAGCATAGATAATAGTGGTCATAACTTTGGTCTCGTTCAGTTCCGCGGTGGTACCGCGTCAAGTAGTATAGATAAATAATCACTTCGTAGTTCCGAGTTCAGGTTGAGTTTCAATGACATTAATGTATTTGACTCTGTCTGTCAAATCGTGTCACTAACTCACTGGTAGTGGAATAGGCTCACTCGAAGGGAATAGGCATTAGCAAGGAGACAGAAAAAATATAAAATCCATAAAGTTAAAAATAAGTTTAAGTTTGAGGTAAACTCGTAGAGAAAATAATCGATTTTCAATTTAGTCGATTATTAAAGTGTTGTTATAATCTGTGAGGTAAGTGATTTTTACTCTGGATTCCAGTCTGGTAGGTATGTGAACAGAAAGAGAAGCGAGCGATTTTGTTTTCCCTCCAAAAATCTATGGTTTTTATTTACTACAGGAGCAAGTTACAACAAGTTTGAAGTTTCAGTTTGCGCTTGATGTTTTTAAAAGTTTTAAAGTACAGAAAACTGTAATATCCTTGAAAGTTAGTGTAGAATCAGTGTTAGTGATTTTCTTTTCAGCCTTTATATACATAGATACCTTGTTGGAGAAATAATTGGATTGAGAGCTTAAGTTGAAAGAGATATTTGGCAAAACAGATCAACGTAAGTCATTGTTGTTAGATAATGGCGTGTGCGAAAGCGAATGCTTTCGACCAAAGGAGCTTTCGACATAGTTTTTGCAGGTCGTCTTTTGTCCTTAAACTGTTGGGTTGATAGTATATATTGGTTTCAGATATTAACAGCTACCACGGAACCCACGGAACGCACACAGATTTTTAGTTATTGGCGGTAAGTCATAACGAAGATGGAGGACATAATTTTAACTCTTTTGAAAATACGGCATGACCGTCTACAAGAATATATAAATACCATAAACGCAGCATTGAATACGGACGAGATGCCCTTGAGTGAGGCTTCTGAAGCAACAATCCGCCTCAAAAACTTGATAACCAAATTAGAATGTGAAATAAAAAATTATTCAGAAAAATCGTTAGATCCCAAAGTAGATATCGTCACCTCTGCAATGAATATACAAATCAAAGGTGAGGATTTACTGATACTATTAGAAACAGCAGTTAATAATACATTAAAAATACAACTTACATCGGAGATCGAAAAACAAAAAACTATTCCATCAACAGCACGACTGCCAGAGCTAGTCCTGCCGAAATTCGATGGTGATCGTCTAAGATTTAGTGAATTTTGGGATAGATTTGATACCAACGTCCATCAAAAAAGTATGGCAGACGCAGACAAGATGACATACCTGTTAAGCTGCCTAGAAGGAGTAGCAAAGGAGGCGGTAGGCGGTTTAGCAATTTCAAACACAAACTACACCATCGCGTTGGAGACATTAAGAAGACGATTCGGGTCAAGTGATGTTTTGATTGATGCACATTATTCTGCATTAGGTAAACTTCCTAAGGCAGAGTATAATGCAATTAGCTGCAGAAACGTACTTGATGAAGTTGAGCGACATTTACGGGTTTTGGAAAAGCTAGGCGAGCCATCGAGCAGTAATTACTTTCGAACAATAGTATTATCAAAATTTCCGGAGCGACTTGTGCATGAGTACCATATATCAAGAATTGATTCTGATAATAGTATGACAAACATAAGAAAAGGGTTACAACATATTGTGACAGCGATGGAACGTTCACAAGATATTAGTTCACAAACAGCAGAAACTTTCAAACCAGCCTCTGAGATTTTTTCTACTACAGAAGCTTTACAAATTCGAGCCGAAACTACTAACAGCAAAATAACCCCAAAATCGAGACCTACTTATACCAACAAGAATCAAGATGCACAATATCACAACCGGAAAAGAAAAAACACTGAACATAATTCTGAGACTCCACCAAATAAAAGGAAGAAACTGCCATGTTTATTTTGTCACCTTGACAATCATAACAGCAAAGATTGCAAGAGATATAAGACAGCAGAAGAACGGAAGAAAAGGCTAAAGAGGAGGTGCTATAACTGTTTGCGTAAAAATCATAAAGCTGATCAATGCAACAAGAAATTTAAATGTTTCCGTTGCAACGGAGACCACCTTCAAATTCTGTGTCCTACTCCAAAGGACAGCAGTGGTGGAGGTCAAAAATCGCAACAATAATGAAAAAATTAAATGCAGACTTGTGTTGGACAGTGGTAGCCAACGTAGTTATCTATCAGAAAGATCTGCTAAAGCAATAGGACTTGCTACTGAAAGTGATGATATGCTTCTGATATATACGTTTGGTGCAACAGCTCCCAAGGAAGTATCAAGCCCGTCCACAGAAATCTGCATTGTAACAAAACATGACATTACAAGAATCATCAGAGTAAATATTGTCCCGCATATAACAGATCGACTGCCTATACCTAAGTTTTCAAGTGAACATATAGATTTTCCGGCTGATGATGAATCTACAGGAGAAGCCATTGATTTGCTGATTGGTAATGATTATTATGCTAGTTTCATGCGTACAGGAAAAACGCATATAAGTGGTAATTTATATGCAATAAATACTGACTTTGGTTGGGTTTTGTCAGGAGAGGACAATAAAGAGGATAAAAACATTAGACAAGGAAGATCTCTCACTGTAACAACTTACTGCCATTGTCATAACTTAAGCTGTCCGTACTTCACTGAGCCTGACTTACCGTTGAGAAATATTGACATCCGTTTTCTGTGGTCTCTCGAATGTATTGGTATAACAGATTCTCCTAAGACTACAAGGCAAGAAGAGGCAGTCAAACATTTTAATGATACCATACAATACAAAAATGAACGTTATGAAGTAAAATGGCCATGGATAGAATATCCTCCACAAATTCCGGACAACTTTGGTCTAGCTTTAGGAAGACTGAAAAGCTTGATTAAGAGATCAGACATGGAGACACTGAAGGAATATGATAACATTCTTAAAGAACAACTGGATTCCGCAATTATTGAAGAAATTGACATGAATGAAGGTAAACCGGAACATCCTATTCACTATCTTCCTCATCATATAGTGAAGCAACCTGGGAAAAGAGGCAGAATCGTTTACGATGCATCGGCTAAAATATCAGGAGAAAAAAGCTTGAATGAATGCCTGTATAGCGGACCGTCCATGCTGGAAGACCTAACGGCGTTGCTCTTGAAATTCAGAACAAAGAAAATAGGAGTAGTAGCAGACGTAGAGAAAGCTTTCTTGCAAGTTGCATTACAGAAGGAAGATCGAGATGTTACTAGATTCCTCTGGGTAAAAGATATAACTAAGAATATTACTGATGATAACTTGATATTCTTACGATTTTGTAGAGTTCCATTTGGGATCATCTCGAGTCCCTTTTTATTGACAGCAACAATCAGATACCATATGTCTCAATCAAACGAAAATCTACTTAAGACAATAGCTGACAAGTGCTACGTTGATAATTTGGTCACCGGAGCAAACTCCATTCAGGAAGCAAAACAAATGTACAAGCAAACCAAAGAGTCATTTAGTCAGTTATCAATGAACATCAGAGATTGAGTTTCCAATGATAAACAATTTATGGATTCCATTCCGAAAGAATATCAAGCAAAAGAAATGGATACCGTCAAGATTCTTGGTTTGTCTTGGAATGTGAATGAAGATATGTTGAAACTGAAAGTAAACGACAATCACTTCCAGCCAGACACACCTGTGGACACAAAAAGAAATGTTCTACGAGCTCTAGCCCGTATCTATGATCCCTGCGGATTCGTCAATCCATTAATATTACCAATCAAACTCTTGTTCCAATATATTTGTGAACAAAAATTCAAATGGGATGCAAAGTTGCCTACAAACATAACTAAATCTATAGACACAATTCTTGAAGATCTGAAGGTTGTCAAAGAATTGGAATTACCTAGATACATTGGAGGCTCATCAGATCCTACCACGGAATATGAGCTACACGGATTTTCCGACGCATCATATAAGGCGTATGCTGCAGTTATATACCTAAGAGCTACAGGTCCACAAGGAACATCAGTTTCTTTCGTCATGAGCAAATCACATATAGCACAGAATAAGGACAAAGGTGAACTAAAGATACCAAAACTTGAACTACTAGGATTCCTGATAGCAAGTAGATTATTGAAATATGTCAAGACAAATATGGATTTGCCTATTGTGAAGGAGTTTTTATGGACTGACAGTTTAGTTGTGCTTGGTTGGATGCACTCTAATAAACTACTTCCTCCTTTTGTGGCAAACAGAATCGAAGAAATCAAAAGAAACCAGCAGCAAACAGAAATGTGTTACATTCATACTAAGTCCAACCCAGCTGACATAGCAACACGACCTGAAACATGGAAACAAAATAAGGAGTTGTGGTACTGTGGGCCAACATTTTTGAAGGAAAATGAAGCTTATTGGCCTCAGGAACGTAATTATGAGACCCATAGAATTTTCTTTTCAAGTGGGGAGGGCCTGGATAAAAGCCCAGGAGAGGAGTTAATGGAGATTGAAGAGGTGAATCAAATTGAAACTGACAACCAACCATCGGAGATGGAGATGGATGAACCATGCAGTGCTATACAAAAGGAAGTAAGCAGAAAGATCCCAGACACCAATTTATTAAGAGAATCCACATGCAGCTCTCCAGCCATGAGTGATATAAAAAGATTACAGCTACAACATTTTCCTAATGAGATAGCGGGGAAAACTACACATCTAACTAGGAACTTGGATTTATTCATAGATGTGGATGGAATACTCAGGTGCAGAGGTCGTATGGCGAATGCCGATTGGAATTACGACATGAAATACCCTATATTATTACCAAGAGGTTGTGAATTGACAAGTAATATAATAAAAAGGATTCATGAACAGAACTACCATGTTGGTGCAGCACACACACTCACTAAAATCAGAGAAAAATACTGGATACCTCAGGGTAAAGTTGAAGTACAAAAGGTGATAAAAAAGTGCTCACAATGTGTCAAACATGGAGGTGGACCTTACCAACTACCGCCTGCACCTGCTCTGCCTCAAGAAAGGGTAAACTACAGTACACCATTCACATTTACAGGATTAGATTATTTTGGGCCACTGTATGTGAATACATCAAACGGGAAAGAGAAAAGATGGGTAGCATTGTTTACATGTCTAGCAGTTCGAGCAATCCATCTAGAAGTCGTCAACGACTTGACAGCTGAAGAGTGTCTTTTAGCTCTGCGTAGATTTTCAGCAACAAGAAATGAGCCAAAGAGAATATACTCAGATAATGCTACTTATTTTAAACTCACTTCGGAAGTGGTGGAAAAGACGAATCACCAAGAGAAAGGGATCCAATGGAAATTTATCCCACAGCTAGCTCCTTGGCATGGTGGATTCTACGAACGCCTAGTGGCATTAGTGAAACACTGTCTCAAACGTACATTGGATAAACACATGTTAAGCGATAGTAAACTGCTGACGGTTATCAAGGAAGTTGAGGCAGTAGTCAACTCGAGACCACTAGCGAAAGTAGGTACAGAAGTGGAACACATATTACGACCAGCAGACTTCTTAAGCTTAGGGAAATGTTTGGAAATAGAGTCTTCATCAATACCTGATGGGGGTACTGCGGTGAAAATTGATCTTATCCAAAGTTGGAAAAAGGGGCTAAAAATAATAGAAGAATTCAAGAAGATGTTCATCAGCCAGTATCTTATTAGTTTGAGAGAGAGATACCAACATACTCCGAAGCAACCCAGAATAAAATCCATTCGCACACCACAAGTAGATGACCTGGTACAGATTAAGTCGGATGCCAAGAACAGGAATAATTGGAAAGTTGGGAAAATAGTAGAATTGGTAAAGGGGGCTGATGGAGAATGTAGAGTCGCTAAAACCAAGGTAGGAGACTCCATCTTTATACGCTCAATCGGACATCTTTATCCTTTGGAGACAGAGATCAATGAAAGAAAATCATTTCCAGAAGAGGATATTGAGCAAAGGAATCAGCAAATGATACATGATGAAGTTTGTTCCTCGGATTCTGAAAGAATAATGCAGTTAGAACAAGTAAGTGAGGCACAGGTAACACTTAGTCCTAGGACAGCCTCAGCAGAAACAGTGCAGCCTCAGCAGGCACCTGATAATAACCTAGAACATAATGAAGAGAAAACTAGACGGAGTGCAGCTGTTCGTGCCAGACAAAAGATTCTGGAATGGACTCGACAGCTGCTCACTGTATTGCAATAACTTCCTCTGCTCTTGGGAGTGTCGCGCATAGCGCGATTCGTCACATAAAATTAGGTAGGTTTCCTGACACTGTAATGTGAACCTATTAAGTATTGTGGTAACACAACGTAGCTTGATTTGACTAATTCTCTTGTACTGGCAACATTGTAGAAAAGTGGCGGTGAACCGACATCTCGGGTAGTGAAGTTTATTAATGTGGAAGAAGTGATATAGAAGCGAGTCTCCAGGGTGGACAGCTTAACATTTGGTAAGTGCTTTATGAGTACTTGCAAACCCCATATGATAACGATTGTTAATTGTAATGTTGCAACCACAAGATGGTAAGGTTATCCGATTAAAGATCACTAATAAATGTGTAGTGTGATAATCGGATGGGGTGTGATTTCTGTAATATGCTTACATACACACTTGGCAAGGGTCGACCAAGCCGTATCAGTCATGTAGATTGACTGATTGGAACGTATATGGCAAAGCCATCCCACTAAGGGCTATTAAGCTACTGTCTAGTGGACTTGGAAGCCTTCTCTTAGAGGAGGCAACTCGCGTTGGCGAGGCGGGTCGCACGTGATGGACCTAGGGGCCCATGGTTCCACTGCAAAGTGGAATCATGGGGCCATAATACCCACAGGTGGCGTCTTACGAGTCAACTACCTACTACGGATGGCTGAGTAGCTTCAGTACGGCAAGGCGAAGCAGTCAACGACATCGTCATCGAGTATCGAGTTTTAGTAATGAAGGTAGGTGTAAACTCTGAAAATAAATAATCATTCAGCGGCGTCGCTAAGTACTAGCTATGATTAAGAGGACGTCGCTACAATTGTGCTTTAAAGGGAAAAAAATATGTACTATCTATCGCGATACCTTTTAAAGGGATAGCGATTAAAGGTTAAGATCATTTATTTCTCATAAAGAATTACTTCACTTAGAAACTAGTTACAATACATTTTTTTTTGGACGTTATACAAGTAAAAACAAAATGTAAATTAAACTAATAATTTGGCGGTAGTTTATTTTAAAGGCTCCAGTATTAGTTCGACGCGCGCGATTATGATCGTGATCTAATTTTCAAAGGGAATTGTCTAAGTTGTTTAATCACAATCGCTATCAAAACGAATGTATTAATCAGGTGAAAGAAATCGACGCGTAGCAGTACAAATAATGCATTTTGTTGCTGCCTAGTTATCCAAATACCGGTAATTTCCAGTTATCAGCAATTTAAGAATATTATGTGAGCATATTGTGCACTCAAATGTCTTTAAAAATGAGTCGCTATCGCAATCTCAATCGCTAGTTTGTCGATCAGCGTAGCTGAAGTTTGTAAATATCCTTCAGATGTCAAATTGAATGGTATCGCGATAGATATGAAAGTTAGACAATAAGCCCCCAGGGACCTAATTGACTATGACAACTTGGCGATTCCTTGCTTCTAAATCACGTCGATTCCAGCATATATATGAATATATGAATGCGTCATAGAGATGTCGTCTATTAATGAAGGAATCGACGTGATTTCGAAGAAAAGAATCGCCAAATTGTCATAGTGAATTGGGGCCCGGGTTGGGTGTATATGCAGGCCTAGCGCACTCCGCACTGTAGGTACGAAGCTACAAGTATATAGCCGGACACCGACGGCGGGTCGCGCGTCGTTACACGGGCCGCGTCAGAATAGATAAGAGCTATGCGATAGAAAGAGAGGCGCTCTGTAGGTTAATATGACTGGTAGGTATGCAGCGCTACGCGAGCTGAATTGAATTTTATTGCGTCATAGCAAGAGTCGCTATTTGTTTAAATTTCTTTGCGGAATGATTTCTGTCCCTTAGTATTCTGTGATTCTACTCTATATTTTTTGAACCTATACCTAAACAAATCTATAAAAGTTTAGAAGATAGCTTCTAGTTTAATTGTAAACATTTTGCATATTCCAGTATGACAAGAAGACCTACAACTCCTTTATCCATGCGTCAGGTACTTACACATGTCGCGGATTAGCGAACTTAAGCTCGGGAAGCTAATGTATTATACGCCTGTTCGATGAGGTAGAAAATCAGTGAGCTCGAATTACGGTACTTATCCCCTGTTCCTATTCAGTGGGCTTTTAAATTGTTATTGCAATAATAATATAATATTGATATTATGAAATAATATTAAAGTGGGACTGGGCGGGGCACGTGGTTCGCATGCATCCGGAGAGGTGGGCAAGAATCGTCACTCAATGGGAGCCTCAAGACGGGCGGAGACGACGTAGCCGGCTGATAAAAAGGTGGCGTGACGATCTCGAACCCGGACGATACCGACCCGGATGGATGGAAGTGGCTATGGACAGAGATGTTTGGAGGGAGATGACTTTTGCCCAGCAGTAGGACACAATAGGTTGATATAATATTACAATTATATTATAATATCAATATTATTATAATAATAATTATTATTTAATATAATAATGTTATAATATTAATATAATTTTAGGCTTTAGAATACTCAGGAAAACATGTTGAAAAACAATAGTTAACGACATGAATAACATTTATTGACAGCCTCTGTGGTGCAGTGGTTGAGCAGGTTGGCCCAAATCTCATACACCATCGAGGTTGCGGGTCCGATTCCGGCGACAACGGGACAAATGTTTGGTCAGAGAAAAAAAAACGCAAGCATTTGTTTCGTGTCTGGGTGTAGTGGGACTCTGTGGGACCATGGACCGCGTAGTTGCTAGTTCCCTTCACTAGATACAGGGAATCCAAGTTAGGGGCCACGATCTATGTATGTGATTGTTGGCCATATTTTTTTTTTATTATTTTTGCTGTGCATTTATAATATCCTATCACGATTCAGAAGCACCCACCAGAACTTGTGGTCGGTTTTTGAAGAGAATAATACAGAACTGTTCGGAATTTACGTATTTGAAGTCTGAGATATTATAACTACTGAAGATATATCTATATTATTGTTCTCTATGGAACTCAGAATACTTTCTTCGAATTAATAAATTTAACATAATGGGGGCTCGTAGGGTGATCACTTTTGATGGCGTTTGATTTGAACCTTTCGATTAATCAAAACGAAAGCTCTGGGTCTGTTGTGCGCGTCAATTATTGTCAACTTACCTTCAGACTTCGACAGGCAAATATAGTGGCTGGGTTTCTTCCCGAAGAGTCCATTTTGGCGCAGCAGCCCCGCGTCAGCATCTTCATCATACGTCCTGCTGACTGGCCAGTACCCTGTGGGACATTTGGCCACGCTTTCCACAATCTGTAGCGACAGCAGCGGTCGCTCGTCCGGCAGCGCACCGCCGAGAGCGCTTAGGACCTTGGACATTGTCGCTTATGGCATTGTTCAGTCAGAATCAGTCTTTGTTGGTATTGCACAGGAGCTTGGCTAATTGTTCAGTCTCTTGAGGGGTAGCACCTGAAACAAAGCGCTTTATTACTATGGAGAGATAATGAAGTTCTACTGTATGTTGTCAAATTTCTTCTGGTTCATTTACTTTTGCTCAAACAAAATAATTATAGATTAGATAGACACTTTATTATTCGCCTTAAACATAGAAATAAAGTACAAGTTAAATGTTTATAACAGTAATAAGTAGGTACTAATGATACCTCTAATATAGTACATAAAACATTATTATCCATCTAGCTAGCCTAACCTAATTCAAAGCTAATAATTATACCTTTTAAACTATCATAATGAAGATGTTCCTAGCCCTGGTCTTCTGGCCTACCGTCGTTATAGGTAAAACAATTCCCTGTTGTGTATATAAATTAAATGATATATTATGTGATGATTATGATAGATGTTGATCCTTAATTGCCTGCTTCTTTCTCACATCTTTAACATTCGTACATGTATCTAACATAATGAATAGCATCATTTCCTTAAAAATATCGTAGCCTATACTGTCCCACTGCTGAGCAAACTCCTCCTCAAACTCCTTCCACCGCTTTCGCTTCTGCACCACCTCATTCCAATTTTATTGGTGCGTCTGTGTCTAGATCTTCTCACCATCTTTTTCTAGGGTGGCCTCAACGACTTTGTGCCATTTCAGGTATCCTGATCATTGATGCCTTTTAACAATATCCAGATTTATTTATTACCCACTTCATTTAGTGCTGTACTATGAATGAAAAACAAAGAGATGTGTGTCATACCAATACATTGCAAAGTAACAGTGGTTAGAAATAGGCTAAAGACAAAGCCAATTGAGTTTACAGAGTGCACCTGCCAAGCTTCTCATAGACAAACACACTAATTGTTCACTAACCTAGTTCTGAGCTCACATGTACCTATGAGACGACCAAAACTATGTGAGCAATATTGCATTGTAGTTATTGTATTGTAGTGGAACCCTATGGAATATTATTCCACAAATTATTATAAGCCTTAAAGTTTGACCTTCGTAGCCGTTATATAGTTAGTTCACTTGTTAGACGGGCAGTTTTCCGCAACTAGGCCATTAACCGGCCCTTTTTGCATAATGGGGTTACAGCAGCTAGTCCAGCCACCCGATGTCATTCAGGAAGTCCAGTAGCTTTCCGATATAGTTAGTTTTTTCATATTAGTTTCATATGAGACACACAAGCTGTACTTAAATGAAAAGTTGTCTTATAAGAGTTTTTAATTGTGGAATGTAACCAATAACACGGAGTTAAGTTAGTTATTATTAAACATATTTACTATTTATTTGTTAATAGACAAGCGGCATGGGTGGTGGTATGTCTATATCAACACAGTGTTAATAGACTTCACTTTCTCATATTTGTATTAGTGATTGCTTGTTGGATCGTCTAATAATAAATATTTAATTATTCAAGTTATTAACATTATTATGTTCTTAATCAATAAATGTTACAATGTAATCATTAATCAAGTTATTTAGATATTTAGATTTGGGATTTGTTATCCTTATGATATTCCCTGTTGTTGTTTAATTAAATCCAAAAAATTAAAATAGTTTCCTCTTTTAAAACATACCTTATATAGGTATGTTTTAAATGAGGAAACTATTTTAAGTTTTTAAGTTTCAAAACTATAACATTATCAAATCAGTATAAATATATTTTCTTTGTATAACTATCCATGTCCAAGTACAGAACAATGTCCAGAAATTTATGACAAAATGCCAATAGCTATCATTGTTGGACTTATACAAATTGTGACCCCATATCTTACAGTAACTTTGCACCTATTTGTATTAGCAGAGATCTAGAATCCACTTTATAACTGTAAAGAATGACTAATACGGTTGTACGCCAGTGATAAGATGGTTTAGTTAGATGGTTACAAAAGTTTTAGAGCAAAATGTATGTGAGGAAATACTATTAATAATTTTATATCCAAAAGGTGGATAAGTAACTTTTTTTTTATTAAGCCTAAATATGGTATGTGAACAAAGAAAAAAACCTATACGTAAGTTCATCTGTTGGCTTTGTTGCTTTGTTGCTGACAATATATGTATAAAAGAAAATTTTGCTCTAATAAAATCTACCTCATAAGAAACATGAAAGGTACATGTTTCTACTCTAAAGCAACAAATTTAATAACATGAGTCATCTCTCATTTCTGACCAGACTGAAAAACCGGACCAGAATTTCCCAGTTTAATTTTAAGTTGAATGAAAACATACCCTATGATGCAACTGCAGCCACTGCAAGAGAATTCCAAATGTTCCAAACAATATATCAGTCACAAACACAAATATCACTAAAATTAGAAGTTAATACACAAGCTCTGACTGAAGACAGATGGTTATCTTCAACAATGCAGTAAGTACTCAGCCTGTTAGCTCACAATGAAATAGGCAGGACTATTCTGGGTGTATGTATGCACTGGTTACGTGGGCGACCGACTTGGCACTGTTCCACTAAGCACTGAGCGCGCGAGCACAGCCCGCTGTAAGCGACAACTAATTAAAATTAAATCCGACGGCCTACGGTCGAACAATGACCCCCCACCAGATGATAGCACGACTCAATCGAGTCGATCTTTTTACGGGACTAACAATTAAAATAACTAGACAAATATTGGGGCAGTAGATTTTTTCTGAGATTGTGGCTCACCGTAGTCATGACATCACGCGAGATCCACGCCGTTGCCGGAGCCTAGACCTTCTTTTCTTACAGAAACAATGAAATCTCTCAATGAAGTCACGAACACAAACACAAGCAAAACGCTGAAAACTTCGAGAATTATGCAACGTAAAACGGGTTTTAGAAAACGGATTATTTATTTAAACAACAAGTACATAATTGTCGTGTCTAGTATTGAGAATTTTAGAATTTATGAAATAAAAACATTTCACAACATAAACCTTGACCTGCCGAGAAAATTCACCGATTATTACTGAGTTGCTAGCACGGTGGTCCCAGAATTCTACTAAAAAAAACTCCACGCTTTAATATTTTAAATTATAGTAACACTAGTCCAGTGTTGCTATATCCCTTTAAGAAAGTCGTTACTACAATAATTTATTTATTTATCATCAAAATACTATATATAACATTACAGCTTAGACTAATTCGTTATATCAGTTCCTTACATACACTTAACATCACATAAAAATAAAATAAAAACTAACAAACAAAATTATATATGTATTATATATATAATATATATATATGTATATATATATATATATATATGTATATATATATATATATATTATAATACTATGTATGTATTATACTCAAATGATATTATATGATTTTACTAAGTAGTTATTATCATACATATAAGTACACCACCGTCTTTTGTCGTTTCACAAATCCTTTCCATCCAAAGGTTGTCTGGAAAAGATCGCTTGTTAGCGATAAGACCGCCCATTGTACTAATTAATTTTTTAAGTTCTATGTCTATTTGTTCTTGTTATGTTTTTGGTGTATAATAAAGTGTTATCAATCAATCAATCAATCAAACATATCAATTAAAAATAAAATAAAAAACCTTTAAAAACATTCTACTATTGATGACTATTACATATTTATTATTATTGGTGCTTCACAATGTTCTTTCTTACGAAAAAACATTATGCTCGTTCCACATTTTGACCACAGCACATGGTTGTTCAATTTATTTGTGTTGTTAAATAAAATAGGCTATCGGCCATTTACCGGCACTCCCTTTTTCTTTCCCCACCCGCACGTTGCTATATTTTTTTGTGCTGATGGCTTAGAGTAAATTACCGGGACCAGGGAGCCAGGGAGAGGACATAATAAAGGCTTTATCAAAGATAAATAATGTTACGCCTTACGATTTTCGTCATTGCTACGAATGGAAGAATGAAAAAAATACGTAATTTATTGGAAATTAAATAAAACATTGTAAAAATTACAATGGCATAATTTCTTTATTGTATTAGAGCAATAGATAACATTCTATACAAGGCATTCACAGTTTTATCAAATATCTCACTAACTATACTTTGAAAAATGAATTCCGAAGTCATATTTACCAAACTACACTCCTAAGCCTGCAGCATGGCAAACAAGACAATATCAATTCAAACTAATAAATAAAATAACAAAGAGCTACAAAATGTACATATGCCAACAAATTCATTGATGAAAATACTTGCGAATATAAGATAGCTTATGTTTGCACTTTTTCGTTTAAATCTACAATCTACATTGTCGCTCACGCTCATAGTGACGTACACAAAAGCTCAAAAAGTGCTCTCAAATGTGATAACGTTTATTTATCTAGACATTTTATTTTCCCATGTATACTGACTGTGGAATGGTGCCATCTGGCAACATTAACGATCTACCCGCATTTCGGGAACAACCTATTTTGAAGCTTCGTCTTAGCACTTTTTTTTGTGACCATGACAGCGTGAAGTTCTACTCCAAGGCTTTGAATGGCAGCGCGGTGGTGTCTGCAGTCCCTGGTGAAGAGCTGAAGTAGGGAGACACGTCGGAGAGATAGTTTCGGGGAATCAGGCCGATGAGTAGCGCGATCTTTGCGGCTATGGGAGCCTTCTCAGTGTCATCTATAATTGTATCCTGGTCTGGCATAACCTAAAACAAGCACAGTTCATTGACATTAGTAGTAAGAACAACTATATTTTTAAAGCTAGGAAGGATTATACTATACCTTGTCACAGATATGTTTCTGGATAAGACCATCAGCCCCAACATAAAATGTGGAAAATCCGTCATACCACCTGCAAATATGAGATGGGATTAAAAAAATATTACTCATCAACATCACCAACTTATGAATTGATGACTGGTATTAAACTTTTATTAAACTTACAGCTCCTGATCCTTGAAAACCTTTTTCATATCCCAGAGTTTGTACCTCCAGAAGAGGAAAAATACTTTCAGTCCCGAAATGCCCCTGATGCGCCATCTCATTCTGAAAAATGTCTTGTCTTACAATACAACTGATGTAAACATCTGTCTTGGTCCACCCATGGGTTTTTGTTTAGTGTATTTATTTTATGCCATGGCAATTTTGAATCTTTACAGGAATCAGATGCCTTACTCTGACTCGTAATTAAGACCTAGGTTCCGTGGGTTGAAAGGGACAGTGCTATGCAACAGGCATAAGTGTCTTTGTTAGTCTGAACAAACGAAAGCAACTCAGAGTAGGCCCCCAGGGTTCATTGTCATTGACAAAGATATCAAATTATACAATTTTTACCAAGACGAGGTAGGTATAGTAAAAATGTTTCATAGAAAATAAATAGCAATTAAAATGACTGTCTATCATACTTGATAGAAGAATCCTCAGGGTGCTGGGTGATCTTCATGACTTCCATTTTGACATATGCAAACTTCAGGTGACCAATGGTTCTCAGTAGTGCCACTTGCCTCACATATGGGAATAGTCCACTAGAACAAATATTTCAGTTATTATACATTTATTTATTTACTTATCTAATCAGTACGGATAAACCAGTTACACCAATCAATAATATATAAATAAAAAGCTTATATGCAAAATGCGCAGGTAATTTTTTACAAAAGTGTTATGATTTTTTGTAACAAAAGGTCATTTATACAAGTTATACACTTTAGATTTCTTATACAATAAGGGATCGGACAGTAATCGAGAAAAAATCTAAAATATAGTTAGAACTGTGTACAAAGTACAAAAATGCTGTGTACAAAGTCGGTGTAGGAATTCATTCGACTGGCATTTGACGAAATTGAAATACTGACAATTTCGGATGCGTATGTTTTTTATGGGATGCACGCTCACTACAATGCTATCGAAAACTAGACGTAACATCGGACACCGTGCGTACGTGCCGAAAACTGAAATACAAGATCTACAATCTCGTTCAATAGGGGATCGGACAGTAATCGAGAAAAAATCTAAAATGTAGTTAGAACGAATGTTCGTCGAACCAGGAAGATCATTCAATCATTATTTTTGTGAAATAATGATTTATATTTTTAAATCAATAAATAGAATCTGACATTTTTAATAAGTTCCGAAACAAACACAGTGCATGACGTCATTTGTAGGCAAATGCCGTGAGTCAAGCTTGTGTTTATTTTACGTTTTTGCTTTTCATAAAATGTATTTTTGCTAATTTTTTCGTTCCATTACTACAATATCGTCCCCAAACTTCACAAAACGTATTTAAATCTCTTTGCAATTATTATTTCGAAGTGTTTGTCGTTTTCTACCTACATATGACGTCACAAGTTTCCAGGTGACCTTTATTCCAGGTGACCTTTATTTAAATATAGTTTTAGGTACTTTTAGAGCGTTATTTAATTAAAATAGTATTTTTCATGGCTATATATATTAATTGTAGTTAATATGAAACACTTTCTGAAAAGTTGTCCGATCCCCTATTGCCATGCAAGAGTATAACAAAACATCTTACAATTCAAAAGATTACCAGTCATGACTATAATACAATGTGGAAATGAGAGATGAGACAAGAAAAGCAGCTACTTGAACCGTTTGAGTTACAGTACAGGCAAACATTCTTAAGATACTATCCGCATTTATTGAAGATTTATATTAATCGGTCTGTATTCGCAGATTGTGAAAAAATTGTGCAGTCAGCAAAAAAATAGACAAATGTCATGATTTTGTATGGTGTCAATCAATAAGATTCCTTATTTTATAAGGATCATGATACAGGAAAATGGTCTTAGATGATCCTTATTTTTTTGTAAAGGATAATGATCTTATGAGACCATCCATATTTTTAACCGACTTCAAAAGGAGGAGGTTTACAATTCGACGGTATGTTTTTTTTTTTATTTTTTTTTTGTGTGTTTGTTACGCGATTACTCCGCCAATTATGAATGGATTTCGATGATTCTTTTTTTGATTGGTAGGTCATACTTCAGAGGTGGTCCCATATAAATTTTATCGAAATTCATTCAGCACTTTTTGAAAAAAATAGCGAAAACAAAAAAAAATATAAGTTTAATCTTCAAGTCGGTTCTTGTTTTTGTTGTAACCGACTTTCTAAAGGTGGAGGTTTGTATTCGACTGCTTCACATGCTTCACCCAGGGTTGACTTCCGGCGAGGGAACTCCTCAACGGTGAATAGTACAGACACAAAATTTTGTAAATGGATTTAACCATAATAGCCTGTTCTAAATTCCACCATGACATGGCTGATACACCCAGGAATTACTTCCGGCGAGGGAACTCCTCAACAGAGAATAGGAGAATCATGAATTTTTTTTGTACATAAATTTAATTATGATAGCCCGTTTTAAACTTCGTCATGATGTGGCTGCTAGATCATAAATGCTTGTCCTTAAAAACTTTTTAAATTAATTTAATTAAAACTTGTTTTGCACTAAAAAGGTTAAAATAAATTATTTTTCAAAAAAATCTAAACCGACTTCAAAACCACAAATAGGCACTCAAAAGTGAAAAATAAATTAATATAATTATCATAAGCGCTGCCCACTCATATATTTGAAGTTGGTGCCAGCCAAGTCTAAAAGGTAGTAGATAGATACTACCTACAAGTAGTACAATACAATACAGTACAATACATTAGTACAATAGTTACTATATACATAGTATTTATCTGCTACCTAATAGACTTGGCTGGCACCGACTTCAAATATATGAGTGGGCAGCGCTTATGATAATTATATTAATTTATTTTTCACTTTTGAGTGCCTATTTGTGGTTTTGAAGTTGGTTTAGTTTTTTTTGAAAAATAATTTATTTGTAATAAAAAAATAGTCTAAACTATTTTCCTGTATCTCTAATGGTTCAAGTAGCTACCCTCCATGCATCATCTCAAATTCCACCATGTACATACATTGCTTAGGGATTACGTAAAAGTTACTAAAACTTACATAGTAGTTGTGCCTCTAATGTTGTTTACAAACAATAGGTTTGGACTGTATATGGAGTAATCCAGTGGCTGGATGAACAAATTGGGCATCTGAAATGTAAACATGTTGCAGATTAAGAAGAGGTGTGTCACATTTTTTATTATTTTCGTTTCTTATTTATATATTCTTAATTTCAGTATTTCCATTGATAACGCATAGTTTCAACTTCAGGTACAAATCATTTTGATAATGACAGAAATTAATTTCTCAATGGTCTTACAGTTTCAGACAGGACTCTGAAGACTTTGTGCAGCTGTTCCTCACTAGGCCTGCCATCCCTGTTGTGCTGATTGGATTTGCTGACTGTGGCGGGCGCATTAGGACCTTGGCAGTATGCTATTGCACTGCGCTCAAAGTCTGACAAGCAGGTAGGTTCTATATTCTGTAATATAAAACATAATCTTAAATTTTCTTATCTGGAACTTAGAGTAAGCAAAAACATTTATTAAATTGTTCAATAACAGGAAAATATTACATGAATTTGTAAACTTACATCATTATTAAATTTAGATAAATCTATATCACTTATATTGGTGCATGGTAAATCAAAACTGTATGCCGGCAATCTTTGTTCTATATAATCATCACTGGTCAAGCCGAGGTGCTTTATCTCTAGCCCGTCATTATAATACTTGTGTCTGACATTATTTAGGTCTTCAGGTTGGTCGAAGTAGCTCACAGGTGGTTGTTTATAATTTTTGCCAACTATATGGTCAGTGGCAACTACCTCGTGAAGATATATATCATCAATGTTGCTCTCTGTAAGGCTCCTTGAAGCGAGTTGACAACTGGATATGCGACGCTGGTTGAGGAACTGAAAAATAACATCTCTGGTTATATCATCAGTTGCATGATAATATGCCAACTATTTTCATGCTAATATCTGCATAATTTCTGTAAGCAATATTCAATCATGCGCCTTTATATTAGGGTGTATATTTAAATCAAAATAAGTGACAACACGTGAATATGTTCACAATAATTTGCACACTTCTAATTGGATCAATGTCAAGGGTAAGAACTATTAAGCTCATTAAATAAAACATGGTTTTAGAATATCTTAGGATAAAATCCGTTCATATCACACTGATTTCAATAAATATATTGATTATAGGGGAAATTATTACTCACTTGTTCCAGAAATTGTGTTCTCATCGGAATTTTTCTCGACAACCGGTTCGGGTGGCTTTTGGTGGAAACGATTCCATTTATAGGCAATATTTTATGCGAAAATGTACGCAAAGAAATAGCCATGTTTACATGAGACGTAAATCACTCTGTAGCACACGATAAACTCAAATATTTCGAAAATGTGTCGCAAAAATACCCCGACATCGCTCTCAAAATGACAGTTGTGATGACATATGACAAGAGTTGTGTTTAGTTTTAATTTTAGAACATCTGTTCATAATTCACATGTCAGTGTCTACAACATTGGCAAAGAAAATGCTATTCATTCAGCCACAAGGTACTTAGTACAGATTTTTGACAGTAAGGTATTGTTCCTTTGCTTAGGTCACAAAGTACATTGGTATGTTTAGGTTTTTGAACGAAGCTGATAACAGCTGATTTCTGCGCCACTTGTTTTAGTTCTTCAAAAAAATACTAATTTTTGAATTTTGAAGTGTAGCTGTTGTCGGACTGGGTATTTATTTGAGCCTAAAAATGCATGTTCAAAGAGCGTTTCCGAGAATATTCAGCTATGTACTTACCACTAATGTCAACACCGTATGTATTCTTTATTTTACATGATTTATGTCCTTTCTTTACATTTACAATCATAGTCATGTCTCCCCTACGTTATTTGAATCAATTTATCAATATCATTTATTGCTTTCAAGACTTTAAACTTACACAAACCTAACTAAAAGTTCCACAATAAAAAAAGTTTCAATAATTTTGTAGCTTCATAAATTAGAATGCATTTAATTTTAGACATTTTTAGAAATATGATAATAACTACAAAATCAAACATAAGATCAGCCTAAATGTTAATATATATTTTTTTAATGTTTATCTCATTTTGTACATGTGGTGGATACAGTGAACGGAAACAAAATATTCCATTCACATGGATATAAAAATATATTGTTATTTATTATAAGTATAGATAAGGTATTAACCCTTTTTTTTTGAGACTTAATATATTTATTTAGAAACAATTATGTACAAATATATACAGTGATAAAAACTAAACTAACATACAACAAAATTAAAAAATGAAATGAAAGATAAAACACAGAGTTTAGGTCACCGTCTGCGGGCAAGGTGCCCAAAAAGCTATAAAATAGAAATCATATATAAATTACCACTTGAATATATATAGCCATAATAAATGGAATCTTTCAGGCACTGCCATGCTGTTCCTCTGTTCGATTGAAACATAGCATCAATGAAGTTAATGCTCACAGAGCCAAAGTTATGGCCCGAGGACTCCCGGAGAAAAAGCCTCTGCCAGGGGTCAAGAGCATTATACTTGTTGCATCTGGGAAAGGAGGCGTGGGGAAGACCACTACTGCTGGTTGGTAGATTTGAACATAGACCAATATATTAAATCTGTCTCACAAAAAAGTTGTACCTATGAATTTCCACCAATATATTTGGGGACATGTGATACAATAAGTTAGTTACTATAATTGTCTACTTTTATGGCGTGCAATTGTTCTGTTGAATTACTTAACCCATTGAAATTGAGCCGTGTGGCAATATTGTTAGGAATTAAATCTAGAATGCCAGTGTGTGGTTGAACCACTGTGGTAGGTCTCTTGTATGCGGGAGGCCATCTGGGTAGGTACCACAGCTTTGCCAGTTATTCTGCTGCCAAGCCGTAGTGCGCAAGCATTACTGTGTTCCGGTTTGAAGGGCATTGTAGCCAGCAAAATTAGTGGGAATATGAGACTTAATATCTCATGTCTTGGGGTGATAAGCGCAATGCAGTGGTATGCAGTACTTTTATGGTATTAAAAGTTCTGGGTGGCACTGCAAATGTTATGGGCAGGCGTGGCGCTTACCATCAGGCGAACGACTTGCTCGTCTCATCACTCAGTTCCACAAAAAAAACCATGATCCAGAGAATGTTGCGTGTGTAAAACCACAGAATAATAAATAGTACATACAAGTATGTAAGCCTTTTGCGCATTTGAATAAATTCCAAGATGGGTGTCAATGTACTTCATATATGTATAATATAGTAAAATACAATCTCAGGTCATAGCCCTGATAACCTCGTATGTTTTGCAGTGAATCTCGCATGTGCCATGAAAGTGATAGAGCCAGACAAGGAGATAGGGCTCCTGGATGCAGATGTGTTCGGGCCCTCTGTGCCCCTCATGATGAATATCAGTGGAGGACCCATGCTTAATGATGACAACCTTATTGAACCGTTGCTGAACTATGGGGTTAAATGGTAAAAATATTTTGAGTATCTGGTATGAGTCTGGTACCTTTTTGAGGATATAAATAATTTTCATTTCATTTTAACGAAAATATAAATGAAGTCAATATAAAACATAACTAAAGTACAATTATTTTAAGTCATAAATCATTCCAAAATTGTTGGAACATCACGTCATGTTAGTGGGATGAACAAGAACTAAAAAATATTTCCCGTTTGTCCCACTGACTGTTAGAACGGCAGTGACGGCTCCGACACCCAGTTTGGCAGAGCATTTAAAGAAATGTGCTCACGTTTAACAACAACTTACCTGATGGTAAGTGTAGTTGAGGTCTAAGGTGGAACATGTTTGCCCATGACGTGCCTATTCACTTTGGTCTTAAAGAGACCCAGGTTGTAATGGGAAGGAAATAAAGGGGTTTTTTTTATTTGTGATAAATCAACGTTTGACCACCATATCGCCTAATGTTACGCGACGATGTGGCCGAAGATGGAGCACGTAGATTTAGAAGATACCTATTCACTCTAGCCTTGAAGACGCCCAAATTATAGTTTTCAGGAAACAGAGAAGACGGCAAGGAGTTCCATTCCTTAGCAGTACGCACTATAAACGTGGAACCAAAACGCTTCGTTAGAATTGGCGGAATGTCTACTATATAGGTATGATATTTGGCCGACTTTCTGCTCGTCCTGTGATGGAAGGGGGACGGTGGAATTAGGTTGTGAAGTTCCTGTGCACATTCCCCGAAATTCGGTAGAGAATTCCTCTCCTTAGCAGTATGTATAATGAAAGAGTCAGCGAAGCGCTTTGTGTGGACTGGTGGTATGTGCACTAAGTATGGGTGGAGTGACTCTCCTCGCCTGGCGGTTCTAACGTGGAAAATG
Organism: Petrophora chlorosata; assembly: GCA_951640565.1. Classification (NCBI taxonomy): domain Eukaryota; kingdom Metazoa; phylum Arthropoda; class Insecta; order Lepidoptera; family Geometridae; genus Petrophora; species Petrophora chlorosata. Next base: position 2,046,146 of record OX621189.1, on the reverse strand, counting down.
GATGAAAAAATCAGCTGATGCAGGTCTTGTGCTCATTCACTGAAATTTAGCATGTAAAAAATCGATAGGCTAGCAACTTTTCGTCTGTGTTCAAGGCTTTGTATTGGTATAGGACAATCCAACCCTGTCTCACACGTTCGCCGTGGTTTGTTGGTGCTACTTTGGGTCGAAATGATATTGTGACTGCCTTGAGAGTTCGGTCCGGGCACATTCCATTAAACAGTTTTGCATTCCTGATGGGCGTGCAACATTGTGGAAGACATGTACCATATACTGGTGGAGTGTGTGCGGAACGAAGTTGAAAGGACAATGTTCAAGTGTGAGACAGGGATTGATTTAAAGGAACTGGGCAAATGTAATAGCATTCTGGCTTATCCTCAATCGGAGGAGGCCAGAATGCTATACAAAATTGTAAAGATAGGTCTAAGGCGTAGAGATTAAGATGAAGTGAGCCTATGAGGGTGGCGTGATCATGTATGATCAAACCCTCTATAAATATCAATAAAGATGTTATCAATAAAGGTAATTGTCTCAGGGTGACGATCGCAGTGCAGCGCTGCACAGGATTTTGCAAAACAAAGTTCTGAGTGGTGCTATTAGTGTTATGGGCTGGCGTATTGCTTACCATCAGGCAAACGACCAGCTCGTCTCCTCACTCAGTTACATTAAAAAAAATAAAGATAAAAAAGGCTTTGTATCTTCTTTCCATCAAGAGACTCATCACCAATTAATTTAAGGTATTGCTAGGTAAATATTTTACGGCCTCTGTGGTGTAGTGGTTGGGCAGTTTGGCTCAAATCTCATATACCACTGAGGTTGAGGGTTCGATTATCGCGACGGGACCAATGTTTGTGCACAGAAAGAAAAAAGCGCAAGCATTTGTTTCGTGTCTGGGTGTCGTGACACCATGGTCCTCATAGTTCCTGGTTCCCTGGATACAGGTAATCCTTGTGAGGGGCCGGGATCTATGTATTGTTGCTTGTTTCAGTATGTCAATGGGCCTGCTAGTGTCTGGCGAGAACGCGGTGGTGTGGCGCGGGTTGATGGTGATGCAGGCGCTGGAGCGGCTGACGCGGCACGTGGCGTGGGGCCCGCTCGACTGCCTCATCGTGGACACGCCGCCCGGCACCGGCGACACGCACCTCTCGCTCGCACAGAACTTGCCTATAGACGGTACTTATACCTAGTTCAGCGCTTGTCATACAACCATTGGGTAGCGTTGGGTCCAGCTCACTTTGTTTTAAGGGAATTGGCTTGCGCTTGACCACTATTTACTATTCAATTCATTTATTTCAGGTATAGAAACAACTCCATATCAAACATTAATAAAATTATTAGAATGAATTACTTACATAATGGAACAATAATGAAATAATAAATAATTAATTTTTAGAAAAAGACAAAAACCGACTTCAATGTATCTTCGAAGTCCAAGGTCAAATATCGATGAAATTTATATGGGACCACTTCGTAGCTATACTGAACCCAACACAAAAATAATTTTCCAAATCGGTTTATAAATGACAGAGTTCTGAGGTAACAAACATAAAAAAAAAAAAAAACAATCGAACAGAGAACCTCCTCCTTTTTAGAAGTCGGTTAAATATAAATTAAAATAGCCATGTCAAAATACAAAATAAAATAAAAAGATTAAAATCAGTCAAACTTAGCTGATCGTAGCAGATCTACTTGGTACTTGGACTACTTGGTAAAGCAATGTTCGCTGCAGCAACTACTTGCGGTATGTTTCTGAGGTATTTACTTCTTGAGGGCTAGTTTGCTTCGGAGGAGATGTTAAGCCGTTGGTCCCGGTTTTTGTCGGAGGCCTTTGGACGACCTCCTACACCAGGGTTAATTAACCACACAAAACACAAGACAGAAGATATTTAAGTATTGGCAATGAAGCGTAAAGCCCGCCGAATAGAAAGTGTTCACTATCTCCTATGGACCTTGTACACACTGTAAGAAATGAAGGCCACCTTTCAAGTATTCTGCCTCTTGACCAGGTCTACGTTCTAAAAGCCATGTTACTCGTTTCTATAAGTTTCTGTTACAATCTTTTTGGCCATGACATGTTTGATAGTTACGCAGCTGATGCCGCTGATTTTGCGAATTCAAAACCATGAAGCTGTGTAACTAACTTTGCCTTTTGTTATCGTTTTAGCCGATTAGTCACACTTCCATGCTAGGCTAGGCCTAATATACATAAAGGTCACGCCGACTTCAGAATTACGATATTGCAATAAGGATAGAATTGCAGTACCTAAGTTTAGACTGAGTAAAACGAATAAGTCCTTCATGGGCAATTGTGTACGTTTTAATAAAATTCCAAAATGTATAACGGAGCTCACAGAAAGTAGATTCAAATTGCGTGTGAAAAATATTCTAATGAAAAAAGCATACTATACAGTTAGTAATTACATAGAAGACTAAGATGCATGGAACGTTCCGCTTCTGCCAAGTAGCCAACTGGCACATAAGAAAAATAATATTGTCAAAAACAAACATAAAATATTGTAACAAAAGTTAAAAAAAATGCCCCTCAGTTTCTTGCCGTATCTTCTGAGTAGTGGTTCTTTTTCCGATACGGTGGTAGAGTCATTGTAATAATTGACGTTGATAAGTGCGTCTGTGATGACAAAACTGAAATTAAGAACTTTTGAACTTTGAACTTTGAGCAGCATAATATGCCTAGGTAAGAAACAAGATTTTTGTTGAAAAATAAATTTTTCAAGACAAGTTTTTAGCAAATTCGTGATCGGTACCGTAAGCAGATTAAAATGAGCCCAAACACTAGTAGTTTACGATTTTTTTTTACACTTAATTGATCCATGTTTGACCACTATCTCGCCTGATGTGTAGCGATGATGTAGCCTAAGATGAAGCACATAGATCTAGAGAGAGACGGCAGTTGAGCGGCTCCTCAGACCCGTCTCCCCGATGGTTCACCGAACATCATCCCGAAACACGACTAGGTCGCTTGACGGCATGGCTTTGTTCGGTGGGTGGTATTACAACCACGGCCAGAGCCTACCACTCCAAAGCGCGTAAGCGGGTTTCATCACGATGTTTTCTTTCACCGTTTTAGAGCGAGCGTGCAAAATCTGCACTTAACTATAAGTCATTGGTGCAGGGCCGAGTCGGGATTCGAACCCAGGTGCGTCGTATCGAAAAGCGCACGAGAAACGATTATCAGAGTTCCATTGCCCACCTTCCGTCTCCATCATCAGACCAGCTGTCTGTCACCATAATATTACGTTGTCATCGGACTTTGACAAGTATGCCAAATTTCAACTAACAGGATAAAGAAGTGCTAATTCAACTAGCTCAGATTAAACCCAAACATTGCAAGTTAAATAAAAGCTTGTAATTTTACAGGAGCAATAATAGTAACGACGCCACAATTAGCTGCGCTGCAGGTCACCAAGCGAGGAGTCAACATGTTCGAGAAGCTCAAAGTTCCTATTATAGGCATGGTCGAGAACATGTCGCATGCCATCTGCCACACATGTGGCACCAAAAACTTCGTATTCGGAAACGAAACAAAGAAAACGGCGGGAGAAATGGGCCTCGAAATTATAGAGAGCTTCGAAGTGGATCACAGTATGTCAGAGTGTATAAACAGCGGGAAGCCGGCGATATACGCTTTACCAGACAGCATTCACGCAGAAAAATACAGATTGCTCGCAAACAAAGTGTTCAAACATATAGAAAGTAAGGAAAATGAAATCGCCAAGGTGAAGTAATCACACATTTGTTAAATTTAGTTTTACAATTATATCTTGTTATAAATATTACGTTCTGACTAATTAATCCATAGTGAAAGCGCCCAAAGTAGACACGTAAAATAAAACCATTCTCTATTTTAATATGTAATAAAATTTATTGGGAACTTCTTATATTTATGACCGAACTGCAACTTAAGAAAATAAATAAAAAATATAGGAATAATACAAAAATATTTGTCTTTTTAGATACTCTACAGATTTGTTATAAAATTAAAATATAAAGAGAGGAACAAACTGATTTTTAATTTGTGATGCCAACTTCCCTGGCACTTGAAGAAGTTAAACTATGACATGATCTTGATGAACAGATGGCCATAAAACTAGGGGAAAAGTTCGTGACATATCTTGGTTCCTCAGTCAATAAGTACAAAATATTATTTACATTGACATCACTATATAGAAAAAATTCGGAATGAAACATTTGAGTGAAAAATAGAGAAGCGGTAAACCTCAGTCGAGTCCATACACTTACATGCAAACTACACACCGCTATAAAAATATATCACTTATGCGGGTAGGACGAAATAAACTAACAAAAAAATTATATACATAGATGCAATATAACATGTTCACAACTTTAACGACTTGTTCATATTTATAGTAACCCTTTTCTAACAGCTTGTTTCACAAACATCCCACCATGTTATAGAGCAGCTATGCCAATGCGGAAACGCTTCAGAGTTCACAACACACTACGTAATACAAAAAAGTACGAAAATACAGTTCTTTTTAGAATGGTGTACTTGTATCATTACAAAATGGACGACGGAGATTTTAGACTTGTTACTTTGAGATGTTACAAAAAGTTATTGTGTATTAAGACGGCAAAACGAGAGTTCACTATTTAAAACAATACGAAAATTGTCTATGGCCAAGGTTTCCATTCGACTCTCTTTGCCATCTCAGAGACAGCCTTCAAAATGACGGACAATAAATTTACCCGTGCGTGCATAGACAACTAACTCGCAGAGAAAGTTGCGCAAGCGCAAGCAACGTTGTCTATGTATAAAAATGTTTACGGATATGGAAGTGTGGTCGCAAATCTGTCGCCGACTAGTCTTAACACCGATTGTGTAAAATGCCGTCTAACAATAACGCACAGAACTTAGCGGGGTATCTGATAAGCAATATTAGGTGCATTACTCTTCGTACAAAACAAATGACTGTCGACCATGCCTAGCAGTGGCAGTCTCCATGAATAATAATGTTACTCGAACAGCGCTACAAGGAAACAAGGGCTTTATTTGAATTTTATTATACTGTGTTTTGTTTCTCGATTAAAATAAGTTCGTCGGTCGAACTAATGAGAAAAAAATCTCACTAGTTCGACTGTCGAACTAATGAGAAAAAAAATCTCACTAGTTCGACTGTCGAACTAATGAGAAAAAAAAATCTCACTAGTTCGACGATCGAACAAATGAATCGAACAACAAACGATGGTAAACGTGGCCAAGATAGAAACGTCACTACCTTGAATGAACCACAAACTATCCAGTGGTAAATCCTTGCAGCACTGTAGATACTGTCTACAAAGTTGTGTGCACAGTTGTCAGACGGCTGTTTAGAGCTGTTCCGTTCCGCACCACGTTAACGTTAATATTAATATCAAGAGTCTGTGCACTGCCGGCGCCGGCGGCGGCTCCTACCATTTCTTCTTGTGTTCGTCCATACTGACGCCGCCCGGGCCCAGGTACACTATCATAAGCAAGCCGCCGACCACGGACAACGTCTGTAAGAAAATAAAAAAAAACATATTTAACAAAAAAAAAAGAAAACTGCTGAAGGAATTTTATTTAGGTAACTTTTTTTTAATTTTTATTTAATATCTACTCCCATGCATATTATATTATTTAACAACAACCTACATAATATTCAGCGGATAACACTAGATATTTGTGATAAAAAAACGATATTTATAATTCTAATGGATAGTGTTAGCGTGGCGCTTACCATCAGGCGGACGACTTGTTCGTCTCATTACTCAGTTACACATAAAAAAAAACCACCACGTGCGCGGTTGAAACCGCAGGACGCAGCTACTTACTAACATTGAAATTTAAAAACCCCCGACACAATAAAACTCTAAGAATCACTAGAAAACCTGCTTTCAAATAAAAACCCGCATCTAAATCGGTTCACCCGTTTAAGAGCTACGGTGCAACAGACAGACACACATAGTGGACAAACTTATAACACCCCTCTTTTATGCGTCAGGGGTTAAAAACAGAAAGAAGTAGCACAACTTACCTGGAAGAAGTCGTACTTCAGGAAATCCCTGAGCGGCTTATAAGAGGGTACACTCCACCACGCGTTGTGGTACAGATTGAGCAAAGACAGCACCAGCACCAGCATGAGAGCAGACAGCTTGGTGCGGTAGCCGACCGTCACCAGGATCATCAGGATGCTGCCAAGCAGGTCCTGGACGATCTGGAGAGGGAACAACGGTCAAATGTTATGTCTATTATCTGTTAGGGAACCGAGAAAGAGCGAGTCGAACTTCACTTTACGCGTTTCCATAAATATCTCTAAAGTTTTAGTTTTTGAACGTTTAAAACACCATTGTTTTTTTTTACGCTTAATAGTTCTATGTTTGGCCACTATCTCGCCTGATGTGAAGTGATTATGTGGCCTAAGATAGAGCACATAGATCTAGAGAGAGACGGCAGTTGAGCGGTTGATTGTTTGGCCTCTAAAGGTATGCCAGAGAGATAAGCTACAGCTTGAACTTTATGCAAAGGAACCCTTAAAAATGAGACATTATTAAAATTTTAACAATTGTTACAGCTTACAGCTAGATAAAAAATAGATACTGGCTCCTAACTAGGATTCCCTATTTAGATGGCCCCTTAATAGATATCCTGTATCTAGAGAGCCAGAAAATACGAGGACCTCGTGCTTCCTGGGGGTTGCGGGACCATTCCCGGAGCACCCAGCCACAAAAAAAATACTTAGCCTTTCTTTTCAGTGCACAAACATTCAACCTAAGCGGGAATCGAACCCGCAACCAGCGAAGTATATGAGATACGAGCTGACTCGTCCAACAACTCCACCACGGAGGCGTGATTGCATAGATTACGGGTCTCTCAAAGAATTCTTTAGTCCCTGTTGTGGCTAGCCTTAATCTGCAGAGGAATTGTCTAACTCGAACACCGATCCCGATCGCTTTCAAACATGTCTTGTTATAGTTATTTGTCCGAATTTTTCTGCTACAAGTCCGCGCCCCAATCCTCACGATTGCTAAAAATACCCGATATTGCAATTTAAAAGATGCTAACGCTTTCCAAATTTGAAATTTGTGGTGATTGGGATCAATGTTCGAGTTACACGATTCCCCTGCAGATTTAGGCTCTAAGTTAGCCAATTGCCACAGGAGGGACTGAAGACTTTTTTGAAAGATGCGTAATCTACGCAAAATGTCGCCTCTGTGGTGATGATTGGACACTGTCATTGTCATCATCTCCTCTTCAGGCGGGATATGGGTGTCCCCAATATGCCATCTGTTCAGGTCTATGTTACTCAATTCCAACTCTATATTAACCTCATGCTTTAAACTATACGTTTTGAAGGAACCAGTTTGCTAAAATAAACTCCGCATTCATTAATGTAGGTCATACGTGATGTCGTAATGTGTGATTTACATAATTGTCCATGAATATTGAACAGGTAACGACGTTTGTAGCTAAGAGGTGAGTGTTACGTCTGCCCAGATTATAAACACGTGGATGGGTGGAAATGTCGGTTATTGCGTAGGTCGTAGGAGAAGTTCAGAGCTGTAGAGTAGTATAACCATAATAGATATATCTTTGTTAGGATGAACTGAAATGTAGAACTTCTGAACTGTTTGCCAGTTATTCTGCCGCCAAGCAGTAGCAGTTCCGGTTTGAAGGGCATTGTAGCCAGATAAATTACTGAGCATAAGTATGAGACTTAAAATCTGATGTCTCGGGGTGATGAGCGCAATGCAGTCCTGCGCAGTGCTTTTTATGGTATTAAAAGTTTTGGGTGGCACTGCAATTGGTATGGGCAGACGTGGCGCTTACCATCAGGCGAACGATTTGCTCGTCTCATCACTCATAAACATAAACAAAAAAAGTTTTTCCCTCGGCGGGTATACACCAATTTGTATGCTAGTAATCTCTTTCTATATCTGGCTTAGAGCCGTCGAGAATTTAAGAGTCGACTTCAGGCACTGTGTAGTGCTGCAGATCCCGATTTCCACGGTGGTCTTAAGGTCTAATCGTAAATAAACGACCATTTTAGTCCTGGTCAATAACCTTTTAGGTTTGTTACTATCCAGGTGTTCCTGTATAGAAACTCCTGCCTCCATTTCTCTTTTACTAGTGGGCGCCAACTTGACGTATGTATTAAACTCTTGAGCCTCAGCTGTGAATACATTAGTGCAAAATAATAAAAAACTCACCTGAAGGAATGAGAACTCAAACCGGAGTAACGTGACGAACATGAAAGCCAACAAGATACGTCCCGCCAACTGCAGGTAAGTCTTGGGCTTGTTCTCTCCGAGAGAAGGCACTCCGGCGAACAGACTCCTCCCTTCCGCGCGCGCCTCCGCGAGCACAAGCAGTAGGGCGCCGATTAGCGCGAGATTGCGCAATAAGAATTGCACGTCCCATAGTATGCTGTATGCGAATGTCTGGAAAGATGGAAAAATTAGTGAGTTTTAGAGTAGTCATTTCGTAGCAGTGATAACTAAGCAGGATTTTTAGTAGAAAGTCATACAAAAAGGAGTACAGAACTACAGTACAGTAGATCCTGGCCTCTAACTGGGATACCCAGGGAACCAGGAACTACGAGGACCGTGGTCCCACGACACGATACTGATGGCAATGCTGGGATTGCGAAAACAAACATACATCATCATCATCATCATCAGCCCATTACGTTCCCACTGCTGGGATCCGGGCCTTCCCTCGTAGAGAGATCGTATGGGCCATAATATACCACGCTGGCTCAGTGCGGGTTAATGGATGTCACATGCCCTTGAATTTTTGTGATAAATTCTTGGTCATGTCGGTTTCCTCACCATGTTTTCCTTCACCGTTTATAGAGCAAGTGTTTAATCCGTACATAACTTAAAAAAATTCAGTGGTGCGTGACCAGCAGGATTCGAACTCGAACGGAACGGATCGAAAATCGCACATGCTTCCACCGAGCCACACTCGCTTTAAACAAACATTGAGCACTTTTATTCCCTTCAACCTTATTTCGATGGAGTAAGGTTGCAAACTCCTATCATTTGGCTGTGTAGGGTCGTCGTCTAGATTGCACAAATCAATAATATTTACTTTACCACCCAATCAACAATAGTAGAGTCGAGAACAAAACATACAAAAACTTGGCACTATTTCGCAGTAATGTTATTAATTTTCCAGTTCAATCAAAGATTCAATTAACATTCAGCCTGTCGTAATATGAAAAGGTTGTGGATCTAATAATGTATAAAAATTAAATATACTTGGCACACTTGCCATGTTTTCTCGACTGTGAACACTTAAAATTATAATTGTATAGTTCATTTTTTTGTTACTATACCGAATGACGAGGCGAGCTGGTCGTTTGCCTGATGGTAAGCAATACGCCAGTAACACCACCACCCAGAACTTTGTTTTGCAAAATCCTGCGCGGCGCTACACTGCGCTCGTCACCCTGAGACAATTGGCTGTTGAGTCTCATAATGCCCAGTAATTTCGCTGGCTACAATGCCCTTCAAACCGGAACACAGTAATGCTCACGCACTACTGCCTGGCAGCTGAATAACTGGCAAAGCGGTGGTACCCACCCAGACGGCCTCTCGCATACGAGAAACCTACCACCAGTAAAGTCATATGACGTTGTCTAGAAATATTAAATATGTACTTAGCTAAACAGGTTGGATTTTTAAGACGGGACAGTAAGGGCAGGTACTTTAACCGTTATAGTTACAGAAAAACGTTCCTAGGAGACCATACATAACTTTTGAGATATTCTGAACTGCATTCACAGAAAAAATGTTTATTCCAATCGATCCTATTTTGTATACGAATAAAAATACTATGGACCATTTAAGGTATGAGTACCAGAAATTAATCAACTCGAAATATTCTTTGTTACCAATCGATCTTATTTTTCAACCGACTTCAAATAGGAGGAGGTTCTCAATTCGACGGTTTGTTTTTTTTATGTTATTCGGTTACTCCGCCAATTATGAATTGATTTTGATGATTGTTTTTTGTTTGGTAGGTCATATATCAGAGGTGGTCCCATATACATTTTATCGAAATTAATTCTGCACTTTTAGAAAAAAATAACAAGAACCAAAAATATAAATTTAGTCTTGAAGTCGGTTTTGTTTATTTTTCTAAAAATTAATTATTACGGTGATCAAAAGACTTTGAGGCCAACTGAAGTTTGAGTACTTTATTCATCTAATCAAAATTACTGTTACTATCCTGATATTCTGAAGATCAATTGCTCTGAAGATTGCCCCGATTATCCAATAGTAGTCCACATGCCTAGAGTCTGTCTGTGTCTAGATACCTAGATAGATGAACGTTTTATTGTAAACATTACATTAAGAGACATTGCATAAAAACAATTTAAGAAATAAAAAGGCGACATTGTCGCTAAAAGCCATCTCTTCAAGGCAACTTTTGGAAGGACTTATCAAAATGTTAAAAGACGGGGATGACAAATGTTTTACTTACTATTCCTAGGTAGATTTTGATACATATGATACATTCATACAATGGGCTGTCATGGTGGATAAAGGCCCACACGAGAGAAGTTTCGTTGCCCACCAGTGGGAACGCTGGGAACGTAATGGGCTGATGATGAAAAGATGTTAAAATCAATAATATTGTTTTCTGATAGAAGTACATCTGGCCCGGCAAGGGAGATGGCGTGAGTTCGAATCCCACCGCATGTGAAACGATTGTGAAACCTGACATACCTGTAGTACTACTATGAAGAACAGGACCCCGCACGCGATGTCCACCTTGAGCCTCCCGAGCACCATGACGCAGCCTCCCAGCTGACCGAATAAATTTATAATCTGCAACACAACAAAACAATATTGTACAAATTTATTTTATTGTAAGCTTTACAAAAGCAGGACAAAGAAAAAAACAGCCTCAGAAACTTGGAAACGTTATAATGCCGACTATCTTTTAAGTTTTTTTTTTATTTCCGTGACGTGACAAATATTTGCGCACAGAAAAAAAAAAAGAGCAAACATTGGTTTCGTGTCTGGGTGTTGTGGGACCATGGTCCTATCAGTACCTGGTTCCCTAGATACAGAGAATCCTAGGAACCAAGATCTATGTTTGTGATCGTTGGGCGTAATATTTTTTTTAACCTTATATATGACATATATAAAAGATAAAATTCAATTTAATTTTATTCAATGTTCATTGTTCAATTTGGCCATCACAGACGCACAGAAAATCTCATTATCACAATTACTCTACCATCGTCGTATCAAAAACACTACCTAGACTAGAATATAAAAAAACAGCAAGACACTGGACTTTAAGGAAATAAAAACGAAGGCCCATGATTTAAAGGAGGAGAGGAACACAAAGCAAGTGCATATACTATTGTATTATGTCCTAATTCCTAATTCAATTGACGCCCTTTTATTCGCACCAATGAGTTCAATCGATCAAATCAAACTACATTATCTTTCAATACTCCCAGATTTATTAACTTGTTATTCTATAATAATAATAAATAAATTCCATCGTATAAATGCTAGTGATAAGTTTATAGAATTTGTAGGTACCTATATCAATAAGCTTGTTTATTAGTAATGGTTATTCCCGAAGATATGATTTCATTGGAATATTGTAAAAACTTTTTTATATGTATCAGGCTTGTTTATTGACAAGGTTTTCCCCAAGATGCTTGCGACGAATAACAAGGTAGGCTGGTTACGATACAAGCATTGGGTTTAAGTCCCGCAAGGAAGATAATATTGTCATATTAACTGAAAAATAATCATGCCAGTTACGAAAGTATTTGCATATATATATATATATATATATATATATATATATATATATATATAAGCATATTTTTTTTACGCTTAGTATACCTATGTTTGGCCACTATCTCGCCTGATGTGAAGCGATGATGCGGCCTAAGATGGAGCACATAGATCTATAGAGAGACTGCAGGTGAGCTGCTGCTCAGACCCGTCTCCCCGATGGTTCACCGAACATCATCCCAAAACACGACTAGGTCGCTTGACGGCATGGCTTTGTTCGATGGGTGGTATTACAACCATGGCCAGAGCCTACCACTGCAAAGCGCGTAAGCGGGTATTGTTGGACAGATAACTCCCCACTGTTACGAGGTTCTTTACACCTCCGATTTCTCCGGAAGGAAACAGTACGGCTATGCAGTTCAAAAATATCACAAGTACAATGGCCGTTAGACGCACGTGTCACTCAATATAGCAGATAAAAGGTCATGATCAGTTGGTAAGTTCATTCATTGTGTTGGCAGTGTCGGCGCTATCGCCGCTACGTGGCGATTCATACGTGTCTCTTTGATGTTGCTTTATTATAAAATGATTTAACGAGTACATATAGTGAATTTCTCAGAAGACTTTGTTTTACAAAAAATATATATTTTGGTTCCTATTCTATATAAATGAGCGTGGAAGATAACTGAGCTGCGAAGACGAAAGACGGCAAACTCTGATCTTAAAACATACTTTAAAAACCGGCCTAGTGCGAGTCGGAAAGCGCACGAAAGGTTGCGTACCATTATCTATAAAAACGGCAAAAAAATCATGTCTTTTGTATGCGAGCCCCACTTAAATGTTTTTAAATAGTTTTAGCATTTGTTGTTATAGCGCCAGCAGAAATACATAATTTGTGAACATTTTAACTGTCTAACTATCACGGTTTATGAGATTACAGCCTGGTAACAGACGGACAGACAGACAGACGGATGGACAGCGGAGTCTTAGTAATAGGGTCCAGTTTTGCCCTTTGGGTACAGAACCCGAAAAACGGAAATCGAACACTACTGAGTTTAACTACAGAAGTTGACGCGTAAACAAACTTTCAGTACATGAGTATTTTTGTATTCAGGCACCATCATTTTATCGGCAACATTGGCCTTTTACGTATTTCTGAAACCCGATTTTCTATTCTATACAGCAAACCGATTTTCTTATTACCAAAATTTTTAATCACATAGTTTATATTTATAGTTATTTATAATACAAATGACAATGCAACATTTAAAACATTAGCATTGTGCAGTGCAAAGTGCATGTAAACATAAGCACACGTGGAATCAGCAGTGCAGTGCAGTGCCAAATTAGCAGCGTTACATGTGAACACACTTACACTTCGTCTGCAAATAAATTACAATGCATTTAATCAAATAAGCATTTAAATCATTATTTTTAAAGTACTGACATATTGTGGATCTGTATAAATAATATCCTGACGATCTTTTAATACCTACTAACAACTAGTGAGTGAACAGCCCCATATGTCGCTCAAGCGCCAATCGTATATCGTGTTGAGTTTAGGGTATAGATTCACTGCGACAATATTTTATGATGCCATTTATTGTCCCATTAAGTTTATCTCAACTTGTAGTTATCATATTTTGGTAATAATGAATGAGATTAATTCGATTTCTTGCCTGAATCGATAATAATTAGTTGGTATCTCATTAGTCGCAGTGAAGCTATACCTTAATTTGAGCTCAACACGATATACGATTGGCGCTTGAGGGACATATGGGTACGGGGGCAGGTACTATCTTGGCAAGCGTGCTAGATCGTCGACCGCATCGTCGCTTACCATCAGGTGACATAGTGGTCAAACGCAAGCCAATTAGCAATAAAAAAAAAAACTAAAGGGCTCCTGTAAATTTTTTTAATTACATATTTTGTGTTTCACCCCTAAGACGCAGTTGCGTTAACCAGTGTTGATATATTATTAGCTTAGCTTCGTAACAGAGTTACGGAGTATACTTACAGTATAAAAAGTGTTGATGAACCTTGACCCAAGATTTTTTTGTTAGCTGTACCGTACGTAGATACGAGTAGTATTGTCAAAATCATTATACATTACCGGTTTCTGACACTTTACGTGAATTAATCTCAAAATTATTTTTAAATTAAATTAACCAGTAAATTAAATTAGGTAATAGGTAACTTAAATAGGTTGACTGGAACGGATCGGTTTCAGCGATAAGTCCGCCCATTGTTCTTTAGTTTAGTTGTTTTCATGTAGGTACCTACTGATTATTTTTGTTTGGTGTACAATAAAGTATTGTGTATTGTATTGTAAATTAACTTTCTGGTTAGTACAATACGAGTAAGTAAAGTTTATAAAATTCTAATACACACATTTCTTTAAAGAAGTTTTTGTTGTTCCGAAGGCTCTACGTTCTATAGTTGAATGGAGACGAAAGCGAAAGTTCAGACGTTCAGAAAGTAGGTCAAGGTCGCTTTCAACAATGAAGAATATGCCGTAAACGGAACCAGTCTGCGGTCGAAGGAGATGTTACAGCTACCAGTGTGGAATTTGAATCAACCGCACTAAACCATGTACAGTCAGAGACACAAGCCGCTAAACATTTGTGAATCTTAAATCGACTATCAACGTTTGTCATTTCTCACTAAATGTTGCATTTACAAGCCTGTAATTATCCTGTGCGAATAGGGAAATGGCCAAATATGTAATTTTGATATTTTCGGTGTAGTCATCAATCGAAAGATTGTGAATGTTCAGCTACTTTTGTCGTTGACTGTACCTAGAAACTCTCCTGTATGGATTCGTCTTAGGTGATACCTGAGCTTTCTCAGTTATTCCGCCATTTAGCAATAATAAGCGTATTCGTGTTCCGGTTCGAAGGGCACAGTAGCTCAATCACTGTACACCATGAAACATTACGCTAACAGGAAATTGAGAAAGTTACACCAGCAGCATAGTTACGTTCTAATGGTAATACCAAATTATAACCACATATAGAGCGTGTGAGAAAGCTTAAACAAGCTAGGAATGAGCATATGTAAGCCTAGCCTTCCTTCTTTACGATGCGGTTGACGACAGAAGAAAGCGTTTTAGGAGGGCCTCAAACAGCTAAACTTAATCATTATATACTATAGGTATATTGGTTTCCAGTCGGGATGTGGGTTAGAACCAGATCATCTACGATTTTATCGCATTATGTACATGTACCTAATCTTCCTACAAAAGATGCCTATGGATCCTCTTTCAATCTAATAAGCCGGTTCTGAACAAATGTATGGAATTAAGAGCTCATGAACCTGCTCTGTGTTTACGGCATCGTTCGTTGTACAGCCTGGCATCGTTTTCATAATAGGTCCATACGAACAAATGCTTCATCATCATTGGCAGCTGATTCCGGCCCCTGCAGGCCATAAACCTCCCCCCTACGCCATTTATCCCTGATTGAGCCAATCTTAGACAGATGTTTCCAAAGTGTTTACAATGTCATCAACCCATCTTTGTACCGGTCTTCCACTTTCGCTTCCACTAGGTTTTCCCACGCGTGGTAAGAATGCTTGCTCAGAATTCTTCTGAATATCCGCTAAGAAGTAAGTGATAGTTGTCCTTGAGTGGAGACCGCGAATCGGCAAGCGTAGTGTAGGACGCCCACCGGCCAGGTGGAGCGACGACCTGCAAAAGACGGCCGGAAGAAACTGGATGAGAAGAACCGAAGACCGGGCTCAGTGGCGTTCATTGGTTCATTGCCTATGTCCAGCAGATGACGAACACAGGCTGATGATGATGATCCGCTAAGAACCGGCCACCTGTGCAGCATCGTGGACTACCCTGTCAGGTATACAAGCGGTGAAACTTACAACAAACATAGTGGCGAGGAACTTGCCACAGCCCCACGAGATGTCCATATAGTCGCGCTGTTCCGACCACTGGAACCACATCCGGAGGCCATCCTCGAGGAATGTGGAGATGAGGCATAACCGGGCGACTGTCGGCAGGACATTCTTGCCTTTGCGGATCACCTGGATAAAGATAAAAAATGATTACGTAAAATTTTGTAGTAGGTACATTATGCATAGGCAAGGAGAGCGAGTGTGGCTCTGTGGGAGCACGTGCGACTTTCTATCCAACGCAACCGAGTTCGAATCCTACTGGCCTCGCACCACTGATTTTCTTAAGTTATGTGCGGATTTAACACTCGCTCTTAAAACAGTGAAGGAAAACATCGTGATGAAACCGGCATGCCTAAGAATTTATCACAAAAATTAATGGACATGTGACATCCATCTGGGCCAGCGTGGCGGATTATGACCCATAATCTCTCTACAAAGAAACCCGAGTCCCAGCAGTGAGAACGTAATAGGCTGATGATGATGATGACGATATTCATGGTCACTGTTTATAGCTATTAAATGTTCTGTGGTATAGGGTAAACGTATAAAGAAAGGATCTTCTTGAGTGGTGATCATGGTCAGCTCAGAGAGAGGCGAAGTGACCGGCAGCAGAAGAGTAAGGCCATAGATCTGGGTCGGTGGCTTGTTTTTGGGACAGATCTTACACCATCTTCATGATAAGATGAAATGGACTGACACTATTACAAGGAAAACCATAAAACCACTGGTGATAAAAGCCACTTACAAATAAAATATATAAAGAACACAAGATAAAGATTTTTTTATATATATATTTATATATATATTACTGCAGGAAACTTGATTACCATATATATAATTTAATAAGAAAGGCCTCGTATACAAGTTTTTTTTTTATACTGTAGGTAACTAACTTGATTCGCATATTATTATAATCAATTTTGATAAGTTAAATGGATCACCCAACTAACATGCACAAGTAACCGGAAATTAGTGTTCTAGAAAACGTCAAATTTTATGGTATTTGAATATTTCTCGACTGCATCGAATGTCGTTCGGCTATCGGCGGCGTGGGCGCACGCGAATAGAAAATATTCTTTGTGTGATTGTAACTGAATTGAAGTCAATGAACCTGCAGTGAACCTACTATGCTCTACTTTACTATAAGCACTATAAGTAATTCTCTTGGCTTCTGCCAAGTAGCCAACTGGCACATAAGAAACTTCATCATCATCAGCCCACCACGTTCCCACTGCTGGGACACGGGTCTTCCCTCATAGAGAGAGAAAGGAGAAACTTATTATTGTCAAAAATTTGACATCACAGTCATTTATTGACTCAATATCGACGACCATCTCTCCAAGAAAGGGGTATGCTGCAGCCTTGCGTGAGCTGTTGAGCTTACGCAGCTGTGCTGAGCTTACCCCTACTGCTGCTGTTTTTTTGTGCTAATAAATATATTGTGTTCTAATTTAAACTCTATGTGTACAGTTTGGCAATAAATATTTTATTTCTCCTTTCTTTCTTTAAAAACAAACATAAAATATTGTAACAAAAGTTCTAAAAAAAATGCCCCTTAGTTTCTTGCCGTATCTTCTGAGTAGTGGTTCTCTTTCCGATACGGTGGTAGAGTCATTGTACAGATTGACTTTCATAAGTGCGTCTGTGATGCGAAAACTGAATAAAGAACTTTTGATCTTTGAACATTGAACATAGGAGCATCAACTATCTTCGTGTTTTGATTGTAGACATTATTTTATCATCATCATCATCATCAGCCCATTACATTGAGAGAGAGAGAGAGAGAGTATGGGCCATAATCCGCCACGCTGGCCCAGTGCGGCTTAGTGGATGTTACATGTCCTTGAATGTTTGTGATTAATTCTTGGACATGCCGGTTTTTTTTTACGCTTAATAGATCTATGTTTGGCCGCTATCTCGCCTGATGTGAAGCGATGATGTGGCCTAAGGTGGAGCACATTTTCTTCACGATGTTTTTCTTTACCGTTTTTAGAGCGAGTATTAAATCCGCACATATCGTAAGAAAATCAGTGGTGCGGGGCCAATGGGATTAGAACTTGGGTACATCGGATCGTAAGTAGCACGTGCTCTCACTGAGCCACATTCGTTCAGACATTATTTTATGATAAAACTGTAGGTATTATAACGAATAGTATAGGTATATTTTTTGTTTGTGAACTGCAAACAAGTATGCAGCACTGGCGCCTCATGGCCCCCGTCGCCTATGGATTAACGAATAGACTACGCAATATCTATGAGTAAAGCCCACAGAAATTTGTGTAATATTTTTATTCTGTGGTAAAACCCATTCAAACGTGTATAGGATTTTGACTTTATTTGGAATCAGTAAATTAAAATTTAAAAGCCCCCGTGTCCGGAACCCTATAAAAAGTAAAAAGCGGCTAAACCGATTTTGATAAAACATGTCTAAGAACCACCGCTAGAAAACCTGCTATCAAATAAAAAACGCATCCAAATCGGTTAGAGGTACGCTGCCATGAACAGACAAAGATTGGTCAAACTTATAACACCCCTTCTCATCGCATTGGAGGTTAAAAAATATACCTACATATGATTGAGTGGGATTATAGATAGATAGATGAACACTTTATTGCAAACATGAAACATTATATTACATTATACATTATTAATACATTATACATTACACATACATACATATCTATTTTTTACATTATAAATTATTTTTTATTTTATTATTTATTATTATTACATAATATTTATATTGTCCTGTTTTGTAAGATTAATGTAGCTCTTCATCAAGTTTCTTTATTAAGGATATACATATTTGTCAATGGAAGTGTTATTTATTTAATCATATAACTTCATACCACCAAACTACATAACACACATTAAAGATAATTGATATAGTAATAACCAGATATTATCAGCATATACATCATTGAAATATTATCAAATAGATGATTACTTATGTAATCATTACCAATGAGCTTAGATAAAGACCAGCTACTATTACAATTATACTCAATTACAAAACAAAGTACTGATGGAACACTTAGCAAATGATTATTTAATTATCTCTTATTTATTTTTAGACTGAATAGCTAATTAAATAATTATTAAAGTAATAAACTTGAAAAGTCTGACTTAAATGATGTAATTACATTACTTAGTAATTAACTAATAAAAAATAAATATTAAAAAATAACAATTAATTTATCAATTAATATTAATAAATTAATTGTTATTTATTTATTTTTATATAATTACTAATATAATAATAATATTAATTTCAAATATAAAATAATATTAATTTCCAAAGCAAGTACATAAAAATGAATTTACAGTTAAAGATAATATTAAATAACCTAGTAAAAGTTAAAAAGGCTTGTTGGCCTTATTAATATCACACATAAAGGTAACAAAACTAACTGACATCATTTACTTATTTAGACATTTTAGAAGACCAACATTACGATAACATAATAGTACCAATATTAAAGGGTTACACTAATACAGACAATAGGGGATCGGACAACTTTTCAGAAAGTGTTTTAAATTAACTACAATGTATATATATATATATAGCCATGAAAAATACTATTTTTAACAGACTTCAAAAAAGGAGGAGATTCTCTATTCGGATGTCGGTTTTTGTTTTTTTCTAAAAATTATTTATAATCATAATAACAATCTAAAAGTACCAAAAACTATGTTTTAATATTATTAGCGCAAAAGGTCACCTCAAAACTTGTGATGTCATATGTAGGTAGAAAACGACAGTCTTCGAAATAAAACTTGCAAAGAGCTTCTAATACGTTTTGTGAAGTTTGGGGTCTATATTATAGTAATGGAGCGAAAAAATTAGCAAAAATACATTTTATGAAAAGCAAAAACGTAAAATAAACACAAGCTTGACTCACGGCATTTGCCTACAAATGACGTCATGCGCTGTGATAGTTTCGTTTGAGATGAAGAACAGAATAAAAATGTCAGAATTATTTATTGATTTAAAAATATAAATCATTATTATTTCACAAAAATATTGATTGAATGATCTTTCTGGTTCGACGAACATTCATTCTAACTATTTTTAGATTTTTTCTCGATTGCTGTCCGATCCCCTATTATAGGTCTCCCTATATAAATACAAAGTTATTTCCTACATACAACTTTGTTCACATAGCTAATAAGTATAGTGAGACAAAAAAGGACAATATACAGGTTTGTGGGTGTGTGTATTATGTATGTATGTGAGTGAATGTGTGTGAGTCAATAGACTCATGTTTTTAAAGCAGAGTTATTGAGGCATTAAGAAATCAAGAATGTTATTGAAATACCAGTGTTCATTACCTAAAGGTAAAAGGAATATGCTAGAAGCAAAAGTGAAAGTAGATACTCACACATTGAAGTTTAGATCTATATGTACGTATAAGTAATATTAAAAGTGAAAACAGTGACAGATAGCTCTATTGAATTGAAAAAGCCTTTAGTTAGAGGTCTCCCCTTCCAACAGGTACAACACAATGGTGACTGGTTACCACCAGGCGGGCAGCAGCACAGAATACTAAGTTAAATATAACAAGCGGTTGCTTGCCTGCCACTCTTTTACAAAAAAAGGTGGTGTCATCATATTGTTGAAACAAGTAATTAGTTAATTTTAATATAATTACAATCCATAATAAGCCTAATTAAATTAAATTTTTATGTTTTCCTTTAAATTGGATTATTATAGTACAGAGAATAGAATCAATAACAGAGTTTTTAATAAATGATAAAATGATCTTTTAACCTTAAAAGAAAATGTCCAGGTTGCAGAACACTAATTATATGGTACATACAAACATATTATATATGTACTAATGTTCCTTTTGTAATTATTATAAAAGAATATTGATCAGACTGTTTATCTGTTGTTGATGTTGGCAAGGAATAAATTGAAACCATTGATTATTAATTTTTACCACAATTATTATGACTTATTGCAATGATGATGTATTTAATCATTTATTGTAAAAACTGTTAAGTTGTAAAAAAAAATTGATGAAACTATAATTATTTTATTCATTATTATTATGACCATTATATTTTGCAATGATTGAATATGTAATCTATAAAAAATATCATGTAACCTGGCTATGTTTATACTTAGAAGAAATATTTGTTATATATTAAAAATAAAACATACTGATTTTGTACTTGAATTACTTTAAAAAAATGAATAACCATGATATGCAGAAAAATAGTCAGTGCATTATTACATGACAATAAGTTGACTATTTTAAAGTGTAATAACTTAATAGTAAGTACCTTCTAAATTAAATTTTGATTATAACTCTGACTGAGCAAGTCATTTGTCCATTGGTAAGCACTGTTGTACAGGAGTATTGCAGGGTCACCCAGAACTTTTAACACCAGGCAAATATCACTGTATTGTGCTCATCAACCCCGAGACATCAGATTTTAACCAAGTCATGTGCTTTATCATAAAGAATTCAATATTGTGATGTTGATAAGGGTAAGCACCATTGCAAGCACTCACAGATACGAGAGGCCTAACACATAGTAAATAAAAATTAAAAGAATTAGTTGAATTTTAGGAACTGTCAAAATTATGGATGGATAGAATACACTTTATTGTACTTAAAAAAGGAATTACAGTTGCTAATTATTGCTTATTTATCTTTGATTATCTATTTATCTCCTAGCTAGGTTGTCAAGGGGCCAACCTGCTCAACAGGGAATAGAAAAGCTTGTGTCTGTGAACTGACTCGAGGGTTTAATAGATCTTGATACATATAATTGTTATAATATAATAGTTGAATTGTTTACAGATACACTACTTAAAGACTAAAGAGTGACATGCAAACGAGTTAAAAATTAACATTTATGGACGGTAACTCTTTCCGTGAATTTCTGTCTGTTCATACGTAAACAAAAATCATAACGATATCATGCTTGGCAGCGACGCAGATCTATTCAAATACTAATTTAGATGTTTATTAACGTTTCAACTCAATAAGCGCCAACAAGAGAGTTCGCTGACGTGACAAACCTATAATAGTAGGTACGCAGCCAAATTATACATTTTTAAAACAGATGCCTCCTTCAAATTAAACCAATTTAAAGAATATTTTACCTGATCCGCAATATCTTCGGCAGTGGACACATATTCATTTGGAATTTGCATTATTCACTGTTTAATCACAAGCACATTTACGAAAAAATAAATCTCACTATATTCGGTCGCGACTCGTCACGTCAGTGGTCGGTCGGCTCGGCTGACGCTGTCAAATGACGTGTGGACAGTTGGAATGCTTATCCTATCAAGCTGTGTTTTTATAAATACTAGTTACAGCTTTCTTATCCTAATTACTAATATCTGATACTTACAAGCTTAAAAAAATATAAAATAATAGTTAAATAGTTTTAAATTTTTACTGTTTAGGCTACGGAATATTCAAAGAAAATTAGTAGTATCTGAGTCTACCGGATGTTTACGATTTCACAAACCCACAAACGTCAAATTGATAAAAACGTTTTGTTCGCTCGAATTTCTTATTTCATACAAATGACGTGTCCAACCAAAAATATAATGAAAATCGAATGGGTATAAGCTTTGGCTTTGAAACTAGTAATGAGGGATAGATGTGGTATTTGGATTTAAATCAAAGTTATCATTCCAATTTCCATAAATTCAAATACCTATTGGATCCCAAACGAAACCACTAAAAATAGCAGCAAATCGCAGGCTCTGCTATGTGCAGGGAGTTAGGGTCGGGAGGACCGTGGCTAGGTTATCTGAGTATGAAGCCAGTGGCTTGGCTTTGTTTTTTCTATTTTTCTAAGTCATGCACCGTTGCGTTGTTATAATATTTCAACAAAAACTAAACAAATCGCATATGTATTTTTTTTTATCTATTTTTGTATCTTTGCTTTTTGTTCATTCAGAGTTAAAAAAAGCATATATTCTGTGATAACTGACATTGACACTGGCACAATTTTGAGTTTGACAATTAGGTGCTCATAGATCGTTTTGTTTATTGTGTATCGTGTATCACAATTTGTGATTTTTAAAGTTAACAAAACATTTTCCGTGAATTTAGAACAGACAAACACTTACGACCACATTTTCGTAAGTTAATGTATCTTCTCTGTATTAGGACTACACTCAGTAACACAAAACCACTTGATAACCTAGTCCACATATCTTTCAGAATATGCTAGAAGTGACTTGCAACGACCGTCTCGGAAAGAAAGTGCGAGTAAAATGCAATCCCGACGATACCGTTGGTGACCTAAAGAAACTGATAGCTGCACAAACCGGCACACGATACGATAAAATTGTCTTAAAGAAGTGGTACACAGTTTTCAAAGACCACATCAAGTTATCTGACTGTATCCTTTTACCAAATAGGTATATTCATTATAGCTAAACGTGAATAAAATGTAGCTTAGCAGTTTCCCATCGACGCAACTAAATTTAAAAGAAATTCAAGATTTTTCAAGACAAAAGGATAATGGAATATTGAAACTTGGAGGCAATCATATTGGTGTACTGTAAGGCAAGTAATGCTTATTTGCTATTTACATGTCAACATTATTGTACTAAGTATTTAGGAACCATTCTGTCAGATAAGTAATCTAGTTCATCATGCCATTTTCACCTAGGACTGCTGAAACATTGTTTTTAGTCTTCTGGAACCCATTGCTTGTAAATTGTTTAATAATATGAGTAAGTACCGAAGTATAAGTCTAGTGAAGCTTCCAGAATTAAATACCTATTTGAATTTTGGTGATGGATTCCTGTATTTCTAGCATAAACAAAAGAAACATCTATATTTTCTTAACTCGTATATACAGATGAAATTCACGATGGCATGAATTTGGAGCTGTACTATCAATGAAGAAACATATTTTATTTCTAGCAATAAGTAAAAAAAACTTTTGTAAAAATTATAGTCTTTTATTCCTTGTTCAATATCAGTTGTCCCACTGCCAGCAAGGATGTCCTTCATTTTCCAAACAACTCTATTTTTGCTGTATCCTACTATTATTACAAATATATTATACAATAGGTGGATAGTATATTATGTAAAACTAAAACCAAATACAATGGACTTATTCATTGATCTTGAAAAAAAATATACAGGTAATTGTTTGAATTGTTCATTGCAGAGTTGGTGCGTAGAATAATTGAAGCTTTTATATTACTGAGCAAAAGCAGGTGTGCAGCGAGCTCTCAATTGTCAGACCAGGTTTACAAGTAATAATCCATTCAACATGCAGGTCTTAGGTCTAGTAACAATGGATTCGTTTTTATGGTCTGGGTAACAGCCCAAATTTTTCCATTGTAGTATTACAGTTTTTGACAAAATAAATTATTTCTTGTTTAATTAGTGTTTTGTTTATTTGTTTTGGTAACCGTTAAATTGCTATTTGTAAATTATGTACGTTTACCTCAGATAGTGCTGTCTACTCGAAGACGTCTACCTATATGAAAAATTACATGGTTATTCTACCTACCGCCAGCAATTTTCGTTACAACTGAGGAGTGCGAATTTAATTTTCCGATTATATCACCACTGGAGACAACTGGGAACAAACGGTAAGAATGGCATTCGGATGGGTGTTGTGGGACCATGGTCCTCATAGTTCCTGGTTCCCTAGATACAGGGAATCCTAGTTAGGGGCCAGGATCTATGTATGTGATCATTGGGCGATGTTTGTTGTTTTGTTTGTTTATTTGTAAACAGTAGGTACGTCACAGCTGGTGACAAATGGAACCATTGAGGAATGACACTAGTGTAAGACCTCAATGAATGGAACGTATTCTGAAATATGTTGTTTAGTTCGCAATATTGGTGAGCTTGGGTACCATTTTTGAACACAACTTTTCTTATATTTTTATTTATAAACAAAGCCTCAACCAACCTTCCTCTCCAAACTACCTTCAACCCTTTTAATAATTTCCTTGGCTAACCTGGGGGGTAGTTGGAAAAAGTCGTTGACGTCTGGCCGACACGCGATCGAGTCGAGAGCTTCTGAGGATCGGACGACTTTTCAGATAGTGTTTTAAACCCCTATTAAGTATATAGGCCAGTAAGTTGTTCAAAAATGTTGTTTAATTTTGTGACAAATAAATTATATTATATTAAAAACAATTTGCAGTTATCACCACTAGGGCCATTGAAGGTGGTGACAAATGGAAATGACCCGAAAAATTCCCTCAAGATAGAAACACTAACACTAAACTTAAAATAAACACAAGAAAACTTGAAGAACTTGTAACTTGAAGATCCCAAAATTTTGTCACAATCTGGGGGCTATAGTCTAGGTTGGGTTAGAGACATCAGATGACTGACGAGTGGATTACTAATACAAACTGCAAAGTTGTATGGCTTTTACCTGCATGCGCGAAGGCAAAAAATAAGGTTATAGATTTTTCATTTAACAGTACTCGTATCATTGTTCTGTGACTGTGACTCGTATTTTGTCACATTTGCGCTCACAAACACAGATATTTTTTTTTCTAGTAGCAACATTAAATGTATTGTTCATTCTATACACTTCCGGTTTCTTTTTTCGTTCTTGCGACGTGACGCATTATTGCATTCATTCATTCGTTCCGTGTCGCCATTGTGGTTTGCGTTGTGTTTTTATGCCAAATTTCTCAAATTTCCAAAGTAAATGGCTCAAACTGTATGAAACGCAAGATTTTTCTGCAATTCATTTGACGATAACGGTGCTATTAGCATTTTAGTGTTACTTTCACGATAAGTATATAATAATGGCTGAAGTCGAAGGTGTGTATCCTTTTAATTTTCTGATGATGGTCTAGGGAACGGTGTCACTGATGTATCTTGGGTTTTCAGAGTACAACCAGCAAAAGCCAGGCAAGACGGGCAAGCAGCACAACGTATTACCGATTTGGGGTAATGAACAGACTATGAACCTGAATCCTCTAATCTTAGCAAATATTCAGGGCTCTAGCTACTTCAAAGGTAGGTAAGCAAACTTAACAACGCAGCGGAGCTTGGATACAAATCTCACAACACAGTTAATTTTTATATTTTGCCACATATTTTCTGATCTCTTGTAGTTATCATCTAAAGTTTTATTGTATGATTTTCTTTTACCTACCTTGTCAATCTTCCTACAATATTTATTTTAGTAGACAATTTTCTTTTAAGTTTATATTATGAAATGTGTCTGTAGGAAAACAATAAATAATTACTTGACTTCCTAGATTATGAATAGTATTCCTGCTAAATTATTTCATCATGTCTGAAGTATGTTTTCCCTCATCATCGACTACCATAATTGCCAATTGTCTATTAATTAATCTTACTCCAATTATTGTTACATTTAAAATAATCTTCAAGCTTAAAAATCATTCTCAATTCTTGTCCATTGTCAACAGTGCACCTGTTCAAGTTGAAGACGTACCATGAGGTGGTTGATGAGATCTACTACCAGGTGAAACACCTGGAGCCTTGGGAACGCGGCAGCCGCAAGACAGCTGGCCAGACCGGCATGTGTGGCGGCGTGAGTATGTTTCTTCAACAATCTTTACATGTAGCATATTTTGTGTTTGACTTTTCGGCATGAACAAAACACGATACATAGTAGACTTAGTAATAATAGTTGTCCTATCCTGTGGAAACTGTATCTATATTTGTTCATAAAGGCTTGTAAACAATTCTTTTATCATGTATCATTACTGTACTACTAGTCAACCTAGTACATAATATATTATTTTGTTTAACATAATGTATTATCTGTTCTCCAGGTGCGCGGTGTGGGTGCTGGCGGCATTGTCTCCACAGCATTCTGCCTCCTCTATAAGCTGTACACTCTGCGACTCACTCGAAAGCAGGTCAATGGTCTACTCACGCACACAGACTCTCCTTACATTAGAGCGCTTGGTAGGTATGATTTCTAAAGCTTAACATTATTTTTGTATTATATTTAGTTTTATTTTGAAATATGAAAAGACTTTCAATATGAAACAAAATATAGGAGACATTTAATTTAAGAACAAGTCTTAAAGTGTTTTTCTAGGTGGGGTGATGCAGAAAGCGGACCCCACCACCGTGTGAACACAAATAGCAGGAAGAAAGAGCGATATTCTAGGTGGGGTATGAGGCCAAGAGGTCCTTCCGTTTTGATAACTATGTAAGACATTGACTCAAGCTTTCCATTTGTCAGGTTTTATGTACATCCGCTACACGCAGCCCCCGGCAGACCTGTTCGACTGGTACGCTGAGTATCTAGATGACGAGGAGGAGGTAGACCCGCGCGCCGGAGGCGGAGGCCCCACCACCATCGGAGCCCTGGTGCGACAAATGCTCATCAAGCTGGACTGGTTTAGCACATTGTTCCCGAGAATACCAGTACCAATACAGAAGCAAATTGAGCAAAGGTATGTACTCTATTGAAACATACATATTATAACCTGTTTAATTTAAAATTATTCAAGATGATAATTAAATCAGAATTCTTATTAATTTACTTTGCAACAAACTATTATTATAATCCCACCAAGCCAGTAAAATGATTATTCTATGAGTTTAAACATGATTATACAACTCTACCAGAATAAAATATACATGCAAGAAGACATACATATATCAAATATTATATTAATATCTTTATACATCCTGTGGTGTCCATAGAGTGCCACAATCTTTGACCTGCTTGCAGGCGCTGCGCTGTAGAAATGTAATCAACTTTCTATGTTACAGCAGTACAGACAGACTTCCATGGTCAACAGGAAATTGTGTATCATCACTTCCTCACTGTGGGCTTGAATTATACAGTCTGGCTTAAAATTTTATCTAAAGCATGAACTGTTACATCTAAAAATTTATTATTTCTAGAAAATTTTATATATCCATTTTGTTCTACAAGTAAGTGGCACCATCAACATATTTTTTTTGCTTGCCACTAACACTACTTATCTATGTTACATAGGTTAGGAGAGCATAACAGAAATAAGGTGGCCACAAATCCGCCCCAGAACTTCCGAGGGAACAATGCAGCGGGCGGCGCCGGCGCAGGCGGCGGTGCGGGCGGCGCCGGCAACTACCATCCCGGCAGGATGGACGCGGACAGACGCGAACACGACGATAGAGACAGGCGTGATTATGGAGAAGAGAGGTAAAGGCGACAGGCAAAATCCTACTAATATGATAAATGCGGAAGTTTAAGGATGGATGAATGTTTGTTAATCAATGACGCAAAAATTACCGAATGGATTTGGTTGGCCAAAATTAAGAAAAATGTAGGTACTTGAGCTCCTGGAAAGGGGCATAGGATACTTTTTATCCCGGAAAACCAGACTAGAAGTAGAGTAAATTGTGAAACGGCCCAATAAAATGAAAAGCATTATGGTTTTACATAGTAAAAAAGTCTTGGTAGGGTGGTATTTCTTTTTTATGTTGGGCTAATAAAAATTCTTCAGTGTCAGGTTTCTGTGACAATTGATATAAAGGTTGATTTTTTGTGGATATTGGACATGAACCTACTGTTATTGTAACTACTCTTTACAGGTACCCTAAAGAGAAACCGAAACGTGACGAAAGAGACGGAGATCGCACGCGGGACCGAGACCGCGTCGAGCGCGACCGCGAGCGCAGGGACCGCGACCGCGACCGCCGCGACCGCCACCGCGACCGCTCGCGCTCCCGCGAACGCCCGCGCCACCGCGAGCGCTCGAGGGACCGCCGGTATAGATAATGTTACGCCAAGGGCTAGTGGTTGATTAAAGTGTCTTGAGAATAAATAATAATGTTCGTAAGTTGTGTTTGTTCCCATTACCTATAGAAATAAAAGAGATCATTTGTCAGTCATCAAATAACGTAATTCCATAAGCAAGTAGTGTTGTCTACCCATCATTACTACATAAACAGTTGTCTTATATCTGTAGCTGATAAAGAAATTGTGTTATGAAATTATGAATGATAGCTAAATCGAGATAAGTGCTGTTTATAAATCAAAGCAATAAGAATTCAAAGAAATAATTTTATTTTACATGTTAAATAAATCCAGCATAATTTATAATCACATTTTCATCAGAAAAAAATATTGAGCTTAGCTAAGAAATAAATACATGCTTTTTTTGAATGGAAAAGATCTGAGAAGCAGTTGTACAAACAATTATAATATATTTGTAGTTTTATGCAGCAGCACCTTTTACAGCTTCTTGCTGCTCAAACTTGGGGTATTTTTTTTCTATATCGGCCCAAGATATCTTGCTGTTAGATAAGTCCCTCACAACTGTGGGCACATCTTTCATTGGGAGTCTCACTTGGCCCATACTATCTCTTTCTCTCAATGTCACCGTGTGGGGTTCCTTGATGGTGTCAAAATCTACAGTAACAGCATATGGAACGCCCAACTCGTCTGTTCTCGCGTATCGGCGTCCAATGGAGCCCGAGGAATCATCCACTTTATGGGACACATCTACTGATGTCAGCTCTTGATTCAGTTCTCTCACAAATGGCTGGAATTCAGCATTTCCACTCAAAGGCAAGACAGCACATTTCATAGGAGCAACAGTGGGAGGTAGGGAGAAGTATGTCCTCTGTTCATCACCATCCCTCATCTTGAAGCTGTGCTCTAAAATACAATATAGAATCCTTCCAATACCAAATGATGGTTCAATGACACTTGGGATGATCTCCTCTACATGGACAGTCTTTTGAGTCTTCTTCACACTGACAAGATTAGGTGTCAGCTTGAACTCCCCATTGGATGCAGACAGCAAGTACTCTCCATCACTCTCTAGTTTATTCTGCAATTCTTCTAAGCAAGCATTATCTAAAGCTGCTAGAGCATCATTGATGACTTTAGCATCTTTCTTGAATGCCTTGCCAATTGCTGCCTTATTGGGGACAGCTTCAACCACTTCAATCTGCTTGGGAGCAGGCAATTTCTTCTCAGCTGCAAGTCTAATGCCTGTTGCTTTTGTATGCTGGGTCAGGTCATAGGCAGATCTGTCGGCACAGCCTACACATTCAATCCAGCCATAACTGCAGAGAATTTCAGCATCCCAACAGTCACAGGCATAGTGAGCCATCTCATTACCCATGTGTTGCCTGAACCTCAGTTTCTTGGGGTCGATGCCAACTGCTATCAGGTATAAGTTGATCCTAGCCATAAAGTAGCCTAAAGTCTCATTGTTTACAATGCCTTTAGAAACTGCATCCCCAATGGTCATGATCTCTGCAGCTCTGCCTTGCTCCTGACTATCAGCAGAATAGAATAACATTTTTGTGTCTTTCACAGATTCAAACTTGGGATGTTCTTTGCTATCACAAAAGTGTTCAATCTCACACATTGTGAATTCCCTCACTCTTAATAGGCCAGATCTGGGAGAGATTTCATTCCTGAAGGAGTTGCCAATTTGCGCAGCTGCAAATGGTAAGCGACCCTGGTTAAATTCCAACAACCGTTTGAAGTTGACAAAGATACCTTGAGCTGTTTCTGGCCTCAAGAAGCCTTTGACTAGGCCTGATGGACCAATCTGGGTGTTGAACATGAGGTTGAATTCAATGGGTGGTGTGAGTTCATTGCCACTGATTGGGGACTTCATATCAAACCTCTTCATCAATGCTGACATCTCATCAGCTGTCATGCCATCAAGTTTTACAAGGATATCTTCAATCTCAGCCTTCAGTTCAGCCTTGGTGTTTTTCTCACTTTTGATTTTTTCCAGGTGAGCTTTGATTAAGTGGTCTAACCGGAAGCATTCTCCAGATTTTACATCCTTTGTCATGAGGTCAGCAAATCTCTCTACATGGCCAGAAGCTTTAAGTACGGGCTCGGGAGTCAATATTGAGCAATCAACTTCTAACATCTGCTCTTGGAGGATAAAATACTTTCTCCACAGCTGGATCATATTGCTTTTAAGGGCACATCCCATGGGGCCGAAATCAAACTGGCCAGTGATGCCTCCATAGATAGCAAAGGACTGGTCATAGAAGAACCTTCTTTTGATAAGATCTTCCATCTTCGCGCGGTCAAACAATTCCTCCGAGGGCGCAAGGCTTAGCTCTTTGTCTTCCAGCACTTTTTTCCTTGCTTTCAATTCAGCGACAGCCTTCTTTATGTCTATTTCTGGAGCTTTCTCTTCCTTCAGTTTCCTAACCAAATCTCCTTGCTCTTTCACGAGAGAGCGCAGCGGCGCGAGGACTTCTTCAATTTTGGGATCGGCCATGACTATTTCTCGTAATGGATTGAGGATTTTGATTTTCCTGTGAAGCTTATTGCTCCCCCAATACTGTGTGTGCGATAGTCTGTGCTGAGAGCAGACCGCGGGAGCACGGTAACTAAATACACTACACTTAACTACTAACGCGAGAATGATTCTCATTTAACTATAAGATTGAAACAGCTGGTTTAATTTATTACATCTGTTAGCCGGTTATTAGCTCTTTTGATCGCGTGGTGAAATATGACGAAACTCGGCCCTGCACGTCTTCACAAACCGACAGTGTCAGATAATAAGAAACGTGAACGAGACTAATAGCATCAGAGCAGAATCGATAGATGTAGGTTGACTGTAGTAGAAAAGAAACAAAATATACTTTGTGCACAAAATCACGCAACTCAATTACTCAACGAATTAATGGAATGCGATGAGTCAATGTGACATGTGACGAGGTCATGGACCTTGACAGCTGACTGTCAAAGAGACTTTAGTTTCACTGTCACGTTAGGGATGTCTAACTTTAAATGGAGGATTTAGAAAAAAAACAACAAAGAATTTGTGAAAGTGATAAAGCATTTAAAGCGGTCATTTACATGTCAACTACAGTTTGCATAATTAGTTTATATAATTCTTCTTAAATCTTGATCTGGAATTCTTGACTTGAATCTTATTGAACGTTCTTGTGCGACCGCCCTATAAAAATGTCAACCCTACCCTAGAACATAAACCCCGGCCGCCGCGGGCGGCCTCTGTCTGGTGGCTGGGTTCAATAAAGTATGGCAACACTTGATTTACTATCTCTTTCGTTCTGGTAAATCACGACGTAAAACTTTACGAGATAAAGCGTGACAGAGCTAAGTTTAATTATTTGTTTTCTTTTCAAATAACTCAGATTTGACAGCACAAAGGAAGCGGCCATTTTATTGCTGGTTAGCGAACGGGGGTGAAGCTGGGCTTTTCACCCCGGAGAAGCGTTGTTGTTGTATTTTTATTGGATTATATTTTCTAATTATCCGTTTTAAATCACGTACAAAACAGTATACGGTTTTAGTGTAAGTTCAAGAGTATTTATGTATTGAGTCTGAACCAGTAATGGACGATCCGAATAGAATGATGGCGCACAGCGGCGGGCTGATGGGGCCGCAGGGCTACGGGCTGCCCGGGGGCGAAGGCACGCCAGCAGCGGGTGAAGGCGAAGCGCGCAAGCAGGATATCGGTGAAATCCTGCAACAGATCATGAACATCACCGACCAGAGTCTCGACGAAGCTCAAGCAAGAAAACACACACTGAACTGTCACAGAATGAAACCTGCCCTATTTTCAGTGTTGTGTGAAATCAAAGAGAAAACAGGTAAGTATTTCCTGAAATATTAAGAACTTAAGCTACTAGGCCAAGACTCAAGTAGTCAAACAGGTTTTAGGTGCAAGTTTTTTGTCACAAACACAACTCAGTTACTGTTGTAAACATGTCATAGTCATGGTCAAGGCTCCAATGTTCCATTTAAATTCAAACAAAATTATAAGAAGTTTGCAATCTTATTTTATTGAGACATGCCTTATTTATGTTGGATCCTGTATTATTATTTATTTATTTGATAATAGACGTGCAGCATGGGTGCTGGTATGTGTATATCAACAGTGTTGAAAGTCACTTTCCCATATTTATCCAATTTGTTTTTGAAGCTATTTACTGATGTACAAATTAGTAGCGTTAAAAGAACCCCAAATAGATCACCACAGACCTATTATTAACGCATGATATGATATGTATGTTGGGAACATTATGTCAGTTTTTATTATTGATTAATTTTACTAATAACCAGAAAACTTCAAGGTTCTTCTAGAAATGACTTGTAAAAGATTGTGAGGACAAAGATTAAAACAAGAAAAATAATAGTTTGTTTTGATTCTTTTCACATGCATGCTGGATTATACAACTTTTTGTATGTTCTCTCTAGTCCTGTCGCTCCGCAACACCCAGGAAGAGGAGCCCCCAGACCCTCAGCTTATGCGTCTCGACAACATGCTGATTGCCGAGGGTGTTGCCGGCCCAGAGAAGGGTGGTGGTGCCGGAGCCGCCGCATCTGCGTCCGCCGCTGCTGGTGAATGGGGTAAGATACAATTTGATGATATGGTGTCATTCAATTGTATACGATTCTAAACATATCAACATCACCCTCATCACAATTTGCATTACATTTAAAATATCAATTTCAATAGTAGGCAGGTACTTTCTGATTTTATAATAAAAGTAGCTTTTTCCCACGACTTCATAATATATGTGTGGCTATTAGAGGAATGTCACCTTTTTTCTAAGACCATTTCCACAAGCCCTGCTCAGTATATGAGAGCTTGTATTATAAAGTTGTATATATGTAGTTCCTCAACCAATTTTGATATCTCATACTCTATAATCAAAGTTGGGACTCTCAGCAGTTTTTATGTCTAAAGGTAATAAACATTCATAGTTACAATTTTATATTTATAATAATAAAGATTAAAGGGCATTTTTCTAGCTCAGTCAACATTTTGACTTCATCACTAGGAGAAAAGTATATATCCATACTGTATATGATTTTATCTTCCCATCATGTTTCTATTGTTTTTAACCGAGTACACAATCATTAAATGGATGTGTCCATTTATCCGTAAAAGTAACACACAGATTCAGTTAGTCATTGGTATCCAAATGCAGTTGTATGACCAACTTTAAGGTTAAAAAAATCCAATGCATGCTTTGAGGTTAAGTGGACGCACCAATACAACACAAAAAGCAAAAGAAATCATTCACAACCCATACTGCAACCCCTGTACGGAGCTTGCAAGTTGTGATTTCTGTCCACTCGGCACTAAGGCACTGTGGCCCAAGCAGATAACGCCATCGAGCACTCGGACTACCGCGCCAAGCTCGCCCAGATCCGCCAGATCTACCACCAGGAGCTGGACAAGTACGAGAACGCTTGCAACGAGTTCACTACACACGTCATGAATCTGTTGAGGGAGCAGAGCCGCACGAGACCTATTACACCTAAGGTTGGTTCAAATTATGATAATTTGTTTACTATATATTTGGATGAGCCCATCGACTTGCCAGCTATTGGACACAATCGCTTTTTTACTATTATATAAGTACATATATATATATATAGGGATACTATGGACTGACAAAGTCATTGACGACTCAAAGTCCCTATATTAAAATTGATTAAAAAACCAATCGCTCTTCTTTTAATAGACAGGATGGCTGACTTGTTGGCATCTCCAAAGATTAAAAACTCCATTTTGTATATCTATTTGGAATCTATTTGGAAACTCAAACCTCGACATTCTCTAACTGGTGGTAGGTTTCTCGTATGCGAGAGGCCGTCTGGGTGGGTACCACCCCTTTGCCAGTTATTCAACCGCCAAGCAGTAGTGCACAAGCATTACTGTGTTTCGGTTTGAAGCGCAGTGCAGCGCCGCGCAGGATTTTGCAAAACAAAGTTCTGGGTGGTGCTGTTATTGTTATGGGCTGGCGTATTGCTTTCCATCAGGCAAACGACTAGCTCGTCTCGTCATTCGTTACATAAAAAAAAAACTAATAAATATATTAAAACTTAGGAGTTTTAAAAATAATCTGCCTACACTTACATATTTATTTTTATTATAAAACGAGGTTTAATCGCGCCAATAGCAGGCGATGCAATTAGGCCAAAACGTCGAGTTAAACCCTTAAGCTCCATTGAGCCCCGTTAATCAATCGTAAAAGTGTCAAAATCTGACAAGACAGTCTCGCAAACATCCTTACCGAAACTGTATTTTCTATCGCTGTAGGAAATCGAGCGCATGGTGCAGATCATCCACAAGAAGTTCAGCTCCATCCAGATGCAGCTGAAGCAGTCCACCTGCGAGGCCGTCATGATCCTGCGCTCGCGGTGAGTAGCAGCAGCTCATACTGAAAATGAGATGTATTGATTAAAAATAAAACTTAAAAATTGTTATATTAGTACAATGGGCGGTCTTATCGCGTACTTACGGAATTCTTTTCAGCATTTTGTTTAACTGTAATGTGATGTTATTAGGTAAAAAAAATTGGTCCATTTTTGTGTACATATTTTAAATATTTTTACTGCATTATATGTAGTAACAAGATTTTTGTTGAAAAATATATTTTTCAAGACAAGCTTTTAACAAATCCGTAGTCGGAACCGCGAGCAGATTAAAATGAGCACAAGCGCTAGTAGTTTACGATTATCCGTCAAGGAGTTCCATTGCTCACCTTCCGTCTTCATTATCAGATCAGCTGGCTGCCACCATAATATTGCATTGTCATTGGACTTTGACAAGTATGCAAAATTTCAACTCCGTAGGATAAGATCGTTCTGATTTAACTTGCAAGATTTGAGCCAAACATTGCAAGTTAAATAAAAGCTTGTAAAAATATATTAAGTACAGTTTCAAATATTTAGAGTCGATTGCAACATTTAGTTAGTACAGTGATAATGTACAATCGCCTACATTAATTTCCAAATTGCAAACCGAACCAGCTGGCCGATTCAGAAGCTCACGACAACTCATTTGTCGATCGATTCGGTTTGATATCGTACGATTCAAAATATTTTAAATTCACAATAGTCGAATCGACGTTCAAATTGTCGTAGTCGATAACCAATCGTAACCGTACGATAAACGCGTATTTATCGACCGAGAACGTTATTCACAATGCAAATATCGAAGCAAAGTTTTCGAACGTCCGATTAATTTCCACGACAACTTATCGAGTGCAACATATCACTCGAAAGCATTAGATTTGACCGTCAATACCGAGTATATTCCGTGTGTTGTTAAATAAACTACATTTTCTACTACAAATAAAATAAAACTCACAGTAAGATTCAACATAAACTAATTCTATGTAATAAAGTACCTACCAAGTCTAGTATTTATTTGTAGGTTAAGTTCGCTTTGATTGTTTTAGGACTATTTACTTACTATTATAAGATTACTTAATAAGATGCATAAATCTACCGAAATAAAATCACTGTACCTATATAATTATTATAAAGTACTCTGTGATACTATATAATAGTAATTTTGGTATTTACTTAACATTTCTAACGAATCTTGATGAGGCTCGTCTTCTCGCTCGATCTTCTTTTAATAATTTCAAAACATGATAAAGAAAACAATTTGCGATAGACATTTAAATTTGGCGGTTTGTCAATGTCAAAAGCATAGATTAAACATTAATGTTAAGTGGATATCAGCAGGTGGGTGTTTACGAAGCTCTTGTTTTTTTATATTTCTACCAATATATGGCGCTTATAATTGTTGATTATAATTTAATTCGTGATAAACGTTGTTATAATAAATTTTGATAACTTGAAAACATTTTTATATCGTCTAGATAATAATACAATTTTCTGCGAGTATTGCACACAAAACGAACTCCGTAAATGCAACACGTTGTCGTATCGATTTCGATATCGTAACCGAAACCGTGTCGAATCCTCGGGGCGGATGTTCTGAATAGCTCGAAAAGAAACCTACGACACGAGATCGTTATCCAATCGAATCGATTCGGTATGTTGTCGTGGGGTTCTGAATTGGCCAGCAGCTCAACTTTGGCCTCTGAACCGAACTCGTGCGATTGGTGGACGGGGCTACTCTGCAACCGGCCTCTGCTTTCGGCCGCATTGCATTTTATTCGCAAGAATAAAACCTCCAAATTCCCGCTTGCAGTTTCCTGGACGCGCGCCGCAAGCGCCGCAACTTCAGCAAGCAAGCGTCGGAGATCCTCAACGAGTACTTCTACTCGCACCTGTCGAACCCCTACCCCAGCGAAGAGGCGAAAGAGGAGCTGGCCCGCAAGTGCGGGATCACCGTCTCCCAGGTACCGCGAGTCACGCCTTGCCTCCCGCAGGTTCCTGGACTGCCGCCGCAAGCGCCGCAACTTCACCAAGCAGGCGCTCGAGCTGCTCAACGAGTACTTCTACTCGCACTTGGCCAACCCTTACCCGAGCGAGGACGTGAAGGCGGAGCTGGCGGCTCAGTGCGGCATTACCGTGTCGCAGGTATCGCAAGCTTGTGTTTGTTGAACACTGCACACTGCTCTGACTGCATTTAGAAAATGTTCATCCTGTCTCGGGTGGCAAAACTATTTGCACTTGACGAAACATCCAATTAACCCATGAAATTTCGCGGCATACGTTGTCGTAAAGAATTTGCACTCGCGACGCTGATTGGTTAATAAGCGCTGACGGACATTTTTTCGGTCAATCAGCGAATAGGTCCCACCAATATACTCCACTATAATATGAATAATTAATTATTGAACTCCACTCCACGAACAAGAAAATCTTTTCAAAGCAATACTAACCTAACACCGTGTGCACAGGTGTCCAATTGGTTCGGCAACAAGCGCATCCGCTACAAGAAGAACATCGGCAAGGCGCAGGAGGAAGCCAATCTGTACGCCGCCAAGAAGGCTGCCGGTAACTATACACACACATACACACGCTGCGGGGCTGCGGTGTTCTGTGGAGGACGTGGGATGGAAGCGGAGCGGGCTATGCCAACAATATACAAAAAAATACTTACTATTAATCTGAATAAAGATTAAGAATAATATTAAAATTAAAATTACTAATCAGAATAATCAAAATATTGAAAAAAATGTATTAGAAGTCAAATTAATCAACATTTGAAAATTAAATAAGTATATATTTAATATAAATAACAATATTAATAAAAAATTAAAACAATGAATTATTAGACAATAATATTATAATACAATATTGAATCTATCATTATAAAAAAATAACGGATTTTGGCACAAAATCCTCTACAATCTACATCATAGACCGCCGTCTCAATGAGCCATGCTTTGAGTTTGGATGAAATAGTAAGCCACCAGCTCTCCAGTCAATGTTTGAAAGGGGCCAGTATTTGCTCCAAGCATCAATATAAGATGGTTCTGTGTACATACTTAGATGCAACCACCATCACCAATAAGAAACACCAATAATGTTTCACGTGAATAAATGAATTTACCAAAGCATCTGCTCCGCTGCCATCCTGCATTCTCTGTTAAAACTGTGTTGTTCTTTAGGCAAATCCACATGCATGCGAGATGTCATATCGAATTTTTACCTTCAATGTTCATGATGAATTGACGCTTACCACTAGTAGTGACCATTCACCCGATCATACTCCCATCAAACGAGTGTAATGCAGTGACTATCATTAGTTATGTTTCCGCACACAGACTTGCCCTGGATCGGCGCGAGACGCGACGCTAGCTCGCCCGAGCCCAGGCCCACGTCATATTACAGTAAACAATATTCCTTACTGGCGTAATAACTAGCCATCCTTACCGATAGGGACAATTGCTTGATTCATTACACGTTCTTTAAATCGGCGGTAGGAATCTTTCACTGATGCGGTTCAAACCGAGAACAGAACTCATCTCGTAAGTCAGGCTGTGTGACGATGCTAGTTCATAACCGAATCGCGCAGACGAGCAGTTGAACCGATAAAAACGTTCATTCATTCATCGCTTATCACGTCTCGACGCCTTCGTTCCGACGGCGTTCCTGTTGCTTCCGAAAGTTCAGCGAAATGACTGGGCTTACGAGACTCGACCGATGGCTCGAGCGCAACGAGTGCAGTATTTTGCAAGATATTAAAGTTCTGGGCGGCACTGCATTCGCTCCGGACACGCGTGGCGCTCACCATCAGGCGAACGACTCGCTCGTCTCATTAACAGTGATCGGAGTAGGTAGAATGATTTTTCGTATTTACATCATGATTTCATAACATACATGCCTTTTTCCGGAAAGTTTCGGCACTTACGGGATTAAGTTAAATATTATTATTAAAGTAGTGATTTAGTAACTACTACATTTAAAAAAGGAAGCGATTGTTAATGTTAAATCTGTTGAATAAAAATAATTGTTGTGCGTTCAGAGTAAGATACCGATATGTGACAAATTGAAGTCTCAAAGACTTCACAGTTTTATGTTATTTTGACTATCGAATGCCGATCTCCTGTGCCGTCCCTAGGGCGCATAAAAGTGTTAAGAAAAAAAAACTCTCATATTGACACGTTTCTCATATTGTTTCGCCTCCACGTAATAATTTTGAAATCCCGGAATCCCGGAGGCATATCCATATCAGCATGTACGTTTGAGATCATTGACCCTAAATCATCAAATCAAGAGTGAATAGATACTTACTAGACAAGAGTCTACTAGAGTCATCGCGCTTCATCTTCGACCACATCGTCGCTTCCCATCAGGTGAGATCGTGGTCAAATGTTGGCCTAGTCAGATGTAAAAAAACATTCTACGTACTCCGATAACTGCTCAATAGTTTACAAAAAAGATGGCATTCCGTGAAAGATCCCGGCCCCTTGGGCTGCGTGCGATGTGTACAAGGCGGGTTGTTGTGCAGCGGGCGCGTCGCCGTACTCGATGGGCGCGGCGTCGGGCACGGCGACGCCGATGATGTCGCCGGCGCCGGCGCAGGACTCCATGGGCTACTCGCTGCCGGCGCCGGGCTACGAGCAGGCGCCGCCGGGCGGGTACGACGGCTCCATGGGGTACGACCCTATGCACCAGGATCTCTCGCCCTAGGCGCGCCGAGACACCCCCACACCCCAGAGGTAACTCGCTGCTTTTTACGATGCATGTAATGTCTTTTTTACACGCTTTTATTTGACTTGTCATGTTTATTATTTGGCTCAAATCTAATAAATTTTGTACACTCACTTGTCAAAGTTCGATGACAATGCAATATTATGGTGACAGCCAGCTGATCTGATGATGGAGACGGAAGGTGGGCAATAAAACTTTTAGACGGATAATCCTGAACTACTAGTGTTTGGACTCATTGTAATCTGCTCGCGGTTCCGATTACGAATTTTTTTTTTACTCTTTATATATCTATGTTTGGCCACTATCTCGCCTGATGTGAAGCGATGATGCGGCCTAAGATGGAGCACATAGATCTAGAGAGAGACGGCAGTTGAGCGGCTGCTCAGACCCGTCTCCCCGATGGTTCACCGAACATCATCCCGAAACACGACTAAGTCGCTTGACGGCATGCATGGCTTTGTTCGGTGAGTGGTATTACAACCACGAATTTGTTAATAGCTTGTCTTGAAAAAAATATTTTTCAACAAAAATCTTGTTTTATCATTTATTTCGGACAATGGTCCATTTTATCAGTTAAACTTATACTATTTTAGTAAAATACAAGAAATATACACAATCGCTGATATTGCTAAGAAGCAAACATTGACTTCGGCCTGTGAGCCGCCGTCTACTGTCTCAGAAAGTGCGAGTCCACACACTCAGCAAAGATGCTCAGAAATCTGTTGATACTGCCCCACATGCGGTGCATCAGAGAAGCGGTTTTATTACGCATTTTTGGTTGTCGGTATAATTTAGAAAAATCTTAAGTTTCCAAGTAAAAGTTAAAGTAAAAAGCTATATTGTCAAAGCATTAGTTTTTTGCCGTATCTTCTGAGTAGTGGTTCTATTTCCGATACGGTGGTGGTGGAGCCATTGTAATAATTGACGTTCAAAAGTGTGTCTGTGATGGCAAAAATGAATAAAGAACTTTTGAACTTCAACTTTGAATGCTATCGACTGGCGAAGATATAATATTTAAATACTTAATATTATAAATACGAAAGTAACTCTGTCTGTTTCCTTTTCACCACTAAACTTTATGAAATTTGGTACAGCCTGCAAGCCAGAGAAACGCGATATAACCAAATCCCATGCAAAAAATTTGGCAGAGATCCTTTTTTTAATCTATTTGTTAAATAAATTCGAATGTAAAGAAAATTTCTATATAAAAATGACCTAAAATGAATGAGAACAAGAACAGCTTGTAATACCTTGCATTTTGTTCCAGGTTACGGGTATGACACTTAATTGTGCCGCTTCCACAGAATTGCCATTTACATTACATACTATTACGTTGAGTAGCTGAACTACAGATATACTAACTCGTGCCCGCGGCCGCGCCTGCGACCGCGCTCGCGCCCGCGCCCGCGCCCGCACCCGCGCCCGCGCCCGCACCCGCGCCCGCGCCCGCGCCCGCGCCCGCGCCCGCACCCGCGCCCGCGCCCGCGGCTCAAGCCTTAGGACTAGGACTTTGTATACTATTGCATTACGCATCATACTATATAATATGTAGCGATCGTATTTTTGGACGGACATGTAATTCAAACGTATTTTATTTGTATTAATGTTTAACTATACGACTGGCACGCAGTATTTCGTTTATATTTTATACATTTTTTTAATTTTATTTAACTTTTTTATAGCATTATTTAATCCAATGACTGTATATTTGTTTTGAAAAAGTAATTATTTGGCAGTATTAGTAATTTTACATGGAATTCAAGACATCGGTCGCCGGATCTCGTTTGTATTCGTTCAATGATAAATTAATCTTCTCTACGGTGGATATAAATATACGATAGTTTGTAAGTGACATAGTGTAATATTTAATTGTAAGTATTCAGATATTTTGTGCTGACTAGTGTCCTATGTATATGCGCCCGTTGTTTGTTCACTGACGGTTATGCATCTGTGCTGTTTTCGAACTCTACTTAAATAATATCACCAAGAAATAATGCCCACGAATCTGTAATGATATAAATCATTCAAGTCTCATTCCAGCAAAATATCTTATACTACACACACTAAATATCATTGAAACGTTTCAAAACTATGCACGATACAATTGGTTATAAATTAAAATCTTATTAAACCCCCGACACAACAAAACATGTCTAAGAACCACCGCTAGAAAACCTGCATTGAAATAAAAAAAAAAACCAAATCGGTTTACCCGTTTAAGAGCTATGGTGCCACAGACAGACACACATTGTGGTCAAAATTATATCACCCGTCGTTTTTGCGTTAAGAATGTGTTTAATTCATTATGTAACAATGATTAAAATATATACTAAAAAAACTACCACTTAAAATTTTCAATGTAATCCGTTTTTGTTGGAAAGAGCCTTGAATGACAAAGCTCCTTCATATATATACAAACAGAAGGAAACAGTGCATGTGTGTAAAGCTGTGTGAGTGGATCCGGGCGCGGAACTTGTGTGCAATTGTAATACTTTAGCAATGGTTGTGTTATTTGTCGCACACGCAAACAGCAAAACTCTGCTATTATACAAAATCACATTTTGATCAACGATTTATATAGTTTTTTGAACACAAGGAGTTGTGAATATCAGAACAAAATATATTTTTACGCGGTGCTATAGTTTTCTTAGCACTCATTATATTTTTATTATTTTTCTTAGCACTATGTTGATGTTATTTGTTCGTCGTTCGGCAGTTGAAGTTTGTAGCAAACAGTTTTTGTGTATCGGTTCCACTTAGTGATAGTTCGGAGAAAATTGCTAGCGTTAAGTTGATGTGTTCTAAAACAGAATATCTGAAACAGTATACGAGAAATAATCGAAAAAATTTAATTGAATGTTAAAGTTTGCCGTGGAACATTGAAATTGCTACGCGCCGCTGTGTTTTAAACGTTTATCGCACTAAAGGTATACAATAGAGTACGTATTTATGTAATAATGATGTTATAGAAGCAATATAGCGGCGGCGCGGACAACATGTATACGACGACGAGTTCAATGTTATTGCGACCATCAGATTGACTAAATACATTTTTGTGTAGTTAACTATTTGTGGTTTCATTTCTTGGCTTGTCAATCTCACAGTGAATAGTGCTTTGTTTACTATCAAACATAGGCAGGTGGTAATGTAGTTGTCTGTCACGTATTTTAAAATATCGTATGAAAAATATTGCTTTGTTGTGGAATCAGTAACAAAAGGTAACTGTCACCAAACCTTATCAACCCTTATCTATCAGAATTGAGAAAAATATTTTCTGTAATATACGTACTGCAGCAAGTATACAGAATATCAATAAAGTCTACATTACGAAGATTATTATAACAATTCTTGCGATTTAAACATGTATGGCAACTAATTAGAGTATAAACAGGTGTTATGCCATTTGACACTGTCTTCGTAAATGACTGCTTTTAAATAAAGGATTATTATTATCAAGACTGCAACTCAAACCACCATAGTCCAGTGTACTCGCAATGCTACCAACTGCCAGAAATGGAGAAGCATTGCGATAGCAGTGACCCTCGCTAAGGAAAACCACGACGCTGAAGAATCAACGCATCTTTTATACCACGACCACTCTGACAAGAGTGCCCGACTTAGGAAGGAAGAAATAAAGGACTTCGATAACATGAGCCCCCTACGAACCTTTCTAGTCAAAAAGATGGAAACTTAAAATATAGTACTAGCATTAGTGTTCGCCAACAACAAATTGGTTTGGTATTTCCAGGGTAATAAATGACTCCACGATACGTAGTCTCACTTTTTTTTTCTCTGTGAATGCAGATCTGCTCCTGGCAGAATTATTTCCTCTCCATCGCAACAATAGGGGATCGGACAGTAATCGAGGAAAAATCTAAAATGTAGTTGGAACGAATGTTCGTCGAACCATAAAAATCATCAATCAATCAATATTTTTGTGAAATGATAATGATTTATATTTTTAAATCAATAAATAAAATCTAATAATTCTGACATTTTTAATCTGTTCTTCATCTTAAACGAAACAACAATCACAGCGCATGGCGTCATTTGAAGGCAAATGCCGTGAGTCAAGCTTGTGTTTATTTTACTTTTTTGCTTTTCATAAAATGTATTTTTGCTAATATTTTCGCTACAAAAACTTCTTTCACAAAACGTATTTAAATCTCTTTGCGAGTTTTATTTCGAAGAGTTTGTCGTTTTCTACCTTCATATGACGTCACATGTTTTGAGGTGACCTTTTGCGCGGCAATATTTAAACAGTGTTAGGTACTTTAAGAGCGTTATTTAATTAATATACTATTTTTCATAGCTATATATATTCATTATTGTTAATTTAAACACAACACTTTCTGAAAAGTTGTCCGATCTTCTATTGCCTCAAACAAGACAAATTAGTCTCCCTGTAAAGTAGCTGAAGTTTTGATGTCGCTAGCTCCTGTCAGCCCGGTACACTTGACCTTACAAAATAACATTTCAGGATTCGTTTGATCGGTCATAAACATAGTATAGACGCTGTTTGTGTTTATATATATCGGTCACGGC
Organism: Petrophora chlorosata; assembly: GCA_951640565.1. Classification (NCBI taxonomy): domain Eukaryota; kingdom Metazoa; phylum Arthropoda; class Insecta; order Lepidoptera; family Geometridae; genus Petrophora; species Petrophora chlorosata. The sequence continues at coordinate 2,002,094 of OX621189.1, read as the reverse complement.
CTTCGCGGGACTATGAATCAGGTGGTGCGCAAGCCGACGCTACTTCACTCAGTACCTCAGTACAGTGAGATCACTCGACGAAGTCACTCGTTTCAAGATAACTGACTTGGTTATGTTGAAAAACATCGTCAACTTAGCAACTGCTGCCACTGTTGGGAGAAATTGTGAGTATAGTACTTAGTTATACTTTTTTCTTGTGGATGTAGGTATATTGCTGTATTGTGTTCACCAACTATAATATATATAATAGGTAGAGCATTAAGTTGATATTATTCTATCCTATCTAAAAGTTGCATTGTATAAAAATAAAGTGTACACTAAAGTCGAACGTGACCGTGAGGTTAATGAAGTTATGCTTTATACTTATCATTTGATAAAAGGTTTATTACATTTCACAGCAACAAATAACATATAGAAATTACAAAATAATTACACACTCACGTAAAACAATAACGCAACAATACATATCAATTATATTTGCAGAGATAAGCCGAAGATAAAACTCGCAACTTATAATTGGGAAATATACCTTTTATTATTTACATACATTACGTAGCATAACTATTGCCTTATCTGTTTTATTATGCACATCGAGGCAAGTTTTTTTACTTACAGTTTATGCATCACAATGAAGACTGCTCCGTGTATGTACTATTTTAAATTGAGTCTGATTTCAATGTGGTTGGTGTCATTTTCGGTCGCAGCCGCGAAGATGACCAGTGTTCACAGCGCGTACGTGGAGGATGTCCACGACGTCCCGATGTCGGTGATCATCAGGCCTTTCATGCCGGAGCTCGACGAGAAGAAAGTGAAGTCTCTTATGGAGACTATACAGGTATATTAACTTGTCTAAAATAATCCTTTAGGTCGTTGTTAGTTTAAATTTCATGGCATGTATTGTGGAAAAAGGAAAATCTTTTTCTATCTTAGTCTTTATTGATAAAGGGCAAAAGTTGCGAATGCAAAACACGTATAGTCCTCAGGGTGAACAAGTTGCGAAAATAAATAGGCACAAGTAAAACGGTGTACAGCTTGGTTTGCATGTAATTTACTTCAATAGTTCTACTTAGAATATCAATTCTAGCTATTCGAAAGTAAACCGACAAGTGCATTCACAGAGTACATAAACTTGTTATTCATATAGAGGTGGTTTAGCCAAAATTCCTTACCGCAAGGACGTTACGGTTTCAAGATATACCTACATACTTTTGTAATAAGTATTAGTAGAACGGCTTTTGAATATTAAATTAGGTTGTTGATAGGTACCAAAAAGCCTTAGTTGCTATTATATACTACGATAATATTATTATGTCAATACCGTCGCCCCGTGCAGTGATATTTTTTGCTTGCGTTCGAAGATCGAAATGTAAACAAGATTCCAAAACGGTAGGTATGTACACGGAGAACAAGTTCGGTTGTTTTTCTCCTTTAGGTTTTGCTTTCAAGTTAAGTCTGGTTATTTATCGTATAAGGTCACAAATATACTATAATACGCTCAATGGGGGATCGGACAACTTTTCAGAAAGTGTTTTATATTTACTACAATTAATATCTATATATAGCCATGAAAAATACTATAAATAACTAAAACTATGTTATAACTATAAATAACGCTCTAAAAGTAACTAAAACTATGTTTCAAATATTGCCGCGCAAAAGGTCACCTCAAAATTTGTGACGTCATATGAAAGTAGAAAACGACAAACTCTTCGAAATAAAACTTGCAAACAGAATTTTAAAAACGTTTTGTGAAGTTTGGGGACGAAATTGTAGTAATGGAACGAAAAAATTAGCAAAATACATTTTATGAAAAGCAAAAACGTAAAATAAATACAAGCTTGACTCACGGCATTTGCCTACAAATGACGTCATGACGCTGTGATTGTTGTTTCGTTTGAGATGAAGCAAAGATTAAAAATGTCAGAATTATTAATTTTACTTATTGACTTAAAAATATAAATCATTATTATTTCACAAAAATATTGATTGATTGATCTTTCTGGTTTGACGAACATTCGTTCTAACTACGATTGACGAGAACTTACTCGATTACTGTCCGATCCCCTATTACTGTTATAACAAACATAAAAATAAAAAATCTAAAAACGACGCAATTTAAATTAAAGATACCTAATTTAGTTTAAAAACGACGTGTTTTTGGCAGATGTGTACAATAAACACTGGGCCGTTGATTGTTTACAGACTAATAGGTATATTACTCGAATAGTAGCTCTCCATTCGACGTCGTATTTGATATACATCACCTTTTTTCCAGAAAGATGAAGAGTCCGGTATCGTGCCTCCGATCGACATCCTCTGGATCAAAGGTTCCGAAGGCGGGGACTACTACTATAGTTTTGGCGGCTGCCATCGCTACGCGGCGTACAAGCGGCTCGACCGGCCGACCATACCCGCCAAGCTTATTAGGTCTACTGTCACTGATCTTAGGACGTACCTCGGCAGCAGCACTCCGGATTTGAAGTAGATTTTTAATGGTCCAATATCGCAGTGTTACCCAAACAGGTTTAATACAACATTTGTGGGTGTCTTGTGTGAGGACTGCTGACAATAATTTATAGGTAATATTTTTAGATAGAGCAAAAGGGCAAGAACGAATATTCTAGGTATAATTTAAATATACCAAAATGTTTGTATTCAAAAGGTTCACTATTGTGTATCGAATTATGACTTTTTATTTATGTAAACGTACTAATTTAAGGAATCCTATTTAAGACTTTAATGAACTATTTTATAAGAAAAATTATGAAATAAAACAAAGAAATCTCTCCGACACAGTATTTATTGTGGAGTTGCTTACCTACTACAGAACAGAGATATGCCATTTCTGTGTACATTATATTTACAAACATGAACATAAATAATATCAAAATACATTTTGTAATATCCGTCTGTCACGCTTGCATTTTACATACCCCGATAGCACAGTGTTACGAAACAGTGAAGTCACTCCGAAGGGGCCAATACTGTATTTGCGTATTTTAAATTTTCTGTTATCTTCGAACTACATTAGTTCGAAGATTCTTGTGGAACAGCGGGAAGCGTCGTAAATATTCTTATGATCTTTTTGGTCTTCCCTTTGGAATGATTTCACTGTTTGTTGACTGTTATTAAAGCATTGGAAATCAGCGAACACAAAATTAAATTAGCACCAACATTATGTGTATATCAAGCGTGCTGATAATTTTTTAATGCCGCTAGCCTATTGCGGCTCATGCACACGCTACTTTATTCAGCTTTATTTTACATATTGGCAGAACATAATAGGTGTTTTTATACATGTAGATACCGATCACCAATATAAACACACGAAAACAGGACGAAATTGTCCGTTACGTGTGCGTTTAGGTCTCCGAGCACAGCGTATTTTGCAATGGAATGGAAGACACAATCAGCAGAAAAAATGCATCTGCTAAATTGCTGTGTATGTGCGCGCTGCGATGGACTAGCGGCTTTAATATCAATTGAAAATCGACGTGCGTACTTAATGATTTGCATAAAAAAAAAATTCAAAAGTACATCGAATAATGATGTCAAATGTACTCATTAATATTCTATAAATTGCTCATGAATTCAAATTGCATTTTTTTGCATTGATTGATTTGTGACGTTTAAAATGTATGCAGATCCAAATAGAATTAAAGATTTACAATATTGAGACTTATAAAAAAGTGTTAGTTACAAAGAGATCAGTGATACTGCACGATAAGTTTTTGGCACGTAAAATATAAAACTATTTATTATACACAAATAATTCCGTAATAATGATTCAGAGACGCATTCATAGAGGAAAACCAGTCTACTTTCTGTAGGTTACTACTTATTAGCGAATATGTTTACACTCTGGCCTATCTAGTGTTTCGAAGAACGAATGACAGTAGATTGACCTGTCGACGCCTTAGTAATAAATTCCAATTAATTCAGTATAGTCATACATTAAAGAAACTGGGGTGGTTGCACTTTGTTTTGGCGAATTACCTCTACATGTGCGTGAACGTACTTTACAAATAGAAGTTTCCAACTGCGAAATTTTACATTCGTTTCTATCACACTTCGTTCTTTCTTCTCCAACCACGCGACTTGCCGCACACCTCCTGCCTCCCATTCTGCTGCCCAACCAAATAGAAAAAATATATCTATCAAGTTACAACAACCATATTTTATTCTCTTCTACTCCATTATTCTGTTTAAATATACATTTATTTATAACAATATCGTACACCCTGTCGCCACGGACAAGATATTTTTTTTGAGTTACCCATCGAACCGTTCAATACAGTAAACACGTCGGTTGATCAGGTAATCTATAAATATACATATTTTTTATTTAAATAAATACATTTCTTGTCACGTCATGTAAAGCGGTGGTTATTGATATATTTTATTGTTCTTGATACATAGATTTATTTTAAGCAATTGATTTAAAACATTTATAGTGGCACTATTAATTTTTTATATTACAATTATATTTTATTTGTATACATATAATTTATAACTATTATTTAACTATATCGTTTATTTTTGGGAGTGGCTAACACAGCTTAGTAATAAATGCATTTTCATAACTTATTGAAGTTCATAATGACGTAAGAGAAGTATCTAGAATTATATGATCTGGCCCAAACACAAACCTACAAGGGACATGAGGAAAAATATACATTTGCACACTAAACTACCATATTTAATTAATTTAATAGTTTAGCACAATAATGATACAAGGAATGACTTAAAGCGTTTAGTATTATCTACCAGTGTTCCAGGTCGTGGGAGAAATATAGTGGGCGTGCGGCTACGTTTTGAGCAGAAGGTACATTTAGAGATACTAAAGAAAACAACATCGAATTTTTTATGTACTGTAAGCTCGTAGCCACTCCCAAAACGGAGGTTTTTATAAAGTTTTTTAAAACTACATATAATAGAAAAAGTAGTCGTGTAATAAAACGTACACGTTAACCCTTGGAAGGACAACATTCATTGTGCATATAATTGCTAGACTCGCTTAACCCGTTAGCTTACACTACAAGTAGAATGAGTTAACAGTATTTACAAAAGTGAAGATCAGATAATGAAGCAATATGCCATGCAGATGTAGCGCATTGTCCAAAGAATTCAATGGCTTATGTTTAACTTATCAGATATGGTAAAATGTAACGACAAAAAATCACTAATTATAATCCCAAAAATAGTAAATGATCACCAAAAAATATCTACAAATAAAAAAATTAAAAATCTGAAACGCAATGAACCAACGATGAACGTTGAACGCAATGATTTTCCGCAACGTCACGCCTGATTCCATTGTAAAAATATAATCACCAAAAAATAGTGAATGATCACCATTGTATCCACCAGTGGCTCCACCAGAAATCTCGCTCGCCATCCCTTCATGTCGCTTCATTCAGGACCTCCTTCGCGAGCTTTATATATACACTCTATGAGTAAGAGCGAGTTGCACCACGGAAGAGTTAGGTGCGCCAATTCAGCTAAGATTTGGTGGTCTTTTACTAAATTTGTTCTGCCGATACAATTTTTAGATAGAAGTGTATGGATTAATTTGATGGTCATTATATTTTTTCCCGAATTAAATCGATAAAAGGAGATATAATACTCTAAACAAGTATTGGGATCCACCGAGCTGCACCGGGCATGTGATGGATTCGGACCCATTACCTGATGATACGGATGTATATATAACCTATTGCATATGTTTAGTCTTTTGATCATCGATTAGTTCCTCGGTAAACAGAGATGTATTGCAATTCATTGCGTTTTAAATAAACTTGATATTTTTATCTGAAGTATTCGAATTGGTTATTTCAATTACGTGAATAACAGAAGCCAATATGAATTTGTCGAAGTTATGGTAACCAATTTTTAAGTAATAAGTTGAGACAGTTAAAGCAGTGTTCCAAATAAGCATAATCTTGAATGCTGCCTGAAATCACACAGGTCAAAACAAGATTCGGTGTCCAATGACTCGGATGAAAACTAGCAATGATTGAGATTTTTTATAACATTCTTGAAAACCTTTGTGGTGAAGACTTACCAAGGTCTCTCTCGTTTGCGAAAAACTCGGGGTTGGTACCACCGCTTTGCCAGTTATTCTGCCGCCAAGCAGTGGTGCGCAAGCATTACTATTTCGATTTGAAGGGCATTTAAGGCAATTGTTATAGGCAAGCGGCTATACCATCAGGCAAACGACTCGAGCATCCGGCTCAGTTGCGTGAAAAAAATTGCAGGACCTTGCTTATTGGAAAAATTTGTGTAGCTACAATAGTAAAACTTGAATGGACAGAAAGATTGAAAACGACCGACGCGACGTAAGCACTAATATTACAATGAAATAATACTACGCATTGGAATGTTGATATAGAATAGGGAATTGAGGTATACAATAAGGTAAGGTTATCTTAAATTTTGCAACTTCAATCACGGTTTCATTTTATTATGTTTGTGTGAATTCTCACAAACTTCTGCTAATAAGACCGGTCTATTCTAATGTTATGCTTCTAGACTTATTTACAAGTAGATAGACAAATGTAATGATAGATTTACTGAACACTACGTTCGCACTATAGCAGAGCGTCGGATGATAGGACTTTGTTTATGGCTGGGCTATAATTATGATGCTGGGGTAGTTCGCGTCGACATAATAAAATAGCATAGCTTATGTTACTCAGGGATAGTGTAGTTTTAATCTGTGAAAATATTTTCAGTCAGATCAGTAGTTCCAGAATTCTACAAACATACTTACAATAGGGAATATGCATGTCGAAAAATCTGGAAATTACTTTTTACGATAGATTACTTCTGTAAATTTAGTAGTGATATAATTATTATTATTCATTGCGTGGTTTATTTGAATTTCAATGTTTATTTTTCTTATTTTTGGAGAAACGGAACGTAATTGCAAAGCGCTTGAGTACGTGCAACCGCTATCTGACGTCACCTCGCTGCTTGTTGGTCAATTTTTGACATAGAGCCCGCCCTATTGGTAAATTATTGACAAACACACACATTTAGCATAGATCGACCAATGAGGAGATCCTAGGTCCCCACGTTGTAACGTCACACGGAAATGGTGCGTTTATGTTGATTTAAATTGATCCAAATTTTCATTTAGTTATTTTATTGACAAATGATGCCGTAAATTTTTTTTTTTGTTAATTGTATTCAATAATAATTAATCGATTCTGCATGAATCGATTATTTTATTTAAAAAAATACATGCATATTCCCTATTTCACCTCTTTATAATATTAGTATAGATAGATATATATATTTGTTTTGTTTAATGTATTCGTCTCGGTGGCAGATTGCCAACTAGAGAATGCGAAACATGAAAAGCTTTTGGCACTTTATCTTAGCGCTGATTGTGTCCTAAATCAAGTTATAGTTCAAAAGTCGAATAATATATTATATAAAATCTAACATTACAAAACGTAGTGTGTAAGAAATTGAGAGAATTGAGCATATCGTCATAGTGGGAAGTGCTTAAAGTGAAAATTTAACAAAAATACATTGGAAGAACTTGAGTCTAACGAGTACGTGGTTTTACAAAATACAAGCGAATTTCAGTAAACGAAATTTTAAAAAACCCGACACAAAAATTTTGGAAAAAAAAAACGGCTGAACCCATTTGAACATTTTGACAAATATGCTTTCAAATAAAAAAACCGCATCCAAATTGGTTCACCCGTTTAACAGCTACGGTGCCACAGACGGGCACACAGACAGACACACATAGTGGCCAAACTTATAACACCCCTCCTTTTTGCGTCGGGGTTAAAAAGTAGATAGGACGACTCAAATAAAATAGCAACCACTGGTATTTTTAACAAATTGACCACTTAATAATACATTTTTATAACATTTGTATGTTGCGAAGAGTTTTTGAACACCAACATTAAGACATAGTCTAATAGAGTGTAACAATAATTACAATTTAAATTTTAATGTACATAATAATTTTGAAACGTGTCTATATTATACTACTTAGTTTAAACGTTAAAGCATCACTTTGCACCATCGAGTTTTCTCCAGTGCCGATACAATAGAAGTACAAGAAGAGAGCGAGGACTACTTGTCCTTTATCTTTGAGAGAAATCTTTAATAATCGATTTGAAGTCTTAATTTTAAGAAAATATATTGACTATCTTTGTAAAACTAGACATAATTAAAATGCGCATAGATTTTTATATTTGATTTTTTAAAGTTTAGTTTCATTTTGTCATAAAACTCCATACTACAACATATTTTATATATTTTTTTAACGTTTGATTTTTAATATTTGCACCTTGCTTCATTGATTTCTCGAACCAACATCGAGTTGCTAATTTTGCATTTCATTGCATAATTTTTCACATGTATGTATACAGTTCCTGGCAGTAAATATGGCACACTGTCAGGAAGACTAGATAAATAAAAGAACACAAACATACAATACACTTACGTAATGCCGCGACCGATGCCGTTAATTTCTCACTTTCCCACGTGTCATATTTCTTGCCAGCAACTGTACGATTGTATTCACAATAGTGAAAACTATCTTAAATCAATGTCTTATGTAATACTATATGCTAAGGTGGTCGCGTTAACAAAAATAACTAGATCAATGTACACATTTCATCATAGTTTTTATATAAATATCTTTATAACATTTACTTTGAATGTACTCATCGAATAATGCTCTAAGTATGCTAATATACCCAAGGTCATTCTGTTGACCGTTCAAAGGCTTTTTTTTATTTCAAGCTTTATATGATCTGTACATTTTAAAATAGAAGAATGAAGGTTTCTTATAGCCTCATAAACTTGCTATCCAGTCTAAAGTTAGCATCTTTCTTAATCTTTTGTTACTTATTAACTGTATGTACACCAACGAAGGTTTATCTGAGAGGCTTGAATGTACAGCGCTTATGTTTTAGCATGATTTTAAGAAAATATACGTTTGATTCATGTCTGCATCATGATAACTGTCTACCATCTGGATATATATTCCTTAACCATACTCGCTATTCAGTACTGATACGATAGCTATTCAATTAAATACCTATTACACATATATTCTTAACTACACATTCACGTATCACTTTTCAAAGTCACAATTTGTCCTATACAATCACACTTTACTTAAACCCCTGTTCTCTTCAGTATAGTCAAATGACTCGACAAAGCTTACTTTTTTCAAAGCGCTTTCACCGTCACGACGTTCGCCGATAAACACTCCCAGCTCAGACTCGACTGTATTACCAACAGGTAATACTTCAATACATCATCCATGACAGGAATATCTCTGTGCTATCATCACCACCAATCAATACAGGGTGTACAAATTTTATCCATCTTCAATGGAGACCCGCGACAAGGATCATCAGTGTCATCAACGTGGTAGCGATCGTAGAGATATCAGTTAACACAGGGTGTCTGTCAGCTGTCGCTCAGACGAGGTCGTCGTCGTGGTGCGGACGCGCGCGGTGCGGCGGCGGGGCGGGGGCGGGCGCGGGGGCGGGCTCGCGGGGCGGGGGCGGCAGCGCGCGCGGCGGCGAGTAGAACGGGTGCTCGCGCTCGGCGAGGCACAGCTGGCATCAGTCAAGCGCGCCGATGCACTCGGGTTCCTCGCGCACGCACTCTTTGGGGAAGTAACCGGACCGGTTGTCGCCCTGAACAAACATATCTTTAGATAGATAGATAAACACTTTATTGTTAAAACCCTTAAAAATAGGTACATGAAAAACAGGAACATTTCACAGTAATCAGCATAAAAATAGGCGGTCTTATCGCTCAAAGCGATTTATTCCAGACAACCTTCGAACAGAAACGACTAAAATAATTCGGAAGGACGGTGTTTTAATTGAATTCTCTGCGTATACAGGTGAATTGTTCAAGTGGGCTTAGATGCCTAAATCAGAAACTATAAGGAATAGCTAAAAATGCTCAAAGGAGTTTTAGAGATGATTTTGATTAAAACTAAAACTGCATCATTGGATTTTTGAAGATCCTATTTTCCTAGACAGGATTCGAACACATTGATTTTACAAAAGATAATACAACCTATATTACTGCACCAGCCGATAGTGTCGCTACAATAAAATTACAAAAGCAAAAAAAAATATATGTCAGGTAATTAGAACATATTAAAAACATACCTTATCAAGCGCCCGTCCCTTCCACCAGCCCCGACTGTCGCCCTCCTTGCTGAGCACCAGCACCTTGGCCCCGGGGCGCAGCGCCAGCTGCGAGGGCTCCAGCGGCCTGAAGTCGTGGATCACGGTCGCCACCACGCGCCGGAACGGCCACCGGAGGTTGGAGTTCAGTCTGAACATAAATACACTATTTAAACTAATGTTTTAAATTTTTAACTCTGACTTCTGGCCTGTAGTATTTTTTTTAATTGGTTAACAAACGAAGATCGTGTTTACTTTTTCAGAGTACAGGGGCTGATATGGACGGCGTCCGTGTGCGAACTGAGTTGAATTACATAAAATGCTGACCCAAGAACTTAATGTACGGTAGCCCCTATGTATGTATGGTTTATTAAACTTTGTGTTATATTTTGTACGTATATTAGTTTTTAAGGTATTTTTATGAGCTTGACGATTTGAACCCCTCTGTGAACAGGGAGCAGGTGGACTCACCCCTCGAAGTTCTCGGAGAGGGTCGTCTTCTCGTAGTAGGAGACGAGCTCGACGACGCTGCGGAAGAAGCGCGACTCGGAGAGGAAGTAGTGCTGCACCTGGTCGATGGGCTTCCGGCACACGCGCATGTGTTTCACTGTGTTGTCCGTCCTACAGAGTACAGAATGAGGAACAGTTACGTTACTTACTGTTTGTCGGACATGGCCTATGTGTGTATGTGTGTGAGAGAGGGGGTGTGGGTGTGCGTGACCGAGGGTGTGTCTGTGCGTGAGTGGGAGGGTTTGCGTGTGTGATGGTGTGTGTATAGTAGAGCTACCAAAGAGTACGCAATGATTCTAAACTAAGATTATTTTTTCTAATGGCACTTCTGTGACACCTATCAGTTGTCTGTGTCAAGACAAAGTGCCGGACATAACTTCGCTTCGCTGCGGTAAGTTTTCACAATTTTATTGCAATATTTAAGTTTTCAACATGTTTGATGTTATTTATAATCAATTTTGAATGTTAATTGTAATATAAATATGAATACTCAATCTATGAATGAGGATTATTCATGATATTTGCACGTAGAACTTTGTATAGATCAAGGTTATGTAGGCATATTCTGTTGTTAGACGTAAATAGTTGGGATCACAGATCCAAAAGACGTTTTTGTTAAGAGTACGCATGCATACAAACTAAGAGTTAGTTTGTATGCAATAATATTTTTATTTTTTCTATTGATATTGGACTCGCACGCGTTTGCCATTCATCAAAAAATCTGTAATAATTATTTTTTTTATTTTATTTCGCTTGCGCTTCGTTTCTTTTATAGAACCATCACCATGGGCAAATATAAAAGGAAGACATAGACTTCTAGGCAAAGAGAACTAAAGTTGAAGACTGGATTCAATGTTGTCGGTGCGAGCCTTGGTGGCATGACGAATGCACAGACTATGTTGGATTTAGGGCCTTAACATGTGATAACTGCAAATAAATATCTCAATTTTTCAATGCGTACTCTTAGCTTGTATGAAGCGTTTAAGGTGCGTACTCTTAGCTATAGCGCAGACTAAGAGTACGCGTGGACTGATCATAAGGCGAGGCCATTTTATTATATTTTTGGTAAAATTACTTATTTTAAGAATTAAAAATATGTTCCTAATGAACCAAAGATAATTAAGAAATAATGTTGAAGACTGTAACTTAAAGTTGATTTTATTAAAAATTTAAGTTCAAGGGTGCGTACTCTTTGATTGCTCTACCTTATATGTGAGTGAAGGTGTGTGCGTGGGATGTGTGTGTGAGTATTTACTTGAGGCTGAGCGCGTAGTGCGTGTCCATGGGCGCGAGCGCGGGCTGCGGGCGCACGCGCAGCAGGAACGTGCCGTCCACGCGCCGCTCTAGCCGCGCCGTGGCCGTCTCGCGCCCCATCTCGCCCACGTACCTGCAACACGCGCACGTGTCACCACACGGCACCCACAGTTAGTATTGCGTTCACTATAACACGAACAAGTGTTGATGATTGCCGATCTTTGCGCAAATCAAAGGGCGGCGCGGGACAGAGCCCGCCCCCGCAGCGTGCGGACATGCGATGTATACGTGATGCGGCTCCACTCACCACATGTAGTAGTGCAGCGCGTGGTCCTGCGGCAGGTGGTGCGGCGGGGGCGGCGCAAGACAGAGCCCGCCCCCGCAGCGTGCGGACATGCGATGTACACGTGACGCGGCTCCACTCACCACATGTAGTAGTGCAGCGCGTGGTCCTGCGGCAGGTGGTGCGGCGGGGGCGGCGCGGGACAGAGCCCGCCCCCGCAGCGTGCGGACATGCGATGTACACATGACGCGGCTCCACTCACCACATTTAGTAATGCAGCGCGTGGTCCTGCGGCAGGTGGTGCGGCGGGGGCGGCGCAAGACAGAGCCCGCCCCCGCAGCGTGCGGACATGCGATGTACACGTGACGCGGCTCCACTCACCACATGTAGTAGTGCAGCGCGTGGTCCTGCGGCAGGTGGTGCGGCGGGGGCGGCGCGGGACAGAGCCCGCCCCCGCAGCGTGCGGACATGCGATGTACACGTGACGCGGCTCCACTCACCACATGTAGTAGTGCAGCGCGTGGTCCTGCGGCAGGTGGTGCGGCGGGGGCGGCGCGGGACAGAGCCCGCCCCCGCAGCGGCCGGACATGCGATGTACACGTGACGCGGCTCCACTCACCACATGTAGTAGTGCAGCGCGTGGTCCTGCGGCAGGTGGTGCGGCGGGGGCGGCGCGGGACAGAGCCCGCCCCCGCAGCGGCCGGACATGCGATGTACACGTGACGCGGCTCCACTCACCACATGTAGTAGTGCAGCGCGTGGTCCTGCGGCAGGTGGTGCGGCGGGGGCGGCGCGGGACAGAGCCCGCCCCCGCAGCGGCCGGACATGCGATGTACACGTGACGCGGCTCCACTCACCACATGTAGTAGTGCAGCGCGTGGTCCTGCGGCAGGTGGTGCGGCGGGGGCGGCGCGGGACAGAGCCCGCCCCCGCAGCGGCCGGACATGCGATGTACACGTGACGCGGCTCCACTCACCACATGTAGTAGTGCAGCGCGTGGTCCTGCGGCAGGTGGTGCGGCGGGGGCGGCGCGGGACAGAGCCCGCCCCCGCAGCGGCCGGACATGCGATGTACACGTGACGCGGCTCCACTCACCACATGTAGTAGTGCAGCGCGTGGTCCTGCGGCAGGTGGTGCGGCGGGGGCGGCGCGGGACAGAGCCCGCCCCCGCAGCGGCCGGACATGGCGATGCAGTCCTTGTGCGCGCACGCGTTGCAGACGGTGCACAGGTAGCCCTGGAAGATGCGCCCCTTCAGGAACTTGGAGCAGTGGTGGCACGTGGCCGGCTTCTCGAACGTGTGCAGCACGAACTTGTGGTTCGTGCTGCGGCACCCGCTCGGCTCCAGGTTCTCGCTGCAACCAAACCACACAGATCATAATCATTTATTCATTGCAAATATGGGTACAATAGATAGATACTCAGTTTGAGCGCAGCTACCGGGCTTTATATACTAAAAATTCCAACTAATTCTAACATATCTTACAATGCGAAAGTTTATAAGAATGGATATTTGTTACTCAATAACACAAAAACTATTCAACGGATTTTTTTTAATTTTGTTATTTTAATTTCATACGTTTTGTATTCCGGGAAACCGGCGGGGAGTACCTAATAAATACATAAATCCTTTCCATCAAAAAGGGGGTACCGCGGGGGCCTTCCTAGCCATGTCGAGCGTAGATTGATAGATAGATAGATAACACTTTATTGTATTTAAAAAAAGAAAATAGAATTACAGTTGGTAATACATAATTTACTATAAATACAATAGGCGATCTTATCGCTAAGCAGCGATCTCTTCCAGACAGCCATAGGGTAAGGAAAACAACATTTTAAAGACGATAGTGTTATCATACCATATTTATTAAAAAAGAAAAAAAAAGTGTAGGGATTATTTATATACCTATATTTATATATTTTAATTTCAATTCATTTTACATTTGCTATCTATCCCCATACATATTACATTATTCTAAAAACAACCTACATAATTTTCAGCGGAATTACACTTTAGTAGAGCTACCAAAAAGTACGCAATATTTCTAAACAAAGATATTATTTTCTAATGGCACTTCTGTGACATCAATCAGTTGTCTGTGTCAAGACAAGTTGCCGGACTTAGGAGGAGGAGGAGTTAACTTCGCTTGTCTGCGGTAAGTTCACAATTTTATTGTCAAACGCAAGCCTATAAATAATAATAAAAAAAAGGCTTGGCGACATGATGAATGAACAGACTATGTTATATTTGGGGCCTTAATATGTGATAACTGCAAATAAATATCTAAATTTTTCAATGCGTACTCTTAGCTTGTATGAAGCGTTTAAGGTGCGTACTCTTAGGTATAGCGCAGGCTAAGAGTACGCGTTGGACTGGTCATAAGGCAAGGCCATTTTATTATATTTTTAGTAAAATTACTTATTTTAAGAATTAAAAATTTGTTCCTAATGAATCAAAGATAATTAAGGAGTAAATTTGTAGACTGAAAACTTAAAAGTTGTTTCTTTTTTATTTAAGTTTCTAAAAGTGCGTACTTTTTGATTGCTCTACCCTATACACACATTTTCATTGCGTTTAATTTTTGAGATGTATTTCCGCAACGTCACGCGCGATTCCATTACATGACGTTGGTGTACTCACATGGCGTCCCGTATCGCCTTGACCCACTTGCGCTTGCAGTCGTCGGTGCGCGCGTACAGCGTGAAGGTGGCGTCCTTGGTGCGGCGCACGAGGTAGAAGTGCGCCGCCCAGCGCCCGTCCCCGCGCAGCGCGCGCCGCCCGCAGCCCTCCTCCACGCGGTACTCCGCCAGCCGGATGCCCACGCGGTACGAGTACTGGTTCTCCTAAACAAACAATACCAACAGATATAGAGGATGTGGATCAACAGTTGCGCAGAGAGGAATGGAGGGCAATGCTAGGGATCCATTGACTATAAGAAACTATAGAGGACTTCTAACATCTCCTTATAGTGACGCTGGAATACGAAAGACTTAAAACTCGTCGCCCCCGTTGACTCCAGCGTTGATAGCGCCAACTGGTTCAGATCCGTATACCGAACGCCAGCGTCTCCCGAATTATGATAAAACGAAAAAGTACAATCCAAATCCTATTTTGTACTACAGGCTATAAAGTACAGTTTTATTTACCGGGGAACACAAACATTTGGTATCGAACAGCAGTCGTAGTATTAATGCTAGCAGCATGCTAGCTGAAGTGTTGATGAACTGCTTAATCAGCAGCTCTCAGGGTTTGGTACTGTGACAGTAAATGGCCCGCGAAGAGCGCGAGGCGAGTAAGTCTACGTCGAGAATCCGAGTTGCGAGGCTGCCAAAAGGCTCTTAAGACATTATTCATTGTCTTTTAATTAATTCCTTTTTTTGAAACCCTTCCAGCTTCTTTTTAATGGTGTTATGAAATCGAATGTTGTAAATTGTAATGACATTTTGTGGTGTATTGACATTTCAAATTATTAGATTTTTAATAAATACAATATTATAAATAATACCTCAACATTCGTACGCCGATAAAGCAAAACATGTGAGGCGACTGAAACATTTAAGACCTGTGTTATACAATTTAATGAACCATGTTTTAAGCAAATAAATATTTTTGGAATTTCCTTGATTTCCCGTATAACAGTGAGCGAGGACGATCCGACTAGTCCCACCCTAAAATCGACCTTGTGTTACACACTACAAAGTGTATTTTACCTTGACAGGTTTGCAGAGCAGCATGAGCTTGTCGAACACGAACACGTATCTGGTCCTGAGCTTCTGGTCCTCGTGCGCCTTGACCTTCAGCTCGCCGTCGAGCAGCAGCCGGCCGTACGCGGCCAGCCCCGCGCCGCCCGCGCCCAGCGCGCCGCCCTCCCAGTCTATTATGCTCTCCTGGTACACGGAACGAACATAAAGATACATCTCTCTGGTCAGGTCTGTACGCTTAGATAGATCTTTTAAACTACGCAACGAATTGAGTGAGAGCGAGTGTGGCTCAGTGGGAGCACGTGCGACTTTCGATCCGACACACCCGAGTTCGAATCCCGCTGGCCCCGCACCACTGATTTTCGGATTTAATACTCGCTCTAGAAACGGTGAAGGAAAACATCGTGAGGAAACCGGCGTGTCCAAGAAATTATCACAATTATTCAAGGACATGTGACATCCACCAACCCGCACTGGGCCAGCGTGGTGTATTACGGCCCATACTCTCTCTCTATGAGAGAAGGCCCGTGTCCCAGCAGTGGACATGATGGCTGATGATGATGATGAACGAATTTTATTGCGGTTTTGACTAACTTGCGGATCTAGAATTCAGAGGGTATATTAATTTGTTTTTATACATTATTATATTTTAAGCGATAAGACCGCCAATTGTTACACTTGTTCCATTGTTTTTATTATTCATAATTTTATGCTTGTTTCAATAAATAGTTATTTCCTTTTCATTATATTTTGGTCTGCACTCCAATGGGCCTGGGCTGGACATGTCTGCCGCATGTCGGATGATCTCTGGGCCAAAACCACTACCCAGTAGGCCCCACACGATTGCAAATGACTTCGCGGCAGACCAAGAAGGAGATGGCGGGATGAGCTAGACTCACACCTTAAAGATTGGTCTATCGTGGCAGTGGGTAGAAATAAGTGGAGGGAGGGTAGGGAGGCCTCTGCCCTGCGGTGGGACTAAACAGGCTCCTAATAATAACCCTACTAATATTATAAAGGCGAAAGTTTGTAAGTATGGATGTACCTTGGTTACTTTTTTACGCAAAAACTACTGAATGGATTTTGATGAAATTTGGTATGGAGATAGCTTATACCCTGGATTAACACATAGGCTACTACAGGCATTTATCCCGGCAAACCGCGGGTGAAACCGCGGGGTTCAGCTAGTAATAACACATCTCACTCGCATTTCTTGTTTGACATTCTGTTAATTCTAATTTATATGTAATTGTTCATTGTTATTTTCGAGACATTTTAAAAGAGCTGAAAAAAAGACATCCCCGCAGAATCTTCTCTACCGGACGTATTTCCAAAGCACTGGTAGAGTCAGTTTTCGCATTTCTTTTCAGCACTCAGACTTCAATTTGAGTATAGGAAAGAAATGGGTAAACATACTTACCTTTTTTCAAAGTCATGTTATCATGTGTTTATGACCTTTAAAAGTGCACTTTTGTGCCTATTTAATAAATGATATTTGACTTTGACTTTGACATATATTGGTAGTTTAAAAATGAGTAAAACAAATATAATTTAAACGTAAACCTTAACCAGTTTAAAATCTAAAACTGTTTGTGTTTTTAGTCTAGTTTCGTGGGACAAACATGATAGTGATTGATGAGTACCTGTACTTTAGAAAGTAGCGCGAGGACCTCACTGTCTCGCTTCACCTCGTTGATATACTGAGCGACGTCCACCATAGCTTCCTTCGCTCGCTCCAGACCTCGGAACTCTTCATGATTCTAAAACACAAATGTTACACAATGACACCTCTCCTCTGCCAATGGATAGTACTTGAACCAAAAAGATATTTTTAACCGACTTCAAATAAGTATACATTTTATAAAAAATAAAAATAAAGGGCCAAGTGCGAATCGAACTCGCGCACGAAGGGTTCCGTGCCATTATCTATAAAAAAAAGGCAAAAAATCATGTTTGTTGTATGGGACCCCCCTTAATTATTTATTTTATTCTGTTTTTTAGTATTTGTTGTCATAGCGGCAACAGAAATACATCATCAGGGAAAATTTCAACAGTCTAACTATCACGGTTCACGAGATGCCTGTTGACAGACGGACAGAGAGACAGACGGACGGAAAGCGGAGTCTTAGTAATAGGGTGTCGTTTTACCCTTTGGGTACGGAACCCTAAAAACCGACTTTAATTCTGATGTATCTACGAAGTCCAAGATCGATGAAATTTATATAGGACCACTACGTAGCTATTCGAAGACACATCAGAATTGAAGTCGGTTTTTTTTTGTTATAATTTGAATTTAAACATTTATTTCTTTTACACAGAGAAGTAGTTTTTACCGAGAACCAATAACTCCGAAGACCATGGTCCAACTACACCCAGATACGAAACACTGCTTGCTCTTTTATTTGCCCAAACATTTATCCCATAGCGGGACCCCAATCTAACCCGCAACAACCTCTGCGTTATTTTTTTTCATGATGAAATGGGCTTCCGTTTGACAACAACTCACCTGATGGTAAGCGTAGTTGCGGTCTAAGGTGGAGCACGTTTGCCCATGAGGTGCCTATTCACTCTTGTCTTAAAGAGGCCCAGGTTGTAATTGAAGAAAATAAGGATTCAGGTAGAGAATTCCACTTCTTAGCAGTACGTAATAATGAAAGAGTCAGCGAAGCGTTTTGTGCGGCTGGTGAACTAAACTGAATATTTTTTTAAAGAACGAAGGTCAGTAGACTATGCTTACCGGCTGTGTTTCATGAACCAGTTTGTCTAGGAGCAGGTGGTACTTGAGCACTCGCTGCATCGGCACCGACAGTATGTCCCGCAGCTGTATCCGACCGTCGCTGTGTTCCTTTTGACATTTCTGCAATTAAAAGTACGATGTAAATATACATGATATGATGATTTATGTAAAATTCGAATACACTAAAATTACTGAGCATTGTGAGACTCAACAGCTAATTGTAACGAGCGCGGTGCAGCGCCGCGCAGGATTTTGCAAAACAACGTTCTGGGTGGTGCTGTTATTGTTATGGGCTGGCGTATTGCTCACCATCAGGCAAACTACCAGCTCGTCTCGTCATTCAATTACATATAAAAAAAAAGAATAGGCCCCAAAATAGCATAAGAAAATTTCAGAATCGCAAGTGAAGTAATTTCGCTGGCTACAATAGCATTTTAACGAAATTTCTAGGCGTATTAGATTTAATCTTATGTTTCGGTGTGACGAGCTCAATGCAGTGCTTCGCAGCACTTTTCATGGTATACAAAGTTCTGGGTAGAACTGAAATTGTGAAGGGTAACCGTAGCTCATCAACAGGCGAACGAAATAGTGGTCTCATTACTTAGATAACTCTTTATTGTTACACCACCAGAAATTATAACAACAAAAGGAAAAATAACAAAGTAAACTAAAGTGTTACAATGGGCGGTCTCATTGCTCAAAGCGATCTCTTCCAGACAACCTTTGGAAGGAGAGGACTTAAAGAAACTGAAAGAGACGGGGGTGTCAACATAAATTAGATAATAATGACATGTACATTTATACAAAGAGTAAAAAATATATATCATATATGTACTACCTACTTTCATATACATCTATACTAAATAGTTCCATAAATAAAAAAACACGTACCGCTAGCTGTTTATTAAACGTGGCGTCTCTCGCGTCCAGCGTCTTCAACGTCTCCTGCGCGTGCGTGAGATTGGAGCAGTAGTCTCCATAGAGTAGTAGCCGCTCGCGCCACGCCAGGAATACGTCCGAGAGTCGTGGCACTCCGCTGCCGGGCACGCACGCTTCTGTAGCCAGCTTCAGCTGCCGGAGCAGCCCTGAGTGCGTCTCGTGGAGCTCCTGGCGGGGATTATACAGAATTGGCTACATTAGCCATACAGAGACTGTCATTAAAGCTCAACTAATCAGTCATGTCAAGTCAAAATAGATTTATTAAGTAGGCACAACAAGTATGCATTTTATCAAAAACAAAACGTTTTCAATGTATCTTCGAAGTCCAAGGTCAAATACCGATGAAATTTATATGGGACCACTTCATCGCTATACTGAACTCAACGCAAAAATAATTTTCCAAATCGGATTATAAATGACGGAGTTCTGAGGAAACAAACATTTTAAAAAATACAATCGAATTAAAAACCTCCTCCTTTATTTGAAGTCGGTTCAAAATGCACTAAGCGTCATATACACAATATAAACCAATTAAATACGTTAAAAACTAACTTAAGAGATCTTGACTACCGAAGCCGAAATCGGCATGGATGCCATTCAAATCATAGAGATAGAACAATAATACACGGTTAGTAGACAGTATATGTATATTAAATTCTTTTCATACCTAGAGATAATAGGCTTTTTTTTTAATGGACTCGCCGGGGGGCGATGTTGACGCTATGGCGTCAAGCTTCTTTCATCCCGCTGCGGGAAGTTTGGCCCCGAGCCACTTTAGACTTTATTCCTACATCTTTAGATTTATTTTTAGTAATGACCTTGATTTCACTGAATCTTTTCGGGAGAACACTTTTGCATAAAAAGACTATAAAAGAATAGACATCAAAATTTTTAGAAATAATTAGCAACCCAGTGCAAAATATTTTTTGCTTAATAAACTTACGAACTAAAATCAAGCAACGAAACCAAAACGCTGGAAAGACAATAATAAACAGTAATAAAAACGTATTGACGACACTCTCATGGACGCGACAAACTACGGGTATTAACATCCCTGTTTTTACTACTGGCACAGAATTATGCCATCGGGGCGCAGCGGCACGGGGGCGCGCGCGGTTATACAGCATTCTCACATTGACACCATCGCGCCAACAGCTGTTTACAACGTACGTTTTCCTACCCACCACTATGCGCCATCCGAACATAAACACTCTTCAACAAATATTATATTATTTATTTTAGCTTTGTAGATCTATGTTTGGCCACTATCTCGCCTGATGTGAAGCGATGATGTGGCTTAAGATGGAGCACATAGATCTAGAGAGAGACGGCAGTTGAGCGGCTGCTCAGACCTGTCTCCTCGATGGTTCACCGAACATCATCCCGAAACACGACTAGGACGGCATGGCTTTGTTATGGTATTACAACCACGGCCTGAGCCTACCACTCCAAAGCGCGTAAGCGGGTTTCATCACGATGTTTTCCTTTACTATGCGCCACCCGAACATAAACACTCTTCAACAAATATTTAGCCAGCTATGCTGCAATGTCGAACGTTTTGCTCCACCGGTTCGATCTCAAATACTGTTTATTATTGGAACAGACAACTCTGAGCTTGTTTACATTGGGTAATCTATTTCTAACTAGGGTTTCACCTAGATCGACTGTTTAACAATAATTAATCTGAGGGCTTATTGTCCAACTTTTACATATATCGCGATACCTTTCAATTTGACATATATGTGTACTGTTATTGGTAATAAATAATTTCTAATTTATGTAATAAAGTTTTTTACATCTGAAGAATATTGACAAACTACAGATCGACAAACTAGCGGTTGTGATTGCGATAGCGATCGCGACTCATTATTAAAAGATATTTAAGTGAACATTATGCTCAATTAATGTTCTTAAATTGCAAATAATTGGAAATTGCATAAATTATAATAAATTGCAAAAACCTGGTAGTAACAAAACGTATTATTTGTACTGCTACGTTTCAATATCTTCCAAATAAGTAATGCTTTCGTTCTGAAACCGATTGTGATTAAACAACTTAGACAATTCCATTATAAAATCAGGATCACGATCGTAATCGCTATCCCTTTAAAAGTTATCGCAATAGATGTTAAAGTTAGACAGTAAGCCCACTGTTCTGCTAAATTTGTAAAGTTAAATGAGCCCAAAAACTCGAGGGTATTAGTATTATAGCCTATAATTTATACGATTACCTATGAGAACCTTCCTGCTTTACCATCAGACCAGCTCATAAGCTCTATCTAAAATCAATGAATTTACATAATTATATATGCTTAACAGCTTATTGCAGTGGTGGTTAACTAAACACTTGTAAAATTATATTACTTATTGAGATAACAGGAAAAATCGATAGACTTGGTGTAAAAGAACTACATTGTTTCTTGTTTTCTCTAAATCGTTTTTATGAGAGACCATTTAATTTTTTGCATTTATTTTATTGTGACAAAATGTTTGTCAGTATAGGGAATGCTATAGAAACGAAACGATACAAAGTTCAAAAGGTCATATCATCTAATAAATATTTCTATATGATCGCGGCGACCACTGGCGGTGTCGATCTCGCAGCGTAAACTCGCCCCTGATGAAGAGCATCGGACATGCTCGAAACCTAGGTCGGCTAATTCGCCAAACTACGTTAGCCCCAGCCATTTTATTAAATATTTATAATGAATCAAACTCAAGAAAACTGAACAATGAACTCTAAGGTGGAAAGATTTTTTTGCCCTAAAACAGAAAGGACAAAAGCGACAGTTGTCAAGTAATAGGGCTAATAAAAGCCTCTAAATTGTGATTGATGCTAGTAGATTACAGTAGGACTGTAACTAAAGTGATTACAGTGGTTAACTAGAGATTTATGTCTCTGGAAGTTTGCTTTCGACTCCGTCTATATAGTTGTTCATTTTCCTATAATAACTTAGCGTCTTATCGGGGACTAAGTTAAACAAGATTTTTGATGTAAAATATATTTTTCAAGACAAGCTTTTAACAAATTTGTAATCGGAACAACGGGCAGATTAGAATGAGCCCAAACACTAGTAGTTTACGATTATCCGTCAAGGAGTTCCATTGCTCACTTTCCGGCTCCATCATCAGATTAGCTAGCTGTTACCATAATATTGCATTGTCATCGGACTTAGACAAGTATGCATAGCAGAGGAAGTGGTTCTGATACAATTTGCAAGATTTGACCCAAACAAATAAATAAACATTGCAAGTTAAATAAAAGCTGGTAAAAAGAAAGAATGAAAATACATTCATTGATGTGTAGGGCGCGTAGGCTATGCTGCTTTCGGGGTTTCAGATAATTTGGATCAGTTCAGGATTATACCTAGTCGAGGAAGAAAGAAAAGCTTTCCCTCTTCGCTTTGCTTCGGTGCGTACGTATTACCATTTTATACGTTTTTATGGGCCCAATTGCCCCTAATACTCCACATTGCGATTAATGATGATGACGTTATATTATAGTACAAGCAGTGTTATGTACTGTAACCGAATATATTTCTGTTTCGTTCATGTAGCGCTGACTGTTAGGAGTCATAGGGCCGGGCCATTTTTTTTACCTCTGTCTAGGCCAACGTTTGACCAACTAACTGAGTAATGGGAAGCGATGATGTGGTCGAAGATGAAGCACGCTTCCCTAGTATCTATTCATTCTTGATTTGAGCATACCCAAGTTATATTTAACCGGAAACAGACGATGGCAAGGCGTTTCACTACTTCGCTGTACGTATTAAGAAGGCCATAATCGACTATAATAATTTATACTAGCTGCGCCATGCGGTTTCCCGGGATAAAAAGTAGCCTATGTGTTATTCTGGTGTGTAAGCTATATTATTGTAAAGTTTCATCAAAATCCATTCAGTAGTTTTTGCGTGAAAGAGTAACAAAGGTACATCCATTCTTACAAACATTCGCGTTTATAATATTTGTAGGATATACAAAATAGCGCTAAAACTGCAATTCGCAGACACATTTAAAGGTAAGTTCTAATTCATCTTATCGACAGGTGTGACGTTGCGGAAATTCATCTCAAATCTGAAATGTTATGAAAATGATTCCGGCGAAATATTTACTGTAATTCCGCTGAATACATTCGGCGGAACTATACTAAATATTTCGGCGCTAAATATTTTCGTAACATTTTAAAGGTAAGTTTTACCTTCTGGAATGTATAATATTAATAAAATTGCTCTGGTAACATTGCCCTTTACACCGGACCACATCAGTAACTGTCGTCCTAGATAAGAACCCGTATCTATCCTTGTATGAAATCCCTATGGCATCGTTGTTCCTAAGTAGGACGGCAGAATGCTTACTGACTACTGTTACGGTAGAATATTTTAGAACTTTCTGCGCGGCTCTCGCACATAAGCTGTACCACCTGTTCAATGTTTGTTCTAAAATACAGTAAGAGTAACAACGCAGAATAGTTGCAAGTTACAGGTCTATAGCAGTGTACATTGTGATTGATGACGGAAACTGTAACTGAATGGATTATAGGTGATAGGTAGACGTTGGGTAAATGTTACGAGATTTGTAGCGCAATTTTCTTGATTGAAATATCGTGGCGAAACGGATTAGGTTCAGAGCTTACACCGAGTTTGTTGTGGTAGGACTTTGTCGGATCCCATGGCCCATGCCACATTAGGAAATAGACGGACTTGCATGTTTCTACAAGTCACGAGGGATGTAGGAGGCCTATAACCTACTAGCTGCGCTCCGCGGTTTCCCGGGATTAACAGTATGGCCTTTTCTAGGACCTAAAGAACCTGCATACCAAATTTCATGAAAATCCGTTCAGTAGTCCGTGATTGAGTAACAACCATCCATCCATCCATCCTCAAACTTTCACATTTATCATATTAGTAGGACAATGGTCAGTTGTGAGTGGAAAAGGGCTAAGTACAATGTACAATGGAAAAGGTAGAATAAAACACGTCACGTTCGCTGGCGATAGGTCACAGACACAACAGCGGGCGCGGAGGATGATCTAGTCAAGAATCTAGTCTAGATTTTACTCGTGTGTCTAGATTCTAGATGTCGTAAATGAAAATGCACTGTGAGCACAATAAGTTCGTCTCTTTACACTTTTTGCACCACACAAGTATATTATTGCGAAAAAATATTGTGATGTACTAAAAACTTAATTTCTTTCGAATGTCGTCTCGTTGGTGAATTTCAGGAAACAACTCTATGAATGCTGATCTATATGTTTAATCAAACTCTGACACCGTTTATTTGCTAAACATGAGTTTGTTTTTTATCCGAAGTAGTATAGTCATTTGGTTATAAAAATAGTGGTTACCTGGAAAGTTTTCCGGAGACAATATTGTTTCATTTTGTATGTAACTTTTTATCGTAAAATAAATCAAGTGTACTCCAACACGCGCGTTGGAGTACACTTTGCAGCGCTCGTACGCCAAAACTATTGACTTTATGAAAAAAAAGGTATTTACATAAATTGTAGGTCTCTAGTTCTATTTTGTATCATAAGTTTTTATCGTAAAATATGTCGACAAGGAGATATTGTCAAAAAACTGCTTTTAGGCGCCATTTTTTCAATATGGCGGCGCGGGTGCAAAAATACGAGGTGGCAAAGTTGAAATTCGGTATTTCCGAATCCGCACATCAAAATCTATAAAATCACCAATTTTCAAAACTCCCGGAAAACTTTCCAGGTAAAACTACCAAATGACTGGACTAAAGAAGGGATAAATGGATTCTACATTTAAATTTTTCAATGATAATTTTTGAATGATGAGGTACGTATTATGGGACATTTAAAATGAAATGTATTAACTACATTGGACAAAAGTAGAATCAAATCTCACTCACCTTGACGCCAAAGAATATGACATTTAGGTCTTGTTGCTTCAAGTACGGTATCAGTGGCCTCAGGAAGTACTTGATTATTTTGCTTAGAACGTCGACGTAATTGCATTCAGTATCAACCAGTTCTCTTATTACGTAGTCTCTTTTCTCTAGACTATGCGACGACGTAGCTAGCTGAAAAACAAAAAATAATGAAACAAAAGAAGGCACAGTTAAAAAGAATGTAACTAGCGCAGGCGCATGAAAAGCAAGACCAAATGACCATTCTCCATCAATAATCTACGCCAAACATTAAGTAAAAAGTGATAGCAAACTAATAACTACCGGTTGAAAAATAGTCGTGATCCGAGAAATAATAAGTCCATGCATAATTCAACCAATGTCCGGAACGCCTGGCGAAACTTTTACTTGTATAATTTTATTGTTACTGTCAATGGCCGGAGTAGCGATTACTTAGATTACCCGGTAAATGTTGATCGTCTATCATCATCATATTTATAATTTTATCTGTAGTAATTTTGAAAAACCACCGTCCTTCCACATTATGTTAGTCTTTTCTGTTTAAAGGTTGTCTGGAAGAGATCGCTTTGAGCGATGTGACCGCCTATTGTTATGATTGATTGATTGATTGATAACACTTTATTGTACACCAAAAACATAACAAGAACAAATAGACATAGAACTTAAAAATTTAATTAGTACAATGGGCGGTCTTATCGCTAATAAGCGATCTCTTCCAGACAACCTTGGGATGGAGAGGATTTGTGAAACGACAAAAGACGGTTATGATGATTACTTTGAAATGTACTTGTTTTCATGTACCTATTTTTAAGGGTTTTAACAATAAAGTGTTTATCTATCTATCTATCAACCTGCAGCAGTTTGTCGTTAGTCAAAGGCCTCACGTGTCAAGGTGCTTACTGCTTGCTGTGTGTGGGCTACATACAGGTAGGTAGTTTATGAGTTGTATATGTAGTATTTGAGTTGTCTAAAAATAGGCCTTAGGCCCTAAATAAAACATATCTCTATACTGGCTAGCATAGAGATATTTTTCTCATTACTGGCTTTTTCTCTATTCTGTTGCAACTGAACCTAATTTTTTTTAAACAAGGGAATGTATTTGACATTTTAGGAAATATAAAGTAACTTTAAAGTTTTGAGTGGCACTGCAATTGTTATGGGCAGGCGTTACGCTTACCATAACCACACACAACATATAACAAACGACCTGTTCGTCTCATCACTCAGTTCCATAAGAAAAAATTGATTCCTCGAACCAAATTTCCCGTCAACCTACAATAACAACATTTGTGTCCAATCCATATTTCGATTTATTCCGAATCATTCACCAATCATCGGCTAATATCCGAAATCAATTACGAACATTGACAGTAACGCGTTCATCGCGGTGAATTCGATAAGTCGGCCGAGAATTTCTACGAAACATGTGTGTTTCTTCTGCTAAGAATTGCTGTGAGTTAATCGTCGTAACAGTTATTATTGACGGCCTGGTATTGCTGCAATTAACATTCTTCATTGATGCTATCTGGCGATCTGATGCGGCTTGGATAGTTTTACATGATTAAGAGGGGGGAAATATAAGTACACTGGTTCTTTGCCGCTGCTTGCTAGACGAAGTTAGTACAGGAATCCTCTTGATAGATTTATCCCGCCAACCACTCAGATCCCGAACATCAATTATTTACCAAGACCTTTTGGAAAGGCAAGGCTTTTGGATAGGTGCGTCAATTTACAGTGTTTTTTTTTAAATAACTGTACAAAAGTGCATCCCATTACCAGTGCCATAATATGATGCTAACTCGCCTGCAATTTGAGGTGTGGGGTGGGGAAGATGCTGAAAACGATGACCCTATTCCCCATCTCGTTCAGATGTTTTTCTTTCAGCCGCATCATTCATAGTTAGGATACTGATGGGAAAATATGGTTTCAAAGGCGGGCAAACTCGGAATCGGTTTAAGCCGATCAGAAGCAGTTCTATGTCAATGGCATAAGAGTGTAAATGGTATTAAACGTATCGGTTAGTTTCATTGAAACGAACGTGCCGATGCTGTGCTCTTACGCCATTTAAATAGAACTATGGCCGAGCTTCGCGGACTCTGAAATAACATTATTTCTCGCACCACGACAAAAAAAAATAATTAAAAAAGCGGAAAAAGTCAAACCGAGCGTACAGTCGGCTGGGCGCGGTTGTTGGTGGCGAGCGGCGGGTCGCGAACGGACGCCTTCACGGCGCACAGGTCGTGGTAGATCTCCTCGTCGTGCAGCCGCGCGCAGTAGCTCGCGTACTCGGCGTCCTGCGGCGGCGCGACGACGCCGCTGCGCACGCGCACGCAACGTTACCACCGGCATTCCCACACCGGCTGCCGTACGTTGATGAACGTGCGGAATGTGACGCGGTTGGGGAAAAGGATTTAATAATTTACTTGTTATTACCATTGTTTTAATTAGGACGATCTTGCCATAAGATACAGAGTTCGATGTTAGAATTTTGATCGATCGCTCATCAACGTATTTCAGCCTTAACGAATATGTACATTTCATGTGGGAATGCCATCCAGCAAAGATGTTACCAATTTCGACTGTAAGTCCTCATTTTGTCTACCTTTGCAGCTAGTATCATCAATCAAGGCGCGCACGTAGTCGCGATGTGAAACCGACAAAGAATTGGGCAGCTATAAAAGTGTAATAGGTACGTATAGGTATTGATGAGTTTCAGACGAGATAAGGTAACATCTTGGTGGCATGCATAAAGCTGACAAAATGTAAAATATATCAAAATCATATAATACACAGTAGAATAAAATACGGCATAGGACCAAAAATTACTACTAAAATTAAAATCAGCAAAAAACCTCAAGATAACATAACTGTTCAGAGGTAACTTAAAATACTCTACGATTATCTAAAAGGTAAATAAGCAGACCAAACTGAGCACACCTAAAACCACGCTAGACAAAATACATATCTAACGAATCATGCTAACGTATCTAAAGCATGTGAACAAAATTCTAATTATTTGTTGATAAAACAATACACACAGCTAATCTGATTGCGAGTGCGCTTGGTACACGACAACTTTATCGTACGTGGCTCGCCTATCTTTACCGGGAAGGCTGTAAAGGAATTTTTTAGAGTGTTGATGAATTATTTTAAGTTGTTACTAAAGAATGAATTACACCTTTGCATACTTTATAACGGACGCGTCTTACGGAATAAATGGAAAGTACGGATGCGATGTTATCTTTCCTATCTTTACCTGGAAGCCAGTTAAACAATACTGAGTACTGCAGTAATAATGCTGAATTGCATATTTTCATAACGGATGTAACGAGTACGAGATTTACATATATATTCAAAAAATAGGTTATATTATTTACGCTCCTCATAGTTTGAAACGATCATGTTTCTCCAACATCTGTCAATATCCAAAACTGTTTACCACAGATAAATAAAACTAAGGCAAGCTAACGTGGTGTTAAACTAGAAGTTAAGCGAGCTGAGCCAAAGTATAATGGCATGGAAAGAAAGGGTCGACAGCAGCTCTCGTCTTAGAGAAGCGAAAGCGCATGAGTATGTACTCAAGTTGGCGAGTGAGGCACCTCAGCTACTGAAGTGGGTAACAAAAAGACCAGCGAGCTTTAGGAAGGCACTGTAACACTAGTATAGGTACTTGGCCACTTCGAACGAGCAAAACGCAAGTGGTAGCAATAACGTCACAATAATTTTCTTAGCCTGGTCTGTGGTAATTATTGCCTTATATATCTCCAAAATAACTCTGAAACCTCACAGGTAATATCTGGTGGATCTATTTTAGGAGAGTTCTGGTGAAACAACACAAAAATATTTCGTATATTTTCCTATTAGTATTACCAACTCGTCTTCAATCAAACCCTGTACAGATTGCGTGGGGTGCCGTAATCAATGTTTACGGGCTGTTTTCTGTTTTCTATCTCAATATGCGAATATCAATCGTTAAATAGTAGCGCCAGAACTCTATGGCCTGGCGTAACATACATATATCAGGATTTTGTACTTGCGTAGGCCAGACGATCACGTTTCAGTTCTGCTATTAAATTAAGCAGAATTGAATAGACAAGACCTTCATGTTTCACTATAAGAAAGGGTGAATGAGCTATAGGATGTCGCGACATAAAAGAACCTTTTAGTAATATAGAAACGTACGTAGGCGTCCGCGTCACGCGGTATTTCGCCCCCACACACCTGATTCAGTTACCGGTTGTTTTTGGTAAACAATTAATTTCTCTCAGTAGCTGTGTATACCGGAAACCCTAAATCCAATAACAAATAGATCAAAGTTTGTTCCTCAACATCATTAAATCTTCGAGATAGTCACGATTTTCGAAATTTAAGTTGTAATGTGTGTCACAATATAACTGACAGTGTATGAGTATCAGTGGCGCGAATTCTTCCAAAATATAGTGCTCCCTTCATATTTACAGACGTATTGGTGAACAAACAAGTCGCTTGTGTTGCGAAAACCATAATTATTTAATGCGACGGAAAGGGAACCGCATTCCGACGACCACCGATGTACATAATTAAATAATCAGTGTAATACATTTACATGCTACGCCAAGTGGAGGGAATCTCCGGAAATAATGAATATTAACATCTGCGTGTTACCATGGCACTATATTACACTAGTTGCGATTCACAGCTCCAGCTGTCACAACGGGTTAACAGTCATCTATATACTCACCTAGGACGTGTGCGGAAATTTCGCGTCTTTATTATGATATAGACATTATAAAAGAAATGTTATTCGGTAAAGTAGTTGGCGACCCTTATAGAGGTCTGAACCTTAATATTACTTATTAAACACATCGAAGGGGTATTGTTTCTGTTAGTTTCGGATTAATCTCGAGGTTATCTTTTTTTTTTGTAACTGAGTACCGAGACGAGCTGGTCGTTTGCCTGATGGTAAGCAATACGCCAGCCCATAACAATATTAGCACCACCCAGAACTTGGTTTTGCAAAATCCTGCGCGGCGCTGCACTGCGCTCGTCACCCTGAGACAATTAGCTGTTGAGTCTCATAATGCCCAGTAATTTTGGCTACCATGCCCTTCAAACCGGAACACAGTAATGCATGCGCACTACTGCTTGGCGGCTGAATAACTGGCAAAGCGGTGGTACCTACCCAGAGGGTCTCTCGCATGCGAGAAACCTACCACCAGTACCTCTCTGAAACTGTTTAATGGTTCTGTAAAGTAAAGACAAGGTTTCATTGGTATTGTTTGAACATGACTATGGAGTAAGTATCTATTCAAGGAATATTTACCAAGATGTTCAGTTAAACCGATATTTATTTAACAAGCCAGCAGAACAATATTTCAAAGTCTTCTTAAACAGAATTATTAGGTACTCCAC
Source organism: Petrophora chlorosata (assembly GCA_951640565.1). Lineage (NCBI taxonomy): Eukaryota > Metazoa > Arthropoda > Insecta > Lepidoptera > Geometridae > Petrophora > Petrophora chlorosata. Next base: position 1,971,204 of record OX621189.1, on the reverse strand, counting down.
GTTTAACGTTAAAACACGCAGTGAATGTGGCCTCTTTCCCATTACATAAATGTGTAGTGGAGAGTGAGTGGGCGTCCCTCCTTCTCCCTTCCGAGGCAGTGAGTAGGCACTCGGTGGCTATATAGCGCGCGAGTTTGACCGCAATGCCGTGGGAAGATCCCTGTAGATATTATATCATAATAAACAAGGATTCGCGGAACCTGTACGTTTAGCCTCAATGCTTGCGACAAAGACAGAATAACCTAAAAAAATCGGTACGGATCATATTTCGAATGGCTCGTATAATCCAATAGAAATTAGGTACGTGCCGAAGAAGTGATTGAGAGACTTTTAGCAAGATGCAGTAAAAAGGAAATCAATTCAGAATAAAGGGCCACACAAATACTATTTTATTTTCACTCAATTCAATTCCTTATAAATTTGCTAGAAATATATATTTTAGAATCTTGTTTAAAAGAAGTTTTTGTAAGAATATTGCTGCACCAAAATTGCGCATCACTCAAACTTCCTACTGTGATTTTTTATTGGTATAATATGTACTCTTAAGTCGAATGGTTTAAACAACAGTTCAACGGTTCAATTTATTTTATTACGGTTAAATACCGTATTACACTTTCCAGATACGGTCCTTGCTTATCGAACCGTTTATCAGCCTCGTACAAAAGAGAAATTGTATATCTTCAGTTACATAAAGTGGCATAGTTTTGCGAATTCGTGATGTCATCGGACGTTAGACGTGTCCCGTTGTCAATTATATAGAGTTAAGAGAAATGACTTATCTCGAAGACCAATTATGGCATAATTATAAATGGACAGTTATATGTTTCTATGAAATTATCGGGTCTTCCGCGCACAATTTTAAATCAAAATAACATTTTGACTAACCTCGACGTTTCGATCAAGTTGCATTAATCGTGGTCACGAGAACAGTTATAATCTTAACTGATAACGGGAGTGCCGTATTAAGATAAATTGTTTTGTATGACAACGATGTTTGTATGTATGTTATATATTTACGTCTACACAATTGCATTAAGTATTTAAACACTATTGTATCATATACATGACAAACAAACAAAAATGACATCGTTTGTGAACAAAACATTGCCCCTTCAGATGCAGACGCGTGTGCGTCTAGCAATGCAAGCTGCTCATGAATGGAATTGATTTTAATTGAAAGGGGAGCGTCTCATTCGTTCCAGATGCTGCGACACTTACAAGAATTATTATGTAACAACGATTTTGTATAAGAATACGTCGACGTCGAGTCGGCTACTTATAATGTGCTATTGTATTCTTGTTTCGTGAACAACCCATTGACAAGGCATCATCAGACAGAGATACGAATTCGGTGCTATTTTAGAAGTCGTCAAACTGTAGCGTAAATTATGAATGGAATATACAGGGTATATTAAATGGCATGGGTATATAAAATGGGATTGTAAGAGATGACACAATAATTAATAACACCAGGTTATGGTCTCGATCTTTACGAAAAATTAAACAATTCTGTTTTAATTTTCGTGAAGATATTCACCCCGTGTCCACCCACTGCTGGGTATAGTATAGACCTCTCCCTCACGCCATTTGTTCCGGTCCTGTGCATTCCGCATCCATATCCGTATCCATAGAAGATCCTACTAATATTATAAACGCGAAAGTTTGTAAGAATGGATGTATGGATGTACCTTTGTTACTCTTTCACGCAAAAACTACTAAATGGATTTTGATGAAATTTGGTATGGAGATAGCTTATACCCTGGATTAACACATTTCGACGCATTAACACATAGGCCCCTAGTATGTCTATTATATTTTCTATCACCACCGTCTGTGTATGTTTCGTTATTCCTCTCCATCCAAAGGTTGTCTGGAAGAGATCGCTTTAAGCGATAAGACCGCCCATTGTTACACCACTGTAAACATTTGAATTGTACTTTATCTCTATTTTTAAGGTGAATAATAAAGTGTTTATCTATCTATCTATCTATCTATCTATAGGCTACTTTTTATCCCGGGAAACCGCGGGTGAAACCGCAGGGCGCAGCTAGTATTACATATATTAAATTGTAAGTACTAAAATGTTTGTTTAGGAATCGAACGCAACGAAGAAATCATGTATGACATTGTTCATGCCAGATTGCAGAAGTACGCAAAGTAAACTAATTGAGCCGTAGCTAAATAGGGGATTGGACAACTTTTCAGAAAGTGTTTTATATTAACTACAATTAATATATATAGCCATGAAATATACTATTTTAATTAAAGAACGCTCTAAAATTACCTAAAACTATGTTTGAATATTATGTTTCAAATATTGCCGCGCAAAAGTTCTCCTCAAAATTTGTGACGTCATATGAAGGTAGAAAACGACAAACAATTCGAAATAAAACTTGCAAAGAGATTTAAATACGTCTTGTGAAGTTTGGGGACGATATTGTATTAATGGAACGAAAAAATTAGCAAAAATACATTTTATGAAAGCTAAAACGTAAAATAAACACAAGCTTGACTCACGGCATTTGCCTACAAATGACGTCATGCGCTGTGATTGTTGTTTCGTTTGAGATGAAGAACAGATTAAAAATGTCACGACTATTAGATTTATTGGTTTCAAAATATAAATCATTATTATATAACAAAAATATTGATTGGATGATCTTTCTGGTTGGACGAACATTCGATCTAACTACATTTTAGATTTTTCTCGATTACTGTCCGATCCCCTATTCTGTATGTTGCCTAACTTTAAGATGAACTGTATATTATGTAACAAATTAGCGCAGACTAAAAGAATGGAAGTCATTGTGATGAAACAACAATATTTTAGGATTTATTGTAGGAAATGATATCTCATTGCTGGTTTACCTAACAGAGAGTACTCTCGGTACAATGCAATAGGTATTGCCTGCTATAATTAATTTGCTGCGGGCGTTGCAATACGAAACGATTTGTTCATTTTTTGTGTTGCAATATGTTAACTGCAAGTTATATCTTATTGAAATAGGTAAACTGAACACGTATATTGCCACTCTTTCCTTATTTATGACTTGATTGCATGTCGACGTGTCGTTATTTTTCAAACGCATAGGTATATATAAATATATATAGGCGTGATTTGTGCTAATTATTATTGCGACCTCCATATTTTGCTTAATGGGGAAAATGATTTATAAAATAATAATTCGATTAGCAATTCAACCGCTGCAGATATTAATTATATTACCTACTTCAGGTGGAATTTCATGAATACGGTAAAATATATATATTCAGGCTGTCTTTGGAGTATTAAAAAATTAAAATGCTGTACAACAGCGTGGCTTATCAAATAAGCAAGTTGTGACGAAAGAGTCTGCTAGTTGCAACATTTCGCAGCGCAGTTATGGGCCAAAGCATTTTCTATTTACACCTGAATTCAAACACCTTCAAAAAAACTGTGCAGTATTTTAAACTTCAAGCCCCGACCGTGCATATTTACATCTTGAAGCGTGTGAAGCGTCGCCGTGTACCAAGCGTTCTCTATCTCTCTAGACTTATCAACGCGAAATTGGCTTAAATGCGTCAGAAACAGCTTGATAAAAATGACATAAGAAATATTATTGACGGCGCACAATATCGGATTAAATGCGATACGTACTACGAGTACGTACCCGGATAGAGCCTAGAACTAACTGTATACCTACGTATTGAGCATTTTCAGAATTTTCGCTTATCTTGACTTCACCTGGCGTACCCTGAACAATGAAAGCTTACAGCATTGTTAAATCTAAAGATAAATATTAATCTGACAAAAATGTCCTGCTATTTAGGGCTGATTTGGTTATGTTCAGAGCCAAACTGGTTGGTCAGCAGTCAGCACAAAGTAAAGACAAGCCATTGAACTAACTGTTTCTGACTGTAAATCAGTTCTTTACGAGCCGATTTCGCGTCGGTAAGTCTAGAGACCATAAAACAGTAAGCCACCTCGGGCATGGCTGACGTGAACTTGACGTAGCACAGGTCCTCGTATATCTCCTCGACGCGGTCCTCGCAGGTGCCGCTGGGGATGGTAAACTGCACCCAGGGCGCCTCGGACGCCGGCTTCGCCGCGGGGCATTGCGGCATGTTGTAGGGTACCGCTTCGATGGAAGTTGCGCTACTACAAGGTAATTTTCTTTGAAGGACCACGTACATTCTGAACCGTTTTTGACAAAAAGTTTTCGTAATGAAACATACAGCCATACAGCGAACGTGACGTAGAACGTGTGAACTTATATAACTACATTGTCGAGATAATAGCTTTGTTGGTCTGAAATTTACTTTAGAAGTATAAAGGGCGTGTGTAACGTGAAACGTCTCAATGGGGCCATCACGCCACAATAACGTCCCGCTCTCTATCCTCCTAGGGCTTTAGACTATTTATTATTATTATTTCGTAATATATACGACATGACGTTAATCGTACTGCCCTGTAAGCTATTTCTAAAGCAGTTTTGTTTCGTTCAAGTTTAGGAAGCCTAACAAAATACCTCTCCAATAAGTAATTAACAAGAACGGCTAACACTTAATTAGAGATTAACGAACTACGAGCTAAGTAGAATAAGAATACTTACACAGACTGCAAGTCCTTGTAGATATCCTCTTCTGACTGTGTTCTGTGTGCGGAGAACGGCCTGGAAGACATATTGAAGTTAGTTTAACCTGTTTATTGCCTCGGCCATCATCAACCGCCCAAGTTTAACTAACCTGGGTCCACCAGATCTAGCACAGATTGTGCCATATAAGTTTATTGGGTCACTTGGGTCACTCTATTTCCAGTGTGATTAGGTTAAACTATTTTGAACGTTTGTCACCACACCAGCTGGAAATGTCAGGCTGGTTATATTTTCGCCCATTTGTGCCAGACCACTGAATATTTTATAAACTTCGCCCACGCTTGTTTCGGCGAGGAAAGTATTTGGTTTACACTTTGTTTACTGTTAATTTTAGCCGCAGGGTGAGGGTGAAAGGGCTTTTTTGAATGTAGTTTAAGGTCAGAAATTTAAGTTAAAGTTAAGTCATTTTAAAGGTCAAAGGATTCACGTAAAAATGACTTAATGCAAAAGATGTGCTTCGGAGGGCAAGTAAAGCCGTAAGTCTCGGTTTTTATCTTAGGACAACAGTCGTTAGGGAATGTCGGAAGCCTTTCCGCGATCTAAAAACTCCGACACCAGGGTTGGCCACATACCCAAACGAGAGAAGAAGAAACAAAAGATGTGATAATATAATATCAATAGTTGACAGAATAACATGGAAGTTCCATATAACATTATCCTACAGAACTAGTACTGGGGTAACAACTCATAAACTATTAACAGACACTTTTAGAGCGAGTGTGGCTCAGCGGGAACTCGTGCGCCTTTCGATCCGACGCACCTGGGTTCGAATCCCGACTCGGCCCTGCACCAATGACTTATAGTTAAGTGCAGATTTTGCACGCTCGCTCTAAAACGGTGAAGGAAACATCAAGGAGTGGTAGGCTCTGGCCGTAGTTGTAATACCACCCACCGAACAAAGCCATGCCGTTAAGCGACCTAGTCGTGTTTCGGGATGATGTTCAGTGAACCATCGGGGAAACGGGTCTGAGCAGCCGCTCAACTGCCGTCTCTCTCTAGATCTATGTGCTCCATCTTAGGCCACATCTTCGCTTCACATCAGGCGAGATAGCGGCCAAACATAGAACTAATAAGTGTAAAAAAAAGACGTTTCAGGCTGCGTAGATTTTTGTCACCCGTATCACAATACTGAATATTTAATGACCCTCTACCACGGTTATCTGTGGCGATATTATTTTCTAGATGAGGAAGAAATAAAATCCGCGTAGTTTATTTATGTTATGTGCAGAGGGTAGGGAATAAGGAAATAAGGAAAAGCTTGTATATGCACGAGTTCAACACAAGGACAGCGGAGTATTACGGGAATGTTAACTTAGAGGCGGGGAGAAGCGGGACAAAACGAGTACATGTTAATATAACATGAGATAACTCTGCTTTTGGATATAATAATGAATTGTTTGTAGGCCGAGGTTATTTGTAGAATAAATAAAAATACAGCTATGCATTGCGAGCGCTGATTGGCTTATTTAAAGTCCTACTTGACAGGTCATTTTTGGTGTCGAAAAAGTTCACTGCCGACCGCTTCTGCGGATAGCTCAATTCGCTTGATCGGCTTATTTCTTGTTAACCGACTTCAAAAAAGGAGGAGGTTCTCTGTTCGATTGTATTTTTTTAAATATATTTTTTTTTTAATGTTTGTTACCTCAGTACTCCGTCATTTATGAACCGATTTGGAAAATTCTTTTTGCGTTGGGTTCATTGGTATAGCTACGAAGTGGTCCCATATAAATTTCTTCGGTATTTGACCTTGGACTTCGAAGATACATTGAAGACGGCTTTTGTTTTTTTCTAAAAATTGATTAAATTGAACCTAGCCCAGCCGAGATTTCTGGAGAAGTCTTATGATTATCTTTCTTACTACTGACCAATGGAAAGAAAGACAAACAAATCGTCGCATAAACATCAACACTCAAGACTGAATGCGCCCTAAAACAAATTCGGAACTTTGCACTGCATGCGAAATTCGTCCCTATATGATAACTTTCGCAATGATCAATTTCTCCTTATTATCCTGCCAATATTTGTATATAAGCCTGAGTCCCAGCAGTGAGAACGCAATGGGCTGATGATGATCATATTTGTATATAGTTATTATAAAAATATTAAAAATGTACAACTATGACGTTTGATAAGAGATACTTATGTATAACATACACACTTGCAAGCTGGTTATACATTACTGGTACATTAGACGTAAACTCTCCCGTTCAGTAGATAACAGATGAGTTACTTACTTGATATTCTTAGCGACTGCTTTGGGACACTGGCTGAGCTTAGCGAGGGTGCAAAGTACGCGGTGGAAGTTGGATAGATCGAACAGCATGGACGGGTCGAAGAGGTCGATCTCCCGCAGCTCGAACACTTCGTGGCATGTCCGGAGGAACACCTTGATGTTGCGCATGCAGAGGAACTGTTGGAACAATCGTAATACCAAAATAGGTAATCTGTTCGTTGCTACTGCTGAAGTCGAAGCGGAGGCGCGTAAGTGACGTTTCAACTCTCATCTTGTTCTCGTCAAGAGAGACAAAGGAAGAGCGACGTAGAGAACCACCCCAAGACCTACCCCTACCATACCCCAGGGGGACAGATCAGCTGGCTGAAAGAGAGACATTCTTCTCCTGCAATTCCGTCCCTTCTTGGTCGCGCTTTGCCTTTGTCTCGCACTCTCGACTCTTATTCTGTTAACGAGAGTCGCGCTTTTGAGTACCCACGGCTCAATTAAGAATCTTCATTTTGGGACCATCAATTCAAATCATTTATTTCAATTTGGTACATCCATACACTTTCGAACATCACGTAGGCACAATAAAAATGTATAAGTCATCAAAATATTATAAAGCATTAAGTAATTTTTTTTTAGTCTACTAACATTACTAACAATTATAATTATAAAATTTCATAAGTTATTTTAAATTAAAATGTTCAGACCATCTTCAGACTTTTATTTCAGGATGGCGGTAAAATTTTGGGGCATCAAGTGTGGCATGTCAGTTCTGATCCTAAGAAACTTCAGGTCTATTTTGAAAATATTAAATACATCATGATTGGATTTTAAAAAATACAGACCGCAAAAAAATCTTCATTTTTCGAAAACAATTACTTTTAAAGGACTCAATTTTAAAACTTTAACAAAGTTAGTAGTTTTATGCTAGCTTGTGAATGTCCTTAAATATTATCCAAACCAATTGAGAATATGGGTTTTTTTATGAAATAACTAAAATCTGGCAAAAACTGAGAATAAACAATTTTGTTTTAGGAAAATCCAATTGATGTTGTTATTCAAACAGAACTTTCCATGTTATAGTTGTTAAGAAGTCTTATCTCACATACTAAACGCAACGCTGTCGTATCACATTCACTGATAATGGAAAACATAAAATATTGTACATTTATGAATCAAAAGACCCCGGTAATAGTGGTCGGCTCATTCACAACAACTTTACAATGCAGATAAAATTACGACTATAATATATAAGCACACTCAAACAGTGTCCAATCCATACACGTCAATGGCATTATATGTACCATTCATTCACTGCATGCATAATTAAATACAGCAACACTAGTACATCCTTTCTGCCTCTACTGTTAGGAAATAAATGTAAGTGGAAGGAAGTGGTACCGTAATTTATTAAAAACAATCTTAAAACGTACGAAAGATATGCACAAGCATTCACTCACCAATTCATGTTAACTTAATATTACTGAATAATTATGTTACCTTGACCAAAATTATGGAATTAAATTAATGTCCTAGGCAGTATAAAATGTATTTGAATTCAACGCTATTAGAGGCCGAAATTAATGGGTGTAGAGTAATTAGAGCGAAGGTCAGTAGCGCTTTACCTGCGCCATCTGAGGCCGCTGGTTGACTTCCTTCATGTCGATGCAGTTCGGGTTGAGCACGTTTAGCAAGTTGCACAGCAGCACGCCGTCGCGCAGGGTATACGCCAGGTCGTGGATCGTACTCGTCTCCCAGTTCGCCTTGTGGTCGGGACGCAGCAACCCACATCTCGTCAACCAAGCCGCGCACTCGCGCCACAGATCCTCGCCGCCAGCCGCCATGATTCACATGCACTTAATGCTGCACATCGATAGTATCAGCACACACCACTGCTTTTTAATAATTAACAGGCCATCATTAAACGAGGGTTAATTGATAATTGACATACAAATTGATACAACAAACAAGACGAACCAAGCGAGCGAGAGCAAGATTTTTTGACAACTGAAGTCTGGTGTTGCCACATCCCCAAAGAAGATTAAAAATGATTTTGATAGATAAACATTTACAAAGGTGGCTACATGCAGTAAATTTTCGTAAAAGACAAAAAATTGAAATCAAATCAACGACATCAACATTGCTCGGTTAGTATGTAAACTTTGAATCAACAACATGAAGTGCTCAGTTAAAATAACTAGAAGACATAGATTTAGACACGTGTTAGGCAAACTGGAGTCTCTCATGACTCATCAGTCCCCAACGCAGAGTATTCATAAAAACACGCAGTATACAAGAAGCAAGAAAAACGCACGAATTTATTATTGTAGAATTATCACAAATTACACTGGAATAATCGGTAAACAAAACATATATAACATAAAATAACACAAGGATAGTAACATCTGACAACCAAGCAAAGAAGATACCATTTTTCTTTTTTTTAACCAAAAGAATAATTTACTGTCATACCATGCATTGAGATTATATCTACACAGCAAAACCTCTTTGCTTCAACACTCCTCCTTAATCTCATGCACATATGTCCTCTTATACACATAGTCCCATATTATTAACACACCACTCAAACTTGCCTCTGGGGAGAGGTTTGGTCAGAGCATCTGCAACCATCCTTTCAGTTTCACGATACTCCAGCCTTATCACATCTGACTCCACAGCATTGGGAACAAAATGATATCTAATATCTACGTGTTTTGTGCGCTGATGGTGCACTGGATTATTAGCAATAGCGATTGCTGACTGGCTATCCGAAAATACTGTTAAAGCCTTTTGCTCCTCTTGACCAGTAATTTCAGCTATAAATCGCCTTAGAAATATAGCTTCATTCGCTGCCTCCGATAGTGCGACATATTCAGCCTCTGCAGTGCTAAGAGCCACTGTACGTTGTTTAGTGCTCTGCCACGAAACAGCTCCTCCTTGAATAAGGAATACTACGCCTGAATATGACCGTCGATCGCTATCTCCTGCGTAATCGGCATCAGCGTAACCCTCCAAAATTTCTTTGCGTTTCACTCTTGAATAACACAAACCAAGAGTCATGGTACCCTTAAGATACCGGAGTACCCTTTTCGCTGCAATCCAATGTTGCTCCTCATAACATTCATTGAACTGGCTTAAATGATTCACAACATGCGCTATATCAGGCCTTGTACAGACCGCCAAATACATAAGTGAACCTATCAACGCTCGATAGGGGATCTTCTCATCTGGTTTCCTGCCCTGTGTCGGCTTCTCTAGCCTCTGGCCTGGTACAGCTGGTGTGACAACTGGTTTACAGTTCTCCATATTGTATGCTTTCAATACCTTTTCTACATAACTGCTCTGATGTAGCTTAATTTCATTAGCATCTTGCACAATATTAATTCCCAGCATGAGTTCAGCCTTGCCTAGGTCCTTCATTTCAAAGCTGGACTTCAAATCATTCTTCACTTTGAGCATCTCTTGCTCATTGTTCCAAAAAATCAAAATGTCATCTACATACACAGCAATTATTATCACTTTACCATTGTGTGATCGCATGTAGACGCAAGGCTCATTATCTGATTGTTTAAATTTCAGTCTCATTAGCTCAGAATGAAGCTTCATGTTCCACGCTCGGGGAGCCTGCTTTAAACCGTAAAGCGACTTTTGTAAAAGACACACGTAATCCTCTTTGCCTTTCACCTCGTAACCCTCTGGTTGTTTCATATAGACGACTTCATTTAAATCTCCATTCAGGAATGCCGTCTTCACGTCCATTTGTTCTATTTTAAGATTCATATTAGCTGCTAAAGCTATCAACACTCTCAATGAACTGTGTCTTACAACAGGAGAAAACGTATCAAAGTAATCAACGCCTCTCCGTTGGCTGAAGCCTCTCGCAACGAGTCGTGCCTTATAACGAATATTTCCCCCCGCCTCTTCTTTGATACGAAATATCCATTTCGAATCAACGATGTTGCTCGACCTAGGTGGCTTCACAAGAGTCCAAGTTTTGTTTTTCTTGAGGGCATCTAGCTCCTCCTCAATTGCGACTTTCCACTTTACTCTATCCTCTCTGGATAAAGCATCTTCAACGGATAATGGTTTTTGGGACGCAGTAGCTGCTTGATAAGTCACAAAATCTGGAAACTGTTTCTCTTTCCTATCACGAAGTGGGTATCTCCTGGCCGGTAATACATCATTGGGATCTGGCGATGGTGACGTGTTCTCAGCGTCTGATTCTTCTCTTTCATCGGATGTTGCCCAATCATCGTCCTCAATCTCCACAATGTTGTCCTCAGTAACCGTCTCTCTAAGTCCAGTAACACTTCGATCTTGTTCCAGCAAGGCACTCATGTCCGGAACGATTTCCTCTTGTGTCGTTTCTGCTATCTCCTCCAGTTCCATTGTAGTCTCTGTCAGCGGAATAGTTTTCTCATCAGGTGCTGCTCTCTTGCTACGGTGTGTCTGATTCTCGAAGAACACAACGTCTCTGCCCTTATGCAGCTCACCTGTCACTGGGTCTGCTAATCGGTAGCCCTTCGATTCTTCACAATACCCAACATGAACCAGTTCCTTACTCTTAGGATCCCACTTTTTACGTTTCTGGTCTGGGACATGCAGATAAGCCTTGCATCCAAATACTCTAAGGAAACTCAGGTCTACCTTTCTTCCAGTCCACGCCTCTTCTGGCGTCGTATGTTTTACGGCTACGGTGGGTGATCTGTTTTTAAGATACACTGCAGTGTTAACTGCCTCAGCCCACAGCCTTCTGCCCAAACCAGCGTCTTCCAGCATAGTTCTGGCTTTCTCAGTAATAGTTCTGTTAGCTCTTTCAGCAACTCCATTTTGCTCGGGCGTATATTCCACTGTCAGTTGATGACAAATCCCTCTTGCTTTGCAGAACTCGTTCATCCGCCTGTTGACAAACTCCGTGCCATTATCGGATCTAATTATTTCTAACTTCTTTCCAGTTTGACGCTCCGTCAAATTCACAAATTCGGAAAATTTGTCAAACACCTCGCCTTTACTTCTTAAAAAATACACAAACGTTTTCCTCGTGAGGTCATCAATGAATGTGAGATAATAACGATACCCTGCGTACGATTTCTCACTCATTGGTCCACACACGTCAGTATGGACCAACCCCAAAACCTCATTTGCCCTAGTAGCCCCAGTTTTCTTAAATGGCTGCTTTGTCTGTTTTCCCAAGACGCAAGCTTCACACTCTAGTTTAGAAATGGTGTTGGAAAAACTTACCCCTTGCGCCATTTTATCTTTGAGTAGTGTAAGGTTCCGTACCCCTAGGTGTCCCATTCGCCTGTGCCACAATATCATTTGGTCCGTAGCTGTTGAAGCTAAAGCCACTTCCTGTGAACAATATTGAATTTTATACACACCATTCTCTACATTACCTTCATGCGAAACTTCACCAGAAACCTTACATCCATCTGCTTTCATAATCTTAAAGCCAGATTTGTCAAACACAATAACTAGGTTTCTACTTACGATTGTGCTCACACTCAATAGGTTAGCTGCTAACCCAGGTACATACAATACACCTCTTATTGAAACACCCGTCTCCTCATTAACCACATTACCTACTGCCTCTCCCCATACCGTTTCTCCATTTGCACAAGCTACCTCTACTCGTTTTTCTAAATTTTTAAAGTCTGTTAACCACTCTCTTCTGTTTGTCATATGATTAGATGCTCCAGAGTCAAGAACCCACTCTCCAGATCCTTGTTTCCCTGCAGTTGCCATCGCCAACGACGTCAAAGCATCCTTCTTCATCTTAGGGTTATTCGGACAATTCCTCGCTTTGTGAGGCCCATCGCAGATGAAACATTTTAACGTACGATTCGTACTCTTCTGCCTCTGTTTGTCCTTTCGACTTTTATTATGAGCTTGTAGTGCATTTGTAACAGTACTCGAGCCTGCTTGATAAGCATCCTCCATTTGAAACAGTTTCATTTTCACATAGTCCGTGGTTAATTCTATGTTTGTATTCTCTATTGCTAGTCTCATGGGTTGAAACGTCTCTGTTAACCCCTGTAGCATCAAGGTTGCGAGCAATTCATCATCTACTTCCTTGCCAAGGTCACGAAGCTGCTGTGCTACCGTCATCATGGCCGTTACGTAGTCACGCACTGAAGTAAATTGCTCCAATTTTAGATTCACCAACTTCGACAGCAGTCTGCACCGATTATTCAGGCCCTTATCCTCGAAAGCAGCCTTCAGGGCATCCCATGCCTCCTTTGCAGACTTCGCGTGGCGAACGTGTACTAAGCAATGTGGCTTTACCATCAAACAAATTTTTGCTCTGGCCTTCTGATCTCTTTTCAAGCCTGACACATTGCTAGCCACCGGTGTTGTCATCGTGTACTCCCATAAATCCTCGTGTATCAGGTACAGTTCCATCATGAACTTCCAGGTGTTATAATCGGCACTACCATCAAGCTTCTCCATTCCTGGTAGGCTCGAACTCATGTTACCTCCTTGGGAAGTATGCGGCCTATCATCCGCACTGACTGTGCTAACAGCATTCCCTTTTCCAGTATTTGCCATCATTCAGCGTTTTCCTCTAGTGCTGTGCTAAAAACCTGTTAGGCAAACTGGAGTCTCTCATGACTCATCAGTCCCCAACGCAGAGTATTCATAAAAACACGCAGTATACAAGAAGCAAGAAAAACGCACGAATTTATTATTGTAGAATTATCACAAATTACACTGGAATAATCGGTAAACAAAACATATATAACATAAAATAACACAAGGATAGTAACATCTGACAACCAAGCAAAGAAGATACCATTTTTCTTTTTTTTAACCAAAAGAATAATTTACTGTCATACCATGCATTGAGATTATATCTACACAGCAAAACCTCTTTGCTTCAACAACTCGAAGATGAAGTGTGGTATTCTGGTATGATGTCAGCTGTCAATATTTGGTATTCATTTATTTGATATGGCTACATTCTTGTAGGCGGAGTGACTAGTGATGAGTGATTTTAATATCGATAAAACTATCGATGCTTAAATCAACACCAGGCCTTATTAATAATCGATAATATCCGACATAATATCGAAAGAAGTTAAGCGCATTCGAAAACAACTTATATTATATTATAGAGAATAAAAAATTACATCTGCCAATAATTAATATCGACTGACTGTAAAATAGCTTAATTACCTTTTTGCTGTAGCCTGTTTCTAGTTTCTAGTCGATATGATCGTAGACCGTAGCTCCCACCTTACCCTAATAAAACCGTTCGGCAGTTACAACATACGAGGCAACTGCGGGCCAGTACGGACAAGTGAAATGATAAAATAAATAATAAAAGGATAAAAATGTCAAGCTCAAGCAAAAACAAAATTTGAAACAAACACAAAGCAAGTGACGACACGCACCACAATAGTATAAAGATCTTCGTAAAATTCAGAATTGTTAGCTTGCGAAGGTTAGTTACCAAACTCCGCGTCAAAATTCGATTTAGCATTGCTAAGGTATAAAATCGCTATAATCCCACCTTGTTGATAATCGTATCGATAATATCATATTGGCAGTGTTATAATATAGAAATAGATTTCGATATTATCGATATTAACGGTTGCCTGATATATCGATCGTTCAGAGTCGATGAGTCGATGAGAATCATCATATCCATTATCGTTCGTGTTTGTTGCTTTGGTGCACAACCCTAGTCCCTAAGAGAAGTGACGCGGATGCATGTCGAACGAACGATTTTCCATAAAAAATATTACAAAGTGTTAAAATAAGCAATTTCTTGTGATTTTCTAGTGCGTTGCAGGTAAGTTTAACATTTTAAATAGAAGTGCCGCTATTTTTCCTTTCCGATATTCTATATTCATATCGGAATCTTTATCTGTGACACACCCATGTATCGGCTAAATTCCATCGGAATGTAGCTTTCGACAGTAATTTCACCGTATCAAGGGTCGAGAATAGAAATAGAACGATGTTTTCGGAATGCTACATACTTAGTGGTTAACTTTAGTCCTGCGGAAGTCTGAATTAAGACAAAATTGGCGACGGCCGTAATCCTAATATGGTTTATTTTGGAGCATTACGTCATTGTATGTAAGAGGGAAGTGCGGGGTCGATAGACGACAAGCGTTGCGGTGGTGCCGTATTTCCGCCGGAGCGAGGTATCTGGAGCGATCGTCGCGGTGCCAGTGAACACATACCTTTATACTTTCTACTCATTGTTAAATTGTTGCTGTGTTCTGATGGTGCTGGCTTGAATACTGATAGTACAGTGTCCAGGTCAACTGTTATTGTGTGGTGTTATTAGTTTCGGTATGTTTTCTTAACTTCTTCGAGGCAACACCCTACACTTAAACGCAAATATCACAATTTATAATTTTTGCTTAGACCTTATTGCCACACATACTGCAAATCAAAAGCCATTCCAGCCCTATTTTGGATATTTTTACTTTCCTCTTATCTATCTATTTCTTGTCTGTTATCTATCTTTACTTATTTATGCCTTTGAACAGTTTGGTGAAATTAAATTCACAACAATGTATCAGCAGCATGGATTCCAGGCAGATAATTTGTAGTACTGATAAATAAGAACAACACATCTTCTGTAATTATCCATTATTAGAATCTGACTAGTATGTGAAACCTCTCTCATTAATTGTTAACTGCTAGCTATGGCTGGGATAAGATGATTTTTTTATGTTTTTGACTAACCATCATTTCCAGCAACTCCAACTCACACTGTACATGCTACAAAAAAAAAAATGGTGTGTTCAGAATAATTTTCATTCTACAAAAAGAGGTGTGCTCAGAACCCCACCCATTCATTGACACAAATAAACATGGTTCTGAATAGATTTCCCATCTATGTCCAGTGAAACACCCTGTATGTATTTGGACTTTATTGCAATGTCATAAAGTTGAAATATGAATGACACATCCTTTCATCTAGGGAGGATTGAAGGATGTGTCATGTAGGTATATATTATATAAGTGTTGGCTGTTATATTTGTAGAATCTTGTAATTAGTGTTATCTTTCTAATTCATCTTAGTCCGTTTCGAGCTGTTAGTTTCTTTTTTATGTATAAATAATGTAAAGGAAATACATTACACAGACTTTACAGTATTTATTAAAAAAAATATCAACCTTTACTGCCCCACTGTTCGGCGAAGGTCTCCTCCATCTCTTTCCATGCATCCTAATCTCTGGCTATGAGACATTCTTCTTGGAATACATCAAGATCATCTCGCCAGCGTTTTCTTGGCCTCCCTCGGTGCCATCGCCATCTTCTAGCACCCATTGCGTGACAATCTGAACCTACTGTGCGGGATACTTACTAGTATACTTTAACTTTTTTATTAACAGTTGATATTGTGTAATGTTTCAGTTTTGATTTTGATTTTAAGGATTAAAGTAGTAGATTACTAGCTAAAATCACATACCACATACATAAAACTTGAGGCCAGGTATATCAAATTTTTCTGTTAATTCATGAGTTAACTAATAAAAGGAGGCTATTTCATGAAAAAGCCTTCTTTTTAATATAGATGACACAACACCCAGGACCACATAGTAAGCTATTTCAATGTGTCAAGTCACATACCTGCATGTCCATAACTACATATATACCTACAGCTAAGCTTCAGGCCAGGCTAGATTGGATTACAGCTAGGTATTGATTACAGGGACTAGGGAGTGCCTGCCTTGGTGTGTTGAAGCATATCATTCAGTAATTGCGACCTGTATTTCTTTGTACAGTTACATTGATGCAGTGTTGAATGTATGCCAGTTTACAGTTGTAATGTATAGCATTGCGGTTATAATAACATGATATATTTACAAATATTTGTTGCCAGACAATGAATCATGACAACTTGCAGATAATCGATATTTACTCTGTTGGTTCATCATAGTTAATATGTCACCTTCACCCTGAGTCCGGTAAAGTAAATTGTAAAATACTTCCACTTGCTTTAAACTGCAACATTCTGTTGGTAGTAATTTATTTATTTATTTCAGTCAGTAAATGAGTACATAAAGTAAAATTAACAGAGGCCCATAGAATATAAACCTTACAGACTAACATATATACAAAAATACTAGCTGACCCGGCAAACATTGTTTTGCCATATAAATTTAAAAAAATGTTAAGTGTGAACAACCCTTATCACTTAGGGGTATGAAAAATAGATAGTAGCCGATTCTCAGACCTACTGAATATGCATATAAAATTTGGTAAAAATCAGTAAAGCCGTTTCGGAGGAGTAAGGTAACTAACATTGTGACACGAGAATTTTATATATAAGAATAACACAATAACTATTTTATTATGCTACTGCACAACACAAAAAGGTTTGGCCTACTTTATAATAAAACGGAATTATTGATTGCTCCATGTTAAAGCAAAATATACCATCTGCCTTAGGTAATTAAATTTTTACAACCTTTTAATGACTACTAAACATGTATAATGAGATTATTATTAGCTACTTAATTAACTGCGCAATTTAAAAGAAATCGTGTGTTTGTTTAAGCTTTGCTGTAAGCATTTACAAATGAGTCATAATTCAAATATTAAATGATGATCTTTGCCAAAACCAAAGTTTCAAGGAAATCAACGTTCAGTCGTTTGAAATCGTAATATTGCTATTTCTTCTTGTCCCATCGAAATACCAACTAATTCAATAATAAATTCTTTAATAATAAATACAATAATAAATCCTGAATACACAGAAATTCTTCCAAACGTAATCGCATTTTCGTTAGCAATTTCCAAAAACAGTCCAGCGACGTTATCAATTATCATAATTACAATGATAACATCGTCCCGAGCCTGCTGGCCGATTCAGAAGCTCACGACAACTCATTTGTCGATCGATTCGGTTTGATATCGTACGATTCAAAATATTTTAAATTCACAATAGTCGAATCGACGTTCAAATTGTCGTAGTCGATAACCAATCGTAACCGTACGATAAACGCGTATTTATCGACCGAGAACGTTATTCAAAATGCAGATATCGAAGCAAAGTTTTCGAACGTCCGATTAATTTCCACGACAACTTATCGAGTGCAACATATCACTCGAAAGCATTAGATTTGACCGTCAATACCGAGTATATTCCGTGTGTTGTTAAATAAACTACATTTTCTACTACAAATAAAATAAAACTCACAGTAAGATTCAACATAAACTAATTCTATGTAATAAAGTACCTACCAAGTCTAGTATTTATTTGTGGGTTAAGTTCGCTTTGATTGTTTTAGGACTATTTACTTACTATTATAAGATTACTTAATAAGATGCATAAATCTACCGAAATAAAATCACTGTACCTATATAATTATTATAAAGTACTCTGTGATACTATGTAATAGTAATTTTGGTATTTACTTAACATTTCTAACGAATCTTGATGAGGCTCGTCTTCTCGCTCGATCTTCTTTTAATAATTTCAAAACATGATAAAGAAAACAATTTGCGATAGACATTTAAATTTGGCGGTTTGTCAATGTCAAAAGCATAGATTAAACATTAATGTTAAGTGGATATCAGCAGGTGGGTGTTTACGAAGCTCTTGTTTTTTTATATTTCTACCAATATCTGGCGCATATAATTGTTGATTATAATTTAATTCGTGATAAACGTTGTTATAATAAATTATGATAACTTGAAAACATTTATATATCGTCTAGATAATAATACAATTTTCTGCGAGTATTGTACACAAAACGAACTCCGTAAATGCAACACGTTGTCGTATCGATTTCGATATCGTAACCGAAACCGTGTCGAATCCTCGGGGCGGATGTTCTGAATAGCTCGAAAAGAAACCTACGACACGAGATCGTTATCCAATCGAATCGATTCGGTATGTTGTCGTGGGGTTCTGAATTGGCCAGCTGACTCAGCAAGGCCGGGTGACGTAACTACGTTGCGATCAAGTGCCACAGTGTATGAGATCATTATTTTACTGCAAAGGACAGGTGCACAAAAAAAATACGTTATTTTTTACGCTATACGGACTGTTTTAGCTGTGTATACTCAGCATAACTACCTAGCTAAATGTGGCCAGGGAAACCAAGCACAAATCACAAGCTTGAGAAATCACCCACGATACGCTACATGGTAAATAGAAGTAATACTAGGGTAAGAAGTTTCTTTTTTAGGGTTCCGTACCCAAAGGGTAAAACGGGACCCTATTACTAAGACTCTACTGTCCGTCCGTCTGTCACCGCGCTGTATCTCATAAACCGTGATAGTTAGACAGTTGAAATTTTCACAGATGATGTATTTCTGTTGCCGCTATAGCAACAAATACTAAAAAAAAGAATAAAAAATATTTAAGTAGGGATCCCTAACAGACATGTTTTTTTTTGCCGTTTTTATAGATAATTGTACGGAACCCTTCGTGCGCGAGTTCGACTCGCACTTAGCCGGTTTTTTCTATCCTATCCTCATTATGATAACGAGGATTAATGCTAATAGGCGGCTTTCCAATCCATAGTGTCATATGAAACACCGCGTGAGTTCCACTACTGACTAGACAAGTCTACTGTGCTATCGTAATACCACAAGTGGTGATGTCAAGTGACACGTGACCTTCTCTTCATTACCGCTCCGCGGGATGAGATCAGTTTAAAAGTATACAGTAAAGGCGTTTTATTTTTTTCATAAATCGGGCCATATCTCTCAACACTCATGTGCTTTAGATAGTACCTATATCCCGTGAAGTATATTGGTATTTTTTTTCAATTAATGCTCAAAGATCACATACATGGATCCTGACCCTAACTAGGATTCCCTGTATCTAAGGAACAAGGAACTATGAGGACCATGGTACCACCACACCCAGACACAAAACAAATGCTTGCGCCTTTTTTTTCTGTGCACAAACATTTGTTCCGTCGCGGGAATCGAACCCGCAACCGCAGTGGTGTATGAGATTTGAGCCAACCAGCCCAACCACTACACCACAGAGGCTGACAGAGGTACACTACACTGTTGCGATTGCGACACGAAGTAGGTACTCACCTATTTATTTATATGTACTTCAGATAAATTGTGTGAACGATGGAAAGTACATTTATACCACACCCACTCGGAAAGTGTCTTATTACTCGTTCATAAACGGGTTACAAAGTTCGTAATTTCTCCCTTAAAAATGTGCGGCGGGAAAAGTTATATGGAATTTCATTACTGCCCTCCGAAGCAGGGCAGGAATGTTGTATGAAAATCCATTACTGCCCGGCTAGCTTTCTTTTGTTTTTTAGCAGCGAACATAAAAAAAACACAAACGTCAAACCTCAAAAAGGTCTTGTATGAAATAATTAGAAAAAAGAGGCGGGAAACATACAAACCTCAAATCTCAAAAAGGTTTTATATCAAATAATTAGAGAAAAGAGGCGGTTTTTCTCTAATTATTTTGTTTTCTATTTTTAATGAAATGAGGATGGCAACCTTATTCTGCAATACGAAAAAAAAGCGCGGCAATTTATTTCGTTGCGTTAAATTTTGTTTTAACTAAATTGATAATTTAACAGTACCTAGCTTTTAATTTTCTAAATAATTTTCCAAAATGTCATCTGATAGTGAAAGCGACGATTTTGTAATGATGACGCCACCAGAAATAAAAAATACAGCCCAAGAAGTCATAAATAACTTACTTCCTGAGAAGTCTCGAGCCAAATACGACAAAATTTATAATGATTTTATTTTCCTCGTAGGTGTAGTATAAAGCACTATGTATCACTCGGGAGAAAGTTCTATTTCTGTTCTCGAGTTTCCTGTAAGCCCTCCGCTGCGCGTCGGGCTTAAACATACTCTCGAACAGAAATAGATCGTTTTCTCCCCTCGGTGTACAATATACACACACAAGTGTGTTGAAAAACGTCGTATGATACACGTGTGTATCGATGATTACCGTCCTCGGCTCTCTTAAGACCCTCACCTAACGTCTCGGGTCTCAATGGCGCCTCAGCGGTAATCACCAACATTACACACTAGTACCATAATGTACTATTTTCTACGTTGGCCGTCTTGTCCTAATGGTTCAAGTACATAGATAGTGGGAAAAGTTGACCCATTTTTATAAGATAGATAGACAGATAAACACTTTATTATTCACCTTAAAAATAAAGATAAAGTAAAAGTCAAATGTAAAATAAGGTGGTTAAATAATAAAATTAAAGTATTAGTGTGTACTGAATTTTTGGCCTTCCAGGTTAGTAATTTTAGGTAATGCAACATAAGCATTTGCTTTCGTTTTGGGCCAATGAGCCGACCTTTGGTATTACCCATAACATAAAGCAAAGGTCAGTAAAACGAGCCTACATCATTCAGAGCAAGGCTTGTTTGTTCGCTTACAACGCAACTCTAGAATACTTGGTTTTTTTATTTATATAAATTTTACAACTTTTCTTATATTACTAACACCTTATAAACCTTAAACAAGTTTGTATTGCACTAAAAATTTGATCAGTGCGAGACCAAACCAAAATTATAAATTCAATTAACCATAATAAATAATTAAATTCATTTATTTCAGGCTATAACGCACTTACAAAATTAAAGCATCAGAAACCCATAAAAATATATATGTATAGGTAAATATATATATATATATATATATATATATAACAAATATATACCTTACAGACTAACATAATTATATAATTTATAAACACTAACACTAAGATTTGGGATTTAATTTCGGCTATGCCTTCCTGTAACTAATTTCAATTACATATTTGAATATTTTTTTTTTAAATAACGCAGCAATGTCTCGAGCAACACTCCAAATAAATTTGAACCCAAATACTGCCCTCTCACACAGATAAAGTAGGTATGTGTGAATCTATAGCTGAATGCAGTATGATGCAGTCACTCCGTAATGAGGTCACTGACTAGCCCAGTCGTTCGCCGTCCACTCACATCGCCGGATTTATAGATCTCTCGACACGATACCCTTACAAGTCTTACAACGTACATATTTTATAACCATCTGTATTTCTTCAGAGATACTTGGTACTTTTTTTCCTTGTCTTTTAACTTGGTACCTAGCTGAGAAAGTAGAGCAGGATGTTACTAATTGATCTATAATCTATTCTTTCTTAAGAATCTATGTTCCTATGTGATGATCATTTTAGGTTTTTTTTACTGAAACTTTGACTCTATCTATTTTGCGCCATCGTACGAATACGTACGTAACCTTCACGACTTTTAGTTTCGGCTATCTGCGGAATCGATTAAGCCTAATGACGTCACCTATTGAAAAAACGAAATACACTGTTCCTCGGCTGTTGTATACTAGTCTATACATTCTATTTTTATCTTCGTCTATTTTTGTCTAACCAATACATTAGTAGACAAAATTATTGGCCTTCTTCTTGCACCTAATCACATAATTACAGCAGGGCGATCACGTAAGTCTGTTGCGAACATCGCATATTGCGGACTAACGTGCAAAAGAAATCTATTTCAATCGATAAAATGCGATCATGTAACTTTTTGTCTCGATTTCAATGAGCTCTTATCGATTACCCGACACATTTACAAAGCGAGATTGTGATATGAATCGTTATATATACGCCCAATCTATTAAATTTTACTGTGTAATACGGCTCTTGTCTATGGTTTATATATCGATATAAACTTTGTTTGTCAAAACTTATTTTTATATCAATTGAGCTTTCGTTGACGTTTGATTGCAACAAACGGGTTACGTGATCGCAAAATCATCATCGAAACTGGTTTCTTATTGAAATTGATTGAAATAAAAGATACATGATCGCCCTGCAGGTGTTAACAAACTCTACAGCGGGCTGTAATTAATCAAAATATAGTCTTATGGTTTGCTACAGTTATTATTCTGTTGTTGCAGTTGAAAAGACGCATCCATCATGGAGCAGATTCCACCCCCCAAGGAGGTGAAGATCCTTGAAACCGCCGAGGACATTCAGGAGCGCCGTGAACAGGTATGTCATGATCACTTTTCAAGCATTTTATGCGTGAAACATGCGTAACATTATTTTTTTGGACGGAGATGAAATATGCATCCAGTACCAAGCCACTCCAAGTCTCCACGTAAGCTGAGATGAAGCAGTACTATACATTACATAACTATGTCTTTTGAAGAAATTAATCTAGAGTCAATTCTACCTTGCATCTTTTGTGTATTTAGGAAATTATTTATTCATATAATGCAGACTATAAATATCTAGATATCGCAGGGGACGGGTCAGACGGGTCTGACTGACTTCAGATCTATGCCATCTTTGGTCATATCGTCGCACATCAGGCGAGATAGTACCTATTATTGGCACCTTAACTTTACGTACTTATATCAATAACTTAATTATTCAAACTCCAATTAAATTCCCAGGTGCTGAATCGCTATGAAGACTTCAAGCAGGAGGCGCGCGCCAAGCGCGAGAAGCTCGAGGACTCGCGTCGCTTCCAATACTTCAAACGCGACGCCGACGAGCTCGAGTCCTGGATCCAGGAGAAGCTGCAGGCGGCCAGCGACGAGAGCTACAAGGATCCTACCAACTTGCAGGTGTGGAAATAAATTGATATAATAACAAAAACAATACAATAAATGAATTTGCCATCGTTATCGTAACGAATTTACACTCGCGACGGCTGTAGGTTAAGTTTCAAAATGTAAAAATGAAAAACAATAACTAAAGTATAACAACTTATTATCTGAGAAGATCTGGGGAAGTAATTATTTTAAACAATGACATCTTTGATGATATCATCAGTTGGGAAATAATTAAGTAGTCTACCTACATCATTAAAATACCTATTTAAAATTATATGTATTTCAGTAAAAATATAACTTTCCATTTTAACAAGGTTTAACCGGTAGGGAAAATGATAGTGTTATCATACTTTAGACTTCTATCTTCCTTCACAAATGATGCCGTCTACTTACGTAAACATAAATTTTCATCTTTATCCTATGTATAATTTTATTATTTACCATTTACATTATTTTTCGAAAAAGACCTCGCGACCTAGCCGTTGGTATGACTAAATTACCACTCTCACTGGCCTCCCTATAACTACCGTCTTGAGAGAAGCCGAAAATCGGGCAAAATGGAAGGAGTTAACACGAAAAGTTATAAAGGACCTTCAGGGACACGACCTTCAGCAATGAAGAATACAACTAAGAAGAAGAGACATTATTTTTCTCTAGTTGCATGCCGTTAGGCTAGATATGGAGCGTCGTATCTTACATTTTTCAGCTATACCAGTTTGTAAATAAGAAAAAAAATAATTACATTTTGCTGTCACAGACACACTCATAACAGTGACTCTTATCTACCACAGAATCCGAAAAAACAACCACTTCCTTTTACAATGACTAAATAATTTTCTTCATCTATAGGCTAAGATCCAAAAGCACCAAGCCTTCGAAGCCGAAGTAGCAGCCCATTCCAATGCCATCGTGGTACTGGACAACACCGGCAGCGAGATGATATCTGCGGGACACTTCGCTTCGGAGACGATCCGGCGGCGGCTTGACGAGCTGCACCGGCTGTGGGAGCTGCTGCTGTCGCGCCTGGCGGAGAAGGGCATGAAGCTGCAGCAGGCGCTGGTGCTGGTGCAGTTCCTCAGGCACTGCGATGAGGTCATGTTCTGGATTCATGACAAGGTCAGTTTTTCATATAGATTTTAAAAAGGAACTTTCTGTTGAGATGTGCAGTCCATCTCTTATTATGTAACTCTACAAAATATGAATGACTAGCTGTGCCCCGCGGTTCCACCCGCCGTTTCCCGATATAAAAAGTAGCCTATGTGCTATTCCAAGTCCTAAAGTACCTACATACCAAATTTCATCAAAATAGGTTCGGTAATTTTTGCATGAAAGAGTAACAAAAATACATCCATACATTCTTACAAACTTACGCGTTTATAATATTAGATAGATAGATGAACGCTTTATTGCAAACATTAAATTAAAGACATTACATAAAAACAATTGAAGAAAGTGTTACAATGGGCGGCCTTATCGCTAAAAGCGATCTCTAGAAAAAGAAAAAAATAGACAAATTGAGATTCTGTTCGTTATATATTAGTTCATAATGTAAGGCACTTATTTAGAAAATATAAACGTAGCAGAAGAAATACCAATAAATTTCAATGTACTGATTGAAAAATAGAAATGATTGTCTAGTAGGCGTGAGTGTCGTTTTCGCGCGCATAAATAAATCTTGAAGAGTGGGAGCACATTATTCAGATATAAGCTAGATGGATTTTTATTGCTCTATCAGAAGTATTTCACATTACACCATCAGCTTCAAGTGTTAGAACAAGATACAATCCAGAGAGAAGTGACATTTCTTGAAAGCAACTTTATTTTGTAGAAGCAAGAGAAAGTATAGTAATGGAGTCCCTTCTATTTTAAATATTTTTATCTGTAAAATCTTACACCTCTTGCAAATCGATTTTGTTCCTAAATACTTTTTGTTAAAGTTAAATATCCATTGCGAGTCTGCCCTTCGATACTCACAAACCAGCCTTGTAATAAGTATCGCTTATGGCTCGCGCCATCTAATTGATACATGCTCGAGCTCCGCGCGATAGTTGAAGCTCCCGCAGCCTCATGTAAAAACCGATATGTACATGACCATTACAATAATAATAGTATCAGTTTTTAACCCTTAACGCAAAAGGAGGGTTGTTATAAGTTTGACCACTATGTGTGTCTGTCTGTGGCAACGTAGCTCTTAAACGGGTGAAGCGATTTGGATGCGGTTCTTTTTATTTGAAAGCAGGTTTTCTAGCGGTGGTTCTTAAACAAGTTTTATCAAAATCGGTTCAACCGTTTATATTACTTTTTATAGGTTTTTTGTGTCGGGGGTTTTTAAATTTTTGTCTAATCTGCCTTCCGTCGTCCGCAGGAGACGTTTGTGTGCGCGGACGAGTTCGGTTCGGACCTGGAGCACGTGGAGGTGCTGCAGCGCAAGTTCGACGAGTTCCAGAAGGACATGGCGGCGCAGGAGTACCGCGTCACCGAGGTCAACCAGCTGGCCGAGCGGCTCGTGCTGGAGGGACACCCCGAACGGGAGACCATCGTCAAGCGGAAGGATGTAAGGAGCATTTTCTGTTACTCTGAACGACTTTTTCAGCAAAGGTCTTGATATAAGAAAGTTTAATCAAAGCTACTCATTAAGCATGCTAGCCAGCTTTTTATTTTGAGGTGGTGACTGACTTTTAGCAATGGTAAGCTCCACTCCTGCCTATAACAGTTGTAGTTGTCATTAAGTATTATATTTTACAATGTTTTGCTCTGCAGCACTGCTGATTTCAAATGTAAATAAATATATATATAAAAATAAATGTAGTTTTGGTATATGAACTTCCACCGTGGAGCTATCGAATTTAAATCATGTAGAGTATTGAAAGAGCGTCCAAATGTCCATTAAATATTGATAATGGCCAATGGTCAGGCCATTATGACAAACAACAGCAAAGATGTGTCCAACATATTCCACGATGAGGTCTTTACTGCATTTAAACTCCTCTTGACAGTATCCTGTATATTTGTTCTACAGGAGCTGAACGAGGCGTGGCAGCGGCTGCGTCAAATGGCGCTGATGCGTCAGGAGCGTCTGTTCGGCGCGCATGAGATCCAGCGCTTCAACCGCGACGCTGACGAGACCATCGCCTGGATCTCCGAGAAGGACGTGGTGCTGGGATCTGATGATTATGGACGCGATTTGGCCACCGTGCAGACTCTCCAGGTATGGCAGACCTATAGAAAACATGAAGATGATTGTTAAATAATGCTATCAATCTCAAGGTTTCTGAGTGACAATCGCTAAAATATCAGGCCTCTGACAGACCCCATTTTATCTTGCGTGCACATATATTACCAGTTTGGATTATTTAATTTTTTACTTGAAACTCGCCTGACTCAACACGGGTGCAAATATAAATATGTTAACATTCAAACCTTCAAAAAATTATTATTAATTATGATTATTAGGATTGTGAAAACAACATCATATCCATCAATTCGTTTTTTGTAAATAAATATCTTATCTTATCTTAATTGAGATAGATCAATTGATCACCATCAGGTGAGACAGTGGTCAAACGCAAGCCAATCGATAATAGAAAAAAATAACTTGGTTAAAGAAGTAGGTATTAAACTAAAGTGACTTCCTTGTATATTACCGAGATTTGAATAACCGTGTTTGTTTGTTAATAGCGTAAGCACGAAGGCGTGGAGCGTGACCTGGCAGCGTTAGAAGACAAGGTGTCAACCCTGGACGGCGAGGCGGCGCGCCTGGCCGCCATCCACGCGGACCACGCGCCCGCCATCCACGCCAAGCGCGACGAGATCACGCAGGCCTGGCAGACGCTCGTGCTCAAGGCTAAGGTAGGTGTCCACGCCGCCATCCACGCGGACCACGCGCCCGCCATCCACGCCAAGCGCGACGAGATCACGCAGGCCTGGCAGACGCTCGTGCTCAAGGCTAAGGTAGGTGTCCACGCCGCCATCCACGCGGACCACGCGCCCGCCATCCACGCCAAGCGCGACGAGATCACGCAGGCCTGGCAGACGCTCGTGCTCAAGGCTAAGGTAGGTGTCCACGCCGCCATCCACGCGGACCACGCGCCCGCCATCCACGCCAAGCGCGACGAGATCACGCAGGCCTGGCAGACGCTCGTGCTCAAGGCTAAGGTAGGTGTCCACGCCGCCATCCACGCGGACCACGCGCCCGCCATCCACGCCAAGCGCGACGAGATCACGCAGGCCTGGCAGACGCTCGTGCTCAAGGCTAAGGTAGGTGTCCACGCCGCCATCCACGCGGACCACGCGCCCGCCATCCACGCCAAGCGCGACGAGATCACGCAGGCCTGGCAGACGCTCGTGCTCAAGGCTAAGGTAGGTGTCCACGCTGCCATCCACGCCAAGCGCGACGAGATCACGCAGGCCTGGCAGACGCTCGTGCTCAAGGCTAAGGTAGGTGTCCACGCTGCCATCCACGCCAAGCGCGACGAGATCACGCAGGCCTGGCAGACGCTCGTGCTCAAGGCTAAGGTAGGTGTCCACGCCGCGATCCACGCGGATCACGCGCCCGCCATCCACGCCAAGCGCGACGAGATCACGCAGGCCTGGCAGACGCTCGTGCTCAAGGCTAAGGTAGGTGTCCACGCCGCCATCCACGCGGACCACGCGCCCGCCATCCACGCCAAGCGCGACGAGATCACGCAGGCCTGGCAGACGCTCGTGCTCAAGGCTAAGGTAGGTGTCCACGCCGCCATCCACGCGGACCACGCGCCCGCCATCCACGCCAAGCGCGACGAGATCACGCAGGCCTGGCAGACGCTCGTGCTCAAGGCTAAGGTAGGTGTCCACGCCGCCATCCACGCGGACCACGCGCCCGCCATCCACGCCAAGCGCGACGAGATCACGCAGGCCTGGCAGACGCTCGTGCTCAAGGCTAAGGTAGGTGTCCACGCTGCCATCCACGCCAAGCGCGACGAGATCACGCAGGCCTGGCAGACGCTCGTGCTCAAGGCTAAGGTAGGTGTCCACGCTGCCATCCACGCCAAGCGCGACGAGATCACGCAGGCCTGGCAGACGCTCGTGCTCAAGGCTAAGGTAGGTGTCCACGCCGCGATCCACGCGGATCACGCGCCCGCCATCCACGCCAAGCGCGACGAGATCACGCAGGCCTGGCAGACGCTCGTGCTCAAGGCTAAGGTAGGTGTCCACGCCGCCATCCACGCGGACCACGCGCCCGCCATCCACGCCAAGCGCGACGAGATCACGCAGGCCTGGCAGACGCTCGTGCTCAAGGCTAAGGTAGGTGTCCACGCCGCCATCCACGCGGACCACGCGCCCGCCATTCACGCCAAGCGCGACGAGATCACGCAGGCCTGGCAGACGCTCGTGCTCAAGGCTAAGGTAGGTGTCCACGCCGCCATCCACGCGGACCACGCGCCCGCCATCCACGCCAAGCGCGACGAGATCACGCAGGCCTGGCAGACGCTCGTGCTCAAGGCTAAGGTAGGTGTCCAC
The DNA here is from genome assembly GCA_951640565.1 of Petrophora chlorosata. Taxonomy (NCBI): domain Eukaryota; kingdom Metazoa; phylum Arthropoda; class Insecta; order Lepidoptera; family Geometridae; genus Petrophora; species Petrophora chlorosata. The sequence goes on along the minus strand of OX621189.1, from coordinate 1,942,313 downwards.
GCCGCCATCCACGCGGACCACGCGCCCGCCATCCACGCCAAGCGCGACGAGATCACGCAGGCCTGGCAGACGCTCGTGCTCAAGGCTAAGGTAGGTGTCCACGCTGCCATCCACGCCAAGCGCGACGAGATCACGCAGGCCTGGCAGACGCTCGTGCTCAAGGCTAAGGTAGGTGTCCACGCCGCGATCCACGCGGATCACGCGCCCGCCATCCACGCCAAGCGCGACGAGATCACGCAGGCCTGGCAGACGCTCGTGCTCAAGGCTAAGGTAGGTGTCCACGCCGCCATCCACGCGGACCACGCGCCCGCCATCCACGCCAAGCGCGACAAGATCACGCAGGCCTGGCAGACGCTCGTGCTCAAGGCTAAGGTAGGTGTCCACGCCGCCATCCACGTGGACCACGCGCCCGCCATCCACGCCAAGCGCGACGTGATCACGCAGGCCTGGCAGACGCTCGTGCTCAAGGCTAAGGTAGGTGTCCACGCCGCCATCCACGCCAAGCGCGACGAGATCACGCAGGCCTGGCAGACGCTCGTGCTCAAGGCTAAGGTAGGTATCCACGCCGCCATCCACGCGGACCACGCGCTCGCCATCCACGCCAAGCGCGACGAGATCACGCAGACCTGGCAGACGCTCGTGCTCAAGGCTAAGGTAAGTGTCCACGCCGCCATCCACGCGGACCACGCGCCCGCCATCCACGCCAAGCGCGACGGGATCATGCAGGCCTGGCAGACACTCGTGCTCAAGGCTAAGGTAGGTGTCCACGCTGACATCCAAACGGACTACGCGCCCGTCATCCACGCGGACCACGCGCCCGCCATCCATAATGAATTTGAAATTAAAATTGGAAATTGAAATCTGAAATATCTAGTGTAATTCCGCTGAATATTATGTAAGTTGTTGTTGAATAATGTAATAAGTATGAGGGTAAATAGTAAATGTAAAATGAATTAAAAATATAAAATTACCCCTGCAATTTTTTTAATATTCTTTTTCTAATTTTATAATGTGTTTATTATAATAATTTTCTTCAAATTGGAGATTAAATTTTTGTAACATATATTATAATAGTTCGTTACTGTGTATCCAGGAGCGTCGTTCGGAGCTGGAGTCGTCGCACGACCTGCACCGCTTCCTGGCGGACTACCGCGACCTGGTGTCGTGGATGTCGGACATCCGCGCGCTCATCGCCGCCGACGACCTCGCCAAGGATGTACCCGGCGCCGAGGCGCTGCTCGAGAGGCACCAGGAGCATAAGGTACTGGGATCGTTGGACATATTTCTTTATTTATCTCATTCCTTCCGTGGCTTTGCTCGTGATAAACCGCCTTAGTTTTTTTAATGTTACTGAATGATGACACGAGTAAGTCGGTCGCCTGATGGCAAGCGCCACGTCTGCCCATAACAATTGCAGTGCCATTCAGAACTTTTAATACCGTAAAAAGCACTGCATAGCACTGTTTTGCGCTCATCATACCGAGATATCATTGAGTTGCGGATGTTTAACGAAACGTTTATATTGTAGGGCGAGATGGACGCTCGCTCGGACGTGATCCGCGCGTGCGCCGCCGCCGGGCAGGCGCTCGTGGAGAGCGGCCACCGCGCCAGCGGCGAGGTGACGGCGGCGCTCGACACGCTGGAGCGCGAGAGCGGCGCGCTGCACGCGCTGTGGGAGCAGCGCCGCGTGCTCTACCTGCAGTGCATGGACCTGCAGCTCTTCTACCGCGACACCGAGCAGGCAGACGCCTGGATGCACAAGCAGGAGGTATGTACACAACCTGGCTGAGGACACAAACTGCCTTAAAGACTAGGTTAGATTACGTTGAAGCGGTGAACACACGTCGCGTGAGCCGAGTGAGCGAAGCGAGCGTGCCGAGGCAGCGGCCGCCGATGCGTCAGAAACTAAATTGAATGTTTGTGTTGTCAAAGTTTTTTATTATGCTTACCGATAAAGCGATTGCCTGAAAACTGTCGCATCGCAAAACTGTCATTCAACTTTTGTAACCATGTTCTAATCTCATCCCCATAGGCTTTCCTAGCCAACGAAGACGTGGGCGACTCTCTCGACTCCGTAGAGGCTCTGCTGAAGAAACATGAAGACTTCGAGAAGTCTCTCGCCGCGCAGGAGGAGAAGATCAAGGCTCTGGACGAGTTCGCGTCCAAACTCATCGAGGGACAACACTACGCGGCCGACGATGTCGCACAGAGGCGGGAGATGGTAAGCCATTTTTTTCTTGATTCTTATAATCTAGGTGACCTCAAGTCCAGAGGGAATCGGTGTTTTCTAGGCAAGCATGATCCATCGTCGACCGCTGACCACTTTCCATCAGGTGAGACTGCGGTCAAATGCTTGCCTCAGTATCAGGTAATGAAAAATTCATTGGAAGATCTTTGAGTGTTTTAGTCTTATGAAAGACCTTTTGGACGAGTATGTCGTTTGCCTAATGGTAAACGTCACGCTTTACTGTGAAAAGCACTGAATCACAGCATTGTGCTCGTCACCCCGAGGCATCAGATATTAAGTCTCATATGCCCAGTAATTTCGCTGGCTTTCTTACTACATATATTGACGTTAGAATTTGCTTTCCAACATTAAACACATATAAAATGTTGTTAAAGTAAAATTTTATATAATATCCAGTTCAACTGACTATTTTTCAGTCTTTTGCAAAATATTTTACGTAGGGTTTTTAGTAGTAACTAATTGAATCCTTGTTCATAGTTGTTGGAGCGCCGCGCAGCACTTTTGGAGAAATCGAACCAACGCCGCGCTTTACTGGAGGATGCTTACAAGTATCAGCAGTATGAACGCGATTGTGACGAAACCAAGGGTAAGTCTGTCCTTCATTTCATTGTAAACACACCTTTTTTACTCAAGGTTTTGAATCCCATGACTTGAACGATGGAAATCACCAGCTACGAATATTTAAAAATACATTCATTCTTGGTTCTTTTTAAATGTAAACGAGCACTCATCCAAATCACCGTCTGCTGAACAAATGTTCTACATCCTTGCCCTGATTTCGAAATCTAGTCTTTCTCCAATATGATCATATATGTATCTAAAGTGAGACTCATCGATCACAGGCTCAACGTTTTTACTCCTCGCATAACTTATGATAAAATTAATATGAAAATAAGTGTAGAGCATGCTACCTAGAACGAGTGTGGCTCAGTGGGAGAACGTGCGACTTTCGATCCGACACTTGTCGTGACGCAAGTTCGAATCCCGCTGGCCCCGCACCACTGACTTTCTTAAGTTATGTGCGGATTTAACACTAGCTCTAAAAACGGTGAAGGAAAACATCGTGGGGAAACCGGTATGTGCAAAAATTTATCACAAAAATTCAAGGACATGGTACATCCACCAACCTGCACTGGGCCAGCGTGGTGGATTATGGCCCATACTCTCTCTATGAGAGAAGGCCCGTGTCCCAGCAGTGGGAACGTGATGGGCTGATGATGATGCTACCTATGTAAGGTAGCATGCAGATCAAATAAAATATTTCACATGTTTAGCCCACTTATGCGCACAGTAAGAGAGTAAGGTAATCGTTCCGGTCCGCAGGCTGGATCAACGAGAAGCTGAAGTTTGCGACAGACGACTCATACCTGGACCCCACCAACCTGAACGGCAAGGTGCAGAAGCACCAGAACTTCGAGCAAGAGCTGCAGGCCAACAAGCCGCGCGTCGACGAGATCTCCACGCTGGGGAACAAACTGCTGGAGCAGGAACACTTCGCTAAACGTAAGCCCCCATACATTAACAAAAAGCAATTCATTTTAGTGCCAAATATTGAAATTCAATGCAGGATGAAAGTTGAGGATGTTTGTACGCGAGTCGCCAATCTGATAGAGATGGGCGGGACGCCGGAAGGTGGACCGAGGCAAGGATCGAGTGGTGGCCAACAGGTTACCTATCCTGGTGCAGACCACTAGCCAGATCGTTAGAACTTCGTAGCCAGAAATAAGACATACCTATTTCCAGCTGCTGTAGTAACAATATCGCAGTTGCTGCTTGCAACTCAGTTCTGATCACTGTTGCTGATCATCCAGGGGTAATAATCTAGATGGAAAGAAGTTCGTAATTACGAATCATGGTAGGCCATTTGACCAGGCAACGACGTTATAATTAGTTTTAGCATTTGTTTTGTGTCTGGGTGTTGTGGGACCATGGTCCTCGTCGTTCCTGGTTCCCTAGATACAGAGAATCTTAGTTAGGGGCCAGGATCTATGTATGTGATCGTTGGGCGTTTTTTTATTTTGTTATTCTAACCAACTGTCCTCGTGCAGCTCAAATCGAGTCGCGTCTGACGGAGCTGGCCGGGCTGTGGGAGAAGCTGGCGGTGTCCTCCGAGCTGAAGGGCAGCAAGCTGCAGGAGGCGGCGCAGCAGCAGCAGTACAACCGCGCCGTCGAGGACATCGAGCTGTGGCTCTCCGAGGTGGAGGGGCAGCTGCTTAGCGAGGACTACGGGAAGGTACATTCAACATTCTATGTCAGACTACAAGACGTACGGGAACACCCCACCGTTTCACCGTGGTGGACATTCCTCCTGCGCGCACTAAGCGCTTCGCTTTCACTTTTATTATGCGCACTGATTACGAGTGGAGTCTTTCCTTGTCCGATAGATTACATTAGATTAGATTACGCTTTATTGTTACACAACAACAAGAAATTAATTACAAAACAATACTTAAAGCTAAAGTGTTACAATGGGCGGTCTTATCGCTTATAGCGATCTCTTCCAGACAACCTTTGGATGGAGAGGAAAGAAAGAAACTGTAAGGGATGGTGGTGTTGTGTATAAACAAACTAACCAGTATAAAATATTAATATCATATTAATGTCTTTCCCGATAGCTACAATCTAGAGATCTTCAAGACTCAAATGAACAGGTATTATCAGGTGACATAGTGGTCAAACGCAAGTCAATTCACAATTAAAAAAAAAGTGAAAAGTTTGCTTATAAAAAATCATTTTTGAAGTTGCTGCTATACGACCTAAGCATTAGCTGTTGTACAGTTAGCCACTAAAGTAGAATTAATATCGTTCAATTGACAATAACACCGAAAGCAAACTATATGCGATTTTTTCAATATTTTGTGAAATTAGAGAAATTAATAATCGGATACATTTTATAGTCCGAAATAAACAATTTATTTTTTATTCAGTGAAAATAGACAATAAATTCAATCAGTGATTCACAAATATTCACCTATTTATGTCGCTGACCGTACCTACCTTTATTGTTGTAATTATGTTTAATTTTCTTGTTTGTTTTGATGTGTGATAAAAGAATAGAAATAACTTTTCGGAATAATTCACAGTTCCTTAGAGAACAATCTTAAACCTAATTCTAACGGACGGAATGACTGCCAGTCTTGCAAAACACTTACTATTCCCATCTCACCAGGACCTGACGAGCGTGCAGAACCTGCAAAAGAAGCACGCGCTCCTGGAAGCCGACGTCGGCTCCCACGCCGAACGTATAGACGCCATCCAGAAGCAAGCCGACCAGTTCATTGAACGGGAGCACTTCGATGCCGACAACATCAGAGCCAAGCGGGTGAGTACACTCTTCATTCCCATTGAAATGCGAGCCGTGCGCGGAATTCGATCTCGCGATACCCAGTAAAAGAACGTCTTTTTTGTGGAACTGAGTGATGAGGCGAACATTTCGTTCGCCTGACGGTAACCGCCACGCCGGCCTATAACAATTGCAGTGCCTTAAGACCCTATATTTAATACTCTCGAATCACGTCCAACAAAATCAAATTATGGCGATATCTATGGTAATTTACAGCTGAATTTTAAAAGTACGGCTGGCACATTCAACCCTTGAGTACCTGTACAAATACAAGAAAAATCTAGAAGTAGAAATTTCCCGTCGTGGCTGCTTGAATAATTTCATATAAATATTTAATTTACATGATTTCATTGAGTTATCACACGACTTCCAGTTGAGTAATTTATTGTTCGATATTATATAGAGGTATGAACAGTTTATTATAAGACCTATGAATGAAAACGCCTTGCCGTCAAGTGACCTTATCGTGTTTTGAGATGATGTTTGGTTCCACCGGGAGACGGGTGGGTAGTAGTCTATCAACTGCCGTCTTCCTCTAAATCTATGTGTATCTTCTGCCTTATCCACACTTAACATAATGCAAGATATTGGCTCCTGGCCATAAATCTCTAAGGTTAAAAAAGCAATAGTTACCAGGCTGACGAGACCTGGTTGTTACTATTCTTTTTGTTGACATCAAATCTTGACACTTCATCCAGGATGGGCTGGTGGCTCGCTACACCGCCCTGGACAAGCCGATGGCGATACGCAAGCGTCGGCTGCTGGACTCGCTGCAGGCGCAGCAGCTGTTCCGCGACCTGGACGACGAGGCCGCCTGGATCAGGGAGAAGGAACCCATCATCGCTTCTACTAACAGAGGTGAGGATCTTTCATTTCAATTCCATTACTACTAAAAAATATAAAGTTCATTAAATCAATATGTGCGTTGCTATTTATACCTTTGACAATGATTTTTGTATATCAAACTTGAGTGGTGTGTCCTGTTCTCACTTTAAATTTAAAGCACCCGACATGCCACTACACAGTGAGAACCTTTACTCACCCCATTGACTAGTCTGTTCAACAGTTTCAATATGATGAGTGACTCTGTCATCATGGCAACACACCGTTTCTTTGGCTGATCCAAAAATAAACTATAACATATAGACAACAGGCTAGCCTGTACTTGTACTGCAACCAGTTCTTTTTACGAGCAAAGCTGCCGCTGCAGAACTGCTATCAAATGGCTTTTAACTGACCTAGATTAGTCCGCCATCTTGAGTGATTACTAGAAATTCAGCAGCTGCTCGCAAATCCTCGTGACCAGATGTACATGAACCGTGTGTGTTGGTTAGGTCGTGACCTGATCGGCGTGCAGAACCTGATGAAGAAGCACCAGGCGGTGATGGGCGAGATGGCGCAGCACGAGGCGCGCGTGGAGGCGGTGCGCGCCGCCGGCGCCGCGCTGCGCGACCAGGGACACTTCGCCGCCGACGAGATCGCGCACCGCCTGCACCAGCTGCACCAGCAGTGGACGCAGCTGCAGGAGAAGGCCGCGCAGGTTACATTCAAACACAATAATAAACCATTAATGCACAGAACCACAATATTTAGACATAAAACCACAATATTTTGATAGAACCACAACATTCAGACAGAACCACAATGTTGAGACATAGGACCACAAAAAATTGACATAGAAATACAACATTTAGTCATTGAACCACAACATTTCGACACAGAATCACAACATTTAGACACAACCACTACATTTAGACAGAATCACATTTAGAAATAGAACCACAATATTTAGACATAGAACCACAACATTTAGATACAGAATCACAATATTTAGACACAGAACCACAATATTAAGACATAGAACCACAATATTCAGATACAAAACAGATTAAAAGCTGCCATCTTCCATTCATGCAAGAGACGAAACTCTTACAACTCGTTCATATAGAAGGGCAGTTCCATGCCGGTTAAACCGTACTTTTAAATTTTTTGAAAAAGGAGTTATCCTACGAAACTTTATGAGCTGCCTTGCAGATATTCCAGCTGGTATACTATTATCTTAACTGAATTATTTCGTCTGCAGCGCAAGCAAGACCTGGAAGACTCGCTACAAGCTCAGCAGTACTTCGCGGACGCCAACGAGGCAGAGTCGTGGATGCGCGAGAAGGAGCCGATGGCCAACACGCACGACTACGGCAAGGACGAGGACTCCTCGGAGGCCCTGCTCAAGAAGCACGAGGCCTTGTTGTCCGATCTGGAGGCCTTTGGCAATACCATCAAGTCACTGAGAGAGCAGGCTGATTCTTGTCGCGTAAGTGATAACGGTTTTGTAAAAGTCACCATTTTGGTAGTTACTTATTTCTTCCTTACCACTAAAGATACAAGTCCTTTGCCCGTACGCGTAAAGAGATGCGTATGTGCGTTCAAAAAACGCACAAAAGCGACCCTGGCAGTGAATCCGAACATTTTTTTTAGGAAAAAAATTTTGAAAAAGTTGTGGCCACAATCGCGTATGTTACATTCTTAGGTTAAATCAGACCGCATCTACCCTTTTTGATTTAACGTGTTTCCACAATATCTTCTCTCAACTTCTCTCTCTAACTCTTGTCACTACTTGTCGACTTTTTCTCACATTAAGGGCAAGTTATTTCACATCACATTTACAGACGCGTATACGTTAAATATCGCACTAACGAATGGTTCTACAAAAAATGCGTTGTTTCAACATCTGGTGACATCTGGTAGAAACAAAACTGAACAACTTTAACGAACTTCATCGTACGTAACCGTCAAATTTGAACGTCCGTAAGTTACGTATACCGATGCTTTGATACAACCCACCCTAACTATTCTCTAAAATAACGCCATATTATTTTGACCTGTCTTACAATAATCCCTTCATTTGTTGACACAGCAACAAGAGTCCCCCGTAGTGGATGTATCGGGCAAGGAGTGCGTGGTGGCTCTATACGACTATGCAGAGAAGTCGCCGCGCGAGGTCTCCATGAAGAGAGGAGATGTGCTGACGCTGCTCAACTCTAACAACAAGGTATGTCAACATACAAGAGAAACCCTACGAATAACACAAGCTAGAAAAAATGGGCAAATAACTTTCATCGCCTAGGAAATGTTGTGTGTTGAAGTACCAACCGGAAGTCGTATTTTCTTTTCAAAAATGTATCCCCCTTGTTGTCTACTTTCGAGAAATAAGAAGTGAAGAGACGAGGGATTATACCTTGCATGTTTGCAGTTAAAAATACTGATAGATAATGGAATGGATGGACTGGTAGATAATGCTAAATAGCATTAAGTCATTCCTTGTACCATTTTGTGCAAAACTATTAAATGAATAAATAAAACTAATTATTTATAGAGCAAGCAACTTTTCAAAAAGTTACACACACACACCCTCACATCACACACCCTCTCTGACATACATACACACATACCCTTTGTCACACACACATACGCTCACTCACACTCTCACATTCTAAACATTACTAAAATATGTACATACTTAATGTTAGTTATTATTATTGTACCTAATTTTAAGGCATTATATTTGATGTTCCCCCGACGGAAGAGTCCTGGCTCCTATAGTACGGGTTTCGAGCCTAGTGTAGGACCAGGTGCTCCAGATAAGTAAATGTACTTTTGCCTCTTTTACATAATAAACATTTTTTCATTTAAAAAAAAAAAGTTGCTAACATAAAAACAGGTTTATTCATAATATTATATATTATTATGTTTCAAATTGTCATTACCTAACATGTATAATGCAGTTGTTTGTTGTTCCAAAATAAAGAAATAAAATACAAAAGCTTAGGTAAAAGGCAATATTTTACCTAAAACATATCACGAGATCAAAAACAGGACATTACAAATCGTGACGCAACCATTTGTGATGTTACTGTATCTATGGAATTCATAGCCAATTCATCACATGGACTTAACCTTGTTCCCATACAATAAACGGAGAACAATCGACAATAACAGGCATTACAATATCTTCACGAGACGCTGGGCGGGATTGGCCTTGTATAATAATTACATCAAAATACTTCACAATACTTATAGATAAAAATATATGTATAACGTATAATAAATTATCAATTATGTTATCATTACACTATCAACATAACATTACAAATTGCTACATTTATTTCAATATAGTATATTCTGAACGGATTTAACACTCGCTCTAAAACGGTGAAGGAAAACATCGTCAGGAAACCGGCATGTCCAAGAATTTTTCACAAAAAATCAAGGACATGTGACATTCACCAACCCGCACTGGGCCAGCGTGGTGGATTATGGCCTATTCTCTCTTTATGAGAAAAGGCCCGTGTCCCAGCTGTGGGAACGTGATAGGCTGATGATGATGATGATGATGATGGTGATGATGACATTCTGAACAAGCAAAAACATCGCTTCACAGATATCCACGCATTATCTGCATACATAGTCTGTTGGCTTAGAAGTAATGATAACTCTAATATTTGATAATTATTTGATGTTAGGATCAGAGTTGTGTACCTATTCTCTATAAATAATGCACACACAGGTCTGAATGAGATAAGGATATGTTAATTACTTAGTCAGACTACAGTATTAAAATTTATACGTTCTTTCATGTTTAAAATTGAACAATACCGTCTTTTAACGTTACCCATTAAAGATACTGAAGAATTCTGATCATCATCATCATCAACCCATCACGTTCCCACTGCTGATGCTGGAACATGGCCCTTCTCTCATAGATAGAGTATGGGCCATACTCCACCACGCTGGCTCAGTGCGGGTTGGTCGATGTCACATATCCTTGAATTTTTGTGATTAATTCTTGAACATGCCGGTTTCTTCACGTTGTTTTCCTTCACCGGTGCGATGCTAGCGGGATTAGAACTCGGGTGCGTCGGATCGAAAGTTGCACGTGCCTCACTGAGCTACACTCGCTATGAAAAATAATCCATTCATAATTTTCACTCATAAGAACGTAGTTCAATCGTGTTTTATCCATTGTTATCTGCCTCCAACCGACTTACGTAATGCTCTCTAAGCGACGGCATACGACAGCATTACTCGAGTATCGTGAACGAACGAACGCACTGCGCAGACACGCGACACATTTAATATTTAAATACAGTCGCTGAACTGACTAAAATTTAAGTGTTGAATAAAAACATTGGAAAGTTTTTGAAGGAATCAATTTGCGAGTGAAATGAAAATGTTTTGTGAAAATGATGGAGTAAATTAATCTCAAATCACACATCATGTTTACATTGCAAGCACAAATATAACATAGTGTAAGCAAAGTGAATAGTTTTGTCTTCGTTTATCATGTTCTTTAGAATGACAACTTTATACACAGTGTATCGAACTTGAAAGAGTCATACAATGTAAAGTGTTGTGGAGTCCAGTAAAATCTTCTGTGATAGAAACGTGATACTAGTGATAGGAAAATGATAGTTTTAAGCTGGTTCTTAGTTCTGGTGTCGAAAAATGTATTTCTGTATAGAAAGAGTGATAAAAGAAGAATCTCGATTCATGTAAGTTGTTTTTTTCGTTGTCCATATGGGTGAAATCTCATGTACACCCAGGAAAGGAGGGCCCGGGTAGTGCTAGACTTGGCCTAAGCCACCTATTGGCTAAAACCTCCGTCTGCTCTGTGTCCACAGACCGGACGTTCGTGCCGTTCTCGTCACTTCTTATTTTTTCTGGGCGTACATTAACTATGTGCTTTTTCTTTCTGTAATAAGTAATTTGTTTTACACAATGTACAATGTTGTTGAAATCATGTTGATGGGTTAGTTTGTCTAGAGTCAACATTATTAAAGTAACATTGAACTATTTTACATTTCTACTTACCTCCGGCTTTTAACTCCAGTTACTTCTTGTTAAGAGCAAGCGTGGCGCTTAACATCAGGCGAACGAAGTGCACGTCTCGTGGCATAAAAATATAAACTAGAGTACTAAGGGGTTTAAAACCGCTGACAACAATCAATTTTCGAGAGATGCTCAAAATTATTTCAAAAGATTACATTAGAGTCCTTCAATCAGTTTCCAGTTTTACAAACAGGCAGCCATCCTAGTCCGGCATCACGAGGTTTACTTCTACAACTATAGTTAGCTACAGAATAGGCGTGCCCCACCCCAAATGGAGCGTAAAGAATTGTTATGAAATCTAAACAATGGCAGTGTTGTCTAATAAACCATTATATCATTATATATCCATAACACTTCGCAGTATTTATATGGATTGTTTATTAATACCTAGCTATTTACAATAATATATTTGTGTTCTCATTGCGTGTGTTCGTCTCGAGAGAAAAAGTGATAGCAATGAATAAAATGAACAGCCTATTTTTCTCTAGCCGATATATGCTCCTAAAATTGACATTGCATATAATCGAGCTCCTCATCTCATTTAAAACTGTAATTACGGCCAATAGTGGAATTCCAGTTTGAATTATGAATTAAAGCAAGAAGTCTACACAAAAACTATAGGCAACCATAATACAATTCAATTCATTTATTTCAGTTATAAAAATCATATCACACATTAATAGTAGTATTGAAATAATTAAAAATACTATGAAATAAAATAAAATGTCAAAATAAAATAAAATAACAAATCATATTAAATCATATCCTCTGACTTTCGGAGTTTTTTGGAGTGGTAGGCTCTGGCCGTGGTTGTAATACCACCCACCGAACAAAGCCATGCCGTCAAGCGACCTAGTCGTGTTTCGGGATGATGTTCGGTGAACCATCGGGGAGACGTGTCTGAGCAGCCGCTCAACTGCTGTCACTCTCTAGATCTATGTGCTTCATCTTAGGCCACATCATCGCTTCACATCAGGCGAGATAGTGGCCAAACATGGATTTATTAAGCGTAAAAAAAAAAGACTTATAATGCAACTGGGTCATCTTCAAATCGGAATTCTCCTGTTTCAACTATTCCAATTAGAATAAAGTTATAATTTACACGTCTAACTGGACTTACGCACTGCACAGGACTGGTGGAAGGTGGAAGTGAACGACCGTCAAGGCTTCGTGCCGGCGGCTTACGTGAAGAAGATCGACGCTGGACTCTCGTCGTCGCAGCAGAACCTTGCCGACTCCAGCTCCATCGCGGCCAGGCAGAACCAGGTACACATACTACTGAACAACTGTATGTACACTGTCTCATCATTCGCGTTTCAGGCTCTAGGTTCAGGTTCCATTGCTAGGACAGAGACAGAGAGAGTTTTAGCCGTACAACACGCGAGCCCAATGCTGCTTGTCAGTAGAAAGTAGAGAGAGATTCATGGATATGTCGGTCGTCACGATGTCTTTCTTTACCGGCTTAGATTGTGTATCTTTATAAAGTTGTTTTTTTTATTTTGTCTAAAATGTACTGATAACATGTTAATAAATATTTGAAAATATTAATTAGATTAGAAGTCACGTAAAAATATCATGCCGTGTCAAATTATCAACAGACTTTGGAAATCAACAAAGATTATGCAGAAGGCTTCACCAGCTGTGTATCAATGAAATAAGTAGGGTAATTCAGTTAAATTATACATAGATACATAATACATACAAGATTTTAAAAGTATTTACAATCTAATATTTTCAATATTATTTGTTATGGGCAGGCGTGGCGCTTACCATCAGGCGAAAGACATGCCGTCTAATCACTCAGTTCCTTAAAAAAATATTGATTACTGTATACATCATCGACAAAAAATGTATCTGATGAGTTTACAGTTCTTAAATATGATTACAACTTTAAAGTTCTAAATAAATGTATACCTCCTTTCCTTATTGTTACTGACTACCCTTTCCGGTACAGATCGAAGGCCAGTATGACAACCTGCTGGGCCTGGCTCGCGAGCGCCAGAACAAGCTCAACGAGACCGTCAAGGCATACGTACTGGTGCGTGAGGCCGCAGAACTCGCCACCTGGATCAAGGATAAGGTATGTTCTAGATCTAAGCTATTGGATAGATAGTAAGGCACATGAATACAACAATATCTGTGTGCGAAGGAATAGAGTCGTCATTCGGTCTATTTTTGTTTGCAAAATCAACAAAGTTGCAATAAACCTAATAGTGAGTATACGCATGGCGTATTTGCGACAATCATGATAGCAGCCAAAATATTTTTCAATATCATGGCTAAATAGATACATTGATGTGGAACTAACTACTTTGGACAAAGACATAGTTAGCCAAGTCATCTCTCACTTCGCACCGAAAAGTTTATCCGTACGCACTCTTCTGTGATACCATTCTTTGACCGCCAAGGTCGGTTATACTCGACAAGTGAAAAAGTGCTCTCTAAGCCGAAGTCGAGTTGAACCGACTTAAAACGAAAATTGCATAGCACGTTTTTTGCTTCTATAGCGCAGCGCTCAAAAGGTTCGAGCTCAAAAGTGGAACGCCTTGCCGTCGTCTGTGTTTCCACAAATACAATTTGGGTGTGTTCAAATATAGAGTGAACAAGTACTTACTGGGTAAGCGTGCTACATCTTCGACCACATCGTCACTTCCCATCACGGCCCTAATTCACTATGACAACTTGGCGATTCCTTGCTTCGAGGAAACGTCGATTCCTTCATTAATAAACGACATCTGCGAAATTTGTATTCTCTATGACGCGTCATATATATGAATATATGAATGCGTCATAGAGATGTCGTTTATTAATTAAAGAATCTACGTGATTTCGAAGCAAGGAATCGCGAAGTTGTCATAGTGAATTGGGGCCCTGGTGAGATTGTGGTCAAACGCAGTCCCAGTCTGTTGTAAAAAAAAGAAATTAACCATGACAAAAGGTTTAGAATTAATATTAGCAGCTTCATCAAACCAAAATTTTTCGACAGGAAATGCACGCCCAGGTGCAAGACGTGGGTGAGGACCTGGAGCAGGTGGAGGTGATGCAGAAGAAGTTCGACGACTTCCAGAACGACCTGCGCGCCAACGAGGTCCGCCTCGCCGAGATGAACGAGATCGCCGTGCAGCTCATGACCGTCGGACAGACGGAGGCTGCCTTAAAGATAAAGACCCAGATGCAGGTCCGTACAGCTCGAGTATTGACTAGTTTTTCACAGGGGTAATGGAATGGAAATGAGTGAGATGGAAAGAAACAGCGTCATTGGGTCTCATCTCAGAAGGATCTTGTACAATCCATCTATTCTGGTCTGCCAGAATGGATGCGAGACGGCATGTTTGTCCGCTTGTTTATTGTCAATTGTATTCCCTTTTATCTAGAATTTATTCTGTTTGTCCCACGGTCCACGGCACACCAAGTTTTTCACATTACACTCACGTCGCTATTTTTCAACTGCAAGGCTACTGACAGCGACATTTCTGCTTTCAGTCAGACCCATCATTCCTTTCTTATTGTTATTCTATGGAGGCGAGAACACTGACGTTTCACATGGGGAATTTAACTTGCAATATTTATTATTTGTTTGACAAATCTTGCAAGTTTTAATATCCAATAGCTTTGCTATTGGCGATGATAATGAAATGCGGCTGATTATTGGATTCCCTGTCGTGTCGTCCCAAGGGGAAAGCGGCCTGATACTAATGGTGTGTAACAGGAGCTGAACTCGAAGTGGACGTCCCTGCAACAACTGACGGCGGAGCGCGCGGCGCAGCTCGGCTCTGCGCACGAGGTGCAGCGCTTCCACCGCGACGTGGACGAGACCAAGGACTGGATCGCGGAGAAGGAGGCCGCGCTCGCCACCGAGGACCTCGGCAAGGACCTGCGCTCCGTGCAGACGCTGCAGCGTGAGTACACATACATTACCTCAACATAATGAACAAATGCAACAAATGGATTCAAAATCCGTGCATAAAATCTAGAAAGTACTTAAAACCTAGTCACAACGTATTACTAATCAAAGTGGTTACATTGTTTATATATTTATCGTATTTAATATTTATGTGTTATTTTATTTGTATTTATTATTATGACTATATTATTATATTTTTGAAGTTTTGTATTTACTACATTATATCTTTTATATTAATTACTTCATACACCAATTGACCGCAATTTTTTACCATTTATTCCTGTCCATCCAAAGGATCCACATAGCGATAAGGCCGCCCATTGTTCTACCACTATTGTTTGTAACTGTAAACTTTTGTTTCCTGTTTTGGTGATCAATAAAATATTATTGTATTGTGTTAACAACGTTAGTCATTATTCCATTCGTCCGATGGCAATCTACTTTAATCTACAACACAAGTCAGACAAGTCTTTCTAATCAACCAAACAACGTTTCAAAATGTTCCTTTCGTGGTGCAGGCAAGCACGAGGGTCTGGAGCGCGACCTGGCGGCGCTCGGCGACAAGATCCGACAGCTGGACGACACGGCCAACCGCCTGATGGCGACGCACGGCGACTCCGCCGACGCCACCTACTCCAAGCAGCGCGAGATCAACGACGCCTGGCACCAGCTGCAGGCGAGGGCCAACGCCAGGAAGGAGAAGCTGCTCGATTCATACGACCTGCAGAGGTAAGCTGTACACCAATTTTGATAACGGGGTTGATGGGTAACTCCAAAATAATGTGAAATAGAAAAAAATGGTCAGAGAAATCCGCTGTGCTTGAATTTTGGCGAAAATAAAAATGCGTTATTTGATTGTTAAAACATTAAATTATTTTAGTCGGAAATGGAAACTGTTGGTTTCGCACCCTGCACTCCTAAACATCCTGTGTTATTGAACTAATTTATAATGTTGCTGATGAAATGTGCTACAAGCATAATGCGAATAAAAAAATGCATCGTTTCTGTCGTTTTCTGTAATATCCATACAAACTTAGCACTCTTTTTATTGTACCTAACTTATTCTACTAATGAGGTCTACAATGGATAGCTAAAACTTCTTACAAGTACCTGGAGTATTTCCGTACATGGTGTAACAGCACCCTATCCTTCCAGGTTCCTGTCGGACTACCGCGACCTGATGGCGTGGATCAACTCCATGATGGCGCTGGTGAGCTCGGAGGAGCTCGCCAACGACGTCACCGGCGCAGAGGCGCTGCTAGAGAGGCACCAGGTAATGTGGCACACGCGGCCTGTTCTTCCGGCAACAAAATAAAGGATTCCTTTAGAAATACGAGCCTAGTCGGTTGAATACAGATGGAGGCAGGTGGAATTTAGTTAAAATTACTCTTATTGAACTTATATAATTGTTTGCTACGTTTTAACTTAGTTTTTTCTAGTTATAGAATCTTATAAAAATAGTTTTTCATAGAATTTCATATATTCATTGATTCAGTAGTATTATAATAACAATTAGAAAGCAGTTCATAATTATTCCCCTATAGAAATTCATCCATGTAAATTGTAAAGATTAGCGTGTAGAACTCCTCATGTTAGCTTCCCCGACCACGTGACCCAACCATCTGGAATGTTCTAGACCCAGCGCCTGGAGATAGACGCGCGCTACGGCATTATGCCGCAGGTCAGATGCACGCATGTGTGGACAGAGCCTTACCTTAATACCGCACTGTAGTCCCAGCAGAACTGCCCTATCTCCATGTCCTACAATGTATCTGGAAGACATGGCACTCCTGCCCCGACTGCAGCGCAATAATCACTTCGACCAGTACTTCGATTCATTTGCTTAGAATGACTATAGAATAATAATCATATGTTATAGTCACCGCGTTACCAACTGAGTCGTAGGGCCATAAACGTCAATAGGGATAGGAATGTGCAACGCGTCCTAACATGTTATCGATAATCCGCTACCTGCATACGACCCTCATTAGCGCTCGCTTATCGCTAGCTTCTGACTCATAATCAATCTACAGGACGATACAGAGGACGAAGATTCTGAAGAAGAAGAATAAACGTTATTTATTTAACATTAATTACAAACGGCCCTTTTCAAGGCCGCAATACTATCTACTATGTTTCTATCTGATTTTATTCTTATCGATATGCGCCTATAACCATCTTACGCACATCACTATGCGGCTCCATAAGACCCACAAGTGCGAGCGAGATAGACATAGATAAATGATTTATGGCCGCGCGACTCAGTTGGTAACGCGGCGACTATAGTAAAGAAAGTCTCATTAAAATTAAATGCACAAACAGCTTATCAGGTCATTCTAAGTAAATCTGTATCGATAGTACCGAATTGTATACTTACTAGTAATCGATCACTACACTATGTTGTGTTGATGTTATGCTACTTCAACTCCAATTGTTTAATCACAAAAATGTATACTTCTATTAGGTACTGAAAACTACAAGTAGGTGCCTTTATAATAAATTAAAAACAATTTTAATAACACAAAATTCACAAGATTTCCCATTAACAATGATGTTAGGAGTTTATTTAAATTAAATTCTTCAGTGTTTTCTTATAAGTACAGTCAAGTATAACGAGTACGATACGAAATGTTTAATACACTTTTCGTTTACGTGACTGTATTTATGTTTTTGTGTGACACTACGTTATTGTGAAAATGATATCAATTTTATATATCTGTCATATAGTTCTGTGTGTTGTGAGTTTTATTTTGTTACTATTCTTCGTGCCAATCACATAACAGTTTTATTTTAGGTGTCCTGTGATCCTAATTTCTAATTAAAGTAAATTGAAATAACACATAATCCTATAATCAAAATAACACACTACTACCTAGAATGGCAATATTCATAAAATAAATAAATTATTATAGAAACAATACTAGAAACTTAAAATAAGTAAATATTCATGCAAAAGCATATTATCACCTTCTGGCGCATATAATTATTGTGTTAGCATTACTGTGTTCTGGTTTGAAGGGCATTGTAGCCAGCGAAATTACTGAGCACTATGAAATGTAACAGCTAGTTGTCTGAGGGTGACGAGCGCAGTGCAGTGCTGCGCAGAATCGCGATTTGCTTGCAAAAGAAAGTTATGGGTGAGGCTGTTACTGTTATAAACTGGCGTTTTGTTTACCATCAGGCAAACGACCAGCTCGTCTCGTCACTCAGTTACTTAAAAAAAACATTAATCCATCTCTTTGCTCTATCGCTTAGAGCTGTCGACGGCTTTTCCAAAACCAAAAACTTCACGCACGCATTTGCGTCGACGTGGGTATATATGGGCCCATTTACGAGACGGTTCCTACTCGACCCTGCGTTTGCCGGATATGAATAGGGAATATGCATGTGATGTCGAAAAATCTGGAAATTACTTTTTAGGATAGATTATTCCTGTAAACATTTAGTAGTGATATAACAATTATTATTAATTGCGTATTTTATTGTTTTTTTTCAAATTTTGTTTTCGTATTTTTTGAAAAACCGAACGTCGACGGAAGGGAATTGCAAAACGCTTGAGTACGTGCAACACAGGTCGACGTCACGCGGCTACTCATTAGTCGATTTTGGACACAGAGCCCACCCTATTGGTAGATTATTGACATACACACACATGTAGCATAGACTGACCAATGAAGAAATCTTCGATCCCCACATTATGACGTAGCACGCAAATGGCGGGTTTATTTTGATTGAAATTGATTCAAATTTTCATTTAATTATTTTATCGACAAATGATGCCGTAAATTTACGAAACATTTTTTTTATTGGTACTCAATCGATTCATGCATTAAAAACATACATGCATATTCCCTATTCGCCGTCGACCGCGTCATCACTTTCCATCAGGTGAGACTGCGGTCAAATGCTAGCCTATCAGGTAATAAAAAATATCGACCACGCTTCGAAGAAATGAACAGGTATCTTCTAGGTAAGCGTGTTACATCTTAGACCACATCGTCGCTTACCATCAGGTGAGATAGTGGTCAAACGCATGCCTATAACCAGTAAAAAAAAAAAGAAAAGAAGGTCGTAACCTCCTGGTTGTGTACAGGAGCACCGCACGGAGATGGACGCGCGCGCCGGCACGTTCCAGGCGCTGGAGCTGTTCGGGCAGCAGCTGTTGCAGGGCGGACACTACGCCTCCCTCGACATACAGGACAAGCTCAACGACATGGGCGACGCACGCCAGGAACTCGAGAAGTAAGCACTACCAGTTGCTAAACTTCTTTGGTGTATTATCAGGCCTAGCGCACTCCGCACTGTAGGTACGAAGCTACAAGTACATAGCCGGACACCGACGGCGGGTCGCGCGTCGTTACACGTGCCGCGTCGGAAGAGATAAGAGCGGCGCGATAGAAAGAGAGGCGCTCTGTAGGTTAATATGACTGGAAGGTATGCAGCGCTACGCGAGCTGAATTGAATTTTATTGCATCATAGCAAGATTCGCTATTTGTTTGAATTTCTTTGCGGAGTAATGCTTCTGTCCCTTAGTATTCTGTAGTATTAGTAATAATAATTTACGGGTGACACGTTTAAATTGGAGTAATCCAACTATAGTTTCAACCACATCCGGTGGTGTTTTTCAAGGCGAGTGCGGAACACTCGCGAACGCGCCGCGCCTCGCACTGATTATTAATTATGTGTCCAAACCACGTGAATTGTTTGGTGTAGTGGTTGGGCAGAAACCTATCCAGGTTGGCTCAAATTTGAGGCACCGCTGAGGTTGCGGGTTCGATTCCGGGACAGGACAAATGTTTGTGCACAGAAAAAAAAGCTCAAGCATTTGTTTCGTGTCGGGGTGTTGTGGGACCATGGTCCTCGTAGTTCCTGGTTCCCTAGATACAGCGAATCCTAGTTAGGGCCCAATGTCTAGTTATGTTATCGTTGGGTGTTATTTCATTAATAAATTCATATAAACCATCCACCGGAAATGCTACAACTTTATTTTTTTTAACGATCTTTAAAAAAGGAGGAGGTTCTCAATTTGATTGTGTTTTTTATGGTAGTTACCTCAAAACTCCGTCATTTATAAAGCGATTTGGAAAATTCTCTATTCATAGCTACAATTTGGGCCCATAAACATTTCATCGATTCTCGACCTTAGTAGATACATCAGAATTGAAGTCGGTTTTTTTGTTATAAAATTATTAAACATTTTTTTGAACATTAATTTTTAAATGGGTAAACAATTTGTTTTATTTTTTTTTACGACTCACAATCGCATGCATGTGTTCGTACACACGTATATCTCCAGTACCCACACTAAATGATTCTCTCGTCGAACAGGGCGTGGGTGAACCGTCGCATGAAGCTGGACCAGAACCTGGAGCTGCAGCTGTTCTACCGCGACTGCGAGCAGGCGGAGGGCTGGATGGCGGCGCGCGAGGCGTTCCTGGCGCCCGCCGACGCGGCCGACGCGCCCGACGCCGACGCCGCGCAGCCCGACAACGTCGAGCAGCTCATCAAGAAGCACGAAGACTTCGATAAGGCTATCAACGCGCACGTACGTACTTTAGCCTTCATTTTATGGCTTTGTTTGGTGGGTGGTATTACAACCACGGCCAAAGCCTACCACTCCAAAAATGAACAATGTCGCCAATGCTTTAGATAGCCTCTGTGGTGTAGTGGTTGGGCAGGTTGGCTCAAATCACATACATCATTGAGTTCGATCCCCGCGACGGGGCAAATGTTTGTGCACAGAAAAAACAGCGCAAGCATTTGTTTCGTGTCTGGGTGTTGTAGGACCATGGTCCTCACAGTTCCTGGTTTCCTAGATACAGGGAATCCTAGTTAGGGGCCAGGATCTATGTATGTGATCGTTGGGCGTTATTTATTTATTTTATTTATTGTCTCGCCATACACGTGTGGTTCGATGTCCAGGAGGAGAAGATCGCGCAGCTGCAGACGCTGGCGGACCAGCTGATCGCGTCGGAGCACTACGCGGCCGCGCCCATCGACACCAAGCGCCGCCAGGTGCTCGACCGCTGGAGGCACCTCAAGGAGGCGCTCATCGAGAAACGATCCAGGTAACCAACTGTTCAGGCTTCACTTGAGTCATATCAAAGTCAATTATTTCCGAGACTTATTCCTATTGCGTTTTGCGTGGTTGTGGTAAAATCGTGCACCCGTAAAATTTATTTTTTAACTGATTTCAAGAAAGGAGAAGGTTCTCTATTCAATTGTATTTTTTTTAGTTTTTTTTTTATATTTGTTACATCAGAACTCCGTCATTCATGAACCGATTCGGAAAATTCTTACTTTAGATTCAGTATAGCTACGAAGTGGTCCCATATAAACTTCATCGATATTTGACCTTGGACTTCGAAGATACATTGAAGTCGGTTTTTTCGTTTGATAAAACGTGTACTTGTTATTACAATACAATCCCAGCACTTTTTTGCTGCGCTATATTTGATAGAAAAGAGAGAGCTGTCCTACTAATCAGTATTGAGTATTTAGTGTTTATTCACGTACAAAGAGTAAGCAAATAAGAGAATTTAACGACACAGGATCTTTCGGAACACTAAAAACGGGCATTATGAGACTCGACAGCTAATTGTCTCAGGGTGACGAGCGCAGTGCAGTGCCGCGCAGTATTTTGCAAAACAAAGTTCTGGGTGGTGCTATTATTGCTATGGGCTGGCGTATTGCTTACCATCAGGCAAACGTCAAGTTCGTCTCGCCATTCAGTTACATTAAATTAGTTCTTTCTTGCCGCACACCTGCAAAATATGGAATGGGCTACCGCCCGAGGTTTTTCCGCAGAGCTATAACATGGGGTACTTTAAAAGAAGGGTGAAAAGGGTCCTTAAAGGTAGGCAACGCACCAGTAATGTCCCGAGTGTTGCAGGTGTCCATAGGCGACGGTAACCGCTTACCATCCAGGCGGGCCGTCTGCTTGTTTGACTACCTAGTCATATAAAAAAAAAAACTGGATATTGTGGAACTGGACGTACAGGGGCAACTCGATTAACTTGACTATATGTTATAGAAAAGCTACACTCTTACTAAAAGTTATACATTATCGAGGTGTGTTGTGTGTTCAGACTGGGCGACGAGCAGACGCTGCAGCAGTTCTCGCGCGACGCCGACGAGATGGAAAACTGGATCGCCGAGAAACTGCAGCTCGCCACCGAGGAGAGCTACAAGGTATACATGCCGTTGCTTCTCGCAACACTACATTCTGTGACAATTTGTAATACACTTAAAATTTGTAGATTGGTAATCTCTTTGTAGTTTTTACAAGCTTTTATTTAACTTGCAATGTTTGGGTCAAATCTTACAAGTTGAATCAGAACCACTTCCTTCCTACGGAGTTGAAATTTTGCGTACTTATCAAAGTCCGATGACAATGTAATATTATGGTGGCAGACAGCTGATCTGATGATGGAGACGGAAGGTGGGCAATAGAATTCAGACAGATAATCGTAAACTACTAGTGGTTGGGCTCATTTTAATCTGCTCGCGGTTACGATTACAAAAAAAAGCTTGTCTTGAAAAAAAATCGTTTTTAACAAAAATCTTATTTGTTCACTGAACAAATTTTGAAGATTCTTTTGGTAATCTAAAAAATACATAATTCTCAAGTACCACAGCAAAATTCTTTCACGCGCTTTGTCTAGTTCGTTGTTATCTCGAAACTAATTCGATTTAATTTCCATTCCGTTCTTATCTATCCTAACACAAATAATTGTTCACAGGACCCGGCCAACATCCAGTCCAAGCACCAGAAGCACCAAGCCTTCGAGGCGGAGTTGGCGGCTAACGCCGAGAGAATCCAATCCGTGTTAGCTATGGGTGGCAACTTGGTACAGCGCGGACAGTGCAGCGGCAGCGAGGATGCCGTGCAGGTAAGACCCACCAAAAGGTTCACCATACATGAGCTTATTCTACCATCACCGGACTGCCAGACGTAGATAGATAGACAAACACTTTATCGTTAGAAACCTTGAAAATAGGTACTTGAAAAACTACATTTCACAGTAATCAGCATAACAATAGGCAGTAACATAATTTGGAATGACGGTGACGTACGGCAAGCCGTCATCAATTTATGGTTAACATTTCCTCCTGCTCGCACATAGCGCTTTGCTGGAACTCTCTGCCGGCATCTGCGTTTCCAGATAGCTATAAACTGGGTGTCTTTAAGACAATAGTTAACAGGTTCTTCTAGTGAGCGTGCTACATCTTCGACTGCATCGTCACTGAACAACAAGTGCGATAGCGGTCAAACGCAAGCCTAGGTATAATTATTAAAAAAACCATTAAAAACTTTGAGCAATAAAGTGCTTTTACGAAAAATCACCAACAAGAAGTTTGATGTAAGATTTCCTAGTATATCTTGGGAATCTGAAACCATAAGGGCTGTGCTTCCATAATACCCGTTGGTGTTTACGATCAGTGTCTTAGTGGTGGATTTGAATTGTGTTTGAATGTATGAAAGAGGTGTGTGGATGTATAACTGCAGTGTTTACAAAACAACTGAAACATCGCAGTCACGCAGTTTCACAGGAGTCGTGACTTTGTAAGGATTTCACTTTGTAGTTCACAGATTACGTGGATTTTTTAATAGTGACATGCTGACAAGTAATTAAAGTTTGAAAATTGTGGCGATTTGTTTCTCACGCCTCGTTTTGATTATATTTGTTACATTATTTTAAATCTAGTTGCACCCCGCGGTTTCCCCGGAATAAAAAATAGCCATGTCCTTTTTCAGGTTGTACAGTAACTGCATACCAAATTTCATTAAAACCGTTTAGTAGTTTTAGCGTGATTGAGTAACAAACATCTATCCATCCATCCTCAGAAACTTTCGCATTTATAATTATGTATTAGTAGGATGTTTATATATCTTTTGGTTTATAAGTGTTACTTTTATGTATCTTTTGGTTTATATTAAATTTATTGTTAAATTTTAAATGCACTTCGTTCTCCAGGCTCGGCTCGCTTCCATCGCCGACCAGTGGGAGTTCCTCACGCAGAAGACGACCGAGAAGTCTCTGAAGCTGAAGGAAGCCAACAAGCAGCGCACCTACATCGCCGCCGTCAAGGACCTCGACTTCTGGCTCGGAGAGGTAAATAATACGCAACTTCAATTGCTAACATATTTCAGAAACAGTTTTTATACAATCAGTTATAAAAACTTCTCTAAAACGAAATTCACTAGAACTCCAAAATTCATAAGTTTTGCATAATTATAAATAAATTGTAGATAAAATCTTTCTGAAATCCTTAATTGCATTCCTGAACTCAGATCTGTTGATTAATTAATTAATGTCGTCTATGTAGGTTGAAAGTCTGTTGACGTCCGAAGACTCCGGCAAGGACCTGGCGTCGGTTCAGAACCTCATGAAGAAGCATCACCTAGTCGAGGCCGACATCCAGGCTCACGAGGACAGGATCGAAGGTAAGGGTGCAATATTCAAAGTTACATGTTGTTAAAATATTTTGTTATATTTGCCAAGGAAACCCTGGGCGTTACCTCCTCGTAGAGTCGAAATAACGAATTTGGAAATGTATGTGTGCCTTTGTAATACAGAAAACCGCGAAGAATTTGCCGCGTCTTACTGGCTTACCGTAGCGAAATAAATCTAAGATTTCTTGTGTTCGACTGGTTTCCTAACAACCGGGACCGAGGACGGCTAACGTGTCCTCTGAAGCATGGTAGCGCTCAGAACTAAATACCACGCAATCGGCCACCCATCCAAATGGCGACCGCAGCAAAGTTGCTTAACCTATCAGACCTGTTATGACCGGCTAGGCGAGCCATGTACGTATTCATGTTCAGTAGTGATGTCCTATGTTCCGTAGACATGAACGGTCAGGCGGACGCGCTGGTGAGCTCGGGGCAGTTCGACAGCGCCGGCATCGGGTCGCGGCGCAGCGCCATCAACGAGCGGTTCGAGCGCGTGCGCAGCCTCGCCGCGCACCGCCGCGCGCGCCTGCACGAGGCCAACACGCTGCACCAGTTCTTCCGGGACATCGCCGACGAGGAGTCATGGATCAAGTGCGTACACTACTTACGTACGACATAAAATAAAGGAGAAAATCTGACGCAAAAACGAAACGAACAAACTTTAAACTTTACCTCTAAACCGCTGTTCTGAAACGGTCTTGGCCCCTGAAACATCCTAGAGATACACATGTATCTCTAACGCATGTGACCTTATAATGTCCTAGAGAAACACGCATGTCTTTAGCGCAGCTCGCCATTTTAAACCGTTTAAATTTTTTACATATATATTTTTAAAAAAAAAATCCCCTAGAATTTAGATTTTGGGCCTGTAGCGTCCTAGAGACACACGTTTGTCTCTAACGCAGCTCGCCATTTTATTAGGCAACATAACAACACTCGATTCCATTGCACCCAAACGCGAAATAAATTAACTGCTGTCCTAAACGATGACTAATCTCCCATGTAACTCCACAGGGAGAAGAAGCTCCTGGTGGCGTCGGACGACTACGGGCGCGACCTGACCGGCGTGCAGAACCTGCTGAAGAAGCACAAGCGGCTGGAGGCGGAGCTGGCCAGCCACGAGCCCGCCATCCAGGCGGTGCAGGAGGCGGGCGCCACGCTCATGGACGTGTCCAACCTGGGCGTGCCCGAGATCGAGCAGCGGCTCAAGGCGCTGGCGCTGGCCTGGGCCGAGCTGCAGCAGCTGGCGGCCGAGCGCGGCGCCAAGCTGCACCAGTCGCTCGCCTACCAGCAGTTCCTCGCCAAGGTCGACGAGGAGGAGGCCTGGATCAGGTGACCCACCTGTTGCTTTTATAACTCGTTTCTTGTAAATCTCTTATCCCGTTAGCAGTGCACAATGCACTGCTAACGAGTGGAACTCCCTGCCAGAGACAGTCTTTCCCGATAGCTACAATCTAGGAATCTTCAAGTCTCGAGTGAACAGGTACTTCTTGGTACTCCTTCTTATTTCTTGGCAAGCGTGATAGGTCATCGACCGCATCCTTGCTTACCATCAGGAGACATAGTGGTCAAACGCAAGCCAATTCACAATAAAAAATGTATTGCATTGGGTATTCTTTGGTATTGCTCTTTTTTTATGTAGCTCCCAATTTCTTTAGTATTTCTTAATTTTCCTGAATATAATACTTGCGGCTTCGTCCGTTCAGAATTAGGTTAAAGTTATTAACGGGATATTCCTGTTCATTTTTTTATTTATCTTAGCGTCAGAATTAGCCACCCAAAAAGCCACCTCCTTGACCAGTAATTTCCCTCCCCAGCGAGAAACAACAGCTGGTAGTAGTGGGCGAGTGCGGTGACAGCATGGCAGCGGTGCAGGGGCTGCTGAAGAAGCACGAGGCCCTGGAGGCCGAGCTCGCGGCCCGCGCGGACCGCGTGCGAGACCTCTCCGCTGAAGGGGAACAACTCCTGGCTGAAGGGAACCTGCATTCCGACGCACTGTCGCACCGCATCAGGGCTCTGCAGGTATGACTTACTACTGTTATTAGTACCAACATCCCAGGAGAGAGTATGTGACTATGTTCCGGTTTGAAGGGCATTGTAGCCAGCGAAATTACTAGGCATTATGAAATTTAACAGCTAATTGTCTCAGGGTGACGAGCGCAGTACAGCGCCGCACAGGATTTTGCAAAACAAAGTTCTGGGTGGTGCTGTTATTGTTATGGGCTGGCGTATTGCTTACCATCAGGCAAACGACCAGCTCGTCTCGTCATTCAGTTACATAAAAAAAAATATGTTTGTGTTTATGTAACACGTGGTTCCAGGCCAAGCTGGAGAAGCTGTCGAGCCTGGCGGCGCGGCGCAAGGCGGCGCTGGTGGACAACTCGCTGTACCTGCAGCTGCTGTGGAAGGCCGACGTGGTGGAGTCGTGGATCGCCGACAAGGAGACGCACGTGCGCTCCGACGAGTTCGGCCGCGACCTCTCCACCGTGCAGACGCTGCTCACCAAGCAGGACACCTTCGACGCGGGTATCAACTACAATACAATATTCAACGTTCAAAAGTTCTTTATTGAGTTTTGTCATCACAGACGCACTTATGAACGTCTATTATTACAATGGCTCTACCACCGTGTCGGAAAAAAGGCCACTACTCAGAAGGTACGGCAAGGCAAAAAATGTAAGGCAAGAAACAGGGGCATTTTTTTATAAAAAACATAAATGATTTGCTTATCTTCTGAGTAGTGGTTCTTGTCCTAATAATTTTGGTCTGATGTCCTCGTGAAGTTTTTATTTGCTAACAGCTGTTTGTGATTGCAGGTCTCGCGGCGTTCGAACACGAAGGCATCCAGAACATAACGTCGCTGAAGGAGCAGCTGGTGGCGGCGGGCCACGAGCAGACGGGCGCCATAGTGGCGCGCCACGGCGGTGTCATCGCGCGCTGGCAGCGCCTGCTGGCCGACTCGGCGGCGCGCAAGCAGCGCCTGCTGCAGCTGCAGGACCAGTTCCGCCAAATCGAGGAGCTCTACCTCACCTTCGCCAAGAAGGTCACATTCTTTTTATTTATTTTTTTCATTGGTCATCTCACAGAGCACGCTTGTCCATACTCTAGACTTAGACACAAGTTGTAGCTGTTTGAGAACAAAGATCTGGCATAGCGTTCCACTCCTTAGTAGTCCGCATGATAACGCCTCCTCGAATTTATAATTCGATGACTACATAGCACTGGTAATCTACCGACGGGCTGAGTAAACGTGGATAATTTTTCAGCAGCTAGATAGAGGTAAATAACCTCTATCTATCTAACAATAAAACGAGTGGATTATCGAATCATGCAACATTTTTTTCTACACTAAGAGCGATTTCGCACTACATTCAGTCCGAATCCGAAAAAATGGTGTCCGTAGTCACCACAGTACTACTAAGACAGGTTACACACTGGATCCGAGTCTCGTCATCCGATTTCTCGATCAATCATTGATGACTGATTCGAATCGGATGCAATGCGGAACCGCTCTAACTATTAACTGTTTAAAGTGTTTATGTATCTATCTGTCTAAAATTTGTAAATGTTCGTTCTGTTCGGCAGGCGTCCGCATTCAACTCGTGGTTCGAGAACGCAGAGGAGGACCTCACGGACCCCGTGCGCTGCAACTCTATCGAGGAGATCCGCGCGCTGCGGGATGCGCACGCGCAGTTCCAGGTACCACACACACACTATCTGTTACCACTTTTGTTTTTTATGATGTAAAGGGGACTCACAGGGGAATCACGTATGACAGCAACTCACCTGATGGTAAGCGTAGTTGCGATCTAAGGTGGAGCATGTTTGCCCATGAGGTGCCTATTCACTCTTGTCTTAAAAAGACCCAGGTTTATTGGAAGCAAATAAGGATTCCGGATAAACTTACTCACATCTCATAGTTTTTACTATATTACTTAACCCACTGATGGGACACGGCCTACCTACCGTCCTTCATTAAACGCGCATCTCGAAGTTATCGCCCCGTTACGTTTCTACTGCGGAGACTTCCCATATCTCAGAGAGAATTTGCGCCGTCACAGGCCAGCCTGACATGGTATTTTTACGAATATTGTGCATAAGTTTGAGAATTGTGTGAGAAAAAGTTTCTGTAATATTTAACATACCTGGATAACTGTAAACATCCGCGTCTTTAACTATTTTGACCTTAAATTGTTTGTCCGTTTAAGCGAGACTAGTTTTGAATCGTCTAGATTTAGCAGTGCTAGTTAGTTAGCCGGAACTAACGCGGCTCTACTTTGTGCGCTGTTGCAAGCACTGATACCAAACAAAGTTTCGCCATTTTTTCATTGTCGCCATACTACTTACCGGCGTATTTCGTAGTACTAATTTGAGTATGGGAAAGAAATGGGTAGACATGCTTACCTTTTTTCTTTCAAAGTCATGATATTTGAAGTTACAATTTTAAAGTTATTTTAATTGATTTGTGTTATGTGTACGTTTTAAAATGCATTCTTTGTGCTTATTTAATATCTTTTGACTTTTGTGACTGGTTGGTGGGCAATGTCGGCCCTTAACAAGGTACACGAAAGACTTATAAAATATAGTACAACGGGCGGACTTATCGCTGAAAGCGATCTCTTCTAGTCAACCTTTGGATGGAAAGAACTAATCATAATTAATTCCCAAGGCATCCCTCTCGTCTGCGCAAAGCGACTTCGAAGCCCTGGCGGCTCTGGACGAGCAGATCAAGTCGTTCAACGTGGGCGCCAACCCTTACACCTGGTTCACCATGGAGGCGCTGGAGGAAACCTGGCGCAACCTGCGCAAGATTATCGGTAAACATTATTTTTGTATTTCAACGTAATATCCATAATAACAATTTGTAAGTTCTGGTGGCTCTGCAATTGTTATGAGCAGGCGTGGCGCTTACCATCAGCCACCAGCTCGTATCATCACTCAGAACCATAAAAAAAATGTTTTGGGTGTTGGAGCATTCTCCATCATGATCCATTGATCATCGCTTGGAATATCCCAATAAAGGAAGCGATACAATAGCCAAACTTAATGTCTAAAAGTACTCAAAATCATTTTACAGTTAGGGTTGGTTGCGAGCAGCGGTACTGCCGCTGACAACTGTTTTAAAATGGAAGACAAATTTCGGGCGATTAACAGCACCTCCGAGCCTTTTCCTAAAAGTAATAATGACAAAGTTGCTATAACAGTACATCTTCCCTCACAGCGGAGCGCGACGTGGAACTAACAAAGGAGGCGCAGCGGCAGGAGGAAAACGACAAGCTTCGCAAGGAGTTTGCCAAACACGCCAACGCCTTCCACCAGTGGCTCACAGAGACTCGGTAAGATGAGCTATGCTATTCTTCATATCACCTTGTTTTCGCCAAAGTTTGCACCAATTTTCCGAAAGGTTAATCAAACACTTGTTCTCCATTTTTGATCCAACAGATATGATGATTTTTCCAAAAATAATTAAAAAGTCTAAAGCTATATGTTACTTGACTATATTGATTCAAGTTTATTTATAAAATACTGGTGGTAGGTTTCTCGTTTGCGAGAGGCCGTCTGGGTGGGTACCACCGCTTTGCCAGTTATTCAGCCGCCAAGCAGTAGTGCGCAAGCATTACTGTGTTCCGGTTTGAAGGGCATTGTAGCCAGCGTAATTACTGGGCATTATGAGACACAACAGCTCACAGTCTCAGGGTGACGAACGCAGATCAGCGCCGCGCAGGATTTTGCAAAACAAAGTTGTGGGTGGTGCTGTTATTGTTATGGGCTGACGAATTGCTTACCATCAGGTAAACGACCAGCTCATCTCGTCAGTCAGATAAATTTAAAAAAAAATGTTTTAATGATTCTAGTGTACTTTTAGCACCGTGTTCTGTTTGCGACGTAGCAAAGCAGTATTTAAAGATATTGAACCACAATAGTTAGGTATATTGAATATTTACCAAATTGCTCATGTTGGGTTGTGATATACAGGTACCGTCTGCTAGGCTGGGACGGGTAAAGTATCCGATTGTAGCGTGCCTTGTACTAAACTCGTCTATGATATAGAAGCTTGGCAAATCTCCCTCAAAAAGACAAACCTCAAGGGCCTTCGAAATAACAATGATAATCATGAAGGTATGTTGCCAAGCTTCGTTCCCGTTGTCAGCACATGTGCGTTTGTTGTCGATGTGTATCTTCTATTATCAGCTTATGACCAAAACACTCGCTTCCAAACTTTCTTAAAAACAATGTGAGAATACAACACAAAGTGTCTATAAGATAACTCTACTTCTGGGTGTTTTTAATTTGTTTACTAATTTATTTTTCTAAAATTAACATGGAAATATCCACAAGATTTATTATATTAAGGTTTGGAAACTATCGTGAGTTGAAATATTCATTATAAATATTAATGGCTACACTCATGTTATGATTGTGTCGGAAGAAACCTGGTCGGAGTTATTCCGACACAATCATAACGTGAGTGTAGCCGTTTATATTTATAATTTATTATTTTGTAAAAAATATAATATATGTTGTATACTACATTTTACTGTAAACAATATCAATCAAAAGTTCTTTATTCAATTTTGTCATCACAGACGCACTTATGAACGTCATTTATTACAATGACTACCACCGTATCGGAAAAGAACCACTACTCAGAAGATACGGCAAGAAACTGAGGGGCATATTTTTTAGAACTTTTGTTACAATATTTTATGTTTGTTTTTGACAATATTATTTTTCTTATGTGCCAGTTGGCTACTTGGCAGAAGCGGAATGTTCCATGCATCTTTGTCTTCTATGATTTTACTAACTGCGTAGTATGCTTTTTTCATTAGAATATTTTTCACACTCAATTTGAATCCACTTTATGTGAGCTCCGTTATGAATTTTATTGCGAAAACGTACACAATTGCCCATGAAGGACTTATTCGTTTTACTCAGTCTAAACCTAGGTACTGCAATTCTATCCTAATAATTGCTACTACGATATGCGGACGGGAGAATAGCAGAATATCAGAGAGCCATTTCCAAGGCGTATTCATGCTAAGCTATGTTTTATAATGTAGTCTTATTCTAGTTTACTATTTCTCTTTCTATACCTGCAGGGCGATCACGTAAGACTGTTGCGAACATCGCATGTTGCGGACTAACGTGCAATAGAAATTTATTTCAATTGATAAAATGCGATCATGTAACTTTTTATGTCTCGATTTCAATGTTCTCCTCTCCATTACCCGACATATTTACAAAGCGAGATTGTGCTATGAATCGTTATGTATACGCCCAATCTACTCAATTTTACTGTGTAATACTGTGTAATATATATATAAACTTTGTCAAAACTTATTTTTATTTCAATTGAGCTTTCGTTGACGTTTGATTGCAACACACGGGTTACGTGATTTCAATTTAATTACACGGTTTACACCAATTACGTTATTAAATTACAGATTTAAAAAAAAAAGATACAATAGTCACAGAACACTAATTACAATTATGTCAAAATATAAATTTTAAATTAATATGTTGATCGCAAAACCATCATCGAAACTTGTTTCTTATTGAAATTGATTGAATTAAAAGATACATGATCGCCCTGTTGGCTTACTGTAACTCTATCAGCCGGTTTCCAGTGTGCTGTAGGCGCATAGTATTCGTAAAGCTGGTGTTTGTAACGATTCCAGCACGTCGATGATGGAGGGCACCGGCTCGCTGGAGCAGCAGCTGGCGACTCTCCGGCAGCGCGCGGGCGAGGTGCGCGCCCGCCGGGCTGACTTGCGTCGCCTTGAAGAATTAGGTAACACTCGCCCCTTTCTTCAGTGTCTATTCACTATGTTTTTATTTCATCATCATCAGCCCATTACGTTTCCAATGCTGGGACTCGGGCCTTTCCTCGTAGAGAGAGTTAGGGCCCTGATCCACCACGCTGGCCCAGTGCGGGTTGGTGGATAATGATTGAATTTTTTTTTATAAATTCTTGAAGATGCCGATCTCCTCACGATGTTTTCCTTCATCGATTTTAGAGCGAGTGTTAATACCGCACATAACTTAAGAAAGTCAGTGGTGCGGGGCCAGCAGATTTCGAACTCGGGTGCGTCGGATCGAAGGTCGCACGTGCTACCACTGAGCCACACTCGCTCATATTATATCATCACCATCATTCCAGCCCGTGTCCACCCACTGCTGGGTATAGGCCTCCTCTCCCTCACGCCACTTGTTCCGGTCCTGTGCATTCCGCATCCATAAGTTTCCTACCCCCTTCACTATGTTGACTGACTATAGTTTATGTATATTATATTTATTATAATGTTTAATTAATTTTTTTGTTGATAACACCGTCCATATATATTTTCTGTCTACACTCCTCCACTTGTGGGTTGTCTGGAAGAGATCGCTTTGAGCGATAAGACCACCCATTGTGACGCTAGTATTAAGTTCATTGTTATTGGTGTTATAATAAAGAGTCATTCTATTCTATGTTTTAATTTGTTACTGTCTATTTACTAGGTATTTATTTGTAGAATAGAATAGAAAACAATTTATTGCACTCAAGAAGGAATTACTATATAACAAATTATTATTATATTAATTTTTTGGTTTTTTCGTTTGTATATACCTTTTTCCTGTTATTTTGACATGTGTGTGTGTGTGTGTGCAGGCGCGGCGCTGGAGGAGCACCTGATCCTCGACAACCGCTACACGGAGCACAGCACGGTGGGGCTCGCGCAGCAGTGGGACCAGCTCGACCAGCTCTCCATGCGCATGCAGCACAACCTGGAGCAGCAGATCCAGGCCAGGAACCACTCCGGTCAGTACGCGTCCACCAGCCAGCCCAGCACTATACTGCTGGAAGACATGTCACCAAAATTGTAACGAATTACAAGTCTCATAGACACCTTTGCCCAAATGTCATCCAAGTACACGAATACCCTTGTCACTGCACATTTTTTTCCTTAGTGTGGTTTCATAGTCAATATGATCCCCATTTTTATTACAATATAGCCAATTAATTAGGCTAATAAGTAATTTACTTTAATAAGTTAATTTTACGAATGTGTCCATTAACACTTTCCTTACTGTCTATTAAGGCGAAGACACTTTGTTCTTGTGTTCTGTATGGGTAGCACTCGTACTACATTACACTAATTCACTATCACTAGACACTACACTAACTCAAACGGTTTTGTTCTTTTAAGTCTTCTCACTATATCCGTGTATCTGCATATGTATTTATGGTTAGTTTAGGTACACTGCCGCTCAAAAGTTTGAGACCACTAATCAAAACCTTTGTTGTTAGTAAATATTTTGCAAAACATATAATGGTAAATAGTGATTTGCACATCTGCATATTCTATGGCTTATAAAGATTTCCAAAAAGCTAATTGTTTTGTATATAATCCAAGGAAAGGGCAATAAACAAGCATTGTTTCCAAACTTCAGTGAGTTCCGAGGAAGAGCTTGTCCGATAACGAATTGTAAAAAATGTATGACGTCATTACCGCACCTGGCACTTCTATTATATTACATTAAATAACAATGCAATTGTCCTAAATTCCTAAAATATTATTCATTTTTATTATTACCCGGTATTCTTATGTTTATCGACGAATATCCGCAGTTAGTCTGATTTCGTGAATTCTACAGTCAAGACGTCTTTAAAATGGGAAGAGGTAGCGAAATTAGTATTGAAACGCGATCTGCCATCGTTACTCTTCATAATGAAGGCAAATCTGAACGTGAAATTTCATCTTAACTCAAGTTATCAAAGACTTGTGTTCATCGTACTATTGTGCGGTACAAACAAACTGGCAGTAATCAAGATCGTCCGCGCTCCGGGAGGCCAAGAGCTACGACTTCTAGTGAAGACAAATTTATCGTAGTAACCAGCAAGCGAAATAGACGCCTAACAGCCCCAGAAATTCGCGTTGAAGTCAACAAATCTCGGGAAAACCTGTGTCAGTGTCTACAGTGAAAAGACGATTGCGAGACGCCAAGTTGTTTGGTCGCGTTGCTGTTCGAAAACCTCTACTAAAACCACAGAATAAAAAAAAGCGGATGCAATGGGCCCTGGCCCATCGAGACTGGACCGAAGAAGACTTCAAAAAAGTACTTTGGAGTGACGAATGTAAATTTGAAATATTCGGTTCAAAAAGAAGGGTTTTTGTTCGACGTTCCGCCTAAGAAAAAATGATGCCACAGTGTGTAGTCCCGACTGTCAAGCATGGTGGTGGATCAGTTATGGTCTGGGGTTGTTTCTCAGGCTATGGGATGGGAAATCTGGTTCTTATTAAAGGAATCATGAAAAAGGAGCAATATAAAGATATTTTAGAGAAAAATGCAATTCCCTCCGGACTGAATTTAATCGGGCAAGGATTTATTTTCCAGCTGGATAATGATCCAAAGCACAGTTCAAAATTATGTAGGGGCTATTTGCAAGAGAAACAAGCTGAAAAGGTTTTGGAAAACATGGTGTGGCCACCCCAAAGCCCCGATCTCAACCCCATAGAGCTGTTGTGGGAAGAGCTAGACAGAAAGGTTCGAGAACAATGTCCTTCTTCACAGCAGGGCATGTGGAATGCTTTAGAAGAAAGCTGGAGAAATATCTCGCAAGAAACAATTAATAAATTAATTGCTCGGATGCCAAGATTGGTACAAAGAGTCATCAAATGCAAAGGGGGATATTTTGATGAAAAATCTGTATAATTAATCTTGTGTGTGTTTTCTATAGATCATTGTATTCGTCAAAACTTGAATTATA
The DNA here is from genome assembly GCA_951640565.1 of Petrophora chlorosata. NCBI lineage: Eukaryota > Metazoa > Arthropoda > Insecta > Lepidoptera > Geometridae > Petrophora > Petrophora chlorosata. The sequence goes on along the minus strand of OX621189.1, from coordinate 1,906,722 downwards.
TTTTGATTTTAAACCATATGTGTAACATAAGAATAAAACCGGTTTTTTATTAAGTTTTAAATATTTTGACTTTTATTTGTTTTCTCAATTTTTTTGAAGTGGTCTCAAACTTTTGACCGGTAGTGTACGCGTGTGTAAGGTTACTTCACTAAGTTCTAAAAGATATCTTTGACGCGCTTCATTGAAAATTCGTACACGGACAACGGAAACTAGCCTGTTAGTGCATTATATTTTACAAGTGAAATTTTAAACTCTTACTTTTGCGACTGACAAACTTTGTTCAGATATAACCGCAGAATACTATAGAACAGAAGCAGCACTCCGCAAAGAAATTTAAACAAATAGCGACTCTTGCTTTGACGCAATAAAATTCAATTCAGCTCGCGTAGCGCTGCATACCTACCAGTCATATTTACCTACAGAGCGCCTCTCTTGCTATAGCATAGCTCTTACGTAGCTTCGTACCTACAGTGCGGAGTGCGCTAGGTCTGGTATAACACAATTATATTCCTCTTTTTTACCCCCGACGCAATCAGGAGGGGCGTTATAAGTTTGACCACTATGTGTTTGTCTGTGGCATCATAGCTCTTAAACGAGTGAACCGATTTAGATGCGGTTTTTATTATTTTAAACTGGTTTTTCTAGCGGTGGTTCTTAGACATGTTTTATCAAAATCGGTTCAACCGTTTTTTACTTTTTATAGGTTTTTTGTGTCGGGGTCTTTTTAAATTTTAGTTTACTGAATTTCGTTATCCTATCTAGTGTAAATTATAATGATAAGGTGTGTAATGTAAATGTTTGTGTGGGCAGGTGTGAGCGAGGACGCGCTCAAGGAGTTCTCGATGATGTTCAAGCACTTCGACAAGGACCGGTCGGGGCGGCTCAACCACCACGAGTTCAAGTCGTGCCTGCGCGCGCTCGGGTACGACCTGCCCATGGTCGAGGAGGGGCAGCCCGACCCGGAGTTCGAGGCCATACTCAGTGAGTAAAGAAACAAAATACATTTATTCCGGACATCACACAACATTACACTGAACATGTTTACCCAAATAAAGGAAAAACAAAAAACATACTAAAATAAAGACAAAACAAAAACGATGTGTATCTTCGAAGTCCAAGGTTAAATATCGATGAAATTTATATGGGACCACTTCGTAGCCATACTGAACCTAACGCAAAAAGAATTTTTCAAATCGGTTCATAAATGACAGAGTTCTGAGGTAATAAGCATAAAAAGGAATAAAAAAACATACAATCGAATAGAGAACCTCCATCTTTTTTGAAGTCGGTTAACAATAAATACAACACAGTGAAATGTTGCGCGATGTCAGGAAAAGGTTCCGACTCGGCATACGCTAATACTTTAAGTACCCCGAACCACGTCTCTGCACTGCACGGACTGGCAGTTGGAACTTTGTTACGGGTTGATGTAGGAACATGTTGGAGTTTTATACATTCCTTCATTGTGTTATGTTAATTATAATTTAAACCTTTTTTATGTTACTGATTGACGGACGAGACGAGTTGGTCGTCCATATGATGTTAAGCAATACGCCTGTCCATAACAGTAACAGCAGATTTTTTTTAGAAAACCTGCGTGGTTAGCTCATAATGTCCAGTAAATTCGCTGACCTCATTGTTTAGTGTTATATTTTTAGACATTTTGAAAGAGTAAAAAAAAAGAGATCCTCGCAGTTTCTTGGTGCTATCTTCTCTAGCGGGCGCATTTCCGAAGCACTGGTAGAGTCAGTTTTCGCAATTCTTTTCTGGGCCCGGACTTCAATTTACTATTTTTTTTTTCAAAAATTGATACTTTAAGTTACAATTTTTAATGTATTATAATTTATTTGTATTATATGTATATGACGTTTAAAAGTGCATTTATTGTGTCTATTTATACAATATCTTTTGACTTTTTCAGATTATTTTTTTTGTTTATTTTTTGTCGCAGCGTGCTATAAAATTATTCATACACGATGGATGAGACATGATCTTTGACAGCCTCTGTGGCCAGTTTCAACAAAACGTTTTCATGTATCGAATAGCTTTTTCCAAAACCATTTGAAGACTAAAGTTTTTTTCGCATACTGCTATGATGCTGACCTTTTTGTTCGTCCATCCTATGTTTCCATTTGCCTGAACCTTCCCGTTTGTTCCGCAGACGTGGTGGACCCGAACCGCGACGGGCAGGTTTCGCTGCAGGAGTACATGGCGTTCATGATCAGCAAGGAGACGGAGAATGTGCACTCCTCCGAGGAAATCGAGAATGCCTTCCGCGCTATCACCGCGCACCAGGACCGCGCATACGTCACCAAGGATGAGCTCTATGCGGTGAGTACTCTTAACCACACGCTTCGTCTACTTTGCTTGGGATATTCCTGGAATGACATCTTGCCTCGGCTGATTCTTCAGCATAGTTATACTTTATTTTTATTTTATTTGTTCTTTCTTTTCGTTATTCTAGAACCTCACAAAGGAGATGGCGGATTACTGCGTGGCTCGTATGAAACCCTACACGGACTCGAAGACGGAGCGGCCGATACCCAACGCTCTCGACTACATCGACTTCACTCGCACGCTCTTCCAGAACTAAGCGCGCACGTCCGCTCGCCGCGGCGTCCCGCGCAGTACTAGCATATTTATTCGCATTAAACTCAAAAACAAACATCTGTTTTTTATTAACTCCCACCTAGAGTACTGCGCGGCCGCCGCGAGCCTCTCGCTTACTCTTCAGCACCTATTCGCATTAATCTAATATTTATTATAGACTGAATGTCATTTCTAAATTTCATAGCATATCAATTGGATTTTTACTAGAGAAGATAAAGCTGACGTGTGCTGTGTTCGAAAGATAGCGCCAGTGCCTTTCAATGTGAAAGTGTGTGCGACTTCGAACTCAAACCGTATGGTTTTTACCGTTAGGTAAATAAGGGTTAGAATTCCATTTCTCTGAGTCGAGCAGAGAAACACGAAGCTGCCGATTATTACGTCTGCTTTTTAATTCTTTTCATTTCAAATATATAATCCATTGCATTTGTGTCACTTTGCTAGATTTAAGCTGAAATGATAATAACTGCATTTTATCGTGGCGTTTCGCCGCTGCTGAGATTTTATTTATTTTTTTGTATTCCTATATTTCTTTCCAATAAAAGTATTTATTTTAATTTAACTTGTTTATTTGAGTATGTAATTATTCTATAATTGTATTAACCATTAAATTAGACAATTTTCCTAGTTAAATTACAAGTAATTTTGCAAATATTCAACAATACTTCACTAAATGACCTAACATTTTGATAATAGCTATCAAAATGTTAGGTCATTTAGTGAAGTAAATGCATATATAAATTATGTATTATTGTATGTATACATGATCAGATAGCTCATTAATTATAAACTAACTAAGATTGCTAGCTAAATTAATTAAATATTGAACCTAATTAAATATTTGTTACAATTATTTACAAGAAAATATACGGTCTCTGTTTCCTAAACTTACCTAAAATACACAATTGGTATTTTCATTATAAGGAAACAGTTTACTATTTATATATTTATAGGCTAATTAACAAGATCACATACTCGATAAATGGACAAAATAAAGAGTTAGGTGAAGTTGCAGATAAATGATCCAAATTTTCCAAGTTAGTTTTTCTAGGCTGGTATGTTACAAATACTACAAGAAAATATCATGAATTATTCAAAAACAAAAATTATTCTAATGTAAACAAACATTAAAAAAAGCATCTATGTTTTTGTTCCTTTTTTTCAATAAATAATAGATTTTTTTATTGAGTTTCTACATTAGAATCAACAAGGGTTTGTGCCTTCATCCCGGTCACTGCACCAAATGTTGTATTTGAGTGATTCCGAGTGCGTCTAGACTTGCGCGCTGCAGCAGTTTGAACTCCTGGTGCGAGACCAGAGGCTGCAGCTTGTCGAGCAGCGGCTGCGGCAGCGGCGCCCGCGCCGGCTGCAGGTACGGGATGGACAACAGCTGGCGCACGGAGGGCCGCGCGCGCGCGTTGTACGTCAGGCACCACTTTAGCGCCGCGACCAGTGACTGAGGGAGGTCTGTGAGGAAAGGGAACACTTACTCTAGTTAGTCACTGTTGTTAAATACTGAATCTTGTATGTCGAACAAAAAGAGGAGCTGGAAAAATGCGATAGAGTAAGAATTTTACAATTTCGTTTGTGGCGCTGACACACTTCACGCAGTCGGTTTCCCGACTTTTTTTATCGGAGATAATAGAGCAATAGGAACTCCATAATACCAATATATATCCTGCAAAATGTTGATCCTACAAACAGTATCATCATAAGAAGGCTTAGGCCATATCTACGTTTAGAAATCGCATCTCCAAAAATATAAATCTATAAAATGTATCAAGCATCTGTCTAGAAATGTCGAACGTTTTTCAATCTACACACATTTTGATTACTATCTTAATTTTTTTATGGTACTCTGTGTTTAGTCGACCAAGTCGTTCACCTGATTGTAAGCGCCTAACAATAGGGGATCGGACAGTATTCGAGAAAAAATCTAAAATGTAGTTAGAACGAATGTTTGTCGAACCAGAAAGATCAGTCAATTAATATTTTTGTGAAATAATGATTTATATTTTTAAATCAATAAATAATTCTGACATTTTTAATCTGTTCTTCATCTCAAACGAAACAACAATCACAGCGCATGACGTCAGTTGTAGGCAAATGCCGTGAGTCAAGCTTGTGTTTATTTTACGTTTTTGCTTTTCATAAAATGTATTTTTGCAAATTTTTTCGTTCCATTACTACAATATAGTCCCCAAACTTGACAAAACGTATTAAAATGTCTTTGCAAGTTTTATTTCGAAGAGTTTGTCGTTTTCTACCTACATATGACATCACAAGTTTTGAGGTGACCTTTTGCGCGGCAATATTTGAAACATAATATTTAAACATAGTTTTAGGTACTTTAAGAGCGTTATTAAATTAAAATAGTATTTTTCATGGGTATATATATTCATTGTAGTTAATTTAAAACACTTTCTGAAAAGTTGTCCGATCCCCTATTGCAGTGCCACCCAGAACTTTAATACCATAAAAAGCACTGTGTAGCACTGGGTTGCGCTCATCACCCCGAGACACCAGACATTAAGTCTCATATGCCCAGTAATTTCGCTGGCTACAATGCTCTCCAATCTGGAACACAGTAATGCTTGCGCACTACTACTTGGTGGCAGAATAAATGGCAAAGCTGCGTCACGCATACGTGAGACCTATTTTAAGTGAAGATTAGAGTGTGTACTCACGCTCCACAGGCGGGTAGTCGATCCGGTGGTGCGGATCCAGGATGGCGGCGAGCTTGGCGAGGTTGGGGATGTGCCCGAACGGGGTGCGGCCGTACACCATGCTGTACAGGATGCAGCCCAGCGACCACACGTCCGACCGGAACGAGATCTGAACAATACAGACAACTACCTATCACAATATATCAAGCGTTCTACCAAACTTTGAGAAGATGAGATGAGAAGAAATAAATAAATACTTTATTAGGTAGAAATCATGTCCATAAATAGCCATGAATCTTATATGGCAACACTGTAATTACTAAGTTTTAAACTATTCACGTACATACTATAAATTCACATGGTAGCGCGACAGACTCGTCGATTCCGCCGCGTGCGCTCGCAGTCACGCTCTCTTTCTCGCTCTAGTAAATGACGGTTCCAAGTGACAGAAAATGATAGAAGCAAAGGAAAGTGCGATTCGGTGAGGCTAGATGTAGTTCAAACCTAAAACGATGAGCCGACCTGCCCAACCACCAGCCACGCAGTATGCTGTTTTGTAGTAGGTACACAGAATACTAAGGGACAGAAGCATCAAAAATCTCTGCAAAGAAATTTAAACAAATAGCGACTATTGCTACGACGCAATAAAATTCAATTGAGCTCGCGTAGCGCCTCTCTTTCTATCGAATAGCTCTTATCTCTTCCGACGCGGCACGTGTAACGACGCGCGACCCGCCGTCGGTGTCCGGCTATGTACTTGTAGCTTCGTACCTACAGTGCGGAGTGCGCTAGGCCTAGTAAGTACCTTAATAGGTGCCGTCCCGTCCCCCGCCGTCACGCCGTACCCCCCGGCGCCGCCCATGAGCGCCTCGGGGCTGATGTAGGAGTAGGTGCCGGTGGCCTGCGAGCGCACGACGCTCGTCGCGTCGCTGCTGATTGCCGACGCGATGCCGAAGTCGATCAGCTTCAGCTGCCCGCTCACCAGCAGGAAGTTCGCTGGCTTCAGGTCTGCGTGGATCACACCTGTAATGTTACATGAGCGATGAGTTAAGTAGGCAGCAGATACCCGAGATAATAAATTTGGCATCGGCCTCCTTAGCACGGACCGGAGACAAACAATTTATCCCCTGTTTTATCCACTTACGTCAAAAAAAGGGGATATAAACAGGGGATAAATTTTTTGTCTCAGGTCCATGCTAAGGGTGCTGAGTTCAAAATCTATATATGTATTGTGAAACTCCAAAATGTATAACGGAGCCCACGGAAAGAAGATTCAAATTGAGTGTGAAAAATATTCTAATAAAAAAGCATTCTATACAGTTAGTAATTACATAGAAGACAAAGATGGATGAAAGCAATTAATATTGTCAAAAACCAACATAAAATTTAATATTGTAACAAAAGTTATAAAAAATATGCCCCTCAGTTTCTTGCCGTATCTTCTGAGTAGTGGTTCTTTTTCCGATACGGTGAGTCATTGTAAAAATTGACGGTCATAAGTGCGTCTGTGACGACAAAATTGAAATAAAGAACTTTTGAATTGAATTGAATTAAATTGAAAAAAAATACTTTTTTGGACATATTTGAGTTTGTATGTTATTATCATTATAAGCTCTCTATACTTTTTTCCCCAATAGCCATACTGTTCATTCAGCTCTAAATTTTTAGAATCAGTTCTTACCAAGTCTTTTAGAACTAATAAAGAATACGCCCAGCGATCACATACATAGATCCTGGCCCCTAACTAGGATACCAGTATCCAGGAAGTCAGGAACTATCAGGACCATGGTCCCACAACACCCAGACACGAAACAAATGCTTGCAGCTTTTTTTCCATGCACAAACATTTGTCCCGTCGCAGGAATCGAACCCGCAACCTCAGTGGTGTATGAGACTACCTGCCTAACCACTACACCACAGAGGATGTCAACTCACAATTAACGTAAGTATTTTGGCAGAATTATTACGAAATCCCAAGTTCTGTTTTCTAGGTATAACAAGTGTAAAACGTTTAGTTTACCATAAGGTTGCGTCAAATAGCATTAGCAACGATCACACGAAGGCTCAAACTAAAAAACTGCTTTTATGACCTAAATGAATATATGACTTTTAAAATCTCCTGATTATAAATTAATGCTAATGCTGAATTTTATACAATTAATATCAAATATTGATCACTAATTGAGCATTTATTAAACTAATAATATTTTTATTTTATGAATATGTATGACATTTAAAGTTCTTTAACATTAATTTAATAATAATTAGCAAGGATTATTTTTCCAGCTTTTTGGGCACCTTGCCGGCGGACTGTGACCTAAATTCTGAGTTTTATATTTAATTTCATTTATTTATTTTTTATTTTGTTGTAGGTTAGTTTAGTTTTTATCATTCTATATATTTGTAAATAATAATAATTTGTTTGTTTATATGATTGAATGTTATTCAAATAATAAATAAGAAATGTTATTGCACACCATTGTCATGGTAGAATGTAAGGACTTATTTTTAGAATTTAATCACCTGCATGTACTATATGCAATAAATGATTTGATTGATAGTTGTTACAGGCCTCACCATGTTCATGTATATAGTGCACGGCGTGCAGCATTTCCTCCCAGTAGTAGAGCACGTGCACCGGCGGCAGCGCCGCGCCGCGCGCCTTCAGAAACGACGACAGGTCCGTGTCGCCCACCTCCAACACCATCCGCAGCAACTGATTGCTGGGGTCGTACTCACTGCACCACCAGAGCATAGATTTAACATAAGCTTATGAGGCAGACCACTGGCCAGATGGTCCAATGACATAGGGAGGTATATGTAATAAGTACATGGAAGCTATATAAGGTGTATAAGGCATGAGGGATCACGCCATTCGTTCTGTGCATTCCATATAAGAGAAGGCTTTAAGGGAAGGTTTGAAGGGCATTGTAGCCGGCAAAATTACTGGGCATATGAGACTTAATATCTGATGTCTCGGAGTGCGCAATGCAGTGCTACGCAGTGCTTTTTAATTGAAAGTTCTGGGTGGCACTGCAATTGTTATGGGCAGGCGTGGCGCTTACCATCAGGTGAATGACTTGCTCGTCTCATCATTCGGTAACATAAAAAAAATTAAAAAAGGCTTATATTTCTGTCATATATGAATATTAATGGGTAGATTGAGTCACAGGATTGATTATTATGTGTAGGTCCTTTTCTACTTTGTAGATAAAATATAATGTGAATTAAATAGGGTAGTAGAGATATGGTATGACACTTCTTTGTAATGGCTAGCTGAATACACGATTTACAGATTTCATGTGTTTCAATGAATCTACAAATGTAATAACTGTTATACCTAGTCATGGGTGAACATGGGCTGAAATGATGATGATGATGAAAATTACTATCATACAAAGGCTTTGTTTTGTTAACAATAAGAGTAGCATTGCAGCGTGCACTGTCAAGATGAATATTAAAATTAATTGTTTGGGACCGCATTGTGAAATTGAATAGATTTTTACGAGATGTCATCGAGAAAATCATGAAGACATTATTAAAATGTTCATTGAAAATGTGTCTTATTGATTTATCTATACTTTCTCTTGTTGGCTGTATCATTAACACACATTGTTCTGTAGTAGTTAATACTTACTAATCAAATAGCTTGATGACTCTCTCAGAGTTCTGCAACTCTCTCAGAAGCCTCACTTCATTGATGTATCCTTGTGCGAGTTCTGGATCTGCAGCTAGATATACACATTTCACTGCAAACTCATACTCCGTGCCAACTACCAAAGCCTACAAACAATGCATGAAAAAAATTACATGTGCAGCTTAAATTACATGTATGCTTGATGATTAGAAGTGGTGCCTTCTACTGTCAGGTTCCAATACTATTTTGGGTCATTGTGCCACCCTAATTAGTTATACATACTGAGGCAAAATTTTGGGACCTTCATGAGGCATTCTTAGTAATCATACATCAACGAACAAAATTACCCCACTGCAAGGGAAAGGTACTCTACCCTGGAGGTCCCAAATCTTTGCCACACCTTTTATATCTAGTCTTTATTGTCCTTTAAATTACTACAGGACAGAGGAAAACCCAAAAAAAATATGAAGACTGAGGCATTCAACAAACTAAAGTGTATAGAAAGAAACAAAATGTACTTGCCTTGAAAACCTCACTAGACCCTCCTACTCCCAATTTCTTAACAAACATATACTTTTTGCCTTTTATACTAGTTGTCTTAAACAATGTCTTCAAGTTGTTTCCCATAACTCCTTGAGGGTATGACGGGGTAGCCACATATGATGTTGGCATTTGCTTCCTGTTTACAGGAGTCTCAGGGACGGGAACTTTGAGTTGCTCAGGTTTCGATGGAGCGTTATGTCCATGACTTGACTCATCTTTTTGCTGTTGTGTAAAAAGTTCACATCTAACTCTGTCTCTATTATTCAGTATTAGATCTTTTTGAGGTATTTTCTTCTGTTGACTTTTCCGTGCTGATCCTGGTGTAAACTTCCGAATCCCTGATTTAATCTTTGGTGTTGCAGTCTTAGTTTTCTGTGCACTATTTGATACTTTGGCCATTTCTGGCGTCTTTTTGTGAGCTGAAACTTGTGATTTCACATTGTTGTTATGTGGCATTAACACATTTCTTCTCTTCGTCTCTTTGTGAGGAAATATTGAGCTAACAACACTTTTGTGGGCACTTTGTACATGGCTGTCTTTGTTTGGGTATGTCTGATTGGATATCCAGCTCTCGCTATTGTTTTCTCTGTCATGGTCATTATTATTGGTCACTGTCTTTCTCTCGGATGCAAATCCTATTATATTATCTTCCTTTGTTTGAGAAGATTTTAGATTAGGAGTTAAAAATTCGTTACCTGTTGTATTACTGTATTGATATTGTGTTTTGGAAACAGGAGAAGCTTTCTTTGCAACGGTTACACCGAAAGAGTTGTCGCTATCGTCTCCGGAAGAAAAACTGCAGTCAGGACTGTCCGCTTCCGACTCCAAAGGCATCAAATTAGCCAGCAATGCCGACATCGGCATCGGAGCGAACTTGATGCTGTTCGACGTGGATTCAGTGTTCCCGTTCATTTTTAATACATCTATCTAACAACAATATTCACTATAATTCATTCGTTTTTACTATTTGAGTCACTTTTTCACTTACATTGATGTTATTCCCATTTATTTAACTTCAACTCGAAACCGTTGAAACCTTGCAATTTGAAGATATGTCAAACTGATTTTGACATTTTCGTGACAGCCGCCATAGTCTTTTTTTTTTAATTTCGTCCGTTAGGGCAGGCTAGTCTCTAAGACCATACCGCCATGTCTTACGTAGTTTTTATTTGATAGTTTAATATTCCATTTATTATACTTTTGTTGAGAATGAAGGTCAACAGCAACAAGCCGGACCCTCTCCTAGTGCTTCAATAAAGTGGTGGAACTTTATTCAAGCTTTCCATGGACTTTTTGGGAGAACATAAGGGGCAATGTTTTCCCTATTTTGATTCATTTGCCTACACTCGTGCACGTTAACGAACACATAATGGTTAATATTCCACCGATATTACACATGATCACTCGAAATAACACTTGTTTGGAAAATAGAACAAAATCGAAAGGACTACTACTTCTAACATTTAAAATAAGAACATGTTGAATAATTACACAAAATAATACAAAATGGACTAACATCCGGCTACTTTCTAGTACTTACAATATCAACTGCTGAAATCTTACACACTTCATTTGTTCATTTATTAATGCTTACATGTAATGTACCTGACAGGGTGTTAAGATATAATTATGTGCCCTGTGAGGGCGCTGCACAAGATTTGAGTGGAGTTAGTTTATTCCTAGTCACTTGATTATTTAATTGATATATTTGTTAATTTCAATTAATTATTAGCACAGAATACTAAGGGACAGAAGCATCACTCCACAAAGAAATTTAAACAAATAGCGACTCTTGCTGACGCAATAAAATTCAATTCAGCTCGCGTAGCGCTGCATACCTACCAGTCATATTAACCTACAGAGCGCCTCTCTTTCTATCGCATAGCTCTTATCTCTTCCGACGCGGCACGTGTAATGACGCGCGACCCGCCGTCGGTGTCCGGCTATGTACTTGTAGCTTCGTACTTACAGTGCGGAGTGCGCTAGGCCTGTTATTAATCACAAAATTTATCACATGGATAGTTAAATAAATAAATAAATAACGCCCAACGAACACATACATAGATCCTGACCCCTAACTAGGATTCCCTGCATCTAGGGAACCAGGAACTGAGGACCATGGTCCCACAGCACCCAGACATGAAACAAATATTTGCGCTTTTTTTTCTGTGCACAAACATTTGTCTCGTCGCGGGAATCGAACCCGCAACCTCAGTGGTGAATGAGATTTGAGCTAACCTGCCCAACCACTACACCACAGAGGCTGTCAAAGTTATCACTCGTTTACTTCTTCTGATCTCTGATTATTATACACACCCAAAATTAACATGTGCATGGGTGTTAGAGTGGGTGGCAGAGTCATTGTGGTAATTTGACGTTCATAAGTGCGTCTGTGATGCCAAAATGATTAAAGAGATTTTGATTTGATTTGTTAAAAATTGCCAATTTAACATCTATTTGCCTATATAATAGAGTTCGAATTTCTTATTCGAGTTATTTTCATCCAGTTGTTGCGATGCCATCCTTCATAATGTTTCATATTATTATATCTGTTTCTAACTTAATATGACGGTATGACGGTTTCAGTTTTTCAGATTACAAGTGCACTCTACCTTCAAGTAAACATCTCGATACGTCTATTAAAATACTGCGACTTATGGTTTTTCTTCTTAGCAGGGCAGTATTCAAGTCTCCATAAAATTCTCCTCAACGTCCTATAATCCTACTAGTAACTAATATAAATAAATAAATTAATAAATAATTATATTACATGCGAAACTTTGTGAGGGATGGATGGATTTTTGTCACTCAAACGCAAAAACATACTATGGTGAACGGATATTAATGATATTTGCTATGTATTATCATGGACTATATTTAGTCCATGGTATTATTGATGAATTTTGGTAGGTATTTTAGATTCTGGAAAAAGACATGGGTTACTTTTTATCCCCCAGTTTTTTTAAACCGCGGGGCGCAGCTGGTACCTAATAACATTATTTCAGTTAAAAATGCAAACGACGGCCATTTTTCTTATTTATTTGATACATGTATTTTCGTTTCTATTATATTTTATCGATCATTAATTTGTATTATTAGAGCGTATATTAATACGAAATGATTAATTTATGCATAAAAACAGAAGATTTGTAAGTTGATTTGTAAACAGAAGGTCTATGGGTCACCAAGATACAGGCTCTGCCTAGTTTGGGACCCGCTGGAAATATTTCGATGTACCTACTGTTATATGATCACCTTATATGTACCTACGATGTATTCTTGAATTGTGTACTTATATATTTGGAAAATAAAAAAATGATTCTGATTCTAAAAAAAGCTTAAATAAATGACATACAAATAATAATATATTGATTTCAAGGGATTAAGCAGGGCCCCAATTCACTATGACAACTTGGCCAAATCACGTCGATTCTTTGCTTCGAAATCATGTCGATTCCTTCATTAATAAACGACATCTCTATGACGCATTCATGTATTCATATATATGACGCGTCATAGAGAATACAAATTTCGCAGATGTCGTTTATTAATGAAGGAATCGACGTTTCCTTGAAGCAAGGAATCGCCAAGTTGTCACAGTGAATTAGGGCCCAGTACAACTATATTTACATGTAACTTAACATTGAGATCTTATGTCTAGGATTCAGTCTCGTCGCCAGTCTTCACAGGGTACCGGCAGTCCTCGCTGCCGCACTCGCATTTCATCCACTTCGACTTCACCGACCAGAATTTGTCGCCGTAGTCGAACCTGTAAATGGACACATTAGTTTTTTTTACGCTTAATAGATCTACGTTTGGCCACTATCTCACCTGATGTGAAGCGATGATGTGGCCTAAGATGGAGCACATAGATCTAGAGAGAGACGACAGTTGAGCGGCTGCTTAGACCCGTCTCCCCGATGGTTCACCGAACATCATCTCGAAACACGACTAGGTCGCTTGACGGCATGGCTTTGTTCGGTGGGTGGTATTACAACCACGGCCAGAGCCTACTACTCCAGAGCGCGTAAGCGGGTTTCATCACGATGTTTTCCTTCACCGTTTTAGAGCGAGCGTGCAAAATCTGCACTTAACTATAAGTCATTGGTCAAGTATAATAATATAATTTAATAATGTATAACTATATTTTTTATAAAAATATAGACAAACAAGCAGACGGTCCGCCTTTATGGTAAACGGTTACCTTCGCCTATGGACACCTGCAACACTCACACTTAATTCAATAACTCCACCACCAAGCTTTGCCAATTATTCTGCCGCCAAGCAGTAGTGCGCAAACATTACTGTGTCCCGGTTTGAAGGACATTAAAGCCAGTGAAATTACTGGACATATGAGACTTAATATCTGATGTCTCGAAGTGATAAGCGCAATGCAGCGCTACGTAGTGCTTTTATGTTATGAAAAGTTCTGGGTGGCACTGCAATTGTTATGGGCAGGCGTGGAGCTTACTATCAGGCGAACGGCCTGCTCGCCTCATCACTCAGTTCCATAAAAAAATATGAAACACATAGGCGTGTGTTTATTTTTAAGCAATACTTTAAGCGAGCTATCTTACTTTCTAATCTTTAACAACCACTATATGGCGCCCATAGTGCGCATATGAGCCAGTTGGGGTCGGCACTTCAGATGAATTTAAATAGAGATGAAACGGATGTCCGGCAACTATCCGGCATTTGGCGCAGATTTACTATCCCGGATGGATACCAGATGGTAGGTCAATATTAGTGATTTTCCAAATATCAGTATCCGTATTTGCCGATATCCGCGGAAGAAATAAAAGATCAAAGAAAATAAAAGATCCGCGAGAAAAGAGACGGAAACGGACCTTTCCGTCTCTTTTCTCGCGGATCTTTTACGGATCTTTTATTAATTTTCAAATTCAATGGACAGGATAAAATGCTGCATAATCACTTGGATTATGAGATTAAGTAGTATAATTTAAAAAATACTATTAAGAGTATTTTTTTTGTTAAACTCAAATATTTGGCACCTTTAATTGCAAACATATTCTAGTAAGTTACCATACCAATAGTATATAACTCAAAAATACTAAATCAAGTGTCTTATGAGATCACTATTACACATAGAATAAATATCCGTATTCGTGTCCGTATCCGCGGATCTTGACACTAAATATTCGTATCCGGATCCATGTCCGCGGATATACATTTTTGATGATTCGTAACATTATCTGGCGGACTAGTCAATATCTGGCGGATACCGGATCTTCAATAAATTTTGGAAAATTCATATAAGTATTCAATGAATGAATGAATCACTGACGTGAACTGCTCCCCGGCCTGTATGTCCTGTGTCGCGAACAGGGTGACGGTGGGCAGGCGCAGGTCGCGCGAGTGTGTGTACACCCGCACGGGCGCCAGGTTGGGCCGGCAGCTGTGGTTGATGAACCGCGCCGCGCTGCCGTAGTGGCACGCGTCCACGCATAGTTGGCTCTTGTCGGAGCATTGCTGACGAACATTATTCACTATTAGAAAAAAAAAGACGTGTGGCACTCGGAGACTGCCGCGGTAAAGCTATTGCATAGCATTCGGAGTTTTCAGAGAAATTCCGTAACGAAAATAACCTAACACCCCCCGTGTTAGGTTATTTTCGTTACGGAATTTCTGGATTCGGTCTCCACACTCAAGGCCCGCGTTAGAAGCTATGCAATAGCTTAAAAACATAACCGACTTCGAGACTATACCTATATTTTTTGTTTTTGTAGACTTTTCAAAAAGCGCTGTATCTTTTCATTTTTTTTTTTATTTATTCTTTTATTGACATATCACAAATACAAATTTCTTTATTGCAAAATTATGTGTTACATGTGGTTGTTGTAACTCTGCCTTATGTTTTAGTTATTAAAACTGTATTACGAAAGACAGCGTCTTCCCAAGATCAGCCTGCGTTTTTACAATAGTAGAATATTAGGAACTTAGTATTTATACCTTATTTAATATTTATACCTGATTTATAATTTAATATTAATATGTATGAATTTGTGAGGTACAGAATTTAAAATATATAACAATGTTCTTAGATATATATGTACAAAAAATATTAATATTTAATCTCACAATTTAAGTCCCTAACGTTGAAATCAGACGAAGAACGAAAGTTCGGGACGTCGTAAAAGCTGTTATGGGACTCAAATGGAGTTGGGCGGGACACCTGGCCAGGCGGAGTGACGACAGGTGGAGTAAATTACTGACTGAATGGTGGCCAAGACAGGGCAAGCGTAGCGTTGGGCGTCCGGAAGCAAGATGGGTCGACGATATTGTAAAAATCGCGGGCCGAACCTGGACACGAATGGCGCAGACTCGAGGAAAATGGCATGATATGAGAGAGGCCTATACCCAGCAGTGGGATGTAAAGGGCTGTGGATGATAATGATGATGAATCTCACTCAACATACAACAACTATACGTTTTATCAAACAAAAAAACCGACTTCAATGTATCTTCGAAGTCCAAGGTCAAATATCGATGAAATTTATATGGGACCACTTCGTAGCTATACTGAACCCAACGTAAGAATAATTTTCCAAATCGGTTCATGAATGACGGAGCTTTGAGGTAACAAACATTAAAAAGAAAAACATTCGAATAGAGAACCTTTTCCTTTTTTGAACTCGGTAAAAAAAACATACAGTCGAGTTGAGAACCTTCTCGTTTTTTAAAGTCGGTTAAAAAGAGTGATGTTGGTTCGTATAATATGGAATCTCCGAGTACGGAAAAGTATTCTTGTTCCCGAAAATAGACTTGAAAAGCTGATTATTTTGGTTACCTCGAGCAGGTCAGGCTTGACCTCCAGCGCGAACATGTAGGAGTCGTCGGGCCTGGTGTCGGCGCGCTGCAGCGGCAGCAGCTCCCCGCAGTAGGCGGCGACGGGCGCGCCGCGCGGCACGGCGGCCGCGGCGCGCAGCCCCCAGCCGCGCGCGCCGCCCTCGCGCGTGACGCGCGCGCGCACCATCAGCGCGCCCCGCGCCCGCAGCCGGCTCACCACGCTGTTGCCGCACTCGTTCTGTGGATGCGACACTCGACTTCACCAACTAACTACACACGCACTACAAATCAACTTTTTTTTATATATTTTTTTTTACTGGTTATATGCTTGCTTTTTTTATAATTTCGCCCGTTAGGGCAAGCTAAAGTCTATAGGACCATACCGCCATGTCTTACGTAGTTTTTATTTGATAGTTTAATATTCCATTTATTATACTTTTGTTGAGAATGAGGGTCAACAGCAACAAGCCGGACCGTCTCCTAGTGCTTCAATAAAGTGGTGGAACTTTATTCAAGCTTGTCGAATGTCGATGAAATTTATATAGGACCACATTGTAGCTATACTAAACCCAACGCAAAAATAACTATAAATACTTTTCCAAATCGGTAACAAACTTAAAAAAAAACAATCGAATTGAAAACCACCTTCTTTTTGAAGTCGGTTATTAGTTATTAGATCGGTTCGGTCGGTTATTAATTATTAGTTTTTAGAAAAATACAAACACAGACTTAAATGTATCTTCGAATTACAAGGTCAAAATATCGATGAAATTCGATTATATGGGACCACTTCGTAGCTATACTGAACCCAACGCAAAAAGAATTTTCCAAATCGGTTCATAAATGACGGAGTTCCGAGGTAACAAACATAAAAAAAATACAATCTAACAGAGAACCTTCTCCTTTTTTGAAGTCGGCTAATAAAATGTATGAGAACGACTGACCAGGTTGCAGCGGCAGGTCTGGTTGCACTGGAACAGCATGGGCGGGTCGTGGTAGGGGAAGTGTGGCGCGAGTCGCGCGCCGCGCCACCAGCCGCGCACGCCCAGCGACGCGCACGCGCACGCCTCCGACGAGCCGCACTCCGCGCCGGTACACTTGCACCCCTGGACAACATTTTAATATAACATAACATTATTAACAATAATTTACGGATGACTATTACGGGTTTAAATTGGAGTAATCCAACTATAGTTTCAACCACATCCGGTGGTCTTTTCAAGGCGAGTGCGGAACGCTCGCGAACGCGTCGCGCCTCGCACCTCGCCTTGTGTGCGCACTTGTGTGGGTTGTTCCGCACTCGCCTTGTAAAAGACCACCGGATGTGGTTGAAACTATAGTTGGATTACTCCAATTTAAACGTGTCACCCGTAAATTAATATTAATAATGTGTCCAAACCACGTTAATTTTCATAATAAAATAACATAACATTAACATAAAAAATGTATTTATTGACATAGTAAGTGTTACAATTTCATATTGAAGTCTCTAAACCGCGACGTAGCTTGACGCTGTGTTTCATGACTAGCTCCTTCATCTTTGTGGGAACAAACTATGTTTAAATATTATGTTTCAAATATTGCCGCGCAAAAAATCACCTCAGAACATGTGACGTCATACGAAGGCAGGAAACGACAAACTCTACGAAAGAAAACTTACAAAGAGATTTAAATACGGTTTGTGAAGTTTGGGGACTATATTGTCGTATGTGTCGTAATGGCACAAAAAAAGAAACAACAATAAATTTTATGAAAAGCAAACACGTAAAATAAACACAAGCTTGACACACGGTAGTTGCCTTCAAATGACGTCATGCGCTGTGATTGTTGTTGCGTTTGAGATGAAGAACAGATTAAAATGTCAGAATTATTAGATTTTATTTATCGTATTAAAAATATAAATCATTATTATTTCACAAAACTATTGATTGAATGATCTTTGTGGTTTGACGGACATTATAAATAAATAAATAACGCCCAACGATCACATACATAGATCCTGGCCCCTAACCAGGATTCCCTGTATCTATGGATCCAGGAACTATGAGGACCATGGTCCGACAACACCCAGACATGAAACAACTACTTGCGCTTTTTTTTCTGTGCACAAAAATTTGTCCCGTCGCGGGAATCGAACCCGCAACCTCAGTGGTGTATGAGATTTGAGCCAACCTACCCAACCACTACACCACAGAGGCTGTTATTCGTTCTAACTACATTTTAAATAATTTCTCGATCGTATGGTGCAGTCGACGGTGACCGGGTAGGGCGTGACGTGGCGCGTCACGTACACGTACCTGCAGGCTCTGTATGGTGCAGTCGACGGTGACCGGGTAGGGCGTGACGTGGCGCGTCACGTACACGTACCTGCAGGCTCTGTATGGTGCAGTCGACGGTGACCGGGTAGGGCGTGACGTGGCGCGTCACGTACACGTACCTGCAGGCTCTGTATGGTGCAGTCGACGGTGACCGGGTAGGGCGTGACGTGGCGCGTCACGTACACGTACCTGCAGGCTCTGTATGGTGCAGTCGACGGTGACCGGGTAGGGCGTGACGTGGCGCGTCACGTACACGTACCTGCAGGCTCTGTATGGTGCAGTCGACGGTGACCGGGTAGGGCGTGACGTGGCGCGTCACGTACACGTACCTGCAGGCTCTGTATGGTGCAGTCGACGGTGACCGGGTAGGGCGTGACGTGGCGCGTCACGTACACGTACCTGCAGGCTCTGTATGGTGCAGTCGACGGTGACCGGGTAGGGCGTGACGTGGCGCGTCACGTACACGTACCTGCAGGCTCTGTATGGTGCAGTCGACGGTGACCGGGTAGGGCGTGACGTGGCGCGTCACGTACACGTACCTGCAGGCTCTGTATGGTGCAGTCGACGGTGACCGGGTAGGGCGTGACGTGGCGCGTCACGTACACGTACCTGCAGGCTCTGTATGGTGCAGTCGACGGTGACCGGGTAGGGCGTGACGTGGCGCGTCACGTACACGTACCTGCAGGCTCTGTATGGTGCAGTCGACGGTGACCGGGTAGGGCGTGACGTGGCGCGTCACGTACACGTACCTGCAGGCTCTGTATGGTGCAGTCGACGGTGACCGGGTAGGGCGTGACGTGGCGCGTCACGTACACGTACCTGCAGGCTCTGTATGGTGCAGTCGACGGTGACCGGGTAGGTCGTGACGTGGCGCGTCACGTACACGTACCTGCAGGCTCTGTATGGTGCAGTCGACGGTGACCGGGTAGGGCGTGACGTGGCGCGTCACGTACACGTACCTGCAGGCTCTGTATGGTGCAGTCGACGGTGACCGGGTAGGGCGTGACGTGGCGCGTCACGTACACGTACCTGCAGGCTCTGTATGGTGCAGTCGACGGTGACCGGGTAGGGCGTGACGTGGCGCGTCACGTACACGTACCTGCAGGCTCTGTATGGTGCAGTCGACGGTGACCGGGTAGGGCGTGACGTGGCGCGTCACGTACACGTACCTGCAGGCTCTGTATGGTGCAGTCGACGGTGACCGGGTAGGGCGTGACGTGGCGCGTCACGTACACGTACCTGCAGGCTCTGTATGGTGCAGTCGACGGTGACCGGGTAGGGCGTGACGTGGCGCGTCACGTACACGTACCTGCAGGCTCTGTATGGTGCAGTCGACGGTGACCGGGTAGGGCGTGACGTGGCGCGTCACGTACACGTACCTGCAGGCTCTGTATGGTGCAGTCGACGGTGACCGGGTAGGGCGTGACGTGGCGCGTCACGTACACGTACCTGCAGGCTCTGTATGGTGCAGTCGACGGTGACCGGGTAGGGCGTGACGTGGCGCGTCACGTACACGTACCTGCAGGCTCTGTATGGTGCAGTCGACGGTGACCGGGTAGGGCGTGACGTGGCGCGTCACGTACACGTACCTGCAGGCTCTGTATGGTGCAGTCGACGGTGACCGGGTAGGGCGTGACGTGGCGCGTCACGTACACGTACCTGCAGGCTCTGTATGGTGCAGTCGACGGTGACCGGGTAGGGCGTGACGTGGCGCGTCACGTACACGTACCTGCAGGCTCTGTATGGTGCAGTCGACGGTGACCGGGTAGGGCGTGACGTGGCGCGTCACGTACACGTACCTGCAGGCTCTGTATGGTGCAGTCGACGGTGACCGGGTAGGGCGTGACGTGGCGCGTCACGTACACGTACCTGCAGGCTCTGTATGGTGCAGTCGACGGTGACCGGGTAGGGCGTGACGTGGCGCGTCACGTACACGTACCTGCAGGCTCTGTATGGTGCAGTCGACGGTGACCGGGTAGGGCGTGACGTGGCGCGTCACGTACACGAAGTCCGCGGGCGCCGGCTCGTCGTCCACTTCGTTGATGCACGGGATGGGGTACCGCTCGCGCCCGTTCGAGATGTCACTGTCAACAACAAACAACTTTTTTTAATTTATTTATTGGAGAAATTTATAGATCATCATCATCATCATCAGCCCATCACGTTCCCACTGCTGGGACACGGGCCTTCTTTCATAGAGTGTGGGCCATAATCTATAAAGCTGGTTCAGTACGGGTTGGTGGATGTCACATGTCCTTGAATTTTTGTGACAAATTCTTGGATATGCCGGTTTCCCACGATGTTTTCCTTCACCGCTTTTAGAGCTAGTGTTAAATCCCCATATAACTTAGGAAAGTCAGTGGTGCGGGGCCAGCGGGATTCGAACTCGGGTGTTGTATCGAAAGGCGCACGTTCTCCCACTGAGCCACACTCGCTTTTTTATAGATAACTAGCGGATATCCGGAGCGTGCTACTACGCTAAGAAGCTTATTGTTGAATTTTTTTTTTTAATACAAGCTCTTTACAATTTCGTAATTGGAACCGCAAGCAGATTAAAATGAGCCCAAACACTAGTAGTTTACGATTATGCGTCAAGGAGTTCCATTGCTCACCTTCCGTCTTCATCATCAGATCAGCTGGCTGTCACCATAATATTGCATTGTCATCGGACTTTGACAAGTATGCAAAATTTCAACTCCGTAAGATAAGAGGAAGTGGTTCTAATTCAACTTGCAACTTGATAAAAGAAACCTGCTCACTCTTGTCGTAAAGACACCCAGATTATAGCTATCCGGAAACACGGATGCCGACAGAGAGATGAACTCTCTGTCGTCTGGTGATGGAATCGGGATGGCGGAATAAGTTCATGTAATTCCGTCGCACACTCTCCGAAATGAATCCGGTAAAAGACCGATAAACTGGCAACTTTGCGCCGATGTTCAAGACTCTGAAGCTTAGTCTTAACCAGCGCATCGTCACCAATGAGCTTCTGACTTTATTTTAAGTAAAATAGGATCCATCTCACTTGGAGAGCAGTTTGTACGGCTTGCCGTTGTCCTTGAGCACGGAACTCATCTGCATGTTCAGTGCGATGGCGCTCTGGCAGGGCCCCGAGCACACGTCGACTGGCAACTCGCCCGCAGAGTTCTCTACGTCGCTCTGGAAGATGACCAAGTACATATTTAACCAAAAAAAAACGACTTCAAAATATCCTCGAAGTTCAAGTTCAAATGTTTTTTTGGGAGAAGCCACTGGCTCTCGAAACACAGTTTAAACTAGTTCGAGAGCCTATGGATTCAATACTACTCTGTAAAAATATCTACTATGTCACAATATATTATTATTAAATATTAAATATCAATGAAATTTATATGGGATCACTTCGTACTGAATAAAAAAATATACTGAACTGAACACAAAAATAATTTTTGAAATAGGTCAACAGTTGGCGGAGATATCGGTGAACACAAATAAAAAAATATATACGGTGAAACATAGAACCTCCTCCTTTTCTGAAGTCAGGTAAAAACGAATTTCAGTAAATTAACACACTAACCCCAACACACAAACCTATGTAAAGTAAAAATCTACTGAACTGATTTAATAAAACATTTCTTAGAATATAGAAAACCTGCTTTCAAATAAAAAATAAAACCGCATCCAAATCTGTTCACCCGTTTAAGAGCTACGGTGCCACAGACAGACAAACACATATAGTGGTCAAACTTATAACACCCTTCCTTTTTGCGCCGTAGGTTAAAAAAT
The DNA here is from genome assembly GCA_951640565.1 of Petrophora chlorosata. Classification (NCBI taxonomy): domain Eukaryota; kingdom Metazoa; phylum Arthropoda; class Insecta; order Lepidoptera; family Geometridae; genus Petrophora; species Petrophora chlorosata. The sequence continues at coordinate 1,884,379 of OX621189.1, read as the reverse complement.
ATGGCAACATTCAATGTTACATAATATACTCTGTGGAATTGAATTAGATGTTTTTTTTAGAATTGTATGCATTAGAATAAATCTATAGCGTTAAATTAATAAAATAAAAATAAATGACCAAAATATAAAGGCGTCGCCTCCGCGTCATCTGCTTAGTAAAATAGATATTTAAGCTATTTGTCATTTATTTTTTTGGATATACTAATAAATTAAGATTCACCGTTGCTCTATTTTAGCTCCACACAAAAACAGCAATGCTAAGTCAAATTAAAAGTACTTATATTGAAATGCATAACATTTCTAAAGAGGTACGTATGTAAGTTGGGCGAATTATAGAACCGACTGGAATACGGTTTGGATTACCATGCTTGATTGGCGAGTTATGGCACGTACTCTCTGTTCTAACGAACGAAAGAAAAGCCTTATGTTTAGTTTTTTTTTATGTAATTGAATGACGAGACGAGCTGGTCGTTTGCCTGATGGCAAGCAATACGCCAGCCCATAACCACAACAGCACCACCCAGAATATTGTTTCGCAAAATCCTGCGTGGCGCTGCATTACGCTCGTCACCCTGAGACAATTAGCTGTTGAGTCTCATAGTGCCCAGTAATTTCGCTGGCTACAATGCCCTTCAAAACGGAACATAGTAATGCTCGCGGACTACTGCTTGGCGGTTGAATAACTGGCAAAGCGGTGGTACCCACACAGACGGCCTCTCGCATACGAGAAACCTATCACCAGTAAACATTCGGCTAGTCTAGTTATCTCACACTGCAGTGTACTATTTTTTGATCCAGTATTGGCAGCATTTTCTTCCTAAATAGTCAAGTTATTGGTAACTAGGTGCGCCCCCCGGTTTCACCCGCGGTTTCCCAGGATGAAAAGTAGCCATGTCCTTTTCCAAGGCCCAAAGAACCAACCAAATTTCATCAAAATCCGATCATTGGTTTTTGCGTGATTGAGAAACATCCATCCATCCATCCAGCCTCACACACTTTCGCATTTATAATACTAGTATAATTGTTAATTCATACATACCCTGGCGCCGCGAGCGAGTAGGATGACGACACACGCGTAGTGTCCTTGTCGTGCTGCAATATGACTGAAAATAAAAAGGACATTTTGGTTCTAATCTTTGAAAAAATAAATTCGCAGAGTAGCTGTCCTCGCCTATTGCGTGCGTTGACTTACAGCGGCGTGTCGGTGTGCTTGTTGGGCGCGGAGGCGGCGGCGGGCGCGCGCGCCAGCAGCAGCTGCAGGCAGGCGGCGGCGCCGGCGAGCGCGCACCAGTGCACCGCCGAGTTGCCCTCCGCGTCGCAGCTCTCCGCGGCCGCGCCCGCACCCAGCAGCATGCTGCACACAACGGTACTCACTTGACGGAACGAACCTAATGGAACATCTCACTCCTAATTCTAGTTTGACAATATGTTATGTTGATTATAATTTATACTTTGTTATATTTTTAGACATTTTAAAAAAGGAGACAGCCTCTCAGATTTTCTTGGTGCTATCTTCAGGTAGTCTTCAGCCTTTTTAGCTTCATTTCGGTGTGCGTTTGTTAAATTGGAATTTTATTTTTCTTGCAACATGTATATGGTTTCGCGTTTAAATTTGGTTTTAGCAAGTTTTCATAAAAAATAATGTATTTAGATTGATAGTTTTTTTTTTTGATTGCGCAACCAAATTTGTATGGACATAGGCGAACCTGACGTATTTAATGCTAGTAAAAGCATTATCTTGCAGTTAACATAGGTGTACTGTGGAGTTTTAAAGTTGTAAGAGTTTAGTAGTTAATTTAGTGATTGATGTGTTACTGGACGACGTCCTCGTGCGAGTTCTCCGCCGCCCACACGAGCGGGCTCCAGCCGCCGTGGTCGCGCGCGTCGACGCGCAGCGCGGGCGCGCGGAGCAGCGCGCGGCACACGGCCGCCGCGCCGTGCTGCGCGGCCACGTGCAGCGGACTCATGCCGTCCGGCTGCTCCTGGGGAAATAAAATTAAAAAGCCGTTATTTTTCCAAATCCCTATTTACATAGATGTCGTTAGTAGGTAATGTTAGTTAAATTACTTACTGACTAGTTGTTAATATGGTTAGTTATTATATTTTCTATGGATATGGACCCCTCTTTGGGTGAAGGCCTCCTCCATTATGAAACGTCTCGATATATAATCACAGCCTCTTTGGTGTAGTGGTTGGGCAGGTTGGCTCAAATCTCATACACCACTGAGGTTGCGGGTTCGATTCCCGCGACGGGACAAATGTTTGTGTTTATAAGAAAAAAAAGCGCAAGCATTTGTTTCATGTTTGGGTGTTGTGGGAGCATGGTCCTCATACTTTCTGGTTCCTTAGATACAGGGAATCTTAGTAAGGGGCCAGGATCTATGTATGTGATCGTTGGGCGTATACAATTGTTCCACATTTCCGATATGTATAAAAATTATTAATTGTTACTTAGCTAAAATAAGGATATCCTGAGGATATATAGACAGTTCAATTTATTTTTTTTAATCTGAAGGCCAACGTTTGACCATCGTGGTCAAACGTTGGAAACTCACCTGATGGAAAGCAATGATATGGTCGAAGATGAAGCACACTTACCTAGAAGACACCTGTTCACTTTCGATTTGAAGACTCCCAGGTTGTTTGCAGAAATGTTATGAAAAACTACTGTTGACTGGAATTGTTCGATCGAAAGTCCTGCTCCCACTGAGCCACATTCGGCGCCAGTAAAAATAATTACAATTTTGAAATTTTTTGATTATTGCTAGTGCTAGTGCTAGATATATGGCTGTGCCGTCATCTACAATAAGCCTTGCATCTTCTTCCCTATGACATCGTACTGCTCGGTACGGGGGTGCATTTCGGTACAACAATAAACTAAATTAATTTAGTTTTTATTTTACACTAATTGAAATACTAAATTAACACAGTTATAATTATTGTTCTCACCGGCAAGTTCACATCGCATCCAGCTGCTATCAAGTAACGGATGACCTTCAGCAGATCTTCATCCTTCTGTTTGTTCTCATCAGATAAGTCAGTCTTGGTCTCCACCTCCTCTTGGCTGGTCTCCTCTGGGCTCGCCGGTTCTTCCTTTGGGTCTAATTCCATTTCATCTGGAGTCTTTTCTGCCTTCGACTTGTCTTTGGGAATGAGTTCCGCTTTGTCTAGTAGTGCTATAAAACACAATAAAACAAGCTGTCTAAGTAGAAACCCCATGACATGTCTTCGATTTTTTTTTTTTTACGCTTAATTAATCTATGTTTGGCCACTATCTCGCCTGATGTGAAGCGATGATGTGGCCTATGATGGAGCACATAGAGCGGCTGCTCAGACCCGTCTCCCCGATGGTTCACCGAACATCATCCCGAAACATGACTAGTTCGCTTGACGGCATGGCTTTGTTCGGTGGGTGGTATTACAACCACGGCCAGAGCCTACCACTCCAAAGCGCGTAAGCGGGTTTCATCACGATGTTTTCCTTCACCGTTGCAGAGCGAGCGTGCAAAATCTGCACTTAACTGTTATTAACTATTACTATTTGACAGAAACTAATAGAATGTAAAAAAATATATATTATATAGCATTATTGCACCAAAGAAATTATAAGTATGTAGTACTATTATTTATTCTGTGGTTGCAACCTCATTTAAATATAATAATAATAATAACGCCAAACGATATTTTAGGCCTACACAGAGCCCAAATGCCTTAGTCGGTTGGTAGTCTATAAATAATAATAAATAATTTGTTTATTTCTCTTCACAAACATTCAGGTACAGTCATGGGTTATAAATAATGATTCTTAAAAACAGTGCTGCTTTGTGAGAGCTGGCGCCTCATGTAAAACCTGTATCACAAGCCACCTTGATCGTCGCATCACTGAGTAACATAAAAAAATGATCTTACCAAGTACAGCAACCATGAGGGGCGTCCTCATGTTGTTGTCCGTAGCGGACAGGTTGGCTCCAGCGTTGTGCAACAGGTACAGAGCGGAGAGGTGCCCGCTCTTAGCGGCCGCGTGCACGCACGAGCCGCCATCTTGGGACGACAGCCTTTTGTTTATCTTGGAGCCAGATACTGGAAACAAGGGAATATTAGTTCTGATGGCCAACTCACACAGAAAGCGGGCCTGGGCAGTTCCGGGCCAGGGGCGGCGCGGGCTCTGATGTATTGTTTGAAACATGTCACACAGAAAGCGGGCCTGGGCAGTTCCGGGCCAGGGGCGGCGCGGGCTCTGATGTATTGTTTGAAACATGTCACACAGAAAGCGGGCCTGGGCAGATCCGGGCCAGGGGCGGCGCGGGCTCTGATGTATTGTTTGAAACATGTCACACAGAAAGCGGGCCTGGGCAGATCCGGGCCAGGGGCGGCGCGGGCTCTGATGTATTGTTTGAAACGTGTCACACAGAAAGCGGGCCTGGGCAGATCCGGGCCAGGGGCGGCGCGGGCTCTGATGTATTGTTTGAAACATGTCACACAGAAAGCGGGCCTGGGCAGTTCCGGGCCAGGGGCGGCGCGGGCTCTGATGTATTGTTTGAAACATGTCACACAGAAAGCGGGCCTGGGCAGATCCGGGCCAGGGGCGGCGCGGGCTCTGATGTATTGTTTGAAACATGTCACACAGAAAGCGGGCCTGGGCAGATCCGGGCCAGGGGCGGCGCGGGCTCTGATGTATTGTTTGAAACATGTCACACAGAAAGCGGGCCTGGGCAGATCCGGGCCAGGGGCGGCGCGGGCTCTGATGTATTGTTTGAAACATGTCACACAGAAAGCGGGCCTGGGCAGATCCGGGCCAGGGGCGGCGCGGGCTCTGATGTATTGTTTGAAACATGTCACACAGAAAGCGGGCCTGGGCAGATCCGGGCCAGGGGCGGCGCGGGCTCTGATGTATTGTTTGAAACATGTCACACAGAAAGCGGGCCTGGGCAGATCCGGGCCAGGGGCGGCGCGGGCTCTGATGTATTGTTTGAAACATGTCACACAGAAAGCGGGCCTGGGCAGTTCCGGGCCAGGGGCGGCGCGGGCTCTGATGTATTGTTTGAAACATGTCACACGGGCCTAAGTACGAACAGCGCATACAGCGTCGTCCTGGCCGGACCCCGGCTTATGTGTGTTTTATGCTTAAAAATGAAACCGGTATGAACTTTAGTATGAAAGTTTTCGTGAGTTTGATTCATTATAAATATTTAATAAAACGGCTAGGACTCACGTAGTTTGTCGAATTAGTCGACCTAGGTTTCGAGCATGTCCGATGCTCTTCATCAGGAGCGAGTTTACGCTGCGAGATCGCGGCGACCACTGGCGGTGTCGAGGCGAGATGCCACCTCCCCCCTCGCGTCGTGCGGAGCGGGCGGCCGCGGCGCATCTCGCCTCGACACCGCCAGTGGTCGCCGCGATCTCGCAGCGTAAACTCGCCCCTGATGAAGAGCATCGGACATGCTCGAAACCTAGGTCGACTAATTCGACAAACTACGTGAGTCCTAGCCGTTTTATTAAATATCGGTATGAACTTGATCAAAAACTTTGGTTTTCAATCCAAAGTTTTTGATCAAGTTCATACCGCACTTTGTCAAAGTAATTAAATCTCTGACCACAATAACACCCTCATTCAAGTAAAGTCAAAATATATTTTTTAAATAGGCACAATAATGCTCATTTAAACGTCTCATACACATGATACAAAGCAATAAAAATACGTTAAAAATTGTAACTTAAAATATCATGACTAAAAAAACGGTAAGCGGCTACACATTTCTTTCCCATACCAGGCCTACCGCACTCCTCACTGTAGGTACGAAGCTACAAGTACATAGCCGGACACCGACGGCGGGTCGCGCGTCGTTACACGTGCCGCGTCAGAAGAGATAAGAGCGGCGCGATAGAAAGAGGCGCTCTGTAGGTTAATATGACTGGTAGGTATGCAGCGCTACGCGAGCTGAATTGAATTTTATTGCGTCATAGCAAGAGTCGCTATTTGTTTAAATTTATTTTCGGAGTGATGCTGCTATCCCTTAGTATTCTGTGCTAATACTCAAATTGAAGTCTGGGCCCAGAAAGGAAATGCGAAAACTGACTCTACCAGTGCTTCGTATATACGCCCGTTAGAGAAGATAGCACCGAGAAACTGTGCTGGGACGTCTCTTTTTAAATCTTTTAAACACTCAAAACTTAGGTATAAATTATTTATTTTTTTATTTATTTATTTATTTAATGCATTCCTTAATGTAGGTACAACAGATGGTCAGTTTATAGTCAGTTCACTAAGGACCCTGTCGGGCACGCATTTAGAAGAGAGGAAGACTGCTTCTAGGTATAAAAATTATATAGCAAAAATTCAATCAAATTAATAAGAATAATGCTAATTATAATAATTGCAATTTTTTTGCAAGTCGTAAGATTATTTTTATTTTCATATAGCATTTTACAATTTGTCATTTAATTTTATAATCATTATTGTATATTATGTATTTATTATTGTATATATATCATAAATATTAGGTATATTATTTATTATATTGGTCATTTAAATATTCATCAAGCGTGTAGTAACTTTTGTTTATCAATAGTTGTTTTAGTTGTTTTATAAATTTTTTATCATCTTTTTCGTTTTTAATTGATTGTGGAAGTTGATTATATATTTTTACGGACATACCATAGGTACCTGTCGAATGTAGTTTAAGTCGGGAAGTAGGCACCACAAGCCGGTTTTTATGTCGTATTGAGCGGTTTGTGTTCCTAGGGACATCTTCTCGTTTCGTGTATAAGTCGGGGTTATTTCGTATAAATTTACAAATTTCTAATATGTATATGCTCGGTAAAGTAAGTATTTTGTAATATTTAAAATAAGGTTTACAGCTATCTGTTTGTTGTATGTTCACTAATATTCTAATCAGTTTTTTCTGTATAATGAAAAGAGTTGGCGCGGCGGAGCTATTCCCCTATAAAATAACACCGTAGCTTAGGTATGCATACGCATAGGAATAGTATAGCGCTAGTGCGGTTTGCAAGTCAGTTGTTTTTTTGATTTCGCGAAGTGCGTACGTAAAAGATGAAAGTTTAGATCTAATTTTTTTAACATGCGACTCCCAATTAATGTGCTTATCAATTTCCAAGCCGAGCAATGTGAATTCGTTCACAGTTTCTAAAAAGGTGCCGTGATATGTGAAGTTAACATTTAATGATGCTTTTTGATACGGATGGAAAATTAACAGTTTAGTTTTAGAGAAGTTGACTTCAAGGTTGTGTTTGTGCATCCAGTCTGTTGTTTTATCTAGAATCGAGGTAAGTTTTTCGCTTAAGTTGTTACTATTTTGACACGAGGTCAGTAGGGAAACATCGTCTGCGAACAACACACATGGTTCCTCCATGATTTTGGGGAGGTCGTTTATATAAATTAAAAACATTAGACATCCGACGACGCTTCCCTGTGGAATTGAAGCACTTATTTTCCTACCGTCAGATCGTACGCATTTTATAGATTTTGTTAGGTAGTCGAAGTGCTCGATTTCCACAAATTGTTCCCTGTCTTGTAAGTACGATGAAAACCATTTGTGGGCTATACCACGAATGCCTATACCATATAATTTATTTAGTAGGATATTAAACTGCACTTTATCATATGCCTTGGTCATATCTAGGAGGATACCTACTGCGTATTTTTTATTATTAATTATATTCAGTACTTCTCGCATGTACTTAAATACTGCTAAAGTTGTTGATCGTTTTTTTCGAAAACCATTTTGGCACTCGTCGAATATATTATATTTTTCGCAGAAGCTATATACACGGTTGCTCATCGCTTTTTCGAAGATTTTTGCCACCGATGGCAATAGGGCAATAGGACGGTAGTTGTTTGGGTCTGTTTTTGTGTTTTTCTTGTGGATTGGTTTTATTATGGCTTTTTTAAGTAAATCCGGGAAAATTCCTTGATCAAACGACTGGTTAATTAGCAAAAAGAGCGGTAAAGTCAATTCTTCTGCAGATTTTTTTATCAGGGTAGGTGGGAGCTCATCTATTCCGTAGCTGTTTTTATTTTTAAGATTTTTTATTAGTTTATATGTTTCTCGAAGTGTTACTGGCGTTAGGAACATAGTGTTTTTGGTAGGGCAGAGGACCGGAAGGCCGCGGGGGGTGCCACCGTCTCTGTGTGGTGCGGAGGCGGGTCCCGGTACTTTTGGGCTTTCGCCTATTGATGCAAAGAATGAATTAAATGTATTTGCTATGCGTTTCGGTTCTAAAATTGTTTCGTCATTAAATTTTAATTTTAGATTACATTTTTCTTTAATAGGTTTTTTATTTGTGCGCTCATTTATTATATTCCACATTGTTTTGCTTTTATTGTTAGATTTATGTAATGTGTTTTTGTAATCTAATTTTTTAGCTGTATTTACTATTGTTTTTAATATTTTTTCGTACTTTTTATAATATCTGGTGAGAATAGAATTATTTGATTTGATTGTAAATATTTTTAGTAATCTTTTATTCCGACAGGATTGTTTGATGCCTACGGTTAACCAGTGTTTTTCATACTTGTTTTTTAGTTTTATTTTACATTTTGGTATGCACTCGTTTAGTATATTTATTAATGTATCATGAAATTTGTTATAGTTTTCGCTTATATTTTTATCTTGAACAATAATATTTTGCCAATTAATTGTTTTTAACGCTGCTTTGAAATCATTTATGTTTGTTTTATTATATAATCTTTTTTCGGTAGTCCAAGTTATTTGTTTATTTTCTAGTTGTATCGTCATATTCAACGTTGTTCCTAAGTGATCTGAGAATCCTAGTTCCTCTACTGAAGTGTGTAAGTTTTTGTCAGAGAAGTTTGTAAATATTAGGTCTAGGCATGTTGACGTGGTTGAAGTTATACGAGTAGGTTTTTTAATGTGTTGTGTTAGTTTATATTCCGACATGAAATCTAAAAAAGTATTTGTTTTGCAGTTGTTCTGTAGAATATTTATATTAAAATCGCCGCCTAGAATAATTCTGTATTTATAATATTTTTTGTTTATATATGTTAAGATTAGCTTTAATTGATTGTAAAATATTTCTTCCTCTTTTCTATTCCAGTACATAGTAATCAATAAAATATTTTCTGTAGGTAGTTCGATCGCGCAAACTTCTAATATATACTCGATAGACATGTTCGTAATGTCGCTTCTTTCAATGTAGTTAATGTCTTCCTGAAGTGCAATACATACTCCGCCGCCTCCTCGGTTTTGCCTGCAGAATGATGATGCAATTTTGTAGCCGCTGAGTTGGAACATGTCTAATTTGTTTTGTGTCATCCAGGATTCCGAAATGCAGATAGCTTGGTAGGATGGATCTTGGGCAACAAATGCTTCTAATATATGTTGCTTATTACTTAAACTTTGACAGTTTTGAAATAGAGTTTTGAATGCACGTTTAGTATTTTCGAAAGGAGTCATTGTTTCGAAAGGAATCACTATTTCGAAATGAGCGATTTTCTTTGGTCGTGTTGTGGTGATTCTGTATGTCTCTGTTTTCATAAGCTGTTTTTCCCTTATCGTCGACGGTTGTTGATAGGGTAACCTGCATCTCATCCTTTAGGTTGACTCTCCTTCCTTCAATAAATAACTGGTTTTCGCGCATTACTGCATGTAGTCCTTGTTTTCGAGCCTTTATCATTTTTTCTCGCATAATTTGCCTTTCTTTTCTTGCTCGTTCATCTAAGAAGTCCGAAATACCTAAGCCAGTTTCTTTGAAATAACCATTATTTTCTATTATGTACTTAGTCATTCTTTTGCTTAATAATTCAATGACTAGTGGTCGTTTATTATTTTGTGTCTGTCTACCGATTCTGTACATGTCTTCTATATATCCAACTAAGTCAACATGCAGGATATCTCTGAATATATTTACTATTCTATTATATAAAACGCAGTCAGGTTCATCATAATGTTCGTCTAATCCATATAGCACTATCTTTTTACCGGTATTCTCCGGGATGTAATGTTTCACTGGTGCCGCATATTTTGTTGAGAGTGATTTCAATTCTTCTATTTCTTTCTTTAGTTTGTCTTTTTCTTTCATTAGTCCATCTATTTTAGTATTGAGTTTTAATATGTCTGTTTTTCTAAGGTCGTTCTGTGTGTATAAATTGTTCGTGTCATGTGTGATGTCTTTTTTTAATTTGTCTATGGCCTTGTTAATTTCAGTTTGTATTGTTGTTTGAAGATCTTGTATTATTGATTTGTTGTTCTCCTGTAGTCGTAAAACTATTATGTCATTTATGTTTTTCAATATAAGTTCTGCCTCGGTGGCTGTCTTTTTGCTCTTCGAATCTTCTGGGTAGATTGTATCTCCCAATATACTCAAATCTTCAGAGCTTGTTGAGTCATTATTTGGTGGTATAGCATTTGTTCTTCGTACCGTAATACTACTTTTTTCAGCCGTGTTTAATTGATGTTGCTTCACTTCATGATCGCGTAAACGCACAGGTGAATCTAAATTTCCAAACTTTGGAGTTTTACAATAGCATGCTGGACATTTCCAAGTTTGTTTATGTTCGGATGACATAGTGTTATAAAAGCGCATAGTCGAGACATTGGCGCATTCTAAGTCGTATGAACTATTACATAATTTACATGTCAGGTATTGCCTGTCTGGAAGCTTCTGATTACATCCAGCACATAGGGACGCCATTTATGATATTTTTTTGGAAATCTATTTATTTATGTGGTGGTCCAAAGTGTTGCCCTCTAGTGACAAAGATGTGAAATAGCTATTTGGATCAGCTGTTTTATATTTTAGGTTATAATATTAACACTTTACCTTATTTGCGTCCATTCAGGTGTTGTTTTTCTCATTTATTTACTTTTGTCACTTCACTCAATGCACTCTTTCTTTGTTTTTACTAGCAAACACTTTGGTCAAATTTGAATAACCGTCGTTAGTCGTTTCGTATTATTTGTTATTGATTTCAGTTTTCCACTATATTTCTTGTATACTTTTGCTATATATTGATGTAATTCCTCGCACACTTCTATAATTTCAACTTTAATATAACACATTACGATACAACAATTACGATTAATATAACACATTTACAAACTAGAAATGCGAGTGAGATGTCCCATAGTCATAGTATCAGTAACATGAAAATATGAGTTCCATTCCAACATTTGTCCAACACTTGGCCAAGTAAGGCAACAGCAACCAATCAGGTCCACATTTGCACTGTTTGCTTGTTTGCTGCGGATGTAAGCAACAGAACCGGACTTTGTTTTCTTTTTTGCAAGTAATATTAAACTACCGACATTTTAGTTCATAAAATTAGTATTTAGATATTTTTAAGTCTTTGCATTTTATATAATTATGTAGTACGCTTAACCTAAAATTGTTTAACATGTATTGTTTTCTCATGTAAGTGAATTAATTCTTTTGAGAAATAAAGTATCTCAAACCACAGAACATAAAGTATAGTGAATGGCAGTCAATTAAAACAGTGAAAAAACAATAAAACATTGCCATGATGATGTGCCACTAATCCCGACAGGTTATAATAACCAAGAACTTGTATTAGACATATGTATAGCCTCACCAATCTTAGGTATAAGCTGTTCCAAAGTTTCTCCCGCCAGGATAGCGTCACACAGTTCCTGCGCCGTGCATTTGATCACCTCCGCTGGCTTCGCACACAGTTTCTCCAGGTCTTTAGCGGGGGGCAGCAAGTCTTCAGGTATCACCGGGGCTGTGTCCAGTTGAGATGGGGAGAGAGTTGAGAAGCCGAGGTAGGCGGGAGTGCTGGAAATAATCACAAATTATTCGTCTACCTACCATATGCAAAATCACGTCAATTAACGTCAAAACGGTTTCTTTTAAAATATACAATCATTACTATGCAGAAGAGCCAAAACTCTGTTTATTAAAGAAAATGGTATAATACAGAACCCAATTAGAAGTAATGGTGATCAAATAACACCAGTTCTATCAGTTCCTTTTAAGAGTTTTGTTCGGAATATGGTCTAAACCAAGCCTTTTTATTGTCGCTTATTTGTCTGGTCAACATATCAGGACAGCTTATTATAAACAAGACTTTAAATGAGAAATATATTTTTTAAAGCTTTTAACAAATTCGTAATCGGAACCGCGAGCAGATTAAAATTAACTTAAACACTAGTAGTTTACGATTATCTGTCTCTATCATCAGATCAGCTATCTGTCACCATGATATTAGATTGTCATCGGACTTTGATAAGTATGCAAAATTTCAACTCCGTAGGATAAGAGGAAGTGGTTCTGATTCAACTTGCAAGATTTGACCCAAACATTGCAAGTTAGATAAAAGCTTTGCAATAATCACAGATAAAAACTAAAACTTTTCATAAATAATCACAGATAAAAAAAGTTTTCACAACCAGCTTTTGTTCTATCGTGTAAATAATAATCTGAAACACTAAGCTAACCCTTCTTTGTATTACTTGTGTACCACAAATTGTTGTAACCTTTTTGACAATAAACTATTATTATTATTATTATTAAATAATATCTCACCACTGCTCCCGCTGGTCTGGTAAGAAGATCCTCTTGTTAGTGGTCTTCATCTCGACGCGGACCTTCCAGCAGCTCGTGTTGACGGGCTGCCAGCGGTACGAGTACACGCCGCAGTGCGGGCAGCCCGGCTTGGCCTTCGCGTCGCTGTACGGCAGCCCGCACTCCAGGTGGAACAGGTGCCCTTCCGAGCATTGGTAGAATATACCCTGGGGGGAAATATTCTATTAGAAGCCACTGAGGAGCAAGGAGCATGAGCGTTAAGTAAATTGAGGATGTATAGTAATATGTACTTTGTGGAAATACTTTAGAAACCAAATCAAAATTACGTAGGTAGAAAGAAATAAAAGAAAGAAAGAACCCTAAAATATATGTGGTATAATATCCTTGAGGGCAGAAAAATAGAAAAATGTAATAAGGAGAACCCTCCTTTGTTTTTGAAATTTGTTTAAAAACAGCTGTTGTAGAAAGAAGTGAAATCACGGCGCTTTACAAGTCCTCAGTATTTAAGAACATCAATGGAACCCATATACCACAAGAATATGCTAAAGATTAATAATGGCTTATTATATTACCTGAGAACAGAAGAGCCCGCAGGCCGGGCAGCACATGTGCTTGGCCAGCTGGCTCGCGTGCAGCGAGCAGGCCAGGAAGAAGGGCGCGCGCGGCCCCGTGCGCAGCAGCGCCCCGTACTCGCCGCCGGACTTGCGCGCGCCGTGCGAGCAGCCCACACGCACGCCGTCCACGATCTCGATAGCTTGGCAGAATACTGGCTCTGGGAAAGTCATTCATGACATTATATCACTTGAACAAAAATTTGTAAAGCAAACTGTAACGCTACTACGTACTAATTAATCAGTTAATTACGGAAAAATGCAATCCGAAAGTCAAACATGCTTAAGAAATATGTCTTCAAAGATTTCGAGATCAATAGCGATTTAAAACACTATAAAATATGCCTGAACCCGCGCCGAGCCTTATTTTTTTTTACAATAAATTGTTATAGTTACCAGTAAGTTCAGTTGGTGAAGCGTAGAATTTGCTAGGGATCTCGCAGAAGCATTCGGCAATAATGGCCGTCTTGTCGCTGGGACACATTGCTTCCGAACCTTCGTCGCCGCCTGCGGGGTTGCTAGAGAACATGAAACTGTGTTATTTATGCAGATTTTAGATCTTTCATTTTGCTCAAATTGTATAAATACTTGTATTATATAATAAATAATAATAACTTCTCTTTTTTAGTCATTTTCGTTTTTGATTATAATCAGGTCATCACAGTCATAATTTATAACTTACAATTTTATTAACTTTTACCTACTTTTTAACTTTCATAATTTAATTTCATTCATAAAACGCTGAAAACCAGCATTGTGGATTGTTCACAACATTATGCTGAGCACAGACCTTTTTTGACTGCACTGTACACGGCAGCGATCTTCATACACATGCTGTAATTGTTTGTCTTGGTCTTATTAATTAGTCTTGATTGTTGTGTGCAGTTTGGTCAAAAATAAATTGTTTCTTTCTTTCATACCAACGCTGTTGGTAAGCATTGGTAGATTATGTCACAGTACAGAAGGGTGGTGTGATAGAGAGGAGGCATATATTCAACCATGGGAAACAAGGCTGAAACAAGTAAAGAAAGATGTACCTTTCATCCTCACATTCAGGTTCTAGAGGCACTTCGTCTTCAGAATGCCTCCTCTTACGTCTCGTGCGATGAGTCCTGTGAAACAAGAGTAAAGTAAGTGACGGTATTCCCTCATTGTGCTGAGCTCACCAGCTGCTGTTTACCTGTCATTGTCATCTGGGCCCGCCCGGCGTGACGAGCGGCGTGGCGGCACCCTGTCCAATGTACATTGACAGTTAGTTGGACTAAGACTAACTTTTTACTATAAACTATCATCTATACAAGGTGTGGCGAAATTTCGGGAGCTCCAGGGCTCAACCTTTTCCCTTGCAGTGAGGAAGTTTTGTTGAACAACATGAACTTAATCAACCCTATTTCGCAACAGGAATGTTTATTCCAAAGTAATCCATCAAATCAAATCATATGACATTGAGATTATTTGAAAAATCTTTTTCAAGTTCATCAAGTTAGGTTCGATCTGCTGAAATAACAATATCGAAAAAACACTACAACTTACTACTAATTTGACTACAATAATAATATCTTACTTGTTATTATCATCAGGGACGGGCGATGAGCGATCACTATCATTCATGCCAAATGATGAAGCCAGCCTGGTTGACCTGCGTGGGCGGTCGCCTTTAGCCGCCCGCACTGCACATAAGAATTCCTCATCATCCTCTTCGAGTGTGTCTTCATCAGCCTCGAGCAGTTTACTGATTACTTCGGAGTCATCATCTATTTCTTCTTCATCATCTTCCTCTTCTAGCAACTCCGTTTCATTTTCATCATCATCTTCAAGATCTTCATTTCTGAAGTTGAAGAAAAATAATTATGTACATACCTTTGTTATTAATAAACATTTTAAAATAAAGAATTGCCTATATATTTTCATATTATCACTTCACTTTCTTCATCAAGAGATATTCATGAAGAGGAAAATTGAATTTGTAATTAGGAATAATGAGTAATTTTATTTATCTGACGACAATTAAAAAGTATTTATAAAATTGTTTGGCAAGAAGTCACCAGAGATTCCTGTTGACAACTTGGCCTGTTATATGTACTCACTTGCTGTCAGCTTCGTCCAATGGCTCCACTTCTAACTCCACCTCCTCAAGGTCAATGGCTTTGAGTCCCAGCTTGCAAAGGTGCTGCACCTTCATATCCGAGTTCTGACTGTCACTGTCTAGTTCCACCACCTCTGGTTCTGCTGAACTACTTTGAGCCTTCTCAGCTACTTTAACTTTCTCAGCATCAGCAGGAAGTGGCCGAGCAGACCTCCTAGTCCTTACACCTTCTTCAGGAGATTTATCTGTGTGTATCCCAAGTCGAGCATTGTTTTGTGACTCGAGCCCCATTCGCATCTCCTCATTGGCCAGGATTTTAGCTGTTGGCTTGATCCGCCGCGACAGTCTCTGTGTGGAGGATGGTGTAGCCTCATTGTAGGACTTTTCTTTCCTAGCTATAGCGTTAGCGATGATGTTGTCGTCTTTGCTACGTCGGCGAGTTCGTTTCGGCGCCGTATGGGAGCTGTCTGATTCATCGTTCTCGGACACTGGCTGGCTTTTGTCTTTTTTTGGAGATACTGAAGTGTCGCTGTCGCAAACCCAGTCCCACTTGCCGCGCGTTCTACTCGAGCGCCGCGGCGACACCTCTTCGTGCTTTTCCTCTGTCGTAACGATCTTCATGTTAGCACTTTTAGTGCTCGACTTCTCCGAGCGGAATGTGAGCACTATACGCGGCTTTGGCTCCTCCGTATCACTTTTTTCCTTTTGAACTTCACTCTTGTCCGAACTCACCGAGATGTCCGCGGTTTTGTCGCTCTTTTTACTGGGCGTCGCATCGTCGTCGTTCATTTTGGCGTCAAGGCCTTCCACTTCTGCCAAGGTCGATCTCTCACTATACTTGTTTCAGACTTTGTTGTTGTGACACGATTACAAGATTACTTGTGAGTTATAATTATTCGTGGGGCTTTTAATTATTCAACTTTTATACATCTAAACAGATACTGAGTGCCGAGAGCCCTGAAAGATATGCTGGTTTGTGAGCATAGTGAGACTCTTGAGAGTAGGAAACTTAATAAACAAATATTTCTACTCAACCCTTGGTATTAATGAATAACATTAAATATTTTAGGATTACAAATAATAAATAAAAATAAATAATTTCCAACGATTGATTGAAAATGAGTGAGTGAATGTAAGACTGAAAGATTGATGGTAAATGTCATCAAATGTCACTTTCATTGTCATGTCAGACAAGACCCGGCGCTTCCATAGTTGCGTTCCATTGAGGTCTCACACTAGTGTCATTCCTCAATGGTGCGTTCCGATAAACCAAATCCAACTAATGGCGGCTCTTCACTTGGCGTATAGATATGTGGCGTTCATATTAATGGCTTTAGCACCTTGTTCGCGCGAACACAGTCAAGTGTGGACAACATATTTGTATTTCATTTTCAGAACGCGCCCATTTCATTTTAATGTCACTGTCAAGTTTTCAACTAGTGCTGAAAGTCAGTGTTGACGTTGACATCCTCCCTCCCGACATCCCACGTCCTACGTCTTTTAAAACCATTGAGGTGTCATTCCTCAATGCCTCAATGTTTAAAACTCTTCTGTCCCTTACATTTTCCCCTCTCATTAACTATATTTTGTGTAAATTTATTGATACCCATAAAATTAAATTATAAACTTTATAATATACTTTTTCACTATATATTCATAATTGTTTTTTATTAATTATTTATTAATCATATTATTTATTCAATTATGTAGATACTAACATTGTGTTTTGTCTTAGTTGTGTTGTCTCTATTGTTTTAGGTAAATCAATGTGGATTTGTAAATTCGGACAGATTCTCCCTCAGACAATCACCGGCCAAATTCTTAATAGACAAACACCAACTCTATAACGTTTAACCACTCAACCGTCCGAGCACTCGAGCGATTCTTGCCTCACACGTCCGCGCTGTAAACGTCACTTATTTTGCGATCGCCGAACGTGACCCTCCTAACAAAAACGATAGCTGCTAAGAAAGTACTATAGCTTCATTAATATAAAAAATACTATCGGAAAGCTAAAAGAAGGCGCAATTTGATTTTGCTAAGAGTAACTTATGCAATTAAGTATGAGAGATGAAAATAAAGTTTAAATTTGAAGATGTCAATAAAATTTCTGCATTTTAATTTTAATTTAAGTTTTACACGAAATGTAAAACAGTTTCGTGAAATAAATATTTTAGTTCATAAAATTAGATAATATAAACTTTAAAATGATACCAATACCTTAACATAAATATTATGTTTCCTATTAAAATAAATCAAATACATCTACATACTCCTCGCAAGGTTACCTGACTTTGGGCGTCGTAAGTCTGACAAGATGGCCGCCTCGTAATGGCGCGTCCACACGACGTCGACGTTTGGGTTTTTTCAATGAAACACAATGTTCTTATTATATATCAAGTTTATCATGAAGTCACATGTTTTTTTACGCGCAGTTCTACACTCTCTTATAATTGTACATCTTTAATAAAATATTTATTAAAAAGAAAAGGAAAAATGAACATAATAAAATGTTAATTTCACATCATTTAAAAATATTGTGTAAACATTTGAAATAGCATCGAAGGCCCTTTTATCAAATTTGTTTTTAACCGACTTCAAAAAAGGAGGTTTTCTATTCGGATGTATTTTTTTTTATGTTTGTTACCTCAGAACTCCGTCATTTATGAACCGATTTGGAAAATTCTTTTTGCGTTGTATTCAGTATAGCTACAAAGTGGTCCCATATAAATTTCATCGATATGTGACCTTGGACTTTGAAGATACATTGAAGTTGGTTTTTGTTTTTTTTCTAAAAAATATTATTTTATGACAAATTTAACTATAGTACCAACCCAGACATTGTGAAAAAAGAACTCAGCCGTTCGATACATTTCATCGCGGGTGATTAACCTTTTTCTATGGAACAAATGATTTTTTTCGCGATTTAAGGTTTGATTCCATAGTAAAAGTTGTTTGTTATATTCATTATTCGTTTTATATATTTACAATAACTATTATATTATTATTAAATTTTACTATATTATATTTACATGATTGATGAAATATTTAATATTTACATAAAGTAACCGAAAACATATTATATCTTAACACCCATAAAATATATACGTTACAATTTACTCTGCCTATATTATAATATATATTATTTCTATTTTTAAAAAGATATTTCTTCTGCTCTCAAAATTTCTGCAAAAATTCTCTCTCCAAAGTGTCGCAAACCTGTCAGACGACAGTGGTACTCTCACGTAAACTGCTCCAGCGTGTTCCAAAATTTCGTGTCCATAAGCGATATCCATAATAATACCTTCTATCGTATTCTCAGTATTTTGTGGCTCCGTCATAGTTAGTCGTGATCTCCGTCAGTCACAGTCTCATGTCAGTCTCGGTAAGTGTCGGTCAAGGTCTCGTGTCATTTTTGGTAGTTCACTCAGTGCAAAATTTGTTTATGGTACTCTCTAAAACAGTGCTCAATACACAAACTTACATTGCACTGAATGCACTTCCAAATCGTCCTCGTATCCCTTTTTCGGCGTGTGCACATCCAGCAACGGGCTTTTTTAATGTTGGATCGCATGGGAAAGTGGTCGTGATCAACTGTAGGTCGGTCGTTTGTTCGTATCGTCAATTGTCCAGTCCTGTTCGCATAAAGTCGAGGCTCAGTCGTCAAATCGATGCGTCGGTGTATTTTAAGAAGGTCTTCTGCCAAAATGGTCCGAAACTCCCTGTGTGATATTTTCGGGTTCTGCGATGAAAATATCACATAGGCATTAAACACAGCAGTGTTCAGTAACCTGCAGAAGACCTTCTTGTACCATACCTTATTTCTAAGTCGTTCCACTGGTTGAGCAGACAGAAATTGATCTTTTTTGTCCACTCCGCCCATGGACTTATTGTAGTCAAGTACAATTTTCGGTTTGTATGTCAGTCGGTTGTATTTATTTTGACTTCCCACTTGTAGGTGATGGTATGTTGATATCATGCTTACCAAGTTAGCATCTCGCCAGACCATCACAGACAAATCGGAACTGTAGCTTGCTACTACTTCTCCCTGTCGAAGGTCAGTCTTACTAAGTGTTTTGAGTGAATCGGGCACAAATTCACGATTCAAACGTAATGTCCCATAACAGTCAGTTTTATGTCTTTTAAGATATCGCAATAATAATGGACTATTATAAAAATTGTCCATTATTAAAGTATGTCCACGGTCAAGTAGCGGCTCTATCAAGTCAAACACAATTTTCGCCGTAGCATTGACGGGACGTGCAATACCATCTGTTCGGTCAACTGTCTCGTCCTGTGGTTGGTCAAGAGTTACATTTTCGGGCTGCTCAAGCGATACGTCATCAGTTTGGTCAATCGCCTCGTTATCGGATCGGTCAACAGTCTCATCGTCATGTCTATTAACTGGGTCGTTATCGGGTCGATCAGCCGTCTCGTCGGTAGGTCGATTATTGTTTGGTGTAATTCGGTCAATTCGAGTATTTTTCCCAACATATACAAAAAACTTCCAAAGATAGCCACTGCGAGACTCACAAAGTTCATAAGTTTTAACCCCAACTTGGGCAGCTTTCGTGGCAATTTTTTGAGCAAAGCTCAATCGTCCGTGCCACTTTAAGAGAGACTCATCAATGGCAATCTCTTGGGAAGGCATATACAATGTTGAGAACTTGTCATTGAGGTAGTCAAGTACAGGTTGAATTTTGCACAGTTTAGTCCTGTCAGTCAAAGTCTCATTGTCTACGAAATGGTATAAAGATTTTAGCAGTAAGAAACGATTGTAAGACAAAATGCGAGAAAAGTATGGCATGGTCCCGAATCCATTAAAAGCAAAATACTTTTCTTCCTCTGGTAAAGGGTAAAGCCCTTGCAGAATTAATACTGCTAAAAACGTTATCATTTCGTCACGGTCAGTCGGAGTCCATCTGTGCAGGCGCGATGCCGGAAGCAGCTTGTTCTCCGATTTCAATAAAGTGATCTTCTGCTCTGCATATCGATTAGTCTCAGTACAAATTCGGTCAATAAAATCTGTGTCAAACATTTTACGAAAAATATCAACTGGAGTCATATTTGTCACATCAAAAGTTGGTCCCGATGATCTTGTAAAAGTCTCTCGTCGTCCAGTAAAGTTTATTTTGTCCTTCTTCCAGTCAAAATTATAGTAATCGTCATTCGGCACAATGGCGTGTAAAACTTGGTCATCTAATTCGTCTTCGTTTTGTAACACACGAGTCTGTATCTCAGTCATGTCAGCGTCAACTGCTGGTTCAGCCGCTGCATTACGCGATATAGGAACGAAACAGCCGTCGTTTTCATCTAAGTCGAAGTCGCAGTCAACGTCACTGTCATCAGCTTGTAGCCAGTCATCTAAAGTCATTTCAAAATTTTTGTCTGTCACATCTGAAACAAATAAAACACGCATCAGACAATCCAAAAATGATAATTATACCCCCTGAATCTCTACTCAGGTAAGTATAATTATCATATTAGACTCTAGGGACTGATAAATTGTTTTACAAATACTTACTAATAGCAGTCATTGAAGTTTGTAACTGGCTAGTGGATGGTTCGCTCACCACTTCAACCTCATGCCCCAAGGTGATGACATCTATTAAGATAAAAAGCAGGATGTTAAAAAATATGACATGATTGAGCGTGACTGCGAACATTAAAGTATGATTGTATGCGTGTGACTGTCAAATAATGTCACCTATTCGGACGACGATGGGGAACCATCCTCTCTTTTCTTTGGTGTCCGCGAAGCCCATTCCAAATTTAGCGCTGTTGACAGCCGACTAGGCGAACTGTAGGGAGAATTTCAGACAGTATCTACTTCTGGCGTACCCATATTGATGTAGTCGACTGGTTCCGATGGCTCAGGGATAGCCTCGAGTCCAGCTTCGAGCTCGTGCTCAGGCTCAGGCACCTGCAGCCTAAGATTAGGCTCGGGTTCAGGCCCTTCTTCTGCTGTAGGAAACTGGTGTTCATCCATTTCCAATGGGCAGGCGTCACGCTTTGGAGAAGGTCCCCTGCAAGATAATTTTATCATATCAATCTCATATAATATATAATGAAAGAAGAAAATTGAAGTAATTATGATTCATTTACCGTGCTTGTCTCTTTCGCGGGGGTGCATCAGGGAGAAGAATCCGCTGTAGTTCAGCTTCTCGCTTGCAGCTTATAAATTGCTTTCGAACTTCAGCGGGCATGGCGTTTAAGCGGCGCTTAGTTAGCGCTTTCTGCGCCCTGACTTGAACTAGTTCTAAACTGCAACAGTAAAAGTAATTGGCCAAACCTAGACAAAAAAAAACATCTTTGCTTACATTTAAATGTAATACAAAATGAAACTTCAAATAGCACAAGTAATCATATTTACGGCAGTGGCTCCTCAGTGCTATTACACCGCCCGCGTTCAGCTGCAGCTGAACTTCCGCTTCCTTCACTTGTCGAGCTAAAACCAATGTTTAAAATATATTTAATTGCAATACTTTATATTTAATGGAGCTGAAACTAAATAAAACAGCGCATATATACAATGTATACTTACGGCTGGGGCTCGACTTCATAAATTTGGTCCCTGCAATATAAAAGCTGATTTTAGCACACCTATAAATAATTGACTTAAAATATAAATAATCTGTTTAGTTATATTTCCTGATCTTCTAAATAAAAGTAATTAAAAATAACTGTTACTAGTAATGTAAGCTAAAATACAAAAACAGTATATTTACGGTAGAGGCCTATTGAGACCCCGTCCGCGACCGCGTCTACGTCCACGTCCACGTCCACGCCCTCGTACAGTCGTATTACCACGCGCACGTCTACTTCCTCCACTTGTCAAACTAAAAAATCAATGTTTAGATTTATTTTTATTCATTTTTTCATTGCAATCCATTCAATGAAGGTAGGTGAAGCTAAAATATAAATACTTACGGCTGCGGTTCGACTTCATTGAATTGGTCACTGTAACATAAATGTTGATTTTAATTATAGATATATTTTTAATTTTCGTGTTTCCATTTATTTAGACAAATAAATGATTTTGATAAAAAAATTGCTGCTCTACGAAATAAAAGTAACACCGAGAATTACCAACATTAATTTGTTTTAGGCGTACAAGCTTACATCTAATTGTAGGCAAAAAAAAACTTTTCTATACCACACACCGAAAATAAAAATGTAGAATAGCAGTGGTAGACAAAGCGAATTTTTAAAAGAAATCTCTGTTACTACAGAGATTGAAGTAAGGTTATTAGTATTGGCATTGGCATATTTTTTTCGTTTTTTAATATCAATACCTAAATACATAAAAATTGATATTTTAATAGTTTTAGGTTTTGACGTAAAAACTTAATAAACCATCACCCACCATATATATGTCGGTATATATTTTATATTTATTTATATATGCATATATTTTTTATGTATTCTGTGATACTAAAACACGAAATTATTTTTCTAGAAACACCACACCAATAGGTACATATTAACTGCAACACCACAAAACACCACCGAACTGATCACAAAACCTACATGTGTACGAACCATTATTTACGTTGTAAGTAGATTTGTCCAATGGGACTGCACTCCCCAACTCTAAAATCCTGAATAACAAGTTGCTTTTTAGAATAATAAAGACACATCTCAATATAAATCGCTTGTAAATGTCTAATAACGTGATAACAGTGAAGCATTCTCCTACATTTTACATTTATTTTACATAAACAATTGAAAAAAATACATTAAAAACCACTTTAAGTCGCCAAACGAAGGTTGCATTATGACGCCCCATATCTTTTAGCTAGATGATTGAATGAAAAAGTTTTGTAATTGTAGAAATAATACATATTACGTAGAGGAAAAACCTTCACAATCAATTTGACATACAATCATATTAGAAATAAGCTGTAAATACAGAAAACTTACCCCATTTTTAATAGAGCACCACACACAACAATAGTTCACAACACAGAATGGCGGACCGTCAGCTTTACGATTTTTATTCTAAATATTTTGTTGCCATTGCATAGACAAAAGTCACTCCCACGTATGAAATATTTATTAAAGAGCCATCTGGTGTTCATCTACAGAAATAATTATAGCTGAATTAGACGTCATAGACGTTTAAAGTGAACGATGTCGACTGGTGACTGTAGTAACCAGGGACGCTTAAGGCAAGAGTTTTTGTGGGGACTATAGTCACCATGGACGCTTGAGTGGTTATGAAACTAGCATGGAACGGACATTGGCAGAATTGTGTCATTAAGGCCGCGTTCAGAAATCACCCAGTTAATGTAATTATTACCCTAACGCCGTTCAGAAATGACTCAGGTGAACTTTGACATTTACCCTGAGCCGTTCAGAAAACCAATTGGGGAGGGAAAAAGTTCACCTGACAGGTGAAAATATTCACCGATATAAAAGCGGGTTACGATTCTCACCTGTCAGGTAATAGTTGTCAGTTGTCATTTTCCTTTACATTTTGTAATATTTTTGCATTGATTTTTTGTACATACAAATAAAATAAGCGATGCGTGTATTTGAAGCAAAATATAAGGTAAAATTCCGATATTAGCCAAAATAACGCAGTTAAATCTGATAAAAAAAAGCGCGGGAAATCTCGGTCTTGAAAATGATTGGCTGGCTTATTGTATTACTCGATGCCCGTTCAGAAAGGCGCTAGTTAATTTTTAACTTGGCATGTCACTGAGATTAACTGACAAGTATTCACTCGTGAACATTTACCCATTTCTGAACGCGGCCTAAGACACAGAAGCCATAAAACAAGAAGTCAAGTCAGTGTTGACGTCAATGCACTGTCAAATGTGACCAACTGGCGGAATCGGAAATCTCGGGACGGCAAGGGAAAGAAATACCGGAAAACTTGAATATATTAGTTGTGTAAAAGTGTAAATGGGGAATTATTGGGAAAGTACCTACTTAACTTAATTACCTCATATAAATCGTAGCTTCAAAATATTAAGATATTTTAGTGCCTTTGCTATAAAATAATCAAAATGAACGAGCTTTTTTCTAGTCACGAACATGTTCTGCAAGGGGGCTATTTCCAAGATACCCTACGGAAGCTCCAGGCTCCCAATACAAGTATAGAGCCGCATAATATTATGTACCCTGTATTTTTATTGTAAGTTAAATTTTACTATAAATCCCTTCCTAGTACTCCAAGTCCTAGAAGATTAAGTTCTTGTAAAGATTCTTAACTTACATAAGTTGCTATGAACGTAAAACAGTGGTGTACTCAATCTATCTGTTTATCTTGACATTAATAAAAGGCAACAGAGTTTCTTTTCACACAATATTCTAACCACATAATAAGTTATAGTACACGTAACTCCACTTAAACTATCCCAGTTGTTATTGATCATGTACATTTTACAACACGTTGATTGGAGTGTACGAAACAGGGCGCTGAGGAAAAAAGACTACTATTATATGTGGTATTTTGGTGTTGAGAGTGGCGAGGCCAACAACATTAGTTACAATCACTTTGACCTTAGGTCGTTGACCGTTGAGTAAAGAGGTCAAAACGAAACATCATTATGAAGGCAATCTGGATTAGAATAATTAAATTGAACATTTTTGATCACATTATACATTATAAGGGTAATCCTCGACAGGTTAAAGTTAAAGTCAAAGTCAAATATCATTTATTAAATGAACACAAAAGTGCACTTTTAAAGGTCATAAACACATGATACAAATAAAATATGTAAAAAAATTTAACTTATGTTAACATGACTGAAAAAAAGGTAAGTATGTTTACCCATTTCTTTCCTATACTCAAATTGAAGTCTGAGTGCTGAAAAGAAATGCGAAAACTGACTCTACCAGTGCTTTGGAAATACGTCCGGTAGAGAAGATAGCACCAAGAAACTCTGCGGGGATGTCTTTTTTCAGCTCTTTTAAAATGTCTCGAAAATAACAATGAACAATTACGTATAAATTAGAATTAAATATGAATATAATATAGATGTTAGATTGTAACATCTATATTATATTCATAGCATCCTGTGTATGAAATATTTTATAGCACACTGTTTCGTATTCAATGACCAAGGCTTCAGTTCAAATAGTAATGAATAATTATTTTCACAGACAAGATGATGATGCATCCCAGGCTGTATCGAGCATGCCTAATGTTTACCGTTATGGACTAAATCCATTGATTGGTGCTCTAACTGATCTAGTCCGCAAAGGTCTCAAGTCTATACTTGTGTTTGGAATTATTGATACTCTCCCCAAGGTAATAAAAAGTATTAATTAATTTTCTAACTAAAGCATAAGATTTAATAAATATGAAATATTTTTCTATTTCAGCAAAGTTTCTTAGGCTGGCAATTAATAATAAGTTGATTTGAAACTAGCAACCCACAATAGCACAGTCAGGGATAATGTAGCTTTCTCTCAGTAAAAGAATTTTCAAAATCGGATGAGCTGGGCCGGAGATTGCTCCCTACAAACAAACAGAATCCAACAAATTTTATCTCTTTATAATATTAGTGTAGATGGAACAACCTATCAAATTCTTATTTCTTTTTTCGTCATTACAGGATGCCACGGGCTCCAATGCAGACTCAGCGGCTAACCCCGTAATGAAAGCACTGCCAAAACTACGAGAGGCTTTCCCAGACTTGCTCATTGCTGCAGATGTGTGTCTGTGTCCGTACACCTCCCATGGGCACTGCGGGGTACTTACAGAGAAAGGGACCATTGACCATGCTGCATCTGTGAAGAGAATTGCTGAGGTCGCCCTGGCTTATGCTAAAGCTGGTAAGCCTTGCTTTAATAATCAAACAATCATGAGACACTATGTTTATTTGTTACTAGCTGCGCCCTGCGGTTCCACCCGCGGTTTCCCGGGATAAAAAGTAGCCTATGTGTTAATCCAGGGTATAAGCTATCTCCATACCAAATTTCATCAAAATCCATTCAGTAGTTTTTGTGTGAAAGAGTAACAAAGGTACATCCACACATTAATACATCCATTTTTACAAACTTTCGCGTTTATAATATTGGTAGGATTTATGTACCTAACTAGTTACTAATAAGTACTATGTTTTTTTATTGCTTAGTCAGCCTCTTTGGTGCAGTAGTGGTTGGGCAGGTTGGCTCAAATCTCATACACCACTGAGGTTGCGGGTTCGATTCCCACGACGGGACTAATGTTTGTGCACAGGAAAAAAAGAGTGCAAGCATTTGTTTCGTGTCTAAGTGTTGTGGCACCATGGTCCTCATAGTTCCTAGTTCCCTAGATATAGCAAATCCTAGTTAGAGGCCAGGATCTATGAATGTGATCGTTGCCCATATTTATATTTTAAAGTCAGTGAAATAATGTTATTTTATGTTTTGCAATTACAGGTGCGAATGTTGTGGCTCCTTCAGATATGATGGACAACAGAATCAGGGCCATAAAAGATGCGCTGGTTGCCAACAAGTTACAAAACAGGGTAAATACACTCGAGAGCAATGAATCCGGGTCACTTAAAGAATCCTAAAAATCTCGGAAACTAAAAATGCTAGGTTAATGCAATAAATTGTATTTAATAGACAATGTAATACTCCTTAAATGAAGGTATTAAAACTTCTTAGTTATTGTAAAGTTATATCATAAAAAAATCAAATTTGAAAAAGGGCCACTTTCGAAGATGGAACTACGAAATTACAGCATTTGGTTTTGCTTTTGTTTGTAATCTGTCATTTATGTGGGTACATAAACCATGTTGATAGTGCTCTATATTCATTATTCAAGCTGAAATTATGTCGCTTACGCCTGAAGAATGCACCAGAATACTTACAATGCTGGAAACCGGCCGGAGTCAGCGCGATACAGCCAGGACTGTCGGTGTGTCGCTGTCAACAGTACAAAGAGTTCTCCGACGTTACGAAGAAACTGGTTCTAACCTACGCAGACCAGGAACGGGCAGAACCAGGTGTACCACAGCACGAGAAGACCGATACTTGGTGAACACCATGCTTCGAAATCGCTTTCTCACAGGAACTGAACTCACCAATCAGTTTCGACGCCTCGGAGGAAGTAACCCAAGTGCATGGACAGTAAGACGTCGGCTTGCTGAATCTAACTTAAAACCCCTTAGACCTGCAAACGGCCCTAAACTGGAGCGTGGGCATCGTATTTCGAGACTAAGATATGCCCAGAGCCACGTAAATTGGAGTATTGAAGATTGGTCAAAAGTTATGTTCTCCGACGAATCAAAATTTATGCTCTACAAGCACGATGGAAGACACAGAGTGTATCGAAGACCAGGGGAAAGATTCAAGCAAGCATGCATCGAAGAAAAAGTAGCCTACGGTGGTGGGTCTGTACTTGTGTGGGCCGGAATTTCTTCTGAAAGTCGCACAGAGCTGGTGATCATAGAAAACGGCTCTTTAACTAGCGTAAGATATGTGGAAGAAATCCTCAATGATCACGTTGGTCCATTTATGGTCAATTTAGGTGAGGATGCTATATTTATGCATGACAATGCCCGACCTCATACAGGTAGGATTGTGAATGACTACCTTCAAGAGATGAACATTACTCGTATGGAGTGGCCAGCGCGCAGCCCGGATATCAACCCGATCGAGCATGCTTGGGACGAGCTAGGCAGATGCGTAAAACAACGAAACCCTCCCCCAATCACGCTTCGTGAGCTCAAAATTGCTCTCACAGAGGAATGGGAGAATATTCCCCAAAATCGTATAAGGAACTTGGTGTACAGCATGCCAAACCGCGTAAACGCAGTAATGGAAGCACGAGGAGGCAATACGAAGTATTAAAATTCAAGAAAATCGTAATAAAGTTCAAAAATTTCATGTTTCCTATTTTTGTTTTAAGGAGAGATCAGCAGTTTTTTTCTTTATGTAATTTTGTGTTAATAAAATGTATGGTGACTCATATTTTTTTTACTTTCATTTAAGGAGTATTACATTGTCTATTAAATACAATTTATTGCATTAACCTATCATTTTTAGTTTCCGAGATTTTTAACATTCTTTAAGTGACCCGGATTCATTGCTCTCGAGTGTATATACTACATAATATTATAAAGAGGTAATATTGTAAGTATGTTTGCAGGAATCTCTGGAACAACTGATCTGATTTTGAAAATTCTTTCACTGATAGAAAGATCTATATCTGAGTAACTAGTTATAAATATATCCACTTTTTAGGGTTCCGTACCCAAAGGGTAAAACGGGACCCTAATACTAAGACTCCGCTCGCGTCCATCCGTCTGTCTGTTTGTCTGTCCGTTTGTCACCAGGCTGTATCTCGAACCGTGATATTTAGACAGTACAAATTTTCACAGACGATGTTTTTTTGTTGCCGCTATAACAACAAATACTAAAAAGCAGAATAAAAGAATTATTTATAGAGGCTCCGATACAATAAACGTGATTTTTTTTGCCGTTTTTATAGCTAATGGTACCCTTTGTGCGCGAGTCGGACTCGCACTTGGCCGTTTTTATTATTTGAAGGTGTCAGTGCCTGCCATTAAGTGTAGGTAAATAGGAAGGCTTTGACCGCCAAAGTCGGCTATACTTGACAAACGAATAAGTGCTCCCTACGCTGAGGTGGGCTTGACCCGACTAAACGTAGGAAAATTGCGTAGCCAGCGTGGCGGGCACGGCTTTGCTTCTCTAGCGTGGCACCCAAAAGGTTAAATAAATGTTCCATTCTAGAATAGATTTTTATTTTATTCAGGTGTAAATACCGATTATTATTTTATTAATTTCTGATTATTATTATATATGATTGATTTTTATTAATTTCTGATTATTATTTTAATTCAATGGAATACACATCTTCCAGGGTAGTCCTCATGTGTATTTGGCGAAGATCTAACCATGCTCTTTGGTGATAGAAAATCCTCGCAAGTTGGATTTTTACTAATGATTACAGAACGTGAACTATTTTTCAGGTATCTTTACTATCATATGCGTGCAAGTTTGCGTCGTCTATGTACGGTCCGTTCCGAGACACGATGAAGAGTTCTCCAATGGAAGGAGACCGCAAGTGCTACCAACTGCCTCCAGGGAGCGCCGGGCTCGCTGCTAGAGCCGCAGTAAGTAACAATCGTACCTTTTATCACTGTAAGATTGTCCACGAGACAAACAGCTTAATCGTTATGGTACTTCCCTGAAGCCACCAGAGGAGGAATGACTTGGAGGAACCTCATGTATAATAGGGGTCACCATTATTCACATGAAATAAAATCAAATCAAATTCAAATCTCGAGTGAACAGGTTCTATATTGGCAAGCGTGCTACATCGTCGACCGCATCGTCGCTTACCATCAGGTGAGGTAGTGGTCAAACGTAAGTCAATATACATATAAAAAAATAAAATAAATGAAATAACTCTTTAATGAAACACACAGATAATTAAAAAACTAACAATAAAAGCTTATTAGTAGTGTAACAATAGGGGATCGAACAGTAATCGAGAAAAAATCTAAAATGTAGTTAGAATGAATGTTCGTCGAACCAGAAATATCATTCAATCAACATTTTTGTGAAATAATAATGATTTATATTTTTAAATCAATAAATAAAATCGAATAATTCTGATATTTTTAATCTGTTCTTCATCCCAAACGAAACAACAATCACAGCGCATGACGTCATTTGTAGGCAAATGCCGTGAGTCAAGCTTGTGTTTAGTTTACGTTTTTGCTTTTCATAAAATGTATTTTTGCTAATTTTTTCGTTCCATTAGTACAATATCGTCCCCAAACTTCACAAAACGTATTTAAATCTCTTTGCAAGTTTTATTTCGAAGAGTTTGTCATTTTCCACCTACATATGACGTCACTAATTTTGAGGTGACCTCTTGCGCAGCAATATGTGAAACATAATATTTAAACATAGTTATAGGTACTTTTAGAGCGTTATTTAATTAAAATAGTATTTTTCATGGCTATATATATTCATTGTACTTAATATAAAACACTTACTGAAAAGTTGTCAAATCCCCCATTGACGGCCTTATAGCTAAAAGCTATTATGATCTCATTTAATTCTATATTAATCACCGTGATAAAAATGTCCAGACAGACACATTAAAGTATACATATCAAGTTTATTTTTAATAATTTTTTTAGTGACTTTTAAACAATATGTTTATGCCAGTCCCATCGTGGCCTTATAATTAGTTAAACAAACAATTAACCTACATACCATAAAAAAAACAATAAACAATAATAATGATACAAATGAGTAGATATGAAGACATTTAAGTTGTAGGTTGTTTCATCAGGACAGGGATAGCTAAATTAATTGTATCAAATTGTTTGATTTGAGATTTGCAACGTGCAGCTCCACCCGATACTGTAATATATGCTACAATATTCTATCATCTCATACAATATGTACAATATTCGTAATATATGCTTTCTATGGCCAAGTTTAAAATAGATTCTTCACTCTTTCAGGCTAGAGACGTGGCGGAAGGTGCCGACTTCCTGATGGTCAAGCCCGGCCTCCCGTATCTGGACATCGTCAAGCAGACCAAGGACCAGTTCCCTCACCATCCTCTGTTTGTGTATCAAGTGAGTTAAGAACTGGTATTTTCGCTAAATGACCTATGCGGTCACTTTCTTATCATTACAGTGGTACATTTTTTTTTGTTTTTTCGCCTAATAGATCTATATTTGGCCACTATCTCGCCTGATGTGAAGCGATGATGTGGCCTAAGATGAAGCAGAGACTGGCATAGATCTAGAGAGAGACGGCAATTGAGCGGCTGCTCAGACCCGTCTCCCCTATGTTCACCGAACATCATCCCGAAACACGACTAGGTCACTTGACGGCATGGCTTTGTTCGGTGGGTGGTATTACAACCACGGCCAGAGCCTACCACTCCAAAGAAACATATTTTATTATCAACGATGAGAAAGAAGGTTACATAAGATCTTAAAAAGTAATCAGTGACATAATTTTTAATTGCCTACAAAAATGGCGCTGCGACAGTGATAACAACTATCGTTACCTATTATGTAAACAAAATGTTACATATTATTATGTTCTACAAATGTACCTACTTATTTAAATACTGTATTAAATATATTATTATTCTTTAAACAGGTGTCGGGAGAATACGCGATGATATCGAAGAGTGGAGAGGGCAAGGAGTTGGAGACCACTCTCATGGAAACTATGACATGCTTCAGAAGGGCAGGTTGGTATTCAAATTAAATTCTGCTGAGTTTATAAAAAAAGCAGATATTCGCATATTGACAATCTTAATTGTATTTACAGAGGTCAAACGCAAGCCAATTCAAAATAAAAATATATTTTATTTTTGAGTTGGTTATAATATTTTGATATATTTTGACAGCCTCTGTGGTGTAGTGGTTGGGCAAGTTGGCTCAAATCTCGTACATCACTGAGGTTGCAGGTTCGAATCCCGTGACGGGACAAATGTTTGTGCACAGAAAAAAAGCGCAAGCATTTGTTTAGTGTCTGGATGTTGTGGGATCATGGTCCTCATAGTTCCTGGTTCCCTAGATACGGGGAATCCTAGTTAGGGGCACGGATCTATGTATTTGATCGTTGGGCGTTATTTATGTATTTTTATTTATAAAATATATATAGGTGATGCAGTTTTAAAAATTCACTATCCCTATTCTTAAGCGTTCCCATTGATGGGGCAATGGTACAGATTACTTAATAGTACAAGGCACGAGTATTTCCTCAGAGGGAGAACTAGCTTCGAGTAGGAATTGGGATACTGATAGAAATTCAAGATACAAAAAAAAAATATTTGCTAAAATACAGGTACCAAGATGTTAATTACATTCAGAATCAAGTCTTTACCATATTTTGCCAATCTGGGCATGCAAACATTATATTATAACAAATATTAATATAATTAAAGACATTAAGAATTTAACTAAACATTGATAAATAAATAAATTAATATTATTCCATTTAGGAAAAATTAAGGAACACAATGGCGTAACTGAATAGACTTGGCAACTGCTGCCTTCCATTTCTTCACGGTTGCGTCGCGTCGGCTGTTTTCGCGACCGACATTTGCTAATCTATTCATTCAATTTTGATGTGCATTGACTTGAAACTAGTTAACAAAATCTTACTTCACTCCGTTTCTAAAATAATATCTAATTATATATTTGAATAAAAACAATTTTCGCCCATATCTCATTTCATAAGTTATTCGAGGAACCTCTGGGTGCCCTGGGTGGTTCGTCCACTTAGGAAATCAGTAGATACATTTCGAAATCAAGTGGATTCATGATATTAGGGTAAATAATTTATGTATTTCATACACTCAGTCTTATTGTTCTGATATTGTCACAAACTGTGGTATCATCCTTCACTTAGCAAATCGTATCTCTGAATCCCAAGACACGGACTTTCACCTAGTTTAAGACTCGTCGTTTAGTCGTCATCTGAAACACTTAGCTAAGCTTTTTTGCATCACTTGTGTACCACACATTATAACATTTTTGGTAATAAACAACTTATTTATTCATTCATTTATCTTTCAGGTGCTGACTGCATCATCACTTACTTCGCGCCTTTAATTTTAAGCCTAATAGCAACGAGGAAACTATAATTCAATATAATTAATCGGGGAACAATAATAACTGGGATAATGGGGCTATTTTATTGTTAAATCGTATTTTTTTAGGGTATAAGAAAGGCTGGAGGCACACAATGTATAATATGGATTTCGTTCGAAAATCATAAAGAACGTATTTTTATTATGTTACATTTGATTAGTGTTTTTAATAAAAAACGAATAGTACATAAAATATATGGACGGTTAAAGTACAGAAAATGTTGTAATTATTTCTTACTATTGAGTAAATATAAGACACATATTGTTACATTTTATCTTTTGTTGTAATAAAAAGGGATCAAATGCGTGATGTTGTTTTATTGCTGTTTTACTTCAGCATAAGAACGCTGTAGGTGTCCTAGGTAGGTCTTTGATCAAAATATAAAGGTACTTTGTTACTGAAAGAGAAACCACGAAAACCAAGTAGTTTTAACGGCAATTCTTGCTGCTGTATAGCCTTCGAGTTGACAGCTATTATATCGTGCAACTCTGTGCAACACTCGACGAAATCTTTTCGCTATTTTCTTCATAGTTCGCTCCCAAATAGTTTTAGTATTTGAGCAGTTAAGTCATAAGTTAAAAATCTCAGTATCTCGACTAGATAAACTCTTGGTTTTGGTAAGCCATTAAAAACCAGAAAATTACAAATATTTTATTATATTTTTCCATTATATACATCACTTGATCTTTATATACCTAATTATAAGCAAAATCCATTGAGGAATAAGACCTCAATGGCAAAATCCCAATTCTTACGAAATAACTCACGAAAGTTGTGACAAGTTGAAATACGCGCCAACAAGTGTTGATCCAGTTAAAAACGTGGGCCAATAGCAGAGCACCAAATAGGCAAACCTGGTCCAATCGCGTAGTACTGACTCAGACGTCATCACAAATTGGGCCAATCAGATTTATCCACGATCAACACTAGCGCTAAATATTAACGGACGTGCGCGTGAAACTTCAGTTATTCACGAAAAATCGAAGGTGCAAGAACAAGAGTACTGTGAATTCGTGCGAGTGCCCCGTTGAGAGTGCATAAATCGTGGCTGTGGATCGATTTATTGGAATCCAGATCACCATTAAATATTAAAGGTAATTATTAGTTGATTGATCATTTACCAATCTCCAATCATTTTTATCCCGAAGTCTTTCATCTTTTTTGGAATCTGGTAACCTGTCAATTTTCTTTGTCACATTTGGTGAAAATTTCTAAGTTTCTAGTGAGAAATCTTTGTAATTCTAGCTAAACATCTTTATTCTAAGGTATTCAATTCAGGTAAAACAATAAATTAATTTAAAATGTTAGATATCGGCGTGTACCGTCAGAGAATTTTCTCGATGTCGAGTGGGACGGCGCGGCGCCCTACATCTCCCGTCGCCGTACCGAGAATCCGAGATGTACCGTTACCTTATTCTATATACCGCTATAGGTTGTAGAACTTTCGATTTCTTTCTAGTTGAGTCCAGTTTCCATCTGCCGGCATCCGAGTGACGTGTCTCACGAGTTGATTACGTGTCCTTGTAGTAGCGTCATAGCGTCGCTAAGTTCAATCGTGATTCCATGCTGATGTGGCCGTTATTTGTTGCAGATTAGAAGACAAAATTGCATGAAGATGCGGTGGAGTTTACTAGCTTTAGCGCTGGTGGTCGCGGCGGTGTACGCCGACGACAAGAAGGAAAAGGAAAAGGACATCGGCACCGTCATCGGTATCGACTTGGGAACAACATACTCATGGTAAGTACTTTTATTCAATCAAAACATTTTTTCCAAAAGGAGGTGGATTCACTTCACATGTTGATAGCCGTGCCTCATCTTTTGTCCCTAGATAACCTAAATTATTTATTATGTTTCCATCTTGGTAATCTTTACTTTATTCTAAAACATTCAAGCATAGAGTAATATAATAATCTCTGCAACCGTGAGATGAGATAGCATTCAAATGACTACAGAGGTACATAAAATGGGACATTTGCCAATTTGTTTAACAAGAATGTTATCTGCTGAAGTAAGATTTGGTGAATTTATTCATTGGGAGTCAATAAAAATGAACAAAACACAAAAAATACTTATGATTCTCTCAATATGTTGTGACTAAATTATAATTTTAATTTATTGGCAAAATGTAAAATTCTAGCATTTCATCATGAATTGGTTGCCTTTGAATAGAGCAGTCTGGATGTGATTTTGAATCAATAATAATTTATTTATTGTTATCTCTTAGATAATATGGTTGATATAATCTTACTAGCAAGTTCATTGCCCTCTGACCTCTTCTAGAAAAAGTTCATGGCAAGTTCATACATAATGTTTTTGCATTCATCTCGTATTTGGTGGGCATAATTTCATAAAAAAAAAAATATTCAGCTAGAAAATAGTCATTGTGAAATGTAAATTTTCAAGGCGTCTATTACATTTGTTAAGAAAACTATACATGGTGTTTTTATTATCTATAGTATTGACGTAAAGTTCCTTTTAGCCGAACTGTCTAACTTGAACAGAAAAGGTAGACATAGGTGTGAAGGATAGAAAACATTTACCATTTAAAGTTTTTGGTACTATCCAATATTTGTTGAAAGTAAAAATTTTAGTCACAAAAGTCCAGAAATATCGCAGAACCTTCTAGAAATAAATTCCATTACATCTTTAAAAGTCCAGAAATGACACAGAACAATCTAGAAAATGCAATAAATTTAACTTTATAATTTACTGATAAAAATATATCTGAAAACCCTTATCTACTATTACAAAACCCTGATTGATGATAGTAATAATAATTAACATATTATGTGGTTGCCAAGTAATCTTTTTCATTTCACAATATCATAGCATGTTGACATTGCTATTGAATTACTAAACAGACTTGACATTGCAACATTGAAGGTTAGACTTGACTCGCAAAGTTAAATGTGCAAACAGCAAACTTGGTGACTTTGCACTGCATTAATTAAATGTGTTTGCCTACATAACATCAACAACAACTTTATAATTATATATATGTATATATATATATATATATATATATATATATATATATATATATATATGTATATGTGTATATATATATATATATATAATTATATATATATATATATATTGTTATATTAGATTAGATTAGATAACGCTTTATTGTTACACAATAATATAATTATATAATTATATTTATTTTGATGTCATTTATTTAGTATATATCTCAACGTACTTTTGCTCAAAACGTAGCTGCACACCCACTATATTTCTTTCACGACCTGGAAGACTGGTAGATAATGCTAAATAGCATTAAGTCATTCCTTGTACCAATTTTGTGTAAAACTATTAAATAAATAAATAACATCACACATGTCTGACTTTTCCTAATGCAACCTTTTCTTTTGTCCACAGCGTTGGTGTGTACAAGAATGGCCGTGTGGAGATCATAGCTAACGACCAGGGTAACCGTATCACTCCCTCTTATGTTGCCTTCACGGCTGACGGCGAGCGCCTCATTGGTGACGCCGCCAAGAACCAGCTGACCACCAACCCCGAAAACACGGTGTTCGACGCCAAGCGTCTCATCGGTCGCGAATGGGGCGACACTACCGTCCAACACGATGTCAAATTCTTCCCCTTCAAGGTCATCGAGAAGCAGAGCAAACCCCATGTCCAAGTACAGACTGCTCAAGGTCAGAAGGTGTTCGCCCCTGAAGAAATCTCCGCCATGGTCCTCACCAAGATGAAGGAAACCGCCGAAGCTTACCTCGGTAAGAAGGTCACGCACGCCGTCGTCACCGTGCCCGCGTACTTCAACGACGCTCAGCGTCAGGCCACCAAGGACGCTGGAGCCATCGCCGGCCTCCAGGTCATGAGGATCATCAACGAGCCTACCGCCGCCGCTATCGCCTACGGTCTCGACAAGAAGGACGGAGAGAAGAACGTGCTCGTCTTCGATCTGGGAGGCGGTACCTTCGACGTGTCTCTGCTCACCATCGACAACGGCGTGTTCGAGGTCGTCGCGACCAACGGCGACACCCACCTGGGAGGCGAGGACTTCGATCAGAGGGTCATGGAGCACTTCATCAAACTGTACAAGAAGAAGAAGGGCAAGGACATCAGAAAAGACAACCGCGCCGTCCAGAAACTGCGTCGCGAAGTCGAGAAAGCGAAGAGAGCCCTGTCCTCCAGCCACCAGGTCAAGATCGAAATCGAGTCCTTCTTCGAGGGCGAAGACTTCTCCGAGACCCTCACCAGGGCTAAGTTCGAGGAGTTGAACATGGACCTCTTCAGATCGACTCTCAAGCCCGTGCAGAAAGTACTCGAGGACGCCGACATGAACAAGAAGGACGTCGACGAGATCGTACTCGTCGGAGGTTCCACTCGTATCCCTAAGGTGCAGCAGCTTGTCAAGGAATTCTTCAACGGCAAAGAGCCATCCCGAGGTATCAACCCCGACGAGGCCGTCGCGTACGGCGCCGCCGTGCAGGCCGGCGTGCTCAGCGGCGAGCAGGACACCGACGCCATCGTGCTGCTCGACGTCAACCCTCTCACTATGGGTATCGAGACCGTCGGCGGCGTCATGACCAAGCTCATTCCTCGCAACACCGTCATCCCCACCAAGAAGTCCCAGATCTTCTCGACCGCCAGCGACAACCAGCACACCGTCACCATCCAGGTTTACGAGGGCGAGCGTCCCATGACCAAGGACAACCATCTGCTGGGCAAATTCGATCTGACCGGCATCCCGCCCGCGCCACGTGGTATCCCTCAAATCGAAGTGACGTTCGAAATCGACGCCAACGGTATCCTGCAGGTGTCCGCCGAGGACAAGGGCACGGGCAACAGGGAGAAGATCGTCATCACCAACGACCAGAACAGGCTGACGCCCGAGGACATCGAGCGGATGATCAAGGACGCCGAGAAGTTCGCCGACGACGACAAGAAGCTAAAGGAGCGCGTCGAATCCAGGAACGAGCTTGAGAGCTACGCCTACTCGCTCAAGAACCAGCTCCAGGACAAAGAGAAGCTCGGCTCCAAGCTCAGCGACGACGAGAAGACCAAGATGGAGGAGGCCATCGATGCCACCATCAAGTGGCTAGAGGACAACCAGGACACGGAAGCGGAGGAGTACAAGAAACAGAAGAAGTCCCTCGAGGACGTCGTGCAGCCGATCATCGCCAAGCTGTACCAGGGCCAGGGCGGCGTGCCCCCGCCCGGCGGCGCCGACGGAGACGACGACTTCAAGGACGAGTTGTAAACTTAACAGACTGTCTCACGTGTGAACGTAGCCAAATGTGATCTCCGTTAGGTCACTACGGACTATCCGCCGGGCGTCGGCCAGCCTAGTGCTCCCGGCGCATAGCCTGTAACGAAGCACGGATAGGATGCGTTAGGATTTAGCTCGTGTTGTGTATATTTATTGTGTGTGTGGATGCGCGCGTGTGGCGGGTGCGGCGGGGCGGAGCGCCGGCGAATCGATGTGATCGAGCCCCCGCCGCGCTCGCTGGTGTGGTTGCTCTGCGAGCCTTATTACTGTATAAATCGATGCATTTTTATTTTAGTAACAAGCTAAAGTTTCTCGTGTGCGCGAGGGCCCATTCCCATGACCCTGGTTTCGGTTAGTTCCTATTTTGTTTAGGGAATAGCCGACATAGTCTCAACACACTCTAGAGACTACCTCAGTGTTCTTAAATGTATGTATGTAATTATTTTGAGACTGCAAGATTGTTAGTTCATAATTAGCAGAATAATTAATTATGTAGTAAATTAATGAATTTCAATGGAAGTATGAAGGAGTACATAATAAAACAATTTTCTAATGAGAACAACATTTTTTATTAACCCCCAGAAACGAAGTTACTATATTATTATTTTCTTTTATTATTATTATATTCAACACTAATCACCTTTAGCATGGCGTAATTGAGAACAAAACTCAATATCGAAAGCCGGTGCGGCCATTACGGCTGCTTGGATCTTCACTTGCACTTGATCTAGGAAAACAAAAGAACATGCTAATAATTTATTTTATTTATTTATTGATTTATTTCAGGCAGTATTAAAGTACAACAAAGTAAAATCAACAGAGGCCCATAGAGTACATATATACCTTGCAGAGTAATATACAAAAATATATAACAATAACTAAGTATATTATTACGCTACTACACAACACAAGGAATTATTGTTCAGGCCTACTTTCCCTATAACGGCGGTGGACTACCCCTGTAGGCCAGAAGTCCGGGGTAAGGAACATCTTCGCGTGTTCCGCTGGAACCTGGAGCGCGTAGGACTTGAAATCAGTGGTCCTAGTCTGCTCCAGCTGCGAAAAACTCACGTTGATGGGCTCCTCACGCGAACTCCGGTACATCCCTATTCTCTCCCGAACATATCGAAGGACTTCTTCACCCTTCGTCTCCGTGTCCAGGCGAGAGAGGTAAATCTTGACGGTCGGGGATAAAACTCGTAGCGTCGAAATTGTAACCGTGGCAATAATGGCTACAGCTGTCAAAAACTATTATGTTGACCTACAAAATAAATATGAACTAACCGAAAGGTTCTTGAGCATTGACCTCGACAGCAGTGATGCCGGCAGCGGCTCTCAATTCAGCCAAATACTCCGAAAAGTAAGAGTCCAACTGTAATAAATAAAGAGGTAACTTCATCTACCTATCAAGTGTCGATGTTTGCTGGGGGAAGATTCGCAAATACAAATAATCTTTAACTCTGAATTTTAAGTTTAACCTTATCCCGAAATCTTTCAAAGTTCAAAATACAACCCCGCCGAACGTCAAATATTTTCATCAATTTTCTCAAAAACTTATCTTAGTTTTTTCCCTTTCAGTATTCAGAACTGATATATGTGGCCACAGAAATCTAAAATGACGTAGTTATTATTTAGATTTCTGTAGATGTGGCGTTTCTTTGGCACCACCAGAGTAGGTTTACTGTAGGCACAGAATACTTAATAGTACCACTGTAGGTACGTAGGTAACAATAATGTCGGCACTGAGCCTCGTGGAGGCTTCTTGCTTGATAATGACGTCACATTGTAGGTCACTGATCTACTGTTATGTTAGCCTAACACTGTTAGGACAGTTAGGTGTGCAAGAATTTGGCGATCGAACCTCCGGCGGCTATTACATATACATTAACAGTACAACCGAACGTGCGTGATCCATTCACCATATTTGTTTAGATGTCTACGCCCGCCGCGCCGTTACTGCTCGTTGTCTATCTATGACCATATATTAATTTTATTCTGTTATAGTCACCTATATTAGGCTACGGGCGCTGTGGCTATTTATTTATTACTGGGCATTTGAGACTTACTGTCTCAAGATGACGAGGGCAGTGCAGTGCCGCGCAGGATTATGCAAAAAAGTTCAGGGTGGTGTTGCAACTGTTATGGGCAAGCGTATTGCTTACCATCAGGCGAACAACTTGCTCGTCCTACCTATATTTAGATTTAAACGTAAAGTATGTCAAAACAGTAACTTGAAATAAGAATTAAATGAAAAAAAGGGATACCAAATATATGCGGCCAAGTTAATGGGATCAGTAAGTATGTATTGTCAGATATTATGCCATGCGTTACTATTCCCAGTATCCTACGGCATGCGGCAGTATACATATAATTTTCTCACAGCCTCTGTGGTGTAGTGGTTGGGGAGGCTGGCTATGAAATCACGTAGGTACACCACTGAGGTTACGGCTTGGATTTCCGCGACGGAACAAATGTTTGTGCAGAAAAAAAGCGCAAGCATTTGTTTCGTGTCTGAGTATGGTTGGACCATCAGGATTGAAAAATAATAATCCTACCTAATCAACCGCAACTTCTGGTCACAGTTGACATGTGGAATGCTCAGCAGTCTAAGCAACCTAGGTATTCTATTATACCTATCTACTTTACTGTTTGATCCTAGCTAATATTTTACCCTTCGAACGTCTCGTAAACAAGTATTTTAACCGACTTCAAAAGGAGGAGCTTCTCAATTCGATTGTATTTTTGTTTATGTATATTTACATCAGAGCTCCTTCATTTATAAACCGATTTCAAAAATTCATCATTTATAAACCGATTTCAAAGGTTCAGTAGGCATAGCTGCAAGGTGGTCCCATACAAATTTCATCGATATTCGACCTTGGATTTCAAAGAAACATCAGAATCGAAGTCCGTTTTTTTGTTATAATTATTATTAGTTTTTCACTTAGCTGTGAGATTCCGTCATATTTATAAACACTGTTCTATCTTTACCTCGCTGTCCAGTTGCTTACTATCATAGTAAGGATGCGTGAGGACCCTGGGGCCGGAGCCCAGCGGCATCAGCTGTCCGGTGCACCAGTCGACGCCGCGTTCTACCGCACGCTCCTTGCATATTCTCATCGGCACGTTCAGAAATATTACACTGAAAACATATATACCTAGCTCTCTTAATTATCTAGAAAATAAAGGTTTCTACAAATTATTAAGTGCCAATTTAATGCCTTTTAGTAGAAACTGATTAGGTATACAAAAAGTATCCGTTTTATCAAACAAAAAAACCGAGTTAATGAAAAAAAGAAATTTTTATGGGACCACTTCGTATCTATACTGAACACAATGCAAAAAGAATTTTCGAAATCGGTTCATAAATGACGGAGTTCTGAGGTAACAAACATAATGGTAACATCAAAATGGTAACAAACAAAAAAAAAATTTTTTAAAGTAAATTCAATCGAATAGTTAACCTCCTTCTTTTTATAAAGTCGGTTAAAAAATATATCTTACTAATTATATAAACGCGAAAGTTTGTAAGAATGTATGGATGTATGTTTGTTACTCTTTCACGCTGCAACGGCTTAACGGATTGGGATGAAATTTAGTATGGAGTTAGCTTATACCTTGGATTAACACTTAGGCTACTTTTTATCCCGGGAAACCGGGGGTGAAACCGCAGGGCGCAGCTAGTATAGTACATTGTACACCGAGGGGATAAATAGAACTTTCTCCCGAGTGATACATAGTGCTTTATACTACACCTACGAGGAAAATAAAATACAATTTAGTTAAAACAAAATTTAACGCAACGAAATAAATTGCCGCGCTTTTTTTTTCGTATTGCAGAATAAGGTTGCCATCCTCATTTCATTAAAAATAGAAAACAAAAAAAAAAACCACCTCTTTTCTCTAATTATTTGATATAAAACCTTTTTGAGATTTGAGGTTTGTGTTTTTTTTTTTATGTTCGCTGCTAAAAAACAAAAGAAAGCTAGCCGGGCAGTAATGGATTTTCATACAACATTCCTGCCCTGCTTCGGAGGGCAGTAATGAAATTCCATATAACTTTTCCCGCCGCACATTTTTAAGGGAGAAATTACGAACTTTGTAACCCGTTTATGAACGAGTAATAAGACACTTTCCGAGTGGGTGTGGTATAAATATATAATTTCAATTTCATTTGGGCAGACTTTCGTTTCAATAGACTAGCTACCTAGTCAGTGCTCGACTTCATGTAACTTTCTAAACGAAAGTTCATTACACAAATTTAGCAACTGTGTGATTCAGATCAAGGGAGACTCATGCTATTATTTTTGTTGCAAACTGCCTTTCACTCCTCAATCGAATAGAAAATAATTGTATTTATTAATTAGCATTATAACATTCTTACACTGGGCGAGTCAAATAACTCAATAGTTTAACATATAGGTTTCTATAATAAAAACAATTACGAAAAACTTGTTGCAAACGTAGATATGGGCACTTGGTATTATACCTACCTACACCTACTTACTATATGATTATAGATATTATTCCTGAAGGTGTTATAAAACACCTTCAGAAATATATAAATATATAAAAAAAATACAAAGAAATAAGACTATTTATATAGTATGTTTTATTTTGCGGTACCGGTTAGGTGGAGTGCTCATGTTATCAAGCCGTTCGAAGTCACTGCCATTGGTCGGATATCCAGACAGCACCCAGCCATGGTCGATACAATCCTAGAGAAGAGTTTCATTAGGTTACACCATCATCAACCTACATTCAGGCCGGGGGAGACGGGTCTGAGCAGCCGCTCAACTGCCGACTCTCTCTAGATCTATGTGCTTCATCTTAGGCCACATCATCGCTTCACATCAGGCGAGATAGTGGCCAAACATGGATCTATAAGCGTAAAAAACAAAAAAAAGTCCACTGCTGGACATAGGTAGCTCACTGGCTTGCTTTGGTAGAGATACCATAGCAAGTATTCTGAGTATTTTTATTGGACTGAATGATGAGACGAGCATGTCGTTCGCCTTATGGTAAGCGCCACGCCTGCCCATAACAATCGCAGTGCCACCCAGAACTTTTAATACCACAAAAAGCACTGCCTAGCACTGCATTGCGCTCATCACCTCGAGATATCAGATATTGATAAGTCTCATATGCCCAGTAATTACGCCTGATGTTCTTCTTCTACAGTCGCTGCAGCTATATATTATAAGTACATAAAATATACCTATACCTACACCTACTTACTATAAAAAAAATACAAAGAAAAAAAACACAGTCGCAGGGTGTCCTAGTCCTACACTATGTTTGTTACTAAATAACTTTACCTTCTGCGCTAAGCGTCGCTTGACGATTTCAGCTTTAGTCTCAACGCTTGGTCCAAAACTACGTAGCTTTTTCCCCACCTCATTGTCCCTCGCCTTCGCTTCGTTCAGTATAGCTTCGAAATGCACTGGAATCAGAAAAGGTAGTAGGTATTTTGGTAAGAATAGTTCTAACTGGCGCCGCATTTTCAAAAGAATCCTTGAAATGCTGCTCTGAGGCTATAAAATATAGAGTAGGTCCTGCAGCAGCGCTGCTCGAACCCTAACCCATCGTAATTAGCCTGTCGTACTTGCAGGCCAGAGAGCAACTACAAAATCTGAGAAGATGGGCGTTATAGGTACTATGCGGTGCTATCAAACAATTACTTTTAATAACTCTCACAGTAAACCAATCCGAAATGCTTCGCAAGCGCTAGAGCCTGGGTCCTTCTCCCAGAGCCCCGAGGTCCGACCAGCAGCACCCGGTAGATCCCCGGCGCGCCCACCACGTGGTGGCCCTGCTTCGAGCCCTGCTGCCCGGCGGCGCATGCGCGGACCGCGTTGAAACACTTGGTTGATATCTTGACGTCGTCTTC
This sequence comes from Petrophora chlorosata, assembly GCA_951640565.1. Classification (NCBI taxonomy): domain Eukaryota; kingdom Metazoa; phylum Arthropoda; class Insecta; order Lepidoptera; family Geometridae; genus Petrophora; species Petrophora chlorosata. The sequence goes on along the minus strand of OX621189.1, from coordinate 1,840,428 downwards.
ACCAGGGTCCACGTGCACTATCTAGTTGGGAACTCATAAAGGAAGCGATGAGTCAGTTGTACTAAGGCAGGCAGCTATAAATCACTGGACTCATCATGTTTACATTTAACAGGTTTAACGTCGTCATCGCGAATTTAAATACTTGCACGCTCGCCTGCGGGCTGAATACTGTGACATTAATAACGTAACAACTACAATTAATTGTAAATAATAATGTATTATAAGAGCGGGTGTGGATCAGTGGGAGAACGTGCGACTTTCGATCGGACACACCCGAGTTCGAATCCCGCATGCCCCGCACCACTGACTTTCTTAAGTTATGTGCGGATTTAACATTTAACACTAGCTCTGAATACTGCAAAGGAAAACATCGTGAGGAAAGCGGCATATCCAAGAATTTATCACAAAACTTCAAGGACATGTGACATCCACCAACCCGCACTGGGCAAGCGTGGTGGATTATGGGCCATACTCTCTCTATAAGAGAAGGCCCGTGTCCCAACAGTGGGAACGTGATCGACTGATGATGATGATGAATAATGTATTCTTTCAAATAAAGATTTGATTGATTGATTGACTTTTAGGCCTGAAATGTTATTTGTATTATCATGACCAATTTATAAAAGGCATAGCCAAGTGCCGCGGCTCACCAGTATGAATAATGTAACTCTCTACTCTGTGCTGTCCACCCCATTACTAGGTTCCGCGATACCATGCACTTGTCTACATCAATGACTCGGATCGACACCTTCAATAGATACCTAAGTACCAATTTGTAAACGTTCGCTTTTCAAACACATAGTTTACGGTAACAATGATAATAAAACGGAACTTAATCGCGCTAGGTAAATATAACAAATGTTTTGACCATTTGTTTTATTTACCTCGACGTTTCGACCAAGTTGCATTGGCCGTGACCGTAGTCGAAAAGACTAACTCGGTCTTCTCGTGACGTGGTTGATCAAAACTTCGAGGTAAATAAAACAAATATTTTTAGCACAATTAAGTCCAGTTTTATTATCGTAAACCTTCATTATTCTGTGCCTCAAGCCGTAGGTAGCAGGCCTAGCGCACTCCGCACTGTAGGTACGAAGCTACAAGTACATAGCCGGACACCGACAGCGGGTCGCGCGTCGTTACACGTGCCGCGTCAGAAGAGATAAGAGCGGCGCGATAGAAAGAGAGGCGCTCTGTAGGTTAATATGACTGGTAGGTATGCAGCGCTACGCGAGCTGAATTAAATTGTATTGCGTCATAGCAAGAGTCGCTATTTGTTTAAATTTCTTTGCGAGGTGATGCTTCTATCCCTTAGTATTCTGTGTAGGTAGTTATATATTTATGGTGCGTACCTTCAGCGTCGCCTTGTAAGCATACTTTAGTCCCTCGAAGTCCTGCTCGAAGAAGCCTCTCCCAGGAGTGAGGGGATTGGGCGCGGGCGGTGCTTGCGGAGGCGTCGGAATGAGCGCCAGGGTCACCGTGGGTAGCACCCCGTCCTGCTGCAAGTTGCGAGCCTCGCGGACCGTGCACGGGTGGTCTATAATCAGAACGATGCCAAATGTAATGCTTAATCTGTAAATGTCTATACCGTGTAAAACCAGTGAGTCGCTTATGCTATCTAGTAATGTCTCGTAAGTCGTAGGCAGTTAGGAATGCATTGTACCTCATTTAGTCGGGTAAATTAGTTTTTACTTTGTATATAAAAATTGACACTCATCCCAACTTTACGTTCGCGCAAGTAGGTCTAATAGGGGATCGGACAGTAATCGAAAAAAAAATCCGAAACATCATTCAATCAATATTTTTGTAAAATAATAATAATTTATATTTTTAAATCAATAAATAAAATCCAATAAATCTGTCATTTTTTTATCTGTTCCGAAACACCAACAAAGACGTCGACGTCGACGACGTTGCATGACGTCATATCAAAGTAAATACCGTGCCCGAAGCTTGTAATTATTTTATATTTTTGCGATAGAGTTTACATTACTAGGTACCTACTAGTATCTAGTTATATATACTCTAGAATTTTTGCTTTTTAGATACCAAAATAGTTAAACCAATTTGGTATTGCTCTTATAATTTGGGTAGGAGTGTTACCCTACATTTTTGGTCATAGAGCACTAAAAATAGCTTTACCAAACATGAGCCATCCAGCTGTCGGGACGGGGTCCTTCAACGTCATCGTTTTCGTCACCTCCGACATCAGAACTGGCGATATGCAACCCGGCACGCAATCGTCATGCTGTGCGTGACAATATTAATAATACCACTTTTAACTGCCAATATAAAAATAATATAGATTATGAAAGTGAAGTATCATACCTTCTCGTAGCGATCCATCACGCATTGGCGCGTGATCACAAAGCAGCCTAGATCTTTTATCATCTGCTTAGCCAGCGCTTTGACGTCTGAGGAAGTTGTTGGAAATAATGAACAGCTTAAAGTAGGTATATACCTTCCTAGGTTAGATAAGTAAAGACAGTTACTGTTTGGGGTAGAACTAGGTATGAAATGTACATTTTGTAACATTTTGTAACAAAAAAACCGACTTCAATTCTAATATATCTTTGAAGGTCGAATATCGATGAAATTTATATGGGACCAACTTGAAGCTATACTAAACCCAACGGAAAAAATGCGTTTATAAATGACGGAGTTTTGCGAGGTAATAAACTTAAAAGAACGAATCGATTTAAGAACCTCCTTTTTTAAAGTCGGTTAAAATTTAATTGAGTAAATAGGCATTTCAGATTTCAATTCTGATTTCTCGCAGTGAAGAGAGCGAGCGCGGTTGTTTTGTAGTTTGTGCTCAAGCGTAGGCATCGGGATTATTATCAGGCGCACGACCTTATGCAAAAACATACTATGTTTAGCTCTATGGCACTGGAGCATATAATAATAATAAATACGCCCGATGATCACAAACATAGATCCTGGCTTCTAAATCTAGGGAACCAGGAACTATGAGGAACATGGTCAAACAACACCAGACACGAAACAAATGCTTGCACATTTATTAATATTAAGTGATTCAAGAATACCAATATTGAGTTCAGGCGAGACGAGCAAGATGACCCTGTCTGCGTCTTTAGAGGTATGCAGGTGGCGGCTGACGAACACTTTCATGTGCTTCAGGTGATCCTTCGGCAGTTCCACTACGAGGTCTCTGATCATGTCCTATAATCATTTATGGGCAAATTATAAAATTCGTATTGTCCCTACATTACAAGCCTGCAATGTTCGTTTGGGTCAAATCTTGCAAGTTGAATCAGAACCACTTCCTCTTATCCTACGGAGTTGAAATTTTGCATACTTGTCAAAGTCCGATGACAATGCAATATTATGGTGACAGCTAGTAGATTTGATGATGGAGACGGAAAGTGGGCAATAGAACACATTGACGGATAATCGTAAACTACTAGTTTGGGCTCATTTTAATCTGCTCGCAGTTCCGATTACGAATTTGTTAAAAGCTTGTCATAGAAAATATATTTTTCAAAAAAAATCTTGGATATAGATTACCTATCTTTTCCTTATCCAGATTCTTGCTTCATAGCCAGGAATTAACCGAACACAATGATTTTGAGAAAAAAAAGCACTCCCTGTATTAGCCGATTGTCGTTTATAAGGATCGAATACTGGGAAGTAATAACATACGACAAACTTAAGTATAAGGCTTATTCAGAAAGTATTACTTTGTGAAAAATCTTAGCCTGAAGGTCTACTAATATATATATCTATTCTGTCTGTGCTATGCTATAAGTGATGTAGATTTTTCGGTTTAAATCTGAATCTGAATTTCCGTCCACTACCCAGATAATATTTTTTGGATTTATACAGATAGGTACCTTGAAGATTTTATAAATCCTATACTTTTCAAGATAGGGTATAAATCTTTCTGGCATTTCCAGAGGTCTTATAGTGGCATCAGTTTCAGTCATGGTTTTTTACCAATTACAATAAAATAATAAATTAAAATCTCTCAAGGAAATGCTTTCCTAAATTACAATTCACAAACAAATATTTTTGATAGGATATCTGTGGGATATATTTGATAGCTGTCTTGACTGTCGACGTATAATTTTAATCTATGCTAGCAACCAATAAGTTTTATTGGCTGGCAAAAAAGGACTTGTAACTTGGGATTCAACCATAATTTTCTGGATTCATTTAACCTATAATCGTTGACAAAACCAATGGTATTAAAAATGACAACACAAACATACTTAGAAGACTCTGAGCTTAGAAGGATAAATTAGTCACTACGTGAACACAAAGCCATGGCAATAGAATCGCTACCGAAAACCGCATCAAAATCGGTTCAGCCATTTCGAAGATAGATTTCGAGGATCATAAAAATGAGCACAAGCGAAGGAATGAAACTTACGCGAGTGCATAGACCAATATATATAACATATACTGGAAACGCGAGCGTTCCTTAAACGTGTTCGTTCGTAACAAATGCGAAAGTATTCGTTATTGTTTTTGAACGAAATCTATCAGCTGGTTGTCAGTGTCAAATTGATACGTCAATGATTATATGCTGTCAATGTCAACGTCAAACTCATGATGCCGAACGAATTTCTAGGTTATGTTGTTATGTTCTTCACAGATTCTCGTGTCTTGGGTCAAATTCCCGATTAGCGACAACCGACAACCATTATCTGGTTAAATGCAGTTCCAAGATATGATGATAACCAGTATATCGGGTCAAATGTCAATACGTTTCATTGATAAATCGCTAGCGGCTGAAAACACCATGTGATCGGAACGGACCGCGCGCACACAGTATACTACTATTCTAACAACTCACAAGGCCGTGTCTAGGTTTACGAAATTTTAATAACGACTTAATTGCGCCAGTCTAGATCGCCCAGTCGGCGAGTAGCAGGCTGATGACTAGCATCGGCTTGCGTCATTTTAGTTTAGTGCGTAGAACAGTCGTGAGAATGTCTTCATCCAACTCTAGTTACGAGGTATGTTACTATATACTCGATACTTAGTTTGTGTACCTAGAATATAATATAGTTGTTCAATTATTTTAAATTTTCCCTATTCAATTATGAATATGAATGAATGTATAATATTTTTTAAATAGATTGGCAATAAAATTTAAAGCAATTTATGCTACATATTAAAGGTTGCAACAACTATCTATTGTATAATTTGTAAATAAAAATGTAAAAAACTTTAATGTATTGGTTTTCAAAGCTTGAAAAAACCTTCAGTCATCCTCTATTTAAAAAAAACACCTTATTAATCAAAATCATTTGAAGTGGCACACACTATGCTGCTACATACAGTAAGATTAGTAAATTACAATATATTTATAGATGGCTATACAATTTATTAAAAAAGACATTGATGAACATTGTTCCAGAAAAAATTACCCAATATTCAATTTAATATTTTAAAACCATTCTGCTAGCTTTCAAACTTTCAAAATGTTGCAAAGACTTTCATTTCGTATAGCATGTAAGAAAATTGTATTTAAAATTATTTTCTTGCAGGATGCAATACACAAGTTGAATTCCTTACAATCAAACAAGTCTGCAATAGACCAGATAAAGAGAAACATCAAAAGTGGACATGTGAGTAAAAAAAATAAACAAGCAACACTGGGCCAGGTTACACAACATTACCATCCCTTAGTTTCTTTGAGTCCTCCATCCTTAAGTTGTCTGAAAGAGATTGCTATAAGCGATAAGGCTGCCCATTGTAACACTAGCCTTAAGTATTGTTTTGTAATTATTTCTTGTTTCTATGTAACATTGAAGCCTTATCTAACATTTACGGGTGCTGCTTGCGGGGACTGGTCTGTTCTAGTCACTCCTACTGCTACTGTCATACCTACTTATATTTTATTTACACTTTTCTGTTACTGATACTATGACTATGGGACATCTCACTCGCATTTCTTGTTTTACATTCTGTTAATTCTAATTTATACGTAATTGTGCTGAAAAAAGACATCCCCGCAGAGTTTCTTGGTGCTATCTTCTCTAGCGGGCGTATTTCCGAAGCACTGGTAGAGTCAGTTTTCGCATTTCTTTTCAGCACTCAGACTTCAATTTGAGTATAGGAAAGAAATGGGTAAACATACTTACCTTTTTTTCAAAGTCATGTTAACATAAGTTACAATTTTTGACATTTTTTATTTGTATCATGTGTTTATGACCTTTAAAAGTGCACTTTTGTGCCTATTTAATAAATGATATTTGACTTTGACTTTGACTTTTAAGCTGGAAAAAGAAACTTCTAGTTGAAATTTTAAAACAACTAATCCAAGTTCTGGGAAAGTGACAAATATGAATTGTTCCTCATACCTGTTCTATCCGTCCAAAGGTTGTCTGTAAGAAATCGCTCTAAGTGATAAGGCCGCCCATTGTACCACAAATTAATGTATATTGTATTTTTTTGTGTTGTGTGTTTATTTGGTGAGCAATAAAGTGTTATTTTATTGTATGTATTTAACATCATATACACTGCTCGGTGGTGGGTGGGAACAAGTACCGTCACAATCTATAATAAATATATTTAATTAATTATGTCCCTGATTAGTAGTTTGGTGTGATGTTCCAGTTAAAATGCACAAACCTAGAAGACATGGAGAATTACTTGATGAGGATAGGAATCCCACTCTCCAAGCTGGATGAGCTGTCTGTGATACATGTGGCGGGGACTAAGGGCAAGGTAAGAAGCATCTTAAATTTACTACAACACAGTGGGTTCCTTCAGTCTTAGCTTTTTTAATTATTTTATTGTTTACTAGCTGCGCCTGTGGTTTTACCTGCAGTTTTCAGCATAGAATAGAATATATTTATTATCATAAAGTTGACTTGTCTGTACATGGGTTGTCGCTAAAATATAACGAATATTATTATTTTACATAAGTAGATATAGGCACAGAATACTAAGTAGCAGATGAAAGCGTGCGTCACGCGCGGCGCGCGGCAACCCACTGCTAGGAGTATTATTGTTCTGTGTCCAAAATTGCAATACAATCCTGTGACAAAAATTATCTGTTGAGTCTCATAATGCCCAGTGTTTTCGCTGGCTACAATGCCCTTCAAACCGGAACACAGTAATGCTTGCGCACTACTGCTTGGCGGCTGAATAACTGGCAAAGCGGTGGTACCTACCCAGACGGCCTCTCGCATACGAGAAACCTACCACCAGTAAATGTGGTAGAGTCATTGTAATAATTGAGGTTTATAAGTGCGTCTGTGATGCCAAAACTGAATAAAGAACTTTTGAACTTGAACTTGTGATTGAGTAACAAACATCTATCCATCTATCCTCACAATCTTCACATTTATATTATTAGTTGGAATATTATGTTTGCTTTATTAAAGATCTTTTAAGACGGGGTAATTGCGTACATGAGGAGCACACTGGGTAGTTGACCTTTACTTAAATTTTGTTTGCCTTGAATATGTATTATTGCTGTAACTTGTGTGGTAAGTGGCTATTGGTAACTTCGATGTTGCAATTTCAGGGTTCTACAAGCGCGATGTGCGAATCCATACTACGGCACCACGGGTTCCGCACGGGTTTCTACTCGTCGCCGCACTTGGTCGCGGCTCGAGAAAGGATCCGGCTGGAGGGGCGGCCGCTCTCGAAGGACGCGTTCGCAAATCACCTGCATCAAGTGTTTGGCTTGTTGAGAGACACTCAGGTACCAGGCAGATACAGACAGACGCGGATGGCGTCTTTATTTTGTTTTACACTATCTGGAGAAGGGAAAAGATCAGATGTCTCGCAATAAGTTCTGCTTCCGCAAGCTTATACACCTTGACTTCCAATTTCCAGGAGTTTGAAGGCGACATGCCCAAATACTTCGCGTTCCTGACGGTGCTGGCTTTCCACGTGTTCCTGCAGGAGAAGGTGGACGTCGCCATTGTGGAGGTCGGGATCGGTGGCCTCGTGGACTATACTAACGTACTACGGTAAACATACTTACCAAATATTGGCACAAAGGAATGTGTATATAAAAATAATAATTTATTTATTCATTTAGAATTCCCTCAGTTTCTTGCCTTATCTTCTGAGTAGTGGTTCTTTTTCCGATACGGTGGTAGAGTCATTGTAATAATTGACGTTCATAAGTGCGTCTGTGATGCCAAAATTGAATAAAGAATTTTTGAAATTGAACTTGTTTCTAGGAGGGTGCCAGTAGTCGGCATCACAGCTTTAGGTCTCGACCACACATCGATCCTGGGCACGACATTGGCCGAGATCGCGGCCGCCAAGGCAGGCGTCATGAAGCGCGGCTGTGAAGCGTACACCGTGCGGCAGCCGAGCGACGCGGCACCAGTGCTCGCTGCCTTCGCTGATAATGTGAAGGTAGGCTTTACAATAGCAATAGGAGAGCGAATGTGGCTCAGTGAGAGCGAATGTGGCTCAGTGAGAGCGAATGTGGCTCAGTGAGAGCGAATGTGGCTTAGTGAGAGCGAATGTGGCTCAGTGAGAGCGAATGTGGCTCAGTGAGAGCCAGTGTGGCTCAGTGAGAGAACGTGGTACGTTCAAACGATCCAAAGAACCCGAGTTCGAATCCCGCTGGCCTCGCACCACTGACTTAAGTTATGTGCAGATTGAACAATCGCTATAATTTTATTTTTTATGATTAAATGGGGTTACGTTTGACAACAAGTCAGCTGATGGTAAGCGTAGTTGCGGTCTAAGGTGGACCACGTTTGCCCATGGGGTGCCTATTCACTCTTGTCTTAAAGAGACTCAGGTTGTAATTGGAAGGAAATAAGTATAAAAATGGTGAAGGAAAACATCGTGAGGAAACCGGCATATCCATGAATTACAAAAATTCAAGTGACATGTGACATCCACCAACCCGCACTGGGCAGCGTTGGTGGATTATGGACCAAACTCTCTCTATGAGAGAAGGCCCGTGTCCCAGCAGTGGGACGTGATGGGCTGATGATGAGCCTTTACAATACAAGAAATAGCAAGATAAACAAGATTCATGGTAAATTGCATCAATGATATATTGCTGTGGTGTAGTGCTTGTGCAGGTTGGTAAAAATCTCATACACCGCCGAGGTTGTGGGTTCGATTCCCGCGACAACGGAACAAATGTTTGTGCACAGAAAAAAAGCGCAAGCATTTGTTTCGTGTCTGGGTGTTGTGCGCACTCCGCATTGTAGGTACGAAGCTACAAGTACATAGCCGGACACCGACGGCGGGTCGCGCGTCGTTACACGTGCTGCGTCAGAAGAGATAGGAGCGGCGCGATAGAAAGAGAGGCGCTCTGTAGGTTAATATGACTGGTAGGTATGCAGCGCTACGCGAGCTGAATTGAATTTTATTGCGTCATAGCAAGAGTCGCTATTTGTTTAAATTTCTTTGCGGAGTGATGCTTCTGTCCCTTAGTATTCTGTGGTAATAGTTAACACAATCCATAACTACACTGTCATGATGATACATTATAATTATGTACCTATTATAGTTATAGTTGTTTTGTATTTCTCAGATATAATGATCTCATTTATATCGAAGCATTTAATACGCAACATAACTTTGGATAAGCGGATTGTGTCACGACTCACGACACGACCTTTGTAATAAAAGAGGATTCTAAACAAATAAATAACTATCAGCGGTTTACGAACCTATTAGTTTTCAATTTACGGGTAGGTTTCTTATATGCGAGAGGCCGTCTGGGTGGGTAACACCGCTTTGCCAGTTATTCAGCCGCCAAGCAGTAGTTATTATTGGAATTTTAAATATACGAAATTACTGGGTATTATGAGACTTAACAGCTAATTATCTCAGGGTGACGAGCGTAGTGCAGCGCCGCGCATGATTTTGCGAAGCAATGTTCTGGGTGGTGCTGTTACTGTTATAGGCAGGCGTGTTGCTTGCCATCAGGCGAACGACCAGCACGTTTTGTCATTCAAATATATAAAAAAGGAAACGATAGAAGTCGGACAGGGCATACATATACCTATGGTATACACAGTATGGTACTACAAATTTTACTCTTCTTTTAGTGTCCCCTCGCCGTTGTCCCCGATTACACATCCTACACATTCCCCGAATCGGAGAAATCACATCTGGCAGTCGACTTAGACGCATACCGGACCAACGCTTCTCTTGCCATACAGCTATCACATGCGTGGATGCGAAAAACACAAGGAAATACCAAACAAAATCTCATAAATATGGGTCAGAATGGTTTAACAAAACCACCAAATGGCATAACAAACGGAAATGGAAATAACATACAAAACGGCCTAACAAACACATGTAATGGTCTGCCTAATGGAAATATAAATAAGGGCCAGAATGGCTTGACAAATGGTAACACACTAGGTAAGCTGGTATGCAAAGTGCCTTACGAGACGATGGAAGGGCTTAGACAGTGCAAGTGGCCTGGAAGGTACCAGGTGGTTCCGGGAGAGTATGCTAAATTCTATTTGGATGGGGCACATACGAAGGAGTCTATGGAGATATGCGCTAATTGGTTCAGGGATACTAGTAGCAGGTACGTTATTATTAAATTTAATTGAAATATCTGATGACTGAATGAATTCCGATTACACAAATCCGGCTCCACACATCGTTGCGGAGATATTGTCCTATACTATTTTTTAAATTCTATTTTCTTTTTTCCAGCTCAGCAGACAAGACGCTGATATTCAGCGCGACAGGCGACAGGAACGCAGAAGTCCTAATCCAGCCTCTCATCAATATTCCATTCAAGCAAGTCTACTTCGTCATTCCGACCGCCCACAAAGTGACTTCAAGCAACCACGACAACTTTTCTCTAGTTGAACAAGAAGAGCTGATACAGAGATGTGAGAAACATGCGCAAATCTGGCAAAAGGAAAACTCTACAACCAATGTGACAGTATTAGAATGTGTCGCCGATGCCTTAGTTAGTATAAAGAAGCAAGATGATGAACCTTCAGTTCTAATTACAGGGTCGTTGCATCTAGTAGGTGCAGCTTTGTCAATATTAGATCCTAATCTAAGTTCTTAGAATGTAAATGGAGATTAAATTATTTATACAAATCCCTACAACAAATGCTATTTGTATTCCTTTAGTCTAAATAGGTTAAATTATACCAGGCCTAGCGCACTCCGCACTGTAGGTACGAAGCTACAAGTACATAGCCGGACACCGACGGCGGGTCGCGCGTCGTTACACGTGCCGCGTCAGAAGAGATAAGAGCGGCGCGATAGAAAGAGAGATGCTCTGTAGGTTAATATGACTGGTAGGTATGCAGCGCTACGCGAGCTGAATTGAATTTTATTGCGTCAGCAAGAGTCGCTATTTGTTTAAATTTCTTTGCGGAGTCAAAGTCAAAGTCAAATATCATTTATTAATAGGCACAAAAGTGCACTTTCAAAGGTCATAAACACATGATACAAATAAAATATCTTAAAAATTTAACTTATGTTAAACATGACTTTGAAAAAAAGGTAAGTATGTTTACCCATTTCTTTCCTAGTGCCTATACTCAAATTGAAGTCTAAGTGCTGAAAAGAAATGCGAAAACCGGCTCTACCAGTGCTTCGGAAATATGCCCGTTAGAGAAGATAGCACCAAGAAACTATGCGGGGAAGTCTTATTTTCAGCTCTTTTAAAATGTCTCGAAAATAACAATGAACAATTACGTATAAATTAGAATTACCAGAATGTCAAACAAGAAGTGCGAGTGAGATGTCCCAGAGCCATAGTGATGCTTCTGTCCCTTAGTATTCTGTGATTATACAAAGAATGTTAGCAGTGAATGATAGGCATAGATAAAACATACGAGAGAATAGTATGGATAATATTTTATTCCATTATGTAGCTGCCAACTCAGTAAACAAATTTCATTGCAAAGCAAATATCTATTCTATAGTTAACTGGGTATCATTTGTATCAAGTAACCTATCAATATCACTGAGCCAGGATATCAACCTCTCCAAGTAGCACTCGTCTTGCTTATAACTTAGTAATAACAACTGCATATGCTGGAATGCCATTGGCTGCTTTAACAGGTATTCTAACCTTTTATCTCTAATAGAAAGCAACTTTATAAACACTATTGCTATCAAGGTCCACTGTATAGGCTTGAACATTATGTTATTCGCCTTCAACGTAAATGTATTCACTAATAAACGAACATCGGAACTTATTGTCAGTGTAAGTAATCCTAATGAGCGAAGCAGATCTGGTAAGACTTTGTTCAGATGTTGACAGACTATTTTTCTTCGTAAAGCATTCTGTGCATTTTTATCTACTAATGGCAGTTGAGTAACTTTGCAATCCTCATCAGGAATAGATTTATCTTCGTTGACAAGATCTGGTTCAGGGATGTTTGTTTCGCCAGCATAGAAAGCTTTTACTTTTAATTGCATTTTTTTGCTTTCCTCTTGAAGTATAGAATAATCAGGCAGTGGTTTCATTTCTCTCTGTAATGTTTGTGCATCATAGCGCCTGTCTTCTATCTCTAGCATGTTTAACTTCTTACATAACTGTTGATACTGATCATAAGAATTAGCATTATAAAATATGCCTTGAGCATAGTTATTGAGGTATTCTTTTATACATTCTCCCTTGCCCGCAACCATTTCTTTAACCTTTTCATCTCCAAATAGGAACAGCATTGTATCTAGAGTGAACCAATCTGCAAGACATTTTTCAACTTCGATTGTTAGAGCTGTGACTAAAGGTTGTTTTTTCTGAAGCAATTTCTTTGATTTACTCTCTTTAGGAGTTGTGTCTGGATTTTCAAAAAGTATTGGATCAATCTTTCGTTCAGGTTTCTCTACAATGTCTCCAATAATATTCATAGGGTTTTGTGAAGGTGTTTTATTTCCCTTAATGTTCATATTTTGTAGTGTTTCAGTGCACTTATGTACTTCTGTATCAGATGAATGCCCTTTTACTATATTAGAGCTGTTGTCATTTTTTTTTCTTGTGTTCTGGGCCTTCTTTTCAACATTGTGTGCTTTCAAGCTTATATCCTCAACCTCTTTCTCAGTTTCAGTGGTTGCTTCCGGTGTATCAACATCATCATTTTCATCAGGATGCATCTCTTTCAGACTTGCATTTGCAAAATCATTGATGGATGTAAATGGTCTATTCTCCGATTTAATTTGAACTCTATTTATTAATGACACATCAATTTCTTGCCCCATGCTTCCACTGGAGTCTGAAGGCAATAGGTGGAATTTGGGTATGTCCTCATACTCTCGGAACCATAATGGACTTGTCAGCATTTGTTTCTTCACATACATAGCAGCTTTATAGCAACTGTTGCTGCAGAAGTTCTTTCTAGCAGTGATATCGTATACCTTGTTTGTTTTCATTGATATTCGGTATTTTTGTTTGGGTATATCCTTCTCCGATATGGAATGTTCACAAAGAGGATAACCACAAAGAAGAGTAATGGATCTTTCCTCAATAATATCGTCAAAGTGAGCTTGGTTGATGTCAGGTAAGCACTGGAGTAAATAAGACTCGGTAATACCTTTTTCAAGTAGGCTCTCAACGATGTGTAGAGCTTTTGCATTGCATTCCTTCTTTTTGACTATGGCTTGGCGTATCTGTTCTTTCGACATCTCCTCGAGCTTCGTAGGTTTCCTTTTAGGTTTTTTATCAATCACTTCCATTGTAATAGACCTACCGGACACAGGATTTTGTTTATATTATTTATAAATAAAAGTAAATTAACCAATGTGATAAGTAATTTCGGTATTATAGTATTTTCTACTTCACTTCTTGTTTTCAAATATTTCCACAGAATGTTTCTGTTGAAAAATCATCTGTTTCCACAGACTAGGAAGTGCTGTTTTTGAAGTTTAATGTTAACCTAGGCCGCGTTCAGAAATGGGTAAATGTTCACGAGTGAATACTTGTCAGTTAATCTCAGTGACATGCCAAGTTAAAAATTAACTAGCGCCTTTCTGAACGGGCATCGAGTAATACAATAAGCCAGCCAATCAAAACCAATCATTTTCAAGACCGAGATTTCCCGCGCTTTTGTTTATCAGATTTAACTGCGTTATTTTGGCTAATATCGGAATTTTACCTTATATTTTGCTTCAAATACACGAATCGCTTATTTTATTTGTATGTACAAAAAATCAATGCAAAAATATTGCAAAATGTAAAGGAAAATGACAACTGACAACTATTACCTGACAGGTGAGAATTGTAACCCGCTTTTATATCGGTGAATATTTTCACCTGTCAAGTGAACTTTTACTCTCCCCAATTGGTTTTCTGAACGGCTCAGGGTAAATGTCAAAGTTCACCTGAGTAATTTCTGAGCGGCGTTAGGGTAATAATTACATTAACTGGGTGATTTCTGAACGCGGCCCTATTTGACAGAGTTCTTGTGCTTGTCAGATGTCAACAAGCTACGACTTTGACGATGACATATATAAAGATCATGAGTTTGACGTTGACTTCACGGCAAGGGCATTGACAAATGACAATTGACATTGGTTCGCATTCTTTCACTTTTATAAGTCATTTCATTAAACATATTTCAATTTCGTCAGGATTCAGGCAGGATTTTTATATCGACCTTCCTTTCTTTTGCCATTCACATTTCACATATAATTACTTACATTATTTTACTCAACTTCCTCAAATAAATATTTTATAAGTGTGCCTTTATAGACAAAAATTGCAACGCCGAGTGCAAAGTGGTGCTACACAAGTGCTTCAATTATTTACTTTCTAATTTTATTATCAATGCGTTAGATAACGATGAACATGTTGTATATCGAAGGGACGGTGTGTACACAGATATGGAGACACGCTTGAAGTAGTTGCCGATAAATGCAGTAAGAAAATTGAAGTAAGTACCGACAGTCATGCTAAGAGTATCTATTTAAAGGTGCCTTCGCTATTTACTATTGTTATGTTGATTATTATGATTACAAGGAAAAGCTTACATTGTAAATTTATGTCATTCAGCCAAGAGTCTTTGCCAAAACCATATTTATAGTTGGCAGCCCCTATGGTGTAGTGGTAGGGTAGGTCAATCTCATACTCCACGTAGATTGCGAGTTCGATTCCCGCTATAGGATAAATTTTTGTGTTCAGAAAAAAAAGTAGGTATTTATTCTGTCTGGCTGTTCTGGGACCATGGTCCACATAGTTCCTGGTTCTCTAGATACAGAAAATACTAGTTAGGGATCAGGGTCTATGTATTTGATTGTTCAGCGTTATTATTATTTACTAGCCGTGGGGTTTTTTGGGTTAAAAAGTAGACTATGTCCTTTGCCAGGACCTATATGCCAAATTTCATCCAAATCTGTTTAGTAGTTTTTGTGACTGTGTAGTAGGATTATAGTTTTATATTATGTTCTAATATAAGCTTTGTTTTGATAGCAGATTTGTTTTTGCATACATTGAAAAGATAATTTAGACATGGGAACGATGTGCACTCTCTTGATTGTACACGGCTAAATATAATTTTGTCTCTGCACTAACTTAATAATATGAAATAAATATTATTTAACAATACATACATAACATTTGGTCATAATATTATATACTAGCTGCACCCGCAGTTTCCCAGGATTAAAAGTAGCCTATGTCCTTTTCCAGGAACTTATGTACCTAAATACCAAATTTTATGAAACTCCCTTCTGTAGTTTTTGCGTGTTTGAGTAACAAACATCCATACATCCATTCTAAAAAAATGTTTGCATTTATAATATTAATAGGATTATTTAGCATATGGTCATAAATCATTATATATATTATTATTATGATTTTGATGCTAGCGAATGTCTGGTTAGATATGCAATAATATGTTAGAAAGAAATTAGTTCATATTTTATGGTCGGTATCGTGAGATTGAATTCTCAATGACATTTCACCAGCCTGAAAACTAAGCAGCTATATAGTTTTTAGTTGTTATTGTAATCCACTCATTACTTTTAAAATATGGTACCCAGTACCCACCCAGACGGCCTCTCGCACACGAGAATCCTACCACCCGGTTTTGAGTATGTCCAGCAATGGACATACTCGAAACCTAGGTCAACTAATTTGACAAACTATATATTTTATGTAAGTCCTAGCCGATTTATTAAATATTTATAATTAATTAAACTCACGAAACCTTTCATACTAGAATGTTTTAATAATTTTTCAGTTTATATATTTAATTTATGACATTAAATTGAAATAAACTGTAACGGAGAAGCAAAATAACAACTAAAATTCATTTCACACAATTTCCTTACAATAACACATAACAGAATACAATGTAGATTGTGCTCAACTGATTTCTGCATTAAATAATAAATCCTCAGTTATCAAGGGAATTTCAGTACATACCTATATGTATAATAATCAGCTATCTAATCATTTATTTTATTACCAGCCCAGAAGACTTAATAGGTACCAGTTTATCTAGTATTAACTCCGTTTGTTTACTTCTATAGGTACCTATAAACTACAGACTAACGATTTCATTAGCTTTTGCCTGTGCTTCTACTCTAGGTACCTTGCTTTAATAAAATAGAATTTCTTTATTTCACATTGTCTTCTGGTCTAGCTGCTTAGACCCAATGGCTGTGTGCTGCTCCTTTACTCCCATCTTCATCTTTAGTGTGTCTTCATTTTATAGACTTTTACGAGAAGATATCTTTTTTTGTGGAACTGAGTGACAAGTATGTCGTTCGCCTGATGGTAAACGCCACGCCTACCCTTAACAATTTCAGTGCTACCCAGAACTTTGAATACTATAAAAAGCACTGCGTAGCACTTCATTGCGCTCATCACCCCAAGACATCAGATAATTAAGTCTCATATATGCCCAGTAATTTCCTTGGCTACAATGCCCTTCAAACCGGAACACGAACAGTAATGCTTGGCGGCAGAATAACTGACAAAACTGTGGTACTTACCCAGACGGCCAGAACTCTTAAGCGCAAAACACCGCAGCGGCCCGGCCGAGGCTACGCTGTAATGCGGAGTCTGACGTATTCCGGTTCGCGCCCGGGGCGCCTTCCTTGTGACACGTTTCAAACAAACTCAAAAAGTACTACAGAGGCTGGGCCGCACTATAGAAGCAAAGCCGTGCAATCCACTCCACGCTAAGCTACGCAATTTTCATACGCTTTAGTCGGCTGTGGTCGATCTCGGCGTAAACTTTTCGTTCGTTGTGTATAGCCGACCTTGGCAGTCAAAGGATTAAATAAGATAGGCACAGAATAAATAATAGTACACAGTACACTAAACAATTAGTCTCTTTTCGCTAACAACCTGATTTTAACAGTCTGCATGTCGTGATTCATAGCCCATCTCGTTGAGAAGAGGCCCGAATACCAGCAGTAGGAGCGCTATTGATGGCGTGAAGGCCCGTTTCGATTCCCGCGACCTTGACAGGATAAATAGGAGAGATAAAGAACTGAAAGAGTATTTAAAACTCCATAGAAATGGGCAAAAAAAATAATTTAATATAAAGGCCTAACGTAGTTTGTCGAATTAGTCGACCTAGGTTTCGAGCATGACCGATGCTCTAAATAGTAAATATTTATAAAGAATCAAACTCACAAAAACTTACATACTAAAAAATCAATTGTTCCGCTGCGGATATGGAAATGTCGTCAAATAGCGACTCAATCAATCTGTTAATAGTTCTATTCCAACTTCTATAATCTTAAATAATAATAATATACTCCTAATTATTTTCAAAACAACCTACGACAACCATCTGCTAAACATGACTCAAATCAAATCCTAACTACAATTGCTCTGACAAAAAATTCGGCCATTGTTTTAAACCATTGTTCATAAGAGTGTTTATAGAGTCTCTATCATACGCTTTAGGGGTACGTTATAGTTCGCTAATCGGTTTGCATAGGGCTAGCCGCTCGCTAGCTGTGCTATTTTGAAGAAAGTTGAACCTGTGTTACCTATAGGCTGTACCTAGCGTATACTGGTAAAGTCTGGATGTCTTAACGGATAGGATAACTGCAGGGAAATATGCCTATATAGGGCTAGTTTGTAAAGTTGCAGCATCCCGTTAGCAAAGAAACAAATTCAAATAAATATTCGATAGAAATAACCTTTCTAGAACAATGAGCATGCAACTCGGCCCTATAAAGTTTACAAAGAGATTTGATATCTTAAATTTTATAAATATTGGAAAAGTGCCTGGAAAGCTGCATTTGCGGTTTGTTTGAAGGTGAGAACATAAATTTTAAATCTCGACATTCACAAAGTTCGTACAAGATGAAAAAACTTGGCAAGTCAATAAGTGTGGACAAGTTCGTGCAAGATAATGTGTTCGAACGTACAAGTCTTTCAGCCACGTTTTGACTTGCTCTGTATTTATATCTGTATCTACGAAATCATGATCAAGTTCAAGTCCAAACATGGTCCTGATATTTTACAATATAACAAACTTGCACTTAGGTTGAAACTTAGGTTCATTTGCGTTTTGAAATTCGTTGGGAGTTTGAAGGATGATACACTTATCTACTAATTTATTTCAAGAGATTACAAAGTGATTACATATCTACATAAAGTGAATTAAGAGCGTTTATCCCGGAAAATGCGTTTTGCATAGGTTTTCTAACGCGATTGTGACTTGTTATTTAGCTATGGGGGTCTGAGGTTCATTTTGGAAAAGGGGTCCCTTGCCTAAAATAGTTTGGGAATTCCTGATCTAAACGATACGAGCCTGCTATCTATACAGATATTACTTATATGAGTTGTATGCGCGTAGGTAATATATTGAAATTCGATATCCGGCGAGAAAGTTTTCATTGTATTTTGTATGTATAAGTTCACGCATCACTTATGCTTATGTATCACTATGATACATAAACATAAGTGATGCGTGAACTTACTGATAATACCAATTATACACATGTCACGTGTACTGGGCTTAGTAAACATTTCAGTGACTCGGCACGATTAGGTTTTATTTTAATAACAGGGGCAATAGACCATGGCCCTATTAGATCCTAGTTAGGGAGGTGCTAGACTCCGTGATGGAGTTATGGAAATTACGTAAGTGATTATTTGGTGTTAATATATCAGTTGGTACTTAAAAATACCTTTTTTTACACTTAATAGATCTGTTTGGCCACTATCTCGCCTGATGTGAAGCGATAATGTAGCGTAAGATGGAGCACATAGATCTAGAGAGAGACGGCAGTTGAGCGCCTGCTCAGACCCGTCTCCCCGATCGTTCACCGAACATCATCCCGAAACACGACAAGGTCGCTTGACGGCATGGCTTTGTTCGGTGGGTGGTATTACAACCACGGCCAGAGCCTACCACTTCAAAGCGCTTAAGCGGGTTTCAACACGATGTTTTCCTTCACCGTTTTTAGAGCGAGCGTGCAAACCTTAGCGTAGGTATGCTGAGTCGGAACCTTTTCCTGACATCGCGCAACATTTCTCTGGTTGTGTTTATTGTTTTGTCCTTATTCTAGTAAATTCAGTGTAATGTTGTGTGATGTCCCGAATAAATGTATTTTCATTCTTTCTTTTTCTTTCTAGTTGGTGTTTTTGATGTGACCAACGAAATAGTGCTATTAAAATTACATACCCAGCTATTTTGGTTTGGTACTTGTACTATACAAGTGTGGCTCAGTGGGAGAACGTGCGACTTTCGATCCGACGCATCCGAGTCCGAATTCCACTGGCCCCGAACCACTGACTTGTGCGGATCTAACACTCGCTCTAAAAAACGGTGAAGGAAAACGTGATGGGAACCGGCATGTCCAAGAATTTATTACAAAAATTCAAGAACATGTGACATTCATCCGCACTGGGCCCGCGTGGTGGATTATGGCCGATACTCTTTCTATGTGAGAATGCCCGTGTCCCAGATGTGGGAACGTGGTGGGCTGATATGATGATTTGTACTATTGATTATTCTGTGGCAAACCACAACCATAATCAAAGTTATTATATGATAAGCTCAAGCAGTTGATGGTGCAAAGCTCAAGTAAGGATAAACGAACAAAGAATCATAAAGTTTAATCACAAAAAAATACGTATGGATTGTGTCGTGCTATAAAAGAAATTTCTTCAAATTCACGCGGGGAAACCATGGTGGGAAACCTAATAGGGTAATTATGTGTATCCATAGCAGTTCAGCAATTAAAATTTGTCATAAACCGCGCGAGGGAAATACATTATTTGCTTATCAGAATGTATGCAAATAACGAACAAACAGACCACAGTATTTCATATAGCTACAGGATTGGATACAGTTGATTGTGAGAGTTGTTTCATTTCACAGCCATTAGTATTTTCCGCTCCCTTAGTGATACCTGATCCTTTACGAAAATTCCTTATGTGATTGTTAGGAATTCCTTGATTTTATTATTAGTTAGGAACAATTCATAATATTATAGGAGTATTGTCTTAGGCTACTGTAATACCACTCAAAGCTTTCAATGACGCTTTATTATGTAGGTGTTTGTATATAAGGGAAGAGTTAACATGAAGAGTGCTTCATGTTAAATATTTATGAACATCTGTCGTGCTGCATATTTTTGTAGATTCAATCGGTGTTTACATTACAAAGAAGTTTAAATGTATTCTAGTTGTGGTATTCGGTAAATGCGGTTCACTGGCCTCATGTCTCATAGTAAGCAAGTTGCATGAACTAATTCTGCCATCGCCATTTCGTCATCGGACGACCAGATGTACGGCAAGACGTCATCAATTTATGGTTGAAATCCCTACTGCTCGCACCAAGCGCTTTGCTTCGACCTTCATAATGCGAACGGCCAAGGAGTGGAACTCTCTGCCGGCATCTGTGTTTCCGGATAGCTATAATCTGGGTGTCTTTAAGACAAGAGTGAACAGGTTTCTTCTAGACAAGCGTGCTGCATCTTCGACCGCATCGTCACTTAACAACAGGTGAGGTAGCGGTCAAACGCAAGCCTATAATTAATAAAAAAAAGATGTACGTAAGCACCACGTCAGCATATCATTCGTTATCATCCGAACCTCTGAAATACAATGTCTTCTCTTTGTAACTCTCATGTTACGACGATAAGCTGCGTATTCCACTGGCAAGTGCCCTTCATAGCCAGTCTAATGACTGCTAAAGCACTAGCACCTTCCTAGAACGAAGAGCCTCAAACCCTCCTGGGAGTACGAAATGAAATAAATTTATTTGTAAGAATTTTTGTTAGAATATTGCATGGTGGCAGTAGTATTTCCCAACAAAATTCGGCCTTTGTAGCCGTACAAGTATTGAACAGTTTTTTTTTATTAGAGTAACAAATTATTTATTTCATATTAAGTAGTAAAAAATCCATTGGTTATTAAGAACCATCTGATAGAAATGTACCATAATGTAGTTTTCCTTTTCCCAGGTAGCAGACCCACCATGATGCACATGTGGATGTGGTTCGGGTACGACCTGGGCGAGTTCCTGTTCCCGGGGCTGACTATCAGCAGCCGGTGGTCCTTCGCCCTCACATGGATCGCGCTGTTCTTTGTCGCCCTGCTATATGAAGGCTCTAAGGTACGCTTGCTTCAGGCGTCGAAAGAGTCGCCAAATAAGCAGTACAGCGCCGCGCAGGATTTTGAAAAACAAAGTTCTGGGTAGTGCTGTCATTGACGTCATTGTTATGGGCTGGCGTATTGCTTACCATCAGGCAAACGACCAGCTCGTCTCGTCATTCAGTTACATTATTATTAAAAAATGTTAACATCCGTCGCAATAAGGAGGAGGTGTTATAAGTTTGACGACTATGTGTGTCGGTCTGTGGCACCGTAGCTTTTAAACAGGTGAAACGTTACGGATGCGGTTTTTTTTATTTGAAAGCAGGTTTTCTAGCAGCGGTTCTTAGACATGTTGTATTGTGTTTTTGATTTTTTTTAATTATAGTTGCAACGCATTCAACTTGAGTATATATTGATACAGATGGCCTGGATCGATATCATAGATTGCATTGTATTTTATAGGTCAGGTGTTCACGATTACAATGTCTATAACTGTAATGCAGTAAGTTGCAACATTCAATAGGTAATCTTTCTTAATGCAACTGACTAACGAGAAGTGCATGTCGTTCGCCTGATGGTATTACTTGTGGTAGGTTTCTCGAATGCGAGAGGCCGTCTGGGTGGGTACTACGGCTTTGCCAGTTATTCAGCCGCCAAGCAGTAGTGCGCAAGTTCCGGTCTAAAGGGCATTGTAGCCAGCGAAATTTTGATTGCATTATTGCATTATGAGACTCAACAGCTAATTGTCTCAGGGTGACGAGCGCAGTGCAGCGCCGCGCCAGATTTAGCAAAACAAAGTTCTCGGTGGTGCTGTTATTGTTATGGGCTGGCGTATTGCTTAACATCAGGCAAACGACTAGCTCGATCCTTCATTCAGTTACATAAAAAAAACGCTGAGCGTGCTTACCATCAAGCGATGACATGCACGTCATAAGCACGCTTGGTGCCATTAAACACTTTAAATACCAAAGCACTGCGTAGCACTGCATTCCATTCGTCACCCCAAGACATCAGTTTGCAGATAATTTAGATTTTTGTGGTCATAGCAGTGCTGCTTGCAACTCATTTAAACTCAAAAGCTATTAGGGTGACAAGCGCAATGCGGTGCCGCAAAGGATTTTGCAAAACAAAGTTCTGGGTGGTGCTACAACAGATATAGGCAGGCGTAGTACATAAGAAACATAATATTGTCAAAAAGAAACATAAAATATTGTAACAAAAATTCTAAAAAATGCCCCTCAGTTTCTTGTCGTATCTTCTGAGTACAGTGGTAGAGTCATATTAATAATTGACGTTCATAAGTGCGTTTGTGATGCCAATATTGAATAAAGAACTTTTGAACTTGAACTTACCATTAGGTGAACAAACTGTGAGAATCTGGCCTGCTGCTGAGCGTCTGTAGTAAAATCTCTCTCTGTCTGTCTGTAGTAAAATGTCTGTGTCTATAGTAAAATGATGTAGCAGTCCATGGTTGCAGGTGTATCTGGCGCGGGTGCAGAGGGAGGCCATCAAGCAGCTCTACCCGTTCCGCTCCGATGAACGCAGGAACTTGCTGTGTGACAGGTGAGTTATTGAAACTATTTTACACAAAAATATATATGTATACCTATATGTCTTTATTTCAGGTAACTATTTAGGCATACATCGTAGAAACTCAAATTGCGTGTGAAAATTATTCTAATGAAAAAAGCATCCTATACCGTTAGTAATTAAATAGAAGATAAATATGCATAACAAATTACACTTCTGCCAAGTAGCCAACTGGCATATAAAATAAAAAAATATTGTCAAAAACAAACAAAATATCAAAAAAATGTCTTGTGTAACTTCTGCGTGTGGTTCTTTTTTCGATACGGTGGTAGAGTCATTATAGTAATTGACGATCGTGAGTGCGTCTGTGATGCCAAATAAAGAACTTTTGAACTTAAATGTTATGTCCGTATAATAAATATCTTATAGTAGACCAACATACATTTAAATTTGATTTATATTCGGTCAGGCAACACCGGGGTTATTATCTACGACCAGACGCGCAGAAAAACAGCTGTTTATCTGCCTTTTGTGAAATACATCTCTCGCAGTAACCGTTATCAGGCTGTAATGGTTCATTTTTCCAAAGTAAAAATTGGGTAAAAATGTAGCTGTATTTTTGCAGAGGACCAATGAAAGATTTTAATAATCGAAGTTCAGAAATATCTAGAGATTATAACAAGTTATGTTATTAGTTTATGTAAGTGCATTAAGATATTGAAAACCACCATCGGTTTATTTTTGCGTTATTCCTCTCCCTGCACGGTTGTCTGGAAGAGATCGCTTTTAGCGATAAGACCGCCAATTGTTACACTACTAATAAGCTTTTATTGTTCGTTTTTTTTTAATTCTCTGTGTGTGTTTCAATACAGAGTTATTTCATTTCATTTCAAGGTATTATTTTGTTACTAGCTGCGCCGCGCGATTCACCCGCGTAGGATTCGGTTTGTAATTGCTCCCTCGGGAACTGTTTGTTGCGGGATAAAAGTATCCTGTGTTAAACCAGCGTATAAGCTCTCTCCATTACAAATTCCATCCAAATCCGTGAAGCCGTTGCGGCGTGATGGGGTAACAAACACAAATACACAGTAGGTACACACAAACATGCTAACATAGTAACATACAAACTTTCACATCTCGGTCTACACTAATTTTATAAAGAGGGTTTGTATGTTTGTAACGAAAAAATTCAAAAACAATTAAAAATTCTATACTCTGAAAAAAATCTTTCACTAGTAGAAACACGCACTATTCCTGTTACACTTAATGGCATATTGCAAAGATAATTACATGAAAAAATATAAACCACTAGGGTATACAATCGGCGGTCTTATCGCATAAAGCAATCTCTATATTTATTATGTCGACGCGAACGAAGTCGCGAGCGGTTGCTAGTTTATAATATTACTGTGATTAAACGTAAATTAAATGCAATGGGCTAGATACATATGACGGAGAGACGGGTCTGAGCAGTCGCTCAACTGCCGTCTCTCTCTAGATCTATGTGCTCCACCTTAGGCCACATCGTCGCTTCACATCAGGCGAGATAGTGGCCAAACATAGAACTATTAAGCGTAAAAAAAAGATTTTTTGTAAGCGTGTTGAACGTGACATTTGACAATACATTTATCTGCTCGCACTACAATAAATAATAACAAAACAAAGTGCACACAAATATCTACATATACAAAAACATGCCTATTGCACTTGATCTCTTCAAACAATGCTATCTACGACCGGTTGGTCGTACAGGTTTATCTACGTATATTATTCGTAACCTATTGTTGAGAACAGAACAGTCAATCTATTGTTAATACTTAGAATGTTAACGATTTGTCATGACGATTGTTTTAAACAAAGTGTGGCGGCATAGCTAGCTCTAAAAACTAGTCGTATCGGCGTCATAATAGATAACAAACTTATAGACAGACAGACATAACTGACTTTTATTAATCGTGCAGACATCGCATCGTCATCGTCAGCTCATTGCGTTCTTTTGCTGAGACACGGGCCTTCTCTCATAGAGAGAATATGGGCCATGATTCACCACGCTGTGCTGGCCCAGTGCGGGTTGGTGGATGTCACAGTCATGTCTTTGAATTATTGTGATAAATTCTTGGACATGCCGGTTTCCTCACGATGTTTTTCC
The DNA here is from genome assembly GCA_951640565.1 of Petrophora chlorosata. Lineage (NCBI taxonomy): Eukaryota > Metazoa > Arthropoda > Insecta > Lepidoptera > Geometridae > Petrophora > Petrophora chlorosata. The sequence continues at coordinate 1,815,286 of OX621189.1, read as the reverse complement.
GATCACCGTTTTTAGAGCGAGTTTTAAATCCGCACATAGAAGAATCAGTGGTGCGGGGCCAGAGGGATTCGAACTCGAGTGCGTCGGATCGAAAGTAACACATGCTCCAACCGAGCCAGACTCGCAGACTCGACAGAGAGAAGGCCAGTGTCCCAGCAGCGGGAAAGTGATGGGCGATGATGATATTAAGGTCCTGGCATTGCAATCGCCAAGCAACCGCAAATATGCATATTTTAGGTTGCTGCAAGCATCTATCCGGAATAAAAAGTACCGGCACAATCTATTTACCACACCCACATCCTATTGAATAAGAAAGGAAACCATGTCAATGCCACGATACCGGCGTTAAACAATACGTAACTGGACCAATTAGCCAATGTTTTTGAAGGTCGACTTGACGTGAATTACATAGGTACTTATTTCATTAATATCATTTATTCACACACCTTGTGGTTATGCTAAAAACCAGCGTCGGCTGTCAAAAAAAAATAACGACCCTTGACATTTTTGCTGAGCGAATTTGGCCCACATTGTAGTCATTTAAGTTTAGCTGTCTCTTTATACTGTTTATATTTTTATTATATCTCTTTAAGCGACTTCAAAAAAGGAGAAGATTCTCTGTTCGATTGCATTTTTTATTTATTATTTTATTTTTTTATGTTTGTTACCTCAAAACTCCGTCATTTACGATTTGGAACATTTCGTTTTGCGTTGGGTTCAGTGTAACTAAAAAGTGGTCCCATATAAATTTCATCGATATTTGACGTTGGACTTCGAAGATACATTGAAGTCGGTTGTTTTTTACTTAAAATTAATTATCGTATATCTGTTTACTATTTATTTAATTTCTAGAATATAATATAACAAAAGGCTTAATAATTTTAAAACTAAATAAAACTAAACTAAAAGATATTAAATACTATGTACATGCGGGTATCGGTTGAGCCAACTGAATGGCCTACAGATAATTCAACCGATCCCCGTCGTCCAGCAACGCGCCCAAAATGCTGGCGTCGCTGAATTGCGAGGCTGATTCTTTGGCCAAAATACACGCCAGCATTCTGTTTACTTAGTTTTTTAACCGACTTCAGAAAGGAGGAGGTTCTCTGTTTTTTTAATAACAATATGTTTCACACGCAGTTTTAATTTTTCTCTGTTCATAACATAACAGAAGAAAGCGCGAGGAGTATTCCTCGCGCTTTCTTCTGTTGTATTTACTTAGCACTGGCAGAGTCAGTATCGCATTCTTCTCTGGACCCGTCAATGAAATGGGTAGACATGTTTACCTTTTTTTCAGTCACCTTTTCAGTTTTTTTTTCAGTCAACTAAGTTACAAATGTTATATTTTTAATATAATTTGTATTACGTGTTTATGTCGTTTGAAAGTGTTTTTTTGTGTATATTTAATAAATGATTTTTTGACTTTCACGGCTAGCTCCCCATTAAAATTAAATAGACCTACTCGTAGGGATGAAGGGCAAATCACTCACTTATTTTTGTAACTAAGTGGCGAGTGGAAGTTCACCTGGTAATAAGCAACACGCCTGCCCGTAATAAGCAATAGTTATAGCGCCACCTAGAACATTGTTTCGCAGCACAGCGTAGCACAGCACTCCGCTCGTCAGCCTGAGACAATACATAGAGTTATTTCGCATGAAATAATACCCTTCAAACCGAAACACAGTAATGCTTGCACACTACTGCTTGGTGGTTGAATATCTGACAAACTGACCGACTGTCGTCCTAGACGGCATTTTATCAAAGCAATTTGCATAATCGATTTGTTTATTATTATATTTCGCCATAATACGAGTATATCAAGTATATGACGCATTTGCCTTTAAAAAAGTTTTATTAGTTTCACAAAATAGTAAAGCTAATAGCATCAATCTAAATATCTTAGATTCGATCGAGCGTGACTATCGCATAGTACGGCAGATATCTCCCCTATATCGGCATAAAAATATTAATTTATTGTTACGCTCCAAGTCAAATCAGTTTTTTTGTCCAACGTAGAAATATTCCAAATTACAGAAAAGGAAATTAGCTACACCACTCATGGAAAAACGCATTCTGTCGATCAGTTCCGCAGACAGTCGCAGAACAATAAATGTACTTTTTGGATTACGGAATCGCTCTTATCTGATTGTTATGCTGTTTTAAACTATTTATTTTTGTGTTCTGTTATTTGCATCAAAGAAATTAATAAGGCCGCTTTTGTTTTGTTTTGTCCTTACATAACAAATAGTGTGAGACCTCAATGACAAAAACAATGTATTTTCTTACATGCCAATGACCTTTCGTATCAAAAGTCAGTCGGTCCTTAAAAATAACCGACATTATGCTAATTACGCACAAAACCTGGGGGTTTATTGTCTGATTCTAACATATATCGCGATACCTTTCAAAGGGATAGCGATTATGATCGTGATCTCGATCTTCAAATGAAATTGTCTAAGTTGTTTAATCACAATTGTTATCAGAACGAATGTATTACTCAGGTGAAAGAAATTGACGCGTAGCTTTACAAATAATGCGGTTTTACTGCCAGGTTATCCAAATACTGGTAATTTCCAATTATTGGCAATTTAAGAAAATAAAATGAGCTAGACCGAGAGATAAACGAGACATTTTTGATAAATATTTGAGTGAACATTATCACTCAAATATTTATCAAAAATGTCTCGTGATCGTTATCGTAAATAATCCTTCAGATGGCCAATTGAAAGGTATCGCGATAAATGTAAAAGTAAGACAATAAGCCTCCAGGTCCGTCATTGACCAACCCCTACGAGGCCAGCGTGGTGGATTATGACCCATACTCTCTATGAGAGAAGGCCCGTGTCCCAGCAGTGGAAACGTGATGGGCTGATGATGATAACATTTTATGTATAAAATCTATAATACATGGATAATATTTTTGTTTGGCGAACCCAATGTTTCAGTAAAAGGTTTTCAGTAAAATTTTGAGGATTAATATTATAAATAACTAGCTGTTTCCCGGGATAAAAAGTAGCCTATGTGTTAATCCAGGGTATAAGCCATCTCCATACCAAATTTCATCAAAATCCATGCAGTAGTTTTTGCGTGAAAGAGTAACAAAGGTACATCCATACATCCATACATCCATTCTTACAAACTTTCGCGTTTATAATATTAGTAGGAAGAAAGTAGTGGTGAGGCAGAGATGTCGTCAAACGAATGCCCATTTAAAAAAAAAAAAAAAGTAGGATGTTAAGAAAATGTTCGGGCAGCATTCGAATCTGCGTCTTAGGAGTACCGTCTCAGAACATTTAATTAAAAAGTTACATTTTCGCTGCGCTAGTAGCTAGGATGCGGTAATGCATTCAATCATCAAACGCAGTCTTTGTTGCAGAGAGCGGGGCAGTATGGAGCCGACGACCAGCCGCAACGCCAGCTCCGGACAGGTCAGCAGCTGGAACTCCTTCAGAGTAAGGTGAGGACACTACACATTATATTATTTTTTTTTCTTAAATTAAATAACACCCTACGATCTCACACATATCTTCTATCTTGCCCCCTAACTAGGATTCCCTGTATCTAGGGAACCAAGAACTATGAGAACCATGGTCCCACAACACCCAGACACGAAACAAATGCTTGCGCTTTATTTTTTCTGTGCACAAACATTTGTCCCGTCGCGGGAATCGAACCCGCAACCTCAATGGTGTATGAGATTTGAGCCACAACCTGCCCAACCACTACACCACAGAGGCTGTCATTACGTGTTTCGGCACTTATTCAAGAGGCTACCTCCTTTTTTCTCTCACCTTACTCGTGGTACGTCTCTTCTATGCGAGGGCCATTTGAGTAGGTACCACAGCTTTGCCAGTTATTCAGCCGCCAAGCAGTAAAGCGCAAACATTACTGTGTTCCGGTTTGAAGGGCTTTGTAGCCAGCGAAATTACTGGGCATATGAGATTCAATATCTGATGTCTCGGGGTGATGAGCGCAATGCAGTGCTTCGCAGTGTTTTTATGGTAATAAAAGTTCTAGGTGGCACTGCAATTTTTATGGGCAGTCCTGGCGCTTACCATCAGGTGAACGACATGCTCGTCTCATCGCTCACAGCCAAATAAAGACTAATAGTTTCAATTGAAAGGTTTCCTTTTTACAATTTATTTATCTTGCAATATTTGTTTGTTTGGGTCAAATCTTGCAAGTTCAATCAGAACCACTTCTCTTATCCTACGGAGTTGAGTTTTTGCATACTTGTCAAAGTCCGATGACAATGCAATATTATGGTGACAGTCAGCTGATCTGATGATGGAGACGGAAGGTGGGCAATGGAACTCCTTGACGGATAAATAATATAATCGTAAGCTACTAGTGTTAGGGCTCATTTTAATCTGCTCGCGGTTCCGATTACGAATTTGTTAAAAGCTTGTCTTGAAAAATATATTTTTCAACAAAAGTCTTGTTCGAATTCCAGTCTTGTGCCTATAACATTATGATATCATCATCAGCCCATTACGTTCCCACTGCTGGGACTCAGGCCTTCCCTCGTAGAGAGAGTATGATAAATATATTTATATATATATATATATATATATATCCACCAAGCTTGCCCAGTGCGGGTTGGTGGATGTCACATATCTTTAAATTTTTTGTAATAAATTCTTGGACATGCCGGTTTTCTCACGATGATTTCCTTCACCGTTTTAAGAGTGAGTGTTAAATCCGCACATAACTTAAGAAAGTCAGTGGTGCGGGGCCAGTGGGATTCGAACTCGAGTGCGTCAGATCGCACGTGCTCCCACTGAGCCACACTCGCTCTTCATGAGATATTCTCTCATCATGATATAGTTGAGTTGTTTCCAGAGCACTGGTGAACACGTACCAGTCGTTGATATTCATTATCCACAACGCGGTCGGCTACGTGTTGATGTTGGCGGTGATGGTGTACAACGTGCACCTGCTGCTGGCCGTCGTGTTCGGGACCATGCTCGGTGAGGCATCATCATCTTCATCATCATCAATATATCATCATCATCGTCATCAATACAGAATCATAATTATAATTATTTATTCATTGCCAATATAGGTACAATAGGGGATCGAACAGTAATCGAGAAAAAAATCTAAAATGTAGTTAGAACGAATGTTCGTCGAACCAGAAATATCATTCAATCAATATTTTTGTGAAATAATAATGATTTATATTTTTAAATCAATAAATAAAATCTAATACTTCTGACAGTTTTAATCTGTTCTTCATTTCAAACGAAACAACAATCACAGCGCATGACGTCATTTGTGCCTACAAATGCCGTGAATCAAGCTTTTTTTATTTTACGTTTTTGCTTTTTATAAAATGTATTTTTGCTATTTTTTTTGTTCCATTACTACAATATCGTCCCCAAACTTCACAAAACGTATTTAAATCTCTTTGCAAATTTTATTTCGAAGAGATTGTCGTTTTCTACCTACATATGATAATGATAATGCATGAAAGTAGATAAGACTATTATTTACTATTACATTGATATTTATTTACATTTTTTGACGTTTGACAAATATTTTGAATCTACTACAAATTATGTACCTATTGACGTGGAAATATTGTTTGACATATAATTGATTTGTATTAATATGATTTATTCTGTATTTTAATTACTTGTTTTCATATCTGTATTGTATTTTAAATGATTAATTAGTGTAACTGGCTGTATAGTCGTTCTAGTTATTAATAATAATAATATGACGTCACAAATTTTGAGGTGACCTTTTGCGCGGCAATATTTGAAACATAATATTTAAACATAGTTTTTGGTACTTTTAGAGCGTTATTTAATTAAAATAGTATTTTTAGCTGCGCCCCGCGGTTTCCCGGGATAAAAAGTAGCCTATGTGTTAATCCAGGGTATAAGCTATCTCCATACTAAATTTCATCAAAATCCATTCAGTAGTTTTTGCATGAAAGAGAAACAAAGGTACATCCGTACATCCATTCTTACAAACTTTCGCGTTTATAATATTAGTAGGATGGGTGTAAGAAGGTCTCTCCTCTCATTTTCAGGGTACTTCCTATTCGGCACGAAGTTGACTCGGCTGCAGATGCAGTGCTTCAGTACCAAGCGAGTCGTCATCTGCACTCCTGAATGCGATGATACAGGTGATTCTTTAAAAAAACGCTACTCTTGCATCTTTTTCAATTTCTTTGTCTATGGATGCTTGCTTCGTAGGGTGTGAACAACAAATTATCTTTTTTCTTGCTAAGTTCTCCGTAAACCGGTTTAAGAAATAATGTAATAAAATTTGGACGTTTTGCGCTTTGGACATATTGATCTTTGGTCTTTGTGAGCTTTGGACATTTTGCTCTTTTGGAAATTTGCGACCGTTTGTCATTATGCGCTTTTGTCATTTTGCGACTAAACCATCCTAATTGATCATGGCGTTTCTTGTACCGTTGTATGTAGTTTTTTTTTTGTATTTTTATATTTGTAGTCTGTTTGATAAATAAATCATAAGCAGTGAACGGAAAGAAACATGGAAGCGCGTTTTTAAGGAAAATTGGCGCGCATCTTAATACAAGATTGCAAACAAACTCACATCAGAAAACCTACGATTCGGGGCGCAAGCGCGCAGTCAAGAGTCGACCATATCTTCTAATAGTTTGAGTTTGAAATTGCCGTCCGTATAACATATACGTATGTTTATGACATCTCTCCTCAATCTCCTTTTGCGGCATTTTGGGGCGCTATAAAGATTTCCATGTCTCTTTCTATTCCCTGATACATGTTGTAGTTCCGTGCAACAGACTAAGGTAACATTGTAACTAACAGCTGGGTCCTGAAACTAGATCGAAGTTATTATAACACGTTAATATCACCTTTTAATCTTTCAAATTCCATTTCCATTAAGCACAACTGTCGAGATCGAAGTGAGAAATAAGAAAGAAAGAAAGAAAATACATTTATTCCGGACATCACACAACATTACACTGAACATACTAAAATAAAGACAAAACAAAAGCAATAAAAATAATACAGTGAAATATTGCGCGATGTCAGGAAAAGATTCCGACTACCGATACGCTAAGATATTTTAAGTACCTTAGCACTGATTTTCAGTCGGAAATAGAAAACCTTGTTACCGTCTTACTAAACATTCACAAGTAACGACAAATTCAATGAGGGTTGCTTTGTTCAAAAATGGCCGCGATAAGGCGGACTTAGGTAGCGAGTGGCGTCTTTGCATTTATCGATAAGATGCAAAGCGTTGCACATTCCTATTGTTCTTGACCGTCTTAAAGGTGACTTGGCAGTCGTCAATGCTTCATATAAATATGTTACTGTAACTGTTAGCCTGTGTCGTCCCAGTTTTGGGCAAAACACTTCCACGACTTCCAGGCTTCGCATAAAAATATGATAAGAAACAAAAGAATTGCTGAAGTGTCAGTAATAAGACTGTAAATAGGGAAGAATGTAGGGTAGGTTACGTGCGTTCTGAGAGTTTCTCACCGACTGTCCTCTGTACGCACGCCGCCGCCGCGCAGACCGCTGCAACACTGAGAAGTGCAGCTGGGAGGAATGCGAGGGCAAGCTGTGCAAGGAGATGGACGCCCTGGAGCTGCAGCAGACCGACACCAAGCTGTCGCCGGAGCCCTACCGCCCGGACAGGCAGTACGAGCTCTTGTAATCACGGGCCGCATGTGTGGTGCGATTAGAGTCTTAACCTCTTTGCAATTTGTCGTCGTTTCGTAATTTTGGCATCGCAGACGCAACTATGAACGTCAATTATTACAATGACTCTACCACAGTATCGGAAGTATCACTACTCAGAAAATACGGCAAGATACTGAGGGGCACCCATGGGTTAACTTGATGTTTAGCATGAAAATTGACATCCAATACTTGGGTTAACCGCGATTTCACGTTGACGCAAGTGGGCCTTCTGACCACCAAGCTCGGCTATGCTCGACAAACGAAACTCTACGCCGAGGTCGGCTTGAGCCAGCTTAAACTTATGAAAATTCCATAGCTTTGCGTGGAGGGCATGGGTTTCTATAGCACAACGCTTAAACGGTTTAACTATTTGGAAAATAAAGTCGAAAGTGGCGTGGCGCGATTGAGCTCGCTGCGGGCCCGTGAACTTGTCCCACCGGCGCCGGCGGTGGACACATTAAAATTAATTCCGTTAGCAAACATGGCCAAAATCTTTAATCGTTTTCATCATTGGTTACCACAACACTCTACGTGTGGCTTCTGAGCTAAAGAAGCCCTCGTTCGTTAAGACTCTCGTCGCACTATACAGTAGAATTGTTTAGGGCAGTAACATGTAGTCTGTTCAAGTAGCTTCTTTTTAGTTTAGTTTCGCGCGGCTTGTGAAAAAAGTCTAGTAAAATAAATCTAAAAAGTAAAAAAAAGTCTTAAAAGTTATAAACTTTTTTGAAAGTTGTCCAAGCCGGGCTTATGCATGTATTTAGTCATTATTAGTTTAATTTGTTTGATAGATTTATTGTGTTGTCATATTTGCCATAAATTGCACACTTCGGTAAAGTAGAAAGAATTCAAATTCAGTACATACATCTGACTATATTGTTACGTAATTCCCGTATTTTATACATAGAAGGAATATGTGCGTAGAGCAGTTACGATGTAAATTTTGCTTATTAATTCGTACTGCTTTTAGTCGATTTATGACGATCACATACGTTTATCAATTTAAAAACCCTCACACCTTTTCCAGCTGAAACGACGACGCCTCCGCTTCTCGACTCGCCCATGAACTCCGAATCGGACCTGTTCATCTGCCAGACTCGAACCTGCATCCAGCCGTCGCACTACTTCCGCGCCAGCACCTCGCAAGACAGCTCCGAGCTCGCCACATGCTACTACGGCGCTAAGAAATGCCCCTCCAAAGTAGCCAGAGCGAAGAGGGCAGAACCGCATTGCCATCACGCAGAGAGCGAGAAAGAAGATAGCCCGAGCGTTGAAGACGTCCAACTCTTGCGCACGGAGAGACAAGGCTGCTGTAAAAAGAAACCCGAACCGCCGCCAGACGATAAGTGCTGCAAGAAAGAGATAACAGTAGTCGTCCACGAGCCTTCAAGTGGCTGCTGTAAGAAAGAACACGCAGAATCAGTAGAGGAAAGGAGACAGGAGATGCGGGAACCGAGCCCGCCGATAACTTGCTGTCACAACTTGAAGCCCACTAGTGAGAGTCAAGAGCAGATCGTCCCATAGTTTTTAGGCGAATTGAGACGCTAATAAATATAGTATTTTAGTGTGTAGGATTTGGATATGAGATGAAATATCTGTCGTGGTTCATGCAACAACCGCACAACCAACTGGATTCCGCGCCATACGTGTTATCGTAAGGAATTCGCGGTCGCGATGCCGATGGGTTAATAACAGTATGGGCAGTTAAGCAGTGCTTTAAAAAATTAAATTGCCCCGACTTAGTTTTGCAGTAGAGGCTGGGATTTATAACTTGTGAAGTGTTATGAAAATAAATATAGCTTCGAAGTTTAGGAGTAAACTTAAACAGTCACAAACAGGTATAAATGAATGACAAGTTAAAGGAATAGACATTAAAAAAATTGTCTTCCAAAATAATTAATAAAACAATTTTATTGTTACTACATATATATCGAAAACGGTTAAAAAGAGGTGCCTTATGCGCTACGTTGGACGGAATTGGGATGACAATATTGCCCATACTGTTTCTAGAATAGTATTAGCTTTGCTATTCGCGAAGCACTGATCAAAGTTTTCAAGGAACTAACATTTGAATGAAGTATGAACGAAGCAAGTATGAAATGTGATATTAGACTCACGGCGAAGCTCAGTCACTTGTTCTTAGCAACACGTAATTGAATTAAGTATAGTACCAGTTATAAAATTGTAAAGATGACATTTTTAGATGGGTGCCAATATTCTAGTAGACGCAGAACGTTCTACTTTTAACCATACTAAAGGTGGAACGTGTATACACGAAATACGTAAACATCTTGCGGAGGTCGGTTCGAGCCGACTAAAACGTACTGTACGTAGAGACCACGTTAACATGTGTAGCCGACCTTGGCGGTCAATGGGTTAAAGATTATATAATATATATACATATATGGACGTCTTCGGAACAAGCAAAGGATTGAACCTATAGGTTCACCGAGAGAAAGGTCTAACAATTTTGCACTTACACTAAAAAAGTTCATAATGTATGGCAAAGCGGCTCCAACCACTTTGCACTTTGGAAGCTTTATTTATTGTAATATTTTGGAGTGCGAGAGTAATGTGACTGAAGCTTTCAAGACATTGTTGTATATTAAAGGTTTTATGACAAATTTTAGTTTTTGTACATAAGTAATTATTGTGTATATTTTTAACACATATCACTAGATAGAATTAGTTGTCGAATTTAGTTACTGCATACGTATTTGTTCAAATCCTGTGTAAAATCATATTATAAATGAATTCTTTAATTTTTATTTTACGCTCGTATATGTTATATGTACGTTTAGGATTTGTTGAACTATATTTTACGTTCAACGTGCCTTACATCATTGTGTTGCTGTGCCAAAAAACTAAACTTATTTTGTTTATCTGTGAAAAATACTGTTATAATAAACTGATATTTTTATACACTTCCTGGAGTTTTAATGTAATAAAAAAAACGCCATTTTTGTAATACTTTTTTATTTTTCGTCAGTAATACAATAATCATAATAAAACATTAAATGAAAGTTATTAAAATAATGCCTTAGTCTAGCTTAGGTCTAATATTTTGTTACAAATAATCACAACATAATGCGACGGGCGCGGCCGCCATTACTTGAACGGAAAGCGAGATTCGGGCATCACGCCAAACCAGAACTACTAACCAGGTGAATTATATAAGGGCCTTTCTAGAAACATAACGAAAAGAAATCATGGATTTGTTTAGTACTAACAACTTTCGATAATACTTAATAACGCCACATGTTGCCAAAAATCAAAACGAACCGGCTCAATTATTTGTCTATGTAAACAAGGTTTTTCGGAAAGAAAATATACGACCACCGGCTGGGACTAGAACCCGCATCTTCATCTTCCCTCAGCGCAGGAAGTGCTCTGCCCAATAGGGGATCGGACAACTTTTCAGAAAGTGTTTTAAATTAAGTACAATGAATATATATAGCCATGAAAATATTATTTTAATTAAATAACGCTGTAAAAGTACCTAAAACTGCAAATATTATTATAATTCAAATATTGCCGCGCAAAAGGTCACCTCAAAACTTGTGACGTCATATGTAGGTAGAAAACGACAAACTCACGAAATTAAACTTGCAAAGAGATTCTAATACGTTTTGTGAAGTTTGGGGACTATATTGTAGTAATGGAACGAAAAAATTACCAAAAATACATTTTATGAAAAGCAAAAACGTAAACTAAACACAAGCTTGACTCACGGCATTTGCCTACAAATGACGTCATGCGCTGTAATTGTTGTTTCGTTTGAGATGAAGAACAGATTAAAAATGTCAGAATTATTTATTGATTTAAAAACATAAATCATTATTATTTCACAAAAATATTGATTGAATGATCTTTCTGGTTCGACGAACATTCGTTCTAACTACATTTTAGATTTTTTCTCGATTACTGTCCGATCCCCTATTATTTTTTCTGTTCAAAAAACCTTGTATGAGTCTTTCGCTTGGCATTCGTCAATGCTTCATATAAATATAATTAGTTATATATATATTAGAAATTCACTTGATTACTTCAATAATATTTCGTCCAAGCAGTATCTCACATTTTAACCCCTTGTATGATCAAAATCAAGTCATTCTGATTTAGCGTTATTCACAAACATTCTAAAAATTCAATTCAATAAAAGTGACAATCACACAGCTTTCGACATTAATCCTTTGTAAAACAAAACACTGGGATAATAACGTTAACGTAAACGTGTACGTAAAACGTATTGCAAGTCACAAAAGACAAACAGCCCCCGTACCCATATGTCCCTCAAGCGCCAATCGTATATCGTGTTGAGCTCAAATTAAGGTACAGCTTCACTGCGACTAATGAGATACCTATTAATTATTATCGATTCAGGCAAGAAATAGAATTAATCTTATTCGTTTATACCAAAATATGATAACTAAAAGTTGAGATAAACTTAATGGGACAATAAAAGGCATTATAAAATATTGTCGCAGTGAATCTATACCCTAAACTGAACTCAACACGATATACGATTGGCGTTTAAGGGATATATGGGTAGGGGCAGTACTTGTAATTCAGCAGAATTATATCTCCTGCCATTAAAATTACTGGGCATTGGAAGCTGATGTCTCAGGGCAACGCGCGCAGGAATTCACAATTCAAAGTTCTGTGTGGCACTGCTACTGATATGGGCAGGCGTGACTTTTATCACCAGGCGTACGGCGGCGTAAAGACAAAACTGTACGGGACATATTTTATTATTTTATAAAGTTCACATAAATATCAATATCGGAAAAATTTTAATAGAAAAAGGACTCCCTACAGGAATTGAACCAACGCTGTCTCTCGCTCATTCCAGACTACAGCCGTGTTCTCACCAATGTTCATCTAAACCTAACTTCTATAATATAAAATAACAAATCCTTTCTTTTAAGTGTCAGCAACAATTCCGTTCTGAAACGCAATGAAATAACTAATTTAATTGTGTTTTAGATTTGAGATGAATATCCGCAACGTCACGCCTCATTCAATTAGAAAACAATTCCGTAAATCCTCACATGAATAGTGTCACTATACACTGGTAGAAAAATAAAAGAAATCTGGACACGACAGAGTAGCAGAGACAGTAGCTATTCTGTTCTCGTTCCGTCCGCAGTCGTATTCTATTTCAACACTTTCCAGTCTCAATTGTTTGCCTTTATAACACTGTAAGAGCGCGCCGCGCCCTCAACTGCGAGGCTTCTTAAAACAATACAATATAAAGTTAAATAAATATGGCCGTTGTTGTCACATAACCTGATCCACGAGACCGTAAAGCATCGGCGATACGTAACTTGTAAACTATAATTTAACAAAATAAATTCTTAATTTGTATATTTCCATTTAACAACAACTAGGAAGAATAGCGAATTGGAATGAACCTAACTTATTATAGGGGTAGGGGTAGTCTTTGCATCTTATGAATTCAATCGATTTTGAGTTTAAAATAGATGATTATAAGAATCACTTTCATCATACATCTTGCTCAAAAAGAAACTCAAGTTAAATGCTTGAGTTTCTTTTTATGATCATAATAAAATTAGGCCTCGTAAATGCTTAAATGCATCTCAATAATTTCCGACGAAATATAGTTTAAACAAATGAATTCGTTGAAGATGCAAAGACACATAAATATATGACTATGTTAGTAGCAAAGGAAGACGTCCTCAAACGATTAGACCTCTTACATACTAGAGCGTAGCCAACGACACAGTCCCGTCTGAAGCACGGTATAGAGAAACAGGCTTATTAAAAACAAAAATAAACATTCTATAAAATTAACCAAGCACTTTATAGGTTTAAAACAACATAAGTAACTTTTATAGCAACAGAAATTTATTGAGAACTAGCTGCGCCCGGCCGATTCACCCGCGTCTTTCCGGGACGAAAAGAAGCATATGTGTTAATCCAGGGTATAAGATATCTACCTTCCGAATTTCACTCAAATTCGTTGAGCCGTTACAGCATGAAAAAGTAACAAACACAAAGTTTAGGTTATATTATATTTGCTATTATATCTGTTATATTATGGTCTCAAAACATCAATACACCTCGAGAAGGCGACAATGCTGTGCATAACCCTAAATATACACCAATAGATATTTGTCCACGGTTTATGTTTGGAGTGACTCCCCCGTTTTTAGGTATTTTTAATGCGTCTAATCACCTTATCCATGAAAACACTTACAGCCAGCCATTTTTAATTTAGTTTGAATTTGGATCCGTTCAACTCCCGCCTGGTTTCTTCTGAGTTTTTTGTCAGCCTCTGTGGTGTAGTGGTTGGGCCGGTTGGCTCAAATCTTATGCATCACTGAGGTTGCGGGTTCGATTCCCGCGACGGGACAAATGTTTTTGCATATAAAAAAAAGCGCAAGCATTTGTTTCGTGTCTGGGTGATGTGGGACCATGGTCCTCATAGTTACTGGTTCCCTAGATACAGGGAATCCTAGTTAGGGGTCAGGGTTTATGCATGTGATCGTTGGGCGTAAAAAAAAAGAATTAAATGCAGAAAAAAAATGAACAAAGGAAACACACGATTTCTCTTCACCTACTTCAGACAATCCGTTTTATATTCTCTATACTGCTTTTACGCAACAATTTGAACGTTACTTTATGTGCTCTAATTATATTATTTTTGGAAGGAAAATTGCTTGACAAACTGTTCGCGTAAAAACAGTTCGATACCAAAATCAATAGCTGCATTTAAGTTTTAGCATTCTTATTTATATGAATGTAATTGGAAGATGGGACAGCAGGCAGGCTCGTTTCTAAAACCTAAACATGACTATAGATTTTGGATGTTTGACATCACAGACACACAACTATAGTAAAAAAATAAAATTAAACAAACTGCAACATTCAACTTTATACATATTTTAAAACATTAACATTAGAGTGCAAAAATTGCTCGAAATCTTACATCTACAATGTTTATACTACGTTCATCAATATAGCTCTTATAGTGAGGGATGCAAAGCAAACCGTGGCTGTTGAACAATCAAATACAAAGTGCAAGTTTGTTTCTACACCAACATAAGACAACATTTAATATTTATGCTAAATAATTACGTAGAAAGTGGTCCATTCGCCAGGGCTCATTTTTCCGTATCATAATTTTTTGTGAAACGGAAAAATAAAAGACTTTCATGGGGTCATTATCTTAGCTAGAGAGTGGTACAATTTAAATATCTACGCAGTGTAGAACATTTTAATCCAAGACATTTAATATTGAAATCAAAATCGGATGATCAATAGCGTATCGATCGCCTAATTTTGACGGTAGATGTAAAATTACCATAATTCTATAACCAGAAATCATATTTTTTTGATACATTTGTATGAAATCTGCTTTGTTAACTTCATATATATCTTACTTTGATAAATCCATGGTGTAGATTGAACAATGTTGTGACCGCCAATGAGACATATTTTTGGCAAAAGTCACGAAAACTCACGAGGGGGGAGGGGGGTGTAGTAATTTATCACGTGTATTTATTTTTTCGTCAATTATTTTTATGCAAGTCAAACCAACCTGCAACCTCTCTGTCTAGACATTTTTATCATGGTCCTTCATTTTAAAATAAAATAAGATTATACTTTATACCTGTATTTAAAGAGAATAATAAAAAATTAAGATTCTTTGTAGGTACTAAAACCACGTGATTTTTGGTTAGTCTTAAACCTCACCACGTATCACCAAGGGTGAGGGGGGGGGGGTAACATCACGTGATTAATGGACGGCCCCTGACATGGCGTCGGCAACATCACTGTCATATCTATACCATAGATTATCAAAGATGTCTTATGACTTCACAAATCCTTGGATACACAAATCAACGAATGGATACGTAATAATCATGACATAAAATGTCCATGTATAATAAAATCAGCAATAAATTAGTTTATTTGACATTATTTGATGCCGCATCAACATTTTTCCATACTTTACAACAAATAGGCAACACTTACTCAACTGTATCCCCCATGTTTATAAACTTTACAAGTTTGTAAATCCTTTCCATTAAGTATGCTGCAAAATGTTAACTGTATTTCAAAACATTTATAAACCTTGTGATCGTGTTACCGTCATACAATACCACTCGTACGTTGGTCCGTGGAAGGGCGCGGTGGGTTCAGGCCATCAGTTGCCAGTACTGCAGCAGACGCTCGTCCGAAGGCGCCATGATCCCCTGAGGCCGGATGAAGTTCATCTCTATGGTCTTGAATCTCTTCTTGAGTTCCAAGTCGAACGACTGTGGGAGATATTAAAATTGTTAGGCTCCATTGAAAAGATTACTTCTATATAGTCTAAGCAAGAGAAACAATGAAAAAAATATGTCTAGCAACCCTTGAACCAATAAAAAATGGTGGATGCCTCGTCACCAAATTCAAAAGTGAAGCACTCGAGCTATGCCGGTCCGCCCGTTCGTACACAAGCCACACGCACACATTTACATCACGCTATGCCGATCGGCCGTCATATCAGCTTGACATCGGCCCTCCGTCCACTCACACAAACATAACGCCACCTCTATTCCTATGCTTCAGTTGTTACTTAGCGAGATTCCGTCCGCCTTTTTTTAAACCACAGTATTTTAGATAAGTGACATCCAGGTAAACAGGGGTGAAATTTCAGATGGGACACAAAGGGCAGCCATTCCCGGAGCTACAGAAAAATGGTCTTAGAAGACTACCCCATTTTTCAGTTGTTTCAAACCATTCAGATTTTGAAATGGTGTCTGAAATGGGTAACTTTACCATATTTTTATTAAGTTGTTCCCTTTCTTGTTTGTCTGTCTGTCTGTCGTTTCGGATGGAAGCTTGCAACTCAAATTTCAAGCACTTCCCGATTAGCTATCCGGCTGAAACTTTCAGGGTAGCTCACAACTCGACGACAAAGCATTCTAAATCCATTTATTAGCATGCAATGCTAACCTAACCTCAAAAGCCGCAGAAAAACGTTTTCTAACTTTTCTTAGACAAAAAATCTTATTTTTGTTTTCTTTTTTATTTAAAAAAATTTTTTGCAAAAGTTTACCAGTGACTATAAATATGTAGGTACAATAGTTTCTCACCGTGGCGTCCTCCGGGGCGGCGAGGTCGGCGGGCGGCGCGCCGGCGGCGGCGGCGAGCGCGCGCTCGGCGGCGGCGGCGAGCGCGGGCGCGAAGTGTCTCCGCAGCGCCGCCACCTCCCACAGCGACGAGCCGAGCGCGCGCGAGCTCGCCGCGCACGTCTCCTCCATTACGTACGGGTCGTTCGACACTGGGGACATACACAATATTATTATGTTTTTCCTTAGTATGGTTTCATAGTCATTATGATCCCCATTTTTATTACAATACAATGTAACTTAAACCTAGCCTAGCGGCCTAGCGCACTCCGCAGTATAGGTGCGAAGCTACAAGTACATAGCCGGACACCGACGGCGGGTCGCGCGTCGTTACACGTGCCGCGTCAGAAGAGATAAGAGCGGCGCGATAGAAAGAGAGGCGCTCTGTAGGTTAATATGACTGGTAGGTATGCAGCGCTACGCGAGCTGAATTGAATTTTATTGCGTCATAGCAAAGTTTCAGTCACTATTTGTTTAAATTTCTTTGCGGAGTGATGCTTCGGTCCCTTAGTATTCTGAGCTTAAACTCATAGATAAACTAATATTAAGAATGTGTCCATTAACACTTTCCTTATTGTCTCTATTAAGGCGAAGACACTTTGTTCTTGTGTTCTGTATGGGTAGCACTCGTACTACATTATACTAATTCACTATCACTAGACACTACACTAAATCAAACGGTTTTGTTCTTTCAAGGCTTCTTATCCATAGACAATACTGACAGCTTGCACGTTACTTGCGTTTAGTTACTGGTGGTAGGGTTCTCGTACGCGAGAGGCCGTCTGGGTGGCTACTACTGCTGCTTGGCGGCAGAATAACTGACAAAGCGGTGGTAGCTTTGCCTTATTCTGCCGCGAAGCAGTAGTGCGCAAGCATTACTGTGTTCCGGTTTGAAGGGCAATTGTAGCCAGCGAAATTACTGGGCATATGAGAATTGTCTCCGAGTGACGAGCGCAGTGCAACGCCGCGATTTTGCAAAACTAAGTTCTGTGTAGTGCTTTTATTGTTATGGGCAGGCGTATTGCTCACCATCAGGCAAACGACCAGCTCGTCTCGTCATTCAGTTTCATAAAAAAATAGCCTCTGTGGTGTAGTGGTTGGACAGGTTGGCTCAAACCTCATACACCACAGAGGTTTCGGGTTCGATTCCCGCGAAAAGTGCACAGAAAAAAGCGCAAGCATTTGTTTTGTGTCTGGGTGTTGTGAGACTATGGTCCTCGTAATTCCTGGTTCCCTAGATACAGATTATAAAAAGCGCGAGCCAGAAGCTCACAAAGGAGATCCTGAAAGAAGCGAGCATACGAGGCAGAGTGAAACAGAGGAGAGGTGGGGAGCGTAGTGAGCCAGCGACCTGCGCAGCGGTGCAATGTGAAGCGCCGATTTAAATGATGGCTTTTGTATTTCATATTATACCTTATAACTATCTATTTTTACTATTTATTCTAAGTATATATATATATATTATGCACTGTGTACTCACTAATATGCGGCGAGTCTTCAAGGCAGATCATGCGTTTGAGCGCTGGATGGCGCAGCAGTAGGTTGGCCACGAGCTGCAGGAGCCCCGTCGCGTCTTCTGGAGACGCCACCAGCGCCAGCCGCGACAGTCGCTTGGCGAACGCCGCCACCAGGCTCTCGGGCAAGTGACTGGGACGATGCATACAATGTTGAACTTGATACATAAACAGTGAAAAGATGGATGTGAAACGAATGGCATTCTGTAACATTATTACATCTTAATTTCATTTAAACAAAGTTGCCGTCATCCTGTCTATTAATTTGCTTAGGTCATCTATTACTATTATAGATAATTTTTTGTCGCAAAATATTTTTTTTAGACAAGCTTTTAACAAATTCGTAATCGGAACCGCAAACAGATTAAAACGAGCCCAAACACTGGTAGTTTACGATTATCCGTGAAGGAGTTCTATTGCCCACCTTCCGTCTCCATCATCAGATCAGCTGACTGTCACCATAATATTGCGTTGTCATCGGACTTTGACAAGGATGCAAAATTTCTACTCCGTAGGATAATAGGATGAGGTTCAGATTCAACTTGCAAGATTTGACCCAAACATTATTATTATTATTAAACTCTTTATTTCAGGTAATATCAAAGTACAACAAAGTAAAATTAACAGAGGCCCATATAATAAATACCTAACAGACTAACATACACACAAAAATATAACAATACATTAAATAAACCACACACACTACTTCACAGGGTTCAAAAATTTCGCTCCTTCCCTGTATCTCCAGGATACTACCCCTACAAGCCAGACGTCAGAATTCAGGAACAGTCGACTCCAGCCTCGACAGTCGCATTGCTATCGGTCCCTGGATCCGTCCAAGAAGCGTTTCTTTGATGTACTTCAACACTTCATCCCCTGATGTTTCATCGCAAGTTAAAAAAATAAAAGCCTGTAAAAATGTTGCAAACTCACGTGGAAGACAGGAAGACGTCGGCAATGTGCAGTAGGCGGCGCTTGTATCTCGTGGCGAAGATTTCTGGCTCGAACATGCCGTAGAGTCGGTCGTACATGTCGGGATAGTCTATGTTGTGTCGCCGGACTAGCTCCAGCACACCCTGTAGTGCTAGCATGCTGATGGGACCACCTGGGGAAACAATTCTTGGTTATAATATGAAAATAAAACATTTTACACTGACTTCCACTCTGAAGAAGCCCAAGGCTGAATATCGCGGATATTTGTAAGCGGCCATGTTGAAGCTATACCACAGAATACTAAGGGACAGAAGCATCACTCCGCAAAGAAATTTAAACAAATAGCGACTCTTGCTATGACGCAATAAATTCAATTCAACTCGCGTAGCGCTGCATACCTACAGAGCGCCTCTTTCTATCGCATAGTTCTTATCTCTTCTGACGCGGCACGTGTAACGACGCGCGACCCGCCGTCGGTGTCCGGCTATGTACTTGTAGCTTCGTACCTACAGTGCGGAGTGCGCTAGGCCTGGCTATACTGAACCTAACGACAAATCCAAATCAGTTTATAAATTATGGAGTACAGAGGTAACAAAAAAAAAAAACAATCGAATTGCAAACATACTTCTTTTTTTGAAGTCTGTTAAAAATAGTTACTTTTAAACTTTTGCGAATCGAACGCGTAGTTTACGACATCAATACGAGTCTCATTGGCGCGTTTATGTCCCGTTTTATTATCATAAGTGTCGGAACGAACAAAAATGTAGTAATTGTGTGTTGAGCCGACCAGGTCGTTAACCTGATGGTAAGAAACACGGCTGCCCAAAAAATACTTGCTGGCAAAGCGGTACCAACCCACACGGCCTTTCGCAAACGAGAAACCTACCACCTTGGAAGTGCTTTATCATGGAGCGGCGACGCGCACAGCGCCCACTGGCACGCAAACCGTTTACCTGCGTCGAGACTATCGCACAGCATGTCGGTGGCGAGGCGCGGCTTGGCGAGCAGCGGCATGACGCGCTCCACGAGCAGCAGCAGCGCGCGCCGGTGCGTGCGCGGCGACGCGCACAGCGCCCACTGGCACGCAAACCGTTTACCTGCGTCGAGACTATCGCACAGCATGTCGGTGGCGAGGCGCGGCTTGGCGAGCAGCGGCATGATGCGCTCCACGAGCAGCAGCAGCGCGCGCCGGTGCGTGCGCGGCGACGCGCACAGCGCCCACTGGCACGCAAACCGTTTACCTGCGTCGAGACTATCGCACAGCATGTCGGTGGCGAGGCGCGGCTTGGCGAGCAGCGGCATGATGCGCTCCACGAGCAGCAGCAGCGCGCGCCGGTGCGTGCGCGGCGACGCGCACAGCGCCCACTGGCACGCAAACCGTTTACCTGCGTCGAGACTATCGCACAGCATGTCGGTGGCGAGGCGCGGCTTGGCGAGCAGCGGCATGACGCGCTCCACGAGCAGCAGCAGCGCGCGCCGGTGCGTGCGAGGCGACGCGCACAGCGCCCACTGGCACGCGAAGCCCCAGCACTTGTTCGCGTAGCGCCGGCACACGCCCGGGTTGTACGGGAACGGGGCCTTGCCTGTGACAACCAAGCATTTCATTTCTGCTATTCATCTCTTATGACCAATATATGCCGCTTTGCCCATTGACAGTAATATTTGAATATTTTTTCTATGGAAGTTATGTAAAAACTTGACTGTAAGCAAAATGACTCAATCTTTGGATTAGACATTCTACTATTGCCATAACAGTTATTGAAGCATATGGGTGCCTCTACGGCGTATCGCATTAGCAGGCAACAGGACACGCCTTTGAACCCTGTCCCGAGTCGTATTTTGAGTACATTAATAATTTATAACAAAAGAATGGAGCAATTTAGCATTGATTTGGATTTTCCTTTATCTGATACAATTTACAGAGTGAATCATACCACTTACACATTTGTTTATTGAAAGAAATGTGTAGGTATGAATAGCAAGCTGGGTGCTGGGACGATGAATATGTCCTTGGCAATGTCATACATTCAATAAAAGTGAAAAAAAGCATTTTTTGTATCTGTTTGCATAATTAACCTTTATATTTTGAATATTTGAACATCCTGAACACAAATTGAATGATACTACACAATGCTATCCTGCTATAATTGCTTATTTTTGTACTTAATATTCTTATTGACAGACACTTAAGGATTGAATATAAAAGGGAGACATTCACTCAGCAGACAGTAAAAAAACGAAACCAATCTATTTACCGTCTACACCACATAGAAGTTTTTCTTCTTTCTCCTCTCCATCCCTTTCCTTACTCTTCAGCTTTGCTTCTGTGGGTATCTCGCAGACCAATAGTTTGTCCAGAAGTTCTAAGTAATTCTGCATGTATACTGGGGTTGGTGATCTGAAATATTAAATTCCCTATATCATGGTGCCCATATACTTTTGTAAACAGAGTGGGTTAGAGTGCATTCTTTGATTAGGCTTATGACATGCTTCATATAGTTTCTTTTGTAAGTTATAATAAGTATTTGTACTTGTGAAACTGAGTAAATCAAATGTTTGGGTAGGACATACTGTTCTAGTACTTACTTGCGATAAGCAATTGTAGATAGGACTCTGAGACCGTACTGCTGTACGTCTCTGTATTCTGTAAACTCTTGGAAGCGAGTCAGTGGTGATGTCATGGACACTTCAGAGTCCAGTAGAACCAGGAATATGTTCTGGAAGAGACAGGTTTTATATGATAACCTAAGGAAGAATGTACATAATATTTTCTTTATGATTTCGTAGTTCTTAAAATTCAATTCATTTAGATCCCTTTTCCCGGCTATTTACTTTTATAAACTTTATCTCACTGGACCTCTTCAGGATTTAATACCAACCCGAGAACACATATGGGTAGAATGGTACCTGTTGACATTTAAGTAGTTAGTCAGAAATAGATAGGTCAAGATGTTATGATGATTTCCTAAAAGTTGTAGCTAGCTTTCATGAAATTAAATTAGAAGTTCTACCAAGAAGGAGAAATGGCCCAACTCCTAATAGTTACCTTGAGCCTCGCAGAAGGGAAGTAATATCCAGAAGAGCTTTCCAATGGGTTCTTTCCTTCAGCCTGCATCAATTTGCATGCCGTGACCAGAGCTTGGAGGCGAGAGGTGGTACGTCCTTGCTTGATGCATTCCAGCGAACGAGTGATGGCTGCCTCGTAACACTCGCGGAGCCATTTGGAATAGGCTGCTTCTGGAGTGAGTTCTAAAATATATATTTTCTGTATTAAGATGAGATTGCCTTATCTACATCTTGGATATGTAATTATAGAGTGTATGTTAACTTTTTATGATATGACTTTCCAAAACTAAAATAAAAATTAACACACAAAGCCATAAGGAGAAGTTTATATATCTTTGTTTTACTGCTTAGGTATTAATCAATATTAATCCTTAAAAGTATTTAAAATTACAGCAACGGGGAAACGGCAATCTGTGTTGTTAAAAAAGATATGTCAATTAAGTATACGCAAACAGATACACGATTATGCGACTATATAAATTTGCAATGCTGATATTATAAAGTAAGTAAATATAGGTACACACATGGCAGGTATGACCTTGAGACTGTTTTTTGCTGTAGGACCTGTCACAATGCAAAATTAATCTTTGAATACCTACTTCAGGTGGACTGTCCAGTGTAGTATATTCATATAAAGCACAATGCTCTGTTCCATTATAGAACCATTACACAAGCTGGGCGTCTAAAGGCAGACTCAGTCATTTATATAAGCAAGAAACGTCACATGTCGCCAAATGTAATGTTCATATCATAACATTCATGTTGCACATCATGATTCCACAAATTGCATCCTATACTGTTACACTATATTCCCGTGCTCAGTGGCCGTTTGCGTACAGTTTATTTCAGTCTGACGTGACGAAAATCAATAATAATGCGCTAAAAGCAATCAACACTCCCAGAATACAGCACAGTATAATATTTACCTGATGGCTTCAATGGGATGATTTTCTCTACCAAATCACCTCTCTTCAACAGCTCAGTAAAAATCACTTCTATAGTTAGCAGCAGAGGCGTGTAATTATCAGTTTCAGCCTGAAATACCAAGATTTATCCAGAAATCACAAAGGTAACCTATGACGCAGTTTTGATAGGGGATTTTATGGCACTCTGTTAACACTATACTTACCTCGAACATTTGAAGGATGTCTGCAAGATTATTCGCATGTTTTCTGGAGTTCAAGAACTCATTTGCCTTATTGCGAAGCTGTGCCGATATCATTTTTGAGAAATTCTGTGCTTTGGCAGCCATTTTTGTATTGAAAGAAAATTCTGAATTTGTCAAACTTTCATGTCAAGTCTCAAGTTGTCAACCTACAGAAAATAAAATTCGTTCGTAAGTCTTTTTGGTACAGGTCTCAGTGTCATTACTCTGAGGTGCAGTTCCATACACAGATTTTTCCAACATGTATGAGTGATGCATGATGCCTTCCACTCGTAGATAAGGAGGTTAAGTTCTTTAAAAACTTTTTGGAAGCATCAGAATCATCAGATGCATGTAGAAATTGTCTGGACCTTCTGTATACAGTACTATTATCTATTCTTTGGCTTTGCATTTGCAGTAATTTCGTTCAAAAACTAAGTCTTTGTCTATGTCTGTAAGCTGTAAAAACAATTTTTTGTTTTTGAGGTTATGTATGTGTCAAAAAAACAAACGAGTAGCGGCATTTGTTTTGATTTTTATTTAATGCGAAGTTTGGAATTATTTTATCGATATTACCACTGAAAGTTGCTAAATAAACAGTTTGTCCTTAAATCCAAGGACAAGAGACGCGAATAGCGCAAGATGGACGGTGATTTGTACGACGAATTCGGGAACTACATTGGGCCGGATTTGGAGTCTGATTCTGAGGACGAACAGAGCGTGTATGGACAGGACAACCGCGACGATGAAGACGCAATGGAGGAAGACGATGACGCGGACGTGGAGCCCGAGGTGGCGCCCATGTCCGTCGTGTTGCACGAGGATAAACGGTATGAGAACATTGATGATTGACCTAACATTCTTATCGCCTTTGACCACTAAGTTTTGGGCTTATAGAACCTTTTGAAAACCTATAGAAACACTTACTATATCATACACGGCGATAGTAATTAATTTAAAAAAATGAATTTATTCATTAACCACTTGTGATCCAGGCTGCAGTTAGTCTATCATTATAGAATTCGATCCCCCGGTACCTAACGGCTAGACACATATAATGGTACATTTAGAGGTATATTGGAAAGGCTAGAGCCTCAGCATTGCTGTTTTTCAATTCACACCACTGGCATCATTCTAATCTGTTATTGCTATCAGCCCA
Organism: Petrophora chlorosata; assembly: GCA_951640565.1. Taxonomy (NCBI): domain Eukaryota; kingdom Metazoa; phylum Arthropoda; class Insecta; order Lepidoptera; family Geometridae; genus Petrophora; species Petrophora chlorosata. Next base: position 1,790,642 of record OX621189.1, on the reverse strand, counting down.
TATTGTTCCAGGGATGGGCAAAAGCCTCCCTCCATGATTTTTATCAGGTTTCTATCCTAATGACAAAAATATTAACTGTTAAATAATAAAATTAACTGTAAAAACGGTGTTAGCGGACTTGAAGTAGCAGATACTATGTTATACTTTACTTATGAACAAGTTTATGTTGGCAGATACTACCCACAAGCCATAGAAGTGTATGGGCCTGATGTAGAGACAGTAGTTCAGGAAGAAGACACTCAGGCACTAGACAAACCTCTAATCGAGCCAATCAAGCACAAGAAATTCCAGCTGCAAGAGCAGCAGCTACCTGATACCAAGTATGACATGGAGTACTTGGCTGATATGCTGGATAATACCAATCTGATGAGGAATGTGACGCTGATGGGGCATTTGCATAATGGTATGATATCTGACCTTTGGATGGGATTCTCTCAAAGTCATATATGCAAAATATTGCTTATTATTCTGATTACTCCTGTCTCTTTGGTTGTTATTTATTTATTTGTTAATTTGTTGACAAGCAGCACAGACGCTGATGTGTCTATATTACAGTGTTGAAAGTATTTTCACTCTGTTATTTTTGTAACAGTGATTGCTTAGATAGATAGATAAACACATTATTGTTAGAAACCTTAAAAATGTGTACATGTAAAACTACATTTCACAGTAATCAGTATACGCGGTCTTATCGCTCAAAGCGATCTCTTCCAGACATTGCTGCTTATTTATTTCATTAATTTTATTCCTGCTTAGTGTTTTGTCTTGAAATTTTTAATTTTGTAGCACAAGCTACTTAACAAAAGTCTAATTACGCCATTTGATGTAGCTACTTAACTCATAACTGATTTTTCTTTTTAGTTTCATGACTCAGTGATATTTATATCTTCAGGTAAAACCTCATTTGTGGATTGCCTCATACGTCAAACACACCCCGGCACTGCCAACCACGATACCACCATCCCCATGAGATACACTGACACCTTGTTTGTGGAGCAAGAACGAGGAGTCTCCATCAAGTCGATGCCGGTTACGCTGCTGCTGAAAAACATTAAGGGGAAGTCTCACCTTCTGAACATCATGGATACTCCAGGACACGTGAACTTTAGTGATGAGGTGACAGCCGCTTTGAGGATTTCTGATGGTAAGAGCAAAGACTTATTATGTTTATTTGACCAAGAATCAAGTTTTGTCTGTACAGCAAGTACGAAATCATTTTCTACAGTGCAGACCTATTACAATGAATCTCACTGTTGGCGATTACAAACCTTAAAATACATATAATGAAGATATAAGGTTATTTTTGTATTAAAAACACTGCCAAATCCAAACAAATACAGTAATTTGATTGACAAAACTAAAGTCACAACACACGTCGATAGCGTGCTCGCGTAACTGCCGTTGTGGGCTAGTAGCCCATTAAGTTCCCACTGCTGGAACACGGGCCTGCTCTCTTAGAGTGAGTATCGGTGGATGTCACATGTTCGTGAATTTTTGTAATTAATTCTTGGACATGCCGGTTTCCTCACGATGTTTGCCTTCACCGTTTTTAGAGCAATGTAAAATCCTCACATAACTTACGAATGTCAGTGGTGCGGAGCCAGCGAGATTCAAACTCGGGTGCATCAGATTAAAAGTCGCACATGCTCTCACTAAGCGACACTCGCTCTAAACTCGCATACGATGCCTCGCCTGCGATGACATCATAAACAAATCAATAAAAATACAACTACTATATTTTTCCAGGTGCGGTACTGTTCGTTGACGCCGCAGAAGGCATCATGCTTAACACAGAACGCCTCCTGCGTCACGCGGTTCAAGAGCGGGTGCCTCTCACCCTCTGCATCAACAAGATCGACCGGCTAATCCTCGAGTTGAAGCTGCCCCCTGCAGATGCTTATTACAAACTCCGGCACATCATTGATGAACTCAATTCAATGTGCGAGACGCACCAACCGCAGGACAATCCAGATGAGCCAGCTACTATATTCTCACCTTTATTAGGTAACCTTTCTAAGTCATTATCTGTTTTCAAGGATAAAATAAAAAATCTATGTCATGAAATTTTAAGAGCTTAAGTGTGACGGAGTAACACAGAAAAAAATGCAGTGACAAATAAAAGCAGTGGTGTGCCTCTTTCAGACTTGCTTTTACACTCAAAGCTAAAGGTATGAAACTCTAGAAAGATTTCACAAAAGTGGTTGAGGGTGTGCTATAACTGTGTAATATATTATTTTTCTGATATAAACTCTTTTTTGGTCATGGTCCGTCTCCTTACCAATGCTGAAAAGAGTTTAAAACGTCAGGCAAAATGTAAATAATGTACAAAATAGGTCCTTTAAATGTGTACCTAATTCAATTACCTAAGAAATTACAATCATGTCAATTCCGAACTATCATTCTAATTCTCCCAGGAAACGTGTGCTTCGCATCCTCTCTCTACGACGTCTGCTTCTCCCTGGAGTCATTCGCCGCTATGTACGCGGCCGCGCACCCCGGCGCCGGCATCCGCGCCGCCGACATGGCCAACTGGCTATGGGGAGATGTGTACTTTAACGCTAAGACCAGAAGGTTCACAAAGAAACAACCGCACGCGTCCGCGCAGAGGAGCTTTGTGGAGTTCATCTTGGAGCCACTTTACAAGATATTCGCTCAGGTGAGAATTAGAATTGATGACTTCTGTGAGTAGGTACATACATTAGAGTGTGTTGTTAACTGGCTGTGGGGAGAATGTGAACTTTAACACAAAGACCAGAAGGTTCACCAAGAACTGCTCCAGAGGTACAAAATACTTATAGTACAAACAGAGGCAACACCGACTGTTGCATATTAGGCGACAGCTACAAGCTAGCCTTGTCAATTAAGTGACAGCTACAAGTTAGCCTTGTCAAATTAGGCGACAGCTACAAGTTAGCCTTGTCAATTAGGCGACAGCTACAAGTTAGCCTTGTCAATCAGGCGCCAGTTACAAGCTAGCCTTGTCATTTAGGTGACAGCTACAAGTCACCCTTGTCAATCAGCGCCAGTTACAAGCTAGCCTTGTCAATTAGGCGACAGCTACAAGTTAATCTTGTTAATTAGGCGACAGCTACAAGTTAGCCTTGTCAATCAGGCGCCAGTTACAAGATAGCCTTGTCAATTAGGCGACAGCTACAAGTTAATCTTGTTAATTAGGCGACAGCTACAAGTTAGCCTTGTCAATCAGGCGCCAGTTACAAGATAGCCTTGTCAATTAGGCGACAGCTACAAGTTAATCTTGTTAATTAGGCGACAGCTACAAGTTAGCCTTGTCAATCAGGCGCCAGTTACAAGATAGCCTTGTCAATTAGGCGACAGCTACAAGTTAGCCTTGTCAATTAGGCGACAGCTACAAGCTGCCTTTGTCAGTTAGGCGACAGCTACAGGCTTATCTAGTTCTATGGAAATATATATTTTTTAATATTTTTTATGGAACTGAGTGATGAGACGATCAAGTTGTTTGCCAGATGGTAAGCGCCACGCTTGCCTATAACAGTTGCAGTGCCACCCAGCACTTTTTATACCATAAAAAGCACTGCATAGCACTGCATTGCGCTCATCACCCCGAGACATCAGACATTAAGTCTCATATGCCCAGTAGTTTTGCTGGCTACAATGCCCTTCAAACCGGAACACAGTTATGCTTGCGCACTGCTGCTCCTGAATTTAACGTAAATTCCTAAACTTATTAAATTTTTTTGCTGCTAAATTTAACTCCTTGCCTTTTTCATATTTGTTTTTTTGTTCCTGATTGAATCCCTTGTTATATGAAATGGAATTCCTTCTCCTCAGGTGGTAGGTGATGTGGACGACACGCTGCCAGCTGTACTGCAAGAGCTGGGTATCAAGCTGACGAAACAAGAGGCAAAGCTCAACGTGCGGCCGCTGCTGAGGCTCGTCTGCAGCAGGTTCTTTGGAGAGTTCTCGTGAGTTGATTAATTGCGCTTTTGAATAATATCCTACTATTTCTCTTCATTTCCTGGCCCCTGACTCTAGGGAAACAGGAACCACGAGGCCCATGGTCCCACAACACCCAGAAGCGAAACAAACCTTTGCGCTTTTTTTCCTCTGCACAAATATTTATTCTGCAGCGGGGATCGAACCCACAACCTTAGTGGTGTATGAGATTTGAGCCGATCTGCCCAACCACTACACCACAGAGGCTGTCAATACATTGCAACAATGTGGTTATTTTTGTACGAAAGAAACTCCGGTAAGCGATAAGACCGCCAATTTTAAAGACTACCTAATGTAACACATTTAACTAAATTTAACAGCCACAAGCTAAATTTCCTCAAAGTTCAAGTCCAAAGTTCTTTTTTCATTTTTGGCATCACAGACGAACTTTACATACAGACTTGTCTATATCGATAAGTAACGACATCATCGACTTGTCACATCACTACGTCCGTAGTGTGATGTCGAAGGTCCGTGTGCGAATCTTCTCTTCCGGTATCGGACACTGGTATGTTGATGTGAACGTCAAATATTACAATGACTACCACCGTATCGGAAAAAAGAACAACTACTCAGACTTCCTTACTTTAACTGAGGGTCATTTTATTTAGAACTTTTGTTACAATATTTTATTTTTGTTTTTGACAATAGTATGTTTTTTCTGGCCTTTGTCCAGCATTGGACTCGTATAGGCTGATGATGATAATGATGTTTCTTATGTGCCAGTTGGCTACTTGGCAGAAGCGGAATGTTCCATGCATATTTGTCTTTTTTTAATTTATTTAAGGATCACAAACAGTACACAACAGATATGATTACATAGGTATAATAAATGATTACATAGTTAGTATACCAGCATCGTTGACCACAGGTTACTTTGATAATATAATGTGAACAGGACGAGTGTGGTTATGATTTGTACTGTTATTTACATATTAAACTAATTACCACTCTCGCACAAAACCTCCAACACTAGCTTCCGAAAGCAGCTAGTACGTTCATGAAATATATCGATACTATTAAAACGATCGTTATAAGATTTAGTCAAGCGATACAATGGTGATCGCTGACCTGCGTTGGTGCGACAGGCTGCGGTGGCAAATGTTTTGTGCACGGTGCATGAATGGGTTATTAATGGAACTTTGTAGCAAAGCTTCTATGTATCTTCTATGTACTGTATGTATCCTGTACAGCCTGTACTGTAGAATAGAGTTCCTATATCGACATCTCCCTTTCCAGTGGTTTCGTGGAGATGGTAGTGTCTCACACGCCGTCCCCGCTGGACGGCGCGGCGCGCAAGGTGGCGCACACGCTGCGCGGGGCCGAGGGGGGCGGCGGGGCGGAGGGCGGGGGCGGCTCGCTGCGGGACGACATGCTCGGCTGCGACCAGTCGGGGCGGCTCGTGGCGCACACCACCAAGATGTATCCCACAGACGACTGCACGTTCTTTTTGGTGAGCACTTGTTTCTCAATATTTTATGAGATTTAACTAGAATGTTTTCCGGAAGTTTGAAAAATGGGTGTCTTTATAGATTTCGACGAGCTATCTCTGATCTCGATCGAGATGTTCGACCTGTATTTCTAATGAAAATTGCTCCAGCTGTTTAAAAATTATAATCTGTTAACGATTTATAGGTTGGTTTTTAATTTTGAATTTGTAATTGTTTACTTTAAAGTTGTTTCGGCTCACAGAGCCACAACATAATACTTAATTATGTTGAAATAGAAAAGAAAAGAAAGAAAAACCATTTATTCGGCATAAAAACACGATAAACAAAAAATAAAAAATAAAACTTAAATATTAAATACAATTTTTTTTTTATGTAACTGAGTGACGGGACGAGCTGGTCGTTTGCCTGATGGTAAGCAATACGCCAGCCCATAACAATAACAGCACCACCCAGAACTACGTTTTGCAAAAGCCTGCGCGGCACTGCACTGCGCTCGTCACCCTAAGACAATTAGCTGTTGAGTCTCATATGCCCAGTAATTTCGCTGGCTACAATGCCCTTCAAACCGGAACACAGTAATGCTTGCGCACTACTGCTTGGTTGAATAACTGGCAAAGCGGTGGTACCCACCCAGACGGCCTCTCGCATACGAGAAACCTACCACCAGTGAAATATGTGCCAAATGGGCTCAGCTCAGCATAAAATGCTGAGAGTTTTACACTACATGATATGATGTACCACGACATACTTTCGAGTACACATTGTAATTCCATTTGTTCCAGGTGCTAGCTAGAATAATGTCGGGCACATTGTACGCGGGGCAGAGCGTGCGCGTTCTCGGGGAGAACTACAGCTCACAGGACGAGGAGGACTCCAGGATCATGAACGTCGGCCGGCTGTGGATCTACGAGGCGAGGTATAAGGTGAGAATGGCATATGTATTTATGTATTGAACGCCAACACAATATGAGCTATAGGCCGACAGTTTAACTCGCGTATCGCCTGCGCGGTAAGAAGGGAGCGAGGGGAGATGTTAGCGGGTGGGTGAAAGGGGTGCGCGGAGCAAAGACGTAAGCTCTCTGCTCCGCGCACCCCTTTCACCCACCCGCTAACATCTCCCCTCGCTCCCTTCTTACCGCGAAGGCGATACGCGAGTTAAACGGTCGGCCTATAGGGCTCCTGTAGTTTTGTCGAATTAGTCGACCTAGGTTTCGAGCATATCCGATGCTCTTCATCAGGGGCGAGTTTACGCTGCGAGATCGCGGCGACCACTGGCGACTAATTCGACAAACTAAGCGAGTCCTAGATGTTTTATTAAATATTTATAATGAATCAAACTCACGAAAACTTTCTTACTACAATGTACATCGTTACTGTAAAATGTAAAAACGTTCAAATTGACTCTGGGCTTAATGCCATTATAATTATAGGCGAAGCCTACCTGCAACTATTACAATAGCAAGCAAGAATTGTGACATGTTAAGCTATGATAGCAGAGCACACAGATTTAGGAGGACGGCAGTTGAGCGACTGCTCAGACCCGCCTCCCTGATGGTTGACCCCTTCAGGTGGAACTGAACCGCGTGCCGGCGGGGTGCTGGGCGCTGGTGGAGGGCATCGACCAGCCCATCGTGAAGACCTGCACCGTGGTGGCTGCAGACGAGGACGCCGAGCTGCCTACCTTCGCCCCGCTGCGGTTCAACACGCAAGCCGTTGTCAAAATAGCCGTGGAGCCTGTCAACCCGAGTGAACTGCCTAAGATGCTGGACGGCCTTCGGAAGGTGACATTTTACTCAGCATTCATCAAATTTCGGAACTACAATTAATTTAATTCATTCAATTCATCGTCATCATCATCAGCCCACATCAGTCCACTGCTGGACATAGACCTCTCCCATAGCACGCCACTGTGCCCGATCTTCGGCTTTCCTTCTCCAGTTGCTACCAGCAACCGAATTCATTTATTAATAATTCAGACATAACATCCATATTTGTTAGTCAAAATACAACTTCATAACTGAGCTACAGAACCGTGGCAGCCCCAGCAGCACCCTGAAACCGTTATTATATTGGACTCTAGGGCGCTATAAGCTCTCTGCGTACATTTGACCCTCAGGTTGCATGTGTAGAAATTGTAAGAGAATGCCTTGAAAAGTATCAATTTTACCGGTACAGAACAACGTGCAAATCTGCGGAACAACATTACATCTTACAGACAATGCTCTACGCTCTCTTTCCATGTTATCACACATGTCCTCCCAAAGTGTGACCTAATGGCCCAAGTAATTAAAATGCCTGATCGAAATATTATTATTGATTCGAATGATTCCAACATTGGTACATACCCTGAAAATCCCAATATTTTGGCACATAAGAAACAATAATGACAAAAACAAACAAAATATTGTAATAAAAGTACTAAAAAGAAAAATAATGCCCCTCAGTTTCTTGGCGTATCATTTGAATAGTGGTTTTTTCTGATACGATGGTAGTCATTGTAATAATTGACGTTCATAAGTGCGTCTGTGATGCCAAAAACTAATGAAGAACTTTGAACCGTCTGTGATGCCAAATATGAATAAAGAACTTTTGAACTTTGAACCCTGTATATGTGTGTGTGTGTGTGTGTGTGCAGGTGAACAAGTCGTACCCGCTGGTGTCGACGCGCGTGGAGGAGTCGGGCGAGCACGTGGTGCTGGGCACGGGCGAGCTGTACCTGGACTGCGTCATGCACGACCTCAGGAACATGTACTCGGAGATCGACATCAAAGGTACTGACGTTACCAAATAAAAAACAGTTTTATCGAAAGTGGAATAGTCAAGTTTTGAAAAGAACCTTCTCATCTCTGTGTGTGTGTGTGACGTGGATATTTTTGCTCTCTAAAAAATAAATGCCCCTCAGTTTCTTGCCGTATCTTCTGAGTAGTGGTTCTTTTTCCGATACGGTGGTGGAGTCATTGTAATAATTTGACGTTCACAAATGCGTCTGTGATGCCAAAAAATAATAAAAAAAATTGTTTTGGTTTTTTTTCTCCATTTCTCTGGCTTTAACCTAGTGTCTTTTCTTCAGTGGCTGACCCAGTGGTATCCTTCTGCGAGACAGTAGTGGAGACCTCCTCGCTCAAGTGCTTCGCGGAGACTCCGAACAAGCGGAACAAGCTGACGATGATCGCGGAGCCGCTGGAGCGAGGGCTGGCCGAGGATATAGAGGCGGGGGCTGTGTGCGTCACGTGGGACAGGAAGCGGCTCGGGGAGTTCTTCCAGACCAAGTGAGTTGTCTTGCAACTGAGCAATCACACGAGTAAGTCGTTCGCCTGATGGTCAGTGCCACGCTTGCCTATAACTCTGGACAGTCTCTGTGGTGTAGTACTTTGGCAGGTTGGCTCAAATCACATACACCACTTAGGTTGCGGATTCGATTCCTTCGACGACGGGACAAATGTTTGTGTAAATAATAACAAGCACAAGCATTCGTTTTGTATCTGGGTGTTGTGGGACCACGGTCCTTACAATCCCCTAGATACAAGGAATCCTAGTTTGGAGCCAGGGTCTATGTATGTGATCGTTGGGAGTATTCTTTTTTATTATTATTTCGGTGAAGTAAGTTACAGGGTTAGACCGGTTCTCATCCATTAAAAATTCACCTCAATAGCCCAATCATAAGTAATTTCCATATCTACATTAATAGTTATGACGGTCCTCGATAAGTGTTGCCCATTACATATCTAAACTAAATGCTCTAAGAGGCCTCTACGTGTTGGACTCATGTCCCCGCGCAAACCTTCCAAAGGACCGACCCTTGAAAAAGAGCGACATAATAATATTAAATACGTCCAACGATGACATACATAGATCCTGGCCCCTAACTAGGATTCCCTATATCTAGGGGGAACCATTTTGTCGTTTGTCGCGGCTGGATCAGACTGGGACCACTGACTTCAAGTCCTACTCGCTCCAGGTTCTATCGGAACATGCGAAGATGTTCCTCGCCCGGACTTTTGGCCTACAAGGGTAATCTACCAGTACAGGGAAAGTAGGCGAAAATAACTCCCTGTTGTGTAGTTTTTTTTTTATTTATTTTTATTTAATGTGTCGGCATACAAGCAGACGGCCCGCCTGATGGTAAGCGGTTACCGTCGCCTATGGACATCTGCAGCACCAGAGGCATTGCTGATGCGTTGCCGACCCTTAAGGACTCTATTAATTCCCCTTTTGAAGGACTCCATGTTGTAGCTCAAAGGAAATACCGACGAAGGTAGGTCGTTCCACATCTTACAAGTGTAAGGAAGGAAAGTGGGTTTGAAGCGTGTGGTGTGGGAAGTCCAGTTTTGTAAGATGTGAGGGTGAGCTTTTTGACGATGGTGAGATGTGCGATGGAATAATTGGGAAGGCGGAAGCAGGTCAAAAAGCTCTTCAGAACATTCCTCATTATAAAGGCGGTAGAACACACAAAGCGAACCGATATCTCTTCGGAGGCTGAGTGGCTCAATCACACAATCCTAATGGCTCTTCGCTGTAGGGAGTCAAGACCATAGTACCTTAATAAAAATAGTTATGACATTATAATATGTATGTTAGTCTGTAAGGTATATATATATATATAATATGGGTCTTAGAATTACTTTAGTCACTTATGTAACTATTGTTTTCTTAAGTTATATAAAATAAAGAAGTAATAATAATAATTAAATATGAAGACCATGGTCCCACAACATCCAGACACAAAACAAATTATGAGACTCAACAGCTAATTGTCTCAGGGTGACGAGCGCAGTGCAGCGCCGCGCAGAAAGTTCTAGGTGGTGGTGTTATTGTTATGGGCTGGCGTATTGCTTACCATCAGGCAAACGACCAGCTCGTCTCGTCATTCAGTTGCATAAAAAAATGCGTGTGCTTAACATGAAATAAAATAATTAAATTTGTATACAGATACGACTGGGACTTGCTCGCCGCCCGCTCGATATGGGCCTTCGGTCCCGACACCACGGGGCCCAACATTCTCGTCGACGACACGCTGCCCTCCGAGGTCGACAAACATCTGCTCGCCTCCGTTAAAGACAGTATTGTGCAAGGTTAGTAACACAACACAATTTTACACCTAACAACCCATTCCCGATCCCGAAAACCCACAGCATATAGGTTCCAAATTCGAAAAGAAAGAGAAAGAAAAGAGACAAACGAAAAGAAAGAGAAAAAAAAGAAATAGAGAAAGAACGAAAGAAAAACATTTATTCGACACGATAAAAATAATCATAAATAATAAATATGCTAAGCGTGCCGAATGGGCTCAGCTCAGCATAAATTGCCGAGAATTAACAACTCGACGCTGATTTTCAGATGAACTGTGAAAAATTGGCTATGCTTATCTTTTTTTTTTCTTTTTTATGTAACTGAATGACGAAACGAGCTGGTCGTTTGCCTGATGGTAAGCATTACGCCAGCCCAGAACTTTATTTTGCAAAATCCTGCGCGGCGCTGCACTGCGCTCGTCACCCTGAGACAATTAGCTGTTGTCTCATAATGCCCAGTAATTTCGTTGGCTACAATGCCCTTCAAAACGGAACACAGTAATGCTCGCGCACTACTGCTTGGCGGTTGAATAACTGGCAAAGCGGTGGTACCCACCCAGACGGCCTCTCGCATACGAGAAACCTACCACCAGATGATGACTTCTCATGTTATAAGCATATAACATGGAGTAGAAGTCTTTATGGAAGTCTGTTTCACGATGCTTTTTGGTGGTGGGAGTATTCAAGTCACAAGTGAACAGGATTTTATCATTGTCATACTCGACCGCATCGTCGCTTGCCGTGTGATATTGTGGTCAAATTAATAACAATAATAATGTCGTCCTTTATTCAGACAATTTACAGTTTTATATTTATCTCAAAAAGCTGAAATTAATTATATTATTAAACCTACTTATCTACTTAATTATAAATATGTATTTTAATTTTTGGCACCATCGTTGTTTATGTCTGCTTGCCATTTGGCAAAGGCCTCCCCATCCTCGTCCACTCCTGCCTGTCCAGTGCCTGCCCTGGGCCTCAATTTACTATGGCAACTTGGCGATTCCTTGCTTCGAAATCACGTCGATTCCTTCATCATTTAACGTATTTGTATTCTCTATGACGCGTCATAGATAATCATGTATATGAATGCGTCATCGACACGTCGTTTAAAAAAGAAAAGAAAAAAAGGAATCGACGTGATTTCGAAGCAAGGAGTCGCCAAGTTGTCATAGTGAATTGGGACCCTGTCCATTGTTTTCCCGCCATCTCTACAATTTCATCATCCCATCGTTTGTGCTATCTGCCCCTCTTTCTCTTTGTGCCTCTAGGATGCCATGTAGTAACCGTTTTACACCACTTGTCTGGGCCTCTTATCATATGACCGGTCCAACTCCATTTTAGTTTTTGATTAGCTCTGACATTTAAACAAAAGCCTATCATAAACAAGAGCGAGAGCGAGTGTGGCTCAGCAAGAACTCGTGCGCCTTTCGATCCGACGCACCTGGGTTCGAATCCCGACTCGGCCCTGCACCAATTACTTATAGTTAAGTGCAAATTTTGCACGCTCGCTCTAAAACGGTGAAGGAAAACATCGTGATGAAACCCGCTTACGCGCTTTGGAGTGGTAGGCTCTGGCCGTGGTTGTAATACCACCCACCGAACAAAGACATGCCGTCAAGCGACCTAGTCGTGTTTCGGGATGATGTTCGGTAAACCATCGGGGAGACAGGCCTGAGCTGCCGTTCAACTGCCGTCTCTCTCTAGATCTATGTGCTCCATCTTAGGCGACATCATCGCTTCACATCAGTCGAGATAGTGGCTAAACATAGATCTATAAAGCGTAAAAAAAAACTAATCTCGTTTTTTGTTTGATCAGGATTTCAGTGGGGTACCAGAGAAGGCCCGCTATGCGAGGAACCCATTAGGAACGTCAAATTCAAGATTTTGGACGCGGTTATAGCACAGGAGCCTTTGCACAGGGGCGGCGGGCAAATCATTCCAACTGCGAGGAGGGTCAGTATTGTGATGTTACACTATAGCTTAATAGTAAGATGAGTACTTGAGGTTATTTCTTTATCATATCTAGATTATCAAGACTCAAAATTTGGATGACTGCTTGCCTTTTCGGTTATCAAAAGTGACAAATTTAATAATTAAAAAAGAAATCAATCTTCTTCTTCTAATATATAAAATTCTCGTGTCACAGTTTTCGTTGCCATACTCCTCCGAAACGGCTTGACCGATTTTAACCAAATTTTATATGCATATTCAGTAGGTCTGAGAATCGGCTACTATCTATTTTTCATACCCCTAAGTGTATTTTTTTTTAATTTATATGGCAAAACAACGTTTGCCGGGTCAGCTAGTAATATATAAAATTCTCGTGTCACAGTTTTCGTTGCCATACTCCTCCGAAACGGCTTGACCGATTTTGATGAAATTTTTTGTGCTTATCCGGTATCTATGAGAATCGGCCAACATCTATTTTTCATGCCCCTAAATGTTAGGGGTAGTCCAGCCCTAAATTTTTTTTTAATTTATATGGCAAAACAACGTTTGCCGGGTCAGCTAGTTTTTTTATATATTTATCAGTCATATTTTCATGTTATTTATACTATGACTATGGGACAGATCACTCGCACTTCTAGTTTGACATTGTGTTAATCTTAATTTATACCTCAGTGTTCAGTGTTATATTTAAGACTTTTTTAAATTAAAAAAAAGAGACTTCCCGGCAAAGTTTCTTGGTGCTATCTTCTCTAGCGGGCGTATTTCCGAAGAAGTGGTAGAGTCAGGTTTGGCATTTCTTTTTTGGGCCTGACTTCAATTTGAATATGGGAAGGGTAGACATGCTTGGACCTTTTAATTTTTAAGTAATGATATTTAAGTTACAATTTTGAACGTATTTGTATTGTGTGTATATGACGTTTAAATGTGCATTTTTTGTGCGTATTTAATAAAAAAGAATATGTTACTGAATGACGAGACGAGCTGGTCGTTTGCATGATGGTAAGCAATACGCCAGCCCATAACAATAATAGCACCATCCAGAACTTCGTTTTACAAAATCCTGCGCGGCGCTGCACTGCGCTCGTCACCCTGAGACAATTTGCTGTTTAGTCTCATAATGCCCAGTAATTTCGCTGGCTACAATGCCCTTCAAACTGAAATACACTAATGCGCACTACTGCTTGGCGGCTGAATAACTGGCAAAGCGGTACCCACCCAGTCGGCGATATATTTGGCATATCTTTTGACTTTGACTATGAGGTTAATTGAAATTGCGGAAATTAATCTCAAATAACAATTAACTACTAGAGCGAGTGTGGCTCAGTGGGAGAACGTGCGACTTACGATCCGACGCACCTGAGTTTGAATCCCGCTGGCCCCGCACCACTGACATTCTTAAGTTATGTGCGGATTTAACACTAGCTCTAAAAACGGTGAAGGAAAACATCGTGAGGAAACCGGTATGTCCAAGAATTTATCACAAAAATTCAAGGACATGTGACATCCACCAACCCGCACTGGGCCAGCGTGGTGGATTATGGCCCATACTCTCTCTATGAGAGAAGGCCCGTGTCCCAGCAGTGGGAACGTGATGGGCTGATGATGATGATGATGATGATGAACAATTAACTAAGCTAAGCTAAGTATGTGGTTGTGTGCAGGTGGCGTACTCAGCGTTTCTCATGGCGACGCCGCGGCTCATGGAGCCCTACTTGTTCGTGGAGGTGCAGGCGCCGGCGGACTGCGTCTCGGCCGTCTACACCGTCTTGGCCAAGCGAAGAGGTCTGTACTTACGAAGCTGTCGTGGCGACCTCAGACGCCACTTGTATACCTCGCGCCAAACTTGATGGCGGCTGACTGGCGCATCACGTTATCTGCGCAGATACAATTTTGTATGCGATTTTGTTACTGCGCAGGTCACGTGGTGCGTCTGTCAGCCGCCATTAAATTTGACGCGCATTATATTTTGCAAAGAAAAAGTATTAAAAAAATAGAATTCACGCAAAAAGATGAACAATTAAACATATACACATTTCTTTTTTCTCAAAAGGCCGTTTGCATGTGTTAAAAAGAGAAAGCATTATGCGCATGACACCATCTTTAAACCCTGCGGGCCACCAGCCAACGGGCGTGACGTTTGTTGATGTTTGGTCGATATCAGCTGGTATTTAATTGTGTGCAGTGTTTTTAGTGATTTGCAAGGAATTTTGTGAGAAAAAATATTATATCAAGCAGTAGACAAAAAGCATAGACCATGTCGTGTGTTATGGTGGGTTGCGAGAGCCGCATCGATGATTTGAAGCAGAAACCCAGGGCTATATCTTTTCATCGGTAAGTCTGATATGTGTATTTCACCTCCTAATGCGAATATTTGTATTTGCTAGACTTCTCGTACGTTTGAAAAGTATGTAAGTTACACTAGGTGCTATTTTAGCTTTACATGATGAGCATAATAAATCCCACATCTAAATAAACACGGATTTTTGCATACCGATCGACGTGTTTGGCATTTCATGTACTTGTCTAGTGATGTGGTAAAATTCACAACCATAGTATGAATTGTGCCACTTGAATAAATTATGTTTTAGTTAATTTCGCAGTCGATATTTTTCATTTTAACCGACCTAAAAAAAGTTAGAGGTTATCTATTCGATTGTTTTTTTATAATATGTTTGTTACCTCAGAACTCCGTCATTTATAAACTTATTAGGAAAATTCTTTTTGCGTTGTGTTTAGTGTGGATTAGTATAGCGATGAAGTGGTTCCATAGAAATTTCATCGATATGTATATGACCTTGGACTTCGAAGATACATTGAAGTCGTTTTTGTTCTATAAAACGTATACTTGTAGCTAATTAATTATGTTCAATATATTTAGAATACTTAGGTTCTTGTTGTTGTTTTAGGTTCCCAGTGTTCGCAGAATTGCGAAACGCTTGGCTAAAAAACATGCAGAGGTCAAATTGGGAACCGACTCAACATTCTCGAATATGCTCTATGCATTTCGACGAATCGGGTTATCGAGAAGGTTCCCAATAAAGACTTCTGCATTCTTATGCAGTACCAAAAATTTTCCCAAGTCAGCCAGCGTATTCGCTAAAGCTAATTATATAGTAGTTTTATTTTAAAAAATGACCCACTGGTAAAATTTTCCAAGTCTCAAAAAGAACAAATTACTTTTTGCTAGAAAGGGAGCGGAGCTCCCCCTCTACTAAATTTTAACATTAAATATCTTTGGGATTAAGTATTGGAAAATTTAATTTAATTAAGCTGGGTTAATTGACATAATAATAAAAAATCAATCAATTGTAAGAAATTATTTAAACATTTATTTAAGTGTACTTATAAGTATATTCTTTTGTTTGCAGAAAATACCTGTGAGGCGGAGGCTCATAAGACGAGCTTCGCAACTTATAGTTGATACTGATAGTAGTGCTCCAGCACTGGTTAGATTTTTATATGACTTGTATACAGGTTGTCCCAAAATAAAAATGTGTTGTCTGGCAAATGTCCATAGGTACTGTAAAATGTAATTAAATTGTAAGAAAAGTTAGCCTATTTCATCGTGATGATGAAACGTTGACTTTTGGGGCATCTGTATAAAAAGATTTAAACAAATATAAGGTTTGGAAACTATCGTGAGTCGAAATATTCATTATAATAGGGGGTCGGACAACTCAGAAAGTGTTTTATATTAACTACAATTAATATATATAGCTATGAAAAATACTATTTTAATTAAATAACACTCTAAAAGTACCTGAAACGATGTTTAAATATTATGTTTCAAATATTGCCGCGCAAAAGGTCACCTCAAAATTTGTGACGTCATATGTAGGCAGTAAACGACAAACTCTTCAAAATAAAATTTGCAAAGAGATTTAAATACGTTTTGTGAAGTTTGGAGACGATATTGTAGTAATGGTACAAAAAAATTAGCAAAAATACATTTTATGAAAAGCAAAAACGTAAAATAAACACAAGCTTGACTCACGGCATTTGCCTGCATATGACGTCATGCGCTGTGATTGTTGTTTCGTTCAGCTTTGCCAGTTATTCTGCCACCAAGCAGTAGTGCACAAGCATTACTGTGTTCCGGTTTTAAAGGCATACAATGCCAGCAAAATTACTGGGTATATGAGACTTACGTAAATAATATGTAATGTCTCGCTTTGTGCTTTTTATGGTATTTAAAGTTTTAGGTGGCACTGCAATTTTTATGGGCAGGAATGGCTGTTACCATCAGGCAAACGGCTTGCGCGTCTCACTCAGCTACATGAAAAAACCTCCCTTTTATAATTATGGTAGATATTGGTCAAAAAAACATTTTCTATCTTTCAACTATTGTGAAAATTGTATCTAAGAAATGTATCTTCTTACAGAGAAGAATAATTAATAATGATGTTATTCTTCTTGGTATGTCATGGAATCCTACATGCATTTTTAGCGAGACACAAGCCTCAAAAATATGTTTTTTAAATGTTAAAATAATGTTTAAATGTGAAAACAGAAGATACATTCATAATAAATAAAACAGAATAATTAATATTGAAATTATTTTTCATTGTAATGTATGTCATGCAATCTTAAAGCATATTTAGCGTTCTTAATGGTTAGATGTTAGATGTCGCCGCTAGCGTAAATAAATAAATTCAACGTATTTTAAAAGTGTGTGATTTATTAATTTATTCCGTTCCAGCAGTGTAAAAGTCAATAGCCGGGTCCACACCGGCCCATCCAGAACCGCTCGAACTTGCGCGGTGCACAGTTGTAGTCGGTGTGGACGTGTCTTGCCTGATGCACCTCTATGTGATACCTACTGGGTGTATCACATTATATTTCTCGTCCGACGCGTGCATGATACAATGCGTTTGTATCATGCACGCGTCGGACGAGAAATCAAAAGGAAACCACGAACTAAACACCCGATCAACTAAACAAACTTTTGATCGTGGACCGGAATGTAGATCGGCTGGTGTGAAATAGCTAAAGTATGCTTTATCTAGCGCGAACGAAAAAACGAGATAGTCTAAAGTGTTAATAAAGCATACACTACTTCCAAGCATACAATCAGTTCATCGTAACAAGTCCCTTCCTTCAAAACTTTACACGAGAACTTTTCAACGCCGGTCTTACAAAAAAAATTTTGAACATTTTCTTATAAGACCGGAGGTCGAAACGTTTTATCGGTATGAAAATAGGACATCGCTAATGTACAATATATGTATAATCATTTGACAAGTAAGTAAATATAGACAAAGTGGAGACAATTGGGTATTTTTTGGGTATTGAGCAACTATAGTGGTCTCTTTTATTTCAAGTAACTTTTGTGATAAGTAGAAAAGGATGCATTCTGTTTTGGAAGTACAACTTTTTTCGGTAAATCTATACTATACTAAATCTTAGATATTTTGTACCTCAAATTAATGTATATTGTCATTATTTCTTTATTTTTTGTGTTGTGTTTATTTGGTGTGCAATAAATTGTTATTGTATTCCTCTCTTTCCTATTTTGTATAAGTTATTTGATATTATATTTTATACTAGCTGCGCCCTGCGGTTTCACCCGCGGTTTCCCGGGATAAAAAGTAGCCTGTGTGTTAATCCAGGGTATAAGCTATCTCCATACCAAATTTCATCAAAAGCCATTCAGTAGTTTTTGCGTGAAAGAGTAAAAAAGGTACATCCATACATCCATTCTTACAAACTTTCGTGTTTATAATATTATAGTAGGATCTTGTGTAAGCCCATAGTATATCTATTGTAATTTCTATCAGCGCCGTCCGTTTATGTTTCGTTATTCCTCTCCATCCAAAGGTTGTCTGTAAGACATCGCTTTGAGCGATAAAACCGCCCATTGTCACCATTGTAAACATTTCACTTGTACTTGATTTCTATGTTTAAGGTGAATAATAAAGAAAACAAACTACACTCTACTTATTAAAACTAAACTAACTACATACAAGGAGAAGCAATTGGACAACCCATTGACCATTAAAGGCCTATAGATAGCTCAAATGCTCCAACCCACTACCAGTTGGCAGCGTACCCAAGATGCTGGCAGTATTGCCCCGTTGGATTGCAATACTGATACGTTGAGCCAAATAAGTCCCAGCATAATAAAGTGTTTATCTATCTATCTATATTGTCATTATTAACCGACCTCAAAAAAGGGGGAGGTTCTCTGTTCGATTGTACTTTTTTTTTATGTTTGTTACCTCAGAACTCCTTCATTTATGAACCGATTTGAAAAATTCTTTTTGCGTCTGGTTCAGTATAGCTACGAAGTGGTCCCATATAAATTTTATCGATATGTGACTTTGGACTTCGAAGATACATTGAAGTCGGTTTTTGTTTTTTTCTAAAAATTAATTATTATTTCTTTATTTTTTGTGTTGTGTGTTTATTTGGTGTGCAATCAATTGTTGTTGTATTGTATGCCTCTTTTCCCCCAGGGCACGTGACGCAAGACGCGCCTGTCCCCGGCTCCCCACTGTACACGATCAAGGCGTTCGTGCCGGCCATCGACTCGTTCGGGTTCGAGACGGACCTGCGCACGCACACGCAGGGGCAGGCCTTCTGTCTGCAGGTGTTCCACCACTGGCAGATTGTGCCCGGCGACCCGCTCGACAAGAGCATCGTCATCAGGTGACCGTACACTATATGCCATACCATACACTAATTTCTTTTTTTATTTGAAAGATCTGTATATTGTTGAATAAATTAAAAAAGAAATATGGGTCACCCGTTATATTATTATTAAATAAATAAAAAAATGTTCAAGAATTGATCACAAAATTCAAGGACATGTGAGATCCACCAAAGTTTTGGGTAGTGCTGTTATTGTTATGGGCTGGCGTATTGCTTACCTTCAGGCAAACGACCAGCTCGTCGTCATTCAGTTACATAATAAAATATATTAACCAACCCGCACTGGACCACCGTGGCGTGGTGGATTTTGGCTGATACTCTCTCTACGAAAAAAGGCCCGAGTCCCAGCAGTGGGAACGTAATAGGCTGATGATGACGAGGTGTAATTTGAGTCCGTCCTTCATTTCTTCAGGCCCCTGGAGCCGCAGCCGGCGAACCACCTGGCTCGCGAGTTTATGATCAAGACGCGCCGGCGCAAGGGGCTCAGCGAGGATGTCTCCATCAATAAGTTCTTCGACGACCCTATGTTGCTGGAGCTGGCGCGCCAAGACGTCCAACTCAATTAGTTATAGTTTGTATAATGTGTGTTGTAAATGTCGATTGGGTGGAGTGACTATTGAAATAAATTTTAATTTCACTTAACGTGTTTGGTATTACTTCAGGTTTCTTCCGGTTTGAAGAACATTGTAGCCAGCGAAATTACTGGGCATTACGAGACTTAACAGCAAATTTTCTCAGGATGATGAGCGCAGTGCAGCAACGCGCAGGATTTCGCAAAACAAAGTTCTGGGTGGTGCTGTTATTGTTATGTGCTGGCGTATTGCTTACCATCAGGCAAACGACCAGCTCGTCTCGTCATTCAGTTACATAATAAAAAGTACAATAATGATGGGATTTACTAGAACATTCTAAGCAGAAATGTATCACGCAGGGTTATCGTTTCTATTGCCTAATTAAATTAGAGAAGAGAAATGAATGATATATAGTATGATAGAAATTGGACGAACGCCCTTGCCAATTATTTATATTGACGCTTCATAAAAATATTTAAATCAGGAAAGATTTACTAATAAATATTTAATATGCTAGTCCAGGCATATACCTAGGAGATCCATGAAACGAACATAAATAATTAAACCAAGGTTTCTAAGAAATCTTTATTCATATTAAACCGTTCCGTGACTGACTCACTGAACTGACTGACAGGCAACGCATAGCCTAAAATCCTAAACCGATAATTTATAGAAACATGATTTTTTCTTTAAATGAATTTGTATTTTTATAAAAATCTTTTATTTTTCTTTAAAGCGTATATGTGTGTATATACATAGTGCTTGCCCAAAATAAAATATCTCTTAGAATATATTATTATGTTCCTTAAAGGGCATAGAGAGGAGAAAGGTGAAAGGACGGAATAATGACAAAATACATATGATCATCACATGTGAAAATATAGGTCAATGATGGTTTGAAAAGGACATGGAATATATTTCAAATTTCCCATGGGAAAACCGCGGGGCGGCCCGGCCAGTAGCTTTCATAGGTTATAGTATGAAAATTTCGCTACTCACTCTATACTATAGAATAGAGCAAAGACGAAGTAGGTAGCAAAGTTTTTCGTTCAAAATATGTACCGTTTACGGATATGGTTTGAATTCTGAACGAACTTCTATTCGAGTAAGGGGCATGGTTTTGCTTTTGGCTATCCTCGTAAACGGTTCGCAAATGTCAAAACAAATCCCATGTGTGTACGTCTGACTAAAGAAAACATTTTTAATTTATATATTTTATAAATATTCATTTAGTATCTATTGGTGTGAAAGTATAAATAAACTAGTCCTCATAAAACATATAATCTAAAACTCAAAATGGCTCGCGGAAAGGACAAAAAGAAGTAAGTGTGGTTATGTTTTCAATTTATCTAACATTCTATTATAACTACGTTGTTTACATTTACACGTTTTGACGACTTCTCTGATTTTTCAGGCGTAAGTTGGAGAAGAAGCAAGAAGGAGATGATGTTCCGAAGCAGGTGCCGCATACGTTGGAGTCACTCAGGGAGAAAGATGAGACGATGCTGGCGAATGCTGAACCAGAAGAGCAAGAAGAGGTTAGGTGTCTTTGAACTCAACACCATTCGATTTGAAACGAAGTTTGCTTGTAACTTGGCTTTCCTCATCCATCCCCCCGATACAGAACAACCTATTTGCAGATCATATGAATAATATAATATAATGTTCCATTATACATTTTCTGTTATTTACTGCACTGTCTATGTTTATCCTAGCAAGATATCATGAACGTTTTTGTAACCATAAACTTATGTTTCCAGGCACAAAAAGACATGGAATTAGATGAGCTGTCTGCATACTATGAGAATGCATATGAGCCTAAAGTATTAATCACATACTCTGATAACCCACACAGCAAGACTCGAATATTTGGCAAGGAACTCATGAGAATGATACCTAACTCCATATCTAGATACAGGCAGAGGTGAGTAACAACTCTTTATAAATACTGATGATTGAATTAAAGGGTTCTTAAATGTTTCGTCTTATTAATAATAATATGAATATTACTCACGTTAGTTTTAATAATAATATATATTATGTTTCATTTTTTTATAGCTAAATGGTTTTGTATATTTCAGATCATCAGTAAAACGCATTTGCCAATCGGCTGTCCGTGAAGGTGTTACAGACGTAATTGTGGTTAATGAAAATCAGAAGCAGCCAAATGGTTTCCTTCTCATCCACTTGCCTGATGGCCCCACGGCTCACTTCAGGCTGTCTAGTTGTAAAATCACACCGGAACTGAGGAGAGACTATAAAGAAATTACTACACACAGGCCAGAGGTAAGTAAATAAAATAATTCTTTGATATAATGGTCAATAATGCGGTCTGGGAGCTCACCTCTACCTGATGAGCATGGTAATGCTCATCACCCAATAGATGAAAAGTATAGGTACCTACTCATTCTCAAAAACTACTTACTAGCTGAAGCACAGAATACTTTATAATACAGGGCTGAAGCTTCATTTGTCTAGTTAGGGACTACTGGTGATCATTTTAATATTTCAATGTATAATTCCTTCGGATTATCCACAGGTGATACTCAACAACTTCAGCACACGCTTAGGTCTGACGGTGGGTCGGATGCTGGGAGCTCTATTCCACTACGAGCCGCAGTTTCGCGGCCGGCGCGCTGTCACCTTCCACAACCAGAGGGACTACATATTCTTTAGGCATCATCGGTTAGTATGGTCAATTCATTTGGCAGAGTAGTTACTCTAGCAGGGTTTCTATAAACTGCGGAGTGAGATTCAGCACTGGCTGGTATTGTCAACCCCATTACTGTTCCCTGTCCCTAACCTTGCAGACAATGATTGATGGAAATAGTACATAAGAAATTTCATCTGTCCAAAAACCACAAGCGTGCCTCTTTTAAATCATTATTGTATTTCTTCTTAGATACGAGTTCACATCTGACGGCAAGCGCGCCAAGCTGCGCGAGCTAGGCCCGCGGTTCACGTTGAAGTTGATCTCCCTCCAGCAAGGCACCTTCGACTCCAAGCGCGGGGACTACGAGTGGATCATAGCCGGCCGCCGCCACCAGCTCGAGACTTCCAGGAGGCGATTCTTCTTGTAGTGTAGTTTTAGAAGTTGTAAGAATGAAGTATTTATAAGAGAACCTTTTTTTTCTCAAGCCAATACCTACTCCGGGAATGCCCACGGCACAGCAAAGCACCCAAAAAAATTTTCTTGGTACACGTAGAAAGGATGTTTGCGCAGTTTTTTAGATCCGATAAGTACTAAATACTACCTATCACTTTGTTAGTGCTCCGTTAGCTGCGTCCTGCGGTTTGACCCGGAGTTTACTAGGATTCAGAGGCCCCTGCTGAAGAAATTAGCATACCAACTGCAGGCATAGGGAGTCTAAAATGTGTTTGGAAGTATTCTTCGCTAGCTTCGGTTCGGTTTTCCGTGGTAGTTTATCCTTATCTAAGACCTAAAAAACCTACATATTATACAATACCAAACTTCACCAATCTTCGTTCAGTAGTTTTTGCGTGATTAATAAACTATTATTATATTATCTTATTTATGAGTAATTTTACCTCTATATGTTTTACATATTTAAAGCCTATTAATAGGGCTTTAAAATGGTGTAAGTTACAAGAAAATCGTCAGTTGTTTAGTACAAAAGGTAAAAAATATTTAAAATTCATACAATTTCACAATATGAGGTTGTTGTGTATAAATGAAACAAAATGTGAGTAAGAAAAAAAATTTATTTGGTATTCCCTCCTCTAGCCCCAACCCCACTCTTCTACCAACGCAGTCTTGAGCTCATTTACATACACTCTGGTGCAATAAAATCGCACATAGCAACATTTTTTGCAAAATTTCATTTTTTTTTTTTAATATGAAATTAAAGGTTATATCAAGACCTATCTAATGATACCATATAAGCTGTGAAAAGTTCACTATTTTGCCAAAAAAAAAAGAACAACAACAAATTCATCTTTATTAGAAGTTGTTTGCAGTTCGAAAATTGAGGATTAATTAAAAAAAACACAAATTTTACTAAAAAAAAACATTTATTAATACGAAGTGTTACCCCCTCTGGCCCGAATAACGGCTTGACACCGGTTTTCTATAGACTCTACCAAATGTTTGATAAAGTCTTGTGGGATAGCATCCCATTCCTCCTTGATGGCATTTTGTAGCTCCTGTATATTGACTGGAGCAACATTTCTGCTTCTAACTTTTCTTTTTAATTCGTCCCACATGTGCTCGATTGGATTAAGATCCGGGCTGCGAGCTGGCCACTCCATCACCGGAATACCGACCTCTTGTAAGTACTGTCGTACAACAACAGCGGTATGGGGTCTAGCATTATCATGCATAAAGAGGAAGTTCCCTCCAATGAAACCAGTAAATGGTACGACATGTTCCTGGAGAACTTCCTCTATATACCGCTGAGATGTTAGTCCTCTTGCTTGTCGTCCTCTATTGGCCCCAGCAATGAAGACAAGCTCAGTTTTGGCTTCGAGAGAGATACCTCCCCAGAACATACACGAACCTCCGCCATATGAGACACGTTCCGTGATGCAACAATGGGAAAATCTCTCTGTAGGCCTTCTGTAGACCCTTCCTCGTCCATCATTGCCATGAAGACACATCCTGGACTCATCTGAGAACAGGACTGCTCTCCATTGGTCGACAGTCCAATGCACATGTTCTTGTGCAAATCGAAGACGAGCCTGGCGGTGAGCTGGCGTCAGTTTTGGGCCATTTGCTGGCCTATGCGCAGTCAAGCCACCTTCAGCAAGTCTTCTTCTGACCGTCCACCGACTAACTTCCACTTCACGCACCTCCTGGAGATGCTGTGCAAGTTCAACGGCAGTCAGACGACGATTTCTCAATGCCGTCGTTACAAGAAATCGGGCGTCGCAATTTTGGGGTATTTTGTTGTCATTTCTTTTCGAGAGTACGGTAAACTCATCACCGCTTATATGGTATCATTAGATAGGTCTTGAAATAACCTTTAATTTCATATTAAAAAAAAATATTTTTTTTATTTAAAAAAAATAAATGAAATTTTGCAAAAAACGTTGCTATGTGCGATTTCATTGCACCAGAGTGTATGTTTGTAGGAGCTGGATTCCTTGCTTTAAATTTCCTTTTGAGCTCGTCCCATATGTGCTCAATGGGATTTAAATGGGGGCTGAGCGCTGGCCAATCCATAGTGTAAATTCCAACTTCGTTCAGGAACTCACCTCTCGGCCCCTCCTGTCGCTGCCATGGAGACAAATCCTCGTCTCATCAGTGAACAGGACTGACTGCCATTGCTCTATGCTCCAATCCAAGTGTTCTCGAAGTGAAGGCGTGCTTGACGGTGAGCTGTGGTCGAACCCTTCATTTAAGCTCGTCCCATACGAAGGGATTGAGATCAGGACTTAGTGCTTGGCTGCTGCTGTAGAAGGGCTTGTAGGAGTAGCAGCCTTTGCCGTCGAAGCTCACGACGCGCTGGTCCACCGGTATGGTCGCCGTGTTCGTCTTCTGCGTGACTGTATTGATGAAAAAAACAGTTTTACTATGTTATCAGTGAATTTTTATCTAGTGATGGAATACGAATGGCAGATGGTAAGAAAGTGGACGGCGCTATGGTTGTCATAGCACCACTGGATGAGGTGTGGGTCTTATTACCGAAAATTACTCAGCACTGGCTTGAATTTATTTACCCATATTTATTATTGGTGTATTATTATTAGTGTATTTACCCATATTCGCAATAAATTAATTTGAATTTGATATAAATTAAGCCGGATTCACACTATTAACATGTGTCGTGTCGTGATGCATCAGGTACATCAGAAACCTATCGAAATCATATTATTATTATTTTCTATTCTAACGTGATGCTCTGACGACTCTCGCGTCACGCTCAACGTGACGCTCTCCTCTATACAAACTATATGAATCCGATAGGCTTCTGATTCTATATCAGTAGTATCTACTGAAGCGGCACGACACGACACGTGTCAATAGTGCGAGTCCGGCTTTATGCTCAAAAAATTTGGCTACTTTGTGAATAAAAAAAATGGATGGCAATGGAAATTAAAAGAAAAGTATACACACTGGGAGGGTGAGGCGATTTAGTAGTGCAAAAATTACATAGATTGAGCGAGACTGAGCAATTAATAGATAAGTAATGAAATGTTTCTGTGCAATAACTTATAGGTATTAACTCGCTAAATGTTTTGAAGTATGCACTAAAATAATATACTGTCACAACTAGTCATGGGAACATGTTATGCAATAAAACAGTGCTTGGGAATAGAAAAACACATCGCATAGGTAAGTGTTGTGTGTCTTTATAACCAAGATGATGTCACTGCACCAAACTTGGCAGTTTTTGACCACGGTCCTCTTTGTCTCACTTACAGAGATTGCATCATTCTCTATGCAATCTCATAGGATCAAGACAAAGTTATTATTAAGCAACATGTGTGAGCCCGGCTATAATTGTAGAAAATCTTACCTTCAATAAAATTGTGCTCTTTCGCTGCTCTACCTGGAACGATGACTCTAAAAGAGAAATGGATAGGAATGAATGTGCCCTAGTTAATAAAGAAGTTTGTAATACTTTGGTTTTTTTAAATCAGACGGGTTGTGTTGGTCAACATGGTTTTGTGGGTTCTCTCTGGTGAGGGAGACCTGAAGGTCAAGATCATCATTTTAAGAGTTAAGCTAACAAAAGATATTTTTAAATTCTTACCTCTGCTCTTGTTATAACAGGTACTCTCGTTAGAATCTGAAAAGAGAATAAGGTTTCAATTATCATTATGATAATATATTCAAGTAGTTATTTACTGGCAGAAAAAAATCAGACGCATAAGGTTGGTCAACATGGTTTAATGGGTTCTCTCTGTTGAGGGAGACCTGAAGGTCAAGTCATCATTTTACATGATTGTTCTTAAAGCTAGGCTTCCTTACAAGAATAACATATTATTGTCTTACATGTTGTCAACTTACTCTGAGTATTTGTTTAAATATATGAAGTGTTGACAGTGATTGTATTGATGAAGTGTTGAGTTGTTTAAATTCATAGATCAAACACTTCATGTAACACAGTATAGTGCATTTTCTCTATGTTGCTTTAACACCATCTTCCTCGCCCCATTGCCTTTACTTTGGTTGTCTTTTTGTATTTGTCCAGCCGCAGGTTTACTTCCAGCCTGTTCAAAAATATAATGGATTAGTAGGTAGGTATAAAGATTTAGACAATCTTATAGATTTTTCAGAATATTCAAAATCAGACGTGTATGGTTGGTCAACATGGTTTTAATGGGTTCTCTCTGTTGAGGGAGACCTGAAGGTCAATTCATCATTTTACATTGTTTTTGCCTTAAGGCTAGCTTTAATTATAAAAATAATGTGTTTTATATGTAATCAACTTACCCTGAGTTTGTATTAATATATGATATATGGACGGTGACTGTGTTGAATGTTGGGAGTCGTTTGAAAGATGTAATACAGCATGGTCGACAGCACCGTCCCTGTTTCTTTAACCTCGCATACTTCTACACCTTTAGCTTGGATGTCTTATTGCTGTTGGTCCAGTTACAGGTTTAGTTCCAGCCTGTTCAAATATGTGATAGATTAGTAGGTACAAAGATTTAGACAAAATTAATGATTTTTCAGAATTATTAAAATCAGACGTGAATGGTTAGTCAACATGGTTTTATGGGTTCACTCTGTTGAGGGAGACCTGAAGGTCAAGTCATCATTTTGATGTAGTACTTTGTGGATTTCAGTTTTTTATGTAACTGAGTGACGAGACAAGCTTGTTGTTTGCTGATGGTAAGCAATACCCCAGCCCATAACAATAACAGCACCACCTAGAGATTTATTTTGCAAAATCCTGCACATATATTAAGTAGGTTATTATTAAAACTCACCTCATCTCGATTACTATCGCACATGGATTGATCGTGGATAACAAGACATCTGATGATGTTCATTGCACACCATCTTTTGAACCCTGGGGTAAAAATACAGTATAAGCAACTTGTGACCAATCAGATTTTAATCAAATTGATAAGTGTTTAATCAGTGGAGATAGTTATGTTAACAGCATTATAAATAAGATGTCCCTATCTGAACTCATCATTTTGATTCAAGTTTGATTATGTACTAGTAAAGTACAATGCTAAATACAAATCTTACCTTAGAACAGGATCCCATAGCCATCTTCATTTGTTAGAGTACCTGCAGATATTAGAAGTTGAAATGAGTAAAGTGAGTCAATAAAGTAGAAATTAAATGTAAAATAAGAAAAATCAGTGAAGATAGTTATATTAACAGCATTATAATCAGATGTCCCTATCTGAATTCATCATTTTATGATTCTAATTTTACTTCAAGAGTGAATTATTTTATTTCAGTTATGTTGTAAATACCAGTAATGCGCCATGTGTTGCAGGTGTCCCATAGGCGACGGTACCCACTTACCATCCAGGAGGGCCGTCTGCTTGTTTGTCTATGAATAATATAAAAAAAATACTTTGAGTAATACCAACCTTTACAATTTTAACCTTCTCTTGACCAGTAGTCTTCATATAATGTAGATGTTGCCCATTTCTGAAAGAAAATACCTGATCAGATGAACTCTTTGAACAAGATGTCACTTCTTTAAGATGTGTCATCAGATAGGAGCGAAAGACATAAATGCTTATTCATCAAATTGTTCAGATGAACTATAATATCATCATTGAGATTTTTACACATAAAACTAATTTTTTAATTGAGTGAAGGCAATGAAATGAAAAAAAAGACAATGAAATGAAATGAGTACCATTTAAAAAAATTACATCTTACCTAATGCTATTTGTTTCTATTCAGGATTTATTTCCTACCATCTGAAAGTAAAAGAGACAAGTTGTAATATTTTTGTCATAAACAACAAAATGCTATATCGCAATGTTTTTATCAGATAGGAGCGAAAGACATTGCATAAGTGTACATCAAAGTGTTCAGCTGAACTATGGAGTCATCATGAAAAAGTATTGCAAATATGAAATAAAACATGAAAAAAAATTACCTTGCTAATTTAGAATGCATAGCCAAATTGTAGATGTTTTTACCTGAATCAAACAGAAAGAAGTTTAAAAAAAAATTACACAAAATACATCTAAGGATAGCAAGACATTATATCAGACTGCTTTTAATAAGCCGTTAGTTTTGCATCAGACCTCACAACAGGCGGCCCTATGCTAAAATTTTGAAAAGTTGTTTTAAAAGTTACTAAAGAAGGTTATGAAAATACAAATGGTGCCCTAATCTAGTTGTTACGCCTGTTGGAGGCCACTGAAGGTCTCAGCTGCACTGCGATGTCATCATTAGAAAAAATAAAAAAGTGGAATGGAATTATTTATTAGATTTTTTTTCAGCCAATCATTCCGTGGTAATGGGCTTTTGCATGCATTAAGTAAAACAGTACGAGTGGTAAAATTAGGGGAAGAATAATATTGTAGTGATGTTATTTTGTACAGTTAAATGAAAAGATAATGTATAAAATTGTTACTTTGGGCACTTACCAACAAATTGTTCCTAGGGTTTTGGTCAGGCATCAATCTGAGGAGAAGAAAACTATTTTAAAACTGGTTCAGCACTAAACAATATACAGTTTTGTTAAGGAATTGTCAGATAGAGCTAATATACATGCAAATCATGGTATTCAATGGTTAGCATTTTTCATCATGTGAAACAATAATCTTATTTTTTTGTATGGCTTTGGCTACATGAAGTAATTTTTTACCATAATCAGATTTTATTTTAAACAAAAATGTAGTAGTTCTTACCTTTGGGCTTTCTGTATTTCCCTTGTACAAAGATGCGAGGTACGTCGATGCCTTCCTTGACATTGACAGTACGCCTTTGCACATACGAGTTCATGAGAATTTCAAAACCAGCCTCAGAGAACAGCTTCATGAGCTCCTCTTCTGTGAAGTAGTAACTTCTGAGAACAAAAATAAGCCCATGTAAATATTATTGAAACCAAATAGCATTACTCGCATTGAGTAATGTATGCTCAAGTTGAGGAGAGAGAATAACAAATACATATAGAAAAGGATTGTGTAAACGTTACTAACAATATATTTTTAATTACCTGGTGCCATCTTGTCTCATGTAAAAGTTCTCCGCTATCTTGTGTCCAGGCTTGAACCGCAGCTGTGCCATGTCGTACCGCCCATAATCTCGAAACAGCAACACGCCTCCAGGTCTGAGCGCACGGAAAGCCACCTTTGCCACTTGACTCCACGCCGCCGGACTTATAGCAGACAGAACGAAGATAAGGCTTGCGATGTCAATGTTTGCTTCGGGAACATTCTCAAACAAATCGTCGGTCGTCAAATCAGCGCAAAATGCCTTCATCCGACTCGCGTTAAACTTCTTGTTAGCTTTGACGAACTCAATCGCACGTGGTGAAAAATCACACGCGTAGAAAAAGAAGTTGGAAAATCCCTCCTCGACCAACGGATAAACCAAGTTGCCGACTCCGCATCCCAACTCAAGAAAGTTGATTTGTTGTTCTGGATTGAAATTTATAAGCTCTTGAAACTCACGTGTGGTCCAATGCCGGTCTCGAAAGAAGTTGGTCTTATTATTTTTGTAGAAAATATCCCAGTGACGTCTTGCTTCACGTTCCAGCTTAGCAGCTTTTGATTCAGAAATCATCCGCGTGTTGTGCGCCTCAAGCCTTTGTCTTTCTTCATCGGTGAGGTCCTTCAATCGATGAACAAAAATGTCGCCGTTTTCGCCGATCATGCTCTCAGTTTCATCGGATTCCATCGCAGCAATCGGTGCTTACTTTTAAACCACATTAAAGTTTTACTATCGGACGTAGCCAATTGATGTTACATCGCTCCTCATTTCACAAATATGTTGATATAATAATCACAAAATTTGGAAACACGACGAACCGGCGGCGAGGCGAAGCAGAGTAACAGATTATACAATTTTTATCTAGGCAGATTATGTATGTAACTAGGGCCGCGTTCAGAAATGGGTAAATGTTCACGAGTGAATACTTGTCAGTGAATCTCAGTGATATGCCTAGTTAAAAATTAACTAACGCCTTTCTGAACGGGCATCGAGTAATACAATGAGCCAGCCAATCAAAACCAATCATTTTCAAGACCGAGATTTCCCGCGCTTTTGTTTATCAGATTTAACGGCGATATTTTGGCTAATATCGGAATTTTACCTTATATTTTGCTTCAAATACACGAATCGCTTATTTTATTTTATATGTACAAAAAGTCAATGCAAAAATATTGCAAAATGTAAAGGAAAATGACAACTGACAACTATTACCTGACAGGTGAGAATCGTAACCCGCTTTTTTATCGGTGAATATTTTCACCTGTCAGGTGAACTTTTACTCTCCCCAATTGGTTTTCTGAACGGCTCAGGGTAAATGTCAAAGTTCACCTGAGTCATTTCTGAACGGCGTTAGGGTAATACATTGAGGTGTCATTCCTCAATGGGGTAATAATTACATTAACTGGGTGATTTCTGAACGCGGCCTATCCACTCATACGTCACCAACTCAGCGCGGCACTTGTACAATTGATATGCCGCGCGGCGGGTGTCGAGTGTCGAAGTATTTGGGTTGTAAACAAAAAAGTTTCTATGAAACGATAGGCAACTTATGATTGTTATTTCAAGTAGACAAAAGAGGCAACATATTAAAATGTGTTTTGTAATATTTTATGACCTAGTTATTTTGTAATAGGCCATTATTTAACAAAATAGGTTTTATTTCGCTAACTAAAGCAATGACCCCTTATTTTTTCGGACTTAAAATGAGGCCCAATTCAGTAGGAAACAAACGACACCATAATATTTACTATTGTTCTTGAAAAGTTTTGAAATACGAACAATAATACCACAGCGCGATTTAAAAATTCGAACGCGGTAAAATATGACCGTTATCGCGTGCAATTTAAGGCCGTCAATTCACGGATGTTATTGTTTATATTTCAATGTTTGTGTTAGAAATACTTGATGTGTGTAGAATAGTCTTTCATTGTATTGACTATATTGTGTTGAATATATATTATGTATATGAGAGTTTAATTGAGGATAAAAATAAAATAATTATTTAATTACAACTTTTTATTAGTTATCAAATTTAGTTAAGTATCACATATTTACAAAATTAGATATTTACAACATTAGTGCGACACACGTACCGATTACAAAAAATGAGGTAAGTACCTATCGCTGGTCGTCTCATTTGTCCGGGTGTAATTGGCTACATTATATTTAGCCATTAAAAAAAACAATATGGCGGCCGAATAACATACCACAACAAAATACAAGTAAATTAAGTTAGACCAGGCCTATCGCACTCCGCACTGTAGGTACGAAGCTACAAGTACATACACCAGCAACGGGTCGTGCGGAGTTCAGTGGGTTTTTCAGTGAATTATATACATACGCTAACCCACTGTCCAAAGATTGTCCCGACGCACTGAAAAAAAAGGACAATATAAATTGAGATTCTACATTGTTATATGTACTGTCGATATTATGCAGTAGATTGGATTTGATCAGATATGCCGTATAAAAAAAAATACAGAAAGATAACCGATATGATGTAATCAGTATTTAGTACAGGTTATTTTGCAGTATACACGACAAACTTTTAATTAATTGATCGACCAAACAAAAGCTTCAAAAAACGATAAAAACAGCACCTCGGCTCTCTACCATAATAAAAGAGCAATAAAATGAGTTTACGTTTGGGAAACGGGTGGCGGGCGGCGCGCTCGTTAAGAAACAAAGGTCGTCTGCCACTTGCTAGCCAGGCGCGCGGCGATTCGATTAGACTATTCAAGTGTTTGTTTACGTATATCAAAATAGAAAATACATTTTTTGTGAATGAAAAGTACCTATGCATAACATATTTAAAGAATAACAGAACAAGCAAAGCATATACCACACCTTTCTTCCTGAAATAAGGAACGAGGCGCGTGTCCCCGTCCTCGCCCGCGGCCAACACCTCGCCCTCGGCCTTTTCCTCGCCCTCGGCAAACATCTTGCCCTCGCCCTCCTTCCTTTTCTTTATTCATTGTATTTGCTAAAATGCAAACATGACACAAAAACATTAATAAACATAAATAAAATGAATAAATAGGTTTTCTTCTTATTACCTATTTGTATAGAAATAGTACTAGAAACTACCCATCCGATGTTTACCTAATATAGCTATACGGAGTCCAACGCAAAAAAAACCAAATCGGTTTATAAATGACGGAGATCTGAGGTAACAAACATAAAAGAAATCAATCCAATTGAGAACCATCTTTTTTTTTTGAAGTTGGTTAAAAATTAAATCGTCAAGCAAGGGGAAAACACAAAAAAAACAAGGAAAAAAATAAAAATCCTGACAAAAATTTGCAAATTCACTTTGTTTACATGACAATATTTGTCGTGCATGGCGAGCCTTATATCCAGTTAGAACCGGCGAACGCCCGCCATGACGTCGTGCCACTTGACTCATTTGTAAACAAATGCTTTGCTTACTTCGATCTCTTAACTAAACAATGATATATTGGTACCAAATTGTTCGTAAATAATCATGCTATATAGTTAATTCATAGTACATTATGTACAAACTAACAATACATTAGATTTGACACGTTTTTATTAATTTTATGGTAGTTCACACAGGAAAATAATAAGTTTTTGACATGTAACATACCATTTATGATTTGTAATTGATATGCATTATACATCAATCGAAAGGCCATAAAATGACAAACAAAACGGCGTATAATTCTAATTGAAAAACAATAGAAAAACCTACTTACCAAGCGCTTTTGTCACAACTAAATCTCCACACACAACACTCGTTTCACTTGTGATTTCAACCGCAGATAATAAAATTTTCAAATTATTTTATAACAACGCCACCTTACGTAAATGTCAGAAATTTCAATAGCTTCTAGACAGACTATAAACCATGGGCATAGAGGCAATCAAAAAGTTTCAATAAAACGAAAAGAGAGCGCGCTCTCTCCGAACCACTTTCGCGACTTGTTTAATCGAGATGTTTCGATCCGTGCCACTTTCGCGACTTGCGTAGATGAGTGGCTATGTAAGATGTAGCAAATGAAATGAAAATAATGAAATATGGACGACATACGACAATGACTATCTGACTTTTAAAACATAATGACATTGACATTTTTTTTTAATTGTCACTACATTATTCTGCGTCTGAGTGAATTGGAGCGTCACGGGCACCGGAAATGTCGCGATGACGGCGATGAACGCGACAAAACAAAGTACCTATTATACCAAAATACAAAGCGAAAAATATGACTGAAGCATTGAGGTCTTACACTATAGAGGGATAATTACGAAGTTTTCCGACCTAAAAAAGGATAGCGCTATACAACAGGCTCTTATAAAGAACGAGGTAGAACTATTATCATATTGTCTCTATCGCGTAACCCATTTTCTTGACATTGGCCATGACATGTTAAGTCAAAATAGTGGCCCGGCAGGGTCGGCTTGTGGTTTTTTAATTTGTGTTGTGGTATTTTTTATTATTTTTAAGTGAATCTTTGTGAATGTGTGCTAGAAACAATTTAGAATTAAATGTGAAAAAATATTCGGGTGTTCCATTCATGGTGAAGTGAAAATTGTACTGAAAGATTAAGTTTTCAAACGTTTGTGTTTTTCTTGTGTTTATTGATGTTTTTCGGTAACTATAATTTATGTGGATGTAACTATACATCGGGTTCGACAATTAGAACCTGCATTTGGCTTGATATATTCAGTTTTCGGTGTTATTTTGTTAAAACAACATTGACCAGTTTCGTGTGTCAGTGTGGCCATCGTATAAACATTTCAGTTCCCATTACGTCGGGTAACAAATTGCATATTTGTGTATAATGTTAAATGTATTAAAATTGTGCATTCTTAAACCATTTAATTAAGATATAGGTAATAAAAGTAGTTAATGATTATAGTTTTTATTTAATTTGAAATTAAAAAGTTAAAGTTTAGTAAGAAGAGAGTAGAATTGTTTTAATAGTAAAGGCATTCGCCTCTTATGTAAGAACATATGTTGTAAATAAGTTCTTATTTTGTGTAATAAATTTATCTTACAGGTCCTTGCTGTCGATTACTATGGCCAATCATCCAATTCCATTGATGGATCACAATCCTACAATAAAAATATAAGCAACGAATCTCGGATTTCTAATCCTAATTAACGCCACATAGTGAGAACGAGTTCATGAACGTAGACTTCATCATCATGTGAACGTCAAGGCTGTTCAGGACACAAAAGGACAAACCGTTTCGGGTTAGTGTAGTGAATTGACAGTTATGTATAGTTAGTGCTATCCAATACGGTGGTATGGTCAATGTAATAATTGACTTTCATAAGTACGTCTGTGATCTACTCCGACAGTATGACATTTAACTGAGACACTATGCTATTTAGAATACTTCAAGTGTTTTTTTTTAACATTGTGTTTATCTATCTACCTATATCCTAAGTATCAGTTGTGCTGCAGTCTTGTAAATTATGTCAAAATACTAGTTCTTCTATTGTAAATTTTACCTGTATGGAAATAATTAATGTATGTATATTGTATAAATGTGTCATATATTTTATTTGATTATTTTATTTACCTGACTGGTTTAATCCTAGATAAAACCTGGTTAACAACAAAATATTAATGATTGCATAAGAAGCATACCGTAAGGAAATGTAGTTACCGCAATGTCATTCGAGCTCTGCGTTGTATCGCCGCCACTATAGCTTCAGAAAGTCGTAGGTAGTTGGTCTGTAAAAGGTACGAAATCTGTACTATTATTCTGTGGCCACGCTAGAACGTATTCATTACTTGGCCACCTAAAAGAGACCTTCACCTTTTGATCTGTTTACAGGAGTCTATCATAAAAAGTAATTTCTAGATTTTTCGACAACATATGCATATTCCCTATTTCCCTATTCTTCACTCTGGGGTACAGAATAGTACAGATGTCCTACCTTTTACAGACCAACCACGAACTTCTGAAGTTATAGTGGCTGCAATGCAACGCAGAACACGTTATATTTTCATTCAAGCGAATGGGAGAATTTTTCATAGGTATGGTAAACACTCCAAAATTACTGTCAAAAAACTATTGCTTTCCAAAAGTGTTACGCTGTCGAGGACTCTATAGTGTCATTCCTCAATGGACTGAAGACTCTGTTTTACTATGTAAATTCTATTTATAACATAGTTGTTTTTGTTAATAGATAGCAAGATAGCATCTTAATTTGAGATCAATGAATTGGAACGTAACGTATTGTTGCCAGCTATAAAATACAAAGTGTTGCTGCTCTTTTCCTTATTAAATTCTACCAATAAAATAAACATTTTTATTTTATTTAGTAGTTTTACCAGTGCTGAAGGTTTAGCCAACAAGTTTTATAATAAGTATATAGTTAGGGTTCAGCCGTTACATCTCCAAACTACTATATCTCTGTTACTGCTTACAGCCACGCCGGCGGCCACTGTGAAAGCCCATACGTTCCTCAACTGCTGCATGCTAACACAGCAGGTTGCTGCGTTTAGCAGATTCTTGCACCGGCTTTACTACCTTCACCAACTCTCTATTGACCGTAAAGTGAGACAGAATTCGCAGCTCCAACTGAACTTACTCCATACAAAAACTTGAAACGCATATTTTGTTAATATTGATGAACCTACATAAAAACACTCCTGAAACGTAGGTATACCACAAAAAGCTCCGAACCAAAGTGAAATCTTAGCAGGTAAGTATGTAAGATGAGAGAAGGCCCGTGTGTCAGCAATGGGAACGTGATGGGCTGATGTTGAGGTATGTATTCATATTCATATTCATATTCATTTATTTGCAAAACTAAGTGTACAAAGATCTTATTCTATAGTACATGGACTTAAAACTTAGTCGCCTTTTTCAGACATCGCAAATTGGGCGGGCGCTGTTCATGCAAAATATTAAATATTATTGACAAAAGTATTTATACTATACTGTACTATAGTATTTATACTATACTATGCTATATTATATTATATTATACTATATATAATTATATTTTACTATATTATACACATTTTATTTACCAATTTCAAAATATTCATTTAAAGTGTAGAAACAATGTGTTGACAAGAAATGTTTTAGTTTATTGTTGAAAGATAAATATTTTGGTTCCTTTTTAATTTCTATGGGTAAATTATTAAATATTCTAACTGCCATGTAATATGGACTGTGGTTAAGCATTTTGATTCGGGAATATGGCAAGTATAATCTTGATTTGTGGCGAGTGTTTAAGTTATGTGTGTTTTCTACTTTTGTAAATATATTTTTATTTTTGAATACAAATGTGCATAAATCTTGTATATATATTGAGACTAAAGTTAAAATTTTGTATTTTATGAAGTAAGGTCTACAGCTTTGGGCGTTGTCTATTTGTGCTATAATTCTTAAACATTTTTTCTGCAATATAAACAAGTCATTGGAGTTTACACTATTTCCCCATAACATCACGCCGTATCTCAACCACGAGTGTGCGTATGCATAGTATGCTGATAATGCGGTTTCTGTATTTGTGCTGTGTTTGATTTCGAACAGGGCATATGTAAATTTGGATATTTTCGATTTTATATGATCTATGTGATTTTTCCAGTTCATGTGTGTATCTATTTTGATTCCTAAAAGGTTAAAAGATTGTACTGTTTCTAATAAAGTATTTTTGTAGTTAATGTTTATGTTTAGACTAAGGTTGTTGTAGGATCGAAATTGCATTATTTTAGTTTTATTATAGTTTATTTCTAAATTGTGTTCCTGGAGCCATAGAGTTATAGTTTGTAAGGTGTTCAGCAATAGCATATTTGGGTCATCATGCTTTTCACATTGTATTAAAATGGAAACATCATCCGCAAACAATATAGGCAGCGCTATTTCTTTATTTAAAACTTTGGGAAGGTCATTAATAAAGATCAAAAATAATATGCAACCTAGCACACTTCCCTGTGGAATTGAGCAAGTTAGCTTTTTTATTTGTGATCTTACAGTTTCTATTTTATTTGTGTGGCTGTTGAGGTGTTCGATTTGGACTATTTGTTTTCTTTCGCTGAGATAAGATTGGAACCATAGATAAGCAATTCCACGAATGCCTGAACCATGTAATTTAGACAGAAGTATATCGTATGGAACTTTATCGTATGCTTTGCTCATGTCTAGTAGTAGTCCTAGAACACGTTTTTTATCATTGATGTGCTGGAGTGCAGTTTGAACATATTTATATACAGCTATTGTTGTAGATCTTGACTTTCTAAAACCATTTTGGCAGTCATCTAGGATATCATATTTTTCTAAAAATGTGTATAATCGGTTGTACATAGCTTTTTCAAATACTTTTGAAAATGTTGGTAGTATTGAAATCGGTCTATAGTTGTTTGGGGATGTTTTGTCTCCTTTTTTGTGAATCGGTTTTACTAATGCTATCTTTATTAAGTCTGGAACTTGGCCATTTTGAAAACTTTGATTAATGAGATAGACTAAAGGGATTGAAAGTTCTTCCGCGCATTGTTTCAATAATGTAGGTGGTATATCATCTATTCCACAGCTATGTTTATTTTTAATCGATTGTATAATTTTTATTATTTCATGATGGTCTACATTGCGTAAATACATAGAACTTGCAGGCGAGTTTATAACTGGGCGCCCTGTTTTCTTGTTGCTGTTTGTAGTTTCGCCGACTGTGGCAAAGTATTCATTAAACGTATTAGATATGGTTTCCGTATTTGTAATGTTTTCGTTATTAATATTTAATGTTATATTTTCGTTTTGTTTTATTAACCTTTTTCCTGTTTTCTCGTTTATAATTCTCCACATAGTTTTTATTTTGTTATCTGATTTTTTCATTTCTTTAATATATCCAATTTTTTTAGACAGTTTAACACTACGTTTTAATATTTTACTGTAAGTTTTAAAGTATTTTTTTATGACGGTGCTTTTTGTTTCATTTAGTATAATTCTTAGTGCTCTTTTATGTTGGCATGCTTTCTTGAGACCTATAGTGAGCCATCCCTTTTTTATATTATTATTTACTTTTATTATTTGTAGTGGTATATGTTTATTTAAAAGTTGTTGTATAAGCTTATGAAATGTATTATAATTTTCGTTGATATTTTTATTTTTGTCAATTACATTATTCCAGTTTATTTTTTTTAATGAATTTTTAAAGTTCTGCATTTTATTAAACGTAAATATTCTTTTTTCTTTATATCGAGTTTTTGTTGCAGTCGGAGCTTTTGTATTTATTTGAATATTTACTGATCTATGGTCTGATAAACCATAGTCTTTAACATACTCTGTATTTATAAGGGCCGTATAATTTGTAAACAGTAAATCGATGCAAGTTGATGACACTTTTGTCACACGCGTAGGTTCGGTAACTAATTGTTTTAAGTTAAATGATGTCATAAAATTTAAGAAATCTTGTATTTTTTTATTTTTTTCTAGGATGTTGACGTTAAAATCTCCGCCCAAAATTATATGTTTATTCTTTTCTTTTCTATTTAATCTAGTTAAGATTTTTGTAATTTGTTCATAAAATACATGTTTGTATTTATGTATTACTAAGAATATAAAAAGGTATAACTCCAAATGTACATTTGATCCAGATATACACACACGAGTACACGAGCTAGATAATATTACGACATGAGGTCAACTATCAGCAGGCAGCGGGGTCGATTGAACGATCTATTAGATTGCTATTTTACAATGCGGGCGTGTCACGTGTGTATATTAGGCATCGTAAGGACAGCCCACGCGAGGTGTTCTGAATTCTAAACCAACCAACTATAAAAAAGTTTGAACACTGTCACTAACCTACCTATAAACTACCTAGTTATAATTTAAGTTAAAAGTAACTACCTACGCCTAAATAGATGTCAAGGCATTGAAATTATATCACTATATTTTATAATTTTGGACAAACGTGATCATCTAGAATTTATAATGTTATGTTTCATATAGTTTAGTATCTTTGTAAAATGTTGTTATATTATATTGTTTTTGTTAAAAATGAAAATAGCGTAAATATAATAAATATATATTTGATTATGTTGAATTAAATTGAAGACTTCAACAAAATTATATTAAATATGCTCCCCAAGTAGTTTTCTTTCTGATTATACCATTAAAAGTAGTTGCTACGGAACCCTACCTTATTACGTGCCATTATCATTGACCACTTGATCATTTTATTTGCTCTAATGCCGTACATCCAAAGGTTGTCTATAAGATATTGCTTCTATATAGTTTATTAGTTAATTTTTTTACTGAATATGTTAACATGATGTAATCTAAATTACAATGTGCAGATGTTTATCGTTCCTAATTTAATAGGTATATATTTATTACAAAGTGAATGCTGCTGTGTCGTTCATTAAATTGGTGATCAAGCTAAGCAATTTGTCATTTCTTTTTATTCATTATTGGCTTGCGTTTGACCACTATCTAACCTGATGGTAAGCGACGATGCGGTCGACGATGTAGCAAGCTTACCAAAATAGTACCACCGAACAAAGCCATGCCGTCAAGGGACCTAGTCGTGTTTCGGGATGATGTTTGGTGAACCAGCGGGGAGACGGGTCTGAGCAGCCGCTCAACTGCCGTCTCTCTCTAGATCTACGTGCTCCATCTTAGGCCACATCATCGCTTCACATCAGGCCAGATAGTGGCCAAACATAGGTCTATTAAGCGTAAAAAAAAATACCTGTTCACTCGAAACTTGAAGATTCCTAGATGCCATTGTACCAATCCTATTGATCCTATCCTATTAATATTATAAATGCAAAAGTTTATTAGTATGGATGTATGGATGTTTATTACTCAATCACGCATTAACTACTGAACGGATGTTAATGAAATTTGGTATATAGGTATGTACTTTAGGTCCTGGAAAAAGACATAGGTTACTTTTATCCCGGGAAACCGCGGGTAGCATGTAGTAAAATCATTTTGACCTAGGCCTGGGGCTGTGGGAGTCTAGGTACCTAGGTACCTATTGGTTCGCTCAGACATATTTAAAACTTTCACAAACACATTTCTCCTGTGTAGGTATTGTAAGTACCTACTTATTAGTCAGAAGCACTTTCCTAAACTTAGATAGTAAAGTAAACAACCAACGCAATCAGCTCGTTTTTAATTACCGTATCCTGCGTCGGCGCCGCGTTTATGGAAGCACCGTCTGAAGACAATCATTACAATCATTAACGTGTGACATACTATTACTTATTCCATAACGTACCACATTCAGTAGACCTTTCATATCTAAGGAATACTAAAGGATGAGAGGTCAAATTGCAGTGGAATATAGTTCCTTCAGACGATGGAAGCAGCTAAAAATGTGGGACGGTGTCATGTGTCTACATCTCGTAGATCGTTAATAAGTAATTAAATAGGTTTGTTTCGTTAGTTCACAGCTGAGAATCTTCATTTGGCTAGCAGTATCGGGTAGCAGCTTGATCATCATAACAATGTAGGCATCAATCTTAATTACTCCTACTATAATAATTTGGATAATGATCTCATCGCTTCTAATTTGATTTGATTTGATTTGATTTGAAACTAATGCATGAAAAAAATTTGGATTGCAAATTCGAATGCTAGGGTGAATTCGATTGCCAGAAGATGGGCAATGGTGCAGAGGGAGGCCGAGAGCAGAGGGAGAGAACCACGCAGGTTTTTAAAACCTTCCAAAAAAGAAAGGTTTAGGGTACAGGTAGATATTTAAATGCCAAAAAATCGACGCCCTTTTAGAGATATATCACTGTATTTTCTTTAATTCGATCATCATTATCAGGCGTGGTACAGGGGTACTGCCTCGCGATAGTGAACTAATGTCCGAAGACTGAGATGATATGTCAACTATTGAACTATTTTTTTTATTTAACTTGACCATACTGGCAAGGTTTCCACATAATATCTTCAGGCCAAATATTTTCATTTCCTCTCTTTAGATTCCAGAAGTTATTTGCAATAAGATTTTTGATGAAAAATATTTTCCAAGACAAGCTTTTAACAAATTAGTAATCGGAACCGCGAATAGATTAAAATGAGCCCAAACACTAGTAGTTTACGATTACCCGTCAAGGAGTTCCATTGCCCACCTTCCATCTCCATCATCAGATCAGCTGGCTGTCACCATAATATTGCATTGTCATCGGACTTTGACAAGTATGCAAAATTTCAACTCCATAGGATAAGAGGAAGTAGTTCTAATTCAGCTTGCAAGATTCCACTCGGACAAACATACAAAAAAGCTTGTGAAAAATCAAATTTAATATTCCATACATTTTCAGTAAGAAGTTCATTTATTTATTCATTAGCATACTCAGATAAAGTATTTAGCATAGCATAACTTTTGCTACTCAGGCAAAAGAGGTCTATCAAGAGTCCCCGAACTTATTGCTATGGATTAAAAAAACGCTACTAAGAAGAAAATTTATATAACACCTAAAGTAG
Source organism: Petrophora chlorosata (assembly GCA_951640565.1). Taxonomy (NCBI): domain Eukaryota; kingdom Metazoa; phylum Arthropoda; class Insecta; order Lepidoptera; family Geometridae; genus Petrophora; species Petrophora chlorosata. The sequence continues at coordinate 1,748,434 of OX621189.1, read as the reverse complement.
CGAGCCGTGGGACTGTAAATTTCTATAAACTAAATTTCAATAAGCAACCAAACGCTTATGTTTTATCAACTCTTCTATAATTTCTAAACATGCTCAGATGTTGCAGCTGCGGCGCGGCGGCGCGGGCGCAATGTTTGTGCAAGAGTCACGATCGCGAACAACTGGGTTACTGCAAGCTAGCTTTTCTACACACACCAATAAAAAGAACTGCTGAATCACCTTCTGATATACTAACATGGTGGAAGGTAGAATATTACTACTAACTATTTTGTGATGTGACGCTCATTTAGATTAATTAAAAGTACTTCAACAAACTCTTCAATGTAAAAACGAAAACTGTTAGTTCGGAATTGTAGTTAAGTAATTAATTAGAAAGACATGCAGTAGTGCGCAAGCATTACTGTGTTCCGGTTTGAAGGATATTGTAGCCAGCGAACTTTCTATATATATATAATATGATGGCGATATGAGACTAATATCTAAAGTCTAGGTGATGAGCACAATGCAGTGCTACGCAGTCCTTTTCATGGTACCTATGTATTAAAAGTTCTGGGTGGCACTGCAATAGGGGATCGGACAACTTTTCAGAAAGTGTTTTAAATTAACCATAATCAATATATATAGCCATGAAAAATACCATTTTAATTAAATAAAGCTCTAAAAGTACCTAAAATTAAAGTTAAATATTATATTTCAAATATAGCCGCGCAAAAGGTCACCTCAGGTGTGTGACGTCATACGCTGGCCAAACGTCAAACCAGTATTATTGTTCTGTGCGTCAAACTCAAACTCTACGAAAGAAAACTTGCAAAGAGATATAGATACGTTTTGTGAAGTTTGGGGACTAAATTGAGTAAATTGTCGGAATGGAACGAAAACCATAACGTTGGTGTGCAGTACCTCAATGTAGAAATAATTCTATAGCTACTCCAAATAAATTATTCATTGATGTACCACGAAAAGCAGAAATGCGAAAAAAATGGATGGATCTAGCAAGACGAAAACACGAAGGGATGTCTATAACATCAGCGATTTTCTTTTGTGAGGACACTTCGATGTAAGTACCTTTAGATAGAATTTAAGCGGTGTGTAAAATAATAAGTTCCTTTTGTGTATGTATAGGTTATATTTACAAGTAAGAAGTTTAGTATAAGTGCTTAAGTAATTTGTAATTTGTGTTATAGCTGCCGAATGATATGGAAAATTACATGCGATATCATATTATGGAAAAGAAGTTTGCCATCAACTACTAGTACATCTTGCCCCGCTGCTGTCAAAAGGCAAAGAATGTCTTTAATAGAAGAAGCCCTTGCAGAAATTAAACTGGAGACTAATATGGAAAAAGAAAATACAACGCAGTCTCTTAGTAAGTACCTAGCTAAATACCTACTAGTTTAATTTGAACCAATACCTTTTTCAGAATGGTTAACAATAATGACCAATTTACCTTTGTTTTAGATTTACAAACTGACTTCGTAAGAGAAGAACAGCCAAAAAGCCAAGATAAAGGTGTACAAGTTGTTGTCAAAAGTAAATACTTCAGAAGAAAGTATACACAAACACATAACAATACTAAAAACATTGCAACATCACCATCTAAAACGTGGACAACAACTACATCGACATCTCCGTTCAAAGTAGAAGAACAAGTAGAGCTATCAAGACCAAGTGTGTCTAAAATAAACAGAACATTCATCGATGGATCTGATAGTGACATATCACTTTACACCCCATCAATATCATTTCAACCATCATCACCTTCTGTTCAATCGTTACAGTGTAAAACACCATCTGACAGTAGTAGCTTAAACAAAGAAGCTAAAATAGAACAGGAAAGAGAAGCAAAGCAATCCCTGAATAATATGTGGAAAAAAATTGAAGCCAAACCACGTTTTTATATAGGCATAACAAAGGATTGTTTCTTTTTGGTTGATTTAGTACAAGGAAACACCAACATTCCAACAGACCATGTCCTACTATGCTTGAAAAAAATTAGATTAAATACAACATTTTCAGAACTTGCAGATCAATTTGGAATATCGACATCATATGCAGGCAAAGTATTTCAAAAAAATATACCAATCATTGCTAATATTCTCAAACCATTTATAGTACAACTAGATAAAACAATATTCGCCTAGAAACCTACAGTTTTCCACATGTACTATGTCACCATGCATCCTCCATAGCCTCATAGTCCCCACCGTCAAATCTTTGATTCCATAGTGGGAAGTACCTCACTGGTTGTACAAAGCTGATGGAGATAAAGGAAAGGACTTTATAAGAGTTATTTATTTATGAATTATTATGTGTACATACCTAATATTAACTTTAATAAATAAAACCATTGAATATGTAAAAAAATTATTTTATTTTGAACTTTCATATAGAATAGGGTATACATTTTTTTTCCAAAATTGAGTTGAACTTGAAATATAGTGCTTTACTAAGGCCTCATTATACCTAGCTTACTAATAACATTTCAACATGGTTGTTGAGTTCAAAATCCCAGTGAGCAACACAGAAATAACAATGTTTCAAATTTGTGACAAACATTTGAATTTGTATTTGTGCAATATATTTTTCTGTCACTTTATTATGTTTCAAATAATTTTTATATGTTTTTCCACGCGTTGAAATAAAATGCCCAACCAGGGCATTTTATTTCAACGCATACTTTATTGTCAATAATACCATCTGGTGAACCAGCTATAAATAGGTATCGTGAGGAAATAAATAATCCGCAGGTCTTAACTTTCTTGCCAAGTGTTTTTTCCACTGTTTCTTTCACTTTTGTTTCTAATTCCCGACCTCTCTTCATTGCTTTTGTGTCTGGGGTCTTGGCTCCCATAATCATAGATATCAAAGACCCATCTGCAGTATGACATTTGCTAACTTCGTAGGATTTTGAAGCTGTAATACGCCCATACCTGAGCTCGTGCCACAACCTGTTCTTATATTGCATTCGAGAGTTTTCTTCAATCAGTTTAATGTTTTTCTCAGTAAAATACTGAGCTATTGTATCCAAAAATCTGTCACAATCACCGTCATCACAATGTTCAATGATTAAGTAATGAAGTGACAATTTCTCATACTCTCACTCTCTGTTATTATATTTCAATAATTCACAGTTTGTGACATTTCGGGTAGCAGCTGCTTGGAGAAATTGTTCCAGCATATTATTGTGTGGAGCAGTCTGTGTAGAAGATACTCTTTTACCAGACGAAAGGTGCTTTGCAGTAACATACTTAACATTGGTACCAATCTGAGCCAGTTTAGATTTCTTCCAGTAACACTGTATTTCAGTACTAGATGGCTCCTCACTTCTCCTGTGGACCCACATCAGAAAAGCGACAGCATGTTTGCAACCTCCCATTGATGCAGCACAGTCATGACACTGAACGCTGACTACTTTTTCTTCTTTTTCATTTACTATCATAGTCGCATTATACGCCTTTGAACGAATTTTGTGCTCTGGACACACTTTACATTTGATAGTACACAAATCCGTATCTCGCCGAAGTTGGACGTATCCTATCGCATCATCCCCGTATGATTGTCTCGCTGATCTAAAAAGACGCAAAAGTAAAACATTAAAGTAAGTCATTATAAAAATAAAAAGGACGTAACATTACATCAATTATCACAACCTACACTTTTTAGGTTATGTTTCCCTTTGTTATTTCCATACTCACATAAATTAGATCAAATGAAGAATAGCTGAAATACTTACATAGATGTTTTAACATTTCGAAATTCAGCAGCACAGAAGTCCGAGTTTGAGGCAAAGAAATTGCCAACCATTAATATATCCACTCTCGGGCAGAGTTCTATTGTCGGCTTTTATATAGCTTGGTTCCATGTTATTTATTGTACAAAACAAGTTGTAAGCAAAGAGATAATGATCACTTGGGAGAATTGCACCTATTAATGGACTATTTTATTATCTCTTAATTCTAAATATTGTAAGATTTTATGACAAGCAAAAACGAAAAGTAATCACAACACAAGCTCGGCACACGTCATCCGCCTACGGATGACGTCATGCGCTGTGATTGGTGTTTCGCTTGAGACGAAAAACAGATTAAAATTTTCAGAATTTTTAGATTTTATTTCTTGATTTAAAAATACAAATCATTATTATTTCACAAAAATATTGATTGGACGATCTTTCTGGTTCGATAAACATTCGTTCTAACTACATTTTATATTTTTTCTCGATTACTGTCCGATCCCCTATTGTTATGGCGTGGCGCTTACCATCAGGCGAACGACTTGCTCATCTCATCACTCAGTTTCATAAAAAAAAGAGCTGAGTTATCTGACCTAAGTTAACTTTAACGTTTATCTTTATCTAATCATTGCATATAAGGTTGCCTAGATGCCATCGAGTAGACAGTCAAATATATATTTTTAGCCAAATATAAATACATATATATATATTGGCTGGATATTTTATCAGAGCTAGATGCCCACAGTATAGTACCCTTAGAGTATACATAATATATACTCTAAGATAGTACCTATCTAATAAGACAGACAGTATATCACGATCCGGCGCGGTGCTGTATTCGAAATAGGCAGTGAAAACGTTCATACAAAATCACAATACTGTCACAGCCGTACTGACAACATCACAGAAAACTCAAAAGCTTATCTAGAGCCTTAGACGGCTACAACCGTAACCGTACTGATGGACTTGTATGATGTCTCATAGTAACCAACCCGGCCAGAGCCGTACTGGCGTTGCGATAGTATTCTGTTTATGTGTGGGTATGGCACACATTTGAAATCCGTAAACCGTTTCATATATGACAGTATAGCAACGTACTTCCAAGCTTATTTAGTAGACAGTAAGGTTTTTACTATATGCAAAAAGATTTTCTATTGTGGTAGCGGTATTTGATGTAAACTAACTTGAAAAATATGCGGCTGTCACCGTACTGTCATTCCTCGTACTCTCTAAGTACGGTCACAGCCGGTACCGCCCCGGATCGTGATATCAGTAGCCAGTATCTGTAGTTACTTACAGAAATTATGTACGTTTAGAAATACTTATCAGTAAGTTTTCTAAATCAGAACATAACATTTAACAAGAAGTGGTGAAGCCGACCGCTAATAATCGTTGATCAGTGTATACACCGTGGGAGAGGTATTTACGACATAGCCGTCGAATATGTTGTATAATCGTCTCTCATAGTTTATCCTTAAATGACCAGCCCCCGTACCCATATGTCCCTCAAGCGCCAATCGTATATCGTGTTGAGATCAGATTAAGATGTAGATTCACTACGACATATCTTATGATGCCATATATTGTCTCATTAGGTTTGTCTCAACTTGTAGTTATCGTATTTTGGTTTAAACTAATGAGATTAATTCGTTTTCTTGTCTGAATCGGCAATAACTAGACCGCATCACATTAGTCGCAGTGAAGCTATACCTTAATCTGAGCTCAATACGATATACGATTGGCGCTTGAGGGACATATGGGTTAGGGGGCTGAAGTAGCACAGGTGGTTAAAGTTCAATTATAAAATGGTGTTATTATCGTTTTCAGTAAGTACCTATTCCCACAGAATAAATATTAAATTTGAATTTATTTATTTACTAAATTGCAATTGTGAACTTACCTACAGTAATTAGTGTTATTTGCCCTGGTTTAATGATTTTACTTACTTATTTTACCACAGGGTGTGGAACATTTTTGAGACTTTCAGGGTAGGTTCCTCATTGTCCTTGGAGCGAGGAAGTTTTGTTCTTAGAAAAAATAAGTTGGATTTTGAAAAACTGCATTTTGTTTTATTTTTTAATTATACAGTCAGACTCAAGTTTTGTTTTTAGGAAAAATCGGTTGATTTGAAAAACTGCATTTTGGATTTTTTTTAATTGTACAGTCAGACTCTAAATTTAATATCTCTAGAAAAACGACATGGTAAGCCCATGTTGCTATCTGGAATTTTTTCTATTTCCCATCGGGAATGCTATACTCAAACATAAGTTTTTGAGAAAATAAAAAAATCTGTTATTACGCTTTTTGTATTTTGAACTAATTATTTGGTCTCGTAAGTAGTAGCACAGAATACTAAGTAGGTACACTTTTAAGCAACATTCTGATCTAAATTCAAAATTATTCCCAGTTGTCATAAAGTCTCTCTGGCAGAACGTTACCAGCATCAAGTGAAAATGTATGAAAAACGTACTTTCGTAATTTCTCAAAAACTTAAGATTTGATTTGATGGGTTACTTAGGGGGAAACATTCCTGATGGGAAATAGAATTGATTAAGCCTTGTTATTTATTTTTGAGTAATCAAATTTTTGACCATGACTGTAAATTAAAAAAAATATATAAATATTTTTTGTTTTCTTCAAAATCCAACCGATGTTTCCTAAGAACAAAACTTCCTCACTGCAAGGAAAAGGTAGCTATTATAGATACTGTACAATAATTATTAAATCATTTATTTCAGATAAAAATCCATATTAAACATCATGTCAAACAATTAAATTAAACTACAATATCACATTAAATAAATCAGATCAAAATTATATAATAATAGATCCGTTCTACAAGGATTCCCTCTATCTAGGGAACCAGGAACTACGAGGATCGAGGACTTGCACTTTTTCTGCATACCTTCAAACAAAGATTTGCGGAACTCCAACCTGCAGCAGACGTGGAGTATGAGATATGTGCTGACGTACCCAACCTCTACACCACAGGGGTCTGTGTAAGGAGGTTCTAAATAATTAGGAAGAAGAAATAGATATTGCTTCAAAAAAATATATATTTTTACGGAACCTTCAGATTTTTGCCTAGCATGCGCTAATGCATTCAATATCAGAAATTTGTGTAAGGAGGTTTTATGCCTCTTTGACATAGGGAAAATGCATGTGTTGTCGAAAAATCTAGAAATTACTTTTTATGATAGATTCTACTTCTGTAAACATATTGTAGTGATATAATTATTATTATTAATTGCGTAGTTTATTTGTATTTCAATGTTTCTTTTTCTTATTTTTGGAGAAACGGAACGTAATCGCAACACGCTTGAGTACATGCAAACACTATCTGACGTCACGAGTCACGCTGCTTATTGGTCAATTTTTGACAAAGAGCCCGCCCTATTGGTAAATGATTGACATACACACACATGTAGCATAGATGGACCAATGAGGAGATCCTAGGTCCCCACGTTTGCGATGTCACACGGAAATGGCGCGTTTATGTTGATTTAAATTGATTCAAATTTTCATTTAGTTTTTTTATTGACAAATGATGCCGTAAATTTTTTTAATTTTTTTTTCATTAATAGTATTCAATAATGAATCGATTCATGCATGAAAAAAAGCATGCATATTCCATATTTCGCGTGACCTGCTCGTCTCGAGTCTCGAGTGCCACTCACAAGCAAAGATAAGGTATTATCTTAGCTCACAAGTGATTACATTCTCTCTGGTCACTCACAGCTCACCACTCAACGGTAGATTCCCTACTTTGACATCTACATTGTACTGAGTCAGTAGAAATATAAAGAAATAATCATGATTAATTCAGGAGCGAGTGTGGCTCAGTGGCAGTCCGTGTGACTTTCGATCCGACGCACCCGTGACCCGAGTCCGAATCCCGCTAGCCACCATTTTAGCACTCGCTTTAAAAACGGTAAAGGAAAACATCGTGAGGAAACCGGCACGTCCAAGAATTAATCACAAACAGTCGAGGACATGTGACATCCATCAACCCTCACTGGGCCAGCTTGGAGGATTATGGCCCATACTCTCTCTACGAGGGAAGGCCCGAGTCCCAGCAGTGGGAACGCAATGTGCTGATGATGATTCATCAGCCCATTGTGTTCCAACTGCTGGGCAAATTCATCATTGTATGAATCATAATAATAAGAAGAAATAGGTTAGGGTAGGTATATTTACAAGAAAATACTTTACTCTCTCTCTATTAGAGAAGGCCCATTACGTTCCCAATGCTGGTAGCATTTGGAACGTAATGGGCTGATGATGATAATGTTGAAAATGAAATAAAATGAAATAACTCTTTATTGAAACACACACACATAAAATTATTAGTAATAAAAACAACTTGACACAAGTATACATTAAAAAAAAACCGACTTCAATGTATCTTCGAAGTCCAAGGTAAGATATCGATGAAATTAATATGGGACCACTTCGTAGCTCGTATATGAAAACGCAAAAAGAATTTTTTAAATCAGTTTATAAGTGACGGAGTTCTGAGGTAACGAACATAAAAAAATATAAACATACAATCGAATAGAGAATCTCCTCCTTTTTTTAAAGTCGGTTAAAAAGTGGAACAATTGGCGGTCTTATCGCTAAAAGCGATCTCTTCCAGACAACCGTGCAGGGAGAGGAATAACTCAAAAAGAATGGACGGTGGTTTTCAATATCTCAATACACTTACCTACATAAACTAATTACATAAAATACACACTGATAAAATAGTAAATAATCTTAATACACACAATACAATGATGATGACGATGACTATAGTGGTAATATTTTGTAAACATGTGAAAATATAAGTGGTAGGGTATGCATACATGGTGTGAATGTATAGAGTGAGTGTGGCTCAGTGGGAGCACGTGCGACTTTCGATCCGACGCACCCGAGTTCGAATCCCGCTGGCCCCGCACCACTGACTTTCTTAAGTTATGTGCGAATTTTAACATTTTTAACACTAAAAACGGTGAAGGAAAACATTGTGAGAAAACCGGCATGTCCAACAATTTATCACAAAAATTCAAAGATATGTGACATCCACCAACTCGCATTGGGCCAGCGTGGTGGATTAAGGCCCATACTCTCTCTAGTAGGGAAGGCCCCAAGTCCCAGCAGTGAGAACGTGATGGGCTGATGATGATGAGGGTATGCATTACGAGTACTACATACATAATATATAGGAAGCAATCAGTGTACATCGAGTCAAGGACAAGCTAATTGACATCGGCTTCCGATGTAGGCAGGTATTTATTATGCAAGTTCAGTGATATTAGTAGTTTATGAAAAGGAAATATCACGAAATATCACAAGGAGGAGGGGAGGTGTAATGAGATATCACGTGCATTTATTTATTCGTAGTACGCGCAATTTTTAAACCGAAAAGCGGCGCGTGACTTCGACTCACCGTTGCCAGGCGACATTCAGAAACATGTCTGTCTGGACATTTTTATCACGTTGCTTAATCCAGAATTAAATTAGATTATGCATATTTAAAATAAAACCAGCCCAGTGCACGAAGGGTTTCGTACCATTATCTATACAAACGGCAAAAAAAAACACATTTGTTGAGCCCCCTCAAATATTTATTCATTCTGTTTTTTAGTATTTGTTGTTATAGCGGCATCAGAAATACATCATCTGTGAACATTTCAACTGTCTAACTATCACGGTTCATGAGATACAGCCTGGTGACAGACGGACGGACAGACAGACAGACAGACAGACGGACAGCGGAGTCTTAGTAATAGGGTCCCGTTTTACTCTTTCCGGTACGGAACCCTAAAAACATTACGTGAAACTAGCACTTAATGTTACTAAAACATATCCTCCGCGGTCCGCCAATTACCGAACTTTTTTCTAAAAGATTCCAGCCCCTGTACCCATATGTCCCCCAAGCGCCAATCGTATATCGTTTTGAACTCATATTAAGGCATAGATTCACTGCGACAATGTCTTATGATGCCATATATTGTTCCATTAAGTTTATATCTACTTGTAGTTATCGTATTTTGGTAAGTAGTAGTGCGCAAGCATTACTTTGTTCCGGTTGGAACGGTATTGTAAGCAGGCGTATTGCTTACCATCAGGCGAAAGCAGCTCGTCTCGTCATTCAGTTACATAATGATTGACCGAGATCATAGTAATAACATTCCTATTCTGATATCTGATTTACTAGTGTGCCTTTTTTATGGTACTAAGTGACGATACAAGCATGTCGTTTGCCTGATGGTAAGCTCCACGCCTGCCCATAACAAATACAGTGCCATCCAGAACTTTAAATACCATAAAAACCATTGCGTAGCACTTCATTGCGCTCATCAACCCGAGACATCAGATATTAAGTCTCATATTATACCCAGTAATTCGAAAAATATTTTTTTTACAAAATATGCCTACAGCATTTTGTAAAAAATATCATACCTACCTACATAGGTATCTAAATAATCAACGAAGTCGTCTAAGGAGGTCATCTATGTTCCTCTAAGTTTACGATGGCGAACAGAAAGTAGCCCAGCCAGGTAGACGAGCAAGACGGCTTTTTCCAAGAACCATACTGTTTGCGCTGCCCAAACAAAGGCATCAATGGTTGGCCGGCCGGCCGGTGCACTGGTGACGTGTGAACGGACCCTACACCTTATTATAGAGATGTAAAACCGCTATCGAAACTGGAATAGCTACTAAACTTATTTAATTATAATTATCCACTTACTCTACCTCATTATCTCTTTATATTATTCTTTGCCATTGTCCTTTTCCAAGTCCCTACATACCAAATATCAAGATCCTTTCAGTAGTTTTTGCGTGATTGAGTAACAAACATCCATAGATCCTCACAAACGTTTGCATTTATATTATATAATGGGACAAGATTATTCACTAATCTATATAACATATTTGACTTTTAACCCTAAAACACTGATATTACCCGTAACTTTATACCTATAACCTATGTAAGTGTGCGCTTTACCTGTACAGTGCTAAGTTCTAAGTTTTGTCAACAGATGGCGCTAGTAGTTTCAGCTGATGGGCTGCTTGTGTTTTGCACACGCGTAACAAAGGCATGACAAGCGCTCTGTGCTCTTTGGTCAAGTCATATATTTGTTATTTCAAATGACGCATCCATTTCATATGTACAAAGATCCGGAAGCAGCTGTGTTATAATTATATAAGGTGCACAATAAAAACAATCTTATAATGTGGCAGTAAATATATTCAGAAAATATTCAACGGTGAATCGACTCGATTTCGTCAGTAAAAAAAGTTTATACGCACTAGTATTTTATCGAAGTTATAAAACCTACAATATTGTCTTTAAAGAATTCACAATAATTGATTTCTTATGATTAATAGTTTATTGCTTTATACAATATCGATATCATATCGAGTATAACATTCGATAACAAAGACATTACAGATAACTTTCAAACTTCAGCAGTCGAGCGCTCGAGCAACCCTAGGTACACGATAAACACTTAATTTAGATTAAAATAATAATTACATATCACAATGAGACGTCTCTTCAACACCATTCACTCGCACACGAACAATATAGAATACAAAATGAAGGCACGAGATCTACCTACAACTACGACTATTAGTAAATATGCCAAAAAACGTATCGCTAAATGCACGCGCGCCTGACGCAGCGGCAGCGGCGCGGGCGCGCCTCAGTCGAAGTGTTGTGCTTAGAAGAGTTCGAACCACCCGTCGGCAGTCGAATGTTATAGCGGGTCTGGAATACAAAGAGTGCAGCCGCCGAGGTCGTTCCCCGCGCGGGCTAGGTAATGGAATGTCGGCGTACAGCCGCTCCCGGCGCCCTTTGTGTGCGCCGGACGCCCGGCCCCGGCTGGTCCGCGGCGCGCGGCGCAGCGCGGTGAGCCAAGCAGGTAGCGCTGCCCCACCGTGCCGCGGACCCGCCATAGCTCACTTTCAACACGTCACAAGTACGACCCGAAGTCTACAGTCCCATAACACTGTCCGCAAGACTACACAGTGTCCTTCCCTTCAAACTTGTCCGCGAGATCTCCCATCAGCTCCTTGTAGATCAGCGGGTCGATGTTCTTCCCGAGCTGGTACAGCACGAACCAGTCGCCAATTTGCAGCTTACGCGCTACAGACTCCACCTGCTCCTGTGGAGCGAGACGGCTGCGTGCGCGCAGCAGGTACAGGCGCACGCGCGGTCCCGCTACTACAGCCATGCGGTACAGCAGCGAGATTCCACTCAGGATGGACAGAATCATGAACCAGAACCACAGGAACACATAAATCTTCTCGTTAACGATGTTCAGCGGCAGCACGCACAGTCCGTCGAACTTCTGTACGGTTCCCGAAGGACCATATTTGTGGAAGGTGCACTTGGTCACTTTGGGAAACACACGCGCCATTGGGTCGATGCGTTCTTCAGGTTCCATCTCGGTGAAGCTGACCACGTCACTGCCGTAGGTCGAGAACTCGCCGTCCAGGAAGAAGTCCATGAAGAATATTTGACCAACGACGTTGATGAAGTTCAAAACTTCACATATGAAGAAGCGGAAGGCGTAAAAGTTCTGGGTGTGCAGATTCGTGTAGAAGTAGTCGACGAGCAACTTCTTACGGTCCTTTTTACATTCATCGCCCACTACGGGACAGTTCAAGTCGAGCACAAGCATCTTTATGCGGCCTCCTTCCCACGTCTTCCATAGGTAGCGCGGCACGTAGAACAGGATAGCTTGAAAGAACAGCACGAAACACACCCACTGGTAGTATTTGTGGTACTTAACTTCGTCTTGACCGTCCACGTGCGAGGCCACGCCGGGCTGCGCGTAGTCCTTGCCCACGCGGCCCACTAGCCGGTTGGGGATGGTGAAAGTCGAGTAGATCCAGCAGTACGTGTCCATTACGGCGAGCGGAATCTCGTCGACGATGCAGTCGATCGGGTCACCGATGTACTGTCGCGACGTAACGAGCAGCGAAAACGCGATCAAAATGATCACGGTGGCTTTGTAGTGCAGGCGGAACACATTGTTGTCGATGCACACGGAGTCAAGCTTGAGAAGCCCCTTGACGGAGCCGAATACGTCAAACATGGCGGTCGAGTCGGTCTAGCCGCGGGCGCGCGGCGCGTCGGTCGCGGTCGAGAGAAACGGGCGTGCGCTTCGCCCTCGCGTTTGGTGTGGAATGCTGAGCGGTGGGGCGCGGCGTTCGCCGAGGAGGGCGCAGGCCTAGCGGGGCTTGGGGCGGGGCGGGAGGGGCGCCGGCCCCCGCCGCGTCTGCAGCCTCTTCACCTCGGATCAACGACACAACACTGACCCTATTTTACGAACCTATTCGTGGCGTCATCTGGTAGCCACGGCGATTGCACGGCGACGTTAACGTACCCGTCGGCTATGCATCTCGCCTTCGGCTCGGGCTGGTCCCGCGGTCAGGCGACGTAATAAGGGATTCCACTAGTGGCGCTACCACCTCGGCGTTTAATTAAAATAAATAATAAGTGGTGTCTACGACTGTGTCAGGGTATGTTTGGAAATGTAAATAACGTACGATGTTAGGGCAGACCATGAGATTATATCGTCCTCGTCACATGACGTTCGTGCACTTGGAGGAAATATTTTTTGTTATTGAAGCGTTCAATGGAGCGTCTGAACACGAGTAGGTACCTAACTATTAATCTTACGAGCTGCGTCTAGTTGTACAGTAGGTAAATAACGCCAGTTTGACTTAAATTAATTTTAACAAGAATGTTGATTAAGGAACATATTGGAGCAAATTGTGTAATTACAGTAATTAGGTTAGGTATCTATTTATATATCTACTTTATTTGTGTCATATCACGAGTCAGTAGTTCATTAAATAGGTACCTTATATGTAACTCCTACAATGAGATTGTTAATTGTTATCAATTAACCATTATCAGCAGCTCGAAGCAATGTCAAGTCTTAAATAATTTACGTTTGCCTTACTTATTTAACTTCAATGTACATGTATTTATTTACTAAGTAAGTTCAATGTATTTACTTCTGATAAGGTCACTTTACAATAACAATGGAGTACTTAATGTCGGAAACATATTATTCAATTGAATTACCTGCCTACACAGGTGTCATAGGTCGATTTGTACTTATATGCTTAAAAATAATTTACTTTTAACACCATAAAACTTACAAGACTTTACATAACCAAAACAGTTCTTTTACTAGTGTAAAAATGGGCGGGGTAAGAGTGGTCCCTCTACTTATGGGTAAAATTTACCTGTTGCCAAATTTTGGATTACCCGTCAAACCGAATTGCGAATAGGTTAGAAGAATGTGCGTTTGGCGGACGTGCGTAACGCCACATATAACAAAAATTAAGTCTTCTGTGGTACCTACAAGTAACGTGCATTCTTACTCAAACGAGCCAAACGTGAGAGAGATAGTTATATTTTTAATTATGAATTTATATATTTAACTAAGTTTTTTTTTAAGTTATAAGCGGTTACCGTCGCCTATGGACATCTGCAATACTCGGGGCATTACTGGTGCGTTGCCTACCTTTAAGGACCCTTTCCACCCTTCTTTTAAAGTGCCCCATGTTATAGCTCTGCGGGAAAACTTCGGGCGCGGCGGTAGCCCATTCTATATCTTGCAGGTGTGCGACAAGAAAGATCTGGAGAATCGGATAGTATGCGATTTCCATAGATCTATGATATGTGGATGGGCTTTCGCACGATGTCGGGCAGTGCGGTGATAAAACCATGATGGATGAACGAAATTAAATAGCTCCTCAAAACATTTTCCATCCAAAGTGAATTAAAACTTTTTTCCTATTATATCATATCATATTATCTATCCTATGATTGCGTTTGATTAATGTGGCTACGTAAATCTAATATGCTAATATCTATATCTTATTTTGATTATTTTATTCGTAAAAGTAAAATTATAATTTCTAAATTATCTATTTTCTTAAGTTAAATAAATACAATTAATATCGATATAGACTAAATATGGTATTGAAAACAAACCTCAGTGGTTTACGAATGCCATGAAATTTGATAAATAAATATAAAAAATAATTTTACGTATAAAAACAATAAAAAATAATTTTCATTTTTTTATAAGTTTTTGGTAAATTTTATTTTTTGTAGCTATTTATTTGAATTTATGTTTGAATACAATATACCTACTGGCTATTTATTAAATTTTATATTAAACATACCTATAATATTTTAGGACATAAAAGAAAAAAAGAAAATTAGAGTAGGGTTCGAAACTGCGTGTCTGAATTCCTGATGATTTAAAATCTGTAACATGTTTCTTATGTTATATTATAAGTATAGGCTTAATGTATGCTTGATGACAATAAAGTTTTTATAATTATTTATTTACTGATAGGTAGCTATTTTAGGTAGGTATACGTTTACTGACTAGGTCATGGTCGACAAAGCATAATTTTATACCAACAAGTGAACAAGTCAAGCTACTTTCGTTTTGGGACATTCATAATAATATACCTAGGTAGGTCTGTACCTAATAAAATGGATTGGAGGTAACTTACTAAGAAAGGTCTTGACCTTAAATTAAGACGTCAATAATAAAGCATAAATCAGTATTTTGCCATTGATTGTTAAAAACAAAACTTAATCTTTTCCCTAAGCATTAAGCTATTTGTAGCATATTTTTTTATGGTTACCTTATTATGGTTTCCTAGTCATTATGATCCCTATTTTTATTAAGTACAATCTAGCCAATTGATTAGGTTAATAAGTAATTTACATTTAACTTAAACTAAAGGATAAGACTTAATACTAAGAATGTGTCCATTAACACTTTTCTTATTATTAATAATAATTTGCGGGTGACAATCACGTTTAAATTGGAGTAATCCAACTATAGTTTCAACCACACCCGGTGGTCTTTTAGTCCAATTTAAATTCACCTGTAAATTATTATTAATAATGTGTCCAAACCACGTTACTTTTCATAGTAAAACTTTTCTTATTGTCTCTATTAAGGCGAAGACACTTTGTTCTTGTGTTCTTTATTGGTGGAACTTGTAGTACATTACATTATTTCCATATCACTAGACACTACACTAACTCAAACGGTGGTGAAGGAGCTGGAATGCCTCGACGTTCGCATGATGTTGAAGCCTATGTTTGTGAGCTTCGGCATATTTTTTAACCGACTTCAAAAAAGGAGGTGGTTCTCTGTTCGACTGTTTTTTATTTATGTTTGTTACCTCAGAACTCCGTCATTTATGAACCGATTTGGAAAATTCTTTTTGCGTTGGGTTCAGTAGGTATAGCTACGAATTGGTCCCATATAAATTTCATCGATATGTGACCTTGGACTTCGAAGATACATTGAAGTCGGTTGTTGTTTTTTTCTAAAAATTAATTATTAATATGTAACTTTATCGACGAACTCTACTTTAAGATCCCGATGGAGATCGCTGTTTCTAATGTGCCAGGTTGTGTAGCACATAATCATTATTAGGTTATTACTAGGTTACAATTACCAACTTAAAAATTAGTGAATTCTGCGAATTCACTTGTATCTTATCATTGAAAACCGATATATTTCGATAAGGTTCCGTCATTTCGTGTTCGATGAGGAATCCTATACTGAGTGACGCATTTAAATACTGGTGAAAATCTGTCACCAAACCTGTTCATGACGAACGCATGTCGCATTGTGATTTTAACTAGATATCAAGATATTATTCAAAAGAAACAGCCGATAGCTGAATCAGAGTTTCTTGAAAGCATTTGCTGCCAGTGATTCAGTATAATACCACAGAATACTTAACAGTACCAATTAATACTTAGTTACTCCACTCCACTGTAGAGTACCTACCTAAGTATATAGGACTTAAAACTCCACTTCCAGAAGTGGGTTTGGCCTCGCAATCCTAACAATGCTTCTTGATAGTATTTTAGCTTAATAATAATAAATGAGTTTTTTTAATTTTTACTGGTGGTAGGTTTCTCGTATGCGAGAGGCCGTCTGGGTGGGTACCACCGCTTTGCCAGTTATTCAGTCGCCAAGCAGTAGTGTGGAAGCATTACTGTGTTCCGGTTTGAAGGGCATGGTAGCCAGCGAAATTACTGGGCATTATGAGACTCAACAGCTAATTGTCTCAGGGTGACGAGCGCAGTGCAGCGCCGTGCAGGATTTTGCAAAACAAAGTTCTGGGTGGTGCTATTATTGTTATGGGCTGGCGTATTACTTACCATCAGGCAAACGACCAGCTCGTCTCGTCAATCAGCTACATAAAAAAAAAAAAAATTTGCTGTATTCCAGGAATCACTGCACCAACAATAAGGTATTAGGAAAATACCTAAAGAGGTACGTAGTACTTGAGTATGTGGGTATTTTATTTGTAACACTTGTAGGTTTTAAGTCATGTTGTGTGAATCATGCGTCAGCGAATTATTTTCCAGAAGATATAAAAACAATTGAATACGTGACTTTCAACAGGGATTCGTGTTTGAGGGACGAATGTCTCTTTCAAAATTCGTTTCAATGTAAGTTGAACAGTCACAAAACATGTTAAACATTGTTTAACTTTTTTACCGTTTATTAATAAGGGTCCAAATCATAAAAAAGAATAGGGAAATAGAAGAACTGGTGGCTGAACCAAACATAATCGGCATGATAAAAGCGCACAAACTCTGTTGGCTTGGCCACCTTGAAAGAATGGGGGAAGATCGTACTTGGGACGGCCGACTAGTTGGCTCAAGACAGACCCAAGTGGCGACTCTAATTATCGGAGGCCAGTACTCATTTTGGGTCGCTTCATCGCATCATTCAAAAGTCATAGATATTCAGTCCGACAAAAGGTGAAAACTATCAAACAATTTGCATATTCACCATTCATTTTTTGAAAGTCTTTTCCTTGGCTTAAATTTAAAATATTTAATGAATAATTCAAGTAAGTGCCTAGTTTAAAATGTTAATAATGATGTAGCCATGTTTAAATTGTTTATGACTCAATGTAAACTAAATCAAGAAACGTGAGGAAAGCTAGACGTCCAAGACTAAAATTCGAGAACCGTCATACTACATCCTAGCTGCACTGGCCCCGCGCGGTGCAGGTTATATGACCCATTCATTTACCCTGGAGGCCCTGGAGCATGCTTTGTATGTCATCTCACTCCATTGAGGACCAGAAATACTGGTTGATTTGAGCCGGACCACCAACAATCGCATAAAAACGATTTGCTATATATCAATATCTATCTTCATCATCATCATAATCAGCCCATCATGTTCCCACTGCTGGAATACGGGCCTTCTCTCATAGAGAGAGTATGGACCATAATTCACCACGCTAGCCTAGCGCGGGTTGGTGGATGACACATGTCCTTGAATTTTTGTGATTAATTCTTGGACATACCGATTTCCTCACGATGTTTTCCTTCACCGTTATTAGAGCGAGTGTTAAATCTGCACAACTTAAGAAAGTCAGTGGTGCGGGGCCAGCGGGATTCGAACTCGGGTGCGTCGGATCGAAAGTCGCACATGCTCCCACTAAGCCACACTCGCTCTATTATCTATAACTATGTAGCATAAATAAGTTGACCGTGAACGGCGCACAAGTTCATCCCACATAAGCACCTCATTTCGATGCGCACCGTTACGTCTGCCAACGTGAAATGTCCATTCAGGTACTTGTTTGCATATTAACTAGGCTCTGCCACTTCTGCGTACGAACTACGGCTTGACTGTGGTTTTTCGAAGAAAGTTTTGGTTACAAAGCCCTAGTTCGTGCAACCACAGAATACTAAGGGACAGAAGCATCACTCCGCAAAGAAATTTAAACAAATAGCGACTCTTGCTATGATGCAATAAAATTCAATTCAACTCGCGTAGCGCTGCATACCTACCAGTCATATTAACCTACAGAGCGCCTCTCTTTCTATCGCATAGCACTTATCTCTTCTGACGCGGCACGTGTAACGACGCGCGACCCGCCGTCGGTGTCCGGCTATGTACTTGTAGCTTCGTACCTACAGTGCGGAGTGCGCTAGGCCTGGTGCAACTGACGAATGTGTTTGTGATTCAGTTGATAAATCGTCAGTCTGATTAGACGTTCTGGGAAAAGATATTTTTTCTACCTTCCTGTACCTTCCTGCAGGACCGTAGGAACAGCTCTTTTACCCATACACGTTACCTATGACAGCTTTTCTTGTTATTGTTTCCTAAAGAATATTCGCAATTATATTGGTCTGCGGCATTCGTTGATCAAAAATGTTTTTGTGCTTCTTAGACACATTTTTTTATGTTTTGAACTGAATGCCACCGCTGCACTTCTGTAATTTATACATCCTAACCTATCTACTTACTACCTACTAATATTATAAACGTGAAATGTCTTTGTATTTTTTACCATTTCACTTCATAACGACAACTTTTTAGTGTTGGAGGTCCTGGATACTTTTTTCACGGAAAAAAAACACTTTTTTGAAACAACTCTAAACCGAATTCTATGCGGACGGAGTCGCGGATATCCAGCTAGTCATCATCATCAGTCCTTTACGTTCCCACTGCTGGGACTCAGGCCTTATGGGCTATAATCCACCACGCTGGCCCAATGCGGGTTGGTGCATGTCACATGTCTTTGAATTTTTTGTGATAAATTCTTGGACATGCCGGTCTCCTCACGATGTTTTCCTTCATCGTTTTTAGAGCGAGTGTTAAATCCGTGTATAACTTAAGAAAGTCAGTGGTGCGAGGTCAGTGGGATTCGAACTCGGGTGCGTCGGATCGAAAGTTGCAGGTGCTCCCATGGAGCCACCCTCGCTCTCCAGCTAGTACTTTGCAATTATTCTGGTGCTAGTACCAACCTAGCTCCATAAAAAACGCAACCCTCAAAATCATCGGCAACTTATCGTGAATGACATCTAGGCAGGCCTTAAATGTATTACTAAACAATCTAAGTATGTCATAGGTATAAGTGTACTGCGTGTGGCATTATGTTGTCACAAATATTTTTATCATTATGATAGGTATACAATATACCTACCCATCATAATGATACATCTATGCTGATAGGTAGGTACAGATGTTTTGCCTTGATCTAAATTATGTTCCTAGTACTATTAGGTATTCTGTGATCTAAATCTAAATAGTGTTGGCATGTTTTATCTAAACTGGCGTTCCAGCAGGTATTTATTTGTATGAAACTAGCTGACCCGGCGAACTTCGTACCGCCGTTTTTATATATTTGCTATCATTTCTTTAATATTTTTTTCATACAAACCTTCTGCTGACAATAACGAACACATAAAAGAAAGATTTATCCAATTTGGTGCATTCGTTTGGAAGTTATGCGCGTACAAAAATTTCGTTGATTCATTAATATTTATATAGATAGATGCGTGTAATTGATACTAATGAGTAGGTATTAAGAGTAGTTATTAATGACATTAATCATGGTCGGTTCAGTTGAACACTAAAATTGTAAATGATAAGAACGAAGACAAAGGTTAAATTATACATGTATTGGCGACCTCGCATCATTAGTTAACACACTTTGTGATTAATTCAATAAAAAAAGAACAACAAGACATACAGATAACAGAGTACTTAGACTCATAAATCATAAAAGATGAGCAGATATAATTATTAAGGTCAACTTAGACCTATAGGTACATATTACACAATCCGATTCGTACTAAGCGTTTCAATTTCAATCATTTATTGCGTTCCATAATGTTATTACATTAGTAGTTGTTATCAATAAATAGGTAACAGCTCATTATGGACCCTGTCGGGCATAGTAATTAGAAGAGAGGAAGAACACTAATGAAAATAATAATTATTGAATTGTTATTATTATTATTAAATTATTGTTATTATTAACACAGAGCACGTCGGGAGACGATGTCGTTCGGTATATCAGGGAGAGGTGCGGCGGACGGATCCAGGAGCTGAAACAGTTGTCGCTGTCGAGGTTGAAGTCAACGAGGACGACGAGTTTAAAGTCCTTCGTGCTCCGGCTTCCAGCCAAGTATAAAGAGACATTCCTGACTCCTGAGTTTTGGCCCGAAGGCATAGTATTCCGGCGCTACAGCGAAGCCGAAGTTAATTCCCTAATCGTAGCTTTAGTGTTTATAAATTGTATAATATATGCTAGTCTGTAAGGTATATATTGTATGGGCCTCTGGTACTTTTAATTTGTTAACTGTATTATTGCCTGAAATAAATGAATTTATTATTATTACACACATTAATTATTGTTATTATTAAAATTATGATTATTGTTTATTATTATTATTATTTCACAGATTCCTTTATCATGCGGACTGCTAAAGATAGGCAAACAAGCTCTACCTTAGGCCACATCTACGTTTTCAATGAGCTGAAATGTCGTCAAACGCATACCCATTTATCCAATAAAAAACAAGCTTTCTAAAAACAAAAGCATTCAAATGGAAGTCTGACTCAAAACAATTTAGATTTTTGTCATATTTAGTTTTCTATTCTCCAAAATTGCACAGTAGGTTAGAGTGTTCCTGATAGAGGCAGTTATCAGTGATTGATATAATAGGTAAGTGTAGATAAGGAACCGCACCTTTTTGATTGGTCTTTAATTTACAATTGCGTATGACCTTGTAAGCAAGGTGCGGTTCGATTGAAAATAGCGCATTACGATTTTACAATCTAGAGTGGTGTGATGGTTGAGTGAAGAGTGATGGTTTCTAGTTAGAATCTCTTTGCAAGTTTTATTTCGAAGAGTGTGTCGTTGTCTACCTACATATGACATCACAAGTTTTGAGGTGACCTTTTGTGCGGCAATATTTGAAACATAATATTTAAACATAGTTTTAGGTACTTTTAGAGCGTTATTTAACTAAAATAGTATTTTTCATGGCTATATATATTAATTGTAGTTAATTTAAAACACTTTCTGAAAAGTTGTCCGATCCCCTATTATACCCATTATAGACCCATTGTGAAAACTTGTGAATATTTTAAAGGTCACTTGATGTAATGCAACGAGTATAATCGCAGTTTATATGATAGTTATTAATAAAATGATAACAGTGAACACGCCAATTATTAACAAATATATGGAATGCAATAAAAATTAATATTGCATGTTTCAGATGATCTATCAAGTGAATGCCGTTTTGAATACGTGTCAGACCAGGCAAAATAATAAGAAAAAAGTTTTGTGTTGCTACTCTGGCGCCTTTCGTTGTCCTTGTGTCTGTCGTTTGTCGTTTATGACAGGCTGCCGGCATACCCACAGGTCACACTTACTTATGATTGTGTAAGTAGGTACGTCGTTTTGAGGCCAATTTTGAGCCTCAAATTAAGGTGTAGGGTATAGGTAGCTTCACTGCGATACTAATGAGAAAGGGTACCATCTCATCCATTTACACTAAAATACGTCATTGATGAGAAACTTTCATGGGACAATATAATTTCTTTTTTGTACGATCACATACATAGTTCCTGACCCCTAAATAGGATTACCTGTATCTAAGGAACCAGGAACTACGAGGACCATGGCCCCACAACACCCAGACACGAAACAAATGCTTACGCTTTTTTTTTTGGTGGGTTCCCTACGAGTCACACCCAATCGAGTCACTGTGTTACTGGATGGGATTTTTTTCCCATCGAGTCACACTGTTACACTAGGTGTGACTCGTTGGGAACTAACCTAAAAAAAAATAGTTGCATTGAGTAACAGTGTGACTTACAGGATGGGATTTTTTTTCCCATCGAGTCACACTGTTACTCAATGCAACTATTTTTTTTTTGGTGAGTTCCCAACGAGTCACACCTAGTGTAACAGTGTGACTCGATGGGAAAAAAAATCCCATCCAGTAACACAGTGACTCGATTGGGTGTGACTGTGTGATCCTGTAACACTGGCATGATTTTCTACTACTACAGGGCGTTAACTTCTAGAAATCGATCTGTCAAATCAATAAGTATGGTATATTTCTCGACTACCCCAATATTTCACGTGTATCTATCACGTTTACTCCTAGAAATTTATGATCGCCTGGTACGTTAACATGTCAGCATTACTAAGTATAAATTATAGTAAGTATACTCCTGAAAATAGAAGGGCGTTTGATGTATCACGCTTAAAACTCCTAGCAATTTATGATCGCCTGGTACCAAGTATAGGTCAAATAATGGCAAAATTTTGCTACTTTGGGTTACATTATTGCAATTTTCTTAAGGATTTCTTTTATTATTGTTTTATATAAATTGTAGCCTAATAATTTAGCATTCTATTGGTGAAAAATATGGTTAAAATCGGTCCAGTAGTTTTGGAGCCTTTTCGGTACAAACAAACAAACTGAAACATCTTTTCTCTTTATAATATTGTTATAGATTATTAACCTATTGTGATATTTTTAAAGTTTTAATGTTAGTCTGTTACTTACAAAGAGAATTTAGTTACCTACATATATTTTTGTAAATTTTTTAATCATTTTTTTTGTAAATTTACTCAAGAATATACCTATATTAGTTCTAGGTGAAATAGAGTAGGTTATCAATTTTCACTTAGATAAAAATAAGGTGTGACAGGTTGGGAGAGGAAATTTTTTTCTTCCCAACGAGCCACACTGTTACACTCGGTGTGACTCGTTAGGAACATAGGAACACATTTGTAGAAATAGGTTGCAACTAGTAACAGTGTAACAGGATGGGAAAAAAATCCCATCCAGTAACACTGTGACTGGATTTGGTGTGACTCGTTGGGAACCCACCTTTTTTTTCTGTGCACAAACATTTGTCCCGTCGCGAGAATCGAACCCGCAACCTCAGTGGTGTATGAGATTTGAGCCATACTGCCCAACCACTACACCACAGAGGCTGTCAAAATAAGTAGTATGAACCACAAGACAAGCCTTATATGTATTTATGTTTAAACGTGCCACAAAAGGATAAAAAAAACGTCGTTTTACAAGACCAAACTTAAATTGGTATATTGGACTAGTTTGCCACAGCAAAATAGTCACCGTTGTCGCAGAAAATTATATAAATTATAATAATCTACGGCTGGCGTTTGGTTTAGTCACCTGTGGGTAGGTCAGCTGTAGGTGAGTAAAGATTAAGCTTATCATTTTCTTCTCTTCGATAAATATATCAACTTTTATCTACAAATGGATTGCTGTCGGCACCATTGATAGGTTTATCCGTTGATGCCAAACGAGGACACAACTTTATCTTAAATATTAAAGAATTATTACTCAAGCTCACAAAAATTCCAGTGTTGTAAAATATCCAGGTGAAGAAGGAGCATAAAACCGACCTGACTATATCGTCATTGCCGGTGAAGGAATAGTATTACTTTGATTTTTTTTTATGGACCTGAGTAATGAGTCGAGCAAGTTGTTTCCCCTGATGGTAAGCGCTACGCCTGTCCATAACAATGGCAGTGCCACCCAGAACTTTTAATACTGTAAAATGCACTCCGTAGCACTGCATTGCGCTCATCACTCCGAGATATCAAATATAAAGCCCTCATATGCCCAGTAATTTCGCTGGCCCAATTCCTTTCAAACCGAAACACAGTAATGCTTGCGCACTACTGCTTGGCGGCAGAATAACTGGAAAAGCTGTAGAAAACTTTATAAAATAATAGGCTTTGACACCGTAACGAATACTTATGAAATTACTATGTAATATCACGATGGTACCTATGACATATAGAAAATTTAAATATGATACTTATTATTTACAAAATCACTGAAATAATTTAATATTTAAAGTTTAATATATCAGTTTATATTTATATACCACGTGACCACTGACCGCTATGATGTGATCATGTGACGTCACTATTATAGAAACAAACTTTTCGCTATAGTCAATATTAGAAATGAGATATTTCTCAGATTTCTCTGTTTACACTGACTATATAGAATAGAATAGAATAACTCTTTATTAAAACACCAAAATACAGAAATAATTAAAAACTAAAATAACAACGAAAAACAATATATAACAATAAAATAACAATACACATATAGACCTCACGCGGAAGATCCATGTACAAACTGTTGCCTCGGCAAATCTTGATGGTTTTCTGGCCGTATTTATTTGATTGATTTTATTTTATTTGAATTTGTATGTAATTTGACTGACTGTGTGTAAATATTGATTTTGATAGGTTTTTTAATTGCCTGAAATAAATTAATTTAATTTCTTTTTTAAATCTCAAACCAAGATCTTTTAGAGAAATGCCACGAAACACTAATTGAGCACTAGATTCACTGCGAAGAGCTCCAAACCACATCCCAAGACCAGCTCTTGACTGGAACCCACACAATAGAAGGCGAGGCTGCACAAAACAAAAGAAGGCGAGGCCGTCCAAAACAAACGAGGAGACGCTCGATTTTAGCGGAAGTAAAGGACACCGGCAAGACTTGGTCTGAATCTGAAGTCAAGTGTGATGCCCAAGATAGAACGAGATGGAGGATTACTGTGGACGCCCTCTGCTCCACCTAGGGGACAAAGGAAAATGAGTCAAGTATGTTTACGTTAGGACTAAAGTTCTATAAGAATTATGTTCCTTCAGCTCCTTGACTTCAAGAGTGACGACTTAATCTTGGCGCCTAGAAAATTCACGCCAATTAAAAAAAACTGTTTTAATAACTGTATAAAGCCAGTTAGCGGTTTTATTTTGGAAACAAATATACCAGTGAGGTATTGATATCTACATTATAAGCAATTTTTTTTTTTTAAGAAACCTGTAGCAAAGAAAGCTATTACCATGGCCCATGCTATTACTTACCTATAGCCTGTTATTGAAACTTACTAAGTATAAATCATCATTTTCCCGTAATAACAAATATTTGAATGTTTCTTGCGGTTGCGATTTTTAAATATTTAAAATAATGGTTACTCATATTAATTTTGGATGGTAGGTTGGTATACATAATACATATACATTGGCAATCAATCAAATATTATTTATTATTAAATCAGAATATACTTTATATATTCATCATAATTTGATTATACTTACAAATTATTTTCTATCTATTAACTTCGTTCACTGACTTTGCACATATCCTACCCACTAAATAAAATCTGTGGGTACTTATACGTACGCAATAGCGGTAGAGGGAAGTTAGTACGTAGTGCTATTATTTATTCTGTGTACCTAGTTACATAGTTTGAGTAATTGCATGTTCGCTTCGCTATACGAAGACGGTGAGTCGGTGACTCTTTCAATCTACCGCCACATATCCTGATACGCAAGATAACGTCACAGCAAAAAACTACGAAGGCTAAACGTGCAACAGCGGAATATCGTCAATGCACGCTCCTTACTCTTTATATCTACGTAATTGCTCCAACGGGTAGCTTGACAGCCTGCGCAGACGCAGCGGGGGGATGGCAACACCGGGGGCAAAGGGGGGAGGATATGAGTAACACGGAACCCGTCAAACCTGCAACCGAGACTTGAGACCCCTCTCGCAAAATACCATACCCGACAACCAATATTACACCGTATCGTTGAAACAATACAGCACAATCGAATCGAGCATTGCGGAGAATTTATCACAAAGAGGTTCTATTCCTTTTACAACCTCTTTCCAATCGAGAGAGCCTCAAAATATTCATTTCAATAATGGAACCTCGCCATGTTTGACATAAGGGTTCTATTAGTCTGTGATTTATTTACAGCTTACCAGTTTTTGTTCATATTTTTTTGACTCCTATTAATTTGCAGCTAAAGTAGGTTTTCGAATGAATGCATGGGTTGAGTTATGCTGTTATTCTGTAGTTTCTAGTAATGCACAAGACATGTTCAAACTTCAAACTTCTCAGAATTGAGAAATGCTGTCGTTGGTTCAAGCTCAAGTCAGTTGTTTTTTAGGGAAATTAAGTTGTCGTGATTTGGAACCAGTAAATAGTAGTCAAAACTAGTTGGCATTTTATGGCTGAACTGACTGATTATTATAGATATTTGGCGGTCTCTGTATGTTACAAATTAGTATTCTTTAATTACTTACGTGTAAAAAAAATAAAATATATATATTTGAGTACCTATCTAACAAAAATGAACGTATAAATTTATTGTATTACCGCGTATTACCCTAGTTAAGGTTTATGGTTTTGTTCATGTTATTATGTTTGTGGTATGCAATAAAGTGTTGTATTGTATTGTATAAATTGGTTAAGGTAAAATAAGGTTTATATAAGACCTAGAAACAGTATCACTTGACATTTTGGTAGGTAGGAAGGACTTATCTAAAACAGCAAAGGAATACTATCTAAATAGCAGGTGTCAATTATTGGTGACTGCGTATCTGTACGCGCCAAGCTCCTTGGTACGCGCACTGCATTTAAATTTGTGTGTACAATGTTCCGACAGAATCGGTCCCACGGTTCGCTTTTAAAATATTACACAAAAAATGGCCGCAGAAGAAACAGCCCCCCTACCCATATGCAAGCGCCAGTCGTATATCGTGTTAAGATCGAATTAAGGTATAGCGTCATAGCGACTAATAAGATACGGTCTAATTATTGTCGATTCAGGCGAGAAATCGAATTAATCACATTCTATTTTTACCAAAAGACGATGACTATAAGTTGAGATAAACTTAATGAGACAATATATGGCATCATAAGACATTGTCGCAGTGAATCTACACCTTAATCTGAGCTCAACACGATATACGATTGGCGCTTGAGGGACATATGGGTAGGGGGGCTGGTGTGGCCATCTATCCACGTCCGATTAGTTACTCATCGCCTATTATTGTGCAGTTTACCCTTATGTAACGTGTTTTTTAGAATGTTATTAGCAAATCAGGCTTTAAAAGAAAATAAGAGGAAGTTAAATCTATATCTTATCCTATCTTAGAGCGAGTGTGGCTCAGCGGGAACTCGTGCGCCTTTCGATCCGACGCACCTGGGTTCGAATCCCGACTCGGCCCTGCACCAATGACTTATAGTTAAGAGCAGATTTTGCACGCTCGCTCTAAAACGGTGAAGGAAAACATCGTGATGAAACCCGCTTACGCGCTTTGGAGTGTTAGGCTCTGGCCGTGGTTGTAATACCACCCACCGAACAAAGCCATGCCGTCAAGCGACCTAGTCGTGTTTCGGGATGATGTTCGGTGAACCATCGGGGAGACGGATCTGAGCAGCCGCTCAACTGCCGCCTCTCTCTAGATCTATGTGATCCATCTTAGGCCACATCATCGCTTCACATCTGGCGAGATAGTAGCCAAACATACATATATCTATAAAGAGTAAAAAAAAATATATTCAAGTTATTTTCGGATTCGGGGGGTTTTATATGCTATAATTTTCAGTTTGAGCAATGTTCTTTAGCGTCCTTTTTCATGTGGTCAAATAAAACCTCGCAGCGTATAAAAATGATGTCGCAGGAAATGCTGTGCATAGTTTTTGTATGCCGTATGCCTTTTTGCCCAAAAAAGCCCATTCTAAAGGAATTCTTTTCACAAGCAAAAGCATTCTGAAGCCAAACATTGTTTAATTGAACGCACACTAACGAAGAAGACTTCGAAATCATTATTTTTCAAGTGGTATCTAATATCATGTTTGTACCATATATTTTTTAATTTTACCGTTAGGTAGGTACATGACTAGAAATTTAGCCTAATGTTTGCAAGAATGAACTTACCGTTACAAGAATTTCTCCAAAAACGGAATATTTACAGATAGAATAACTTTTGCAACAGACGAGTGTCGAGAAATAACGAGTTTTTAAAATAAGTACCTAAATTTAAAGAACATGGTTAAAATCCTTTTTTTTTAAACTCGTGATATCTTTCGAATGGAATGTTCGAATTGAAAAATTATATAATATATAAAGGTATTGAATATATATAAAGAATATTATATAAAGGTATTGAAGCAGTTTTGAATATGAAGTAATTTATTTTGATAAGAATTAATACCAAGGTACAAATAAAGAGCCTTTTCTAGTGGCGGCATTTCAATAAAATTTTTAAAATAAAAGAACACTTATTGTGGCATAACTATAATAGTTAGACATATGTTGTCGCGACACTTTTTGTAAATAATAATGTGTTCTGCAAAGTTGTAGTACATTATTTTATTCTATCATCAATAGTTTTCGCAGCGCACGCGATGTAAAGAATATTTAGGTAATTTTTTTACACCCGGTTATATTATTGGAGTTTTAGTAAGGATCCCTAATTTTTTTGAAAATATTATATAGCCTATGTCACCCGGGGATAGTATAGCTTCCCAACAGTGAAATATTTTTTTAAATCGGTTCATTAGTTTTGGAACCTATTTAATGCAAACAAACAAACAATCAAATCTTTCCTCTTTATAATATTAGTTTAGATGTGGGGCTTTCGCACGATGTCGGGAAGTGCGGTGATAAAATCGAATTAGGGTTACAGATCATCTATTACTTTAGTTTTATTTTTATAAAATTAGAATACGTAATAATTACTCGTTCATAATGACATGAGACACTGGCAAGCTGTACTAAAAGCCTTTGTCTAAATGACTTTATGATGTGACTTTTCTCTTTTCGTGTTCATTTCATCTCATTTGGTGTACTACCATAGTTTTGCAGATTGTATGCTGTGTCTAACTACTAACGACTAACATTTTTTGGATCCAGAATTTAATAATAATGTAAATCTTGAATTTGTCAACGGGTCGCGCGGAGGCTAGACGAAATCTTTTGCAATCTGGTAAACGAGTCTAACGAGTTATCTGTCATTTGGTAGACTTCGCTAATCTGTCTATGTATTAAAGAGATCCACAAGTTAAATAAAAAAAAAAACGCTTTGAGTTTTTGGTATAGATATTCTTCTTTAGTCTATTTGAAAGTGCCTGCCATTACTTAAGTAAAGGCTAAACGTTTGAGTTTCACCTATATTTCATCTGATTTATAATGTGGGATTACATGTCATGTAGATGGGTACCATTCCACGTTTGCCTATAAAAGGGCATAAGGCATATCAGCACTTCTAAGATTAACACCACTAAATTCAAACAGTAAGAATGGCTATTTTTAAATTGTGGATTTTTATTTTCAAAATAATGTTCTCTTAAACAAAAATCTACCTACCCGACTGGCATCTGTATCGAGTTTTTTAATAGAAGCAGTCCGGTTCATTGGCCTAAGAGTCTTCTAGGCTTAGTCTTTGTAAAACTTTAAAAGTAGATACTGAATTTCATCTTGACGGTAAGATACCGAAGTAGCGTTTTGGTCTTGCAGGTTTAACTTGCTCTCTGCACCCTCTGGACTAGCTTACTAAGTGGATGATGATGATGAAAACAATGCTTTAGAGCGGCGTTCAATGTTAAAACAATCAACATGTTCAAACATATTTAACATGTTCCAACATATTTCACATGTTAAAACACATTTAACATCATCATCATCAGCCCATTACGTACTCACTGCTGGGTCTCGGGCCTTCCCTAGTGGTGAGAGTCTGGGTCATAAATAGTCATAATCCACCACGCTGCACCCAGTGCGCATTGGTCGATGTCACATGTCTTTGAATTTCTGTGATAAATTCTTGGACATGCCGGTTTCCTTACGATGTTTTCCTTCACCGTATTTAGAGCGAGTGTTAAATCCGCACATAGCTTAAGAAAGTCAGTGGTCGGGGCCAGCGGGATTCAAACTCGGGTGCGTCGGATCCAAAGTCACATGTACCCTCACTGAGCCACACTCGCTCTATATTAAAACATGTTTAGCATGATTATATGTTCCTCGAATGAAGTTGTGCAATCCCAAATGAAATACTGAAATCCTCCTACCCGACAGATGCGTACTAAAATCTCAATTTTTTAGGGTTCTGTACCCAAAGCGTAAAACAGGACCCTATTACTAAGACTCCGCTGTCCGTCTATCTTTCTGTCTGTCTGTCACCAGTCTGTATCTCATGAACCGTGATGGTTAGACAGTTGACATTTTCACAGATGATGTGTTTCTGTTGCCGCTATAACAACAAATACTAAAAAACAGATTAAAATAAATATTTAAGGGGGCTCTCATAAAACAGACATGTTTTTTTTGCCGTTTTATGGATAATGGTACCCTTCGTGCTCGAGTCCAACTGGCACTTGGCCGGTTTTTTTTATGAAAATCAGTCTCCCAGTTCAGTGACTCAAACCTGCAAAAAGTTGCTCAGTTTTTTATCTCGATAAATTTTAATGAGCATCAATCAAAACGCTCAAATTGAACAGTTTATTGAACAGCTTATTCGATTATGTGGTGATCAGATTCTAGCGGTTGTTTGATTTTATTTAATAATGATTTATTTGATTTTGTTGAAGAAAATTTCCTTCCCTTGGTTTCCCTTTGAACAGACAACTTTCACGCTTTATATTTTTTTAATGTTTTGGATGTTATCCTCAGCAGGAGTCAGTCCAGGAAATCTACCCAAGGCTTTTTTTTATATCATGATATCTATTTCTTTTTAAATTGACGTTTGTTTCTGTGGCTTAGAAAATAACTGTCTCTAGTAAAATAAAAAATGGAGAGTAAAAAAATCAATAAAACTCCTTTTTGCTAGAACTTTTCAGCTATTTCTAGAGAAATACAAAAAAAAAACAATAAAGCTCCCTCTCTCTAATTAGTTTAGTGAGACTTTTTGGCGGGAAGTGAAAAGTGATACAGTTTGATTTTGTTTTATTTTCTGTGTGGAATATTAACCATTATTTGTTCGTAAACGAGAAAACAGAGAAGAAGAAACAGAGAAAGAGAAAACATTGCTTTTTATGTTCTCCCAAAAAGTCCATGGAAAGCTTGAATAAAGTTTCACCACTTTATTGAAGCACTAGGAGAGGGTCCTACTTGTTGCTGATGACCCTCATTCTCAACAAAAGTATAATAAATGGAATATTAATCTATCAAATAAAATCTACGTAAGACATGGCGATATGGTCCTAGAGTCTTTAGCCTTACAAAAGGGCGAACTTAAAAAAAAAATGTTTAGTGATTAGACGCTCGCAAGATTATTGTTCTTGATTTTATAAATTATAATTCTTTTGATCTTATAAAACGCTTATCATCAGGCGAACCACATGCTCTTTGCTTCGTTCCATAATAAAAAAATGTTTGAAAGCGTACGTTACGTTGTTTCGCCCAATTTATCATTTTATCGTGACTGTCTAATCTTGCGATGCCAAGGCCTGCCACTTGATACTGTCACGATAATGTGCCGGTTTCTTATTGTGCTGAAAGAAATGTATCCACAACAACGTAGTTTTCAACCTGTCTATTCGGCTATTGTCAAATTCATCTCTCTACGCGGAATGGACAGGCTTCTTTGATTTCTTATCCTACCGCCAGCCCTTATCGAGGCTTACAAATTCGCAATGCCGCACCATCTAAGCCTAGGCCATAGATATCTTAGTACTACGGATTGCTTTACCTTCAGCCTTGTACTATTAATTACTGGCTTCTGCCCGCGACTTCGGTCGCTAAGACCACAAAAAAGGTTTTCATCCCATCTATTCGAAAAGGACGACTTGGTTCGCCTTTATGTGCACCCAAAGGTGGTGTTTTCTATAAGAAACTTTTAGCGGGCAGTAATGAGTTTTTAATCCTCTTTATAAGTGCGCCGCAATTATCTTTGCCGCGCACTTTTTGAATTTGGAACATCTTAGTGTTCAGCACCAAAGAAATCGAACGCAAATATTGTTTGAATAAAGACTGGCTGGTACGACGGCCCATAACAATAAATTTTCATAATTGCGAAAATGTCTCAAATGTAAATATAAGTTTTTAGTTGTTTTAATAAAGGATACTATTTTATTTCAATTTAGTTGTTACTCTATGTTTTATTAAATAATAATATTACAATAAAATATGAGGCGCTTTTATTTTCTCATAGTGGGTGATGAAAAGTAGAGTGTATCACTCGGGCGCAAAATATATTTTTGGCTCGGGCGACGTACTTTGAATCCCTCGCTACGTTCAGGATTCTACTAAAGAATCCCTCGCTACGCTCGGGATTCTACTCTAGAATCCCTCACTTCGCTCTGGATTCAAAAAAGCGCCCTCGCCGTAAAAATATTATTTTGCTCCCTTATGATACAATCTACTATTATGTCCCGCGTTTTTACTACTTTCCGAGATAAAATGTAAACGAAAAAAGTTTCAGGTAGTTGATGAATTCTTTATTAGTCCCTTCATGTTAATTTGTTGTACTGTGAGTTTTTTTTTTGTTAACATCTCGTAAGCTTAGGATGAGACGTAATTTTCACAATATATACAATTTAAGAATATATGCCTATTCGCTTTTTCAAATTCTAAGTTGGTTTTTTTATTATTCTTTATTGGCTTGCGTTTGACCACAAACTCACCTGATGGTAAGCGACGATGCGGTCGACGATGTAGCACGCTTGCCAAGATAGTACCTGTTCACTCGTGACTTGAAGCTTACAATAGCCACAAATGACTTGGATTGGATGATTATTTCCTAAGGTGTGTTCGTTTTTGTACTACGTAGTTGTTCCTACCTATTTTGTTTATCAATATCCATTTAGTAAAAGGTACAATCAGCCAATAAAAATCCAGCAACGAATACCTACTTACCCAAGATAAAGTAACGCAATGCTTATCAGGCCACATGGCAATGAGTGCCGTCCACGCGATATCCAGTTGACCTCCGACCCGATGATGGAGACTTGTTGACTCGTCTGATTGCTACAGCCTAGCTAGGTATATCTGTGACACATATTTCTGTATGAATACGTGACTTGGAAACCCCATTCATTGGGACGGTGTCTTTAGTACCTACAGTAGCTAAGCCTTCATATTGTTCCGATTTATTCCGAACCTGACCCGAAAATAGTATTGCACCAAGCAGTAGTGCGCAAGCAATAAAATAGTGCCCTTCAAACCGGAACACAGTAGTATTCCGGTTTAAAGCGCATTGTAGCCAGCGAAATTACTGGGCATATGGGACTTGATATCTGATGTCTCGGAGTAATGAGCGCAATGTAGTGCTACGCAGTGCTTTTAAGCTATTGCATAGCTTCTATCGCGTGGAGACCGAATCCAGAAATTCCGTAACGAAAATAACCTGACTCCCCCCCACTCAGAATGCTATAGCTTTATGCAATAGCTTTACCGCGGCAGTCTCCGAGTGCCACACATCTTTTTTATATCAGTTCTGGATGGCACTGCAATTGTTAAAGGCAGGCGTGGCGTTCAACATCACACAAACGACAGGCTCGTCTCATCACCCTAAAAAAAGTTACAGTTGGTAACATGTCCAAAACGTACTCATCTATAGATTTTATAGAAAATGTATCTAAGATAAGCAGTTTTTTCATATTTCTAGTTATCAGCGAACAAACACAAATGTCGTGTTTCATAATTGTGAAGCTTTTATTAATGGTGAGAATTAACTTGTTGATGGTATGCTCAATTGCTCAAACTCCTGAAATGGATGTCAAGAGGTATCAGCTGTCTGTTGCTAATAGAATGAGGCGTTGTTGCAAGTTTGTGGTACATTTATTAGGGCGAGGATATATAAAAGACGATAAGGAGAATAGTGTATGGCAACTTGACCTTATAGGTATTACGTATTACCTATTTATTTAGTGCGCGATAGCTCTTGATATCGATATCAGGGTATTACCAGGCCTAGCGCACTCCGCACTGTAGGTACGAAGCTTTAAGTACATAGCCGGATACCGACGGCGGGTCGCGCATCGTTACACGTGCCGCGTCAGAAGAGATAAGAGCTATGCGATAGAAAGAGACGCGCTCTGTAGGTTAATATGACTGGTAGGTATGCAGCGCTACGCGAGCTGAATTGAATGTTATTGCGTCATAGCAAGAGTCGCTATTTGTTTAAATTTCTTTGCGGGGTGATGCTTTAGTCCCTTAGTATTTTGTGCCACTACCAAGATCTAGAGACCTCGCTATTCAGTTTCATGTAAGCTAGTCGTCATCATTCTTCTCGGATTTCTCACTTAACTGGAATTAGAGTCCAGTTTCCATGAAGTAGGTTTCAGATTTGGCCCGACATTGAATTGCATTCGATCTAATCATTATGAAGCTTGTCTTATATGTTGCAGCTGGTCTGCACTCTGCAAGTTGGTCTACATTATCGGCCATATATTAGTATGTGACGAGTTCTTTGTGGGTCAGACATTATCATAAACCTGCTACACGTACCTACCTAGGTATTTTTTCTATTTCTATCGAGCTCTTGTCTGTACTTGTAGACATTTTTCATAGGTGCGTCGGCTGAACATGTCAAGAATAATTTAAATTATTGCAATTCCGTTAAACTGATTGAAACTACTTGTGTGTGTGTGGAGTAGTGGAGTGATTAGGCTGACCAGTTGCGGGTGCCATCCCCACTGTTGCACCAATATTAGTGCTGTCCAGAAAAAACCGCAGGAATAATTCTCCGTAGATGATATGTTGGTACAGAGACTTTCAAAAATGTTTGTGTTATAGTTTCACGTTTGGGTTATTATAGGACCGCGGCTCTCGTACTTCCCCTCATATATTGAATACTAACTAACAGACCAGCGCTGGTCGCACGACCAGCACAACGCTGAGTTGAGGCCGGATTGCAACAATTTCCTATTTCTTTTTAACCGATTTAAAAAAAGAGAAGCTCATCTAATCGATTGTTTTTTTATGTTTGTTACTTTAGAACTCTGTCATTCGTGAACCGATTTGCGAAGTGATCCCATATTTTTTACCGATATATGACCTTGGACTTAGGAGATACATTGAAATCGGTTTTTTTATTTGATAAAACGTATGTATTTAATATTTTTTACGTTACTCTTTTAATGTCTTTTTTGTTTTTTATTTGTTTTTTTTTATGTCATATGTATCGTTAACAAGTTATTGCAAATAAACGTTTCTTCTTTCTTTCGTTCTAACTAGTAGCTATGTACCGTATGTGATGATGATGATGATGTATTCCCGGCCGATTTCGGCCACGGCGAGTGCATTCATCTCCTTATTGATTGCGTTCGTGTGCTCGCTTACATAGCCAATTTTCTTTATAAAGATCATTGGACCCTATTTATTTATTTAAACATCTGCAAATTAAGACTGTTTGACGATCATCAAGTACCTAATTACATATTTGCATGTTGATAGTGGAATTTGGACCAGTCCCTCGGAGTTTTCGTGCAGATGTGTGCAGATCACACGTTTATAATATGTTTGCAGTAGATAGCGACAATAATGATGTTTTATTACGCAAAGTGCAGTTGTTGTGGGTTGGAGTGGCCACTTAACAACAGATAAACTGGATTGCAGGTGTTGTCTTGTATGAGTGTTTACTTTTGATGTTTGTATACCTTTATATTATATGCATTGATATAGATATATATTGCTTCTTTCTTATCTATTGAAGTGAACTGTAAGATGATACTTTATGTGTTTAATATTTGCATGTCACTAATAATTTACTGAAAAAGAAAAAGAAGAAAGAAGCAAAAGAAAGATATGAAAGAAGATTGTTTAAAGAAGTGTTGGTAGAAGGAAATTGTCCTGGCTTCGCAACATCCGGCAATGGACTGGAATAAAGAGGGTGAAAGATCTGTTTAGATTGACTGTAAACAAGGAGGAGTTTAGTAGGATGACTGCCGACCTTCAGTAGTGGAGAGGTACACGAAGAAGAAGAAGAAGAAGAAGAAGAAGAAGAAGAATTGACTGTGTTTTCGGATCCAATCATATTTAAAATAACATCTTTAATGTATGTACCAACATGTATTGCAAATAAATGATTTCATTTCATTTCAATGGTTTTTGGTATGAAATAGTGCGCGTTTAACGCGGCTAAGTAAAGTATAGACACTAGCCCCGCGGTTCCACCCGCGGTTTCCCGGGATAAAAAGTAGCCTACGTGCTGTTCCAAGTCCTAAAGTACTTACGTACCAAATTTCGTCAAAACCCATTCAGTAGTTTTTGCGTGAAAGAGTAAAAAACATACATCCATACATTCTTACTAACTTTCGCATATATAATATTAGTAGGAAGGATAGTGGGAAGTAGGAGTAGCTTAGTAGGATTAAGTGAATGGTTTTGTTTTGTGTACAACCGGTCAGATCCAGATCCCACCAGATTGAGATAAAATAATTCTGTAAATCCAATTTAAATTTTGTAGAGGAGATAATATGTACCTACCTACCTTTGTAGGTAGGTACATATTATATTGTTTAAACCACTTTGAAATCCGAGCCGCTGAAAAACTAAATTAATTTATTTATTATTAATTAATTCGAAACGACAGTAATGTCGTTGCGAATTCACTCTCGCGGTGCAGAAAGATTACATCGCTTTATAAAAATAAAAATTTAATTCTTAATGTGTATCTAATTTTATTTTCATTTTTTAATGTGTATCTCATTTTAATTAATTGTAATTATATGGACCAAGTCTGATATAAATAATTTGGATTTGAATAAACTTAGACTATCATTCATCTAGGTTTAATGAGCCTGGTGGGCACGGGTAATAAAACGGGTAACTTACTTATATTCTACTTATAAATTATACTTACGTTAACCCGTTACGGCTACGCTACGATCATTTCATGACGTTTTACCTGACTTTTCTGACTGCCGCGCCCCGGGGATTCCCTGTGGGTACTAACGCTTCCGAGAAATATAGGTATCTAAGGACTACAACTCACCACAACTTAGCCATACATAACTACTTACCCGGACTTCAATTTGAGTATAGGAAAGAAATGGGTACATACTTACCATTTTTCAATGTCATGTTAATTTAAGTTACTATTTCTAACATATTTTTTTTTGCGTCATGTGTTTATTTTTTTTTTTTTTTTATATTATTTATAGGCTTGCGTTTGACCGCTATCTCACCTGTTGTTAAGTGACGATGCGGTCGAAGATGTAGCACGCTCGCCTAGAAGAAACCTGTTCACTCTTGTCTTAAAGAC
This sequence comes from Petrophora chlorosata, assembly GCA_951640565.1. NCBI lineage: Eukaryota > Metazoa > Arthropoda > Insecta > Lepidoptera > Geometridae > Petrophora > Petrophora chlorosata. The sequence continues at coordinate 1,710,809 of OX621189.1, read as the reverse complement.
ACCCAGATTATAGCTATCCGGAAACACAGATGCCGGCAGAGAGTTCCACTCCTTGGCCGTTCGCATTATGAAGGTCGAAGCAAAGCGCTTGGTGCGAGCAGGAGGGATGTCAACCATATATTGATGACGGCTTGCCGTACGCCTGGTCGTCCGGTGATAGAATGGAGATGGCGGAATAAGTTCATGTAATTCCGTCGCACACTCTCCGAAATGTATCCGGTAAAAGACCGATAAACTGGCAACTTTGCGCCGATGTTCAAGACTCTGAAGCTTAGTTTTAACCAGCGCATCGTCACCAATGAGCTTTTTGGCTCTTCTTTCAATGGTCTCCAAGGCTTCGAGCTGGTATTTGGCGGAGCCATCCCACAGGTGAGAACAGTACTCCATACACGACCGGACTTGTGCTTGATACAGAGTTAGAAGCTGTCCCGGTGTGAAATACCGTCTCACCTTGGCCAATATACCCAGCTTTTTTGCTGCTACTTTAGCCTTGGACTCTATGAAGCTGCCAAAGTTTAGGTTAGATGACAGGGTGACACCTAATAGCTCGAGGTGATTTGTTATCGGTACAGATACATGTCGGAAAGTGGGAGTCAGATGGAATTGACTCTTCTTTGCGGAGAAAAGACACGCCTGGGTTTTTGCTGCATTGAACTTGACAAGGTTAGCATCACCCCAATCGGATACGACCTTCAATGCCAAGTTCATGCGATCAACCATGGCCTCTCTTTGAGAAAGGATCTGCTCTCCACTGGTCCCCGAATCGGATATATATCTCTCTACGACTGTGCTGTCGTCTGCATACCCAAAGATACCGGGTTTTAGCAGATCGTTAATATGCAGCAGGAAAAGAGTCGCAGAAAGAACCGACCCCTGAGGAACCCCGGCATTAATTGCCAATTGATCAGACGAGCAGCCTTCAACGACTACTCGAATAGATCGGTCCCTCAGGAAGTCCGATATCCATACACATAAGCCAGTAGGTAGGCCATATGCTGGAAGCTTGCTAATGAGGCCATCATGCCATACCCTATCAAAGGCCTTCGAGACATCTAGAGAAACCGCAAGTGCTTCTCCTTGCTTCTCAATGGCCTCGCTCCAAATGTGAGTGGCATACGCAAGAAGGTTATGACGTTTAAAAGGCATTTTAGTGTCTATTTAATAAATTATATTTGTCTTGGACTTTTGACTTTGACTTTGACTCTCAAAGGAGTATAATCATATACTCCAAGACAGTGGCGTAGATAGGTAACCAAAGGCCATGGGGCAAAAAATAAACTAGGGCCCTAACTAAACTATTTAAAATCTTTTGTTTCGTATTCGTCGCGTTTCGAACTCTGGTTTATTTAAATTCCGAATGTGGGAGAATTTTTTACCAGTTCAATTTATAGCTTTTAAGTCAGAGTTCGAGGGGCCCCGGGCTTGGGGGCCCCGGGGCACTGCCCCGTCTAGCCCTCCGGTAGCTACGCCACTGCTCCAAGACCTTAAACGATTTTTATAGTTTAAATATTTAGAAAAGGTTCCCACCAACATAGTGGTTCACCTGCCCACATTAGTCCACGTCTTTAAGCTCTTCAAGCGCTCCTCATCATGCAGCGACTGTAACATTGCACTTTGGAACCCGACAGAATACATATTATACACAACAACGTCGTCTTTACTGTTACAATGGACCCGTTTCCGAAAGCGATGGGACTTCGAATCTCAACTCGAGTTATTCACGCCCTAACTCGAAACAATCGAATCTTAAGTAAAGAATAAAAAAGCGAGTATCAAATCAACTATTGACTCTTTAGATACAGAATCAGATAACTCTTTCGGAATTTCGTTTTGGGCATTATTAAAAATTGTAATTATCTGATTACTTAAATATAAATTGTAAAAGATGACATACCTAATATAATTTTTATTGAGTAGGTACCAAATATCACCTGATATGAATTTAGCTTGACTTAATTAGATTCTATCATATCTGTGGATCACTGTGATGTCACAGAATAATTCATATTTAAATAATAATTTTAGTTGGTGACGAATAAATGTTAACGTAATAATCAATTCGAATGACACTCGAGTTAACAAACGGACGTCACTAGCTCGGACCCGTTCGTTCATCGTGCATCGTAAATAGTGTCCCAATAAACCGCCGGCATGCGAGTTGCGTAAGAGTCGATTGTGGGCGATGGACATTCAATTCGATGCTCTTTATTGACATTTAACAGTGAAAGCCGAGTTAGAAACGAGGTTCACAGTTGCTGTCGATGTATTTATTATGGTAATTGAACTTTTATAGGAACTCGTAGTATACTTAGCGGAGAGCGAACCAACTAGTTACCAAGTGGTAACTAGTGTAACTTTACGATTCGAAGGACCCCGAGTTTGAATCCCGACTTGTCGGCCCTGCACGATGCACTTTGGTGTGTTTGTAGTTTTCAAACTTGATCTAAAGGCATCATCGCAAAATCGGCAAATATCGCGATGGAACCAGCCATGGACGTATTTAGGGGGAGCGGACCGTTAAATAAAAAAAACGGGCTTCATAATGGTAACGTAAAGGGGAATATCATAACTAACATTTGTACTGTCACTGGCGTATTGGTATTTAATAGGTATCCATGCAATTATTAAAATGAACAACCTACATGAACAACTTTTTTCAAATTCCCAGCGGTTACGACTGTTACTCAGAAATCCCTGTTTTTCATTCCGTATGTAACGACCTATAATGCGTCATATAAGTCCAGACAGATGATAGTGTCTGACTCTCATACCAACGTAAATTTAAAACGAACGTCACCATGCATTGTGGTTATATTAGGTATCATTCAGCCTGTACCAATGCAAAATACAATATTACAGAAGCTGTAAGTTATAGTTAGTATTCTTTACTTGGGCGTTCTAATCTTAATTACGCCATGAGGCTGACCAAATTTAAAACTCAGTCCTTAGAGTTGCGCCGTAAATATTTTGATTTTATTTATCTCTTTAAAATTATTCTTTGTATAACAGACACCCCTGATCTGCTTTCAAACATATCCCTTAATATTAAATACAGCCGACGTAGGTCTAACACTACCAATTTGTTTGTTCTCAATGTTTACAAAAACAACATCTCATATTTCAATCCTCTAGTTCAGGGGTTCCCAAAGTGTGCGCCGCGGCGCCGTAGAGAGTAAAGAGGGGCGCCGTGAGGCGCTCCTGTTTACCATTCTCCGGAAACAAAACTTAGGCAAATTAAAATAGCGACGTCAAGCCTTATACCACGCCTTATACCTTTGATAAAATGTGTGGTGATCATCAAACTCACACGTCATATTGACTAAGTTGCCATTGTATTTTATTTCCTATTTTTTTTCTTAAATAGTAAATGTTTTTCTTTTATATAAATAAAAAAACTTAGCTTTATATAGTGGATGTTTTAATTTTTGTGCCTATCTACTTAGTATCATTGTACCCTATTTCAACTAGCTAGGGGGCGCCGAGACAAAATGCTAAACCTGTAAGCACGCCGCTAACTGAAAAAGCTTGGGAACCCCTGCTCCGGAATTAGATCTGCTGTGCTGTGTGTGCTGTGACTGATGTTGCTATGATGTTCCTAGTTGATAATACAAGTATACGGTTAAAAATTAGTTATAATTATAAATTTATAAGTGATATGAGTGGGCATTTATGCACGGGTGGAGTGAATTGGTGCTCGGTTTGCTTGTGTACTCACTCGTGTGTGAGTGCCTACTTACATTGTGTACATTTATAAATTGCAAGTATAATAACCTTCTCCAAATTAATCACTCTACGGTATCTACTGGAGCACAAAAGTTCCCGTTCGATACTTTATAGATATATAGATAAACGTTTTATTTCAAACATTAAATAAGGGAAATTACATAAAAACAATTAAAGTGTTACAATGGGCGGCCTTATCGCTAATAGCGATCTCTTCCAGGCAAACTTTGGATGGAGAGGAATTATCAAAATGTTAAAAACGGGGATGTAAGGTCTACAATAATAATAAAGACATGAACAAGGTCAATAAAGTAAACTACAATACTAAGATAATAGATACAAAACAATAGCAACATTCTAAATGCCTACATAAACATACATATAGGCACAGAATACTAAGGGATAGAAGCATCACTCCGCAAAGAAATTTAAACAAATAGCGACTCCTGCAATGACGCAATAAAGTTCAATTCAGCTCGCGTAGCGCTGCATACCTACCAGTCATTTACCCTACAGAGCGCCTCTCTTTCTTTCGCATTGCTCTTATCTCTTTGTGTTATATTTATAATGTAGATGTTTAGTATTCCCAATAAAGAAAATAAAAATAAAATCTCTTCTGACGCGGCACGTGTAACGACGCGCGACCCGCCGTCGGTGTCCCGCTATGTACTTGTATGTTCGTACCTACAGTGCGGAGTGCACTAGGCCTGATTTAGGTACTTTATGTTATGCTGAATGCACGTTTGTGCAGATCTAAACTAAAATAATTGTAATTTAGTATATGCAGTGATTGTTATTTGTATTGTGCATCTATAATAAATAAAATAAAATAAATATAAAAACGTTAGTCATGGCCTAAAATGAGGTCTAATTTTTTTGTTTGGCGAGGGCTGGACGCGGGAAATCCTCATGGACAGCCGGGAATGGAGAGCCCAGACCTGGACATTAAAACCTACTGGCTAAAACCTGCGTCTGCTCTGTCTAGCTTGCTGCTATATCTTTTGCAGCACCATTTCAATCATTGCTATAACATAACAATAAAAGTTACACGTATCAATGTCTCCTGTCACATCCTGGGTTAGGTTTTTCGTTTCCTTTTCTACAGTAGACCACCAAGTAGCTAAAGGTCTACCTTTTGCTGTCGATTGGTAGCAAACAGTTACAGAATGTGTATGATATTCTCTATATCACTATTGTTAATTGTCAGTTTAATAAAAACCACTGCAATTTTGAAATCGACTTTGTGGTCCTTACATACTTAGATATTTACAGTTTCCGATATCACCATACTGATACATCTTTCATGGATCACTCTGGATGTTATCTTATCTTCTCTGACACCGAAAGTATCTCTAACTATAAGTTTACTTTTCCGCACAACTACATGTATGTAACTACATAATACCCCTTGTGCTGATCCATAATTTAATCCGCGTGAGACCACACAGGACTAGACATAGAGGAAGTGTTCTAGCGGCGATTGCAGGTTTGCGGTGCGGCCGTATGCGCAATTGCACTCACGTAACTACCTCCTACCGCCGATAGTTATGCTTTAAACGGGATATAAATAAACCGATCTACATAAACAGTGTAACCAGCACAGTGGCAAGGCCAAAGTAATTGCCGTCGCTTCCCGCGGGACCTCCAATTATGTGTTGTTGCGCGTTACGTGACCACTTCGTGTAGATAGATAGGTAGATACAGATGTCTTGCCTGCCTTATGCTTGCTTGATGTCTGCTTGTTGTTTACAAGATTATTGTTGCCACTTCCAGCTTCCAACGTCAACAGCAATAACAATTATTAAGTGTGGTCTAGATTGCTTTGGTAATTATGATAATTAATCATAACATGGAAGTCATTTATAATAAATTTGTATGAATTGTTTATGTTTAAAAAGTAAGTTACTTTATACTTAATATTCTTCAAATGCTTTTGTGATGTCAACTTTTCGTGCAAAACATGAAGCGCGGGTAGCACGAGGAGATAGTATGATCGCACGTCGTCGGTCGAATAAAGGATATCTTGGAAAAATCTTTGTGTTCCTATTTCGCATCACCATATTTACGGTCGTTTCATGTATTGTCGTGTATTAAATGTATTCTTCCTAAAAATCTGGCTGACATGAATTTAGAGATGAGAAATAAAGCAATTTTACGAAAACGTATTGACATCGACAGTGACGTTGTTGTCTTATACAGAAATACGGTTTCAGTTTCAGTTTTCCGGGCCATTACAGTGTAAAGAAGTAACAAATACACACATACTCATGTACTCACTCGCAAACTTTCGCATTAACAATCCAGCTACGGATCCGGACGGATACGGATTTACAATCCAGTTTTAGAGCCCTAGTTTAAAGGGAGAGATTTCATCTGATAATACGGAGTTTCGTTAATTGACTCGGCATGTCCCACATTTTAATGATAGTTTTACAAGGATTGTGAACAATTTTTTTGTCGCATTGCAATTCGAGATGTATAATTTATTATGCATTGACATTACTTATACCTAGGTGCGCATTACTGGAACTTGGAGGCAAATCAACTGACTAATTTTCGCTTTGCATTGTCCTTATAGGAAAATCAAATAAAAGGGTAAGAATTTTACTATATATTATCCTTTATGCTGCAGTGGTTACAGCGATGATTATATCTTTATTTTGGTATGGATATAGTTTTACTTGTATTACTGGAATATCTGTTTATTTTAAATACATTATTTGTATTTGTACTTCTGTAGATGGTCCTAAGAGTGACAGTTTTCGGTTTTCTTTCAGTGAACTGGGAATACTTTTGGTCCAGCTGACTTATCGTGGCCAAATGATAGATCAATATACAATAACTCAATGTATATGTTGTAAGTTAGATATTACCAAAAATTAAGTAAGTACTATTCACTAAAACCCATTAACTATTCTGTACTTGCTTTTACTACCTACAAGATGAAGAAATCGGACAAACTATTCGATAGGCATTATTAGGTAGCCGAAAATGCCAAATGCTCCCGCACAAGCAGTTGGCAGCGCTGTTTGTCGCCGTGTGTTGCCGAACTGTCATTACTACACAGTAGTTACTTTTGATGAACTTACACTAGCATTGAAGGTGAAAAAAAAGGTTTCCTTATTTAGCAATAAAACGAATTTTGTTTTCTGTTTTATTTCGGATTTCTGCTGATTTCAACTTTCTGGATTTCTTTTTAGAGAGTTATTAACGATAATAAATGTAATTGCAATTTTCATCTTTCTACAGAACAATGAGCAATTAACCGTCGGCATTCAGTCATCCCATCCGGCGTGAAACGGGATAATTAGCTTTCAAAAGACCACAGGTAGTGTGTGAGAAAGGCGCATGATGAATGTCGGTGAGTCAGCGGCTGGACCACAGAATAGTGTAATATTTAAACAAGTAACAGTCAGGGCCCAGGTAGCTCCAGCTAAGGTACTAACTGTTCGATATTCTGCGGCTGCGTCTCGAACTTGAACCTCCATCCCTCTACTAACTGTTACCACAGCTATTTTACCTCCAGCGTATTGACTAGTGATGTCTAAAGGATAGTCGATAATTTGCATAATGCCCGATTTAGATCAATTTGGCCGAACGATTGCGAAGAGGCCAATTAGAAAATTATGGGTCTCAGTAGTATGGGATTAAATATTCAGTGTTTCTATTTCTGGACTGCATGATTTTGAAACGAAAAGGTTGCATGATCAACAGTAAAGTCTTACTAATTCAAATATTATTAATGCGAAAGTTTGTGAGAATGGATGGATGGATGGATGGATGTCTCAATCACGCAAAACTACGAACAAATTTTGATAAAAATTTGCATATAGTTTCATTAGATTTGATAACGTTTTGTTGTCACACAACAACATGAAATAATTACAAAACAATACTTAAAGCTAAAATGTTACAATGGGCGGTCTTATCGCTTATAGCGATCTCTTCCAGACAACCTTTTCTTCTTTAGGTACTGGAACAGGTCATAGGCTAATTTTTATCCTAGAAAACCGCGGGTCAAACCGCGGGAAGCGGCTAGTCTTTATGATGTCTCTACGATTTTATTAACATTATAATGTAATAAAAGTAATAAATGCTGAATACTTACCTACGTGATATTTGCGCCGATTGATGTTGGAATTGGGTCCGTGGAGAGCGCCGAGAGAGACGATGCGACGCGACGTGACGTGAATCCTATTTATTAGATTGTAAGTAGGTTGTATTTAGTAAAATTAGTAAAAAAAGCATTACATTTTTTTATCGATAACAAAACATCTATTTATCAGTTTTGATTGTCACTACCCTACCGCTACTCGCGTAAATGTGGTAGTCCTATTTTTTAAACATTATCTTCTCTCTCGTTCTCTCCTATTGGAAACTATCGTCTTACCCTTTCTTGCGTAGGTGTAGTCCAAATAACTGGATAGAGATAGAGGGTCAGACATGGCCAGACAATAAGGTGGACAGGCAGGGTTGTCACTTTTAGCGTCTTAAAGGCTTCAACTTTACTGTTTGTTATCTATGTTGCCGTATTAGGTCGCGCCACAGTAATGTCACTACCAGTTATTCTGCTGCGAAGCAGTAGTGCGCTAGCATTACTGTGTTCCAGTTTGAAGGGCATTGTAGTCAACGAAATTACTGGGCATATGATACTTAATATCTGGTGTCTCGGGGTGATGAACGCAATGCAGTGCTACACAGTGCTTTTTATGATATTAAAAGTTCTGGGTGGCACTGCATTGTTATGGGCAGGCGGGCAGTCGTGGCACTTATCACCGATCATGATTATCATGCGATCGACTTGTTCCCATGAATCAGTTTATGACTCATTATTCAGTTGCAATAAAAACAATATGTGTCGAAGCTCTAAGCCCTGAGGACGTGCTATCTGTCCCGGATGGGGCACATTCGCGAAGAGCGCATATAATCCGTGATTAGTAGGTAACTGCGAAGTCACCGAAGTCTAGACAACTAATGCTCAACTATGTTGTCGACGGTTGTCTCTCGGATCTCAGATCCGGAGATGGAGGTTTTGGTGACCGAGACTAGCCCGGGAATTCCGAACGAAATCGAAGAGGTGGCAGCCCTAAGTACTAGAAAAAAGGTGAGAACGCTCGATAAGGGCCTTAATTGTGTATTATTTGATGACGAGCAGCTTGGCTCAATAGATGGTTAGATGCATTTGTGGGACGGTCAATATTTTTGATGGAGCATTCGACTGGGCTTACTTTGTGACTTTTTTGTTGACTTCAGATATTATGTTTGTGTATGCAGCAGCAAATAAATGTTGCTACATTATGTATTTAAGTTTAGATTTCAGAAATAAAAGCAGTTGAAGCATTTAGGGAAAGACGGAGATAAAATTGGCACAATATCAAATGCGAAAAGATTCGTAAATGCGGAAATAATAGTGATGTCCTTAATTATTAAAGTTCCGACCTCTTTAACCGACTTCAAAAAGGAGAAGTTTCTCAATTCGACTGTATGTTCTTTTTTTGTATGTTTTTTACGGGATTAATTATGAATTGATTTAGACATTCATTTGGTGTTTGGTAGCTCCATACTTCAGAGGTGGTCCTATACATTTTATCAAAATTTATTCAGCGCTTTTTGAAAAAATAAAGTGTCAAAAAATATAAGTTTAGTTTGGAAGTCGGTTTTGGTTTTTTAAGACATTTTTCCACACATTCTTAGTACGTAAGTAATAGTAAGTATTCTTTGTGCTTAGCCTATCCCTTCCCCATTTGAACATAGCAGTCAACATCTACTAAATCTTCTAATATATAAAATTCTCGTGTCACAGTTTTCGTTGCCATACTCCTCCGAAACGGCTTGACCGATTTTGATGAAATTTTTTGTGCTTATCCGGTATCTATGAGAATCGGCCAACATCTTTTTTTTTTTTTATAATTTTTTTTAATTTATATGGCAAAACAACGTTTGCCGGGTCAGCTAGTAAATATATATTTTTCTAGTTATATATGTTTTCGTTTGACCACTCTCACCTGATGGCAAGCCATGAGATGTGACACTCATCTAGATAATACTTGTTCACTCGAAATCCGACGTCGCACAAAAGTCGAACACGTAGGCGCACCTATTGCCAGGCTTAAGGGGAGATGGGCAGGACACTTGGCAAGGCGGGATGACAACAGGTGGACCAAGGCCGTCACCGAGTTCTATCCGAGGCTTGGGCGAAGACTTCCTGGCAGACCACCGGCCAGATGGAAAGACGTCGTTAAGCACGTCGGCTTGCAATGGATGAGGCTAGCACAGGACCGGAAAGAGTGGCGTGAACGAGAGGAGGCCTATACCCAGCAGTGGGTGGATACGGGCTGATTAGTAGTAGTAACTTCTCAGGTGGTAGATTTTTGTGTCAGGCAATACACGTTGGCAGTGTATTCCACTCCTTGGCTGCTCGCTATCGGTCAGCGAAGGAAACGGAACTGGTTTTGTTTAAGTTTCAGTCCAGTGTGTAAGTCCCAGTTTACTTGTAATCATAATTATTATGTATGATTGTGGTAATTGGAAAGTTGGCCGTGTGTCTCGTACGTATAAGGTAACTTTTGATGTAGGTCTTGCATGTAAATAATTATAATAACTGTGTACATCTCCTCGCTAAAAATCAAAATGTAATCCTGCCATTTATTTATTTATAAGCATTTTGAAAATAAATTATTTTTTTATTAATTTATTATTATTATTAAGTGTCGTGTTCCTACTGTTACATGGAAAATATTAAGGATTAAGATATGAATAGTTATGGTTATTGTTGTCCCTGTTCTTCGTAATAAGAACGCCTGCAGTGCTTGTTGTTTTAACCACGAACTTACAACTTGAAAACTGATGTTGAACGACAATGCGGTCGATCGATGTTAAGGCACGTCTAGAATAAACTTTAGAATCAAATTTTATTGTCCTTATACTGACCTACCTAACAAACTACGTTACACATACAAATTTCATTCAAAGTGAATAAAAAAAAAATACAATAAATATCTCGTTTCAGAGATCATATTTGTGCAAGTCCTTATTTTACGGAAATTTCTCTTTTTCTTCACGAATCTCCAAAAGACTCTCCAAAATGTAGGTAGTCTTCATTAATGCCTTGAATAGTCACAAAAATGCAAACTCGAAAAGTCGATAAAAGTCAAAGACACATTTACATACAACCTTATTCTTCTACAGCAAGCCAGGGACCGGTCGTGCGCATGAGTCGCAGGAACATGTAATACCCACACATACAGGCGCACAATGCATACTTACACGTACACGTGTTTACAGTGTATCGGCGGATGTGTTTGTGTGTGTGCAGGTCAAACGATGGTCAGGCTAAACATTAGTCCGGTGTCACGAGCTAGGTCTTAATTTTATTGGCGCAGACATCAGTCATGTTTGGAATGTGGAGGATAGTCCGGCTGTCTTATATTTTTAGGAGTCTTTATGACTAAAATGTAAGTAGGTAAGTAAATAAGTACCTAGTTAGATGTATGCCCCACTTGCGCGAACTCGAAATGGAAGGCAGTGGAGATAAGTGTTCATTTCCATAGGTTTAAGAGTGTGGCTAATCGGGAACTAGTGCGCCTTTCGATCCGACGCACCTGGGTTCGAATCCCGACTCGGCCCTGCACCAATGGATTTTGCACGCTCGCTCTAAAAACGGTGAAGGAAAACATCGTGATGAAATCCGCTTACGCGCTTTGGAGTGGTAGGCTCGGGCCGTGGTTGTAATACCACCCACCGAACAAAGCTATGCCGTCAAGCGACCTAGTCGTGTTTCGGGATGATGTTCGGTGAACCATCGGAGAGACGGGTCTGAGCAGCCGATCAACTGCTGTTTCTCTCTAGATCTATATGCTCCATCTTAGGCCACATCATCGCTTAACATCAGGCGAGATAGTGGCCAAACATAGATCTATTAAGCGTAAAAAAAGGTACAAAAAATAAGGTTGAGTTTTACTTGCGATTTGCGATTAGGTACAGTCTACTCGAAGGGTACAGTGGCGCAAGTGGGTGGGCAAGCTCAGCGTCTTTAACAAAGCTTTTATTGCACACAACTTGGCATGCAAGGTGGTTCCTTGGCTGTAATAAGGTTCTTTCACAGATGCATTTATGAAAAGATGTAATGTAATAATCTAAGCTTATTTAGTTAGAACAGCAAACTACCAGCCTACCTTGTTATAATTTTACGATTGGCATATTTATACAACACATAAGCTTTTAGGTATTCCGTGCTTACTTTCTTTTAAAATAAAAGAGATAAGGAAAGAACAGTCGTGCCTTATTCGTGTCGCTCATCGCAAAAGGAATGCAGTCTTGCGGGGTCCCGAGCAGACACACACATGCGAGCGAGCTAGTGCGCACGTGTGTGTGTCTGTGCTCATGTGTGTGTGTGTGTCCCATTGATATACAGGACTCTGTCGGTGTCCACTGGGATCTCGACGCTACTATTGAATAAGAACTCACTGCGAAGTCATTTCGTATTTATAATAACTATAATCGAGTTAGTTGTATTTTTAACTTCAAGAAAAGGAGGAGGTTCTCAATTCGATTGTATATTTTTCGTTGTTACTTCAGAACTCCGACATTTATGAACTGATTTGGAAAATTAGGTTTAGTATAGCTTCAACATAGTCCTATATAAATTTCATCGATATTCGACCTTGGACTTCGAAGACACGTCAGAATTGAAGTCGGTTTTTTGTTATAAAATGCACCTATTATAATTTTGAAACTGCACCCAACCTACTAGTCTTTCTTAAATGGGCCCTAAATCTTCCAATCCTATTCATAATCCCAAATTCAAGGTCATAGGTGTTATAATAATAAAGTCAACAAGTCGACTGGCAATATATAGGAATGATGTGAACTCTGTATAACCAGTATACGCCAACATTGACCGTCAAAGATCAGAACCAGCAGATGAAACATATCAACCTGTGTCGAGGAGTAACACAAGAGAAAGTTATTTCCCCAAAATTGTTTACAAACCCACTGGAATATATATTTAAGACGCTGGACTGAAAAGGACGTGGCGTCAATATAATGATGAGATATCTTTCAATTCCGATTCGCAAACGACATCGTCATTATTGCCAAATCGTTGCAGGACTTGCAACAGATGCTGGACGGCCTAGTTGATTTTTCGCAACTCATCTCCGGATGAACCTGGACAAGATTAAAGTAATGTTCAACAAACATGTCACCCCGGGCCGGTTGCCGTTAGAGGTTACCCTCTTGAAGTTGGTCGAGAGTATATGTTTACCTAGGGCAGACGCTCCAACTCTAACAAAGCAAAACATCGTAATCGTAGCTTTAGTGTTTAAATTGTATATATTTATGCTAGTCTGTAAGGTATATATTTTATGGGTCCCTGTAGCTGTAGAAGCTGTAGAAGTAGTTATTGCCTGAAATAAATAAATTTATTATTATAATTAAAACAACTTTGAGAGGGAAGCCAACAGAAGAATTCAGTTGGGCTTAGCATCATTTGAGAAACTTTGTAGCGTCGTCTATAATGTCCAGCAGTGGATGTAGGTTGATGATGATGATGATGAGGTAATGTATAGATAGCTAAGTTTCACAATTCACAATAATTACAGAGCAACTAGAAATAAGAGCTCAAACCAATCGCGCTCGATAATTAAATGTCATCAAATCGCGAGAGAATAGAAAGAAATGAAAGAAACTTAATATCATCCTCTCTGTCTTGATTCTTTGCTATTGGTATTAAATAACACTTTGTACCACATTGAGTCGCGATAGAGTTCATATTCAAATAACATAAATCTAGCCAAAGACTCACATCTTTGGTGCGAGTTATTCGTGAGTTCTTTACACATAGTAGCAATCACTTCAGTTATGCGTGTGTGCGTGGAACTAACACATGTGCCATTTCTTACAACTAAAAATGTTCTTCCTTAGGAACCGGTTCAGTTACTTGGTAATACTTATGTCATTAATACCTAATAATGAGTTTGATTTGTAATAAATAATTTTTGAGAACTAAAACTAATATTAATTTGCTTCGAAACATCATGCACATCATGTTGAAAATGTTGACAGTTATGAAATGTTTCTTTTTAAGATTTTGCATGAAAAAATAGGTATTAACTTAGCACAGAATTATTAAATGAACCTCGTCATATAGCAACCATGACTGAATTAAAGTCAATAACCGTTTACTACGACCAGTGGTCCATCATGGGCCATGATATTTAACCAGATTAGTTATCGGATAGTATTTTTACTCTTAGGAAAACAACATAAGTACCTACCTATATACATGAAACCCTCTTTGATGTAATTGTTGGGCAGGTTGACTCAAGTCTTATACACCACTGAGGTTGCGGGTTAGATTCCCGCGACAGCGACCGACGGGACAAATGTTTGAGCACAGAAAAAAAGTGCAAGCATTTGTTTTGGGTCTGGGTGTTGACCATGGTCCTTATAGTTGCATATTGATTAAATTTTATTTCTTTCGTGCTTTTTGGCATAAGTAGATGTTTTTTTGTTCTCTTCCCGGTTTCAGGGATTTGGCGTTGCATGTCTTGTCCGTCTGCCAGAGTGACATATATGTTGGCAGTGATCTGATGATGAAGATGGAAGGTGGGCAATGGAACTCCTTGACGGTTTATCGTAAACTACTAGTGTTTGGGCTCGTTTTAATCTGCTCGCGGTTCCGATTACGAATTCGTTAAAGTTTATCTTGAAAAATATATTTTTCAACTAAAATCTTGTTATGCCTTAGAAAATAATGACTTTTCTGCTTAAAATCAATAATATATGAAATTAAATATGTTTTTCACAAAAATCTGTTTTGCTTTTGATAAAGAACAAAAATTTGTGTCTTAATCTGATGTCTCGGGGTGATAAGTGCGATGCAGTTCTACGCAGTTCTTTTTATGGTATGTAAAGTTCTGGGTGGCACTGCAGTTGTTCTGGGCAGGCTTATCATCAGGCGAACGACTTGCTCTTCTCATCATTCAGTTCCATTAAAAAAAGTTGACAACTAAAATCGACAACTATCATAATTTTTACACTGATCTGCTTAGTACTAACCTCCTTACATTACCACTAATTCATATAACTAATTAAATTAAATTCCTAAGAAAGAGGGGAAGAAAACTAATTAAAATAGTTATCTAAATAAGTTCAGCCATACCGCTTCAGGCTAACTATTATGCACTATACTTATATATAACAGGGGTCACCAATTAGTTACGCTCGTGATCCGTTTAAGAAATGAAATGACCATCGCGGTCTGCACAAAATTTTATAGAAAAAAATATTTATTTAACAAATGTAATTACGGATATAACGAAGGTATTTTTTTACATTTCAATGAGAAAAATATCATTTTTTGTTGCGGACTATCTGTCTGAAATTTGGAGTAAAATTGGTGCAAGCTATTGACATTAAATCCTGGAGATGTTCATCAGTAAGTCGAGACCGAACTTTTTTCATTATGAAGTTCATCTTCGAAAATGCTGCATCACAAATATATGTTGACCCAATTAAAGTAAGAAGTTTTAAAGCAAATTTTTGTAGTTCTGGATATTTATTACCACAAGCCAATTTTATCCAGAACTCTTCACTGGAAACTTCTGCAAGTTTGTGTTCTCGCAGTCCGCACCAAATGTGTCGGCGGCGGCGGTCCGGATGCGGACCGCGGTCTGCCATTTGGCCACCCCTGATATATAATATATAACAGTTATAGATAAGCAAATATCAACCGGAAACTCTACGATTAAGACTTTCAAGTACACAATTACTACAGCTTAGTTAAAATGACGAATTATATCGTCATTGCTATTATTAGTATTCTGTCGCAGTTGAGGATATCAGATCGTCCGCCATTGATAAGCCTTCCTTCGTCATGTCTGTCACACAAACCGGCAGGTAAGGATGATAAATATAATCTTTCTTAGGATTCTTGACATACTGTTTATAATTTTATTTTCACAGCGAAATAAGAAATATTGGATCACTAGAATCGTGGAAAACCCTTTACTATAAATGGTCGAAATAAATATGAGACTGAAAATTAATGTATTATTTTTTAATGTCCCAAATTCTTTAAGCATAGTACTATATTAATAGTATTAGGTATAGGTACTGTGGTTGGAGATCGGAGAGAGCTTAATCTACAGACTGGGAATTTCATCGATCTATATAATATGTAACAAGGTGGTAAGCCAAAGCTAATGTAGTTAACCACTGTTCACCACGCTTCTTGGACTGACTCAAGAATCCAGCATAACCCTATTATTCAAACTCAACATTATCTTACAAACGTAATCATAAACAATCAAAGGCCAACACCCTGAATTCGATATCAATGCTTGAGTTTCTTTGAAAATAAAACTTATGAAAAACCAAATTTTTTTTATGATGAGGTCTTGCATTTGACAACAACTCACCTGATGGTAAGCGTAGTTGCGGTCTAAGGTGAAGCACGTTTGCCCATGAGGTGACTATTCACTCTTGCCTTATATATGCCCAGGTTGTGATTGGAAGGTAATAAGAATTCCGGTAGAGAATTCCACACTTTAGCAGTACGTAAGTATAATGAAAGAGTAAGCGAAGCGCCTTGAGCGGACTGGTGGTATGTACACAACGTAAGGGTGGAGTGAATCTCCTCGCCTGGTGGTCCTAAAATGGAATGGGGATGAAGGAATCAGTTGAAGCAGGACTTGTGTGCACTCCCCGAATTGAAGTCTGTAAAAATCAATAGGCTAGCCACTTGTCGTCTGTGTTCAAGGCTTCGAATCTTCACAAATAAGGTGCCGAGCTTATGAAATCTTACATTTACTCGAATCGTAGAACTCGTTACACCTCTGTTGCGATAACAGCTCCTATTCCGATAGCGTATCGATAACCTAAATAGGCAGGTTGTTTGAAATCACCTCGTTTGCCTGTGAAACTCAATTTGAAAATTAAATTGTTCAGTGGATTTACAATAAACCGCGTTTTATGTTGAGTCTATGATCCGATAAGCTTGTTTGCGGTTGCGATCATTAATTTCTTATAGCCACTGTTAAAGTAGTCGCTAGCTTAGATATTTTATAGATTCCTACCACTAGGAATGGGCTCTTTCCAATATCACGTTCTATCCTCAGGTTCTATCGTAGGGTACCTTTCCAATAGGTCACCTTTGCCCATCTCTTTAGATTTGGTTTAAATTTCTTGGCTGCCATATCAGTTATTCTGCGGTGAAATAGGTAGGTATTATTCATTGTTCATCACCAACATTTTAATAAGAACACGAATTGCAACGGTCCGAAAGTATTTTAGTATTTGGATCAAATAAAGTACCAATAATATGCCAATGGTGCCAATGTATAACTGGAGTTCAACTTGTGACTTGATTTCTGTTTGAAAATTTACGTGTAATCCGGCTTAACCGCGAATTTACGTTAGCGCTGATGGTCCCTAAAAATAATAATAATGGCATTAGATCAAATCAACAATTACATCATTATTTCAGAAGCTAGCACACAATAATTCATTTACCTAGCTCATCCTTATCACAACTAGTACTGATAACATTATAATTAATTAACTCATACTCAGTGAGGACAAAAGTCAATATTACTTCACTAATCACGGTAATAAAACTAGGCATTAATTGGGCTTATATTTAAAACTGATATTGAGCTAGATTTGGCACAGATTGATTAGTAGGTAAGCAATATTCATCGAAATTAACCTGCATGGGTACTGTACCCTTCAATTCACAAATTAGTAAGCTTAGACCGAGTGTGGCTTAGCGGGAACTCGTGCGCCTTCGACCCGACGCACCTGGGTCGGGATTCAATCCCGACTCGGCCCTGCACCAATGACTGCACGCTCGCTCTAAAACGATGAAGGAAAATATCGTGACGAAACCTGCTTACGCGCTTTGGAGTGGTAGGCTCTGACCGTGGTTGTAATACCACCCACCGAACAAAGCCATTTCAAGCGACCTAGTCGTGTTTTGGGATGATGTTCGGTGAACCATCGGTGAGATGGGCCTAAGCAGCCGCCCAACTGCCGTCTCTCTGTAGATCTATGTGTTCCATCTTAGGCCAAATCATCGCTTCACATCAGGCGAGATAGTGGCCAAACATAGATCTATTAAGTGTAAAAAAAAAAGTTTCGATTCGGTCATCTCATTCAACGTCATTCAAATTTAGCGGAATTGGCCTTTTGTTCCGTAAGTATTCTGTGGCATGGGTCAGCTTGGACTGGGATAAGAGCTGAGTGAATTGAGTTGGATGATCTATCTCTTATCTTCTCTATATGGCCCAATTGCGCCTACGTAAAACGATGTAAATAGTTTAACTTTTTTATCGGATCTGTTTGGACATAATCTTGTCTGATCATAAGCCACGATGTGGCCGAAGATATTTTTTTTTTAATGTAACTGAATGACGAGACGAGCTGGTCGTTTGCTTGATGGTAAGCAATACGCCAACCCATAACAATAACAGCACCTTCCAGAACTTTGTTTTACAAAATCCTGCGCGGCGCTGTACTGTGCTCGTCCCCCTGGGACAATTGTCTGTTGAGTCTCATAATGCCCAGTTAATTTCGCTGGCTACAATGCTCTTCAAGCCGGAACACAGTAATGCTTGCGCACTACTGCTTGGCGGCTGAATAACTAGCAAAGCGGTGCTACCTACCCAGACGGCCTCTCGCATACGAGAAACCTACCACCAGTAGTAACAGTACAATTGTATATTTTTATTATTTCGCCCAATCCGTAACAATGCCTATGTTTTTTTAGTTATGATTAATTTTGACATGTTTTAATTTTACCAAATAAAACGCACAAATAGTGTTCATCTCTCCTTATTGCTGCGCCCGACATGGTCTAAAATGAAGGTATATTTATTCACCTTATTACATTACCTATATAATAGAACGGTATTGTAGACAATGACTAGGAATTTTACAAAAGGCCTGAATATATTTTCCTGGCAACATAAAGGTAGTGTAGGTACATGTTTTGATGGTTTAGGTAATGTAGGTACCTATTTATTCCGTTTCTTACAATAATAACATCATTGAAAATCCCGTAATTATATTTTGTCCTGCTATAACATTCATACATAACTGAAGTAGCCGTCGACAGTCGCTTTCGTAAAACACAGGAACAATTAGATTTAATTATATTTTATTGAAGTGATATTACATTTACTAGACCGGGTCGCTGGGAAGTGGGTATGTACTTACTTTAACAAATATTGTAGCTTTTTTTTCGGAAATGAATAAACTAGTTTATTTAAACGGGGATCGCGTATTTGATGATCCTATTGATTTCTCTTTAAAGTTTTAATGGAACATTTCATTCCTCATTTTACATTTTATTTTATTTTTAATTTTTCTAGTTTCTTTAAACTAGATAGAGTTACTTCGGTATAATATTCTATTATGAGAGGTTAAATAGACGAACATTTGAAATGAATTCAAAATAAAAGAATAATCATCAAAGTCGCTATTAATTTATTATTCGATTTGTTCAAAAAATCTTTTTTTATATTAAAGAAAACCATTACTTTCTTCAGACTTTTAGATAGTTTCATTGTTATTTACCGCAACCGTACAGGATTTCATTTTGCTTTTTTTTAGGGTTCCGTACCCAAAGGGTAAAACGGGAACTAATTACTAAGACTCCGCTGTCCGTCCGCCTCTCTGTCCGTCTGTCACCAGGCTGTATCTCATGAACCGCGATAGTTAGACAGTTAAAATGTTCATAGATGAGGTATTTCTGTTGCCGCTATAACAATAAATACTAAAAAACAGAATAATAAATATTTAAGTGGGGCTCCCATACAACAGACTTGATTTTTTTGCCGTTTTTATAGATAACGGTACGGAACCCTTTGTGCCCGAGTCCGACTCGCAATTAGCCGGTTTTTTTTTAATGTATGATAAATATACCTATACCTTTAGTTTGACCACCATCTCGCCTGATGTTAAGCGAGGATGTGGCCGAAGATGGAGCACGTAGATTTAGACGAAACCTATTCACTCTAGCCTTGAAGATACCCAAATTATAGTTATCACGAAACAGAGAAGACAGCAAGGAGATCCATTCCTTAGCAGTACGCACTATAAACGTGGAACCAAATCGCTTTATTCGAATTGGTGGAATGTCTACTATATAAGTAATATCATATTTGGCCGACTTTCTGCTCGTCGTGTGATGGAAGAGGTTGGGTGGAATTAGGTCGTGAAGTTCCTGTGCACATTCCCCGAAATGTATCCTATAGAAGATTGACAGACATGGTACCTAGGTACCTTACGTCGATAGTTAAGACTATTCATCTTCGTAGAGACCAGTTTTTCGTCACCAATAAGTCGCTTTGCACGCATTTTCATAATGAACGGATGTCGCTTTCGCTATATACTCGTATTTAAATATTAAAATACAGACTCTTTCAAAATCATCAAATGTAGTTTTGATTCTATGAAAATCTTTCTATTTTTTTATAGTTTTTGCCGCGTCAGAAGAGATAACAGCTATGCGATAGAAAGAGAGGCACTCTGTAGGTTAATATGACTGATAGGTAAGCAGCGCTACGCGAGCAGAATTGAATTTTATTGCGTCATAGCAAGAGTCGCTAATTGTTTAAATTTCTTTGCGGAGTGATGCTTCTGTCCCTTAGTATTCTGTGGCCGTGTTCACAAATATCCTTGTCGCAACATTTGAAACCCTGCACATGCTATATTGGTGCTCTCGACGTCTATCGAATTTGTATTTTGACTGACATGGTATATTAGATTATCTTCTGTTGTCAGTATTTATGTTCTCACTTGTTATTTTGTATTTGTTTTATTATAGGTTTATTTATTTGTACATTTTATATTAAAGTATTTATTATGTATATTTTATTGTTATGCCATGTTTTTATGTAATGACTATAGTTCATGTATATTATAATATTTATTATAATGTTAATTAATTAAAATTTTTGTTGTTTTAATTAATTAAAAGCGCCTGATCGATGCGACGCGTGACCAAAATGCTGGGACTTATTTGGCTCAACGTACAGTATTGCAATCCAACGGGGCAATACTGCCAGCATCTTGGGTACGCTGTCGACTGGTAGTAGGTTGGAGCATTAGAGCTATCTATAGGCCTTTAATGGTCTATGGGTTGTCCGATTGCTTCTCCTTGTATTTAGTTAGTTTAGTTTAGAGTGTAGTATGTTTTCAGTAATAAAGGCATTCGCCCGTTAAAAAAAATTGTTGATAACACCGTCCATATATATTTTTGTCTACACCCCTTCACTTGTGGGTTGTCTTTTGAGCGATAAGACCGCCCATTGTGATGCTAGTATTAAGTTAATTGTTATTTTAGTTTTAATTGTTACTGTATTATGGGGTTATAATAAAGAGTTATTCTATTCCATTATTTTAATTTTATTTGACTGATAAATCAGTTTTTTTATCATTTTATTTGATTTGATCATATGAGTTTAACATATCGAATTTGTATTTTGACCAGTGAACGAAAAGAAACATTCTGTTCACTGATTTTGACGTATTATTTAACTTGTTTGGGTCAAATCTTGCAAGTTGATTCAGAACCACTTCCTCTTATCCTACGGAGTTGAAATTTTGCATACAAGTCAAAGTCCGATGACAATGCAATATTATGGTGACAGTCACCTGATCTGATGATGGAGATGGAAGGTGGGCAATGGAACTCCTTGACGGATAATCGTAAACTACTAGTGTTTGGGCTAATATTAATCCACTCGCGGTTCAGATTACGAATTTGCTAAAAGCTTGTCTTGAAAAATGTTTTAACAAAAATCTTATTTTGATTAATTACTTGAAAATAAATTATTTTAATTTAAAAATTAAACTCTGACTGAGAAATGCATACACCATACTTAGTTGACGCAAATAACATATCATCACTTGGTAGGTATGTGTTCATATTTTCCTGTTTATTATTTAAACTAGAAATGAGTCTGAATAATACGAAGGTTTATGTTATCATTAATAACACTTACTTAGGTACTTGGTAAGCGTGATACATTTTTTACTTCATTGTTAGTTTCCATTTTAACCTAAAAGTAAATAAGTACCTATTCTGGTATAGTTCAAAGTTCCAAGTTCAAAAGTTCTTTATTCATTTTTGGCATCACAGACACACTTATGAACGTCAATTTACAATGACTCTACCACCGTATCGGAAAAAGAACCACTGTTGTGAATGTTTTTGACAATATTATGTTTCTTATGTGCCAGTTGGCTACTTGGCAGAAGCGGCATGTCTCCTGCATCTTTGTCTTCTATGTAATAACTAACTGTATGTAATAATACATATAAGTATAAAATATACCTATTAAAATTCCAAACATTCTCTTTCAGAAAAAGTCAAACCTAAGATTCCAGGCATAAGAACCAAACGCAAGCATGTTTGGGAAAGCGTTAAAACAATCTTTGGCGCCATTACGCACGAAGTTCATCGCCACGAAACCAAACATAGAGAACATAGTGTTCAAGCTGCATTTCCTGTACACGGTGTCCATGATGGCACTGTTCGTGATCCTCGTCTGCGCCAGGGAGTACTTCGGGGAGCACATCAAGTGCATGAACGACAAGGGCGTGGAAGAGAAAGTGATAGGCACATATTGCTTCTCTATGGGCACGTTCACAATTGTAAGTTTGCGTTGAGATTAAGGTTTTCTAAGCCAAAATTAACAGAAGGGTGCAGCGCCAGCCAAAGAGAGGTATGGGAACGCTTGGAGGGTTTTACCGCCACAGGCGGTCCTTACACGTCTAATAACACCCAAGTTCAAAAGTTCTTTATTCAGTTTTGTCATCACAGACGCAATAACAAAGAATATAAACACATAGAATAGTAAATACTTAACATAATTTAAGATTCTTAAAGAACTGTGCTAACAAACTAATAAAAATAATAATAATAAGATGTGCAAATATGAACATGTTTGGTGTAGGGAAATAAAAGCTATTTATCAAGCTAAGCACAGCACCAGTAAGGCGCAGCAGCAGTAAGTAAGCTTGTAGTAGTCGATCAGCTAGGTTGAGGAACGTTTCCTGCGGTCACCACTTGAATGGGTAACCGTTTGTGTGGTGATATCTAAGTGCTCTGCCCGTACTGCCGAGGGCCCGACTTAGGATAACAGTCACTTAGCCGTGTCGGCGAAACGGTCTATAACTCTGACCCCTAGATGCTGGCGGCGTTGCCTCGCTGAATTGCGAGGCTGATTCTTTGGTCAAAATACACGCCAGCATTTTGGTCACGTGTGGATTCCACCAGCCGCCCCGCCAAATCCTTATAAATCTCTAGTGCTCCTGGTCCCCACGGGCCCAACGTCTCTACCCCAAACGGCACAAACAGGTAACCCCTATCGAGACCTGAATATTTGCGCCGTTTGAGGGATGCTGCCGCTGTTGTATGTCTTGTTCAGTCCAAGGTTATATGGGACCAGTTCGTAGCTATACTGAACCCAACGCAAAAATAATTTTGCAAATCGGTTCTCAAATGACGGAGTTCTGAGGTAACAAACATAAAAAATAAAACAATTGAATAGAGAACCTTCTCTTTTATGAAGTCGGTTAAAAAAAAGCAGGTTAACATCAGGCCAAAGAAATATGAATATGAAGTGAAAAGAACAATGTTTTGTCACAGGTTAAATACTACAACGAAACAATGCTACATGGAGACGAGCCGTTCATTCCTCACCCAGGTGTAAGTGCATACTCTTCGAAAAATGACGAAGTTATTCGCCATAAGTTCTACCAGTGGGTGCCGTTTTTCCTGTTCATCCAGGCTGTCTGCTTCTACATGCCGCACTATATCTGGAAGAAGCAGGAAGGTATTGCGCCAAACAATTACATAAAAAAGTATACAGACACATATCATAAGCGTCGAATTGAAAATCTATTTCTTTTTTAAAATTCGGTTTAAAATGTAAGAAAAATAAAGAACCCTCAACAACGCAAAAATTAATACTAGATAAGTAGATATTGCTCTAATAGAACAATTTGCTCATGAAGCCAGGTATTTGTACTTTTGGGTAAGTACGCCGCCGCCAGCATTTTACGCACGTTGCCGCACGACGGGTATCGGTTGAATTATCTGTAGTTGGCTCAACCGATACCCGTATGTACATAGTATATTAAGGCACAGAATACTAAGGGACAGAAGCATCACTCCGCAAAGAAATTTAAACAAATAGCGACTCTTGACGCAATAAAGTTCAATTCAGCTCGCGTAGCGCTGCATACCTCTACCAGTCATAGTAACCTACAGAGCGCCTCTCTTTCTATCGCATAGCTCTTATCTCTTCTGACGCGGCACGTGTAACGACGCGCGACCCGCCGTCGGTGTCCGGCTATGTTTTAGCTTCGTACCTACAGTGAGGAGTGCGCTAGGCCTGGTTTTAATTGAAAATCTTGTTGATATAGGGTAAGTTGTTACTACAATTTAACTATTACATATTTCTAGGTGGAAGATTAAAGATGTTAGCAGATGGACTGCAGTACGCCATCATGGCTGGAGATGAGGACGTGAAGTTCAAGTCCGGAACAATACCCTCAAAAAAGACACTGGAAAATAAGCTGAAGGTTATTGCAAAGGATATCTTGCTCAGGTAAGATAAGACGCAATTTTTTTTGTAGGTGCTTATCGGGCATATGTACATACTGGTACTTCAAGGTATGGAATTTGTGAAGGAAAAATACACAGACACAATTACAGACGGCTAT
This sequence comes from Petrophora chlorosata, assembly GCA_951640565.1. Classification (NCBI taxonomy): domain Eukaryota; kingdom Metazoa; phylum Arthropoda; class Insecta; order Lepidoptera; family Geometridae; genus Petrophora; species Petrophora chlorosata. The sequence continues at coordinate 1,686,347 of OX621189.1, read as the reverse complement.
TCCGTTTATCTATTACCATTACAATACTACGCTCATCACTCCGAGACATCAGATATTATGTCTCATGTGCCCAGTAATTTCGCTGGCTACAATGCCCTTCAAACCTGAACACAGTAATGCTTGCGCACTACTGCTTGGTGGCAGAATAACTGGCAAAGCCGTGGTACCTACCCAGACGGCCTCCAACATACGAGAGACCTCCCACGAGTGAAATATTGGCTAGTTGCTCTCATATGTATATAGCGCTATATAGGCTACACAGAATATTTTCTTCTTAAATGAGATTCTTTTTTTCAGGTTAAGAATAAGTAAGACCTGGACCATATGGCTGGTGGCGATGGAGGTCACAAACCTTCTGCACGTCATTCTGCAGATCTGGATCACTGACATCTTCCTTAACGGCCAGTTCATCAGCCTTGGATCTAAGATTCTCAATTTCAAAAACTGGAACGCAATTATTAGTCCGTTAACGCCTATATTTCCAAAGGTACGATGGGGAAATAGCATGTGATTAAAAAAACATACATTTGATTAAAAAAAATCTACTTCAATTCTGATGTGTCTTCGAAGACCAAGATCGAATATCGATGAAATTTATATGGGACCACTTCGTAGCAATACTGAACCCAACGTCATAAAGAATTTTCCAAATCGGTTTATAAATGACGAAGTTCTGTGGTAACACACATAAAAAAATACATTCGAATCTAGAACGTCCTTTTTTTAAGTCGTTTTAAAATGTATAAAGATTATTTCCATTTTATAGTAACTGATTAATAAGAGACAAACAAGTTTTGCGCAAAGCAAAACCGTTTAAATAATTATAAAATCTATTATACATTCCTATAAATGAAAATCGGCGGCGTAATGTATATTTAAATAGAAGAATAATATAATAATTAATATAAATGTAGGCAAAATAATTAACATTGTTTGTACCTAAACAATATTTTTTTCCTTATCCACATTATTTCTTTTACATTTTTACGTCTATGATTTTTTTGAATCCGGAATCCGGAACGAAATTATTCGCCAGAGAACTAAAGTTATCGACATAGCTCAGCGGATTAGCAAAGCTGAAGTGGCAATGGGCTGGTCATATTTGCCGTAGGACCGATAACCATTGGGGTAGACGTGTTCTAGAGTGGAGACCACGAATCGGCAAACGTAGCGTAGGACGCCCTGCGACTAGATGGAACGACGATATACGTAGGGTTGCTGGTTGCGACTGGTGAAGGAAAGCCGAAAGATCGGGCTCAGTGGCGTGCTATGGGAGAGGCCTATGTCCAGCAGTGGACTGATGTGGGCTGATGATGATGATTTTTTTGACTATTTCTATAAAGTGATCCTAAGTGAGGGTAGCCTAGGGTGCCGCCGGCAGCGGCGTAGTGTCTAAATCACCAGTGGTCAACTGCTGAGTGAGGAACCTCCTGACAATAAGTACCATGTCAAGTAGTGCCGCCTTTTTCATCTGACCTTTGATCCAACCATGTAGCGAGAGCTTCTGGAGCTTCTATTATAATTATTATTTCTATAATGCCCAACGATCTCATACATAGTCACATCCTGGCCCCTAACTAGGCTAACAATGTCTAGAGAACCACTAACTATACTGGACACAGAACAAATCCCTGCGTGTTTTTTATCTACAAAGATGTGTCCGGTAGCGGAAAACTCGCAACCTACGTGGTGAATGGGTAGGTATGAGATATGAGCTCACCTGCCCAAACACTACACCACAGAGGCTGTCAATCTCAAATTCAATTCAATTCAAAAGCTCTTTATTCAGTTTTGGCATCACATACGCTCTTCTGAACATCAATTTATCACAATGAATATCACCGTTACGGAAACAGAACCACTACTCAGAAGATACGTCAAGAAACTGAGGGGATACGGCAAGAAACTTAGGAGTAAAGCCTGTAAGTTTGTTCTTTATGTGTTGTTCAGGTGACGAAATGCACCTTTTGGAAGACGGGTGCCGGCGGCAGCATCCAGAACCACGACGCGATGTGCGTCATGTCACTCAACGTCATTCACGAAAAGATCTTCACCGGGCTTTGGTTCTGGTTCTTGTTCCTCTTGATTGCCTCTGTGCTGGGTAAGTCTTCTTACTTGCCTATTCAAGGTAAAAGTTATACAAATTATGGCTCCCACTGAGGACGAATAATATATTAAATTTATTCTTATGCAACAGTCGAGCATGACGTTCATCTTACCAGTTATGATAGTAAACTTCACGCTTACCCAAACACTTCGAAGAGACAAGTAGTAGCACGCGTATTGATAAATAATATTTTCGTAGTCTTGGAAGATTTTGAGACAGTTATCCTTCCACAATTCTTGTTTGGAAAAGTGTTTCAGTTTACCTACCTACTCCCTTTTTTAGCTGTGATCTGGCGTTTCACGTCCATCTTCCTCTACCGCTACTGGCCGCGTTTCACACAGCTGATGCTCTGTCGGGCGTCCAGCAGTAGGCTAGACCCTCGCAGCGTCGCGCTGGTGGTGAACCACTGCTGGTACGGAGACTGGCTGTTTCTGTACTACCTGGCTAAAAATATGCCTGTATGCGTGTACCCGTAAGTATTCCGTATTCGCTGTTTATATACTCGTAGTAAGAGCAGCAAGAGAGCAAAACAGCGATTCGTATGGTGGGAACCTGTGCTCAAATCCCGCTTGGCACCAATTCTTTCTTAAGTTATGTGCGGATTTCACACCGCTCTTAATGGTTGATAAAGGAAAAATATTGTGACGAAACCGGCATTCTGAATATCGCAAAAAGATCAAATATTTGACACATTCTGGGTCCAAATGAATGTGGCCCATACTTTGTTTGAAGGATAGGTCCGTGTTCTAATAATGGGAACGTGATTGGCTGGTGATGATTCTCATAGTTGTTCTCCTCTGATTACCTATTAAACCAATGCCACTAAACCAGTGCTAAGGTACCTAAAAGCACTATGCACTAGTATGCTGAGTTGGAACCTTTTCTTGACATCACGTAACATCTTACCTTCTTATATATTTTTTGTTACTTATGTTTGTTTTGTCTTTTTTAGTACATAACTACATACTAAAAAATAATTATGTGTTATGTGTTTGTAAAATGTACAATGTAACTGTTTGCTTTTCCAAATAAATAAAATAAATAAAGTAGGTAATTCAGAGTGATGTTGTGGTGTCAAGAATAAATGTATTTTCTTTCTTTCTTTCTTTCTTTATTATGTTTTTGTATAAGTTGAAACCCAATATAAAAAACCATATCTCCTTCCAGAACGCTTTTATCCAAAATAGCCGAAGCGCTTGAAACACGTCATGAAGGTCCGGTGCTGGAGCCGAAACGAATGCCTGAACCGGCGTTCGCTGATAAGATCGGCTATGATAACGAGATGTACGCGCTCGAGAATGGGAAGAAATCTTGGTGAACGGAAGACGAAACGAGTTAGAAACTCGTTTGAAAACGTGGTGGCCGACGAAGCAATTTTGAATTTTAAAATAATTGTTTTTCTATATTTTATAGTTAAATCACGAATAGTAGGTATCCAACAAATTATGGTTACTTCTACCAACTACATACCGGCTTTGACTGAAAACCAAAACAAGCCACATGAACTTTAATTACTAATAGGTCGGTATTGGCATCTGTGGTATTGGTTAGAATTTCTTAGCTTCGGTCCACAGCAGAGCTTAGGAGGACAGGATTTTTGAAAGCAGGAAAAAATTTAAAAAGCGGAACCTCTAGTGACAAACGCTGAGCAGAAGGAAAGAGTTACCTAGGATAATTTGATAATTTAATTAACTTAAGATTACCTCCTTAATTATTTTTTATCGTTTCTTTAAATAAGATTAATATTACACAGGTAACATTTTAGCAATATTAAATATTAGTAAATGTATGTTTTTATAATTTTATACTTATTTGAAAATGAATGAAATGTCTAATAATATATTTAACTGTGTATTTGTATTTTGTTTTACATAGTTATAGCCCCAATTCACCCTTCTTTATTAGCTAGGTTAATAAAATGAAGGTAAATAAAATGAATTTAGCATTACAGTGATAATAAAACAAAAATGAGCTCTAGAAATAAACAAAATGTTAGCACAGAAAATTAACAGGATTTTTGTTTAAAAATATTTTTTTCAAGACAAGCTTTTAACAAATCCTAAATCGCGAGCAGATTAAAATGAGCCCAAACACGGTTACAACAACAGTTTACGTTTATCCGTCAAGGAGTTCCATTGCCCACCTTCCGTCTCTATCATCAGATCAGCTGGCTGTCACCATAATATTGCATTGTCTTCGGACTTTGACAAGTATGCAAAATTTCAACTCCGTAGGATGAGAGGAAGTGGTTCTAGTTCAACTTGCAAGATTCCACCCGAACAAACATAGTTACAAACATACATATAATCATACATACATACATTGCAAGTTAAATAAAAGCTTGAAATAAAAGTACATAATCTTTTTATTTAGATTTCTTTGGTTAAATGCGAATATTGTGAGGATGGGTGTTTGTTTACTCAACCGCGCAAAAACAACTAAACTGATTTTTGCTTGTAAGTAGGTAGATAGGTGCCTAAGATCTTGGAATAGGACAAGATATTATTCACTGGTGGTAGGTTTCTCGTATGCGAGAGGCCGTCTAGGTGGCTACCACCGGTTTGCCAGTTATTCTGCCGCCAAGCAGAAGTGCGCAAGCATTACTGTGTTCCGGTTTGAAGGGCATTGTAGCCAGCGAAATTACAGGGCATTATTAGAATATATATTATATTAATTATATTATATTATTAGACTTAATAGCTAATTGTCTCAGGGTGAAGAGCACAGTGCAGCGCCGCGCAGGATATTGTAAAACAAAGTTCTGAGTGGTGCTGTTACTGTTATGGGCAGGCGTGTTGCTTACCATCAGGTAAACGACCAGCTCGTCTTGTCATTCAGCTATGTATATAAAAAAAGATATACTATTCATCCCAGAAAACCGTATCTACACGTGGGTGAAACAGCAGGGCGCAGTTATTTCTTGATAATTTATTCGAACACCAACGTCACCACGTTTCCGAGGAATGTAATCGGATAGTGCTGTCTAGTCTCATTTTTCTGAACACATCGAATCACTTCGTACGACGCATCGTGTCAAGTGCAATTTACCATTGTTTCAAGTCTTGAAAAATTGACGAATCCTTCCACTTATCACAAGCCATCGTATCTTATCGTTATCTAGCAGATATGCCGGTGACATACTCGGTAACCGACGCAAGTGCGGCTCGCACGTCCGTATGTGCTAAGTTGACAAAATTATGATTGATTTTTTTAGTTGTTTTTAATTTGAGTTAGTGATAAAGGTGTGCTGAAGTCTGTGATATTATCGCTAGTTCTGATCGGTAAGTTTAATTTATATTGATACTTAAATGTGCTTAATAAAGCATTGAAACTATATCGCTTCCCGGCAAAAAAAGTGTCAGAATACAAAAATCACTGTTTCGAGAAAATGTAACTTTTATAGTTTTTTGTTCATGTAGACGTCAATAATTTAAAAACTATAATAGTCAGATTGCTGAAATTTGGTGTGTAAATAGCTTATTTATATGTTTATTATAGGGCTTTAAATTTAATAGCAAAAATGTATTTTTGTTTAACTAACTTTCAAGAAACTTTTAATTTGATGATTATTATGACTCTTTTTTCGATTAAAATTTCTGTAGTTTAAAAAATAATACACATTATAATGTATGTAATCAGCATTACTTTTATTATTAAAAGTCTTCAATATTAATTAAAAATAAAGAAAAAGTAACTAAATTATAAACTTCTCATTAAAATAAAATAAAAACATCAAAAACATAACTTCTTAGTTATAAATTACTAGTTTTGGCCTACTTAACAATCAGTCTTAATTAATTCACTCGTTGGCAGATAACAATATAAAAAAAAAATCTTAGAACTAACATGACATTATTTTTCTTAAACATACGTCTAAATGCAATCATCATCATTACTTTTATTGGTTAACTGCCTTTAATCATAAAATTTAGGCACCTACAATAAGAAAAAATTACATTTAACATGTTTTTAAAATAAGAAAAAAAATCAAAACAAACTTTTTAATAGGTAAAAATATTCTTTTTTACGTGAACTTACAATCAACTAAAAAAAAACCTAAATTACTCACTTAAGAGACTTATAAAAAGACTCATAAAAGGGGGGAATATGATTATTTTGTAATAAATCCAATAGATCCTTCAGTTTATTTTCTTTGAGTTTCGGTTTAGATCGATACGCGAGTTTGAGGGATATTGAATTAATATTTTTTTTTCGCGTTAAAACTGTTTCGGAGAACTGATGATCTTTAAAAGAGGTTTTAAACAACAGCTTCGTAGGATCGTCCTGCAACAGTTTGAAAATCTTCACCTCAGAAATTTTAAAAGACTTTGCTGTAGTTAACCCAATATCCTCAGACAGACGCTTCAACGAATAAAAATCACTAGATGACATTTCTATCACGGTGTAGGGATTGCCTTTCTTCTTAGCGCATCTAATAGCTTCAACGTATTGACTGGGTACATAAATTGGACCTGACCTGAGTCTTCTTTGTATTTGTTTTTCTATTGTTGAATGAACAGAGTCAGCTTCATTTTGTGTATGTCCAGTAATTAGGTACTTATGTGTTATAGACTTTATTATAGGGAATTTTAACAGCGCAAACAAGTAAATCGAAATTATGAATCGGTTTTTGTTCTGACCACAACAATTGTCAGAGTAGAATATTAGATCTAAGCCTGTTCCATCGTAATTTACCACACTATTTTCAATAAACTTGAACAAACAAGATCCGATTTCATCGGCTCCGCGGTTTGCTTCTCCCTCATGCCAATAGAAACAATCGGTTTTATCATCACCAATTAGAGACACAGTAAAATTTAAGGTTGTAAGTTTGGATTTGTAATAAAAAATAGATGTATTGCCTCGTGGAAGTTGCAGGACTGCTTGTAAGTCATAAATTGCAATCATTTTATATGGACCAGAGCTTTTTTTATCAGCGTCTTTTTCAATTCGGGAAAGGTCCTTCTCTTCAATGTGTTTAAAATACAGCACTTCTAAGTCTTTCTTCGTATCACCTTGGGCGTTCTCATAACGTACACAAAGTTCACATCTGTCTTTTTTCGGCTTGAAGAAACTGATATTAAATTCACCAATGAAAATTCTTGAGTACAATGTTTCATTTGCATAGGGCACGTTATTAGAGTCACACAAGGTTTTATAATCTCTATAAAGATCACTGAGCGACTTTCCCCCATCAATATATTCCCTTGACGAGTTTTTTCTTATGTAGTGAGATTCCATTCCTGGTATTGAATTGATATGATCTCTGACACCCTGGCGAATAGATTCTGCAACTTTGCTATGATTGCCGTGTTTGCCCCTCATGTCTTGTTCAAGAAAACCGTCTTTAGATTTTTCAATAACTGTTTCAATGACACGATCATTTATATCTAGTGTTGCCCTGAAAAAAGTTTTGCATACTCGAATAGGCTCTTCATTAATTTGGAAATAAAAGCTATGGTTCAGTTTTCGTGGTTGAGTTTTACCGGTAAATCTAAACGCAGGAATAATTGCTTTCATGTTTTTAAGAATAAAATTACGTTAAGCAGCCAGGTCTCCTAATTGCCAATAGTTTTCAAATATTTTAGATCTATTAACATTATTAATTTTTTGGGTACATTTTAATTTGCATTTTTCACCACACGGAGGTTTCAAGCATCTCTCAGACATTTTTTTTTGTGACTTAGAACGCGAAGTTTAAGCTTTTCCGGTGTTTCTTAATATTTTTGCTTTATTTGACAACCATTCGTTCGCACAAGATTTACGTTTTTTGCTAGATTTACGTACTGGACTCATATCTTGCTCAGGAACATTATTGTTAGGTACGTTTCTTTCTTGGTTACATTGCAGAGAGGATAGTACTGCATCATTAGAACTAGCGAGTTTCAGGTGACCTAGACTTAGAAATAGCATTGCTGCTGCTGATACTGCTGCTACTGCTGCTACGGCTGCTGTTGCTGCTACTGCTACTGCTGCTACTACTATTCGACGAGGAATTTAATGAAGAGGAATTAGAAGATATGGACCGCTTGCGCTGTGGAATATTCTTAGAAGTAAAAGGAGTCACAGCCAAATTCTCTGGTGCCCCAATATTTACGTAAGGTTGGATTTGATGCTCCTCTTCCGACAATATTGGTGAATTCCGCTTAACACGTTTTCTTATAGTCGGCCGACCACCGCTACTGCCTGAGGTAGAACTGTTATACCCACAGTCAATTTTAAAATTTGGGTCTTTAACACTGCCATCACTGTCTTCGAAATAAACATTTTCTTTATCTGATGTTGTATTTCCATCTAAAACAATGAGAGTAATTTTATTTATCAAACCTTAAAGTAAGAGTACAATTTAAATATCAGTTCAATATTAACAAACCTGTACAAAAAGGTTCTTTTATATCCTCAATAATACCTGGACTGCCATTGCGTATGCATTATGTTTTGATTTTCAATTTCGTGCTGCTTATTTTCACATTTTTTCGAAGTAGATGTGTCGAGATCTGAAAAACAAAATAAATAAGTATCCCTGGACAACTGACATGCGGCCGTCTGATTCCGAACTGTATTATGGTCAAACAAACAGCTGATAAAAATACATAAAAGTAAAGTAATCAGCCTGTCTCACTGCAAGGCAAAGACCTCCATCATTAAATTAATGTCACCACTACAATGATAGGATCTGGAAAAATCATTACACTTAGCAAATTCCGGTGATTACAAACCAGAGTAAATTTCGAAATACTTTTTGTCTGATCCGGGAATCGAACCCAAGATCATGGTCCGGTACATAAACCACAAGAACATCGGGGCGTTACATTAAATTTATTTATATTTGACTATAGTATAAAACACTAACCTTGCATATTTTGTTCGTTAAATTTCTCGCTAGCCAGTTGCATTATCAATGCTGCCCGACTATTATTATTCATATTGATCCTAAAAAAATAAACAATTAGTAAAAACTAGTACTATTAAATAAACAAAATACGCAACGTGGCTTTAAGATTGAGTTCAATTTTATACAGAAAAAAAGACCGAACACAACATATAACTTGTGATTATTATAAAAGTTTACAACAAAAACGACATTACATGTGTTGCGTTTTTATAAATTCCCTTAAATCGCGATTATAGATCAGAAACAGTAAAAAAAGAGACCTTTTACATGTTATGTCTGTATTTTGTATGATTTGGCAATATTTACAATGCTTTTTCGTCAACAATACAGTCATAACACAGATTGTGCCGCCTTTTTAGTAACAATTCTAATATTTAAACTTAAAACTTACCGATAAAAAGTCACATCACACGTTAAAACACTTTTCTGGCGACAAAGTACACGTCTACTCCGTATTAACACAAATATGACACTGTTCACGCCGGTGTTCGGAGCGAAACGGCTCCGTGAAAAAGAGAACTTAGTGCCATCTAGCGGTAACCATGCGCAACATAATAACGACATTTTTTCACCCGGATAAATGAAATACGCGCTATTTAATGCTGTGAATATGTCATTTTGTACCTAATATGTGTTGTGACACTTTTCTTGCCGGGAAGCGATATGTAGGTATGCCTGACTAGGTTAATAGGTACAAGGGTTAAGAGGACACCGACTTTGAACTCGAGCAATATCTGAGGGTCGACTCGACAAAAGACGCCGAATTATTTTTTACGATCACATACATAGATCCTGGCCCCTAATTAGAGTTTCCTGTATCTAGGGAACATGGAACTACGAGGACCATGGTCCCACTACACCCAGACACGAAACAAAAGCTGGCGCTTATTTTTCTGTGCACAAACGTTTGTCCCGTCGCGGGAATCAAAACCGCAACCTCTTTGGTGTGGTGTAGATATAAGATGAGCCAACCTGCCCAACCACTACACCACAGAGGCCGACTAATCATTGGGACGTGCTGACTGGAAGATTCTAGTTTTTTGACCATTATTGCTGCAATCCTACTTCTTTTCTACAGATATTATAAAGCGAAAGTTTGTGGTTGTATGAATGTGTTTGTTACTCGATCACGCAGAAACTACTGAAGGGATTTTGATGAAATTTAGTATGTGGGTTCTTTAGGTCCTGGAAAAGTATATTTTATGGTCCATGCCTTACAAAAAACAAGTGACTAAATAATGTACGCCATTCACACCAACCATGCAGGGAGTGAATGCTAAGGCATGCAGTAGGCTGGTAACTAGCCCTGGGGCCCTATTCTCGACGTGTAGATATAATATCACATTCGATAAATATCGCAGGAACTGTCAATATATCTATTGATTTGAAAATTCCGTATTCTCGAGAAGTCACATTAGATAAATATCGATTGAAAACCGCCAGATATGTATCGAGTGGTCCGAGCACTCGATATGAGTTTATCGAATGCGAGACAAACGCCAACGTCATTATAAACCTACATCTCAATCTCTTCCCTCAGCGCGGGAAGCGCTCTACCAGTTGAGCTACCGTGGTCACCAACTCGAGTGCCGAATTTTTTTTTATTATTTCTTTAATGCTTCATATCAATATAATAAGAACTTTATTGACTTTGTAGGTTAGGCATTTCTTATATATATCTATTTAATTCTTTATTGCACTATTACAAGTAATGTACAAGAGGAGAACTTAATGCTAAAGCATACATTATATTTGAGATTACAGTTTATTTGCTTTCAGTCTTATCTTCAATATTTAAATAAGTTTTTGTGTTATTCAATGTAGGTCAGAGTGTCAGAGATGTAAATAGCGTAAATAGGTAGGTACTCGTATTTATAAAGTACCTAGTTAAACTTAGTTTTACTACTGTGCTATTTTTAATATATGAATCATATATTATACGACTGAAGGTTTCCTATAATAGGTAATTTATTCAGAATTTGATGAGAGAAGAACAATGGATGACATTCATAATTATTATATTCTTACAAATGCATTGACATTGAAATGTCTGTGGTCTACTTGAAACAGTAAGCAGGCATTGTAAACCTCCGTCTTTATTAACCCAATAGCTATTAATTATTCTGTGCTACAGTTAAACTTGAAAGAAAATAAATAATACCTACTATGCTGAATAGAGGATCGCCGGACAGTAATCGAGGAAAAACCTAAAATGTAGTTAGAACGAATGTTCGTCGAACCAGAAAAGTCATCCATTCAATATTTTTGTGAAATAATATAGATTTATATTTTTAAATCAATAAATAAAATCTTATAATTCTGAAATTTTTAATCTGTTCTTCATCTCAACCGAAACAACAATCACAGCACATGACGTCATTTGAAGGCAAATGCCATGAGTCAAGTTTGTGTTTATTTTACCTTTTTGCTTTTCATAAAATGTATTTTTGCAAATTTTTTCGTTTTATACTACAATACTTGGAGTAGACAGCCAAAACTTTATCTGAGTTACAATATAGTCCCCAAAATTCACAAAACGTATTTAAATTTCTTTGCAAGTTTTATTTCGAAGAGTTTGTTGTTTTCTACCTTCATATGACGTCACATGTTTTGAGGTGACCTTTTGCGCGGCAATATTTGAAACATGACATTTATAGTTAATTTAAAACACTTTCTGAAAAGTTGTCCGATCCCCTACTGTAGTTACTGTAAAACGTTATTATATATGATTGAAGTTGACTTGGCAGCTGAACATCATCTTTACTATAATACATGTTATTTCCATAAATGAAATAAACAACCTGGACATAAATATAAAATGACTAATATCTTTTGTAGTTACTAGGAAAGCTCACCACTTGTAGGGCTAGTACCAAAGGTATTCTGACTCATGTTTTTGATTATACACTATAAAATACAATATATAATACTGTTTACCTAAATATAACAAAATGTATTTAACAAAACGAATGGCATCAGTTAGTCTTTGAATCTACAATATTGCTACCAAACATTATAAAAGGTATTGGATGCTCAAGTTAGGATCTCCATAAAAACTTTTTTTATTCTTTATTAGCTTGCGTTTGACCACTATCTCACCTAGGCCCTAATTCACTATGACAACTTGGCGATTCCTTGCTTCGAGGAATCGTCGATTCCTTCACTAATAAACGACATCTGCGAAATTTGTATGCTCTATGACGCGTCATATATATAATAATAATAATAAATGATTTATTTACCAAATTTACAATAATCCACTGTACAATTAAATTACAATATATGATTTACACCTACCATGATTTGATATTCGATTGTGTGTGGGCCCCAAACTAGACTAGGCCTGTATCTTGGCGATCCTATTAGATGTGACAATACAGACATTGCGCTTGCTGGCGTTTAGCAGTAACATAATATCAAACACATTTTATATTAACGTTAACTTCGGGTAGGTTTATAAATTATATCTGGTTAATCGTTACATTGAACTTCAATTTTATTAAAATGTAAAATATTTGAATGGGTGACTAGTTGTGTAAAGTTTAGTTTGTTGCAAAATGATATTAAGATATATTTTTTTATTGTTTTGAGGGTGTGAAAATAGTAATATGTAGTGAGAGAATAATGATGTGCCACTAGAAGCGCCCCGCGATTTCCGCCGGGATTACTCGGGCTAAAAAAGTAACCCTGAGTCCTTTTCTAGGACCCAGAGTAGCAACAAATCAGATTACGTCAAAATCCATTCAGTAGCTATGCGTGACTTAGCAGCAAGCGTTCATCCATCCATCTTCATCTGTAGGAGTGGGAATGTGGGAATGTGGGAGTTCGATATAGGTAATATTGGTAGCGTATTAGTAAGATAGTAAGATTTTATGGAGTCTTAAGTAGTGCTTCTGTTTCTTCGTACGAGAGAGAGCTTAGCCACGATTTTACTTTTGCTCTGGCTTTCCTGTGAGAACATTCCTTGAGGTCGCAGGACTAACAGATTGCATTGTAGGTGAAGGCGTGCAGGAATTGAGGCAGTCGGCAAGCGAAAGCCGTTTTAACTCTTGGGAGGTGCACCCTTTCGGGCGAGGTCTTTTCTTGGGTATTGACGGCACTTGCGTGTTACTGTGTGTTTTTTCAATTGTCTCACCGTCAGTACCTTTGCTTGCTCATAAAGTTTATACGTAGGAAAGCGGCGCGGTTTACTAAGCATGGCTTTGAGCACTGCTCTTTGCGCTCGCTCCAGCTCTATCATGAATGACTTGGCTGCGCCACCCCTTGCACTGATGCAGTATAGAAGCAGAGACTGGCATAATGAGATGTACACCAGTCTTCTGATCTCAAGACTAGCTGCCGGTCTTAGTAACTTCATAAGGTAGATGACCTTCCGTAATGTCTTTGAAAGAAGGTATGATTATATGAATGTGTCATAAGATGTCGTTTATTAATGAAGGAATCGACGTGATTTCGAAGCAAGGAATCGCCAAGTTGTCATAGTGAATTGGGGCCCTGATGCCAAGTGAAATTGTGGTCGACGATGTATCACGCTTGCCAAGATAGTATCTGGTCACTCGTGACTCGAAACCTTCTAAATTGTAACCACAGCACAATCTATACTGTAACTATCGGAAAAGGCTGACCCCGGCAGCGAGTTCCACTCCTTGGCGGTGCACATAAGCTACATACCTATTTAGGTACATCTTAAACATTTCTGATAACCTTGCAGAAATAAGACAAATCATTAAGCATGTTGGCGGCGACGCTAACGACGTTGACACCGCGCGTGCGGTTCAACTACTCCAAGCCTGTGATCGAGAACCTGGTCTTCAAGCTGCACTACCAGCTCACGGTCACCATGCTCCTGGCCTTCGTGATCCTCGTCTCCGCCAGGGAATACTTCGGAGAACACATCAAATGTATCTCCGACCAGGGAGTCCCGGATCACGTGATACAAACGTACTGCTTCTTCATGGCCACGTTTACGATAGTAAGTTCGCGGTATTTTCAGCTCAATTCAGCTGGCCTACCAGATCGGCGCTTGTGTGATGTGGGTAGGCCGGCGGCTACCAGCGAAATATTATTTTCTTATACTTCCCGTTTACTCAATTTTCTTTGGCTAGACTGAACCTGTTTTTATTTTTTTTATGGAACTGAATGATGAGACGAGCAAGTCCTTCGCCTGATGGCAAGAGCCACGCCTGACCATAACAATTGCAATGCCACCCAGAACTTTTAACTTTATAAAACGCACTCTGTAGCACTGCATTGCGCTTATCACCCCAAAACATTAAATATTAAGTCTCATAAACACAGTAATGATTGCGCACTACTGCTTGGCGGCAGAATAACTGGCAAAGCTGTGGTACCTACCCAGACGGCCTCCCGCATACGAGAACTTATCCTATCATCAACCCTGTTTAACATCAACAAGAGCACAAGACGTGAGGTTCGATGTGGATGGCTTCTAAAGAAACCCAAAATCTAATTCCACTTTTTTAAAAACCTTAACCAATTCCAGTACCTATTCCCAACAAAACCATATAAATAAAAACAATGGAAAGCGGTTTTAGCTCCAATATCTCTTGTGATGTCGTTGTCTAAACTAATATTTTCTGTGCTTCAGGTGCGACACTACAATGAGAGTCTACTCCAAGCCGAATTTCTGCCGCATCCTGGCGTAGGTCCCCTCTCTGACGCTGATGAGACCTTGACCCACACGTATTACCAGTGGGTGCCGTTTGTACTATTCCTCCAATCCATCTGCTTCTACATGCCGCATTATATCTGGAAGAAAAAAGAAGGTAACTTTTTTAATATCATAGATTTCATTTTTTTCTTATTTAATTGGTGACCAAGGATCGATGTTGATTATAAAAAATCTAACAACCGCCAGCGACTTCGTTTGCGTCGACATAATAAAATATAGCCGCAAGAATACTGTAGCTTACTATCAGTGAAAACATTTTCACAATCGGATCAGTAGTTCTTGAGATTACCTCCTACAAACATACTTACAATTTTATCTCATACCACAGAATACTAAGGGACAGAAGCACCACTCCGCAAAGAAATTTAAACAAATAGCGACTCTTGCTATGACGCAATAAAATTAAATTCAGCTCGCGTAGCGCTGCATACCTACCAGTCGTATTAACCTACAGAGCACCTCTCTTTCTATCGCATATCACTTATCTCTTCTGACGCGGCACGTGTAACGACGCGCGACCCGCCCTCGGTGGCCGGCTATGTACTTGTACTTCGTACCTACAGTGCGGAGTGCGCTAGGCCTGCTCATACTAATTTAGTTATAGATAGATAGATAGATTACACTTTATTGCATTTAAAAAAGAAAACAGAATTACAGTTGGTAACACAAAATTTACAGGTATAATAAAATCGCGTGACCTTTTTCTCAGAGATATGACCATCTTGGTCTTACTGAGACGAGCACAAGATGTGAGGTTCTATATGCAATAATATGCATAGCTTCTAAGGAACCCCAAAATCGAATCACACTTTTTGAAAAATCTGAACCTATTCTCGTGTATAGTGAATTTTCATTCTTCCTCAATCATTTTCTTTGCAGCTGGGAGAATAAAAATGCTAGTGGACGGCCTGCAGTTCGCCTCCCTTTCTCTCCATGAGAATGATTTGACCTTCAGAACTGGAATGATACCTTCGAAAGGAAACCTTGAGAAGAAGCTGGATAGCATCAGAAAGGATATAATACTTAGGTAATACACCAATAATTCTATTTCTATTGTATTCATTTGATGAAAAATTCATCGTGAAAATCAACGTAATGTAACGGTTCTTTGATTATTTTCTCCTATTGGAGATATTAAAAAGCGTCAAACACAATAGAAATATCGTGTATTCCAGAACTTCCGCATACTAATGAAAAAATAAACTCTCAGTTATTTGCGCTCGCAACTGGAATTTTATCTCTAAAAAACCTCTCGTTATTTTTTCCAATTATTTCCAGGTTAAGAATAACTAGGACTTGGTCCACTTGGCTGGTGGCGATGGAGGTTACGAACCTCCTCCACGTGATGTTGCAGGTCTGGATCGTCAACAAGTTCCTCAACGGCGCCTTCATAGGGTTGGGGCCCAGTGTCTTGGGCTACGATGACTGGAACAACATTGCTGATCCGTTGGAGATTGTGTTTCCTAAGGTATGTAAACGCAGGGAATTAATGTTGAGATGAAATGCATGTTTAACGAATTTTTGATATGTAATTGATCAAATAATAGCGTTATACCAAGTCCAGCAGGTCGTACACCTGATGACAAGCAACACGCCTGCTCTTTACAGATGCCACACCACCATTGTTTTGCACATAACTTCCACGTCTCAAATGCAAAAAATTAGCAAACTAAACACAATTTTAAAGTTTTATGGCAGAATAGCTGAGAATAAAGTAGTTTATTAGGTATCAGCTACACGAGCTAAAAAGCTCTCCCACTACCAAAATATTCATAATAGCCACAACATAAAAAAAACACTGATAAATCAAGATTTCTGCACATAAGAATGAGCTGTTCCTTCAGTTATACCAAAAATGAAAGCTCTTGGAAAGATGACAATGCTCTTTTGTTCAAGGTGACAAAGTGCATCTTCCACAAGTACGGTCCGAGCGGTTCCATCCAGCAGCACGACGCGCTGTGCGTGATGGCGCTTAACATCATTCACGAGAAGATCTACACGGTGCTGTGGTTCTGGTTCATGTTCCTCTTCATAGCGTCTTTGCATGGTGAGTCCTCAATATTTCTAACTTAATGCCATATGTCTTTTAACCAATGTACCATCACTACGATCGCATCCTTTTCACAACCTTTTATTTAACATTAAACGTTTTGTTTGTTTGTGTCAAATCTTGCAAGTTGTATCAGGACCACTTCCAAGAGGAAGATAGGACAAGAAATAAGGATAAGGATAGGATAAGAATAAGAATCTAGGATAAGAATCCTACGGAGTTGAAATTTTGCGTACTTGTCAAAGTCTGATGACAATGCAATATTATGCTGACAGCCAGCTGATCTGATGATGGAGACGGAAGGTGGGCAATGGAACTCCTTGACGGATAATCGTAAACAACCAGTGTTTTGGCTTATTTTAATCTGCTCGCGATTCCAATTACGAATTTGTTAAAAGTTTTGAAAAATATTATATTTCGATGCCTGTTTTTGATCTTCTGTCTTTACGTCAATAATAGGAAGATGGTACGTGGTAAGTTAAATGATTTCCTTCCATTCCAGCGGTGATATGGCGCATAGCGTCCTTCTTCCTGTACCGTCGCTCGCTTCGCTTCAACGAGATGATGTTCCGAAAGGCAAACCAGGGGAAATTCAATCCTTACAACGTCATCAGGGTGGTGAACGGCTGCCAGTTCGGAGACTGGCTATTCCTGTACTACCTGGCGAAGAACATGCAAGGATTTGTCTTTCAGTAAGTATTCTTCTACAAATACTTGGTGTGGAGAAAGTTCCTAAATGCCGCTTTGTAGCTTTACTATTCGGAAACTGTTTATCTAATGAAGTTTTTTTTGTTATATCCAAGATGTCTGTAGATATTCGAGACCCAAAAACTATTAACGATTCTAAAACCTTATTTCTTCAAGCATAAAAAAAAACATTGCCAGCATTTTGGGTACACTGCAAACTGGTAGTGGGTTGGAGCATTTGGGCTATCTATAGGCCTTTAATGGCCTTTGGGTTGTCTAATTCATTCTAGTTAGTTTAGTTTTAGTAAGTAGAGTGTAGAGTTGTTTTCAGTAATAAAGGCACTTGCCTGTTGAAAAAAAATTCTTTAAGAAATATGTCGGACAAAGATAAGAGACTTTATATAATAGCAATAGGTAAAGGCTGAAAAGATATCAATGATTATAATCAGATGCGTATCTCGTATGCGGGAGGCCATCTGGGTAGGTACCACAGCTTTGCAAGTTATTCAGCCGCCAAGCAGTAGTGCGCAAGCATTACTGTGTTTCGCTTTGAAGGCCATTGTAATTGTTATGGGTGAGCGTTGCGCTTACCATCAAAAGAGCGACTTGCTCGTCTCATCACTCAATCCCATAAAAAGAATGTCTGAATGACGGTAGACGGTTCAAGTTGCTTTCATGTATCTTCATATTCCTCATTCAGGGAACTTTTCAACCGGCTAGCCGAAGAGTTAGAGAAGCGGGAATTGCCTGATGACGACTCGGGGGCTCACGAGGAAAAGGGCGCTGAGCCGGTGCTTGTCGGCAGAGTTGACTACGATGACGAGACTCTACCGTTGAAGGACGAGAAGAAATCCTCGTAGGAAGGAAGCACGAAGTGACTACTGACCCACCTTGTTTTAATCAGAGATGCGACATAGTAAAATGAGAAAGTTTTCTTACTTTTCCAGCTTAGTACGTTTTTGAAATAGGATAGCATTTACTGCTGTTTCTAGTGTTGCCAACTTTTTGAACGAAAAATAAAGTAAGTATATATTATCCGTCTCATGGCCACCATTCTGTAACTGCCCTGGTCCATCTACCGTCCTCTCTTCTTGCCAGATGTGAAAATTTTATATACTTAGACGTCTATCTAATGCTCAATTTGGTTGTCGACAGACTGTTTAAAAATTAAAATTGCCATTTTTACTTGTGAAAGTTGTTGTATTTTGTGATCTAGTCCCGAAAGCTGTATTTATCTTTAAGTTTATGTTAACTATGTCTAAGTACAGTACTTTAATAATTGTAAGTTTGTATGCGAATAAAATAATTTACTTTTATCGAACTTTATTAATTTAACTTTCCATAACCTACTGTAGCTGTTGATCGTTGTCTGGAAGATATCGCTTTGAACGATAAGACCGCACATTGTGGCACTAGTAAGTTAGGTAATTGTTATTTTAGTTTATATGTTTCTGTAATATGGTATTATAAAAAAGAATTATTCTATTCTAAGTATTCAAGTCTATGTGACAAAACAGTTTTATATCAAATTTTAAATAAATAAAAAATACCTAACCCGGGTGGTTACCCAATTAACTTAATACTAGTGTCACAAACTGCGGTCTAATCGTTCAAAGAGATATCTTCCAGACAACCCACATACCTACCTATAGAAGTATATTTGTTATTATTTAATTATTCTGTCACTTTTGCAGTTTTAAATAAATTAGCCAAACCGGTAGGTCGCGATAAGATGCGTATATACGGTAGGTACGTATAGGTAAGCTAGGAATCAGTTCTATGCACAGTGAAGGTTGTTTTTACGTTTATTTATTTATTTACCTAAGTATGTACCTACCTGCATGATTACAAGGAAGTTGGTTAGCCTTTTTTTAAATTTCACCCTTAGGGCAGGCTAAAGTCTCTAGGACCATACCGCCATGTTTTACGTAGTTTTTATTTGATAGTTTAATATTCCATTTATTATACTTTTGTTGAGAATGAGGATCATCAGCAACAAGCCGGACCCTCTCCTAATGCTTCAATAAAGTGGTGGAGCTTTATTCAAGCTTTCCATTGACTTTTTGGGAGAACATAAAAAGCAATGTTTTCTCTATTTTGTTTCATTTGTCTACACTCGTGCAAGTTTACGAACACATAATGGTTAATATTCCACCAATATTACACATGATCACTCGAAATAACACTTCTTTGGAAAATAAAACAAAATCGAACTGTATCACTTTTCACTTCCCGCCAAAAAGTCCGGAAGTTGGTTAGGTACGAAGGAGGTTTTTTTTATAGTGTGGCATATCGTGCTTCATTTATGATAGGTATCCTATGTATGGTAGATATACAAGAGAAGGCCGATTTGCCAATTCGTAAAATAAATAATTGTATTAGGTATTATGCTAAATGCTAACACAGCAACCCACAGTTCCTCTAAATTATGCACAGTGATTAAGGTGTTTAACGCTTACCGAATGTTTAGTTTCGGTAAACAGGCGGGATTGCTATTTTTCGCGGCAAAATGTCAAAATGAAGTTGATAAAGATGCTTCATTAGCACAACCGACTTGCTAATTTAGAAGGCTGCACTGTGTCAGTGTGGTGTATTCTTAAATAACATGATGAAGGTTAAAACAAGAATTGTTTTATAAATTAACGAAACTGGCACAATCATTCTTATGTACCTACCTAAAGTATGTTTTTAAGCATTTTTTATCGTCTTGTTTGCTCAAAATGATATTAAGTCCATTCTCACGAAATCTAGACTTCAAGATCTCCAGGCTGCTGCTGGAGAATGAAGTGAAAGAGTAGCTTTTAATTTCAAATCAGAGGATAATGATCGAAACGAAGATGATTCGCTTGACGTTGATTTGTTAAAGAAAAAACATTTTTTCACAGACATAATGAAAACAAGACCTTCATTTTGTGATTTGTGGGTCCGTATTTTATTTGGTTACTAATTTTTGTTATTTTACTATCATATCATGGTATTAATTTATTATTAGAAAAAGATCTATGAAATTCTACCAAAGAATTTGTATTTATAATACTGGCAGCATTTAATATTTTTTTCAATCCCTGACATATTGCAACACCGGCCGCCTCCTGTCACTGTCAGCCCAAGCAGTAGAATGAAACGCTCGGAGTAGGTACTTTTCTTTGACGTTGCGTGGTTGCGTACTTGTTGTGTGTTTTGCGTTTATTTTCGTGTTTTAACTTCTATTTTGATATTTGTAAAACTATTATTATCGTTCGTTGTATGGAGTTTACTGTGTATTTTAAAAAGTGGGGACATTAAGACTGCAGAAAAGTTGCACAAAATTTACATACAGAGACAATCTGCAATTAAAATTTACGAAAGCTATTGTGCTTCAGTAAATTATTTTTTCCACTCGAATACAGAACTTCCGAACAAATTTGGAGAAAGAAAATCCTTAATTGGTAAGTAGAGAAGTTTATTATGTGTTAATTTCGTCATAGTTTCCGTGAGCGTCGTTGTTCTATGCTAAAAGTGCAGCTGAGCTCATCACAACAATAATTAACATAATTAGAGGTTTTAATAGTGACAATTAAATGGAAAGAGGTTAATTGACGACCACCGATGTCTTAACACCGGATTGTTGTCCTATGTGAGTTGTCGTTAGTTTTCCCTGGGGAGAGATGAGTTCCCGCGTCTTGTGCAATCGCTTCCTTCCGAACCCTCTGGGTCATCAACCCCTGACTGATATCTTTTTAAACTAGTTCATTCAGCTTACATACCTTTCACCATTCAGCCTGATGTTCCTACAATGAAGGCACTAAGTATGAGAATGCATAAACCAAAAATATATTGTGTACAGGTGCATGCAAAGATAATAGTTAATAAGTTTAGTATTAGAATCTACTAGGATTCTAATATTTTTCAAATATTGAAAAGGTGACTAAGAAGGACAGACTCAAAATAAAACCTTTTTGAAGTCGAACATTGCACTTTACTAGACAAAGGTTATTAAATTCTCATACATACCCATATATACTCATTGTAATTTAAATAATTACAAAGAATAAATTAGTCAGTAATATTATCAAAATTTTTAGTCATTATTCCATTGCAGTCCGATTACTAATGTGTTCAAAAGCCGTAGCAAAATATTATCATCTTGATTGCTAGGTATGATTTGCTAGGTATTTTAAAGTTCACATGGTTCTAAAATAACCAAGAATACCGCTATAGATACCTAATTATTATTCACATAAGTAGCACATTGAATAGTCTAATAAATTAATATTTAATATATTAATGATTCTATATGAGAGTGTCTGGTTAGGATTCATAACTCAATGATAACTTCTCTTGTAATTTTGTAGCACCATCATTTTTGGAGTAGTAAACATGGCAATATCATCCCGAAGACCTTTTTTAGTCCTATAGGTTTAATACAGTTACCTATTGTTTTAATACTCTGCTACTTCTGCAGTAGTAAATACTGCAATATCATCCCAGAAGACCAAGTCATTTAGGTGCCTAATGCCTAGCTTTTCTACTTTCAAACAAGCAAAGTCAAGGGCAACAATTAGCTAGTGAAATTCATGTTCAGAATGCTACATAGGTTTCAGACACTATCAGTGGCATAGTTTTTATAATCTATTGCTATATCTTGAGTAGTTATAATAATAAAATCAATGTATATTCACTGCAGGAAAAATGCAGATGCAATTATGTATGTGATCTTCGGGTGAAAAAGAAATAAAAAAGAAAAATATTAAACATTTGTTGAAATTTAGGTAAATAAAATAATGTATCTTTGGCGGCAAGCTGGGCTAATTTTGATCTAAATCTCCATACAAGGTAAATACCACTAACTCACTCATCACAAAGAAATAAAGAAGGCTACAAGCTTAGCAGTTTCAGCACCCATGTTTCTTTTGGTTCTTTACTAAGAAACACCTGTCAAAAGACAAAATAAAGCTTGAGACATCAAAACTGGACATTATATTTCACCAGATTCAAAACTTTCTAGACCAGTTTGATGCCTGTTTGCAAACAATACACAGTGAAAGTCATATTACCACCTTGAAAACTGTTTTAGTGCATCAACTAGGTTTGTGATTTTGCATTTTTAAGTACTGACCTGTTTATATATTACTGACATGTGTATTGTGACTGCTTTCTGTAATATAACTTGCGGCCTATATATATATATATAATTTTCTGACTAATATATAGTTGAATCCTTAATATTATAAACGCGAAAGTTTGTATGAATGTATGGATTTTTGTTACTCTTTCACACAAAGAGTACCAAACCGATTTTGATGAAATTTGGTATGTAGGTACTTTAGGACTTGGAATAGCATATAGGCTACTTTTTATCATGGGAAATCGCGGGTGGAACCGCGGGGCGCAGCTAGTATATAATAAATACTTGGATTCTTCTTACTATTGCAGAAAAGTAGCAAGAAAAAGAAGATAACAATGGCTCTCCATCCTCTCCACCTATCTTTAAATGGTTTTGCCGCGAGGTTTAATAATATTAGCCACAGTCTCTTAGTAAATATGATATGTACATACCTACCTACTTTGTATTCTTCTTAAGTACATTAACTTTTGCACTAAGTTTTTATATAAGAGACATGGCTATTAATGCATAACAAAGACACGTAAGATAGAACCTTGACTAAAGTGCTATTGTTTAAAAATCTAAGTAGGTACTCCTAAACATGTGGATTATCCATGATGTAATAAATGATAGAGACTACAAGTCGTTTACCTCACGAGTCTTGAGCTTTTGGAGTTCTAAAGCCAGATAAATAAGACTGAACCTTTTGTTTCAAACGTTGACCAATAAGTAACCAGGAATGCCCTCCGCAAGATGTAATTGCTTCGTGCCCATTTCCACGCGTGGCCCACGCACGTGCCTCGGCCCGGCTTCCATCCGGGATAATGACCGCACCGTGGCCCGCCGGTGCCGCCACCACACCGTGTAATTTGGTTCATCATGCTCCAAACTTTAATCAGCATTAATGTTTCAAGAAACCACCACTCCAGCATTCACGGCTCTATTGCATAAGCAATAAGGTTTAAGGTTTGAAGCAGTTTTTTGAGTACATCGCCCGAGGCGGTCCCGGGAAGATTTACAACCAAACTTGTCTAGGTACTGCCCAGCTCAAAAATATACGCGTAGTTACATATTTTGGACCTCAACATTGAAACAGAACGGGGTCTGAATAGTGTGGTGGTGAAACCGGTCAATTACCGAAAATACCAGGTTCTCGCATTCTTCAAAAAGGCTTTTTTACGTATTTTATAGTTTGCTAAATATAGCTTATCACATCCGTTGATCACTCAAGCATAACTTGTTCTATATTTCGTTTAATTGGTGCAAGATTTTTGCCTTAAAAAGGAAGATATAAAACCATTACACTGACATAATGTCTAAGTTACTTCCTTTTATTGTCAGAGATCGCAGTTTGAATTTAAATCCCTAATTGTCATGCC
The DNA here is from genome assembly GCA_951640565.1 of Petrophora chlorosata. Classification (NCBI taxonomy): domain Eukaryota; kingdom Metazoa; phylum Arthropoda; class Insecta; order Lepidoptera; family Geometridae; genus Petrophora; species Petrophora chlorosata. The sequence continues at coordinate 1,662,451 of OX621189.1, read as the reverse complement.
AATTTGCCTGAGAACCTCGAGGCTTCGTGAGTTACGCCACGTTTTTTTCACTATTTAACTGCTCCTGAGCATGATTTGTCGACTTCTTTGTGATGAAATAATGATGAAAGCCCTTCGCTCGTTTGCACGCGATTCAAATTGCTTTCATCGAATGTCTCTTGGGAATAATAATTATCAAATTAATAGTTGTGAGTAATATCCAATGTTGTACTTAACCCTGGGGCGTTTGACTTAAGTTGACATGCTATACTTACGGATACTTACAACAATTGTGAAATCTTTATGGACACTGAGAACCACTAATTGCTCCGAATTAAAGTTACAGTTCCTTGTGGCTCATTGAATCCATCCAGTTACCATAAAAGTAACTGATGAAATAAATATGATGATATGTACTTACATAAATATATTAGCAAATAACTCGATTATTATATGCTTGAATAAAAATTACAGATATTCAAAAACATATAACTAAATAATTACTATATAACATTACCATATTTATGACATCAAATGGTAATCAACATTATCATACGGACGGATCCTTGTATGAATGGGCATCTTTATTTAGTATTTCATATCTAACTTTAGATCCTAAAACCTGTTACAGGACAAGAATAGTTTACGTTAACAGCAACTAAGCAAGGTGTTCCAATTACCTGTATCCGAGACTGCAATATGATATCGGGGCGAGGAGCGTACCTTGTGGTACACCTTGCGTCGCTCGCTCGCCTTGACCGTCACTCATACCCGTTTGAGAGTTGTCAACGAGTTGGATTGTATAACGTCTTATGAAAACTTGTGGAAAACTTGGTTCTGAGAGACATTGTCAATTATATAAGTGACGGCGTTCAATTCAGGACTTTTTTTAGTATCTGTAATGTTTCTATCGATATCTAAGCGTAGGTACGTACATTGTAAAGTTTAATTTTGCTGTGTTTTGGATCTAGTCAGTAAGATTTTTTTATTCCGATGTAATAATAACAATCTAAAAATTTATAATATAATCCCGGATACGATAAAAGCTAAAAAAATATTTGAAATGAAACTTAAAAACCTTTTACTTAGTAAAAGTTATTTTAGTTTAGACGGATTTTTCAAGGATACATTTTGACGAAAAAGGGTAATAATATATCGGTCCGCTTCTACTCATATTGCTATGCCCTACATTGGGTACATATGTGACTCTGTATTATATTTATATATTTAAGATCCCTGTAAGTATGTTGCAATAAATGATTGAATTTGAATAATCAAGTTACGGTTTTTATAATACCGATATAATGACACCCAACAAATAATTACCGATGTTCTAATAGATAATATTTCAAATTGTGTTTAGGAGAGGGTGAGTGTCTAACACTCACAAAAGCTAGCATAAACCAAAAACATAATACGACTATTGTTAAAATATATGTTCGTTTCGTCTGTCACACTGACAAAGGTCGAAACGGCGCTATCAGTGACCTTTGCATCTGTGACATCAGATGGCTGGCTCTCGCAATCATGGCCATGTACCGATTGTACTCACTTCACAATAATTATTATATAAAAATTTGTAAATTAAATAAGTATGTTATTATATCGCAGAAAACTGTGTGCTTCGTCCGCAGAAAATATAATTGCGTTTTTTCTGTGTACAAACATTTGTCCCTTAGCTGGAGGCGAAGGAAGGTAATTATTAGGAGGCATTTTGGAAGAAATAGATAAGCGAAAATATCGCTCGTTATAACTATCCTAGTGAGTTACATCTTTGTGAGTTCTATTTTATGAATCCGGTATAGTTATTTACTCTATTATATGCGTGACCCACGGTTTTGTGACATCAGCATCATTCAACAGCCTCTGTACTTGTATTATGTACTGCTCAATCACGGGCAAGTGCCAATTTGTTCTTCACAAATCTGATTTGGGTCAAATGTTTGTCTTCCTTTAAAATATATACCTACTTCTATTATTAATGTGTAAACTTTAACGAATGGTATAGCAGCTTTGGTCAACCAAGGCCAAAAGTCAATTTGCAGGTTGGTACTGTCATGCCTAGTACTGCTTTGATTTCAATTAAAGCTTTACAGTTATGGATGTATGCTGTGCTTGTTATAGTCAATGATTTTTGCATCTGTGACATCATCAACCTCGACCACAATCACTGTCGGGTCGTGTTAATTGTTCATCTCATTTATTATTTAGGTTGCGAGAAGATATGTATGCTTTACTTGCATTTAATTACTTTATTGATGAAGTCATTTGCTGTTTTGCACGATGCATTTATCGAATAAGGACGCCTGCGCTAACATTTGCTCTTACAAAACATACCCTGAGATCCAGTTGGTGATGACAAACAATGTAGAGAGCATTAAACCATGTCGAGAATTACTTCTCTTTTATCGTGCAATTGATTAACATAAGCCTTAAAGAGAATATCTTTTTAAATGCCTGTTTTGGATCTTTTTACTTAACTTTTATCTGCAAGATCCTAAGAAGTTGCTACTCAATAAACAGGGTCGTCGATCCTCATCCTACATTGTTGTGTGGGACGGCGTGAGTTCACCATACCGCTAGTCGGTCAAGTCAAGCTTCAGGCTTTGTGCCATTAGAGTCTACTTAGCTTTGTTAGAATAGTTCCCTGTATTACAGCAGAGGAAATATAGATTTAAGTCATCTGTCAGGTCTGTTACACGCACGTGGCCCACGGACGCTCTTGCAAGCTTTATATGTTAGAATATTCCATAGCTTTGTTACTCGTTAATCGCTAAATATTTTTATTTAGTTTCACAGCGTCCTCCCAAGCTTTGTATATATATGATGATTTATGATATTAAGATCTACTTAGCTCTGTGAGAAGCATACGGTTTATAGTTGTATTTCCGCTTTGCGCTTTTTATAGGCATCTTGATCTCGGTTCCTGTTTGTACTATTATTTATTCTGTGCCCATACAAACATTTCAGCATTCCTTTTTTTTTATGAAACTGACTGATGAGACGAGCATGTCGTTCGCCTGATAGTAAGCGCCACGCCTGCCCATAACAATTGCAGTGCCATCCAGAACTTTTAATACCATAAAACGCGTAGGACACCATTGCGCTCATCACCTCAGAGACATCAGATATTAAGTCTAATATATGCCCAGTAATTTCGCTAGTTTCAATGCCCTTCAAACCGGAAAACAGACATGCTTGCACTGCATATATGACAGGAGTCACCGAATTTAGAACCATTTTTTTGTTATTATTCCTACTAAGGACAAGAGTCCGCATCGTTTCATTCCATAGTCCAAGTTAGGACCCATAACACCGGTGGATACTTGTCTCTATTTAACACACGATATAGTCAAGTCTAAATATTTTAATTGTTTTGTAAATTGTTTACGTACTATTGTTAATTCATGTTTGCTATATCTGTCGCCACTATGATGGTTATTTACTAAACAGCGTGTGGAACCTAATTGTTAAGACGTGGCTTAGTTTATCGGTTTATCTAAATATTTTGCACGTCTCACCTATTTTAATGATTAATTAAATGCATTTGGTCTGATTTGTACCACAAAACTTTTAGGGTTATTGCTATCTAATTAATAAAAAATCCATATTTACTTATTTTCATATTACTGTTGTTGTAGTGTACTATAGTTTGTAGTTCATTGGCAGTTTCAATTTCAATTGAAAATTCTAAGCGGAATAATCAATCTGTACTCCCTGACACTTCACGATTCTCTTCATTCAGGGTCTTCGTTCCACTTGGGACCCGACAACAACAGGCCCGTGCCTTGTACCGAGCGGTCTGTATTCATGCACAACAGATCATGTCAATTGCTCATGACACTGGCAATTGGACAATTTGAACCGGCCTCGGCGTTCACTCCATCGCCATTTTATATAAAAGGAGGAATGTATCGATATAGAACGATTTATTATAATTATATAGATTATCTAAATACCAGTCAAAAAAATAAAAACTACGATCTTGATAAGCGAAGCAATTCAATAGTGTTCCACAAGGTTCAGCTCTATCGGGCCCCTTTAGTTTTCTATTTATTCTGTATTCCATCTTAAATTTAATTTCCGGTTGATGAACAGCGTGCTGTCATTTTTGCATTCGCATAAATATGTACGACTACATGATGGTGATCCAATTTATTCCACTACTAGCTGTGCCCCGCGGTTTTACCCATGGTTTCTATTCCTAAGAAGTATATGTCTTTTTTCAGGACCTAAAGTACTTACCAAATTTCATCAGGTCAAATATCAATGAAATATATATGGGACCACTTCGTAGCTATACTGAACCCAAAGCAAAAACAATTTTCCAGATCGGTTCATAAATGAAGCAGTTCTGAGGTAACAAACATTAAAAAAAAATACAATCGAACAGAGAACCTCCTTCTTTTTTTGAAGTCGGTTAATAATGTTCCAGGAAAAAAGATAGCGTTTGGGAAGATATGAATACTCAATAAGTAAATGAAGGGTTAATTTTAAAAAATCAATTTCGGACTGTGACGACTGCACTATGGTACCAGTGAAAAATTTGTCATACATATGCCGTAAATAATTTTAGATTGCTATCGCCAAGTGGCAATTGACCCACGCGGCACTTGTCGCTGATTCGTTTGGTGCATTCTTCAAAATTGGCGCACTGATTTGTAAAAAATTACTGACCATAGGTACCCATTTGCGGAGAAAAAAACGGTTTTAAGAACTTCAGCCCCCTTAGCATGGACCGTAGACAAAACAATTTATCCCCGCTTATATCCACTTTCGACAAGCAAAAAGTGGATAAAAACGGGATATATTTTTTGTCTCCGGTCCGTACTAAGGGGGCAGCAGGCTTACCACCAACTCTTAAACCAGTATTTTTTAAGATTACTTCCGTTTTCCGTACCATCAAGTCCTAAAAAAAGCTTACATTGATATTGTATTGTTGAGAAGTTTCGGTGATGTCATAGTAAATCATTCATTCAGGTGTTTTTGACAGCTGACACTTCGCAGGAACAAAAACATTATTGTTTTATGAAGCTCATGGTACGAATCAGAGTATTATGATTGTAAGCTTCAAATAAAACGTTCCTGTAGCATGATTGTCTTGTAAAAGGTGGTAAGCCCCCTGATATGTTACAATATTAAAATATGATAGTATCTTTAATGACGTTTGAATAAAAATTATACCTACCTTGCACTACTATTTCTAGTTAAGATGCATGAAGGTATTTTACAATCTATATTTGACTTTTTAACCTTGACTGTTATCCGCGACAAAGTTCAGGAAATTAAGCGCTAATTAATTATTAAAAACCATTTTATTTATATTATTGCTTGCTGCTGCATTTTATGATACAGGAAAATCCTGTTTCCTAAAAGAATAATTCGATAACGTAGTTTTGATAATAAAAGCACAATTCTTATAAATTATGCCGTAGTGGCGAAGCTTCCATTTGAACAGCGAGCACAAAAATAACTCCCCTTCGTTTGTTGACTTTAACTTTGCTAGTCGTGAAGGGAATCTGTTAAAAGTTAGAACCTGAAGTCCTTAACTTTGCTTATTAAATTCTTTACTTTTCCAGTATTACAAATATTCAGTAATGTGGTCGCCGCGATTTCGCAGCGTAAACTCGCCCCTGATGAAGAGCATCGGACATGCTCGAAACTAGGTCGACTAATTCGACAAACTACGTGAGTCCTAGCCGTTTTATTAATACTAGCTGTCCGGCGAACTTCGTACCGCCATATTTTTTTTTAATTTTCTTTTATACAAACCTTGTCCTGACAATAACGAACACAAATAAATTATTTTTCAAAAAAAACTAAACCGACTTCAAAACCACAAATGGCACTCAAAAGTAAAAAATAAATTAATATAATTATCATAAGCGCTACCCACTCATATATTTGAAGTCGGTGCCAGCCAAGTCTAAAAGGTAGTAGATAAATACTATGTATATAGTAAGTACTACTTGTGGGTAGTATTTATCTACTACCTTTTAGACTTGGCTGGCACCGACTTCAAATATATGAGTGGGTAGCGCTTATGATAATTATATTAATTTATTTTTTACTTTTGAGTGCCATTTGTGGTTTTGAAGTCGGTTTAGTTTTTTTTGAAAAATAATTTATTTTAACCCTTTTAGTGAAAAACAAGTTTTATGTTATTATATATTAAGTGTAACAAGATCTAGAAGCCACATCATGACGAAGTTTAAAACGGGCTATCACAATTAAATGCATGTACAAAAAAATTTCATGTCTGTCCTATTCTCTGTTGAGGAGTTCCCTCGCCGGAAGTCAATCCTGGGTGTATCTGCCATGTCATGATGGAATTTAGAACAGGCTATTATGGTTAAATCCATTTACGAAATGTTGTGTCTGTACTATTCACCGTTGAGGAGTTCCCTCACCGGAAGTCAATCCTGGGTGAAGCAGGTGAAGCAGTCGAATACAAACCTCCACCTTTAGAAAGTTGTTTACGAAAAAAACAAGAACCGACTTGAAGATTAAACTTACATTTTTTTGTTTTTGCTATTTTTTTCAAAAACTACTGAATGAATTTCGATAAAATTTATATGGGACCACCTTTGAAGTATTACCTACCAATCAAAAAAAGAATCATCGAAATCAATGCATAATTGGCGGAGTAATCGCGTAACAAACACAAAAAAAAAAAAAAAAACATACCGTCGAATTGTAAACCTCCTCCTTTTTGAAGTCGGTTAAAAAGTATTATCTTTGTTGCAGTTGTTCGGAAGTTATGCACGTACATACATTTCGGCGATTCATTTTTATTTATATGTCGCGTCAGCGGTGGCCGGGCGCAACATCGTTTCAACATCTTCGTTATTTTTTCATTCCTACTGTGGGTAGTTGGTGGTAAAGTAATAAAAACACTCAGTAATTGACTATTCGGGCGGTCACAGACAAGTCCTTGGTGCACGTGCGCTCTCAACCAAGCCACGAAAACATCTGTCTGGAATATTCAAAATTGAAACGTCACTAAGGCCTTGTCCAGGCGCATAGACAATCGCTACTCTATGCTACCTGCGTTTCCACCCACTTTATTGACATTTCAAAAATCAAATAACATCTCACAAAGAAAATAGAAACACTACGCTCAATCAAACATGAATCGAGACTAATTAAATTGAAACAAAAATAAAGAAACCGTTTGACAAAATCAAAATAATTAAATCGAAGAAAAAAAAAACATTATTGCGACACGGCCATCTTGATGGTTCACCCGTCCTCGGGTGCAGGATCTGGGAACAAAAAAACATGGAAACAGTAATCCGTTCGGTCATCCTGCATAGTAAATTCAAGGACGAACAAAATAAAGAAAATCAAATATCAAGACTCGACCGTCAAGTTCCCAAATCACTCACAATCAATCTTAACCATTTACGCGAAATCACAGTATAGTTGACTCAATACAATACCAAAGTCACAGTTACAGTTGAATATTATCAGTGTTCAGTCCATCGAACACAGTATCAGTATCTAGTCCATCAGATACTTCCATGGCACAGTCCATCGGCCATGTATTGCCAGTCCATCGGCAATGTAGGCCAGTCCATCGGCCACGCACAGCCAGTCCATCGGCTGTAAGTGCAACTCAGTCCATCGGATGCACCTCAACCAACTGCTTGTCGGCGTTGGTATCACTATCGCAAACTTCAGAATTTAGATCGGATAAATCTAACTCGATGGGAACTTGATGATCAGGAATATTTCTAACACGATCATGGGGGTACTTGTAAGTGCGGTTCAAATTCAGTGCTTTCAAGCGATATCTATCGCCCTCCAAAACTTCAATTACTTGAAAAGGATTCCTGAACTTAGCATGTCCAGGCTCGTAAACCACAAAGCACCACCTAAACGACTTAATGGTCAGAGATCAAAGGGAACGGATACCTGTGAGCAAGGGTGTTGTCGTTAAGTTGTCTGTAGTCCATACACATACGGTGTGAGCCATCCTTCTTTTTTACGAAAAGCACGAAGGGCTCGAGAATGGAGAACAGCTCGGGCGGATAACACCTGCATCTTCAAGTTCTGTTACCTTTTCTCGAACAACCTCTTTCTCCTCCAAACTTAGCTTCTAAGGTCGGCGTTGAACGGTGCGGGTAGGGTCCACCAGACGTATCCCCCGCTGGCTAGTTGTCACCCTCGACTTTGTTGTAGTTTTAGGGAAAAAACTAGAAAACCCGCTAAGAATATCATGCAGCTCGGAAAGATGTTCACTTGGTATGTCCGTTGTAATATTATCGAAATCGGGAAGTTTCGTGTCCGTATGGCTCAACTGACACACATCAACATCATACTTACGTGAGAAAATCAGTTCGGTCGCGGTATGTTGACAGTCAATGCCTGGTCTAGAATTTTCCTACTGAGCATAATGCTACTTTTTAGAAAGTTATCTTAAACAACACGGAATAAAACTTCCAAACTCAGGTCGCCAATCGTTACTCCAGATAAAATTTGCACAGTGCTACAGAACGATGCTGATCCAATACCAGTTAGAGTAACTTACGTTGTAAAATCGCTTTCCCGAAAACTTAGACGCAACACTTTCTTTCATGAAAGAGCATTCGGCCCCGGAATCATAATTGCAAAGAAACGACTCACCAATATGTAACAATTGTCCTTGAGGGCTTCTCACGCAGCAAACGTCGACTCGTCTCTGGCTCGCTGTGATAGATGCCGGTCCACCTCCGCTGCCAGTAGCGTCCTGGTTGCCAGTGGTACCCACACCACGTGGACACCTCGCAGCGTAGTGGCCTTTGACCCCGCACTTGAAGCAGGTCACGTCCAAAAGCTTGTCTCGTCCAGTTGTAGTTGAGGTAGTCACTTGCGGACCGTGTGCTGTCCGCTTTACTTCACGTCGCTGGCGACAATCGATCGCCCGATGTCCAGGTATTCCACAGTTGCGACATCTCAGATTATGTGGTACGTATTGCTTCGGTCGCTTACTGTCCGATTGTTCCTCAAGAGCCGAAGTATTCGCTTTTCTCTTTAAGAACGAGAGCGCCTGCAGTTCACGTTGCATTTTGTCACGCGTCGAAATCTCCGTAGTAAAAGCCAGGCGCTGAAGTCTTCCATCAAACTGTGACATATGGGCAAGTACCGTGGCAACGGCGATTTGCTCCGTAGACATTCCTTGCCATCGCGAAGAAAGCATGGTTATCAGACGTGATGCGTACGCCGCTAAACATTCTCCTTCTTTGGGTCGGCCATTATGAAAACTAATTAACGTGGCTGCCGGTGTCTCAACACAGTCATATCTGGCTTTGAATAAATCCTTTAACTCTGGCCACGTGATTCCTGCATGTGATATCTGCGATAACCAGCGCGATGCACTCCCTTTCAGAGCCGTACTAATCACCATAATCAATCCACTTCCTCTTAGGTTACGTTCCGACAAACAGAGGTCAACAGTATCGCACCATGCACGTGGGTCGCTATCGGACTTGTCTGGGTCAAATTCAGGTAAAGAAATATTGTCGGTAGTCGTTGGTGACTTTAAGGCATCGATTAAGCATGCTAAGTTACGATTCTGCGAGTCCAAAAGAGCACGTAGAAAATTCTCGTCAAACCTTGATTCTCCCGGAGCACTCGTAGAATTTCCTTGGAGTTGGGGCGCAGCCTGCGGTAATCCCACTTCTGATGTCGCGTCAGCGGTGGCCGGGCGCAACATCGTTTCAACATCTTCGTTATTTTTTCATTCCTACTGTGGGTAGTTGGTGGTAAAGTAATAAAAACACTCAGTAATTGACTATTCGGGCGGTCACAGACAAGTCCTTGGTGCACGTGCGCTCTCAACCAAGCCACGAAAACATCTGTCTGGAATATTCAAAATTGAAACGTCACTAAGGCCTTGTCCAGGCGCATAGACAATCGCTACTCTATGCTACCTGCGTTTCCACCCACTTTATTGACATTTCAAAAATCAAATAACATCTCACAAAGAAAATAGAAACACTACGCTCAATCAAACATGAATCGAGACTAATTAAATTGAAACAAAAATAAAGAAACCGTTTGACAAAATCAAAATAATTAAATCGAAGAAAAAAAAAACATTATTGCGACATATATATATTTACTTTGAAACTTCTAATTATAACAAAGTTCATTCCATATTCATATTCTGCTTCACTTCTGTGTCATTAGAATTAGTTCAGGACCTGTGGGCTGTGGTTCTTACTCTCGCGGTGCTGAATGGAGTTGTTTATGTAATTTGTGTACAATTAGAACAGTTTCATTTATTTCAATTAATTTGATGACTTTATTTTGGTTTCATCGAAGCGACGGCAATAGGGGATCGGACAGTAATCGAAAAAAAATCTAAAATGTAGTTAGAACGAATGTTCGTCGAACCAGAAAGATCATTCAATCAATATTTTTGTGAAACTAATAATTTATATTTTTAAATCAATAAATAAAATCTAATAATTCTGACATTTTTTATGTGTTCCGAAAGACCAACACAGTGCATGACGTCATTTCAAAGTAAATACCGTGTGCGAAGCTTGTGTTTATTTTATATTTTTGCTTATAATTTATATCAAAACGATATATTTTTTAAACTTCACAAAAATGTATAAATCACTTTGCAAGTTTGCTTTCATTGAGCTTGTCGTTTCATTGGCCAGCGTGTGACGTCATAAGTCTGAGGTGACCTTTTGCGCGGCAATATTTGAAACATAACATTTAAACATAATTTTAGGTACTTTTAAGACTTTATTCAATTAAAACATTATTTGTCATGGCTATATATATACGTTATGGTTAATTTTACACTTTCTGAAAAGTAGTCCGATCCCCTATTTTCCGCGATTAGCGTGAAAAAGTAAAAGTCAAAAGATACAGGCACAAAAATGCACTTTTGAACGGCATATACACATCATACAAATCAGTTAAAATACATTAAAATGTTTATCTTAAAATATCATGACTTTGAAAATAAAGGTAAGCATGTCTACATACATCTATCCATTTTTTTCCATTTCTTTCCCGTACTCAAATTGAAGGCCAGGCCCATATTTCCAGAAAAGAAATGCGAAAACTGACTCTTACCCGTGCTACGGAAATACGCCCGCTAGAGATAGCATCAAGAAAGTCTGCGGGGATGTCTCTTTTTTTTAATCTTTTAATGTCTTAAATACTATAATGCTTAACAATGAGGTATAAATTATAATTAACATAACACAATGTCAAACTAGAAGTGTGATGTTCCATAGTCATAGTATCAGTAACATGAAAATATGAAAGTTGCTCAAATACCTTTTGGAACCGTTTTCGAAATATTTGGAACCCTGACAATGTCATCATCATCATCGGCCCATTACGTTCCCACTGCTGGGACTCGGGCCTTCACTCATAGAGAGAGTATAAGTCATAATCCACCACGCTGGCCCAGTGCGGGTTGGTGAGATATTTATGAAAGTGATAATTTAAAAAGGATCGCGTCTCTCCAAGATTCCTTGATTTATTGATGGGAAAGCTTATTAAAATATATTACCTTTACATTTCATGTAATAATATAATGAGAATTGTACAGTCATTGCCGAATTAGAAGTTAATTTTAGGGTTCGGTTTCAACCTCAGTTAATTTAATCTCCATAATGCAGGAGTGTTCAGTAAGTCGTTGCATGTCAAGATTATATGATGCACCTTGTTTTAAAATTGTATGTGTCAAACAAAGACGCTTGTCTCATTTTGTACACACAATTTACATTGGTGTCTTTTTTTAAAAAGTCAATAGTTTTCCTTGAGTTTCTATAATAAATATAAATAAATTAAATATTTGTCTTTGTGTGTGTCTTGACATTAATAATTATTGAAAACATGACAGGGAAATGACTAGAAACTACTTTTATTATTGACTATATTGTATCCACCAACCCGCACTGGGTTGCCCCAGCGTGGTGGATTATGGCCCAAACTCTCTCTATGAGAGAAGGCCCGTATCCCAGCAGTGGGAACGTAATGGGCTGATGATGATATTGTATTCTAAATATTTAAAATAACTTTAATGTACCTGTGTTATTAAGATAATCAATTTAATTCTAATAATAATACATATAGACATAAAATAATGAATTCGCCTTTAATAATAATTAATTAATTAATATTGTAATGAAATATAATGCAATAATTATAAATGTTTATTTGTAATTAGCTCACAATAAGCTGCAACGCCCTTACAGGGCTTATGTAGCTACTGACCACTAGTCTTAACACCTATGACTAACGGCCGGTTTCTGAATTGAGAATTCGAAGTTGAGTTTTTCTTAAAGGCTGCTTAACTACTACTTAAGGCATTTTCTGTTTCTGATTAGATGTTAAGTATAGTTTTAGCATTTGAGGGTGAGATTTGCTCAAATTTGACAGTTCGGATCTTAAGTTCATGCTCATCTTATGATCAGCGCCATAATTGCGTTTCAGAACTCGTTGACAGTGCTCAAACTAGTCTCAAAGCATAATTGAGTAACATACATTTAAGTAAAGGCGTTCGGCTACTCAAACCTTACTGAACCTTGTGATTTGTTAATTTTATTAAAAATACACAAACTTTTTGTGCTTAACCTACTAGCTTTTGTGTCCGCGGTCTTCGGGTTTATTGTTTTGTACAATGTCTAGTGACAACAATATCCATGGTCTTAGGTATCTCATGACACTATTTCTAAATCATGCCACTCCAGCACACGAAGCCATATTAGAGCCCAGATATCAACCAGAAACACTGTAGAGAGATGTTTTGGAGTTCTCCGGAGATTAGCAGCTAAAATTAGACAGGGTGTCAAAGGTGATGCGTGGTACAACATAATATGGCCCTTGATTTTGATGATCATATTGCTAAAACGTTGTACTTATTGAAGTACCTAAATGAAGTTCAACCTTTACCCCAGGCCCAAAATACTGTGAGATCAGCACTAGTATATAGAAAGTTATATCGCAAATCATTAGCAAGTACTCCCTATGTATTTCCTGTGTTATTTAATGGGAGTATGTAGGTACTTCGTAAATAAATCGTTTTATAATAGTAATGAGTATGTTGTTTTATTTCAATAATTAGGTTAAACAGGTAGGTATTAAGGTTAGGTAGGTATATCTGCATCTCTTGACCCAGTTGCGCCTTAGTATTGCTTTCTTATAGCCATTTGGACTTCTTTTTTCTTTTGTAGGTAGAATGCTCCCGTCATATTGCAGTCTACCACACCTTTGAATCTGTAGGCAAAACAATATATTTCATAAGTTATTATTATTAGGAGCCTGTTTTGTCCCACTGCAGGGCAAAGGCCTCCCTACCCTCCCTCCATTTATCTCTATCCATTGCCACGATAGAACAATCTTTAAGGTGTGAGTCTAGCTCATCGCGCCATCTCCTTTTTGGTCTGCCGCGAAGTCGTTTGCAATCGTGTGGGGTCCACTGAGTAGTGGTTTTGGCCCAGAGATCATCCGACATGCGGCAGACATGTCCAGCCCAGTCCCATTATGGTGTTTCTTATACGGTCAGTTCGCTTTACGCCAAGAATACTGCGCTCCATAGCTCGCTGGCAGACCTCAAGGTCGGACCTCTGATGATTTGTCAAAGACCCAGTTTGCGCACCGTAAGTGAGGATGGGAAGAATGCACATGTCCATGAGTCTGTGCTTAAGGGACCTAGGGAGAATTCCCTTCATGAGGGAAATGTAAATTTCATAAGTAATTATTATAAAAATGCTAAACGTCGAAGGATTAGGTGCATACTTACTTTGTTACGATACGATGGTTTCTTCCTCTTCGTTTGTGAAATTGGGAGAATATCCTGTCCTTTTAAATTTTTTGTAGCTGATTTTATTAATAAGAAATACTAATTAATAAAATACAAAACTTTACATAAAGAAAAATTCGAATCAAACTGAAATGACATTTTGACAACATACTTAAATGACGTTTTGACATATGATATGCGTTTCTTAGGGCCGGTTTCCGAATTGAGCATTCTAGAAAAACTCTGCTAAGTTTTGCTCAAATAGTTGAGAGAGAGTTAAGTTTTATACGTTTCACTTGATGAAATTAGATTTTCTCAAACCCCACTTAGTTAAGTATATCTCAATTCATTTTTAAAGATGTCAAACAATGTTTTGCGTTCTGTTACACGTACAAAAACCGATAAACGCCGATATTGAAGGATTTTGTCATTATTTTAACGCGATCGTAGAAAATGAAACGCATATCATATGTCAAAACGTCATTTAAGTATGTTGTCAAAATGTCATTTCAGTTTGATTCGAATTTTTCTTTATGTAAAGTTTTGTATTTTATTAATTAGAATTTTTCATATTAATAAAATCAGCTACAAAAAATTTAAAAGGACAGGATATTCTCCCAATTTCACAAACGAAGAGGAAGAAACCATCGTATCGTAACAAAGTAAGTATGCACCTAATCCTTCGACGTTTAGCATTTTTATAATAATTACTTATGAAATTTACATTTCCCTCATGAAGGGAATTCTCCCTAGGTCCCTTAAGCACAGACTCATGGACATGTGCATTCTTCCCATCCTCACTTACGGTGCGCAAACTGGGTCTTTGACAAATCATCAGAGGTCCGACCTTGAGGTCTGCCAGCGAGCTATGGAGCGCAGTATTCTTGGCGTAAAGCGAACTGACCATATAAGAAACACCATAATGGGACTGGGCTGGACATGTCTGCCGCATGTCGGATGATCTCTGGGCCAAAACCACTACTCAGTGGACCCCACACGATTGCAAACGACTTCGCGGCAGACCAAAAAGGAGATGGCGCGATGAGCTAGACTCACACCTTAAAGATTGTTCTATCGTGGCAATGGATAGAGATAAATGGAGGGAGGGTAGGGAGGCCTTTGCCCTGCAGTGGGACAAAACAGGCTCCTAATAATAATAACTTATGAAATATATTGTTTTGCCTACAGATTCAAAGGTGTGGTAGACTGCAATATGACGGGAGCATTCTACCTACAAAAGAAAAAAGAAGTCCAAATGGCTATAAGAAAGCAATACTAAGGCGCAACTGGGTCAAGAGATGCAGATATACCTACCTAACTTTAATACCTACCTGTTTAACCTAATTATTGAAATAAAACAACATACTCATTACTATTATAAAACGATTTATTTACGTAGTACCTACATACTCCCATTAAATAACACAGGAAATACATAGGGAGTACGTGCTAATGATTTGCGATATAACTTTCTATATAATAGTGCTGATCTCACAGTATTTTGGGCCTGGGGTAAAGGTTGAACTTCATTTAGGTACTTCAATAAGTACAACGTTTTAGCAATATGATCATCAAAATCAAGGGCCATATTATGATGTACCACGCATCACCTTTGACACCCTGTCTAATTTTAGCTGCTAATCTCCGGAGAACTCCAAAACATCTCTCTACAGTGTTTCTGGTTGATATCTGGGCTCTAATATTATAGGCTTCTTGTGCTGGAGTAGCAGGATTTAGAAATAGTGTCATGAGATACCTAAGACCATGGGTATTGTTGTCACTAGACATTGTACAAAACAATAAACCCGAAGACCGCGGACACAAAAGCTAGTAGGTTATTCACAAAAAGTTTGTGTATTTTTAATAAAATAAACAAATCACAAGGTTCAGTAAGGTTTGAGTAGCCGAACGCCTTTACTTAAATGTATGTTACTCAATTATGCTTTGAGACTAGTTTGAGCACTGTCAACGAGTTCTGAAACGCAATTATGGCGCTGATCATAAGATGAGCATGAACTTAAGATCCGAACTGTCAAATTTGAGCAAATCTCAACCTCAAATGCTCAAACTATACTTAACATCTAATCAGAAACAGAAAATGCCTTAAGTAGTAGTTAAGCAGCCTTTAAGAAAAACTCAACTTCGAATTCTCAATTCAGAAACCGGCCGTAAGTATACCTATAATAATATGAATGAATGTACATTATTGCAATAAATTAATTTTTGTATATGTAAATGAATTAAAATAAAAAATAATTATGGCTATTGTAAATATAAATGAATTATAATGGAAAATAACTTTGACTAATGTAGATGTAAATTAATTATATAATTGACTATTTTAGATGTAAATGAATTGTAATGTTTACATACACTATTGAATTGGGAAATTCCTGTAATGGTAGTTGTATTTGAATTTGAATAAATAAATAAATAAATATTTCTTTAATGAGCTGGTCTTATAATTTTCAGAATTAAATCCAGATCAGTGATTTAACACCAAATTCTTGCTTTCCAGTCCTAGTGACTATGTCTTGCTTATTCCGTTTTCCTAACGTTCCTTCGTTTAGAAATCTTCTTAATTTTATTTGTGTGTAGAAAGCGTTCCTAAGCCCCTGATCACGACGGTTTTGGTCGGTTTTAGCGTATGACAGTTCTATTGTCATTTAATGCTACTAACCTGGTGCCACTTATCGCTATGGCTCTAAACTTGGTGACAGTTTTAAAATTGTCGCGTGCTTGTTGCAGCTAGTGCAAGCAAAGTAAAAGTTGTTGGTATTTCGGTTTATTTCTTGTTGGAATGCTTAAAATAATCTCATGAAGAGTATTATATTAGTGTTTGCGACTATTATAAGATTTGTTTTGCCGCCTTTACTCGTTTTTTAACCGACTTCAAAAAGGAGAAGGTTCTCTATTCGATTGTTTTTTATGTTTGTTACCTCAGAACTCTGTCATTTATGAACCGATTTGGAAAATTCTTTGCGTTGGGTTTAGCATGGCTACGAAGTGGTCCCATATAAATTTCATCAATATTTGACCTTGGACTTCGACGATATATTAAAGTCGGCTTTTTGTATTACAAAATGTATACTTGTTTGTCAAATAGTTATTCATATGAACAATTTAGCAAATCTCAAAATATTTGAAGTGATCCGCGTACTCAACAAAAGCTACAACTATTTGGTGTCCCTATTGATAAAGTTATATCTTCCAATATGTACGAGTAAAATTAACATCTTATCTATAAAACAATGCGATGAAGCAGTTTCCCACTGTAAATGTATCATTTATCAATATTTAAAGCATGTGTTTCACATGCGAACAGCCCCGGTAATCCATAACATCGCGACCACGCCAGCTGAAACAATCGGCCGTTGGGAAACGCATCGATTTGCACAATGCCCACAATGACTACCGCTGCGCCACGCTGGTGTCGTGTTTGAGTGTCAACAGAGCTGTTGTGTAAAGGGCTGAAGATTTGTAAAGCGCATACTATAATGATTTCTCGGTGACACAAAATGTCCTAATATCGGCAGCCTCATGTGTAGTGGTTGGGCAGGCGAGTTCAAAGCCTATCCTACTGATCCTATCCTGCCTACTAATATTGTAAATGCGAAAGTTTGAGAGGATGTATGGATGGTTGTTACTCTTCACGCAAACTACTGAACGGATTTTGGTAAGTTTCATATACCTCAGAGGTTGCGGGTCCGCTACGCGGAAAAGTGCACAGAAAAAAGGACTTTGTTTCGTGTCTGGGTGTTGTGGGACCATGGTCCTCGTAGTTACTGGTTTCCCTGTTACAGGGAATCTATGTCATAGAGCTCAAGATCTATGTATGTAAATAAACAATTACATGTTTGGTAACCTTTATCGTCAAATATCCGTCTCATTACTGTATCTCTTGATCCGTAAATGGGCGCTCCAGCCCAGAAAACAATAGGAAATCCATTCTATCTAGCTAGAACCTTTTAAATGTATTTGATACAAATCTTCGCCACATCCTTGAAGTTCAAAGTTCAAAGCTCTTTATTCAGTTTTGGCATGACAGACGCACTTATGAACGTCAATTATTAAAATGACTTTACCACTAGCACCGTATCGGTAAAAGAACTCTCTCAGAAGAACTCCACTATTCAGAAGATACTGTAAAAAATTGAGGAATATTTTTTTTAGAACTTTTGTTACAATATTTTATGTTTGGTTTTGACAGTATTGTTTCTTATGTGCAACTTGGCAGAAGCAGAATGTTCCATGCATCTTGCATTGCATAATGCTCTCAATACCTCTTAAGCTCTGTATAGTCTTTAATTCTGCCGGTTTTTCTTTCCTTACTGTCCGCGTCCTCAAACACCCGGCGCCACCTGTCGCCAGTCAACGACCCGTTATCGCAGTACTAATACGTAACTATTGTAAACAATGCCGCGATGTGCAATAAATGGGCCGAGTCGCGTGTCAGCTGTGTATTGCAATCGGCCGTCAAAGAGGTCAAACTAAATATATCATGCCTCGACATTTAACTTGAATTAAACCAAATAAACGCGGTAAACCCACGATTAGGTGTAAATTTTAATACAAAGATCAAGTTAACCCACGAGTTAACCTCGGTCTCACGTCAGCTCGAGTTGCAGTAATTCTGGTAAATCAAAACATAAACTGTGATTTTATTTTGCAGTTTTAAAATTCAGTACCTATATCAAGGAGGTCAAGGCATATTATAATATTAGTATTAAAGTTTATTGAATTTATAACATCACTTGCAACCGCCCGTGACTTCGTTTGCTTCGATATAAAAAATATAGCCTATGTTACTCGGGGATAGTATACCTTACTATCAGTGAAAAAAAAATCAAAATGTAAGTTCCATAGATTACCCCTACAAACATATATATATTTCACTATAAATACCGTTAGATTATAATCTATCTCGCGAGATTGTAAACTGTCGAAAGATTGAGAACCGTCGCCGTCACATTATTTTTCGGTAGATTGTAATCTATCGAAGTGAAACTGTTAATCATAAATATACGTGAATATAATATACATGTTTGTTACGGTTCACAATCTTCACAATCTTTCGACGGTTTATAATCTCGCGAGATAGATTAAGATAGATTATAATCTAACGGTTTTTATTTTTTTACAGTGACATATACAAACAATTTTACCTCTTTATAATATTTGTATAGATGTATACTATTAGCGTTTTGGAGGCTGCCGAAACCTAACATTGCTAAAAATGGACCCCTTCAAACAGCTCTAGGTGTCAAATTCCTTGTAGTATTTTTTATTAACAAGTCTATTATGTTCATCTTCTATTCATCAGCACTGAGCCTTCATTAGGCTATTGATTAAAACATTCTGAGAGCGGTTGAGTGTTGGTTGTGGTTTGTGTTATGGGTAAATTCTGTATCTAAAGTCTGGTCTTTTCTGTGATATGTGGTAAGTTCTGTCTAGTGTCTACCAGACGAGTTTGAACATTGAAAGAGACACATATCCGAACGAATTTTTGTTAACCTGAGATTTGTATATCATCTCTTCGATCCGCCGCTTGGTAGCTCAAACGAGTTTTTACGAGTTTGTATATTTAATATTTTTTTATGTCACTGAATGACGAGACGAGCTGGTCGTTTGCCTGATGGTAAGCAATGCGCCAGCCCATAACAACAACAGCACCACCCAGAACTTTGTTTTGTAAAATCCTGTGTGGCGCTGCACTGCGCTCGTCACCCTGAGACAATTAGCTGTTGAGTCTCATAATGCCCAGTAATTTCGCTGGCTAATATGCCCTTCAAATCGGAACACAGTAATGCTTGCGCACTACTGCTTAACGGCTGTACCTATAGCACAGAATACTTAACCTATGGGTATATTAAAATTTGAATATTTGCGATACTCTTGTAGACCATTCGGTTTTAACTAACATCAACATCGATCTATTAAATCCAGGACATAAAATCAATTTAACTGCACAATCGGCTATCAACATGTTACTGCGAATTGCAGTTCCCTGAATCCTAACAGTTACTGGAAACAACTCAATTTTTGTTAACATTATAAACATTTGATCGTTCATGAATACTTGATATAAAGCCCTAAACATACACGCTACTTGCATCTGCGATCGCCGTATTTTCGATCGAGTATCACAGTCGCGCGTTTTAGCGATAGCTTTTTTTATGAAACTTGAGTGATGAGACGAGCAAGTCGGTCGCCTGATGGTAAGCGCCACGCCTGCCCATAAAAAATGCAGTGCCACCCAGAACTTTTAATACCATAAAAAGCACTGCATTGCGCTCATCACCCCAAGACATCAGATATCAAGTCTCATATAACAAGTAATTTGGCTAGCTACAATTCCCTTTAAACCGGAACATAGTAATTCTTGCGCACTACTGCTTGGCGGCAGAATAACTGGCAAAGCTGTTGTACCTACCCAGACGGCTTACCGCATACGAGAGACCTACCACGAGTAAACTACTACTGTTAGTATCAACGATCGGCGTTTTTTCTATAGAGTATCACAGTTGCGCGTTTTAGCAATTACAAGTTCTAGCATCCGCGCCGCGATCGGCACTTTTCGATCGTTAAGTAAAGCGCTGCGATTGGCGTTCGCAGTGTGGGTTATGAAGAGTACGGTCGCTGCATCTAGCTTCCGAAAAGCGATTGAATCGCCTCGGATGCTAAACGTAGCGTCTATGGTTAGGGCCTAAGATTTCTCGCTGAAATCTAATTTAAGTTTATAAAGCTAACGGTATGCTGTCGGTGTCTAGTCTTTCTCAATCCTTGTCCGGCGTAATGGATTATGTTATGTCTGATACAAGTCCTAAGTATAATGTTCCTCTTGAGCTACTTCCATGTTTTATTACTGCTGTTAATGTTGAATGGCTCGATGTCGTCATTACTGGGTTTATAGCTTTGAAAGTATGTTTTGAAAAATAAAACGAATGGGTTAGATGAAAGGTTGATGAGAATATATTGGAGTTTGATGAAGGAGAGATGGAACTGGGTGTTGATGTTTGAAATCTAACATCTGTTTCTTTTGTCTAATATCCATCATTTTGCTATCTGTCATTGCTGCTGTTTTTGTACTATTGTGTTGATAAACTTTATATTGTGTTACTTTTATTTCATGTGTGCATTAAAATGTTTTCTATTCTGTTCTCATCATCAGCCCATCACGTTCCCACTGCTGGGACACGGGCCTTCTCTCATAGAGAGAGAAAGAATTCTGTTCTACCACACTAATATTATAAAGGCGAAAGTTTGTATGTGTATTTGTTAATTCTTCACGCTGTAGCGGCTCAACGAATTCGAGTGAGATTCAGAATGGAGATAGCTTATACCCTGGACTAACATATACATTTTTATCTTAGGATACCTCGGATGAAACCGCAGGGTGCAGCTAGTCCATCATATTGTCTACTCTAGCATTGGTTTACCACCAGTCGTACACATTTAGCATTGCACGAAATTATAACATACACTAGATAACTACTATGTAACATTTTTATACATGTAACAAGGTCATGACTCCAAACCACACAAACAATGTTTGCAGTATCGCTTTTATTTTTAGACAGGATGTCATTTAAGACCTTGATTTTTGGATTAATTACATAAAATTATTATATTTCCTGCTCATGTCGTGAAACTACTAATATTACATCTACAAATGTGAAAGTTTGTAAGGATGGATTTAGATTTTTGACAAATTCAATCCTGCAATAACTGAACAGATTTTGTTAAACTTTATATCTATATTGGATACTTTTTATTTCGGAAAAACACGGGTGAAACCACAATGCGTATCTAGTATATATCAATTGTTGTTTCTTTGTTTCAGGTACAGAACTGAGCAGCAATCTCGACAATAATCTCGAACTTCGATAGCTCCGACTTCAATTAAAACAAGACTGATTTTGAGTAGTTGTTAAGTAAACGCACATTCCCAATGTCCCCAAGTTGAAGAAGACGAATTTAAGCATAAGACATACAATGCTATGAATGATTGAGATACAAGAGACGCAGCGGGAAACGATGCTGTGAATGATTTAGAAGCAAAAGAAGAAGAAGAAAAGTAAGATGTTTAAGTTGCTAGGAGGTTTGAGCGTGTACTTCAAATACCAGGCGATCAGGACGGACAATGCCGTCTTCAGGCTACACAATATCTTTACGACGGTGTTGCTGCTGACATGTTCCATGATCATCACCGCCACGCAGCTGGTCGGCAGCCCCATCCAGTGCATCGTCAATGGGCTACCGACGCATGTTGTGAACACTTTCTGCTGGATCACATCAACTTTTACTATGCCTGATGCCTTCGCTAGAGAGGTAAGTTATTGTGTGGTAATATCTAATTAAAAGTAACTTACAGTAACTAGTTTTTAAGAAAATTTCGTGTACCTTGTTAATTTCTTGTTTGGTGTACAATACAGCATTAATTATTATTATTATTATATTTATTTAATCATTCAAATCAGACTGGTCCATTTTGTTAGTAACACTTATCCTATGTCAGTAAAAAACAAAAAATACGAATAATTTAAATAAAATATACATACACACCGACATTACTGAGACACACACATTGACAACGGCTTGCGAGCCGCGGTCCAGTGTCTCAGAAAGCGCGAATCCACACACTCGGAAAGATGTTTAAGTAACTGTAAGATAACTGTCGGAAATATAACTGGAGGAAAAGTACTTCAATCATTTCTTATTATTGTTCATTTTTTTTTATTACCTGATAGGCTAACATTTGACCACAGTCTCGCCTGATGGAAAGTGACGATGCGGTCGACGATGGATCATGCTTGCCTAGAAGATACCGATTCACTCGAGACTTGAAGACACCTAAATTATAAGAATCGGAAAACAGAGACGCTGGTAAGGTTAGCATTCCTTAGCCATTTACTTCATACTGAGTATAGGTCAACTTAATTACGACATAATATATTAATTTCTTCTTCTCTTGTAAGACCTCTAGGTATGTATATTTAATAAATGCATGTAAACACAGGTACAGTAAGTACAACAGGATTGTTTACAATGCGATGTATACAGTTGTTCTACTGCACTGTTCATATTTTAGTAGCTATTTGGCCATCAGCCAATCTTGTCGCTACACGGCGTAACTTTCAATTTCTTTGTTATGTACAATTCATGACTTGACAGTTTTTTTGGCGACTACATAATGAATTGGCTCTAAAATTTGATTATAGTGATTAGGTAATTTTTTGTTTCCGCTAAATGACTATTTATGTAACTATTAATTTGGATTCGTTTCGGGGTCTCGCAAGGAACGCAATGATATGCTAAAATTGACACACCTTCGAATACGATTATGTGATTATGTAATTTTATCGGCAATCATAAACAATATTTAATCTGTTTTCTATTAACAGAGAGCGGACCTCTCTCAGTTATCATTTCAAACGTTTTAGAATTGCTTCTTATTTGGTGGGTGGTCGCTGCCCATCTACTTTACCGCTTCTTTCTGTCCTTCCATTTTTGCATCGAATTTTTTTCTTTTTGCTTTCCTATTTTCATTTGCATCCTATTCGTTTTCATCCCTTTTTTTCACATTGCGAAGGCACATAGATATGTCAATAGATGCTGTTGCATGATATTAGGTTCGACAACCTATATTTAACCATGAAAATATAAAAAATAAGTTTTACAAAATCTATACTAATCTGCCTTGTTCAAAATCCATTTAGATTTATTCTAGAGCTTTCGTTTTAAATATTTGTTCACGATTAAGCAAATGGCTCGCAACCTGGACAATCAGTACCTCG
Organism: Petrophora chlorosata; assembly: GCA_951640565.1. NCBI lineage: Eukaryota > Metazoa > Arthropoda > Insecta > Lepidoptera > Geometridae > Petrophora > Petrophora chlorosata. The sequence continues at coordinate 1,638,916 of OX621189.1, read as the reverse complement.
TTGGAAATAATAGCGGCTGCGTGTAGCAACTAGAAATTAAAGTTGCATTGTATTGACGAAACATTGTCCCAGATTGGGGTCAAGCGGCGACTTATTTGCTTTATTTGTAATAGATTACATGATATTGCTTGTCAATTCATCTGCAGCTTGAAAAGTAAGCGAGTAGTCATACTGCATTCCTCGATGTGCATTGGGTTTCCAGAGTTTCCTGCACGGATATAGATTTCTTCTCACGCTAGCCTTATGCTAGAAATTACTTTGTTCTGTCTTTTTAAACTGGTCCTCGTATTATTTTTCTTTAGAAAAGGATACATCTAATTTGGGTCACCACTGTGTGATCATTGGTAATAATTTGTTTATCTCTTCATGCTATCTACGCAGAAGCTATCTTCACTATTTGCGTAGTAGTGAAGCGGAGTCATGTCCCATTAAACCATTAGGTGCGTTCAATTGCGACCTGCGCCTGAGATTCGCACGTAACTGTCGACTTCCTCCGGTGATTGCGAAGGGACTTCTGTCATTGGTCACATCTATCGTTTAAGATATGCATGGATTGCAGTGTTGGTGAAGGTCAGTGTGGAGAATATGGAAAAATGTATAGGCTGCTTAATAAATTCAACTTGAATTATAAATCCTGCTAATATTATACAAGCGAAAGCTTACGACGATAGATGATGTTTTTAACTCAACGGCAAAAACTATTGAAAGGATTTTGATACATTTAGAGGTCGTCCATTTATTACGTGAGGCTTGAAAAGTGGGGTTTCAGAAATATTCACGAAATATCACAAGGGGGGTGTGAGATATCACATGTATTTTTTTTTAAAAAGCGACCTTGAGTCACCGTTGCCATGCCACGTTCAGAAACAACCTGCAACTTAAATGCCGGTCTGGACACTTTTATCACGGTGCTTAATCCAGAATATATAAGTTAAATTATATCTGTATTTAAAGATAGTATTCTGAATATTTGGAATATACTTTGTGCCAAAAAAATACACGAGATTTAGGGTAGTCTAAAACCTCACCACGTATCATGGTTAGAAAGTCCCTTAAAAAGCTAGTTGGTACCTCAAATATCATAAAATGTTGGCATCTAGGCTAATTGTGCGAAATCAATTAGTCTCTGACTTCGCTTAGTGTAAAGCTGGTTGCAATAGTCTTGCATGTTTTTCCCAGTGCTATGATATCCCGTGTTAGAGCATAAGACAGATTTTTATACCTCTCATCGAGATCGTTTCGGTCATGTTATTGCAGAATAACTTCGAATAGTTCCAACACCTACGTAGGTACCTTTCCAAGTTCATGCATACATTGTGGTTCGTGGACTACTAATATGCTGATTACCAGTGAACCTCCTGACAATTTTGTCCTAATACGTCTTCAGTCTACTAACTGCTATAGTGCTACACTACATCCTATTCTCATATTACGAAAAGGTTCTTCAACGTTTCCATATTTATTGGATATGTTTACTATAAATGTATGTTCTCTTCTCATGTTTATGTTAAGGCCATCATAGGTATAAATATATTCCATGTTAGCAATTTTATCAGGTACTTCGTGTAGTATTTCCATTTTACACCGATAGAGTTAGAAATTTAGATTAAAGTCGATTCATATACAATCGATTTATACATCTTTATTATGCATGTGGGTTTACCCCTTTACACCCGAAAGAAAAAAGTTGCAAACATTTAGGAAAAAGTTATTTGGGGGGATTTCTAGGAGTATAAGGAAGCTAGGAAAAATGCAGAAAAAAACCCAGAATTTTCAGTTTTCCTGAAAAGGTGCCCTCACGATCGTGACACTTAGGTATAAGCTACAAGTCTCACAATAGTGAGTGTTATCTTAAAAATTTAATTTTTCTTTAAAAAAACAACGAATTAAGTATTTATTATTATATATTTATTTGAATAACTTATTCAGTAATAAGTTTTTATCATTTAACAATAAATTAAACCTCTTTCTAACTAATTCTGTAACAAAAATCAGTAAAATTTCAAAATTATCAAAGTCAACCTCTGACAAACTTAAAATACCTAATAGAATAACAATTATTTTCATTTTTAGGAAAAAAGAGGTCACTAATCATTTTAATTTATAGTAGAGAGAAGCAAAACCACATAGCTTGAAAAATTGTAACTACATATTATGGTTTGAGGTGATAAAATTGGAAACAGTTTTGGTTTCGAGAAAGACACAGGTAACCACCACACTTGGAACATTTAATCTTTGATCGGCTATGGCTTCCCTCCATCATGTAAGACCTTGGTGCCTTCATGTCATCAAGCACAGCCAGGTGATCATATCCATCATATATTTTGCGTATTGGTCTGTATTGCCTATTGATAGGCGGTGGCTCGTTTTCAGAATCGACGTCTATGTCGTCGCGGCGGTCTTTTTCTGGAAAACTAGTTAGAAGTGTCAGCAACACTGAAACGATAATCCAGCTGTGTCAGAATTTCCTTTCTCGGGTAATCATTTGCTAGGCAATCATTTTTGTATCAGCATCGGCCAGTGAAAGGTATCATCTACTCATCTATAGAATAATAGGATGGAACTTTTTCCAGTTTGTTGCAGGTATCCTGAACCCGTTTGATATATCGTCTTCCAAAGTGGGTTGTTGGACTCAGTTTCAGTTGGCTGACCGTGATCAACTACACGAAGAACATTGCGTAAAGTTATAAATCGGTCGCGAACTGTTTTGTCGGCAATAAGTCCAATCTTCATTTTAGCTCGCCAGTACATCGGCATTCGTGGGTATGCAAGATATCCCATGAGAATATGCACACCAAACACTTTAGCTATTTCAGTTTTAAGTTCTAGGCCAGTCTTTCACATGTGATATAAGTTTGTACACCGAGCAGTATCCTCATAGAAACTTTCATCAAAATAATCATGAAGATATTCGAATGGTGTACGAACTGGGTTTTTTGGTACACTTAGTAGTCGGCTGTAGCTTAGTATGTGGCTTATCGGTAAAAGGAATAATATTCTTCCAGGAGTCTCCATGACCATATTGCTGCTGATCCCGTCGATTCGCCGTAGTACGAAAACGTCCTCTTCGTGATTGCACTCGCTGCAAAGTAGTACCACGAGAACTCCCTCTGCTTTCAATTTGCCGCGAAGTAGTACTAGGACAGTGTCCCCTATTTAGGGTCGTTATCTGACTTAGAGGTTTGGGTTCTATTTCATCGCCTGAACCCTCAGAATTCTCGTTCTCGCTACAATTTCAGTGAGAATACGCGGCCCTGCTTCTGAATCTTCTTTTTCGTGGAATTCTTCGATGTCTGACTCAGTTCCATCGCCAAGGAATTCGAAGAAACGGTCATCAGATATAGGAAGCACTAAAACAAACAACTTCTTAGCCAAAATACCAACTTTTAATCAATAAACAAAAAACTAAGTTGAAATCAATTTATAGGGTTATGACCGAAGGGCCACGACCGTGCTACTTGAAGTTTAGGTACAATTTATTTGTTACTTACAAAACAAAATAGCAAAAATAGTTAATAGTTCATTTGATTAATGTGTATATAATAAAATAAAACAAAAACAATAGTCAAAATATAACAATAATCAGTAAAACACAATACTTACACGTGTCGCCGGTCGGATCAAAATACACAGCCATCTTTAACCTCTGATTGACACAAACTAACAACCCATTCCACGACTCGGGCGCCACTACGCGCAAGTATACATCTCTCACGATGGATCGTCGTCGATTGCGTTCACAAATATGAATCCGCGCGGTCTTGAGATTTTTTTAAAGTTACTCGCACTATCCTATATCGTCGGGTGTAAAGGGTTACGTAAACGTCCACGTTTGCGTAATGTAATGCCACTTGGTGTGGACTTTGGACTTTATCTACCTCTTCAGCATCTACTTTGTCTTCGTCAATTATTCCACCTTCAGGGACTGTTTCATTGGTCTCAAATATACTAGAGGCGATACAATTTTTTTTACACTAGTCTATCCGTAATCCGAAGATATATACAGTGCAACCTCGATATAACAAATCGGAGGGGAACAAGAAAATATTCGTAATATCAAGTAATTCGTTGAACTGAGGTTTGTTATGTTGAGGTTAGATTGGTCTAAAATTCGTTATAAAGAGGTAAAAGAATAGTTTTATTTACCTCAATATTACGTACTTATCTTGTTATAGCGAACAACTTCTACTAATAAATGATAACACATTTTCATCAAATTACTATATGTATTTGCTATGTATTTAAAAACAATTAGGTAGATAATAAATTTTTTTTCTTACATTAATAATCAAAAACAATTAACAATGTGGTTATTAACAACTTTATATAAAGGTTTTGGGTTGGCAAAATTCGTTAATTAGAGGTATGAATACTTTTTCTTGATAGTTGAAAATTCGTTATAAAGAGGTTGTACGCAAAGAATGTTCGCAATGTAAAGGTATATTTTATATTGACTCTTATGGACAATTCAAGGGGATTACGAAGAATTTGTTAAATCGAGGAAGTCGTTATATTGAGGTACGTTATATTAAGGTTGCACTGTAATTCGAAACGCTTGCTTGTCTTCGAAAAATTAGCAGGATTTTTGATGAGTCATAAAATGCTACTCAGCCTAAAAATCTAGCTAAGTTTTATGTCCATTGGAATTACGAATTTTGACGCACTATACAGCTTGAAAATGTATGTACCTGACCCAGGCTTTTCTTCCAGGTCGGCAGAGAAGTGGCACATCCAGGTGTGATGAATGAATACGATAGCACACAGGAGAAGAAGTATTACACTTACTACCAGTGGGTGTGCTTCGTGCTCTTCTTTCAAGTAAGTTTATTATTTTACTTGTTTGTTTAGAGAGGCTTATGTCTAACTAGCTATGCCCTGCGGTCTTACCCGAGATTTTCCGAGACTCACATATTTTTGTTTTTATAATATTAGCACAGAATACTAAGGGACAGAAGCATCACTCCGCAAAGAAATTTAAACAAATAGCGACTCTTGCTATGACGCAATAAAATTCAAATGAGCTCGCGTAGCGCTGCATACCTACCAATCATATTAACCTAAAGAGCGCCTCTCTTTCTATCGCATAGCTGTTATCTCTTCTGACGCGGCACGTGTAACGACGCGCGACCCGCCGTCGGTGTCCGGCTATGTACTTGTAGCTTCGTACCTACAGTGCGGAGTGCGCTAGGCCTGATATTAGTAGAATTTGTTTGTAAAGTATTTCCCGCCGTCGCCGTCGCTAGCAGTAATGGATAGGCAGTAAAACAGGTAGTTTTTATAACACTTGATGACACCATATTTCGCGTTTTATTACTTGTTTTGTTACAGCAAGCTTTCGGCTTGTGCTACATAGGTTGTCGACCCGCAGATTTGCGAGCCTGAATTTATAAATACATGTAAAGAAACATGTACATATGTCAAGTAAGAAATGACGTAGATAAACACATTTGCTTTCACATAAAATATGGAAACATGAAAGCTAATATCACGGTTCATGAGATACAGCCTGGTGACAGACAGATAGAGAGACAGACGGACGGACAGCGGAGTCTTAGTAATAGGGTCCCGTTTTACCCTTTGGGTACGGAACCCTAAAAATTAGGCAGATGTTCATAGATTTGGATAAAACATAAAATTTCAGGTTTGCTTTTACTGATATGATTATTTTTTTTAAATCAGAGGATGCAAAATTATCAAGACCTTGTAAATGCCTATGTCTATAATTTCTATATTATTAGCTTAAAAAGTATTATATAATAACTTATTATTTATAGTTTTTCAAGATAATCCCAATGTATCCTTTATGATCCAACGAATTCTACATAGGTACCTAGTACAATAGCAGTAAAATACCCTTATAGGTACTAGAGAGATTGTGGCTTAGTAGGAGAACGTGCGAATTTCGATTCGACGCACCCGAGTTCGAATCATGAGGTACTAGATTTACTAGACTCATATCCCTCTCATCTGGTCGGAGTTCAAATAAATAAATAAAATAAATGCATAACGCCCATACATAGATCCTGACCCTTAACTAGGATTCCCTGTATCTATGGAACCAGGAACTACGAGGACCATAGTCCCACAACACCCAGACACGAAAGAAATGCTTGCGCTTTTTATTGTGCACAAACATTTATCCCGTCGCTGGAATCGAACCTGCAACTTTAATAGTGTACGGGATTTGAGCCAACCTGCCCAACCAGTACACCACAGAGGCTGTCAAATGCCAAGTTTGTGTATGAATATCTAATTACATAATTACATAGATAACCAATGCAAATTCAGCATTGATTTACGACACAAGTTCTTATCTTAATACAGCTGGCTACAACCACAGAATAGATAATAGTATTAAGTACCACTATGTAATCTCGTAGTACCTCCACTTCCATGACGTCAAATAGTCCATTAGAGAACATCTGTGAGAAGTATTCGTTTGTACAATATCTAGTTTCCTGGTACATTGTTTTTTATTTGTTACTCAGTTAATGTTGTGGTACTTATTGCATGGCATCATCATCATCATCATCAGCCCATTACGTTCCCACTGCTGGGATACGGGCCTTCTCTCATAGAGAGAGTTTGGGCCATAATCCACCACGCTGGCCCAGTGCGAGTTGGTGGATGTCACATGTCCTTGCATTTTTGTGATTAATTCTTGGACATGCCGATTTCCTCACGATGTTTTCCTTCACCGCTCTTAGAGCGAGTGTTGAATCCGCACATAACTTAAGAATATCAGTGATGCGGGGACAGCGGGATTCGAACATGAGTGCGTCGGATCGAAAGTCGCACATGCATCATATGTCGCGTTGCATGGCATATTCTGAGATAATTAATAACTTGTAGGCTAAAAGTAATAGCACATAGACTAGAGACTTGGCTTCACGTGAAGGCGAAACTCATGTAGACTGTTGTATTAATAATAATAATAATAAACTGCAGCACACCTCTCGACAACCTTTAGCCACCCACACCAACGTTGCCCTTCTCGTCGCCAATGAACGATGGCACTTAAAGGGGGTCAGTTTAGTGGGTGGCGAGTCACCACTATTTTTTATGAGGCGGAACTGGCAGGTGCCGAAGTCTCATATCATAGTCCCGTTCTCATCCATTAAAAATTCACCTCAATAGCCTAATCTTGTTTGATTGCATCTTCTTAATGTTGCACTTAGGGACAGTCCGCGATAAGTGTTGCCCGTTACATATCTAAATTAAATGCTTTAAGAGGCCTCTACGTGTTGGACTCATGTCCCCGCGCTAGCCTTCCAAAGGACCTGGTGTATAACCCGTGAGAAAGAGCGACATAATAATAAATTCATTTATTTCAGGCAATAATATAGTTAACAAAATAAAAGTACCAGAGGCCCATAAAATATATACCTTACAGACTAACATATAAACAAATTATAAAAACACTAATTATACACTAGACACTAGGATAAGGGGCATTTCGGTGTAGCCTCTCTGTACTAAACACTATTCCCTCGGGCCGAAATTCGGGAACCAGGAACATCTTCTTATATTTTGCAGGAAGCCGGAGCTCGTAAGACTTAAAACTCGTATAACCAGGCCTAGCGCACTCCGCACTGTAGGTATAATACGCGCCACGAAAGATGAGACTTGACAAGCGTCAGTAGTGGGGAGCCTGCGCAGGTACAGTCGTGTACGAAATAGTTATCCATAATTTGTATATCTATTCAGGGATTTTTGACAACATTCAGAATTAGGTAGGTGTATATTTTTTTTTTTAAACCTATCATAGCTTTATTACTAAATAATAAAATTTAAGATCAAAAAAGGCAGATTGTCCTAGTCACTGTCACTGACAATATATGATCTAAGTGTAAACGTCGTAAACCATCTACCTACTTTGTCTTCTTAATGTTTTACCTCGAGGCATAATTAAGATTTCACAAAGTTACACTCGTATACAACACAACTATAACAAATTAGAAATTTATAAACACAATTTGCACTCGATTGTACTGCGGAGTCAAGCGGTGCGTGCACGGGGTGAGGGGGACGGAAGGCAACTGACGCGCATGCGCAGTGCCGTACCGACACCTCCCGCGCTCTTTCCGCTGCCCTGTTGATCCCCGATCCCTTCCCGCCTCAGACCTCATACCGCTAATGAGACCTATAAATCGTCTACTGCGCAAGTCAAACCACGTGGTTTGTCAAGTCTCATCTTTTGTGGCGCGTATTATACGAAGCTACAAGTACATAGCCGGACACCGACGGCGGGTCGCGCGTCGTTACACGTGCCGCGTCAGAAGAGATAAGAGCTATGCGATAGAAAGACAGGCGCTCTGCAGGTTAATATTATGACTGGTAGATATGCAATGCTACGCGAGCTGAATTAAATTTTATTGCGTCATAGCAAGAGTCGCTATTTGCTTAAATTTCTTTGCAGAGTGATGCTTCTGTCCCTTAGTATTCTGTGGTATAACTTCAATCGTCGTAACTCGATCACAGATGCTGCTCGTTTTCAATTTCAAATTTGGAAGGCTTTAGCATCCTCCAAACTGCGATAGTGACCCATTTAGCGATTGTGATGACGATTCCCCTACAGTCAAGTGTAAAGTTCAAAAGTTCTTTATTCAATTTTGGCATCACAGACGTCATTATGAACGTCAATTATTACAATGATTCTATCACCATATCGGGAAAAAGAACCACTTTTCAAGAAGATACGGCAAGAAACTGAGGGGCATAGCAGTTCTGTTGTACGTGTTTGTATGCGTCATCTAAATGTTCGTCAGTAAAATGCATACGTGATCTTGCCTCGACAATTTTCTTTCGGCGTGTTTAGGATTGGTCTTCATTTATATTTTTGAATAAATGTTTTGGTCCACTGACTTTAACCTTGGCTCTAACTTCTTTGGCGCGTGTTAAAAATGATAAATTCCTTAAAACATGCTAATAAAGTACCTTACCTACCTAGTTTGCGCAATTCCAAAAATAAAGATACGAAGGCTTATCATAAAGACATAAACTAGATTTTAATGCCCGCCTTTATTATTTCTTTGTGTATCGTTAATTTTGCTCTTCCAATCTGATCATAAATTTAACCGCGTTGGTCTTTAAAATTACCGCTTATAATGGCAGGCTCAGTCGTCACAGCGTTAGGCAGTAAGAAATGTGTTGGTAGTTGGCTTACATCGTGCGAGATCAGGTAATGTTGCTCTGTGACGCTTCTTTCATCTACCCCATTGTATTATTAGTGTTGTCATGCGCACATGTTAATTCCAAGAACATCTTAGTTTATATCATCAGGTTTTCAGAACTTAAAGTTCGTATGATTTTTATATTGTAACGAATTGTTGACTTTTAATAGCTCATACATGTGTACATCTTTACTATTCAGTAAAAATGACTATTCTCCTTCATTTTGTTTATCTTATTAGTATTAGTTAATTACTACTTTTAACAAGACTGCAGCTATTTTCTTTGCTATCTCTTTGTAGAGAGAGAGAGAGAGAGAGAGAGATCATTACAATGTCTTTTTAAACTGAATCACGTCACGTCCCCTCAATTTCGGCTGCCCACGTCTGAACCTAACTGCTCACGGTCGTTCAACTTTCCATACAAACTTAATCATCATTGTCGTCAACACTACTTGACAGCCCTCCTACTTGTCTCTCTCTGGTCTGCGTCCATAATATCCTGGTATTTTTTGATGAAACACCTATTGCACACTTTAATGTCATCAAGTATCTGTATGTGTGGCAACTTGACGATTTTCCGCAATTATGATACAACCCACAATAGCTTTGTATACTGTGTACCTAGTCGTATTACAGTATAGACTATTAGTCTCCAAAGAGAAGCGTGTCCGTAATAATAATTAGTGGTAAATTCGTGACAGGACGACCTTTTGAATTTGGGTCGTACATTTCATTGTCAATCTAACGGTTATGTCAGACGTAAATAAACAGATGACGTAGGGATTGATTAGCATTGATCTGCTTCAGTCTGCTAAAGGCCTCCTAGTAGTGAAGTCCTTCATTATTTCCGAACGCTTCGATAACATAAGAAATAATTTTATGAAATGGGTTGAAACATTGCATGTTATTATGCATTTAATGTAGAGAATGGGATGTATAATGTACCTACCAGCGATTTGCCTTCATCTCGCACGGCTGTGACTTACATTGAAATATGAACGTATCCCCGTAAATGATGGTAAAAACCGCATCAAAATCTATAAAGTAGTTTAGAAGTAGGTACCTTCTTATCGAATACAGTAGGCTGATAACTGACGGATGCGGATGCGCGGCTTTGTGATATACTATTTAGAGACTAGGTGAGCCAGGAGCGGCGGCGTTGTCACATGTCCTCGAATTCTGTAATTTTATACATGCGGGTTTCCTCACATTTTCCTTCACAGTTTTTAGAGCTACTTAAATTCGCATATAACATAAGTCACTGGTGCGTTGAAGAGCTAGGATTCGAACTCCAATTAGTCGGATGAAAAGAAATAAAAACCAAGAAAGAAAAACAATTTATTCGGCACACAAACATGAAATTATAAATAAAACTTAAATAATAAATATACATGCCGAATGGGCTCAGCTCAGCATAAAATGCCCAGAGTTGTACACTACTCGGCGCTGATTTTCAGCTGATGCCCTTTTGCTATAGGATCAGTGAAAAATTGACTGTACTTATCCATAAAATTATCATACATTCAAAATAATAATAACACTACATATAATAAACATACATATATATATAAAATGAAAAAATAAAAAGTGAGTAAAATGTACATACTCGTACATAAATAATAATTATAATAGTAATAAATAAAAAAGTCAAAAGTCTTTACCAGTTACCTCTCGGCCACAATAGGTCACTATGCTGAATCTTTTTTGCAAAGAGAGTAAAGCGTCTCTGTGATCCATCTGTTGAATCATCCACCTTACGTGACTTCCTCATGCCAATATAAGTTCGATAACACAGACGCCACGTGTATTCAATATTGATTAGTCGTAAATCGTGATAGAACGATTCACGCTTGGTGACGTTTCCCTAAATGTGGGTCGGCGTACAACTGTTCGATGGGTGACACAGTGTAACGGTCACGGCAGGCCAGACAGACGTGGTAAACAGATTACACACGAACACAACTATTTTACACATTTTTTTTTACCTGTGGCTCCGTTGATGTAGGCCAAAAGGATGCAATGGGCCTTCTACAATTAGTTGCTCTAGAATTGAATCTAAATATTCGTCAATAGAATTTGTAGGTAAATTCGTCGCCGAATTGTTAACCTTTAGCCAACATTATTTGACCATGAAGTCGGGAACTACAAGAGCTCACGTCCTACATATACAGCAAAATCTAAATGTGCAATATCAACAGCTAAAAATGAAGTGGCCGCATCAGTCGGTGTTCATAGAAGAAGTGCATTCATTGCTATACTGTAGTAGGCATTATTATTGTGACATTCAGTAAGCATTGCAATCAGGCCATTAACCCGTTTCTTGCCATCATAACATGACAATGCCACGAGTTCAAAATATTGATCAGTCTGTCGTTGCTAACACCCGAATCACGATTGTGTGACGTTGTCGTGCTTCCCTCGTATTTGGGTTATTTACACGGATTCCATGTCGTTTTATGTTTATTACCGTTATAGAAAACTACATTTTGTGGGAGGTTTGGTGCATGATCAATTGATATTCTACGTTCGTTGTTTTGTGGATCGAAAGGGCACTTGATTTGAGAATCAAGCCAGCATTTTCTACTTTCTTTTCTCTTCTTTTCTACAATTTTTATTTATTTAATCTTATTAACTACATTTTCTTTACTAATCAGATACTATTACCGGTAACACATCATAAATTAGGCGTAGTATTAAAAAAAAACCGTGTTTGACTGAAGCTCTTGTCGCTTCTTTGCTTCTTACTCCATTGGAAACTAGTTACCAGGTTGGAGTCATAGCTTAAATTTATTTGAACTGAACATTTAAAATCTTCAAATTATGAATCATATAGTTTCCAGCGAATGTTTTTCCCATCAATTCGGGTCGTGTAATGCCTGTCTGTATATTCTAACGGTCACATAGACGTGGTAACAGATGAAGTAGGGCTTACACCGTGTTAGCTTGTATCACTTATGGAAGTTGACCTACCTACTAGATGAAAGGCGATGGTCAAAGCTCAGTATCTGACCTAGATTTTTTGCTCTGATAACTCTTATATGGAAGTTCTTATCGGTTCTGCTCTTACCTTTTAGAGGTAGGAGTTTATATTTTTAAAGATTGTGTACTTTAATTGTCTTTGTTTAATTTTAAAGCTGTTCAATACATGCCTATATTAACTTCAATCGTAGACAACCGGCCATTACAACATCATTTTTCGTATAAGTCGCTCTGATCCAATTATGAGTGCGGAATGACTCCCTAATTGTCTATCTAACATGCCTCAAATGCCTATAAAATAGTTTTCTCATGCTAAACCGGAAAATCGTTAACATTCACGCCTTTAATGAATCGTAGTTATTTAACCTTCTCCCGGTCAAAGGCATTCTTAACCAAGATGCAAATCGTGACACAGTTAGACGTGAAAATGACTCCGATAAATAACGAGATGATGTGGCAGCGTTCGATAAGTAATGAGACGTCGTAGCCGGTGGCATTGAACTTGGGGAAGCAGACTTGGTGGTCAAAGACCTAATTCTTATTGCGCAATGGAAATGAGTGATGGGCCTTTTTGGAATGTACAACTGTCGGGGTTTCTTGTTTATTTAAGTGAAGTTAGATTAAGGTCACATTAGAAAACTTGTTAGCGTCATTAGCATTGAGTTATTGCGTTAGTGTTACTTTGATAGAAAGCAACATGATTCCATAAAGTTGAAATCGTTGAAATGTTTATGTAATTGTTGCCTAACTAAAGTAAAGAAAAATATTTTCCAAATTTGTACAAATTCTCCTTACTACTTTTAGTTCTTTATGTAGTTTGTGCCATACCTGTAAAAAGTAAAGCGCATAATTATCACTAGGAAATATGTAGTTCTTACAGGTTTGACATCATTTGATTGTGTTCCTAACTATTCTGTTCTAATTCCGAAAGCTTACAAGTTACTATTGCTTAAGAGTTTCCTAAGTTTCAAATTGACTATTCCCCAGGCCATGATGTGTTACACACCCAAGATGCTCTGGGACGCCTGCGAAGGTGACCTCCTCAAGACTATCGTCATGGGCCTCAACATCGGCGTCTGTCCCTCTGAGGAGAAGGAGAAGAAAAAGGACGCCATCATCGGGTACCTGTTCACGTATGAAAGGGTGAGTTACACTGTTCACTTTTCCACCACTTATCAAAATTGTGATATTTCAGGAAGTAAATATTACCAAGGATTAAAAACGTTTTTGTTACGCCTCGCCGATTCCCCCATACCATGTATGCTCTCACCTCTTCAAATACTATTTCCGATCACAGCGTGTTGAAGTGGGACTATTAAATTATCATATTCTCGCCTGATAGGAAGTTGGACGTTTATTAACCCCTTCTTCTCACGATTTAACCAACATTTCAGGATAATACGACGCCAATATTATCTTATCTCTGGAGCTTCGGCCGATGTAATCAAATTGCAAATATCAGATATTCAATATGATCAAATATTTGTCAAAATATATTCCCAAACAGCACTTGGAAATTCGCTTCACCAACATTTATATTCTAAGCCTAGCACCTCTGGGAATCACATCGGCACAGCGACCGCCGATCGTGCTTGGGTTACGTTATAATTCGCATTCTTTAGTTCAATGATTGTTAAAACTCGGTGGTTGTGTCTCTTCGGCCTTAAAAAAATAATGTCAACAAGATATATTCCTGATAAAACGAACACATCAAAAACATTCAATGACTTTCATTAAGATTTGGTTACAGTACAGTATCCTGTCATAATAGTTCTAAGTAGGTAGCTAGTAATGTAGCTGTGTCAAAAAATTTGCCATCCTAAGAATTCACAATAAAGAACAATATGCTTACTGTTTTTAGATTGATTTTGTTGAAAATATTCCCAGATGAGTATTGTCTTTAAATACTTATGTATTATCACTATTATAATCATTCATTTTTAAACATGAGTTTAAAATTAGAAGGTTGGGCTATTATGCATAAAGATAATCTTCACTAACACCTTGAATTAGTTACGTAAAATATAAGATCAACGACCTTTACTGTATTTTTTTCGTCCAACGGTTCTGTCCGTAGTCCAATACTTCCTATCCTAATAGACTCTACCAGGTGTATAATTATAGACAATCTATAAGTACATCTGCAGTCTCAACTATCCGGCGTTTGGTACATTATGTAGTTATTTAGATTCCACAGAACCTAGATGATTATATCTATCCATCATTGTCGGCTTCTTATCTACGTTGTTGTAATGGTTTTACTGCAGCAAGTTTAAACTCCTTGATGACTGACTTGTCGATTCTGCAGTATCAACCTGAATATAACAATAGTGTTGTTGTGTTAACTGTTATCGCCTATTTTATAAACTGTGATTGTTTTATGCATGATTGAATTGTTCTTTTTCTCTAACATAGCGTTTTGCATTGATCGACTGTATTACATTTTTCATAGGTTGTGGATATAGTTTTCTACTGAGTAATTGACTTTCATAAAACTTCCATTGCCATCCTAGTGCCAATTGTTGACATTTGACACAATTTTACTTACACTTTTATCGGACTTTTTGGCGGGAAGTGAAAAGTGATACAGTTCGATTTTGTTTTATTGTCCAAACAAGTGTTATTTCGAGGGATCATGTGTAATATCGGTGGAATATTAACCAGTATGTGTTCGTAAACGTGCACGAGTGTAGGCAAATGAAACAAAATAGAGAAAACATTGCTTTTTATGTTCTCCCAAAAAGTCCATGGAAAGCTTGAATAAAGTTTCACCACTTTATTGAAGCACTAGGAGAGGGCCCGGCTTGTTGCTGATGACTCTCATTCTCAATAAAGTATAATAAATGGAATATTAAACTATCAAATAAAAACTACGTAAGACATGGCAGTATGGGCCTAGAGACTTTAGACTGGAATAACGGGCGCACTTAAAAAAAATCACACTTTTATCACATAAATTATCTCTCAAGTTATCTTCCTGGTAGACCCGTGGAAGTTATCTTGTGTCCATAACTGCGTACCTACCTAAACTTATATAAAGTCTTTCAAGTCTTGCAATTCTTTTGTCACCGCTTTCAAACCTGACCATAAAAAATCAGAAGTCGTGACATCAGATCAAATCAGGCTGTAGACAATCAACCGAGAGCTGAGGCAACCAAGAGGCAACTTTTTGTGGACGGTCAATGGCCGTACATTCCTCGCTTACGCAATACTTTGTACAGCTTGCGCAGTGTAAATGCATGACAGTGATAAAGATTGGTGAAAAGAGCATAATACAGGCAAAAATCTCGTGAAACCCAAACAAAAATTCAAAGAGAAGTTTAAGTTTTACTAAGTAGTAACTACATAAATAGTTGACAGCCTCTGTGGTGTAGTGGTTGGGCAGGTTGTCTTAAATCTCATACACCACTATGGTTGCGGGTTCGATTCCTGCGACAGGACAAATGTTTGTGCACAGAAAATAGCGCAAGCATTTGTATGGTTTCCGGGTTTTGTGGGACCATGGTCCTCATAGTTCCTGGTTCCCTAGATACAGGGAATCCTACTTAGGGGCCAGGACCTATGTACGTGATCGATGGGCGTATTAAAAAAAAATACAACAAAGCAAGAAAAATGTGGACATCGTGTACTAACATTGCATGGTGCGTGTACTTAAAAAAATGCTAATTATGATTGAGCTTTTGTAGCTTCGCTCACGCTAAAGTGGTGACAGTATCAATCACTCAAGATGGCGAACTCCTAGGTAATTTAAAGCACCTCGCAAACCATCGTAATTAGGACCCTGGAGGGTTATTGTGTAACTTTAACATCTGTCGCGATGCATTTGAAAGGGATAGCGATTGTGATCATGATCCGAATTTTTAAATGGAATGGTCTAATCGCTATCAGTACGAACGAATGTATTAGTTAGGTAAAAGAAATCGACGCGTAGCAGCACAAATAATGCATTTTGTTGCTGCCAAGTTATCCAAATACCGGTAATTTCCAGTTATTAGCAAATGAAGAACAATAAATTAGCATAATGTTCACTCAAATATCTTTCAAAATTGAGTTTGTCGATCTGAAGTTTGTAAATCTTTCTGGGCCCCAATTCACTATGACAACTTGGAAAAATCACGTCAATTCCTTGCTTCGAATTCACGTCGATTCCTTCATTAAACCGACATCTATATGACGCATTCATACATTCATATATATGACGCGTCATAGAGAATACAAATTTCGCAGATGTCGTTTATTAATGAAGGAATCGACGTTTCCTCGAAGCAAGGAATCGCCAAGTTGTCATAATGAATTAGAGCCCTGATGTCAAATTGAAAGAGGTATCGCGATAGATGTGAAAGTTAGAGGAATAAGCCTAAGGTTTCGTGTGGGACTTCGTCACTGTCTCTCACTTACACTGCGTTGCCTGTCTTGACTTTCCTAGTAAGTTTTTTTACATTAACTGCTTACTATGGACGATAAGAAGACACGGTCATGGTAAGCAGCGATGAAAGCCTAAGTTTTTGCGGTAAGCTCATAAAGTTACTTGTCCGGTTTAAAGAAGTACTTGCGTAATATGGCGTAGAGGGGTATGCAGGATAGTATTTGGTATAAATTAAAATTATAATATGCTGCTAATAGCTAGCCCTTATGATTTTGATTTTTAGTCCTGAGTTAAATTATTAATTACTAGCAACCGCCTGCGATTTCTATCGCATTGACAATAAAATACAGCCTATGTTACTCAAGGATAGTGTAGTTTTCTATCAGTGAAAAAATTTTCAAAATCGGTTTAATAGTTGTAGAGATCACCTCCTACAAACATACTTACAATTTTACCTGTTTATAATATAAGTATAGATTTTATAATAATAATTTGTTAACTTCACTTCTGTTTCATTCATATGTTGCAAATAGTAAAATACTTTTTTTTTTCGCTTTATAGATCTATGTTTAGCCACTATCTCGCCTGATGTGAAGCGATGATGTGGCCTAAGATGGAGCACATAGATCTAGAGAGAGACGGCAGATAAATAGATAGAGAGGCTTATATGTACTGTACTCTATTACAAGTTCAATAAGTATTATTTCTAATTAAAATTCAAAAATTCAAATGTCATTTATTTGCATAAACATAGGTAAAAATACAATTTTATCATAGGTTTTAATTAATATCATAGATCGCTATGTTATGACCGACAGGTGTGCAAATTTTTATCACAATATATATATATAGGTTTTTTTTTATTTGTTAATTGGCTTGCGTTTGTCCACAATGTCACCTGATGGTAAGCACCGATGCGGTCGACGATCTAGCACGCTTACCAAGATAGTACCCGTTCACTCGAGACTTGAAGATTCCCAGATTATAGCTATCGGGAAAGACTGACTCCGGCAGGGAGTTGTTAGTTCATATATATAGGTATAATAAATTAAATCTATATAATAAAAGAACAGGGTTTTTTTCTACAATCATCGCACAGCCAAAACCGCTTAACATAGACACCTGAAATTTGGACCACGTATTCTACAAGTAGTGAAGGCGTCATTTAAGAACGGATTTTTCGAAATTTGACCTTTAAGTGGGTCAAATGAGGTCATAAAGGATGTATGGGGAAAAAAATTTCTTTTGTCGCACGGTCACGAAACTTTGGCAGTATACTATGCAAAAGAAATAAAAGAACACGTGTACCACAGTTTTTTGAAAATCAACCGTTAAAGGGGGGTTAGGGTGGTTTTTTAGATTGGAATGCGGAAATTATAATGTATGCTACGGTGATTGTTTCTTGACCAGTAGTTATCAAATTTTGTGTGAGAATTAAGCATGTGAATACAAGGAACTTGTTTTCGGCATTTTTTGAAATTCGACCCCTAAGGTCATTTATTGGGGTCGCAAAGTTTCCATGATGTAGGTTTTTTTAGTAAAGTTATGAAACTTAATAAATTGACTAAACATAAGAATATAAAAATACATTTTCAATAACTTTTCAAATATCAACCCCTAAGGTTATCAAATAGGGCCGCAAAGTTTGTATGGAGTAGGATTTTTTATTAATACGACACTGTAGTTACAGTAAAGAAACAGGGTAAATAAATTAAGTTCGATCAAGTTTAAAAATAAGTTTTCAGCATTTTTCAAAAATCAACCCCTAACTAACCCTGTTAACCCTAACGAGGTGGTAAAGTTTACATAAAAAATCTTTGTTTATGGCGAAGAAACTTGGTACACACACCTATCAAACATTATTAAAACGTGACTTACAATTTTGGAAAATCATTCCTTAAAAGGGTTAAACAGGGTGGAAAGTAAAGATTATTATTTTTAAGCTACAGCGATGAAATGTGGTACACGTGCTAAGCCAATGAAATTTTAGATATGTATTTAACCTTTTTTTTGAAAATCATCCCCTAACTAGCCTAAGCGGGGTGGTAAAGTTTGTATATAAAATCTTTGTTTATGAAGTTTCGTGGCTATGATAAAACTTGATAAAAGAAGATAATTAAAACGTGATTTACAATTTTTTTTAATCATCCCTTAACAGGGTTAAACAGGGTGGAAAGTGAAGATTATTAGTTTTAAGCTACAAAGATGAAATGTGGTATACGTGCTTAACCAATGAAAATATAGATATGTATTTCACAATTTTTTTAATCATCCCCCGACAAGCCTAAGCGGGGTGGAAAAGTTTGTATAGAAAATCTTTGTTTATGAAGTTTTGTGGCTATGATAAAACTTGATAAAAGAAGATAATTAAAACGTAATTTAATTTTTTTTTAAATCACCCTTAACAGGGTTAAACAGGGTGGAAAGTGAAGATTATTAGTTTTAAGCTACAAAGATGAAATGTGGTATACGTGCTTAACCAATGAAAATATAGATATGTATTTCACAATTTTTTTAATCATCCCCGACAAGCCTAAGCGGGGTGGAAAAGTTTGTATAGAAAATCTTTTTTATTTACGAAGTTTGTGATTTTGATGAAACTTGGTACATAAACTAAGAAAAAGAAGTTAATTAAAACGTGAATAACATATTTTTGAAATCTACCCCTAACCAGGTTAAATAAGGGTGAAATGTAATTATATTTTTTAGAGAAGTTCGGTTCATACTTTAAGCACGTCTTTCACCATTTTGCTGGAATCATCCCTAAACCAGTTCAAACGGGATGGTTAAGTTTATATGGAGAATCTTTGTTCATGAAGTAATGCCAATTAAATTTGGTACACAGAGTAAGCAAAAAAAAAATTAAACGTAATTAGCCATGTTTAGAAATTCACTCTCTAACAAGGTCAAACAGGGTGGAAAGTATCAAATATTTTTTAATGGTACAATGTTGAAATTTGTAACAAATACTCAGCCAATAAAATTATAAACACGTATTCCACCATGTCTTGAAATCATCCTCTAATAGGGTTCTTGAAATCATCCCCTAATAGGGTTATACAGGGTGATAAAGTTTGTGTGGAGAATTTTTGTTTATGAAGTTGTAGCAATGAAATTTGGTATACAGACCAAACAAAAGTAATAAATTAAAACGAAACTCACTTTATTAATTAACCTCTAAAGAGGTTAAACAAGGTGGAATATTTTCCTAAACCTACAACGGTGAAATTTGGTACATGTACTAATCTAAATCTATGATACTATACGCACATGTTTCACCACTTTTTAAACATCTAAAGGTCTAAACGGGATATTTGTGTGGAAAACCTTTGTTTATAAGGTAAAAGCGAAACTTGGTATATAGACTAGGCAAAAGAAATTAATCCTAACGTAATGCAATTTTTTACAATTTCCTTATTCGTACAGGACTTTAATTGTATTTTAAATGCAACATTCAGAAAAATAAGAAATACTAAAGGTGTAGTCAATCAAAGATTTACAAATATTCAGCAACTTTTGTAGTTGACCGTACGTGTCGCAGGGAAATGAGGATATCTGAGATTTCGCGAAATTGAAACGATTGACCTTTGGCCAAAATACTTACATAAACTTAGCCAAAAAAACTATTGATACTTGCATTACTACTATTGTTTTGAGTACCATCCCCTGACAGGTTTAAACGGGTGGTAAAATTTGTAAAGAAAATTTATGTTTATAATGTAAGTATTACGTCTATTTAAAACGAGATAAGAGCTGAATGAGATCGGAATAGAAACGAGACGAATTCGGGATTGGGATAGAAGCAGGATAGAAGCAGAGAAGCTTCTATGCCGATGTTGTCACATCGGCATAGAAGCGAGAGCTGCCGGAAATAGCTGGGAGTAAAATGAATTATTTCACTAAGGGTATAAAGTCGCGGGCAACAGCTATGTAAATGTAAATAGGAGATTTAGGTTTCGAAGATTTCTTTTACTCAGGCTTCATGTATACACGTACTTGTACATGGCACCGGACACATACAGGAGTCGGAACGCGGTTTTGATCATTTACATGACATTGCGCTGCCGCCGCACCGCAAAGTCATGTAAATGATCAAAAACCGCAACCGGTTAGGATCGGAATAGGATCGGGAGCAGGGCGGGACGATAACGGAATAAGAAAGGGACTGTAACAGGATAGGAGTGAGACGGTAACGGAACAGGGGCCTTACTCTGAAAAAGTAATTACGATCTTCGTTCTGTCGGATGAAAGGGACAGCGCTATGCAACAGGCATAAGAGTGTCTCTTTTAGTCCGCACGAACGAACGAACGAAAGGAAGTCGGAGTAGGCCCCCAGATGTATGGTACGGTAACAAGATAGGAGCGGGACGGGAACTAGAACGGAAATATGGTGGGACGGAAAATGGTCGAAAGCAGGATGAGTACTTCACTACGCGTACGAAGTCGCGGGCATCAGCTAGTATAAATATAAAATTAATAATAACAAATAGCATTATTTATGAGAATTAAAAAATATAAAGTATCAATAACAATTACGTACATACATGTCAACATAAGCTGAGAATAAAAAAAACCATGGTCACGAGGGAACCGGAATAGCCCCGCCACTACGGCTGATGTAATATAGATTTAATTTGAAGAACCACGCGTGATATTTGGCACGTACGCTGAGCTTCTAGTTGAACGCCGAGAAAGGACTTAGAGGTCTCATGGGAAATTCAGTCCATATGGCGTATAGCAATACTGGAATACGTTACTTGTGGTACGTCTCTGCTATTCGTGAGGCCGTCTGGGTAAGTGCCAGAGCTTAGGCAGTTATTCTGCCGCCAAGCAGTAGTGCGCAAGCATTACTTTGTTCCGTTTTAAAGGGCATTGTAGCCAGCGAAATTACGGGGCGTATGAGACTTAATATCTGATGTCTCGGGGTGATTAGCGCAATTCAGTGCTGCGCAGTGCTTTTATAGTATTAAAAGTTCTGGGTGGCACTGCAATTGTTATGGGCAGGCGTGGCGCTTACCATCAGGCGAACAACTTGCTCGTCTCATAACTCAGTTCCATAAAAAAAAAAAGTTCTATGGTCATAAAGCGGGTGCAGGGTGCCACTTATTTTACGCTTTACTACTGATCGGTGCAGTATTCAGGTGGCTATTCCAACTTGGCTTGCTTAATGTCATTTCGGAGAATGGCACCCGACGCTTGAAAGGTTTCCGGGTGGCTTTCGGCGAATATGGGAATATTAAACTGCTATTTGTCACGGAATATGTGCCTTGCTAAGTGTCTAATTAACAATATTCTTGCTTTTTCTGGGTAGTACAAGTTCCACGTGCTACGGTTTCCTAGATAAAAATATCCGAGTTTGGGACAACTTAACACTCTTAATTATAGCTAGCGAACCAGACGTCGACATCTTTTGTATGAGTGTCCATATGTGATGTATTCATTTTATAAGCAAATTA
The DNA here is from genome assembly GCA_951640565.1 of Petrophora chlorosata. Classification (NCBI taxonomy): domain Eukaryota; kingdom Metazoa; phylum Arthropoda; class Insecta; order Lepidoptera; family Geometridae; genus Petrophora; species Petrophora chlorosata. The sequence continues at coordinate 1,616,942 of OX621189.1, read as the reverse complement.
TTAATTTGTTGTCCCTTTAATTATTATTCTAATTATTCAAATTGCAATATGATATTATTATTTTTTCTTTATATAATTCAGTTTTTTATTATTATTATGTAAAATGTTGGCTTGTTGTGCGCCTTGGCGTCACTGTAAGTGCAGAAAGCATTCAAATATTAAATAAATAAATCAAGCCTTTAAATAGTATAATAGCATTTTTATTTGATAATTGGTAATCCATAATATTTTTCTTTTAATTTGATGTGTATCCATACAATAAGAATAATGATACGAATTGTTTGACTAAATTTTATAATATTTGCACGCCACCTGGTGGAATATAAATAAATAAAATAAAATAAAACTCGTTTAATTCAGGCAAAATACCCATATGGAAATGAGTTATAGAATATGGTTAAACATCTATTTAAATAGGTACCTATATTTGCAATAAATGAATTTGAATTTCAAAATGTAGGTATTTTTATCATGAAAGACTGTACCAATAGAGTACAAAGTGACAATAGATGTACCTATTAACGGCTTACTTTGATTAGGCTTTCATCAGAAACTCGCAGTAAATCTTCTTTCACGCACGTGCGTTCCATATAAAAGTATTGAAATTATAAAACTCGGCAATAATCGAGGAGTTCCCTCTTTTTATATTTCTGCGCTAGGTGTGCCTTACAGCCGTGGCCACTTACCCGCATCTGGCGGATGTGGCACGGGCAGGTGCGGGTTCGATTCTAGACGGAGCTTTTTTTGTTATTATTTTCGTTTCGAATTCTGTGGTCTTGAGGTGATGAAGCTGTTCTTATAATTTGTATTATAAGTTGTGTTTATATATAGCGGCATTAGCTTAATTATAAATATCAAGAATCATTAGTCTGCCTAGACTATGATTAAATATAACATGACCTGCTAACATTAAGTCTAGACTAAAATTTACATAATAAGGGGGTTTGCATTTCTCTGCCTTTTCTCATTATTTGATAAGTCTTGCGGCTTCGGCCGCGGTTATTCCGTTTTTCTGTGGGAACTTGACAAATCCTTTCTTAGTGCACCTCTACACCCTATCTATTATCTTCTCTCGTAGAGGCGTGTGGCCAACCCTGGTGTCGGAAATATTTCCGGCCGGCCCATTGCCACTTCAGGTTACTTATTCGGTGGGCTATGTCGGTTACTTTGGTTTTCTGTCGGATCACCTTGTTGCGGATTCGATCCCTTAGAGAATAGCCCCCCGCCCCCCCCTAGCATAGCTCGTTCCATGGCTCGCTGAGCGATTTTGAACTTCAGTCAGTGTCCACACTTTTATATGTATAGATTAAATGCTATGTATCGCCGGATGCTGCTCCAATCTTCTCACTATCCTACCGAAGTACCCACAGTGCGGCAGAGCTTCCAAGGAATCATTTTAGTTATGCGGCGTACTTACTTCTTTGGCAGCATATGCATACGTCAGTGAGCCATGTCTTCTAGTTCAACAGCTGTCTTCCGAAGGCTATATATCCAGATATTTTGGAGTGGTAGGCTCTGGCCGTGTTTGTAATACCCCCCACCGAACAAAGCCATGCCGTCAAGCGACCTAGTCGTGTTTCGGGATGATGTTCGGTGAACCATCGGCGAGACGGGTCTGAGCAGCCACTCAACTGCCGTCTCTCTCTAGATCTATGTGCTCCATCTTAGGCCACATCATCGCTTCACATCAGGCGAGATAGTAGCAAAACGTAGATCTATCAAGCGTAAAAAAAATAAAACAAAATGTATCCTATCTAACCGACTTGGAAACAAAAATGTATACAAAATTGTGCCTGCGCAGGTCACGTGGTGCATCGGTCAGTGGACATGAAGTTTAGCTCGTGATATAGAATAATCTTATTATGCACTTGCAATAAACGTCAATTTGGAGAGGTTCAGCATTAAAACCTGCATTAACATGTTTTTATGTAACTGATTGATGACACGTGCAAGTCGTTCGCCTGATGGTAAGCGCCACGTACACTCATAACAATTACAGTGCCAGAACTTTTTATATCATAACAAGTACTGCGTAGCACTGCATTGCGCTCATTATCCAGATAGTCTCATATGACCAGTAATTTCGCTGGCGACAATGCCTTTCAAACCAGAACACAGTAATGCTTGCACACTACTGCTTGGTGGCAGAATAACTGGCAACGCGGTGGTACCTACCCAGACGACCTCTTGCATACGAGAGAGCTACAAGTAAATGTTGAACCGTTATCTATTTGCATCACATGCTGCAACTGTGACTCATTGTATCCCAGGACCTTATGAGTCACCTTTAGATGTTCACGGAAGTCTGACACATCGCATCCTTTTGCATCAGACTGCTGGGTATACCCTCTTGCGTAGCCGTTCGTTTCGGCTTCTGAATCATGTTTAATCAAAAAACCTCTCCGTAATACTTTTAATGTAGTATTGTTTAATCTAAATTAATTTAAGCCGGGAATTCACATGATTTAATCTCATTATACTGTTTTGTTTGTTGTTCGTTGCTAATTAGGAATTTAGGTATTAAAATATGGCATAGGTTTCCTTGCTCTTATCACTATCGGACATGCTTTTATTTGTCCTGAATTTGGGTAGTTTAGCAGGTTAGGTAGCTACAAAAAGATCATTCCCAAAAGCAGAACCCAAACATAAACAGAATATCTCAGCCACAAACTGTTAGTCTAATAGTATATGCATATCAATATTACAGGATCCCATAATGTTTAGGGAGGTTACCGAAACTCGAGTAAGGGATAAACACACTACTTGGATTTCCTCAAATTTTGGGAGTGATTCCCAAAAACCGCTCAGCCATATGTTAATCTGTTTATCCACAATATGTGTCGCATACTAATTTTTTAAGCTGCTTCAACGTATTATCCTTCTTAAGGATAACACACTACCAGAATTTTAATTTAATAAGGAAACTATATACAGTGATTCGACAGTACTCTAACTCTTACCCTTATCTTGTACTATAGCTTCGCTACCAATGAATGACTACCGTATCGGAAACAGAACCACTACTCGGAAGATACGGCAAGAAACTGAGGAGCATTTTTTTAGAACTTTAGTTACAGTATTTTATGTTTGCTTTTGACAATATTATGTTTCTTATGCGCCAATTAGCTTCTCGGCAGAAGCGGAATGTTCCATGCATCTTTGTCTTTTATGTAACTACTAACTGTATGCTGAATGCTTTTTCATTAGAATATTTTTCATACGCAACTTGAATCTACATTCTGTGAGCTCCTTATACATTTCGGAATTTTATTGTCAAAACTTACGAAACTTTTAAAATTTTCTTTAAACCATCAAAAACACGGGTAAGAGCAGTCTGCCGTCTTCCTATCTATATGCTCCATTTTCATTCTCCATTGTGTGTGAGATTTCAGATTGAGCAGGTTTTTGCACTTCAAAATTTGAAAAAGCCTTTATCTGGAATGGCCAGGCGTAGAAATACTACCAGTCGCACTGCCTAAACACTGTTCCACTGCTGGATCAAAATCTCCATACGATTCCACATGTCTCTGTATAATGTACGTTTTTATCTAAACAGCTAAGAGCTGGGCCATTAAAAGAACTGAGTGATTCTGTCTCAAGTGTGTCTTCAAGCACTTGAAGCGGACCTTCAAAGCACGTTCGCCGTTCGCGGCCTCCGTTAATGGCACTTTTTAAGTAGATTCTTCTTAATGGGAGAAATAATTGAATGGATGCTGTAGTGTAGATAATTAACCGTCAAAACGTATGGTTACTTCGACTTTAATAGCCAATTATTCTGACGAATAGTGTTGTACCACAGATTAGATAATAGTTCATTGTACCTTATTCCATGTTACAATGCAATACAATAATACTTTATTGAATACCAAACATACAGGAAAAACAATAGTCAACTAACAGCGGGTACGATGGGCGGCCTTATCGCTACGCCGCAATTTCTTACAGGCATGGTACATACATTTTAATGGCACTAGTCGCCAGTGAACTTCGCTTGGCATTTGATACTTTTTCCTAAGCAGACAATGCGACGCGACGGTCTTTTTCGCCACTGTCTGCGAAAAAACTAAACGTTTAAAATTGTTCGCGAATATAATAAGGTGTGTCGTCCGCTTTTCGGCTATTTGTCCAACTATTCCTCGGCAATTTAAAGCGTTAAAGGGATTGGATTCCTGAATTTCAATTTTATGTTTTTGCGGAAAGTAGGTAAATAGGTCAGGGGCGGGTTGTCCGTCATCCGTCTGCGCAGTTAATTGTGACGAGCGCAGAAATGCGCACTGTACAGGTTTCTGCAATTACAAAAGCTTTGAATTCAGAGCTTTAGCTCTAGATACCGCTCATCACATGGTGACGTGTTCTTCTTGTTTTCTTCTTTCTTTCTCTTGTGGTTGTGTGGCCAGCCCTAGTGTCGGAGTTTAAAGACTACCCGAAGGCCTCCGACATGGTCTAACAACTGTTGTCCTAATCTCGCTTCTATTGTAGAATTGCAGTACCTAGGTTTAGACTGAGTTAAATGAATAAGTCCTTCATGGGCAATTGCGTACGTTTTTACAATAAAATTCCAAAATGTATAACGGAGCTCACAGAAAGTAGATTCAAATTGCGTGTGAAAAATATTCTAATGAAAAAAGCATACTATACAGTTAGTACAGTTAGTAGTAGTTACATAGAAGACAAAGATGCATGGAACATTCCGCTTCTGCCAAGTAACTGGCACATAAGAAACATAACATTGTCAAAAACAATCGTCCCTCATTTTCTTGCCGTATCTTCTGAGTAGTAGTTTTGTTCGATACGGTGGTAGAGTCATTGTAATAATTGACTTTCATAAGTGCGCCTGTGATGCCAAAACTTAATAAAGAACTTTTGAACTTTTATATGTAATTGTTATTATATTTTGGTATATATCATTGTATATTTAATATAGATAATAGTTTATTATGTAATTTTTGTTGACACCCCCGTCTCTTACAGTTTCTTTAAGTCCTCTCCATCCAAAGGTTGTCTGGAAGAGTTCGCTTTGAGCGATAAGACCGCCCATTGTAACACTAAAGTTTTTAAGTTTGTTATTGTACTTTTTGTTATTATGTTTTCTGGTGGTGAAACAATAAAGAGTTATCTAATCTAATCTAAGTTAAGAATAAGCTGCCAATGATTCATTTTTATTAGGCGTTTTTTTACCATTTGGACTATAATTTGTGCCTGCATTAAACCTTGCTGGAGGCAAGCACATCTGGCTGGCACGCCAGTTGTTTGCCACATGAGCTTTGAGGTCAGGTTGTTAAGAGTTTAGTTTTGGGGTTTCCCATGTTAAAAATTAAATGTTTACGCGAGTGTTGCACGCATTTGACTTACGACAGAGCTATGAACTATTGTGATGGAATGTTCTGTTTAATTTAAAGATATTATCTTTGTTTTTTATGTGACAACGGCCTTAAGACGAGTCGTTCACCTGATGGTAACCACTCAAATTCTTTTAATACTTGTTAAGTACTGCCTAGCACTGCATTGCGCTCTTCACCCTGAGACATCAGATATGATCAATGCCCTGGAACTTGTGTGTTACCAAGCAGACAGTCGTACAATATTTACTATCGGCTTTTTGCAAACCTAGTTTTGTTTTTAGAAATAGTTTTGTTTGTAAAAATCATTCAGTATTTGTCGACTGGCTTCTTTGTAACGCTCTATAAAGCGTGGTTTGCACTACTTTCTTTTTGCAACTTTTGTTATTAACAATGTTTTATTCCATTCTGGTGTGATTTAGGTATTCAAAAGTAATAGTTGGTTATGCACCTCACCTTACCTCAGAACTCCGTCATTTATGAACCGATTCGGAAAATTATTTTTGCGTTGGGTTCAGTATAGCTACGAAGTGGTCCCATATAAATTTCAACGATATTTGACTTTGGACTTCGGAGACGCTTTGAAGTCGGTTTTTTTTATAAAATGTATACATGTTTGTATGGAACCTCGTAAGCTATTTGTAATTTGCTCGGTGATTTTGGCTGCGAGTCTTCGGAACGTGCTTATCGGTTTAGTTTTTGTTCCTGGATCGATTGTTCCAGTTTGCCAGACAGACGGACAGATAGCTAATGATTATAGATAAACTGCGAGCCGTAATGAGTAGGTGAATTAAATAGCTTTGGGGCATTGACCTGTTGAAGCTGTCTTGAAACTTTTGAGCAAAGACAGGTTGCCATATCGATTAAGCGCTTCTTATAATAATGTTGACGGGTACCAATAATGTAATAAGTATCTACCTATTTATCATGCTTGTATGACCAGCAACATTGTAATACTTATCTATATATATATATCTTCTTATGTATGTACCTATTATGTATAACTTCGGCGGCACGTACATAAACGATCAATGCATACCGCTGCAGCTTATGCTTGAATTGTCTCACGTTCTGCACTACTCAGAAACAAATTAGACTTACTTAGCGGCGCGGCTGTAAACTCTCACCAAGTTTAGCTCGAGGCTTCTCCCATACGAAGTTTGGTCGGGTGAGCATCAACGAGTTGCACCGAGGACGTGCGAGCGTATCCCTGTATCATCATCATTTTCATCAGCCCATCACGTTCCCACTGCTGGCACACGGGCCTTCTCTCATAGAGAGAGGGGAGAGTAAGAGCCGCCACGCTGGCCCAGTGCGGGTGGATGTCACATGTCCTTGAAGTTTTGTGATGAATTCTTGGACATGCCGGTTTCCTCACGATGTTTTTCTTCACCGTAGCCCTGTATACCACTGACCAAATAACCAGCTGTACTCTCTCGTCTTCGGCTTGCCTCGGTCTTGCCGAGAGTGTACGTAGGTACAGGCGGCATTACTGATAGGCATTTTTTTTTCTATTGAACTGAGTGATTGGACTAGCAAGTCTTTCGCCTGATGGTAAGCGCCACGCCTGCCCATAACAATTGCAGTGCCACGCGGAACTTTTAATCGCATTAAAAGCACTGCATCACCCCGAGACAACAGATATTAAATCTCATATGCCCAGTAATTTCGCTGGCTACGATGCCGTTCAGACCGGAACACATTAATAGAATAATTCAATTCAGCTCGCGTAGCGCTGCATATCTACCAGTCATATTATAACACCATGATACAGAAACAATTAAAACTAAAATAACAATTAACTTAATACTAGCGTCACAATGGGCGGTCTTATCGCTCAAAGCGATCTCTTCCAGATAACCCACAAGTGGAGGAGTGTAGACAAAAAATATATATGGACGGTGTTATCAACAAAATGTATGTCGTTTGGAATTTGTCAATGCGTTTTATGACAATTGGCGTCTCGTTATCATCCAGAAGGGGAATCTTCTAAATCGAACACCTATCCCGATCGCTTTCAAACATGTCTTGTGATCGGTATTTGTCTGTCGAATTATCGATTTTTTCTACTCAAATCCGCGTCCCAATCCCTGTACCAATCACGATCGCTATTAATTAATTATTCAACAAAAAATAAACTGATTTATATGTGTCTTCGAAGTCCAAGGTCGAATATCGATGAAATTTATATGGGATCACCTTGAAGCTATACTGAACCAACGCAAAAGAATTTTCCAAATTAGTTAATAGATGACGGAGCAATTGCGTATCCAACATACAAAAAAAACCTGAACCTCCTCGGTTGAAAATGAAGATCCCTGAAGTCGGTTAAATATTTTATTTTAATGTAATGACTTGACTCAAATAAAGACCCGTCATTAGAATTACAATCTAGTCTAATAAGACTAATAAGTAATTTAAATTTAACTTAAACCACATAATACTAAGGGACAGAAGCATCACTCCGCAAAGAAATTTAAACAAATAGTGACTCTTGCTATGACGCAATACAATTCAGCTCGCGTAGCGCTGCATACCTACCAGTCATATTAACCGACAGAGCGCCTCTCTTTCTATCGCATAGCTCTTTTCCGACGCGGCACGTGTAACGACGCGCGACCCGCCGTCGGTGTCCGGCTATGTACTTGTAGCTTCGTGCCTACAGTGCGGAGTGCGCTAGGCCTGCTTAAACTGCTAAGTAGAGTAAAACTAAGAATAAGAATATGTCCAGTAACACTTTTCTTATTCGGTTAAAAATGCCAGTTTAAAAAATGCTAACGCCTTGGAAATTTGAAATTGAAAGCAATTGAGATCGTAGTTCGAGTTACACGATTCCCCTGCAGGACTATATTGCCCTTTAATATTGTGAAGTAATCTGTAAGTCATGTTAAAACGGCACCATCAAGCCACGGCGATCACACTGTTATGGTACAAGCCACCAAGCCGCCACGATTGAGTAATGACATCCTTTCGTCGACGTCGTGATTGCGGGTCTCATGCGGCCATTGTCGCCTCGCATGGTAATGCGCGGCTGCATTGTGCACGTGCTGTGTAATCACATGCGCATCGTGCTACATGCACAGTTTACGTCCTAATAATATTACTGAAATTACTGGGCATGTGACACTTTAATATCTGATGTGTCGGGGTGATGAGCGCAATCCAGTGCTACGCAGTGCTTTTTATGGTAATCTAATCAAATCAAATCAAAATCTCTTTAATCAGTTTAAGCATTATAGACGCACCTATGAACGTCAAATTATCACCATGACTCTACCACCTTACCGAAAAAAGAACCATCACTACTCAGAAGATACGGCAAGAAACTGAGGGGCATTATTTTAGAGATTTAGTTATTTTTTTTGGTTTTCTACCATGTTATGTTTCTTATGTGTACCTGTTGGCTACTTTGCAGAAGTGGAATGTTCCAAGCATCTTTGTCTTCAATATAATTACGTACAGTTTAGAATGTTTTTCTCCTTAGAACTGTCTTTACTTTACACATTTATTAAAAATGCGGTATTAAAAGTTCTGCGTGGCACTGCAATTGTTATGGGCAGGCGTGGCGCTTACCATCAGGTGAACGACTTATTTTTCTCATCACTGTACAATTAAAAAAAGTACCTATTATAGATGTGGTGAAAATACGACAGTTTGTTAGTTTGTTGGTTTGAGTGTCTTTTGGTAGCTAGGGTTTATAATCTGTTTTAGCAAGTCGCTGTTTGTTTTATGCGTTTTTCACCGACTTCAAAAAAGGGGGAGGTTCTCAATTCGGTTGTATTTTTTTTGTTTGTTACCTCAATACCTCAGAGAACTCCGTCATTTATAAACTTGGAAAATTCTTAGCGTAAGTTTCATTTTATCTACAAGGTGGTCCCATAAAAATTTCATCTACATTCGACCTTGGACTTCGAAGATACAGATCAGAATTGAAGTCGGTTTTTCTTTCTTATAAAATGAATTATTTTTTATAACCGTTGTGACATTTCCACCCTTCCCGAAGTGGCGACTATGTAAGCGCTATCATTAGAATAATCATCTATCCCACCCAACAGCAGGTGCCTATATTAACAAATATCTAGCAGTTAGTAAACTCGGGTTACCGCTTTGCTATTCGTCTATGTCTTTTTCATAATAACTACGTTATCTATTTCCATGTATTTCATAGAGGCTGGAGCCAAGAAACAGACCTGTCTGGAGATAAATTCTCGACCAGGCCAAGGCCCACCCAGGGCTGTAGCGCCTTTTATGATATTATTAATAATAATAAATTAATTTAATTTTCTGTACAGTACACCCTTAGGCCAAAAGTCCTCCTTAGTGTATGTTCCAAGGTCGTGTGTAGGAACTAAATGATGATGATGTATTTCATAGTAAAGAACCATCACTCTGCTGTCAGGTGCCTCCAACTTACATCATATAGCAAGCAGTTGACAAGCCAGGTGCGTTCAGACCGGTGCGAACCCAACATCTGCCGCATCCCGGGGCGCTAATAATATCGCATCACAAATCTATTGTGACAGCCCCCCTATCTATAAATGCAATGGGGTAGGTTTGCGAGATCACAAAAGTTGCCAAATATTGCGTGGATTCGTGCAATAAATGGAGGTTGACTTTTCGAAATCGAATGCCGTTTGAACCAAAAGCTTGAGCACGTTTACTCGATGCTGCATGATCTCGGCACTTATTACATCGATGCGTCAGAATCCCGAAATGACATAAGCCTGAGTGAAAATTTTTGATATTCTGCTTGTCCTCTTGCTCGCACCTGGGAGTTTGCATCGACTTTCATATCGCGAACGGCTAAGAAGTAGAACCCTCTGCCGTCTGCCATCTGTGTTTCCGGATAGCTATAATCTGGATGTTTTTAAAACAAGAGTGAACAGGTTTCGTCTGGCGAGCGCGCTACATCTTCGACCGCATCGTCACTTAACAACAGGTGAGATAGACGTCAAACGCAAGACTATAATAATAATTAATAATAAGATAATTAATTTTTAGAATAAAAAAAGAACCGACTTCAAAACTAATCTTATATTTTTGTTATGTTTTTCAAAAAGTACTAAATCAATTTCGATACAAGTATGGCATCACATCTGAAGTATGACCTACCAAACAAAAAAAGAAACATCAAAATCAAATCATAATTGGCGGAGTAAACGCGTAACAAACATACAAAAAAAACATACCGTCGAATTGAGAACCTCCTCCTTTTTTGAAGTTGGTTGAAACAAATGAATCGTCAAAAGTTATAGGTTTCCTCGAACGGATACGTGACCGATCTCATGGAAAAGCAACCAGTATACATTTTATCAGATTTTATATATTTTGAATATCAATTTCAGAGAACCATCGTGGCCTTCCTGCTGAGCAAAATACGTGAAATATTTCCGATCAGCAAATGCATATCGTGATCTTTTTGTCTTGTCCCTGTTTTATAAACATCGCTATAAAATAGTCAATGATTCGTTATGTTTTGACGAACCGACGAATAAATACCTGTCTGTGATGTGACCCGACGTGTGTCAGCTATTGTTACTATGTTTACTGTTTTGTATTATTAATGGCAGGTTTGATTGACTGAAGTTGTTTGTAATAAAGAACGTTCGTTTAGGAATATTTCTCAAGGCGACACACGTGTAGTGTTCAAAATATATAAATAGGTACTATTGCATAATCACTACATAGTATAAAACAAAGTCGCTTTCTCTGTCCCTATATATATATATATATATATATTTTTTTACGCTTAATAGATCTGTTTGGCCACTATCTCGCCTGATGTGAAGCGATGATGTGGCCTAAGATGGAGCACATAGATCTAGAGAGAGACGGCAGTTGAGCGGCTGCTCAGACCCGTCTCCCCGATGGTTCACCGAACATCATCCCGAAACACGACTAGGTCGCTTGACGGCATGGCTTTGTTCGGTGGGTGGTATTACAACCACGGCCAGAGCCTACTACTCCAAAGCACATAAGCGGGTTTCATCACGATGTTTTCCTTCACTGTTTTAGAGCGAGCGTGCAAAATCTGCTCTTAACTATAAGTCATTGGTGCAGGACCGAGTCGGGATTCGAACCCAGGTACGTCTGATCGAAAGGCGCATGAGTTCCTGCTGTGCCACACTCGCACCTACATAATTATGTCCCTATTTATGCTTAAATCTTTAAAACTACGCAACGGATTTTGATGCGGATTTTTTAATAGAATGATTGAAGAGGAAGGTTTATATGTATAATAACCGTGCGAAGCCGGGGCGGGTCGCTAGTTAGATAATATAAGAATCATTTATTTGCGGATAGATAGAGGTACACAATTCAAGAATACATCGTACGTAATTATAAAGTAATCATAACATCAGTAGGTACATTCAAACATGCCAAATCCCAGGTCCCAAAATAGGCCGAGCCTGTATGTTGGAGACCCGTAACCTTCTGTTTACTAATAACAAAGTTGCGTCTGCTCAAAATAACTGTACATATTCTCGTACATATGTGTGTACATATTCTCATACATATGTACATACTCTCATCTCTATACATATTAGATTAGATAACTCTTTATTGTTACAACACCAGAAATTATTACAACAAAAGGAAAAATAACAAACTTAAAAACAAAAGTGTTATAATGGGCGGTCTTATCGCTCAAAGCGATCTCTTTCAGACAACTTTTGGATGGAGAGGACACAAAGAAACAGTAAGAGACGGGGGTGTTAACATAAATGAGATAATAATGACATGTAGGTACATATGTACAAAGAGTACAAACTATAGTGTCATATATACTACTTACAGATATTAGATGTGTGGGTATAAAGTTGAAAAGGTCAAACCCTAATTTGTTACAGTTACAGTATCTTTATCCATGATCTCTGACAACTCATTTTTCAAAAGACCAGTCATTGTACCCGCATAAACGAACAACGGCTATCTGACCGAACAAAGGTATTCTGATCAGGTGACAGAGCCTGTCTGTAATCCAAGCTAGAAGCTGATATGGTGACATAAAGACATACTGTGTGGCCACCCAGGCATGTGGACATCTCTTCAAAGCTGAAGTTGTTTATATAAGACTGATATGCGTAGGTCAGTTTAAAGGCTAGAAGTTCGAATGGAGATGTTTATCTTAATACCTTTCTACGTAAGACGACACAAGCTAGGTCATTCACTTTTTATCCGATTGCAAAAAAAGGATCGGGAGTCAAGCTAGGCCCGTGAGTCAGTTTTTTTATGGAACTGAGTGTTGAGACGAGCTTGTCGTCCGCTTGATGGTAAGCGCCACGCCTGCCCATAACAATTGCAGTGCCACCCAGAACTTTAAATACTATAAAAAGCATTGCGTATCACTGAATTGCGCTCGTCACCCCGAGACATCAGATGTTAAGTCTCATATGCCCACGAATTTCACTGACTACTATGTCCTTCAAACCGGAACACAGTAATGCTTGCGCACTACTGCTTGGCGGCAGAATAACTGGCAAAGCGGTTGATACCTACCCAGACGGCCTTCCGCTTACGAGATACCTACCATAACCGATTTCTCTGTGATCAATACATTAGTGATATATTGTCTCGAATTATATAAAACTGGCCAGTTTCCCCCTAAGAGGGTATCTGCTTAGCACTTATGATATTTATGTATATTCTTTGTAATATGATTGCATACCTATAAAAGCCAAGGCGTGAACATGATTGAAGATCGAAATGGAATGTCTAATACTCTAGTAGGTTTATGATTATGGTCTATGATTGACTGTCGATGACACAACGTGCTTACATGAAACTGTTGATTGATTTTCATCACAGCGTTTGACAGTGGACTTACATCAAGAATGGAGATTTATTTAGCTATGTTGCACTAGCTGCGCCCTGCTGTTTCACCTGCGGTTTCCCGGGATAAAAGGGTATAAGCTCTCCATCCCGAAATTCACTCAAATCCATTCAGATGGTGTGTTTAGTGCGATAAATACCGAATTCAACTTAATACTTATATCAATATGACTAATTTTGCGTTTAAGAAAAACTTAATAATGCTTTGAGTTCAAATACAATGACACGTATAATAAAGTACACGTAGGGTATATCAAATCAATAGAATAGGGGATCGGACAGTTGAGATCAGAGTCGACAATCGAGAAATAGTACATTGTACATCGAGGGGAGAAAACGATCTTGGTTCTCGAGTTTCCTTTAAGCCCTCCGCTGCGCGTCGGGCTTAAACATACTCTCGAACAGAAATAGAACTTTCTCCCGAGTGATACATAGTGCTTTATACTACACCTACGAGGAAAATTTTAGAAAATTAAAAGCTAGGTACTGTTAAATTATCAATTTAGTTAAAACAAAATTTAACGTAACGAAATAAATTGCCGCGCTTTTTTTTTCGTATTGCAGAATAAGCTTGCCATCCTCATTTCATTAAAAATAGAAAACAAAAAAAAAACCGCCTCTTTTCTCTAATTATTTGATATAAAACCTTTTTGAGATTTGAGGTTTGTATGTTTCCCGCCTCTTTTTTCTAATTATTTCATACAAGACCTTTTTGAGGTTTGACGTTTGTGTTTTTTTTTAATGTTCGCTGCTAAAAAAACAAAAGAAAGCTCGCCGGGCAGTAATGGATTTTCATACAACATTCCTGCCCTGCTTCGGAGGGCAGTAATGAAATTCCATATAACTTTTCCCGCCGCACATTTTTAAGGGAGAAATTACGAACTTTGTAACCCGTTTATGAACGAGTAATAAGACACTTTCCGAGTGGGTGTGGTATAAAAATCTAAAATGTAGTTAGAACGAATGCTCGTCGAACCATAAAGATCATTCAATCAATATTTTAGTGAAATAATATTGATTTGTATTTTTAAATCAATAAATAAAATCTAATACTTCTGACATTTTTAATCTGTTCTTCATCTCAAACGAATCAATCACAGCGCATGACGTCATTTGAAGGCAAATGCCGTGAGTCAAGCTTGTGTTTATGTTACCTTTTTGCTTTTCATAAAATTTATTCTTGTTCATTTTTTCGTTCCATTACTGTAATATAGTCCCCAAACTTCACAAAACATGTTTAAATCTCTTTGCAAGTTTTATTACGAAGAGTTTGTCGTTTTCTACCTTCATATGACGTCACAAGTTTTGAGGTGACATTTTGCGCGGCATTATTTGAAGCATAATATTTAAACATAGTTTTAGGTACTTTTAGATCGTTATTTATTTAAAATAGAATTTCATGGCTATATATGTGTATTCATTGTAGTTAATTTAAAACACTTTCTGAAAAGTTTTCCGATCCCCTATTATGTTTCATAGTACCAATCAGTAATCACTGGGAGAATATAGGCTAGGAAAAAAAAAAAGAAAAGTACCTACCAGTGAATCAGTAGTAAATTAATTAAACATAGTGATATCCAAACTGAAGAAAACAGCTTTAATGTAGTCTACGTAAAAGTTCCATATAAATGATAGTAATGAAAGTTGGTTGCATGGAATTTACATTTCGTCATTAGTCGTCGGAGGAATGCATCTTCAATAGAGTCCATTGGTGCCCTGACCCCTAATCTTGCACATTAACCAGTTGACGACTCTCGGACAGGAATTTCAATATGGTGCGTGTAATTTATACTGAGGAGATGTAGTGTGTCATGTTATTAGATCTTCCCTTGTTTTCTTCATTTTGTTTTAAAATTCAAAGTTCTAAAGTTCTTTATTCAATTTTGGCATCACAGACGCACTTATGAACGTAAATTACAACAATGGCTCTACTCGTACCACCGCATCGGAAAAAGAACCACTACTCAGAAGATACGGCAAGAAACTGAGGAGCATTTCTTTTTAGAGCTTTATTAGATAGATATATAGATAGATAGATAACGCTTTATTGTTACACAACAACAAGAACTTTACTGGTGGTAGGTTTCTCGTATGCGGGAGGCCGTCTGGGTGGGTACCACCGCTTTGCCAGTTATTCAGCCGCCAAGCAGTAGTGCGCAAGCATTACTGTGTTCCGGTTTGAAGGGCATTGTAGCCAGCGAAATTACTGGGCATTATGACACTCAACAGCTAATTGTCTTAGGGTGACGAGCGCAGTGCAGCGCCGCGCAGGATTTTGCAAAACAAAAACAAAAGTTCTGGGTGGTGCTGTTATTTTTATGGGCTGGCGTATTGCTTACCATCAGGCAAACGACCAGCTCGTCTCGTCATTCAGTTACATAAAAAAAAAACAAATAATTACAAAACAATACTTAAAGCTGTCTTATTGCTTATAGCGATCTCTTCCAGACCTTTGGATGGAGAGGACTCAAAGAAACTGTAAGGGACGGTGGTGTTGTTTATAAAAAAAAACTAACCAGTATAATAATGAGTATAATCCTGCTAATATTATAAATCCGAAAGTTTGTGAGGATGTATGTTATGCACGGATAGCTGGATGTTTGTTAATCACGCAGAAAATATAGAACGGATTTTGAATTTGAATTCCGATTAGATTATCTACGGTTCTGGAAAAAGAATTAGATACTTTTTCTTCCGGAAAACCGCGGATAAAAGGGCAGGGCGCACAAAAAAAATCCTTTTTCGCGCACACCCTCACCCTCAAATACAATCATCACACTGTTTTATGTATTTATTTTACTTCTGTTCTTTAATGTGTTTAATGCAAATTAATTTATTTATGTTGGTACCCGCATGACTCAATATCGACGACCATCTGTCGAATAAAGGGGTATGCTGAAAATCACCCTTGCGTGAGCTGCTAGGCTTACGCAGCTCAGTGCTGAGCTTACTATTGCTGCTGTTTTTTGTATGTTTGTGCTAATAAATATATTGTGTTCTAATTTAAACTATATGTGTACAGTTTAGCAATAAATAATTTCTTTCATTCTTTTTTTAAATAAAAACATCTTTTTATACCTATTGTTGTAACAATCATGATTTAATGATCAGTATCACTTTGAAAATTCCTACCTATAGAACATGTCGATCAGTTCCGATGTTATGGATAATAGACTATTCTACTTCGACATGGTATAACTATAATGTATTATAGTTGTATTCCAGTAAGAAGAAATGAGTATATTTGTGAAACTATGTTCACATTTGTTTCACTTTACAGGCGATGTGCAGAGATCGAGTCGTTACTGCAAAAATTTAGTTATACTCAAATGTAATTTAAGTTTTTTTTTAAATCAATGCCTATTATATTGCTATCAAAATATACGATATATCCCAATAAATATAAGAAATATGCCACTTCACAAATTCAAACCAAATTACATAGCTGGTTAATGCACTTCTCTTTCTACTCTCATGATGACTTCTTTAAATGTAAAGTGAAGGTATATTAAATGTATTATTAATGATTATTATTGTATCTCATGATCATGACATAACTCTATATTTTATTGTATTTTGACATTATTAATAAGGGACTGACAACAATTAAAAAATAATGACACCGAAAGGTAAAACATGTTTTTTTTTTATATGACTTAATGACGAGACGAGCTGGTCGTTTGCCTGATGGTAAGCAATACGCCAGCCCATAACAAAAACAGCACCACCTGTCGCGCATAGCGCGATTCGTCACATAAAATTAGGTAGGTTTCCTGACACTGTAATGTGAACCTATTAAGTATTGTGGTAACACAACGTAGCTTGATTTGACTAATTCTCTTGTACTGGCAACATTGTAGAAAAGTGGCGGTGAACCGACATCTCGGGAAGTGAAGTTTATTAATGTGGAAGAAGTGATATAGAAGCGAGTCTCCAGGGTGGACAGCTTAACATTTGGTAAGTGCTTTATGAGTACTTGCAAACCCCATATGATAACGATTGTTAATTGTAATGTTGCAACCACAAGATGGTAAGGTTATCCGATTAAAGATCACTAATAAATGTGTAGTGTGATAATCGGATG
The DNA here is from genome assembly GCA_951640565.1 of Petrophora chlorosata. Classification (NCBI taxonomy): domain Eukaryota; kingdom Metazoa; phylum Arthropoda; class Insecta; order Lepidoptera; family Geometridae; genus Petrophora; species Petrophora chlorosata. The sequence goes on along the minus strand of OX621189.1, from coordinate 1,599,686 downwards.
GGGTGTGATTTCTGTAATATGCTTACATACACACTTGGCAAGGGTCGACCAAGCCGTATAAGTCATGTAGATTGACTGATTGGAACGTATATGGCAAAGCCATCCCACTAAGGGCTATTAAGCTACTGTCTAGTGGACTTGGAAGCCTTCTCTTAGAGGAGGCAACTCGCGTTGGCGAGGCGGGTCGCACGTGATAGACCTAGGGGCCCATGGTTCCACTGCAAAGTGGAATCATGGGGCCATAATACCCACAGGTGGCGTCTTACGAGTCAACTACCTACTACGGATGGCTGAGTAGCTTCAGTACGGCAAGGCGAAGCAGTCAACGACATCGTCATCGAGTATCGAGTTTTAGTAATGAAGGTAGGTGTAAACTCTGAAAATAAATAATCATTCAGCGGCGTCGCTAAGTACTAGCTATGATTAAGAGGACGTCGCTACATTTTGGTGGAGATGCTGGGATACAGAAATTCGGGACGTTATTTTTTATCGTTTCAGAGTTTCAGACAAAAGGATTGCAATTTTTATTTTTCAGATTCCAGAGAGTCGAAGTCAGGTAAGTAAAAATAACAGCATAGGTATTTCCAGCATAGATAATAGTGGTCATAACTTTGGTCTCGTTCAGTTCCGCGGTGGTACCGCGTCAAGTAGTATAGATAATTAATCACTTCGGAGTTCCGAGTTCAGGTTGTTTCAATGACATTAATGTATTCGAATCGTCTGTCAAATCGTGTCACTAACTCACTGGTAGTGGAATAGGCTCACTCGAAGGGAATAGGCATTAGCAAGGAGACAGAAAAAATATAAAATCCATAAAGTTAAAAATAAGTTTAAGTTTGAGGTAAACTCGTAGAGAAAATAATCGATTTTCAATTTAGTCGATTATTAAAGTGATGTTATAATCTGTGAGGTAAGTGATTTTTACTCTGGATTCCAGTCTGGTAGGTATGTGAACGGAAAGAGAAGCGAGCGATTTTGTTTTCCCTCCAAAAGTCTATGGTTTTTATTTACTACAGGAGCAAGTTACAACAAGTTTGTAGTGTCAGTTTGCGCTTGATGCTTTTAAAAGTTTTAAAGTACAGAAAACTGTAATATCCTTGGAAGAAAGTTAGTGTAGAATCAGTGCGTGATTTTCTTTTCAGCCTTTATATACATAGATACCTTGTTGGAGAAATAATCGGATTGAGAGCTTAAGTTGAAAGAGATATTTGGCAAAACAGATCAACGTAAGTCATTGTTGTTAGATAATGGCGTGTGCGAAAGCGAATGCTTTCGACCAAAGGAGCTTTCGACATAGTTTTTGCAGGTCGTCTTTTGTCCTTAAACTGTTGGGTTGATAGTATATATTGGTTTCAGATATTAACAGCTACCACGGAACCCACGGAACGCACACAGATTTTTAGTTATTGGCGGTAAGTCATAACGAAGATGGAGGACATAATTTTAACTCTTTTGAAAATACGGCATGACCGTCTACAAGAATATATAAATACCATAAACGCAGCATTGAACACGGACGAGATGCCCTTGAGTGAGGCTTCTGAAGCAACAATCCGCCTCAAAAACTTGATAACCAAATTAGAAAGTGAAATAAAAAATTATTCAGAAAAATCGTTAGATCCCAAAGTAGATATCGTCACCTCTGCAATGAATATACAAATCAAAGGTGAGGATTTACTGATACTATTAGAAACAGCAGTTAATAATACATTAAAAATACAACTTACATTGGAGATCGAAAAACAAAAAACTATTCCATCAACAGCACGACTGCCAGAGCTAGTCCTGCCGAAATTCGATGGTGATCGTCTAAGATTTAGTGAATTTTGGGATAGATTTGATACCAACGTCCATCAAAAAAGTATGGCAGACGCAGACAAGATGACATACCTGTTAAGCTGCCTAGAAGGAGTAGCAAAGGAGGCGGTAGGCGGTTTAGCAATTTCAAACACAAACTACACCATCGCGTTGGAGACATTAAGAAGACGATTCGGGTCAAGTGATGTTTTGATTGATGCACATTATTCTGCATTAGGTAAACTTCCTAAGGCAGAGTATAACGCAATTAGCTGCAGAAACGTACTTGATGAAGTTGAGCGACATTTACGGGTTTTGGAAAAGCTAGGCGAGCCATCGAGCAGTAATTACTTTCGAACAATAGTATTATCAAAATTTCCGGAGCGACTTGTGCATGAGTACCATATATCAAGAATTGATTCTGATAATAGTATGACAAACATAAGAAAAGGGTTACAACATATTGTGACAGCGATGGAACGTTCACAAGATATTAGTTCACAAACAGCAGAAACTTTCAAACCAGCCTCTGAGATTTTTTCTACTACAGAAGCTTTACAAATTCGAGCCGAAACTACTAACAGCAAAATAACCCCAAAATCGAGACCTACTTATACCAACAAGAATCAAGATGCACAATATCACAACCGGAAAAGAAAAAACACTGAACATAATTCTGAGACTCCACCAAATAAAAGGAAGAAACTGCCATGTTTATTTTGTCACCTTGACAATCATAACAGCAAAGATTGCAAGAGATATAAGACAGCAGAAGAACGGAAGAAAAGGCTAAAGAGGAGGTGCTATAACTGTTTGCGTAAAAATCATAAAGCTGATCAATGCAACAAGAAATTTAAATGTTTCCGTTGCAACGGAGACCACCTTCAAATTCTGTGTCCTACTCCAAAGGACAGCAGTGGTGGAGGTCAAAAATCGCAACAATAATGAAAAAATTAAATGCAGACTTGTGTTGGACAGTGGTAGCCAACGTAGTTATCTATCAGAAAGATCTGCTAAAGCAATAGGACTTGCTACTGAAAGTGATGATATGCTTCTGATATATACGTTTGGTGCAACAGCTCCCAAGGAAGTATCAAGCCCGTCCACAGAAATCTGCATTGTAACAAAACATGACATTACAAGAATCATCAGAGTAAATATTGTCCCGCATATAACAGATCGACTGCCTATAGCTAAGTTTTCAAGTGAACATATAGATTTTCCGGCTGATGATGAATCTACAGGAGAAGCCATTGATTTGCTGATTGGTAATGATTATTATGCTAGCTTCATGCGTACAGGAAAAACGCAAATAAGTGGTAATTTATATGCAGTAAATACTGACTTTGGTTGGGTTTTGTCAGGAGAGGACAATAAAGAGGATAAAAACATTAGACAAGGAAGATCTCTCACTGTAACAACTTACTGCCATTGTCATAACTTAAGCTGTCCGTACTTCACTGAGCCTGACTTACCGTTGAGGAATATTGACATCCGTTTTCTATGGTCTCTCGAATGTATTGGTATAACAGATTCTCCTAAGACTACAAGGCAAGAAGAGGCAGTCAAACATTTTAATGATACCATACAATACAAAAACGAACGTTATGAAGTAAAATGGCCATGGATAGAATATCCTCCACAAATTCCGGACAACTTTGGTCTAGCTTTAGGAAGACTGAAAAGCTTGATTAAGAGATCAGACATGGAGACACTGAAGGAATATGATAACATTCTTAAAGAACAACTGGATTCCGCAATTATTGAAGAAATTGACATGAATGAAGGTAAACCGGAACATCCTATTCACTATCTTCCTCATCATATAGTGAAGCAACCTGGGAAAAGAGGCAGAATCGTTTACGATGCATCGGCTAAAATATCAGGAGAAAAAAGCTTGAATGAATGCCTGTATAGCGGACCGTCCATGCTGGAAGACCTAACGGCGTTGCTCTTGAAATTCAGAACAAAGAAAATAGGAGTAGTAGCAGACGTAGAGAAAGCTTTCTTGCAAGTTGCATTACAGAAGGAAGATCGAGATGTTACTAGATTCCTCTGGGTAAAAGATATAACTAAGAATATTACTGATGATAACTTGATATTCTTACGATTTTGTAGAGTTCCATTTGGGATCATCTCGAGTCCCTTTTTATTGACAGCAACAATTAGATACCATATGTCTCAATCAAACGAAAATCTACTTAAGACAATAGCTGACAAGTGCTACGTTGATAATTTGGTCACCGGAGCAAACTCCATTCAGGAAGCAAAACAAATGTACAAGCAAACCAAAGAGTCATTTAGTCAGTTATCAATGAACATCAGAGATTGGGTTTCCAATGATAAACAATTTATGGATTCCATTCCGAAAGAATATCAAGCAAAAGAAATGGATACCGTCAAGATTCTTGGTTTGTCTTGGAATGTTAATGAAGATATGTTGAAACTGAAAGTAAACGACAATCACTTCCAGCCAGACACACCTGTGGACACAAAAAGAAATGTTCTACGAGCTCTAGCCCGTATCTATGATCCCTGCGGATTCGTCAATCCATTAATATTACCAATCAAACTCTTGTTCCAATATATTTGTGAACAAAAATTCAAATGGGATGCAAAGTTGCCTACAAACATAACTAAATCTATAGACACAATTCTTGAAGATCTGAAGGTTGTCAAAGAATTGGAATTACCTAGATACATTGGAGGCTCATCAGATCCTACCACGGAATATGAGCTACACGGATTTTCCGACGCATCATATAAGGCGTATGCTGCAGTTATATACCTAAGAGCTACAGGTCCACAAGGAACATCAGTTTCTTTCGTCATGAGCAAATCACATATAGCACAGAATAAGGACAAAGGTGAACTAAAGATACCAAAACTTGAACTACTAGGATTCCTGATAGCAAGTAGATTATTGAAATATGTCAAGACAAATATGGATTTGCCTATTGTGAAGGAGTTTTTATGGACTGACAGTTTAGTTGTGCTTGGTTGGATGCACTCTAATAAACTACTTCCTCCTTTTGTGGCAAACAGAATCGAAGAAATCAAAAGAAACCAGCAGCAAACAGAAATGTGTTACATTCATACTAAGTCCAACCCAGCTGACATAGCAACACGACCTGAAACATGGAAACAAAATAAGGAGTTGTGGTACTGTGGGCCAACATTTTTGAAGGAAAATGAAGCTTATTGGCCTCAGGAACGTAATTATGAGACCCATAGAATTTTCTTTTCAAGTGGGGAGGGCCTGGATAAAAGCCCAGGAGAGGAGTTAATGGAGATTGAAGAGGTGAATCAAATTGAAACTGACAACCAACCATCGGAGATGGAGATGGATGAACCATGCAGTGCTATACAAAAGGAAGTAAGCAGAAGGATCCCAGACACCAATTTATTAAGAGAATCCACAAGCAGCTCTCCAGCCATGAGTGATATAAAAAGATTACAGCTACAACATTTTCCTAATGAGATAGCGGGGAAAACTACACATCTAACTAGGAACTTGGATTTATTCATAGATGTGGATGGAATACTCAGGTGCAGAGGTCGTATGGCGAATGCCGATTGGAATTACGACATGAAATACCCTATATTATTACCAAGAGGTTGTGAATTGACAAGTAATATAATAAAAAGGATTCATGAACAGAACTACCATGTTGGTGCAGCACACACACTCACTAAAATCAGAGAAAAATACTGGATACCTCAGGGTAAAGTTGAAGTACAAAAGGTGATAAAAAAATGCTCACAATGTGTCAAACATGGAGGTGGACCTTACCAACTACCGCCTGCACCTGTTCTGCCTCAAGAAAGGGTAAACTACAGTACACCATTCACATTTACAGGATTAGATTATTTTGGGCCACTGTATGTGAATACATCAAACGGGAAAGAGAAAAGATGGGTAGCATTGTTTACATGTCTAGCAGTTCGAGCAATCCATCTAGAAGTCATCAACGACTTGACAGCTGAAGAGTGTCTTTTAGCTCTGCGTAGATTTTCAGCAACAAGAAATGAGCCAAAGAGAATATACTCAGATAATGCTACTTATTTTAAACTCACTTCGGAAGTGGTGGAAAAGACGAATCACCAAGAGAAAGGGATCCAATGGAAATTTATCCCACAGCTAGCTCCTTGGCATGGTGGATTCTACGAACGCCTAGTGGCATTAGTGAAACACTGTCTCAAACGTACATTGGATAAACACCTGTTAAGCGATAGTAAACTGCTGACGGTTATCAAGGAAGTTGAGGCAGTAGTCAACTCGAGACCACTAGCGAAAGTAGGTACAGAAGTGGAACACATTTTACGACCAGCAGACTTCTTAAGCTTAGGGAAATGTTTGGAAATAGAGTCTTCATCAATACCTGATGGGGGTACTGCGGTGAAAATTGATCTTATCCAAAGTTGGAAAAAGGGGGTAAAAATAATAGAAGAATTCAAGAAGATGTTCATCAGCCAGTATCTTATTAGTTTGAGAGAGAGATACCAACATACTCCGAAGCAACCCAGAATAAAATCCATTCGCACACCACAAGTAGATGACCTGGTACAGATTAAGTCGGATGCCAAGAACAGGAATAATTGGAAAGTTGGGAAAATAGTAGAATTGGTAAAGGGGGCTGATGGAGAATCTAGAGTCGCTAAAACCAAGGTAGGAGACTCCATCTTTATACGCTCAATCGGACATCTTTATCCTTTGGAGACAGAGATCAATGAAAGAAAATCATTTCCAGAAGAGGATATTGAGCAAAGGAATCAGCAAATGATACATGATGAAGTTTGTTCCTCGGATTCTGAAAGAATAATGCAGTTAGAACAAGTAAGTGAGGCGCAGGTAACACTAAGTCCTATGACAGCCTCAGCAGAAACAGTGCAGCCTCAGCAGGAACCTGATAATAACCTAGAACATAATGAAGAGAAAACTAGTCGGAGTGCAGCTGTTCGTGCCAGACAAAAGATTCTGGAATGGACTCGACAGCTGCTCACTGTATTGCAATAACTTCCTCTGCTCTTGGGAGTGTCGCGCATAGCGCGATTCGTCACATAAAATTAGGTAGGTTTCCTGACACTGTAATGTGAACCTATTAAGTATTGTGGTAACACAACGTAGCTTGATTTGACTAATTCTCTTGTACTGGCAACATTGTAGAAAAGTGGCGGTGAACCGACATCTCGGGTAGTGAAGTTTATTAATGTGGAAGAAGTGATATAGAAGCGAGTCTCCAGGGTGGACAGCTTAACATTTGGTAAGTGCTTTATGAGTACTTGCAAACCCCATATGATAACGATTGTTAATTGTAATGTTGCAACCACAAGATGGTAAGGTTATCCGATTAAAGATCACTAATAAATGTGTAGTGTGATAATCGGATGGGGTGTGATTTCTGTAATATGCTTACATACACACTTGGCAAGGGTCGACCAAGCCGTATCAGTCATGTAGATTGACTGATTGGAACGTATATGGCAAAGCCATCCCACTAAGGGCTATTAAGCTACTGTCTAGTGGACTTGGAAGCCTTCTCTTAGAGGAGGCAACTCGCGTTGGCGAGGCGGGTCGCACGTGATAGACCTAGGGGCCCATGGTTCCACTGCAAAGTGGAATCATGGGGCCATAATACCCACAGGTGGCGTCTTACGAGTCAACTACCTACTACGGATGGCTGAGTAGCTTCAGTACGGCAAGGCGAAGCAGTCAACGACATCGTCATCGAGTATCGAGTTTTAGTAATGAAGGTAGGTGTAAACTCTGAAAATAAATAATCATTCAGCGGCGTCGCTAAGTACTAGCTATGATTAAGAGGACGTCGCTACACCACCCATAACTTTGTTTTGCAAAATCCTGCGCGGCGCTGTACTGCGCTCGTCACTCTGAGACAATTAGCTGTTGAGTCTCATAATGCCCAGTAATTTCGCTGGCTACAATGCCCTGCAAGCCGGAACACAGAATGAACACAGAATGAATGAACATGGAATCTATACCTAATAAATCTCAACATCTTTATCTGAACCCATGTTTCAGCCAAATAAATTGATTTTATTTCAGTGTAATCCAAATTTGTCGTCGTTGGTACATTGTATATCAATCACATAATTTGAAACACAATACTCTAAATAGAATCAAAGAAGACCCCCTATTGCCAGATCCATTCAGTTCCACGCGTCAACAATATCGAGTTATATGATGTCTGATACTTGACAGTGGTGTCAGGTGACACTATATCGGCTTTGTGGCTCACCCCGATGGCAACAAGTTGGTAGCTCGTTAGCTTATATCGGGTGTCAAATGCCTTGCCGTAATTTGATGGACTCTAGAGCTGTACGTCTTGTTAAGAAGTGGACAAAGACGTTTCTCTATTGCAAGTCTATTTTGTCTATAAAATCCTCGTATTCATAAGTGAGGAAGACCTTTTCAGAGGCTATTACGCCTACAAAATCCTGGTCTACACAAGCGAGGAAGACGTTTCTCTATTCAGAGACTTTTCTCGCAAGAATAGGCAATTCCTTTCTTAATCGATAGAATAATCATGTAAGTGCCCATTCAATTTGTAGGTAGCTGAGTTCTTAAGTTATGTGTGGATTTACCACTCGGTCTAAAAACGGTGAAGGAAAACGTCCTGAGAAAACCGGCATGTCCAAGAATTAACCACAAAAAATTCAAGGACAGGTGACATCCACCAACCCGCACTTGGCCAGCGTGTCGGATTATGGCCCATGCTCTCTCTATGAAAGAAAGCCCTAGCAGTGGAAACGTGATGGGCTGATGATGATGGTGATTGAAATTAATTTAATATTTTTACGATTTCAGAGGCACAAACTGTACGCTCTCCGGTACTGGGGCTGCGAACTGCTGTGCCTCGTGAACATCGTTCTGCAGCTGTGGATGATGGACAGCTTCTTCAACGGGGAGTTCTTCAGCTACGGTACTAGGGTGCTCGGGTACAGTGACGTGCCTCAGGAAGAACGGTAAGATCAGCATCATCGTAGCCATCACCATTTTTATATACCTACCTAAATATTCATATTGATTATTTCTACTTTTTTTGCACAACGATGACATATGTACATACATGATGATACATTATAATGTAGGTTGGCTCAAAATCTCATACAGGACTGAGGTTGCGGGGTCGATTCCCGCGGCGGAACAAATGTTTGTGCACAGAAAAAAAGCACAAGCATTTGTTTGATCTGGGTGTTGTGGGCCCATGGTCCTCATAGTTCCTGGTCCCCTAGATACAAGGAATCTTAGTTAGGCGCTAGGAGCTATGTATGTGATCGTTCATCGTGTTTATTTATGATTTTATTTATCACAAGCTTTTTTATTTTGCAATGTTTTGGGTCAAATCTTGCTAGTTGAATCAAACCTACTCTCTCCTCTTATCCTAAGGAGTTGAAATTTTGCATACTTGTCAAAGTCCGATGACAATTCAATATTATGGTTACAGCCAGCTGATATAATGATGGAGACGGAAGGTGACCAATAGAACTCCTTGACGGATAATTGTAAACTACTAGTGTTGGGCTCATTTTACGAATTTGTTGAAAGCTTGTCTTGAAAAATATATTTTTAACAAAAATCTTGTTTTACTTCCAGTTATGATCCAATGATATACATCTTCCCGCGCATCACAAAGTGCACGTTCCACAAGTACGGCGCGTCCGGCAGTATACAGACGCACGACAGCCTCTGCATCCTGCCGCTAAACATTGTCAACGAGAAGACGTACATCTTCCTCTGGTTCTGGTATATCATACTGGCGATTGTGCTCTCGCTACTCGTGATATACCGGTAAGTACACGACGACGACGCGACGGTGACGAGCGCAGTGCAGCGCCGCGCACGATTTTGCAAAACAAAGTTCTGGGTGGTGCTGTTATTGTTATAGGCTGGCGTATTGCTTACCATCAGGCAAACGGCCAGCTAAGTGTTATTTAAAAAATAAAATAAAGGTGTAAGATAGGGGTTTGCAGCCACTAACAAAATAATCAAGCGCAAAAATTAGAACCACTCGGCTGCAAGTGTTTCCGCAGAGTGTTTACTTCTACACATCACTACTACGACATCACGTGACACGTCACACTAAAACTGCGAAAGTTTGTATGTAAGTGTGTTTGTTACTTCTTCACACTGTAACTGCTCAACGGATTTGAGTGAAATTCGGAGTGGAGACAGCTTCTATCCTAGATTAATACATAGGCTAGTTTTTATCCTGTAAGTTTTTATCCCTGTAATTTAAATAAGGTTTGAGATTTTTAAGGAATTGCTGTCATTAACAGAATCAAGTGCAAAAATCGGAACAACTTCGCTGCAAGCGTTTCTACAGAAATGTTAAATAATCAGATTGAATAATATTAAGTAATTTTGCGAAAAATACCAGTGGATTATCAAAACCTATATATAAATAAATTTAAAACATATTTCAGAAAATAATTTGACTCTATTGCTTCAAATAACTCTTTTCTGAAAAGTGTGTTTGCCTACTGTCTATTGCCTCAAATAACTGTTTCCTGAAAAGTTTGTTTGCCTACTGTATATTGCCTCAAATAACTCTTTTCTGAAGTTTGTTTGCTTACTGTATATTGCCTCAAATAAATCTTTTCTGAAAATTGTATTTACCTATTGTTGTCTTCTCTCGCGGGGTAGCCAACCGTGGTATCGAAGTTTTTAGACCGCCCGAAGGCCTCCGACATAGCCCAACGACCGTCCTAAGACGTGGAATCCTCGTTCCAGGTTGATAATAATCTTCCTGCCGTCGGTGCGTCCGCGGCTGTTGCACGCGCGGTCGCGCACGCTCGCCATGGAGACGGCGGTGGTGGTGTCGGGGCGAGTCGACGTCGGCGACTGGTGGCTGCTCTACATGCTCGCCAGGAACATAGACCCGCTTATATACAGGTACGACTTTCTACTGAACCTTAACACTCGACTTTTAGCCCTTACATCATTGTGGTAAAGTCATGGTGATAATTTGACGTTCATAAGTGCGTCTGTGATGCCAGAACTGATTAAATAGATTTTTATTGATTGATTTGATTGATTGCCCAGTAGTTTTGCAGTACCCTTCAAACCGGAACACAGTAACGTTTGCACACTACTGCTTGTCAATGAAATATCTGGCATGTGGATGACTGCAGACTTGCAAGAAAGACCAATCAATCTAAGCTAAGATCATTCTTAGAAATACCAATTTACGACTCTTATACATTTTCCAGGGAATTAATCCAAGAATTAGCAAAACGTATGGGCGAGAAGGCGGGGCCTCGTGCGTGACGTCAGCCCCCCGCCGCGCCGCCCTCTCCCCCGGACAAGCCCACCATAGCCTTCGTTGGAGTTTGACACTAACTGCACTCGACGGAAGTATCAAATTCGCTCGCAACACGTGGGAGTACGTATGCTGTATTGGTAACTTTTATTATTTAGAGATATTAAAGTCTTGGGCGACTTTTTTTTAACATGTATCGTTCTTTTGGTGATCAAGGCAGTTAAAATTGCAATTGCAACTATAAAACCTGAAATATGTAGTAAGAATCCGCGTTAATCATAACCAGGGACCGATACCGGTACATTAATTGATGATAATCAATATAAGTTATTTTACCGATACAACGTAACATTACTTTGTGGTATCGATACTTTTCACGTTACTTTGTGGTATCCATACTTTTCACGTTACTTTGTGATATCGATACTTTTCACGTTACTTTGTGGTATCGATACTTTTCACGTTACTTTGTGGTTATCGATACTTTTAACGTTATTTTGTGGAATCGATACATTTAACGTTAGTTTGTGGTATTGATAATTTTTACGTTATTTTTGTGGTATCGATACCAACTTTTTACCGGTATTCCGGTCCCTGAGCATAACCTTATACTTGATAGTATATTTATGAACAACACTTGTCAACACTTGGCTAAGTTAGGCACAGCAACCAAACAGAGCTCCACAGTGAATTCATGTGTGGAAATGCGGAGTTCTGATTGGTTGCTGAGCCTTATTTAGCCAACTTGTGTAGTAGTGCACCAAGACCCTCATTCACTTAAATAGGGGGTCTTAGTGCACTAGCAAGCTAAATATTTTTTACAGATGTTAAAAGTGATCAATAATTAAGCCCACTTGCGCCAAAGTAAAATTGCGGCTAACCCACGGGTTAGATGTCATTACTCAGAAATACGGCAAGAAACTGAGGGGCATTTTTATAGAACTTGTTACAATATGTTTTGACAATATTATGTTTCTTACGTCCCAGTTGGCTACTTGGCAAAAGTTAAATGTTCCATACATTGTCTTCTATGTAATTACTAACGGTATAGTATGCTATTTTCATAAGAATAGTTTTTAACCCACGTGTTAACCTCGATTTCACGTTGGCGCAAGTGGCTCTTAATGCAATACTTTAATATTACCACGTTTTTATTAAGTCACTTTCTTGTTTGTCTGTCTGTTGTTCCGGGTAGAATCTTGTAACTCAAATATCGAGCACTTCTCGATTAGCTATCCGCCTGAAACTTTCAGGGTAGCTCACAATTCGATGACAATGCATTCTAAATCCATTTATGCAATGCCGCCCTAACATCAAAAGTCGCATAAAAACGTGGTTTTTGGATTAATTTTTAATCTGTCACTTTCTTGTTTAAGAAAGTCGTGCAAAGCGGCTTAATAGAATTACGTTGCGGACAATACAACAGTGTTATAGTTTATACACAATTAGTAGTGTTCCTACGACCTCTCTGAGATTGAATCGATTACATCTCGAATATTTGTATAGATCGGAAGACTACGAGTAATAATGTCTCGTTTTATCGATAATTATTGATATGTTCTGTATCGACATTTTATTTACTAATATTATTAAACATGACAACGATGTATCGGCATTCTATTGAAATTCAAAAAGATATGTGTAAAATAGTGTATAGTTATAAAAAACCTAGCAGCTGCAATAACTAAAATCGATTTCCGAAATCCAATTTTATTATTTATTAATGTAATTTTTTAATGTAAAGTGTATTAAAAATTTGTGATTACATTTTTACACGACTGCGCAAAATATGTTATGTTCTGGAGTCATGTTTGTTTGTTTGACTAGGTTTATTTCGTGACCAATGACTCAATAGATTTTGATGAATTAAGTACCATTAATAGGCCAATTGCAGACAAGATTTTAAATAGGTGGTTGCCTTGAACCAATAAAAAATGCGGACGGAATCTCGCTAAGCAATAACTGAAGCATAGCAATAGCTGTGGCGTTGTTTGTTTGAGTGGACGGAGCGCCGATGTCACGCCGATGTGACGGCCGATCGGCATAGCATGATGTGAATGTGTACGAACGATTCCACCAGATCTCCACCAGGCGAGGAGAGTCACTCCACCCTTACGTTGCACATACCACCAGTCCGCACAAAGCGCTTCGCTGACTCTTTCATTATACTGCTAAGGTGTGGAATTCTCTACCGGAATCCTTATTTCCTTCCAACAACCTGGGTCTCTTTAAGACAAGAGTGAATAGGCACCCCATGGGCAAACGTGCTCCACCTTAGACCGCAACTACGCTTACCATCAGGCGAGTTGTTTTCAAACGTAAGCCCAGTACATCATATGAAAAGAAACGATCAGCCCGGCATAACTTGAGTGCCTGAATTTTGAATTGGGCGACGCGGCGTCCGCCTTTTTTAATTCGTTCAAGGTTGTTACTTTTATTTAATTACACATTATGAAGCTATGACTACCACTGCCAACGCGTTTATTTTCTACGGATTACGTTAAATTTAAGGTAAGACCACGTGAGGCGTTTTTGCCTGTATTGGGAAAATTCTTTATATTTTAATGCATATCATATATTTTAGTTTAGTATAATTTCTATGCACTATAATAGTAAATATTATTAATTATTCCACGGATTATAAATTTTAATTGATACAAATCCGATTTAACTGATCGATTATATATTTTCAAATTAAAATGTTCATTCCATTTCACTAAAATAACCTATTTATAATTTATTAGACGATTTAAAAGACGATTTTCTAAGTTATTCATAAAATCGTATGTTTTGACTCCAGTTTGGGGCAAAAGAAAGATTTTTTTCTGATATCCTCCATTTTTTATAAAGTGGCAATTAATAAGAACTTTTATTAAGTGGGGGACATCACAATTCAAAAATGCTAAATTATTTAAGTGGATACGGATACAAGGATAATATCTCCCGTATACTTTTTTAAACATCAGAAAAAAATCCGGAGGTAAAGTAAAATCAAACATAGTGTCAGCGTTTGAAACACACTTTCAACCGGAATACCTCTCATAATATGAATTCATATTATTAATTCAGAAAGCATGGAAATGCATTCCATTAACTATTCTCCACACACATTCTGATTTTTTCAGATTATGAATTTTTCAGATCGATCTGTCAGAATAGCCAAGAAACAAGACTACTGATTAATTTGAATTTTTAAGTTTGTGTGAGGCACATGTGCCTGAATTCAGATTATCATTATGCCTTATTATAATTTTATATTTTAACGTGTAAATTTAACTTTGATTATGAATTCCGTCTCTGAATTCAGAGAGGTATTCCGGTTGTATGAGGCCAGCCTTAGTTTAACAAAATATTGATGAATTTATTCATTCCTTATATGTATTTCATGTAGAAATATTATAGATGTTAAGCATGAAATCAATCTGAAGGACTGAAACGCCTTATTTTGTATATTGTATGTGTATGCGTGTATATTGTGCATGTGTGTGTAGGCTAACGTTTGAGGCAAGTTGTGACGTTGATTCAATAAACATAGTGCTACGAGCGTCCGAACGGACGCTGCTACAATATGAAGTAACCGTTTTTATTAGCTGCACCCCGCGGTTTTACCCGCGATAAAAAGTAGCCTATGTCCTTTTCCGGGACCTAAAGAACCTGCATACCAAATTTCATCAAAATCCGTTCAGTAGTTTTAGCGTGATTGAGTAACAAACATCCATCCATCCATCCATCCATCCATCCATCCATCCATCCATCCATCCATCCATCCATCCATCCATCCATCCATCCATCCATCCATCCATCCATCCATCCATCCATCCATATATCCATCCATACATCCATCATCACAAACTTTCGCATTTATAATTATAGTATTGCTGCAGGGCCGTTTTGCGCGTTTGGCGCGGCGTCCATTCAGATCCTAGTAGCACACAGAAAGTGCCGTTTCTCAACATAATTCTAGTGTTAGTGACCGTGGCAGTTAGAAAAGCAGTGGCAGGCTAGAAAATCTCGTATTTGCAGGAAAAGAAACCGCGTAAACATAACCTAAGTAGGAGTAATGGTCGGGTACTACTTAGCACAAAGACTTTTTAGAATTTAGCCACACCCTTTAGAGGTAAAGGGTGTGGCAAAATTTGACCCTCTCCAGGGTGAGGTAAAATTTGACCCGCTCCAGGGTGTGCAAAAATTTGACCCTCCATGGTGAGGAAAAATTTGACCCTCTCCAGGGTGAGGAAAAATTTGACCCTCTCCAGGGTGTGGAAAAATTTGACCCTCTCCACGGTGAGGAAAAATTTGACCCTCTCCAGGGTGTGGAAAAATTTGACCCTCTACAGCCCCCTTAGTACGGACCGGAGACACAAATTTATCCCCTGTTTTTATCCACCTTTTACATGTCGAAAGTGGATAAAATAGGGGATAAATTGTTTTGTCTCCGGTCCGATTTCTGTTAGTGAATCAAAAACAAATTACGGCTAATCGTGTATGTAAAGTAAATATGGCTAATTTCAATAACAACCTATAGATATATGGATAGGGGTCTTCGTGCACGTGGCTGTGACAGAATATGTAGTTGCGTGTCTCGTAGTTGCCACAATTTGTGATACAGAGTTGTGAATCTCTCAGTGTTCATTTTGATAAATTCGTAGTTATACAGTTCTCTTTTGGAGCGATTTTGAAGTTTTTTGACTTTGCTCTTTTAAGCGTTGTTAAGTTTGCTCGCGTTTCATCCAACTTTATATTGTAGCGGAGGAATGTAGCTACTTTATTAGAATGTATTAAAGTTCATTTTTCGCTGCAGAATTTTCATTTCAGCTACATTGAACTAGGCATGTTTGATGCTATAATAACCCATCTTAGAATCTTAGTCTTAAATTAATTCAAAGGCAACTTCCATAGATTTTTGCTCAAAAATCTAGCTGCACTAGAAATCAATTAATATCATGATATTTTATTATGATAGATAATTCAAAAGAAATAGCAGTTTATATTGTAATACTCTCATTGGTCAACAACTTATCCAAACTAAAACTATAGGCTTAAACTAAAACTAAAGTTGAAAATACTATTCTGCTATACCTGTTCACTGTTAAATTTCAGAAAACAAAAATGCAATGCAATTTAATCTTTTCGTTGTAATGTAATCCTTTTGTCTATTTGACAGTCATTTTATTATTAAATGGTATCAAAAGTTCTGTACGGCACTGCAATTGTTACGGGCAAGCGTGGCGCTTACCATCAGGCGAACGATTTACTCGTCTCGTTGGACAGTTCCATAAAAGTAACTTTTCATTTTGTAGTCGGTTTGACTGCTGCATACATCGCTTTGCTCGCAGTCCGAAAAGATATCGTATAACATAAATTTTGGATCAAGTAGGTATGAATAATTAAAGCTATTTTTAATTTTTAATTTAGGTTTAACATAATCATGAATCAAGAGATGTAAACAAAGCGGTAATGTCATGTACTACGCTATGAAATTTTTTCGTAAATAAATACACTCGAGAGCAATGAATCCGGGTCACTTAAAGAATCCTAAAAATCTCGGAAACTAAAAATGCTAGGTTAATGCAATAAATTGTATTTAATAGACAATGTAATACTCCTTAAATGAAGGTATTAAAACTTCTTAGTTATTGTAAAGTTATATTATAAAAAAATCAAATTTGAAAAAGGGCCACTTTCGAAGATGGAACTACGAAATTACAGCATTTGGTTTTGCTTTTGTTTGTAATCTGTCATTTATGTGGGTACATAAACCATGTTGATAGTGCTCTATATTCATTATTCAAGCTGAAATTATGTCGCTTACGCCTGAAGAATGCACCAGAATACTTACAATGCTGGAAACCGGCCGGAGTCAGCGCGATACAGCCAGGACTGTCGGTGTGTCGCTGTCAACAGTACAAAGAGTTCTCCGACGTTACGAAGAAACTGGTTCTAACCTACGCAGACCAGGAACGGGCAGAACCAGGTGTACCACAGCACGAGAAGACCGATACTTGGTGAACACCATGCTTCGAAATCGCTTTCTCACAGGAACTGAACTCACCAATCAGTTTCGACGCCTCGGAGGAAGTAACCCAAGTGCATGGACAGTAAGACGTCGGCTTGCTGAATCTAACTTAAAACCCCTTAGACCTGCAAACGGCCCTAAACTGGAGCGTGGGCATCGTATTTCGAGACTAAGATATGCCCAGAGCCACGTAAATTGGAGTATTGAAGATTGGTCAAAAGTTATGTTCTCCGACGAATCAAAATTTATGCTCTACAAGCACGATGGAAGACACAGAGTGTATCGAAGACCAGGGGAAAGATTCAAGCAAGCATGCATCGAAGAAAAAGTAGCCTACGGTGGTGGGTCTGTACTTGTGTGGGCCGGAATTTCTTCTGAAAGTCGCACAGAGCTGGTGATCATAGAAAACGGCTCTTTAACTAGCGTAAGATATGTGGAAGAAATCCTCAATGATCACGTTGGTCCATTTATGGTCAATTTAGGTGAGGATGCTATATTTATGCATGACAATGCCCGACCTCATACAGGTAGGATTGTGAATGACTACCTTCAAGAGATGAACATTACTCGTATGGAGTGGCCAGCGCGCAGCCCGGATATCAACCCGATCGAGCATGCTTGGGACGAGCTAGGCAGATGCGTAAAACAACGAAACCCTCCCCCAATCACGCTTCGTGAGCTCAAAATTGCTCTCACAGAGGAATGGGAGAATATTCCCCAAAATCGTATAAGGAACTTGGTGTACAGCATGCCAAACCGCGTAAACGCAGTAATGGAAGCACGAGGAGGCAATACGAAGTATTAAAATTCAAGAAAATCGTAATAAAGTTCAAAAATTTCATGTTTCCTATTTTTGTTTTAAGGAGAGATCAGCAGTTTTTTTCTTTATGTAATTTTGTGTTAATAAAATGTATGGTGACTCATATTTTTTTTACTTTCATTTAAGGAGTATTACATTGTCTATTAAATACAATTTATTGCATTAACCTATCATTTTTAGTTTCCGAGATTTTTAACATTCTTTAAGTGACCCGGATTCATTGCTCTCGAGTGTAGAATCATTCCCGTTTTCTATATTACTTTAAAGTAATAAAACTTTTCGGACTGCGCATAAACCAGCAGAGGAATCATGCAACTCGAACCCATCCCGATCGCTATCGATTTTAAATTTGGAAAGCGTTAGCATCTTTCAAACTGCAACGTCAATGATTTTTAACCGACTTTAAAAAGGAGGAGGTTCTATATTCGATTGTATGTTTTTTTTAATCTTTAATTTTTTTATGTTTGTTACCTCAGGACTCCGTCATTAATGAACCGATTTGGAAAATTCTTTTTGCGTTGGGTTCAGTATAGCTACTAAGTGGTCCCATATAAATTTGACCTTGGACTTAGAAGATAAATTGAAATCGGTTTATTTTTTCGATAAAATGTATACTTGTTAGCGATCGTGATTGGGATAGGAATTGGGACGCGGACTTTGAGCAGAAAAGTTCGACACTTCGACAGACAAATACCGATCGCAAGACATATTTCGAAAGCGATCGGGATCGGTGTTCGAGTTAGATGATTCCCCTGCTTTGAACTTTGAACTTTTGTAACGCATGTTGTAAATAAAAATCGTTCCTAATAAAGTTAATTAAGTTCACATAGTGTAGTTCTGTCTGATATTAATTTAATTACCAAACGTTGAAAAATTTGGTACTCGTAAGTCCTTCAATTGCTTATAGAAGAACTTATGAGTGTCCGGTTGATATACAATGCAAGTTGTGTATCAAGAGCTTTCAGTACCTCGTGGCACGGAAAGACGTATTTTATATACATATAGCATATTTCTTGTCGCCAGTCGACGAATAAATATGGCTATCTGTGGTGCCATACAACATGGTCAGGTGTAACATGTATTATCAAAAAGTTGAAATTTTATGATTTTTGTATGGAAAACATCTATATTAGATTGTATGTAATTATTTGCATTTATTTTAGATTTAAGCCAATGTTATTATTTTAAGCTAGGGTTTATTTTTAAGAATCTATTACTGTATTGGCCAAGAGATTTATAATTTTTGTCATTTATTGGAACATTTTCAGATGGCCTTGGAATTATTTTAATTTATTTTAAGCCATATTCATCGTGTACGGAAGCTGAAAGACAGTGTCAATTCAATTTATTTTATGTTTTTTATATTAAAAATGAATATACGATTTTGATTTTTTTTATCTATCGTTTTATTTCCCACGAACACATTTAGGTTTTTTTTACGCTGAATAGGTCTATGTTTGGTCACTATCTCGCCTAATGTGAAGCGATGATGTGGCTTAAGATGGAGCACATAGATCTAGAGGCGGCAGTTGAGCGGCTGCTCAAACCCGTCTCCCCGATGGTTCACCGAACATCATCCCGAAACACGACTAGGTCACTTGACGGCATGGCTTTGTTCGGTGGGTGGTACAACCAATATAATATAAAAATATAATTAGAAATATTAAAAATATTATTATAAATATAATTTATTATAATATACATATAATTAGGTGTATAAATAAGATTGTTAACATTTAACAAAACAAAGAACCACTCCTATCTCAGTAGATGGCGTACACGTCACCCTTAAGACGGTTAAATAACGGAAGAAAACATTCGACACTCGGCTTGATGACCACCATAGCTCAAGTGGGCAGAGCACTTGCCGCGCTGAGGTACTGATATGCGGGATCGAGCCAAGCCAGTGGGCGTATTTTTTCTTTCCGAAAAACCTTGTTTGTTTTGCGTTTGGCATCCGTTGATGCTTCATATAAATATAATAAGAAAACAAAGGAGTCTGCACTGGAAATAGGTACCTAAGCAGTCATAAAGATTTATTGTATTTTATCATTATTTTACCTAGTAGCACAGAATACTACGGGACAGAAGCATCACTCCGCAAAGAAATTTAAACAAATAGCGACTCTTGCTATGACGCAATACAATTCAATTCAGCTCCAGTCATATTAACCTACAGAGCGCCTCTCTTTGTATCGCATAGCTCTTATCTCTTCTGACGCGGCACGTGTAACGACGCGCGACCCGCCGTCGGTGTCCGGATATGTACTTGTAACTTCGTACCTACAGTGCGGAGTGCGCTAGGCCTGCTAGTAGGAACTTAAGCAAGTTGTTAGCTTGTTGTTAGTTGGTTAGTTATGATTCAGGCTTAAAGCGAATGTGGCTAGTGGGAGCACGTGCGACATTCGATCCGACGCATCCGTGTTCGTATCTCGCACCACTGACTTTCTTTAATAATGTGCGGATTTAACACTCGCTCTAAGAACGATGAAGGAAAACATCGTGAGGAAACCACCATGTTCAAGAATGAATGACAAAAATTCAAGGACATGTGACATCGACCAACCCGCACTGGGCCAGCGTGGATGGCCCATACTCTCTATGAGAGAAGGCCTGTGGTCCAGCAGTGGGACACGGGCTGATGACGCTTCAGGTTTTCATGAAGATGATAATATAAGAACGCAACAAGCCTCACTTATTACTAAAGTAACACAAGATTGCCAGCTACATGCATTTTTAGGGTTCCGTACCCAAAGGGTAAACCGGGATCCTATTACTAAGACTCCGCTGTCCGTCTGTCTGTCTGTCTGTCTGGCCGTCTGTCACCAGGGCCCTTATTCACTATGACAACTTGGCGATTCCTTGCTTCAAGGAAACGTCGATTCCTTCATTAATAAACGACATCTGCGAACTTTTTATTCTCTATGACGCGTCATATATATAAATATATGAATTCGTCATAGAGATGTCGTTTATTAATGAAGGAATCCACGTGATTTCACCAAGTTGTCATAGTGAATTGGGGCCCAGGCTGTATCTCATGAACCGTGACAATTAGACAGTTGAAATTTACACAGATAATGTATTTCTGTTGCCGCTAATACTGAAAAACAGGATAAAATAAATATTTAAGGGGGCTCCCATACAAAAAACATGATCGCGTTTTTATAGATAATGGTACGGAACCCTTCGTGCGTGAGTCCGACTCGCACTTGGCCGGTTATTATAGCCCATATTGGTACGAACCCTACTATAACTTTGAAATTAAAAAGCCTTCCAGAATTCGACATTACGAAGCAGCCTTCGCTCTGAAAGCTTCGAACCCCGGCTTATAAAGAACTTTGACAACGAACAAACAGATCATGAGTTTTGTTTGTATTCAAAAAGTCACGCTGCAAACATCCATTAACATCAAATGAAATGTAAAATGTCTGATTTCAAGGCACCACTTCATTTTTTTATCATAAATTACATATTATTAGTGCTATATTTAGAATACATTTGTATAATATTTATAACAATAAATATTTTTATTACTACTTACTTAATGCAAACATTAAACATTTAATTATTCGTAATATTTAATAATGTTTCTTATGCAATATTACATGTTTTATTTTTTGTTCATTGATTTGTTTATCTGTTTCTAATCCTTCTTGATGTTCCGTAGTGGTCGCCTCTTTTGGTCTGTTTTGATCTTGGTCTGTACAAGCCTAAATTAATTGACCTATGCTAATCTGTCGTCTCTTTAAGAGCAGTAGCACTTGACTAATCGTCTTTCAGCCGCGGACAGCAGTCAGGATACAGTTTATCTTTGTCCTCTACCAGCTCAAGAGGCGGTGCCACGACGACTATGGAGCACCTGAAAGAACATCAGGTTTCGAAATCGATTTAGATGGAAGATGCATCCTCTGTATCGAGGTAACGCTGGCGTGATAAAGAGGCTTATTCCCGAAATCCCACTGGCCATCGCTACGAGTAGGGACGCCGGGAAAATCTTCAATTTCCCGAAAGCCTCACTGCGCTAACCATGTAAAAATCCAGTGGGGATTTCAGGAATAATTGTCCTCACTAAGTACCTAAAAATAATAATGTATAATTTATTGGGATGATAACGACTGAAGAATAAAACAGTTAAGTATAAGTTAAAACACTGTAAATGGTTAAAACTGTATCAAAATCGGTCAAGTAGAAAGAAATAGAAAGATTTAGAAATAGTCATAAGCGAATCACACAGACACACGTAAATGAGCTATATATTGTTATGTTGTCTAAAAGAGATCGCTTTAAATGATAAGAGCGCCCATCGTAACACTTATAATTTTATTGACTTTGTCTTTATTTCTTACTTTCTATTTACCGACCTCAAAAAGGTGGAGGTTCTCAATTCGATGGTATGTTTTTTTTGTATGTTGTTACGCGATTACTCCGCCAATTATGAATTGATTTTGATGATTCCTTTTTTGTTTGGTAGGTCATACTTCAGAGGTGGTATTATATACATTTTATCGAAATTAAACAGATCTAGCGTATAAAAATAACAAAAGATATAAGTTTAGTCTTGCAGTCGGTTCTTGTTTTTTCTAAAAATTTATAATTATTCTAAAATGTGGTGTTTCAATAAAGGGTTCAAAAGTTTAAAATTAATTTAATAAACAGTTACAATTATAAAACTAAATGTAGTTAGGTATACTCACGAGACTATTTGCACCGATTTCTCGCCGCACCAGTACTCTTCGCAGCT
Organism: Petrophora chlorosata; assembly: GCA_951640565.1. Taxonomy (NCBI): domain Eukaryota; kingdom Metazoa; phylum Arthropoda; class Insecta; order Lepidoptera; family Geometridae; genus Petrophora; species Petrophora chlorosata. The sequence goes on along the minus strand of OX621189.1, from coordinate 1,577,028 downwards.
ATTGGGGGAAGGCAGAGTCTGTCCGAATGGGATGACCTTGTCTATGTCGCTGATGAAGCAACCTTCCACATCCTCTGTAAATAGGTACTTAATATTAAATGTCTTGTACGGTTTACAACATTTTGAGCGCCTTGCTATAAAGCAAAGCCGCCGAGATACGCAAGGTTCATACGTTAGTCGTATCAAGCCGACCTCTGCCGGCGTAGAGGGCATTTTTAACCGACTTCAAAAAGGAGATGGTTGTGTTTTTTTTATGTTTGTTACCTACCTCAGAAGTCCGTCATTTATGAACCGATTTGAAAAATTCTTTTGGCGTTGGGTTCAGTATAGCCACGAAGTGGTGCCATATAAGTTTCTTCGATATTTGACCTTGGTCTTCGAAGATTCATTGAAGTCGGTATTTTTGTTTGATAAAACGTATACTTGACTTGTTTCGCGTAAAGCAGACCTTTATCATTACGAAAATACGGAATCACTGTAACAGATAAATAACAGCAAAAACTTCACGCGACCTAGCACTTATTTGTACCTTTATAAAACATTAATACGTTCTCAAATGGAATATGCTGTGCTCATTTGGAATCCATTGTATGACAAGTACACCGTAGCTCTTGAATCCGTACAAAAAAGATTTTTGCGCTGCGTACCTACATTACAAATGTTTTCATAGTCGTTTATCGTATAAACAACTGTTGGATAAATATAAATTACTTAAACTTAATTCGAGACGCTCTCAACTGGAGGCAATGTTGTTGTATGACTTATGCCACAATAAGTATGATTGTACACCTATAATTAACAAGCTGTGTTATCAAGTCCCGACTTGAACGCATTGCCGCAGGCCCTGTCGTTTTGACGTGACAACGTCTTATAATTCGATAGAGCCGGCTGCACGCACGAAAAAACATGACTCATGCGGCGTTACCTCGCTCTGAGGCGTTCCATGTAAGGCTTGAAGTGCAAGCGAGAGCGCGGAACGAGCGACAAAGAAGCACAATCGGCCTTTGCGTTCGGCAACGAAAATGCTACCATTCCATCAGTATTTTCTTAAGACGTTGTCACGTTCAACTATCGTCAGTAAACCGACTTTACAGACAACTAATTTTTTTTGCTACTAATCGCTGTCGCACTAATGCTGGTAAGCGCTCTCCGTTGTATCGGTTGGTAGAATCATACAACACTAATTTTAATGCTATAGACATTGTGGCAACACGAGCTAGTACATTCAAAAAATGTTACTTGATATACTAAAGTAGTACTATTGTATTCTTTCTTTAGTTAACCTTTAGTAAAATTATATAAGTAAATGCTGTTGGTGTTACAATTAATCCTTTTTTCATAGATTATTCTTATTTATTATCTTTATTGTATCACTGTTTGTTTACCCACATAAATGAAAAAAAAAAACAGGTATAGGTGCCCATATACGTCAACGAATAAAAACAGGCGGAAGCCTGGTCGCTAAATTCAAAAGTGAAGCACTCAAGCTATGCCGGTCCTTCTTCGTACACAAGCCTCACGCACACATTTACTTCTATGCCGGCCGGTCGTCACATCTGCTTGAAATCGGCCCTCCGGCCACTCACACAAAGATAAAGCTACCGCCATTGCCATGCTTCAGTTGTTGTGTAGCGAAGTTCCGTCCGCCTTTTTTTATTCGTTCAAGCCTATAAAATCACGTTTTATTTTTTTAAATTCCAATGTATAGTAGTTATAACTGTACTGTACTACGGAACTACTTATCGCTCTAAAACGGTGAAGGACAACATCGTGATGAAACCCGCTTACGCGCTTTGGAGTGGTTATGCGCTCTGGCCGTGGTTGTAATACCACCCACCGAACAAAGCCATGCCGTCAAGCGACCTAGTCGTGTTTTGGGATGATGTTCGGTGAACCATCGGGGAGACGGGTCTGAGCAGCCGCTCAACTGCCGTCTCTCTCTAGATCTATGTGCTCCATCTTAGGCCACATCATCGCTTCATATCAGGCGAGATAGTGGCCAAACATAGATCTAATAAGAGAAAAAAAAAATAGCACATAATACTAAGGGATAGAAGCATCAATGCGAAAATAAATTTTAAAAAATAGCGACTCTTGCTATGACGCAATAAAATTCAATTCAGCTCGCGTAGCGCTGCATACCTACCAGTCATATTAACCTACAGAGCGCCTCTCTTTCTATCGCATAGCTCTTATCTCTTCTGGCGCGGCACGTGTAACGATGCGCGACCCGCCCCGTCGTCGGTTTCCGTCTATGTAAAATAGGTACTTGTAGCTTCGTACCTACAGTGCGGAGTGCGCTAGGCCTGCTTATAGCTAGATGGCAGATAACTCTATGTATACTAGTTACCTAGTAATTGTTTCAACTTACTATATTTGTCTGGTTTCGGTTCCAAATGTGCTCTTTGCAGCGCTGCGAATGTTATTCCAAACACAGCAAAAAACACGACTAATTCTCTCTGCATTTTAGATTCTAATGAAGACAGTTGTTTTGCCACGATTATGTTGTTCATTTTTATTTGACGACCCAACGAGATAATTTATTATATTCTGACCTATATTAGATGGCATAATATATTGTTCAGGTTAGGCTAGAGCACACAGGCGGACCACTTTTTGTTACTGACATTTAACATACCCAAACCCTGTCCTGCATTGAGTTTTGTAAGTAATTGTTGATCTGATCTTTCTGTGACAATTCCTTCCTTTCCATCCCTTCACTTCTTTTACATTAAACTACTTACATCGGGGTCAGAATAGAGTAAATAAATAACAAGTACCTATATACAAAGGAACAAACAAAATCTATTGCGTGGTGCGCATTCATTAGAGCGGCGGCTCTGTGTGTCGGGTCACTCCCTTCCCTCCAGTATGGTTGATGGAGGTGATGGCTGGTCCACAATTCATACTGGTGAACGGGTGTTGCTTGCTAGTCACTCTAACTGCTGTCATAACTATTCAAATATTATTCATATTTTTCTGTTACTGATACAATGACTATGAGACTCGCAATTCTAGTTTGACATTTTGTTAATTTTAATTTATTCTTCGTTGTTCATTGATCATTGTTACATTTTAAAAGAGTTGAAAAAGGAGACATCGCCGCAGAGTTTCTTGATACTATATCTAGCGGGGGTATTTCCGAAGCACTGATATGGTCAGTTTTCGAATTTCTTTTCTGGACCCGGACTTCAATTTGAGTATGGGAAAGAAAAGGGTCCATGCTTACCTTTTTTTCAAAGTCATGTTAACTTAAGTTCCAATTTTTAATATATTTTGTTTAAATTTAAATTGGTTTGTATTATGTGGTTATGACGTGTATAAGTGCGTTTTGTACTTTATGAAACATTTTGATATAAGAAACGCAAAACTGTAACTACGTGTTCTAAGTCGCACATTTGCGACCTCGTCTTTTCTTTTGGCCGTTTGACTTGAGGACTTTTATGTTGAACGTAAAGGCCACCTTTACTAAAACTTGCTGAATTCACACATCAACGGAACAGAAGTAAATTCCAGCCACTGCATCGAACATTAATAATGCACCTAGCTTTAGCCATAGAATGCGGAGCCGGAATCGTAAACTTAGTAATATTGCTCACGAACACACAATAATTTACCTCATTCGGCTTCCCAATACCTAAATTATACCAAATCGATCGACGGCTTAAACGTGCGACTTGGTAATGACACTGCGCTGGCGCCAAATACTTAATGTTAAATTCTATAAGCTTTGGCTTGCGGGTCCGCTTGCTTAATAATGCACCTATAGCCAGTTCATTATTCGTTTGGTTCTAAAAACTCTTCAATACTATCTAATATTACATTATAAACGCGATATTTTGTATGGATTTATGGAGCTTTGTTACTCTTTTACACATAAACTACCGAACCGATTTTGATGAAATTTGGTATATGGGTACTCTAGGACTTGGAATAGTACATGGGCTACTTTTTATCCCGGGAAACCGCGGGTGGAACCGCGGGGCGCAGCTAGAATACAAAACAATAATACTTTATTTAACACCAAAACAGGAAAGAAGTTTATAGTTACTTAGGTACATACAATAGTGGTAGAAGAATGGGCGGCAGGCAATATACAACTTGATGAAGATATACCTAAAATAAGTTAACTTCACAAACAAGGAGGCACCTATGTGAAGTTTCATCGCAATTCTTTACGGACCAACCTACTAAATTACAACCCTTCTGTTTCTTAGGTAAACGTCGTAGGTATTAATAGCTATAGGTTTTGAACGAGTTGGTATATAAATTTTTTTAAAAGCACATTCTTTTGGGAGAAGCCACTGGCTCTCCAAACACAGTTTAAAGTAGTTCGAGAGCCTATGGATTCAATACTACTCTGTAGAAATATCTATTATGTCACAATTAATTATTATTTATTTTATTTTATAAAATATAAGTTTTTGCAAAATTATGTTGCTGTATGATTCTCCCTTACTGACATACGCTTCCATAACGACAAACTGCTTGGTGGCAGAATAACTGGCAATGCAGTGGATGTGGGACTGTCTACTCTACTTTGGGACATGGGGTAGATGAAGAGCCATGAAGAAAACATATCTCTAATAAGGAAAAGTAATTGAAAAGTAAAACAAAAAAGAAAGTAATTGTAAAGGAAAAGTTATTAAGAGAACAGATTTTTATGTGATTTAATAAGATTGAAAAACTAAAACGAAGTTAGGTTGTAGTAAGTATTTGAAAAATTATTTAGGGGTTTAATTCTCTGTCACTGACATACACGTCCACATCTTTCAATGTAGTAAAGTAGTAGATCCAGTTTTTGACTACATTTTTTGAAATCATAAATTATAGTGTTGACCAGCTTGCTAATCAGGATAAGTGTCATATAATGAATTCTCCGCAACAAAAATAGCAATAAAAGGTCAGGGATCACAAAAAACTAAACAACAGCTAAATATTTAGCTAAAACATCATACAGGCTAACCTTACCTTTTTTAACCGACTTCGAATAAATCGAGGATTTTTTATTTATTTATTTTTGTTACCTCAGAACGCCGTAGTTTATAAACTGATTTGGAAAATTGCGTTAATTTCAACATGGTACATATAAATTTCATCGATATTCGACCTTGGACTTCGAAGATACATTTGAATAATTGTAGTCAGTTTTTTGTGATAATATTTATTTAGATGACCTTTTGAGGAATACTAAGATTTTAATTTCAAAAATAATTCCTATTAATCGGATACTTTGGTTTATTTAAGTAGGTACCTATATAGCTGGAGTTCTTATCCAGTTGTTATGTATTGATCCCTCTTCTTCAAGGGGGTGTCAATAACACCGATCACACTAATATTATTAATCGTCGGCTAGCAAACAACACCGCGCAAGTAATATTCCGCTACTTTACAGGAAACAACTGCATCCGCTACTTCACAGGAAACAACTGCATTTGAAAGTCATAGGTGCCAAATTTCGACTTGAGCGGTGTTGTTTGCTAGCCGACGAAATGCGCAAGTTTGTAAGCGTGTTTGTTACTCTTCACGCTGTAGAGGCTTTACGGATTTGATTGAAATGTTGAATAGAGATAGCTTGTACTCAGGATTAACACATAGGCTACTATTTATCCCGGGAATCTGCGGGTAAAACCGCGAGGCGCAGCTAGTATACATATTTATGCTTTTGAGTCCTATGCAAACAGGCTTCTTCTGTGTTTTAGCTATAAACGTTTCAATAACTCGAAATTTAATAACAACACTGATCCTATAAAAAAATGTTTATAGGATCAGTGAATAACAATAATTTAATAATAATAATAATAATTCAATAATTATTATTTTCATTAGTGTTCTTCCTCTCTTCTAATTACTATGCCCGACAGGGTCCATAATGAGCTGTTACCTATTTATTGATAACAACTACTTATGTAATAACATTATGGAACGCAATAAATTATTGAAATTGAAATTAAAATCCAATAGTTTTCGCTGACCAAATGTTTTGCCAGGACTAGCGCACTCCGCACTGTAGGTACGAAGCTACAAGTACATAGCGGGACACCGACGGCGGGTCGCGCGTCGTTACACGTGCCGCGTCAGAAGAGATAGAGCTATGCGATAGAAAGAGAGGCGCTCTGTAGGTTAATATGACTGGTAGGTATGCAGCGGTACGCGAGCTGAATTGAATTTTATTGCGTCATAGCAAGAGTCGGTATTTGTTTAAATTTCTTTGCGGAGTGATGAATACTAAGAATACCACAGAATACTAAGGGACAGAAGGTCCCTTAGTATTCTGTGGTTTAAGTAAGGCGATTCCCCTGCATTGAACTTTGAACTTTTGTAACGCTAACGTTAGTATTCTGTGGTTTTGCTTAGATGGCCCCTAACTTCTATAGACACTTCCGAAAATATACATACTTATACCTACTCTGGATGTATAGATATGCAAGTGGATCGATTTTCCACTGCGCGAAGCGCACCTGCTCTTATTTTATGTTTCTATATGTTATATTACACAGGAGCACAACGCATTTATATTCAAAATTAAATCCGTAACTGGCCCTCATGTTCTCGTTTCATTTTAATATTTTTTCTGTTTTAGTTTATCTTCTATTTCTTTGTGTGAGTAGGTAGACTTTTTGTGTGCAAGCTTAAATAGGTACTTTACACTGGGACCGGACTACTGAGATTGAACAATATGTTCAATATTTCAAGTTTATGATAATACCTACATCCAGTGGCGTAGCTCGGTAACCAAAGGACATGGGGCAAAAAAATAACTAGGGCCCAACTAAACTATTTAAAATCGTTTGTTTCGTATCCGTCGCCTTCCGAACTCTGCTTTATTTATATTCCGAATGTGGGAGAAATTTTTACTAGTTCAATTTATAGTTTGTAAGTCAGAGTCCAAAGGGCCCCCTGGGATTAGGGGCCCCGGGGCACTGCCCCGTCTAGCCCTCCGGTAGCTACGCCACTGAATACATCACTAGTAGAAGACAAGACTGAAAAAATAAGTTCGTACCAATGACTAGCTTTGAAAAAAAGATTAGATAGAGTGCAGTGGCTCAAGTCATTGCACATCAAAATACTAAGTGGAACTGCAGCTGTTTTTAGTCAATATATGACTGATGACTTGATTCGAATTTGTTAAGCTTTGAATAATTTTGGGTCTATATTTTTAGAAATCTGCCTGTAACAAATGGTTAGGCATTTATTTTAGCAGTTTAATTCCAGAAGGAAGATGCTTTTTTTTATGGTTCTGAGTGATTAGATGAGCAAGTCGTTCGCCTGATGGGAAGCGCCACGCCTGCCCATAACAATTGTAGTGCCACCCAGAACTTTTAATACCATAACAAACACTGCGTAGCACTGCATTGCCCTCATCGCCGCGAGACATCAGATACATAATAGGTCTCATATGCCCAATAATTTCGCTGGCAACAATGCCCTTCAAACCGGAACACGATAATGCCTGCGCACTACTGCTTGGCCGCAGAATAACTGGCAAAGCTGTGGTACCTATCCAGATTGCCTCCCGCATACAAGAGAACAACCAGAGTATGAGGAATTAAAAGGATGTGGAAGGTTAGAAATAAATAATGGTAGTCCCAAATAGGATGGTAGCGGGGCGGTAGGTAAGAAGGATCGAATAAAAAGCAGAGTACTTCCATTAGTTTATTCGACATCTCCCATTGTAACTTCCATTTTTTGCATTACATCGTCCCATCGCTAGATATATTTTGGCACAATATTTGGCATTAGTTCACTAAGTATACAATAGTGAAATTGTTTTTAAATATTTGGAAGTGTAGAAAACAAGAGAGGAGGATAAGGTGAATTGTCCGTAATTTTAGGGACCTTCTAATAGATTCAGTTGAAAATAGCATTAGAATTTATAATTATGAGAGAAGTTTAATTTTTAAGCATGATTCTCCGTTGTTCTTGGTCGTCATTAATTTAACTGAAATTAGAGATTGTACAAACACTTTTGTGAAATAAGTAAACAATAATTGTTTTCTAAACATTCATACGAACCAAACAACATCATTCGTAACAATTACTCTTTATAATTTATAACAATAGGCCCAACTAAGTTCATTCAAGACAATGTTTTATAGAAAACAATAGACAAAACGTTTGTAATGTAGTCGTCATTATTAAGATTTATTTACAATATATTTATATTAACAAATTCAACAGAAATTTAGAAAATGAAACCTCTGTAAGAGTTTTGTCACTCTTTACATATGTAAGTAATCAAATTAATACATTTATCTTCTGATTTCGTGGCAGTGAAGATATCAGCGAACTAAATCGTGACTTCTTGTCATATCGTTCGTTTACTCAAAACGAAAATTGTCTTTTGACAGGCAAAAGCATCTTTAAGTCAACACTATCAAGACTCATTGCCGTAACTCGGGAATATTAACATGTCTTCTCCTAGAGATAATATCAATTCAACTAGTTATTATATAGGTATATCTCACTACTACTCCTATTTAATTACAATACTTATTTGATTAATTTATTGCTTTTTATTCACTTTGGTCTCTCAAATCCTTGGCGAGTGAGGAATCGTGTATAAAAGTTAAACTTGTGTGCTTCCCGTGTGCTTACCGTAAGTACGTAGCTAAATAGAAAACAAAGCGATTACAGAACACTACTAGCAGCGAAACTATGAGTAAAAATAGTTCTAAAAGTAGTAGACTAGTTCTAAAGGATCGACGTCGGTTGACTCGTACAAGGCCTTCGATAGGATTCGTCCTGAGATCACATTCTTAAAGATTAAGTACAAACTATTATTGCATGTTAAGAATTGCACTGTTACGATTTCTAAAAGATTATCGTTAAAAGAAGTCTTTGATACACTCCATTATATTGTCCAGACATACGGGACTCGCGAGGAGTCCCGCAGGGCAGCCGACTTGGCCCGCTTTTATAGTGTTTACGCTCAAACAAAGAGATTCTCTTTGATGTTAGTAAACACCGTGCTATGCGTCTCGTGTCGATAAGGACACGTTCAGACGGGCGGGTCCATGTCGCGCTGCAAAGACGTCAGTCACGTGTGGAACACCCACCCGGGGACCGGAGGTCACGCGTCCGGCACACCGTGGATGTGGTGCTGATAATTGTGGTTCAGTTTGTTGGCGAACTCGTGCATGATGTCCCGGAAGATCACCGAGTCGAGGTTCTCCCCGAGGATGTAGAGGAGATACCAGTCGCCCATCTTGCTCCGGCGCACAATGGTGTCGACGTTGTCGCGGCGCACGAGCCGGAAGCGCATGCGCATCATGTACACGCGCATGCGCGGCGAGAAGATGATGACGATGCGGTACACGAGCGTGATGAACGTGAGGATGCCGAGGATGACGAACCAGAACCAGAGGAAGACGTAGATCTTCTCGTTGACGACGTTCAGCGGCAGGATGCATAGCGCGTCGTGCCGCTCCACCTCGCCCGACGACCCGAACTTGTTGAACAGTGTACATTTCACCATTCTGAAATAATAAAAAAAAACAGTTAATGATAAACGTCAAATAGGCACAAAAAATGCATAATACAAATCACTTAAAATACGTTAAAAATTGTACTTAAAATAAAATATCATTACTTAAAAATAAGGTATGCATGACTTCCCATTTCTTTCCCATACTTAAATTGAAATCCGGCCCCAGAAAAGATTTACGAATTACGAGAAGAATTACGAGTGTAGATCGCAAACGAAAGAGAGACGTATACGGATTGTCTTCACCTCCTCACCTTGGGAATATATAAATCATGGGGTCCACTCTGTCTTCCTGATCGGACTCCATGTACTCGATGACGTCGAGTCCGAAGCGCAGGAACTCTCCGTCGAAGAACCGGTTCATCAGGAACATTTGCCCTGGAAACAGAGTAATAGGAATTTTGAAATGAAGAACTTACAAAAAGCATGAAAGTTTTCTGTCAGTTTTAGCGTAATCAGAGTTCCTATTTTTCCTCATGAAGAGACTAGAGACGTACATACGTAAAGTGATTTATTGTTATATATCTACGATATTAAAAACATGAACATAAAATACATATATAAAACATAAAATACATAGATTCTTGTGCAGCCGTTGTGTAATACAAAAGAGTCATGAATCTAATGTCTGAAATAAAATCTTAAATACGCCCAACGATGATATAGATAGATCCTGGCCCCTAAACAGGATTGCCTGTATCTAGGGAATCAGAAGTTTGAGGACCATGGTCCTACAACACCCAGATACGAAGCAAATACTTGGGCTATTTTTATGCACAAATTTTTTTTTGTCACGGGTACCCTTCAACTAGAGTGGTGTATGAGAATAGAACCATACTGCCCAACCATTACATCACAGAGGCTGTCGTAATGAATATAAATCTCGTAACTGAAGACAACCTTGTAGAGGGTTGAAAAACTAAAGAGTTGTTGGTCGTGTCTGGTATACCATTTAGTTATAATTTAATTGGGAAAATTCTAATACAACACTAATACCTCTACAGACTCGTGGTATGGCCGATAGATATAACTCGAAAAAGTAACTTTAAATCGCTACTTTGATTGTGATTTCAGGAATAAACTAAAATAATATCCATTTTGAAAAATATAAAATACAGTAAATCAAACCGAGCCTAAACAATTACAACATAAACAAACAATATCTTTCAACTCATGCTACATTAAGTGGCCCAAGCCAACCCTCGGTGCCCTGAAAACGTAAGACGCAAAACTAATATTTTAATTCAATATGGCATGATGGAGAGGCGCGGCGAGCGCGGGCCGGCCCGCGGGCCGCGCTAGTTTACATTCAGGGCGGCGCAGCGGCAGATGGCGAGCTGATATATCAGTTAGGACGACATCGGTGTGGCCATAGAGTAAGAGAAAAAATATAGTTTCTGACATACATTGAGAATCATATTTACGGCAGTATTATTTATTCTGTGAGTTTTCAAAGATACTGCAAAACTTCTTGTCGAAGCAATGCGTGACCAAAATTCTGGCCTATATTTTAGCTAAAGGATAAGCATTGCCATTCAACGTGGCATAGCAGCCAGCAGTTTGGGAACGTTGCCCACTGGTAGTGTGGCTGTGGTGTTACTAGAGGTACTGGAGAGTAAATATGTCCATGAAACAAACCTATATCAAAGAAGTTATTTCAATTGTGCCTGTGTAGGTAACATATCCACTAATGCCTAATTTGATCTAATTTGCGAATAGTATTACTGGCTACCGAATCTACAACCAACCGATTCACCAAAATCCTAATTCGTAAAAGGAGTAGATATAATGGTTTTGCATCTTATTTTCTGTCTATTCGCTTTTTCCATAGCCCCAAATTGAAGGGCTGCGTAGACAGCGAATTTCGCAACACTGCCATTGTTTTGTTATATTGGAAACCTTTCGGAGATACCACGCCAGCAAGCATGGAATAATAACCGACACAAGGGCTCTGCACTTTCGAAATCAGATTGATGCCCCGGACGCAAGGGCATGCGCGATATAAACTGTGAATTTTGAAATGTTACCTTTTGTTGCCCGTGGTTCGACCGCCTGGGTCCACGAATCAGAACCACGGACAATTTCTGTTGCCCGTGGCTCTTTTTTTATGGATCTAAGTGATGAGACGAGCAACTCGTTCGCCCGATGGTAAGCGCCACTGCCCATAACAATTGCAGTGCCACATAACTTTTAATACCATAAAAGCACTGCGTAACACTGCATTGCGCTTATCACCCCGAAACATCAGTCTCATATGCCCAGTAATTTCGCTGGCTACAATGCCCTTCAAACCGGAACACAGTAATGCTTGCGCACTACTGCTTGTCGGTCGAATAACTGCCACCTACCAATCGAGTATCACTAAATTCACCTAATTTCAGGTTAATTATAGTTAAAGATAAATTGATCTATCTAAGAATTTATTGAATCCCCAATTAATTAATCTGTGCTAATACCACAAATATAATGATGGAAACATCTAATGTTTGTTGTTAAATATTACGAAATTTCATTTAAATTCTGAAATATCTCTAGTAATCCATATATAATAAAATAATCGCGACCTAATAAATATATTTATATAATGCAATAGTTAAATTCTAGGACGGTGAAGGGTTTTGTTTCAAGTTTAAAATTAGATGCACAAAACGAAAATTAAAACACCAGAAGTCTCAGGAGACTGCTGAATAAAAGCACAGAACAGAAAGGAGGAAGATCTACAGTGAAAGAAAGAAAGAAAATAAGTTTATTATTAAACCATCTTATAGTAAAAATAGGTAAATGAAATTAGACATAAATAAAATGACACAACTCAGCAAAAAGTGCCATGAGAGCGCTGATTTTCAGTTGTGCCCCTTTTTGTGACGACGGAACATAAAATGCTCTTTTGTAAATAAATAAAAAAGAAACTAGAATGATAAGAGCACTGGCAATATGCCCGGCAATAAAAATAATCTTTAACAGTGTTCTTACTAAGTTATTCTTCGGAAATGGCCTGAACAAAAGAAAGTGCTGCCAGTAGATAGCAGCTGTATAAATAGCACTGAAGATTCTCACTGACAACACACTGCAGTGTGCTAGACCATACATCAAAATGCCCAGAAGCTTGTCAATTACGAAATAAAAGCAGAAGAAAATTATACAAAATTTAATAACAAATTAAAACAATTACTCATAGAAAAAGTTTTAATCATTTAAATGTCATTTTTTAATAAAAATAAGAATAACAACGATAAGTAACTGACAAAGATGTTATAGAATAAATCTATATTCATTTATATTCATATATATATTTCATATATATTTCTTTATTTTTTTATCTATATATATCTATATTTGCTATAGCAAATTATATTATAATGGAAGCGGACCGATTATAATACATATGTCCCTGCTAGGGTATACCCTAGCAGGGACATATGTATTAAAAGTGCATTTTTCTGCGTATTTAATATATATCTTTCGACTTTACCAAAAACGACTTTAAAATCTCACCTATAGTGGTATATGAACCTTTGTGTACATCATAATAAAGTATTGAGCTGTGAGTATTGAACGCAGAGAAATACTGCAGTATGAAAGCGCATTGAATTTGCGGGCAATAATTTAAAATGTGTTGCTTACAAAAATATGCCTTCGAATTTCGAGTGTCACTTCCACCGATGCGTTTTCATATTCATTTCATTAAAGCTTTGCCAAATAAATATTTCGCGAGCGCGGAACCCCAGATATGACCGTAAATATTTTTACAGCACAATACTGATTTTATGTCCCCGGAGACAGGATGCCGGACCGCCGCGCCGCGGCCCACACGCCCACTAAACCGTGTTGTGTATTGTCTGTTGCTATTCGTGCAATCTTATGTTTTATTTCTGATATTCTTTGTCGAATCTCAGTAAAGTCTCAAGTCGTAGAACAAAAGAAAATCGCTTTATGATAGAAGAAATAACTAGTGTTACATTATCTCTCTGATATTTTTCACATCCTCATCCTCATTCTCGTCTGGAAACATCCTCATAAAGAACCACATACTACTCATACTAGATTTAAGCGTTCATAGATCCTGTTCCCGGTTCCTAAGATTACATGTATCTAGGAACGAAGGAATCAGAATACAAACAACATTCTGCTTCTGCCAAGTAGCCAACTGGCACATAAGAAACATAATATTGTCAAAAACAAACGTAGAATATTGTTCTAAAAGAATGCCCCTCAGAATTTTGCCGTGTCCTCTGAGTAGTGATTCTTTTTCCGATACGGTGGTAGAGTAATTGTACCGATTAACGTTCATAAGTGCATCTGTGATTCGAGAACTGAATAAAAAACTTTGAACTCAAGAACTATGAGGTCCATAGGTCATGCACCAGACCAGACCAGCAGGCCAGCAGGGGAATCGTCTACCTCGAACATCGATCCCGATCGCTTTTAATTTCAAATTTAGAAGGTAAGGCATCCTTCAACCTGCGAAATCTATCATTTTTAGTGAGCGTGATAGGGATAGAAACTGAGACGCAGATTTAGAGTAGAAAAGTTATACAATTCCACAGACAAATACTGATCACGAAATGACAGCAATCGGGATAGGTTAGGCGAGTGCAAGTCATTTGTCTCATAACGTGAATCGAACTTGCCCATTCTTTGTTTACCAGCTGACCCAACCAAACCATAACATCTGTCATAGAGGAGTAATAGAGGTAAATGAAATTAGATGGTCATAAAGGACACAACTCAGCGTGTTGCATGATATGTGTGCATAATAGCGCGCTGATTTTTTTTAATATTTTTTTCTTTTTATTTCTGTTTTTTTTTATGTTTTTCTTTTATTTTTAGTAAAGTACAAGAATAGTAAAAAAATAAATCTCACCTATAACATTGACAAGAGCCAGCCCCTCGCAGAGGTAGTACCTGTAGGCCCACCAGTTGTGGTACCTCAGGTTCTCCCACAGGTAGTCCAGGATGAGCTTCTTCTTCGTCTTCTTCTCGATTTCCGTGCAGACGCCCACGTCCAGGTCCATCATCAGCGCGCGGATCTTGCCGCCCTCCCACGACTTCCACAGCCATCGTGGAGCGTAGAACAGCATTGCCTGGAACAAGGAATTGGGTGTTTAAGAATTGAACGTCATATCTTAAAGTTGTACTTACTATAAATAAAACAACCGAATTTCAGTAAACTAAGATTTAAAACTGCAGGGAATGTTTAGATGGGAGGGGCAAGAGACAGGGGAGAATGGCACCACCAAAGGGAGGCCTACGCTTAGCAGTGGGCGATAACGGGCTAATAATGATGATGATGAATATTTGAAAAACTCCCGGCACATAAACCTATAAAAAGTAAAAAACAGCTGAACCGATTTTGATAAAATATGTCTAAGAAACCGAAACTAGGTATTTGTAAGCATGTTTTCTAAAACATGCTTACAAATAAATGAAACGCATACTAATCGGTTCACTCGTTTAAGTGCTACGGTGCCACAGACAGACTCACATAGTGGTGAAACTTATAACACCCCTTTTGCGTCGGGGGTTAAAAATAATCTTTTTCATGCAGGTAACTTGCGGTAGAAAATCATGAATCACAAGTGTTAAAAGTCGAAGCTCAACTTTTTTTATTGAGACGTGCAAGTATTTTGCCTGAAAGTAAGCGCCACGTCTGCCAATAACAATTGCAATGCCACCCAGAACTTTCAATATCGTAAAAAGAACTGCGTACCACTGCATTGCGCTCATCACCCCGAGACATCAGAGATATTAAGTAATGCTGGCCACAATGCCTTTCAAACGGGAACACAGTAATGCCTGCGCACTACTGCTTGGCGGCAGAATAACTGGCAAAGCTGTGGTACCTACCCAGACGGCCTCCCGCATATGAGAGCCCTACCATGAGTCACAAGACGTGTTAATAGTCGAAGCTCACTTACGTATCAACTACGTAGTTGTTATGTTGGTAACGCATTCGTCGTAAAGTTCACTTCATGTCTATCTGCCAAATCAATCTGGCAAACCAAATCCGCACTGTGCATCTAATAATTTATATTCTGCCATAAAGAATCCCAATAACTGCACCTCTAAATCAAAACAGACTTTTACTTAGACGATTTTTTAAGTCTTGCAACACGTGTCTCAGAAGTAGCCCAACTTTGTCGACGTAAATCAAACTTTATTACAATGGTGTAGTGATGGAATTTGATAGGTGAGAATGGTACCGACGTCAATAAATTGATGAAAAGCGCGGGAAACCCTCTTTTGCGGCGGTCGTATTTTTTCATTTGAAATTTTTCAAATATTTTTTTTGTGTAAATAGTGATCAGTTGAGTAGTAATTTGTAGTTATTTTAGTTTTTAGTGTATATATTCTGTTTATTTGTGTATAGAATCCACTGGTAAGTCGTTTTTGTTAATTTTTCGTCGAGGATGAATGACCCTCCGGACCCCGGGGGCAGTGTGCCCCCGGTTGGTTGTAATGTTACTATATTATCGAATGAATCTGGTATGGAAACGGACAGCTCTATCAGTTTCCGAGCAATTAAGCGTAGCCGTCCTTATAAGGTCTGTAAGCATTGTAACAAACGAAGGAGGAAATATAATAGTGAACCGAAACCTACGGACTGCCATTGTGAGATTGAATCTATTGTTGAAAAACCGAATGTAGCTCCCGCAGTTTCAAATAATATTGTTAACCCCCCACGTTCGAACCCTAGCCCTGTTGTTTTGAATGACACGGTTAACTCTCCACGACCGAACCCAGTTGCCCGAGTTTTATATGAGCCTACAGATAATGCCCCTTATGTTGTTCATATTCAAAAAATACAAACTGACCCAAATGATGGAACGACTCTCCATCCAATTGCTTTTGGAAAATTCTTAAACAAGTATTCCATTGCAAATATTGTGAATGGTAGTTTAAAACGTATTGGCCGAAATAGAATCTCCATTTCTTTCTCGAACCATTTGAGTGCTAACTCTTTCCTCACTCATGCTAGCCTAGCTTCGAACAACCTTAATGCATTTATACCATCCTTTAATGTGACACGCATGGGCTTGGTCCGTGGAGTACCCAACGAGTGGACCCCGGAAGAAGTCATGGAAAATATCAACGTTCCAATTGGATGTGGTAAGATTCTCAGAGCCAGACGTCTTAACTATAAAGTGACAATAAATGGTGAGCCAACATGGAAACCATCACAAACTGTGGTTCTTACTTTTGATGGCCAGATTTTGCCTAAGCGTATTTTTATGTGCTATAACGCTTTACAAGTAGAACTATACACTTACCCGACAATCCAATGCTACCATTGCTGCCGTTTTGGACATACTAAAAGTCAATGCAGGTCTAAGCCGCGCTGTTTCAAATGTGGTCAAGATCACTCTGGTGATACTTGCAATATTGAAGAAGATTGTGCTACTTGTTGTTTATGTTCAGGATCTCATTTTGCTAATAGTAAAACTTGCCCAGAATTTACCCGTCAGAAACACATTAAGTTAACTATGGCTGAAAGTTGTATTTCCTATTTCGAGGCTTCGAAATTACATCCCCCAGTTTCTAGATCGTTTGCAGAGATAACAAATAATAAACCCATGACTCAGAATTACTCTATACCGGTTCATTCTCAACCTTCAAATACAAGCTCTTCGGTTTCATACAAGAAAACTGTTTTCAAAAAACCCTGGACTGCTCCTAAAACTTCCAAGGGGTATGACCGACATGCCCACTATGAACTTATAAAGGAGTATGATGGGCCATCTCCTTCCAACGGATGTGCACTTAAACAAAATGTTTCTCACGTAAATGAACAGCAATCTGTTGCTGATATTATAATTGCCATTATTAATTTACTTTCTCAGTCTAAACTTATTGAACCGTCCAACGTCGCCCCTGTTATTGCAGCGATCACAAATTTATCGGTCCAATATGGATCAAGCCGAGGTAGTCCAATGGAACTGCCGCAGCTTAGTAAGTAAAAAAAGCGATATTATTTACCTAATTAATAAATTTAAACCAAATATCTTCATCCTCTCTGAGACATGGTTAAAACCTAATTCCGTATTTCGGATTAGGGGGTACTCATGTCTCAGAGAGGATCGTCAAGACGGGTATGGCGGTGTTGCCATACTCATTGAAAACTCTCATTCTTTTAAAACTATTTCCCTTCCCCCGCATAATCCTAACTATTCTATTGTTGCTGTTTCAGTTAATAACATATGTTATGTGTCTGTATATATTCCGCGGCCTTCTGCCATTATATTAAATGAAATAAGTTCATTGCTATGTGTCCTCCCAAAACCTTTCATGATTTTAGGAGATTTTAATTGTCATCACCGATCTTGGGGTAGTTCTATTTCCAATTGTCATGGTGAATATCTATTAGAAATAATTGATAATAATAATTTGTGTTTGCTGAATACTGGTTGTCCCACCAGACGCACTAGTCCTGACGAGGGCACTAGCGCTATAGATTTATCAATATGTACACCTAATTTAGCGTCAGAACTATCTTGGTATACTCTTTCATCCACCTTCGGTAGTGACCATTTTCCAATCATCATAAGTTCTCCAAATAAGTCTCTTTCCGTTATTCATAAACCTCGCCTGAAATACAAAATTAAAGATAAAGGAGATGATTGGGATAAATTCAAATTGTGCGTGGAAAGTAAATATTTTGAGCTTCCTAATATTTCTGAAAGTAATATTAATAGTTGTTCCGAGGCCCTCGCAAAAGTTATATTGTCTGCCGCAGATCAAGTTTTCCCTCTTAAGAATTCGGCATCGGGCCAAATTCCATCACCACCTTGGTGGGACAATGATTGTACTCTTGCTGTTAAAAAACGAAAACAAGCTGAAAAGAATTATAATAAGGACATGTCTATTACAAATTTTGAAATTGTTTCTAAATTAATTATTGATACCAAGAAGTTACTAAAAGATAAAAAAATTAAGGGTTGGAGAAGATTTTGTCATTCTATCTCTACGATGTCTCATCCCTCTACTGTATGGCAAAACATCAAACGATTTAAATCAGGTATGTCTAACACTAATCATTGTCCCATGCCTCCTTCTCTAAACAACTCTTACTTAAACCACCTAGCACCTGCATCTGTTGCTCCATCTCCGCTGTCTTTATTTATTCCGATTCCTCGATTAATTCCTGATACAGAACCTAATCTTAACTCGATCTTTACCATGAGGGAACTGAAGGGGGTACTTTCCCATCTTCATGATTCTGCTCCTGGTGAAGACGGCATTCCTTACTCATTTATATGTAATATGGGAGATAACTATCTTTCGTATTTCCTCAATTTAATTAACTCAGTAATGATGTCTGGCACGGTTCCTCATTCTTGGAAATCTCAAATAGTGATACCAATATTGAAGCCTAATAAATTACCTTCATCCCCAAAGTCATACCGCCCCATAGCTTTGTCTTCAGTAATTGCAAAAATCGCTGAACATCTTGTGAAAAACCGCCTAGAGTGGTTCGTAGAATCTCACGGCTTTCTTGCAAACTCTCAGTATGGTTTCCGTAGAGGCAGAAGTACTTTGGATAGCCTGAGCATTTTTGTGACGGATATTCGCCTAGCCTTCACTCACAATAAATCTGTTGTTGCAACATTTTTAGATGTAAATTCTGCATACGATAGTGTTCTTTTACCAATTCTAAAAGAAAAGTTGCAATCGTTACATGTTCCTTCTATGCTTTGTAACTTTATACTTAAAATGCTCTATGGCAGGTCAATTAAACTAGATAAGTCTAATGAAATCAGAATAGTGTGGAAAGGTTTACCTCAGGGCTCCGTCATTAGCCCATTGCTTTATAATATTTATACCTATGACTTAGAAAATGCAATTAACAGCTCCGTAAATGTCCTTCAATATGCAGACGACCTTCTATTGTATTATTCTGATCGTTCAATTGACAATGCATGTTCTCACATGACATCGGCTTTAAACAGCTTAAAAATATGGATGGATGACAATGGTCTTGAACTTTCGGTCAATAAAAGTAATGTGGTCTTATTTTCTAGGTCACGCAATCTTCCGCCTGTTAATATTTTGTATAACGAAGAACCAATACCTGTACAAAGTGAGATAAAATTTTTAGGATTGGTTTTGGATTCTAAACTAACATTTCTTCCTAATTGTGACTATGTTGCCACAAAATGTGAACGGCTACTTAACATTATTCGATGCCTCTCTGGGGTTTGGTGGGGTGCACATCCTGCATCTTTAAGGCTTGTCTACAACGCTCTGATAAGAAGCGTCATAGATTATGGCTCTTTTTTGTTGGAGCCTTGTAGCATAGCCGGATTGAAGAAGTTGGATGCCATTCAAGCCAAAGCTCTAAGAATTGTAACAGGAGCCATGAAATCTAGTCCAATTATTGCTCTACAGGTAGAATGCGTTGATCCTCCTTTTCATTTACGTCGGCAATACCTCTCCGATAAATTTATTTTCCGGTCACTTAGATTCTCCAAACACCCTATATTTAATAAACTGCAAATATTATCAGAGCATTTTACATCAAGACCTGGCTATTGGTTACATAAATCTTCACCTTGTTTAATAAATAGCTGGAAAAGATTTGTGAATTTGCAGGCACCTACGCACAAAATCGCAAATCTACCGATTTATAATGTTAGTTATGAAAGCCTGATCCATTCTCCTGACATTATTTACAGTACTGGAATTGATAAAAAAGACCCCAATGCAAATTGTCATTTTAATTCTTTTGTTCAAAATAGATGGAATGGATGGCATCATATTTATACTGATGCATCCAAGCATAAATCTTCCGATTGTGTTGGTGTGGGTGTCTATCACCCTCAGTACAAAATCGTGCAAAAAATTAAATTCCCTCCTGAAACTTCTTCTTTCACTGGAGAATGCTTTGGTATATTAAAGGCATTAGAATACATCTTATTAATGAATCTCCACAAAACAGTAATATTTTCTGACTCTCTAAGCGCCTTGCAATCATTAGCTAAATTTCCATTTAAATCACAATCATATGTTCCTATAATCATTGAAGCGAGATATAAACTTTATCAATGTTCACTCCGAGGATACTCTGTTTCTTTCACTTGGATTCCAAGTCATTGTGGCATTAAAGGCAATGAAATGGCAGATAGGTTGGCTAACGAAGCTATTTTGTGTGGAGATGTCTTTCCATTTATTAACTATTACCATGACCTTACAAGTTTACCAAAAGTTTTCTTAGTGGAATCCTGGAGTAATTGCTGGGTAAATAGTGCACAACATAAGGGTAAACACTATTTTCAGATTTGTCCTAACATCGTTTCTAAGCCCTGGTTCAGTTGTATTAATCTTAACAAAAAAGTTACTTCGACAATAATAAGAATGCGCTTGGGCCATGTTTGTAACCCATTGCATCTTTCGAGACTGCATATTGTGGACTCTCCTACCTGCGCTTGCGGGGAGGATGTGGGGGATTTAAATCATATTATGTTTTCTTGTTCGCAATACGATAAATCGTCATTATTTAAGTCTTTGACTACACTTAAAATTCCGTTTCCTACCAATATTTTCTGTCTTCTTCATAATGCAGATCCTAATGTATATATGGCAATAGCTGAATATATTATTACTAATAATATTAAATTGTAAATATGTATGTAAAATTGTATATAATATCTTTATTCTGTGTATATATTATTTATATTCCAATTATCCTTAGTTTTCATATTCCTAAATACTTACCCACTCACCTGATCCTTTCCGGTAAAATCGTCATCCTTATTCCCCTATTATTTACATTTCCTATGGTTTCTCCGCTTTAGTAAAAAACCGAATATGTACATAAATAAATAAGTCTACGAAACAACAAAAACAAGACGCTGGCAAATGCACAACGTGCGACGCCAAACACCTCATAAAGAGGGAAAAAAAAAAAAAAAAAAAAAAAAAAAAAAAAAAAAAAAATTGATCTGACTAGACGGAATCGTAAAGTCAGGTTTATGGGTACAAATTATTATTGTAGCTTTCATCGCGCAAGTTTAATGCTATTTATTTGTGTACGTATGTGCAGTGCAGTGATATGAACACTTCTAGGTCTTCCATACTGCACGACAGACGTCATCTTGTTTTTTTTTACGCTTAATATATCTTTATTTGGCCACTATCTCGCCTGATGTGAAGCGATGATGTGGCCTAAGATGGAGCACATAGATCTAGAGAGAGACTGCAGTTGAGCGGCTGCTTAGACCCGTCTCCCCGATGGTTCACCGAACATCATCCCGAAACACGACTAGATCGCTTGACGGCATGGCTTTGTTCGGTGGGTGGTATTACAACCACGGCCAGAGCCTACCACTCCAAAAACAGCTAGACATTCTTGATTTTTTATGCAACACGAAGGAAGACCTAATCACATATCAAATATCAATCACTATGAAACCACCCTACGGCCCACGACACACTGTATACCAGTGCAAGTCCGTATGGAGGCCTCTACCCTGCGGTGGGAAGACCACGGCTTAAAATAAATAATAATACATCATTTTAAAACAGAAAAAACCTTGTAGCTATGCTGAACCTATCGCAAAAAAAAATCCAAATTGGTTTAAATGACGGAGTTCTGAGGTAACAAATAATAAATAAAATACAGTCAAATTGAGAACCTCGCCCTTTTTTTGGAGTCGGTTAATAACAAAAATAAGAAGGTAATAAAATATCAGTCTTAGTGCAGTATTTCCACGCTAATATCCTAAAAATAAAGTGTCGATCAATTTCCCAGTGCAAGAAAATTTACGTCGATATACCTAGTTCGTCTTTTGCTGATTTTAAATTCATATTTTCAGTAATGTTTGTGATTTCGTAGGTTTGCAGAACATGTGAACATTGTCAAGAATAACAGCGATTGTCTTTTTTTTTAATTTGTCCGTTTCAGCAGGCTTGAGTCTTTAGGACCATACCGCCTTGTTATCCATAGTTTTTATTTGATAGTTTGTAAAAATTACAACAATTTCTTTCGTATATCGTCATATGAGGATCATCAGCCACAAGCCGGACCCTCTCCTAGTGCTTCAATAAAGTGGTAAAATAATAGAAATAATATTTATAAAGTGCTGGAACTTTATTCAAGCTTTCCATGGTTTTTTTGGGAGAACATAAAAAGCAATGTCTTTCTCTATTTTGTTTCATTTGTTTCACTCGTGCACGTTTACGAACACATAATGGTTAATATTCCACCGATATTACACATGATCACTCGAAATATTATATCAATTGTTTGGAAAATAAAATAAAATCGAACTGTATCACTTTTCACTTCCCGCCAAAAAGTCACAGCGCTTCTCTATGAGAATGCATTGTGCAACAAGTACTGTTTGTCATGTAGGCTCGCATATACCTACCTACATTAAGGAGGTAGTAGGTAGGTACGCTGGCATCAATTTACACTCGAACAAGCTCCCACCCGTCGAAGCGTGAAGATAATGCGTTTCTCAAAGAAAACGCCGGCGTGGGTTTTTATTAAAGACATTGTAATGGCTTTAAACGTCTTCGATATTCAGTAACCAGGGACGAGGGAAGCCCTTAAAATAGTTCAACAAAACTGCTTGGGTAGATACTATAAAATTTATTATGCGTATCAACATATTAACAAAATCCTTAATCTCTATGACATAGTTTAACTTTGTCGTGAAGTAGATAGCATCTATAGTTACACATCTAGTTCTCGGTAACAACGGCACCAGCTAATCTTAGAAAAATTAGCATTCGCAGCATTTATGTTAGCATTAATCAAATTAATTGTAGTTCGATTCAATGAATGCTAAAATTCATCGTTTATCGCGTGACGAACGGCAGCATGCGTGCACCTACATTCCCGCATGCATGCGAACTGCAGCGGTCTTCTAATTTAATGAAATTTCGCATGTAATTGTGATTCATAACTGCAAACTTTCATATTAGTGGTTAGCATTGCAATAGCAAGTAGCATGCTAACGAGTAATATTTCACCTGCTAATGAAGTTAATGAAAAATAGCAATTATTTCCATTACTAGCACCAACTCCTGTGTTTTTTAAGTTACTGAATGACGAGACGAGCTGGTCGTTTGCCTGATGGTAAGCAATACGCCAGCCCATAACAATAACAGCACCACCCAGAACTTTGTTTTGCAAAATCCTGCGCGGCGCTGCACTGCGCTCGAGACAATAAGCTGTTGTGTCTCATAATGCCCAGTAATTTCGCTGGCTACAATGCCCTTCAAACTGGAACACAGTACTGCTTGCGCACTACTGCTTGGTGGCTGAACAACTGGCAAAAACCTTGACAAATGAAGCCCACTTCCAATAGCAGACCTGTTTTGTACGCCTACACCTTTGTATCTATTTGTGGTTATTCAGATTCCATAATTACACATAGTATATACAGCATAAAATAATTTGAAAACAGCCGCTATCGGTATGTAGTTTTAAGTTCATGAAGTGCACGCTCCATTAACTGTACAATCTGTATGCTCCAGTGGAAAAAGGTAGGTGCAGCTTCCAAGGAGTGTTCTTTTGTTAAAACTAGAACGTTGTAAGTAGCAAATGTTTGATAAACGATACGACACGCGAGGGAAGGAGAGAGTGTTTTACAGGATCTTTGGGGGTAGTGATGATTAGTCAATTTGGTCAGGTCACATTTTTTTAATCTAAGTTCTATGTTATTAATGATAATTTACGGGCGAGACTCACGTTAAGTTGGAGTACTCCAACTATAATAATACGCCCATCGAGCACATACATAGATCCTTGCCCCTAATAGGATGACGAGGACCATGGCCCCGCAACACCCAGACACGAAACAAATATACCTACTTGCTCATTTTTTAGTGTGTACAAACATTTGCCGCGGGAATCGATCCGTCATGTATGAGATTTGAGTCAACCTACCCAACCACTACACCACAAAGGCTGACAAGATATAGGCTCTAGAGATATGTTTATGTTTGTATGTTTGGCTACTATCTAGCGACCGCAGCTCGATTGTGCAGAGCCCTTCCCGTGCCTACGAAATGTTGTGATGCTCCAGGGCTCCAGTCAAAATGGTACGTATTTTTTCTTTCTCAAAATTAGTTACTATTTTTAGCTAATTTCTAATTGTCCAGCGTCCTCCCTCGCAGTGGTATGTTGTTTATTGCGAATAGTAAAGTACGGGATTATTTCTCAGAAAGCTGTTGGCGGCCGGCTGGCATTCCAGTGGTGGGACGGTTCATTGCCGTTTGAAATGTAGCCCCGCCAATGATTGGTTAATTTAATTAGCCGCACCAAAACGCCAAAAAACTAAAACTATTTGACCTATTTTAGTATTAGTTCAAATAATTTTAATTCAAAATACTACTTGGATTTTAAAGTAACTATAAGAAATTTTACGAAATATTCAAAATAAAGGTTATAATATCAATATTTAAAAAAAAACAATATTCATTTATTTTCATAAAGATAGGTAAAAATACAATTTTATTATGGGTTTGTAGGTTCTATTATAGATAATTTTTTGGCGTAAGTTATTAAGTAGGTACGTTTATTGGTCTATCCCATGCCTCTTATCAGCCCTACGTTATGAGTGACAGTTTTAAAACCAGGTGCCATAATTAAAATTACAAGAATCAATAATAGATTAAAAAATTATCTAAAAAACCACGTTTTTATGCATTTAGAATGTATTGTCATCGAGTTGTGAGCTACCCTGAAAGTTTTATTTGGATAGCTAATCGGGAAGTGCTCGAAATTTGAGTTGCAAGATTCACCCGGAACAACAGACAGACAAACAAGAAAGTGACCTAATAAAAACGTGGTAAAAATAAGAAATACCCGAACTCTACATTCTTTCAAATAAACCATCATCTGCCTTTTCTCTTGAAATTGATAACGTCCTTCTTAATTTTATTAAGTTCGGTTAAAAATAACAACAAATGCAATAACTTTGTGTGGTCACACCTAGAAGGATGTACACAAACGCACGTTTGAATATGCTTTTTAGGGTTCCGTACCCAAAAGGTAAAACGGGACCCTATTACTAAGACTGCACTGTCCGTCTGTCTATAAGTCAGTCTGTCCGTCTGACATCAGGCTGTAACTCATGAACCGCGATAGTTAGACAGTTGAAATTTTCACAGATGATGTATTTCTGTAGCCGCTATAACAACAAATACTAAAAACATAATAAAATAAATATTTAAGAAGGCAAATACAACAAACGTGATTTTTTGCCGTTTCTATAGATACTGTACGATATACGGAACTTTTTGAACTGTTGTACTGTTCGTATGTTCAACGAATGTGAACTTATTACAGAAATGTTGAAAATCTTCACGGTATCCTGCATCCTGAATGAGCGAGCACTTTACCAATTTTTAATCACACATAAAAAAGATATTCGTATAACTCATATAAAGGTACTATGATTACCGTCTTAACCGATCCAAAAAATATGAGTCTCCAGGCTCATCATAAAGCGAGGTTTATGGGTCACCGTCGTTAGGGGCCGCCTTCCTTCGAGTCCATAAACTATGCAGTGTTTGTGGCAGACTTTATAATAGTTTTATTACCATTTCGGTGTCAAGGGCTGATTGTGACGTCATTGGGTGGTACTGGTAATTCGCTCTGGATAGCGTTAGAATTGAATTTTGTTGACATTCGCGCTTCGTCGTGAAATTATGATTATAAATTATCAATCGTGGTAGGTCTTTCGTATGCGGGTGGCCGTCTGGGTAGGTACCACCACTTTGCCAGTTATTCTGCCGCCGAGTAGTAGTGCGCAAGCATTACTGTGTTCCGGTTTAAAGGGCACTGTAGCCAGCGAAATTACTGGGTATATGAGACTTAATATCTGATGTCTTGGGGTGATGAGCGCAATGCAGCGCTAGGCAATAATTTTTATGGTATTAAAAGTTCTGGGTGGCACTGTAATTGTTATGGGCAGGCGTGGCTCTTTACATCAGGCAAACGACCTGCTCGTCTCTTTTCTCAATTCCATAAAAAAAAAGATCATTTTGAAATATTTTACTCGTACTACCGCGCCATCACTAAAAATGATTCTCGACTCTTATTAACTCTCGCCTTGCATTAGATAAATTATAGGTAGGTGTATGAATTTCCGCAATGTCAAAGCAGCCCCCCGATTCAGAACCTCACGATAACTCGTTGTCGATCGATTCAGTTTCATAACTTATGATGTAAAATATTGCACACAAAACAAAATTAGTAAATGTAACATGTAGTCGATACCAATATTGTAACCGAAACCGTATTAAAATTTCGTGGCGGAATACCTCGAAAAGAAACATACAAAACGAGATCGTTAATAGTCGAATCGATTCGGTATTCGCTATCGTGAGGTCCTGAATCGGGGGGCTGCTGAGTCGATAAAATAAGTGAAAAGGTAAATGAACATTTTGGAATTCTGGAGATACTGCAGTCTTTATCTATGCACCTATTTGGCACCTGCTTCTGTCCTTGCTTCTAACAATATAGCGCTTAACAATTTCCACGCAATACCTTGAGTGCTATTTTATAGTAGTGTAGTGCATTATTTGCGAGAGCCATGGTCCAAAGCTTTCATAGTGGATTATAACTGAAGTATGAATACTTGATTGACATAGGAAGCATGGGCAGACGTCGACAGCTGGCTGGTTAGATCAACTTATGTACTCGGTATATCCAAATAACGAATGCTACGAAATATTTCGACATTACTGTACTTTCATACTGAAAGACTAAGTGTGGCTCTGTGGGAGCATGTGCGACTTTCGACCTGACGCACCCGAGTTCGAATCCCACTGGCCCCGCACCACTGACTTTCTTTAGTTATGTGCGAGTTTGACACTCGCTCTGAAAAGGGTGAAGGAAAACATTGTGACAATCAAAAAATTCAAGGACATGTGACATTTGCCAACCCGCAGATGGCCAGTGTGGTGGATTATAGCCCATAATCTCTTATGAGAGAAGGTTCGTATCCCAGCAGTAAGAACGTAGGGTGGATGGGCTGATGATGATGATGATACTGAAAATGTCAACACTCTGATTCGTTACCATATTACAGGAACCGTGCTCTAATCTCGTGTCGTATGAATGAATGTCATGATGTATCGTCAAAATATGTCGAAATCGTTTTTTTTTATTTCGCCCGTTTGGGCAGGCTAATGTATCTAGGACCATTCCGCCTTGTCTTACGTAGTTTTTATTTGATAGTTTGTAAAAATTACAATAATTTATTTCGTATATCGTCGTATGAGGGTCATCAGCAACAAGCCGGACCCTCTCCTAGTGCCACTGTGCTAGTGCTTTAATAAAATGGTGGTAATTTATTCAAGCTTTACATGGGCTTTTTGGGAGAACATAAAAAGCAATGTTTTCTCTATTTTGTTTCATTTGCCTACACTCGTGCACGTTTACGAACACATAATGATTAATATTCCGATATTATATATGATCACTCGAAATAACACTTGTTTGGAAAATAAAACAAAATCGAACTGTATCACTTCTCACTTTCCGCCAAAAAGTCCATGTCATGATGTATTGTCAAATTATGTCGGTATCGTTGTCGTTCATGACGCCATTGAAGATTATCAATTTCAGCTGCTTATAACAGGAAAGTGACAGATTAAAAAAATATGTAAAAACCTCGATTTAATGCGCCGTTTGAGGTTAGGTCTGCATTGCATGCTAATAAATGGATTTAGAATGCATTGTCATCGAGTTTTGAGCTATCCTGAAAGTTTCGGCCAGATAGCTAATCGGGAAGTGCTCGAAATTTGAGTTGCAAATATCCACCCGGAACGTCAGTCAGACAGACAGACAAACAAACAAGGTGTATTAATAAAAACGTGGTAAAATGACTTTTTTCGCAAAAAAGTTTAAGTAAGATATGAACTATCGCACTCTACGATAAAGAAGCTCACAACATAAAGTAGCAAATAATAAAAAGGCAAAATTCCTCGAACGTGAATGAGTCCAAGGAGAAGGTACGCCAGAAGACGCTTCAGTTATCGTACAGAAGTCATACACGCATTACACTCGAGTGCAGTATCGCAAATCAGCGACGCCGACGTTGCCAAGGTCCAAGAGCGCAATCGTGTCTACCCACTCAACCGTCCGAGCGCTCGAGCGATTCTTGCCTCACACGTCCGCGCTGTAAACGTCACTTATTTTGCGATCGCCGAACGTGACCCTCCTAACAAAAACGATAGCTGCTAAGAAAGTACTATAGCTTCATTAATATAAAAAATACTATCGGAAAGCTAAAAGAAGGCGCAATTTGATTTTGCTAAGAGTAACTTATGCAATTAAGTATGAGAGATGAAAATAAAGTTTAAATTTGAAGATGTCAATAAAATTTCTGCATTTTAATTTTAATTTAAGTTTTACACGAAATGTAAAACAGTTTCGTGAAATAAATATTTTAGTTCATAAAATTAGATAATATAAACTTTAAAATGATACCAATACCTTAACATAAATATTATGTTTCCTATTAAAATAAATCAAATACATCTACATACTCCTCGCAAGGTTACCTGACTTTGGGCGTCGTAAGTCTGACAAGATGGCCGCCTCGTAATGGCGCGTCCACACGACGTCGACGTTTGGGTTTTTTCAATGAAACACAATGTTCCTATTATATATCAAGTTTATCATGAAGTCACATGTTTTTTTACGCGCAGTTTTACACTCTCTTATAATTGTACATCTTTAATAAAATATTTATTAAAAAGAAAAGGAAAAATGAACATAATAAAATGTTAATTTCACATCATTTAAAAATATTGTGTAAACATTTGAAATAGCATCGAAGGCTTATAAGTTGGTCCTTTTATCAAATTTGTTTTTAACCGACTTCAAAAAAAGAGGTTTTCTATTCGGATGTATTTTTTTTATGTTTGTTACCTCAGAACTCCGTCATTTATGAACCGATTTGGAAAATTCTTTTTGCGTTGTATTCAGTATACCTACAAAGTGGTCCCATATAAATTTCATCGATATGTGACCTTGGACTTTGAAGATACATTGAAGTTGGTTTTTGTTTTTTTTCTAAAAAATATTATTTTATGACAAATTTAACTATAGTACCAACCCAGACATTGTGAAAAAAGAACTCAGCCGTTCGATACATTTCATCGCGGGTGATTAACCTTTTTCTATGGAACAAATGATTTTTTTCGCGATTTAAGGTTTGATTCCATAGTAAAAGTTGTTTGTTATATTCATTATTCGTTTTATATATTTACAATAACTATTATATTATTATTAAATTTTACTATATTATATTTACATGATTGATGAAATATTTAATATTTACATAAAGTAACCGAAAACATATTATATCTTAACACCCATAAAATATATACGTTACAATTTACTCTGCCTATATTATAATATATATTATTTCTATTTTTAAAAAGATATTTCTTCTGCTCTCAAAATTTCTGCAAAAATTCTCTCTCCAAAGTGTCGCAAACCTGTCAGACGACAGTGGTACTCTCACGTGAACTGCTCCAGCGTGTTCCAAAATTTCGTGTCCATAAGCGATATCCATAATAATACCTTCTATCGTATTCTCAGTATTTTGTGGCTCCGTCATAGTTAGTCGTGATCTCCGTCAGTCACAGTCTCATGTCAGTCTCGGTAAGTGTCGGTCAAGGTCTCGTGTCATTTTTGGTAGTTCACTCAGTGCAAAATTTGTTTATGGTACTCTCTAAAACAGTGCTCAATACACAAACTTACATTG
Organism: Petrophora chlorosata; assembly: GCA_951640565.1. Lineage (NCBI taxonomy): Eukaryota > Metazoa > Arthropoda > Insecta > Lepidoptera > Geometridae > Petrophora > Petrophora chlorosata. The sequence continues at coordinate 1,546,809 of OX621189.1, read as the reverse complement.
CACTGAATGCACTTCCAAATCGTCCTCGTATCCCTTTTTCGGCGTGTGCACATCCAGCAACGGGCTTTTTTAATGTTGGATCGCATGGGAAAGTGGTCGTGATCAACTGTAGGTCGGTCGTTTGTTCGTATCGTCAATTGTCCAGTCCTGTTCGCATAAAGTCGAGGCTCAGTCGTCAAATCGATGCGTCGGTGTATTTTAAGAAGGTTTTCTGCCAAAATGGTCCGAAACTCCCTGTGTGATATTTTCGGGTTATGCGATGAAAATATCACATAGGCATTAAACACAGCAGTGTTCAGTAACCTGCAGAAGACCTTCTTGTACCATACCTTATTTCTAAGTCGTTCCACTGGTTGAGCAGACAGAAATTGATCTTTTCTGTCCACTCCGCCCATGGACTTATTGTAGTCAAGTACAATTTTCGGTTTGTATGTCAGTCGGTTGTATTTATTTTGACTTCCCACTTGTAGGTGATGGTATGTTGATATCATGCTTACCAAGTTAGCATCTCGCCAGACCATCACAGACAAATCGGAACTGTAGCTTGCTACTACTTCTCCCTGTCGAAGGTCAGTCTTACTAAGTGTTTTGAGTGAATCGGGCACAAATTCACGATTCAAACGTAATGTCCCATAACAGTCAGTTTTATGTCTTTTAAGATATCGCAATAATAATGGACTATTATAAAAATTGTCCATTATTAAAGTATGTCCACGGTCAAGTAGCGGCTCTATCAAGTCAAACACAATTTTCGCCGTAGCATTGACGGGACGTGCAATACCATCTGTTCGGTCAACTGTCTCGTCCTGTGGTTGGTCAAGAGTTACATTTTCGGGCTGCTCAAGCGATACGTCATCAGTTTGGTCAATCGCCTCGTTATCGGATCGGTCAACAGTCTCATCGTCATGTCTATTAACTGGGTCGTTATCGGGTCGATCAGCCGTCTCGTCGGTAGGTCGATTATTGTTTGGTGTAATTCGGTCAATTCGAGTATTTTTCCCAACATATACAAAAAACTTCCAAAGATAGCCACTGCGAGACTCACAAAGTTCATAAGTTTTAACCCCAACTTGGGCAGCTTTCGTGGCAATTTTTTGAGCAAAGCTCAATCGTCCGTGCCACAGAGAGACTCATCAATGGCAATCTCTTGTGAAGGCATATACAATGTTGAGAACTTGTCATTGAGGTAGTCAAGTACAGGTTGAATTTTGCACAGTTTAGTCCTGTCAGTCAAAGTCTCATTGTCTACGAAATGGTATAAAGATTTTAGCAGTAAGAAACGATTGTAAGACAAAATGCGAGAAAAGTATGGCATGGTCCCGAATCCATTAAAAGCAAAATACTTTTCTTCCTCTGGTAAAGGGTAAAGCCCTTGCAGAATTAATACTGCTAAAAACGTTATCATTTCGTCACGGTCAGTCGGAGTCCATCTGTGCAGGCGCGATGCCGGAAGCAGCTTGTTCTCCGATTTCAATAAAGTGATCTTCTGCTCTGCATATCGATTAGTCTCAGTACAAATTCGGTCAATAAAATCTGTGTCAAACATTTTACGAAAAATATCAACTGGAGTCATATTTGTCACGTCAAAAGTTGGTCCCGATGATCTTGTAAAAGTCTCTCGTCGTCCAGTAAAGTTTATTTTGTCCTTCTTCCAGTCAAAATTATAGTAATCGTCATTCGGCACAATGGCGTGTAAAACTTGGTCATCTAATTCGTCTTCGTTTTGTAACACACGAGTCTGTATCTCAGTCATGTCAGCGTCAACTGCTGGTTCAGCCGCTGCATTACGTGATATAGGAACGAAACAGCCGTCGTTTTCATCTAAGTCGAAGTCGCAGTCAACGTCACTGTCATCAGCTTGTAGCCAGTCATCTAAAGTCATTTCAAAATTTTTGTCTGTCACATCTGAAACAAATAAAACACGCATCAGACAATCCAAAAATGATAATTATACCCCCTGAATCTCTACTCAGGTAAGTATAATTATCATATTAGACTCTAGGGACTGATAAATTGTTTTACAAATACTTACTAATAGCAGTCATTGAAGTTTGTAACTGGCTAGTGGATGGTTCGCTCACCACTTCAACCTCATGCCCCAAGGTGATGACATCTATTAAGATAAAAAGCAGGATGTTAAAAAATATGACATGATTGAGCGTGACTGCGAACATTAAAGTATGATTGTATGCGTGTGACTGTCAAATAATGTCACCTATTCGGACGACGATGGGGAACCATCCTCTCTTTTCTTTGGTGTCCGCGAAGCCCATTCCAAATTTAGCGCTGTTGACAGCCGACTAGGCGAACTGTAGGGAGAATTTCAGACAGTATCTACTTCTGGCGTACCCATATTGATGTAGTCGACTGGTTCCGATGGCTCAGGGATAGCCTCGAGTCCAGCTTCGAGCTCGTGCTCAGGCTCAGGCACCTGCAGCCTAAGATTAGGCTCGGGTTCAGGCCCTTCTTCTGCTGTAGGAAACTGGTGTTCATCCATTTCCAATGGGCAGGCGTCACGCTTTGGAGAAGGTCCCCTGCAAGATAATTTTATCATATCAATCTCATATAATATATAATGAAAGAAGAAAATTGAAGTAATTATGATTCATTTACCGTGCTTGTCTCTTTCGCGGGGGTGCATCAGGGAGAAGAATCCGCTGTAGTTCAGCTTCTCGCTTGCAGCTTATAAATTGCTTTCGAACTTCAGCGGGCATGGCGTTTAAGCGGCGCTTAGTTAGCGCTTTCTGCGCCCTGACTTGAACTAGTTCTAAACTGCAACAGTAAAAGTAATTGGCCAAACCTAGACAAAAAAAAAACACCTTTGCTTACATTTAAATGTAATACAAAATGAAACTTCAAATAGCACAAGTAATCATATTTACGGCAGTGGCTCCTCAGTGCTATTACACCGCCCGCGTTCAGCTGCAGCTGAACTTCCGCTTCCTTCACTTGTCGAGCTAAAACCAATGTTTAAAATATATTTAATTGCAATACTTTATATTTAATGGAGCTGAAACTAAATAAAACAGCGCATATATACAATGTATACTTACGGCTGGGGCTCGACTTCATAAATTTGGTCCCTGCAATATAAAAGCTGATTTTAGCACACCTATAAATAATTGACTTAAAATATAAATAATCTGTTTAGTTATATTTCCTGATCTTCTAAATAAAAGTAATTAAAAATAACTGTTACTAGTAATGTAAGCTAAAATGCAAAAACAGTATATTTACGGTAGAGGCCTATTGAGACCCCGTCCGCGACCGCGTCTACGTCCACGTCCACGTCCACGCCCTCGTACAGTCGTATTACCACGCGCACGTCTACTTCCTCCACTTGTCAAACTAAAAAATCAATGTTTAGATTTATTTTTATTCATTTTTTCATTGCAATCCATTCAATGAAGGTAGGTGAAGCTAAAATATAAATACTTACGGCTGCGGTTCGACTTCATTGAATTGGTCACTGTAACATAAATGTTGATTTTAATTATAGATATATTTTTAATTTTCGTGTTTCCATTTATTTAGACAAATAAATGATTTTGATAAAAAAATTGCTGCTCTACTAAATAAAAGTAACACCGAGAATTACCAACATTAATTTGTTTTAGGCGTACAAGCTTACATCTAATTGTAGGCAAAAAAAAACTTTTCTATACCACACACCGAAAATAAAAATGTAGAATAGCAGTGGTAGACAAAGCGAATTTTTAAAAGAAATCTCTGTTACTACAGAGATTGAAGTAAGGTTATTAGTATTGGCATTGGCATATTTTTTTCGTTTTTTAATATCAATACCTAAATACATAAAAATTGATATTTTAATAGTTTTAGGTTTTGACGTAAAAACTTAATAAACCATCACCCACCATATATATGTCGGTATATATTTTATATTTATTTATATATGCATATATTTTTTATGTATTCTGTGATACTAAAACACGAAATTATTTTTCTAGAAACACCACACCAATAGGTACATATTAACTGCAACACCACAAAACACCACCGAACTGATCACAAAACCTACATGTGTACGAACCATTATTTACGTTGTAAGTAGATTTGTCCAATGGGACTGCACTCCCCAACTCTAAAATCCTGAATAACAAGTTGCTTTTTAGAATAATAAAGACACATCTCAATATAAATCGCTTGTAAATGTCTAATAACGTGATAACAGTGAAGCATTCTCCTACATTTTACATTTATTTTACATAAACAATTGAAAAAAATACATTAAAAACCACTTTAAGTCGCCAAACGAAGGTTGCATTATGACGCCCCATATCTTTTAGCTAGATGATTGAATGAAAAAGTTTTGTAATTGTAGAAATAATACATATTACGTAGAGGAAAAACCTTCACAATCAATTTGACATACAATCATATTAGAAATAAGCTGTAAATACAGAAAACTTACCCCATTTTTAATAGAGCACCACACACAACAATAGTTCACAACACAGAATGGCGGACCGTCAGCTTTACGATTTTTATTCTAAATATTTTGTTGCCATTGCATAGACAAAAGTCACTCCCACGTATGAAATATTTATTAAAGAGCCATCTGGTGTTCATCTACAGAAATAATTATAGCTGAATTAGACGTCATAGACGTTTAAAGTGAACGATGTCGACTGGTGACTGTAGTAACCAGGGACGCTTAAGGCAAGAGTTTTTGTGGGGACTATAGTCACCATGGACGCTTGAGTGGCTACTCACACTTACAATAGAGAGCGAGTGTGACTCACTTGGCAGCCGGCAGCGCGGTCAACGGCGCACTGTGTAGTACAAGTAACGAGATAAAAGAGACATCCCCGCAGAGTTTCTTGGTGCTATCAGTCTCTTGCGGGAGTATTTGCAAAGCCCTGGTAGAGTCGGGTTTCGCATTTATATTCAGGCTACGGACTTCAATTTGAGTATGGGAAAGAAATGGATGCTTACCTTTTTTCAACGTCATGATAACATACGTTACAATTTTTAATGTATTTTTAATTTTTATTGTGTGTAAATGACGTTCAAAAGTGCATTTTGGTGCCAATTTAATATGTTTTGATTTTTGATAAAGCGACCATGGTTTAGAGGACCGTACCAAAGGAACACCTGTTTTAGCTGTTGCGTTCTTCGGTTCCTTGTTTCTACGTCATTAAAAGTTAAATTTCACATTTGCACCAAATCAGGGTTTTCTAGGTCTTGTAATTCGTTTGATACCCAGCAAACTGTGGCGCTCGGAAAAGCATTTTATGGTTATATTTGTAACAATAAAATAATTTAGCTATCAATTTATACAGGAATGACGTAAAAAGCAAGTCGTCAATTAAGTATGTTTTTACGAATCCCTCGTAGTTCGCCTATTTTTATACACTTGTGAATGCTAAAGTACATACTAAAGTTTGATTATTCGGTCAAGGTCACATTCGCATCTGTTAATAACTACCTACATATTTATGTTGGCACCTGGTTGCGGTCAGTGGTTAAAGCTGCGTTGCGTTGGTTCAAAACATGAGAAACGCAAATTATATAAAACGACAAAATAAGTAAATAACTGTAATGGAATTATTTCATCAAATTAATCAACAAAGCCTTCAAAGGAAACTTAATTGGGGATTTTTGTGACAAAATACTTTTTTGTCACCGACCGCCCCTGACTTGTACCACGCATCGTCATCCCACAGGTGCGAGGCGACCCGTTTCCCGCCTATTTGTTTTTTTCACGGCCACGCGTTCCGTTTCACGCTGAAATATAAATAAAATTGAAGAATTATAAATAAAATTGCATTGTACTTTGCACACAAACTGAACGACTATATTTAGTTTGATATAAACATGTAAAATTGTGGCGACAAATTGTGGAAGTAATTATTAATTTATTTTTTTGGACACAATTAACTCAATAACTACAGTTGCTTACGCTGATGGCATTCATAGTCAATGACGAAAAGTTTTGAAGAATGAGGTTAAATTTGACAAACGCAATATGTACCTATAATTTGAAGATTATTTATTGAAAGGGTTTTTTTTGCTTCTCAGGCATTTGGCGTCACACGTAAATTTTCCAGCGTTTTGTGAAAGCGTTCTTTAGGTTATGCCTAATGCTTTTCAATCCTAATCAAACTTGATTATTTAACGCTCCTAGTACTCAACTGACTCGTATATTTGATTATTTAACTTTCCTAGTACTCCAACTGACTCGCATATCGGGCCATCCATCATCATGCGTGTCCGTCCGTCGCGGCCCTCACTCTGCACACGTGATTTATGCGCCGGCTGCGTGGCCTATTGCATTTGCCACAGATGGTACTCAATAGAAAAAGGCTTTTTTGGCGGGAAGTGAAAAGCGATACAGTTCGATTTTGTTTTATTTTCCAAACAAGTGTTATGTTGAGTGATCATGTGTAATATCGGTGGAATATTAACCATTATGTGTTCGTAAACTTGCACGAGTGTAGACAAATGAAACAAAATAGAGAAAACATTGCTTTTTATGTTCTCCCAAAAAGTCCATGGAAAATTTGAATAAAGTTCCACCACTTTATTGAAGCACTAGGAGAGGGTCCGGCTTGTTGCTGATGACCCTCATTCTCAACAAAAGTTTAGTAAATGGAATATTAAACTATCAAATAAAAACTACGTAAGACATGGCGGTATGGTCCTAGAGACTTTAGCCTGCCCTAAAGGGCGAATAAATAAAAAAACTCATGCATAGCTAGACTGACATCGGATATCTACCTATGGTAATATAAAACTTTCCTAATACTATATAATTTAAAATCTTTTACTGGTATTGCATATTTTTCATAATGTAGGTACTCTTGCCATGATATTTCTAAAAAAATATACAAAAATAAATAAATACGCCCAACATACATAGATCCTGGGCCCCTAACGAGGATTCCCGGTATCTAGGGAACCAGGAATTATGATGACCATGGTCCCACAAAACCCAGACACGAAACAACGCTTGCGCTTTTTTCCTGTGCACAAACATTCGTCTCGTCGCGGGAATCGCATCCGCAACCTCATGGCGTATGAAACCATAACCATATGGTAACCATTCAGAATTTTTATAGTGACACGGGTTGTTACAAACCAGAGAGATTAAAAAGTAAGCATATCGTAAAACATTTCAGGAAAACTTGAGTATCCGTAACTTAACCTGGAATGTTTTATACTCAGTGTGTTTATATTTACGAGGATAAACGGACACGGGTATTTATCTTTTCATAACATTCGATATTTATTTTACGGATCTAATGACATACCCGAATTCTTACTTTCCAATGCGAAAATTAGTGAGGATGGATGAATGTTTGTTGCTCAATCACGGTTTAACTTGACAAATGCAGGGTTAGGGTATCGCGTTATAAATATCGGTATAAATCTTGTATCGCGGTGTAGCAAGCAACAAACTCTAATTCCTCAAATATACAATGATTCTCTTAATTAAAAACTCTTTTTACATCGAGAGGCCAGCCTTGATTGTATGTGCTGTCACCTGCAGTGTTGCCAGTTATTTATTAACTAGGGATGGAACCAATTATAGAATCGATAACACACGGAAAATCTACTAAACGGATTTTGATATGTGACTTGAGGTAACATAGAATACTTTATATCCCGAAAACCGCGGGTGAAACCCAGGATGCAGTTAGTACGAGGATTCGGACGAGGTTTGCATCTTGTGCTGCCTGCGCAGGATTTCATCTTTTCTGTGGCGAAAATATTTTCCATTTCATGACATTCATGACTTATAGGTTAAAAATGGTACGTGGCGCGCATGCGCCACGCACACGTGATTGTCTCACCACACATATGATGTAGGAAAGAAAGTTTTGTTCACATCACTTCACTTCTTGTTTAAATGACATTTGTGGGACATTTTGGCGGGAAGTGAAAAGTAATACAGTTCGATTTTGTTTTATTTTCCAAACAAGTGTTATTTCGAGTGATCATGTGTAATATCGGTGGAATATTAACCATTATGTGTTCGTAAACGTGCACGAGTGTAGGAAAATGAAAAATTATGGTATTTGTGGAGTTGCCATAGCTTAGTATTAATTCTGTTTTATATTTTTGTTATGTTTTATGTTTGTTTTTTATTTTATTCGGACTGAAAATTAGTGCTAAGGTACTTAAAAATACCTTAGCGTTTGCTGAGTCGGAACCTTCTCCTGACATCGCGCAACATTTCACTGTGTTGTATTTATTGTTGTTGTTTGGTCTTTATTTTAATATGTTCAGTGTAATGTTGTGGGATGTCCGGAATAAATGTATTTTCTTTCTATTGTACAATACAATACAATAATACTTTATTGATCACCAAAACAGCAAACAGAAGTTTACAGTTTCAAATAATAGTGGTAGAACAATGGGCGGCCTTATCGCTATGTGCAATTTCTTACAGGCAACCTTTGGATGAACAGGAATAAAATGGTAAAAATATGCGGTCAGTTGGTGTATGAAGTAATTCCCTAATATAAAAGATATAATTTAGTAAATACAAAACACATACATAATAATAAATACAAACATAATAATACATAAATATAAAATAAGAAAATAATAATAATATTTTACCTATAGGTACATTGTTCTTTGATGATATAAAAGCTGCTCATTGACACACACTTTTTTTCATATGTATGGAGTAACTACCTATGACAACATATTTGTTTATGACAATACTTATATCTTTTTTTACAAGATTGTATTTAATAATTGAAAAATGTTTATTATACAATTTCTTGACTTGACTTGTAAAATATTTTTATCAATAAATGATTGAATTGAATTGAATTGGATGATAAAAGGATCGACTCCTAAACGACCGCAAAATACCAGAACTAGAACAGGCCACGACCACAGAATACCTAATAGTACCACATACCAGAACTACACGCATGCTTTATTAAATAGGCGCCCACTTCCTAATTTAACAATAAAGCAACAAAGTACGAGCAGAACTCTCCATCCCTAAATTGCATTATATCATAGTCGAAGAATGCGAACAGTACACGGAATCCCTGTACAATTTAAATTTGAAATCGATTCGTAGTCTCATGTTATAACGTTTATTTTAAATTTTAATTTTAAAATAAAACTTAATAAGACTTAACAAAAACAGCAACGAATCTTAAAATTTAATAATTGATTATTTGTCTCTCATAAATATTTGTACGCCTCAACATGATATATAGAATGTATATTATAAGTAAATCTTAACACCTTCATCTGTACCCATTTTCAGACAAATAAATTTGTTTTATTTCTTTTCATTCGTGATCATCAATATGAAAAGTTTGAACATAGATGTAAACACTTCTCTCAAAATTTCTACGTTACAGTTAGGTAACTGGAAAAAAGAAAAAATATTCATTCCGTGGTACAGGCAAAGAATACTAACTATTATCAGGCCTAGCGCACTCCGCACTGTAGGTACGAAGCTACAAGTACATAGCCGGACACCGACGGCGGGTCGCGCGTCGTTACACGTGACGCGTCAGAAGAGATAAGAGCTATGCGATAGAAAGAGAGGCGCTCTGTAGGTTAATATGACTGGTAGGTATGCAGCGCTACGCGAGCTGAATTGAATTTTATTGCGTCATGGCAAGAGTCGCTATTTGTTTAAATTTCTTTGCGGAGTGATGCTTCTGTCCCTTAGTATTCTGTGCTATTACTTAGCAGGTGTCAGTATCTGGGAGTTATTTATTTTACCGAAGTGCAGTCAACTGTATTACCGGAAAAATAAAAACCGGCCAAGTGCGAGTCGGCCTCTCGCACGAAGGGTTCCGTACCATTATCTATAAAAACGGCAAAAAATCACGTTTGTTGTATGGGAGCCTTAAATATTTACTTTATTCTGTTTTTTAGTATTTGTTGTTACCACAGAAATACATCATCTGTGAGAAAATTTCAATTGTCTAACTATCACGGTTCATGAGATACAGCCTTGTGACAGACGGACAGACAGACAGACGGACGTACAACGGAGTCTTAGTAATAGGGGTCCCGTTTTACCCTTTGGGTACGGAACCCTAAAAACTATGGTCCAGTCAACAGGACTATTACAACTATACCACGAGCAAGAAGCGAAATAAATCTAAGTTCCGTGAAGCAGCAATGCCATCCAACTTATTCAAATCTCGAAAGTACCAAAATTACTGGGTATAGATTAGCGCTACTGCACCGTGCTATCGTCCGCCGAACCGCTAATCATAAATAATCACTAACAGCTTCATTAACACTGCTCTTTTGGCGCTACACCCCATATTTCTTACTGAACACCGGCCAAACTTCGCCCCAATACTCGTTGGTGAAATTAGTTTTAGGCTACGTTCAACAACGCCGGGATGAACTGCAATTTCTCATATATTAAGTTTCGCGACTCGTTAATTGTGTACGTGTTTTACCAAGAGGAATTAGCATGGTTTGGCAATATAAGGATGATATTGTAGAAAACAAATTGTAACAAAAGCTTTAAACAAAAATGCTTTTAAAGTTTGGAAACTATCGTGAGTCGAAATATTCATTATAAATATAAACGGCTACACTCACGTTATAATTGTGTCGGAATAACTCCGACCAGGTTTCGGACAATTAGGATGTCCTTCTTCCGGGAGTTTACGCTTAGGAATCATTCATGTCAATTTATCCACCACCGGCGCAGACTCAGAGTCTGCGCCGGTGGTGGATAAATTGACGACGTTCACAAGTGCATTTGAGATGACAAAACTGAATCGCTTTTGAATTTAATTAACATATATTTATTTAATTTGACATTATTAAATCAAATAATATGAATAATTACTAATTTACTTATTTATTAATCTTCTGGCAAATACTCTTCAATTGTATTAATTTAATTAGATAATGTATGTTTAATTGTATTAATGTTATAATATTTGCACCCCTAGATTGGCAAAGTACGGCATTGTTTCTGAATTTGATTGTATTTAACATCTCCTTGGTACAAACCTGTATTTTATGCATATAACGGAATCATGAATCCTGAATTTTTTGAATGTTATCAATGTTAGGGAAGTACGTTAAGGTAAGCGATAAAACTGCCCATCAACTACCATAGTAAGGACTTTTGTGCTATTATTATATATTTATTATGTAAACTGGTATGCAATAAAGAGTTTTGTATTCGTAACGTACGGAATCACACACTTTTTTCCGTAGCGTAGGTAGTTAATGGACATTTTTCGGAATTATACACTATTTATACTACCAGGGCCCCAATTTACTATTGACAACTTGGCGATTCCTTGCTTCGAAATCACGTCGATTCCTTCATTAATAAACGACACAATTATATATTCATTATGATTCTCAATGACGCGTAATAGAGAATACACATTTCGCAGATGACGTTTATTAATGAAGGAATCGACGTGACCTCGAAGCAAGGAGTCGCCAAGCTGTTATAGTGAATTAGGGCCCTGACTTTAAATTCGCATGTTATCCCGAAAGAGAGTGATTGGGACCATGGTTGATCACAAGTTGTGAGAACCTCCCAATACGTAACGAAAATACCATTCAAAAATATAAATCCACTTCAAACCCTTAGACATGGGTTGTGCGTGCAGCCAGTAGAAGTAGATATTTATATTAGTTAGTAGATAGTTATATTAGTTAGTCGATCATCAAATTGTAAATTAAGAGGGAACGGCACGCTGAAATTTTCATACAAAAAGAGAAAACGTTTTTCTACCCCTAAACATTAACCAAATACGATGAAATTTGAACATGTAAGAGATGTTACCATTATTGAGGTTTGTAGGTTTTGATTTTTTCGATAATTCCTATAGAATTTGAAAAAATGGACCCAAAAAACTCGATATTTATTCGAAAAATTTTTTTGAAGTTTGGAAGCTGTTAACTTTAAAAATAAACATAAACTAAGAAAAAGGAAAATTTACAAACCTAGTTTATACTCCGTTTAAGAAATTGAGACCAAAATTACCAAATTTGGTTGAGATTTAGTGTGGTAGAAACGTTTTCTCCCGAAACGCTAATTTTAACAAAAATCTGAAATTAATACGAATTTAGTTATATTATTATCATTATTATTATTTAGTTAATTTATTTAATTTAATTTACGCATTTTCTGCGAGACCGTAAACTATTATTCAAATACCTAGTGCTCACTGGCCGCGGTTGTGCCATATCCTCTTAAATAAATGAGCTCATATGTTAATTTTTAACCAACTTCAAAAAAGGAGAAGGTTCTCTATTCGATTGTATTTTTTATATGTTTATAACCTACTCCGTCATTCATGAACCGATTTGTAAAATTATTTTGCGTTGGGTTCAGTATAGCTACGAAGTAGTCCCATACAAATTTCATCGATATTTGGCTTTGAAGTTACATTAAAGTCGGTTTTTTTGATTGATAATACCTACTTGTAAGTCTAAGTTAACCAATATAACAATAGAAAGGTATTTTAAGCAAATGAAATAGAGCTGTCAAACAATAAACTGAGTACAGTTTATAGCGACAAATACATTAGTGCCAAATAGTTTCGTCGTGTTTTGGCAGTCGTGTGCTAATAGGCTCGGAACGACCGGATGTGGCTTACTTATTACCGGAAGCGGGTGATTGAAGATATAATAGTAATTAATTTTATATGATTTATAGTTAAACGTTGCAATATCCTTGCCGGTCGCGAAAATAATTATTGTTAGGAAGTCGCCCTGAAGTTACGAAATGTCACAGAAATGTAGTTTGGGGAGACGGGTCTGAGCAGCAGCTTAACTGCCGTCTCTCTCTAGATATATGTGCTCCATCTTAGGCCACACCATCGCTTAACATCAGGCGTGATAGTGGCCAAACATAGATCTATTAAGCGTAAAAAATGTTTACCAGAACAAATAACATTACCTACTCCAAGCCGATTCCAAACGTAAGCCAATCATCGACAGAACAATCTCAACTTGTCAAATGTTTATAGCGAACAAAATATAAGTACTTACATTAAACAATAGATATAGAATAGAATGAATCTTTGTTATAACACCACAATACAGACAAAATTAAAACTAAAATAACAATTAACTTGATATTAGTGTCAAAGGTCTTATCGCTCAAAACGATCTCACCCAGACAACCCAGCAACAATTACTACTTACAAACTGTTTGATTTTATATTAAATTTTCCAGTATTACGGAAACCAGGGCTGCGGAAGGCCACCAAAAACGACTGGAGAAGAGCCGAAGATCGGGCTCATTGGCGTGTATTGGGAGAAGCTTATGTCCAGCAGTGGACTCGTACAGGCTGTTGGTGATGATGATGAAGCCAATATTTGTGCGTCTGGCAGTACTGCGCCTGCAGAATATCATCACAGTCATTTTGGACTGAACGTATGTTGTTCAGATGTAGGGCGAAACAATCATTTATAACATTTATATTTACCGTAATTACAAACAAAATAATCAAAATGAATCATTTTATTGCCTTTACAAACATATCTGGCAAATGAATGCATCGTGCGCAGCGGTAAATCGTTTCCGTGTATTTTTATCTTTGAAACCTTACAAAATGAAAATAAACACCATGTGTTTAACGATGTTATGAAAAACCTTTATGTTTGAACAAGATGTAAGATTTAAGGTTTCCTGTACTGAAGGAGGAGGTTCTAAATTCAAACCTCGGCTGCAGCGAAATATGTTGCATGCCAAATTTTTTTGTTTATCTATACGTTCTAGCTTGGAAACAAAAATTCTATAAGATGTAAGAATGGCAAAACGCATAAATATCCGACTTCCTATTCCAGAAACTTAAATACCTACTTGCAAGGTACTTACACTAATTATAAATCCAAAATATTTCGAATTGGGTAGAAATAAAGTTAAAATATGATTTTACTGTTTTTTTTGTTTCAAACTGATTGGTGGTACCGAATATAAACGGGATAATCTCAAATTAAATCTTCCAGACTCAAATTTCCAGAATGTTGTACAAAAAGATGATGAATAAAAGATAGAAAATTCTTTATTGCACAAACAAATTTGTAGGTACATAGGCGAACTTAATGCTTACTAGCATTAAGTTCGCCTCGGTTCGTATCTTTCAGTTAGCCTCGGTGTACTGTGGAGTTTTTAATAATAATGATATTTCCTAACATTCTAACATAACAATGGCTTAAATTCAAATTGTCCGTTTTTTAATTAATGTCAGAATGATTATAATTATTTAGCTTTTGAGTAATTGACTAACCAAAATCCACCATAGCTACTACGTACTATTATAAAAATGAAACTGAGCTATTTCTGTACATGGGTTGGAGCACTTGAGCTATCTATAGGCCTTTAATGGTCTATGGGTTGTCCGATTGCTTCTCCTTGTAAGTAGTTAGTTTAGTTTTAGTAAGTAGAGTGTAGTTTGTTTTCAGTAATAATAGACCAGGGTCGATAATTTTTAAAACCAAAAAAAATAATAGTAGGATGAAACCCTGATTTTTTTTATTTTCTGAGAAGATTTACTATAGTAATATATTTTTTTTTTTCACCATCGGAAAGTAGAGATTTCAACGAACAGAAAACATCCCAACTTTTTGAAAAAAGGTAATATTTTGACGGGTGAATTTTCGATTGAAAATTAAGGTGCTTTTTCGTTATTAATTCAAAATAAGGTGAAAAAATAAATATTTCTAATCAAATAAATTACAGCGTATTTGGGACATAAAAAGGTAAGTTTTCACCAAATATTGAGAAAAAAAAAAAAATTTGTAAAACAAAAATAAAAAACTAAATACTTGGTTCATTGAATTTTTCACATAAATTTTGAGGTTATGTGAAAAAAGTGTTTATACAAAAGTTTTAGATCTTTTTATTACCTACAACTTTGCCATTTGACTTTTTTCCATAGAACTTTTAAGTTTCGCCGGAAATCGTGAAAAACCGTTTTTTACCCTTAAAATCTCACCCCCATCCCCTTCCCGACCTCAGATCGCCCGTAAATTATTTTTCCTTTCATTTTTATAATATTCCTCTCCTTTTCTAATGGGTTTCAACCTACTATTTTTTTTTTCACTTTTTATTATTTTTAAAGGCTATATTCTACCCTGGTCTATAAAGGCATTCGCCCGTTAAAAAAATCTGTACATTGAAGATATTTTTCAAAAACCAACTAGGTTCGACTATTTAGAGGGTACGGAACACAAATCCACGGTTTTTAGAATTTTTGCCTGTTTGTTTTGTTTGTTTGTATGTTTTTTATTTATAGTAAACTGCTGAACGGATTTTAATGCGGTTTTCGATGTTTGGTAACATTAGTCTCATCTTAGATTATAGGGTATGTTACATCAAAATCGGTTGGGTGACTACTAAGATCGGACCTCTTCGTAGTACGCACCTTCACGGGGACGCTTTGATAAGATGGTCTTGGAAAAATACGAATATGGGCTTCTTCTGTCTTTTGATTTCTGACTTTCTAACTTTGTTAACGCGGACGAAGTCGCGGGAAAAAGCTAGTGGTATAATGATCTACTTATATACCTTCTAGTAACTATGTAGTTAAGGCATGAAGGAGTAACTAGCAAGTAAACAGACACGCTTTCGGATTTGCATATATTTTATAATATTAGCTAAGATTACCAGGAGTAGACTACACAAACATTACCTACTCTACTTCTTGTTGATATCAGATAAAGTTTCGCGATGCTTAGGTACCTACTGGTTGACTCACCTATAAAAACAAAGAACTGAGATAAGAAACAACACGGGTTGTACCGAAAAGACAAAAAAATTTATTTTTAAGGTGTGAGTAATGAGACGAGCAAGTCGTTTGCATGATGGTAAGCGCCACGCCTGCCCACAACAATGCACTGCCTCCAGAACATTTAATACCATACAAAGCAATGCGTAGCACTGCATTGCAGCCTTCACCCCGAGACAGTCTCACCTGCCCAGTAATTTCACTGGCTTCAATGCCCTTCAAACCGGAACACAGTAATGCTTGCGCAATATACTACTCGGCGGTAGAACAATTGCATATTTCATACATTGAATCCCAAAGTCAAAAGAGCGCATATATGCATAAATCCACTAAAAAGTTAATTAAATCCTAACAAAATCACGAAACATCAATCACCGTCCGAACTGTGCTATAAATCATAGTGAAAACGCACGACAAATACTCCTTTTTCATTACTGTTACTGTGTTACTGTACTGTTACAATTTGAGTATGGGAAAGAAACAGGTAGACATGCTTACCTTATTTTAAAGTCATGTCAACTTAAGTTACAATTTCATAATATTTTAATATATATTTATTTATTCCTATATATTTTATTATATATACGTTTTACCTAGGTACCTATATTATAATTATATTTAATTATATATTATAATGATTATGTAAGTATCATGTACCTACTATTATTATTTTATACATAACACCACCGTCCCTTACAGTTTCTTGGAGTCCTCTCCATCCAAAGGTTGTATGGAAGAGATCGCTATAAGCGATAACACCATCCATTGTAACACTTTTGCTTTAAGTATTGTTTTGTAATTATTATTATTATTATTTTATGTAACTCAATGACGAGACGAGCTGGTCGTTTGCCTGATGGTAAGCAATACGCCAGCCCGTAACAATAACAGCACCACCCAGAACTTTGTTTTGCAAAATCCTGCGCGGCGCTGTACTGCGCTCGTCACTCTGAGACAATTAGCTGTTGAGTCTCATAATGCCCAGTAATTTCGCTTGCTACAATGCCCTTCAAGCTGGAACACAGTAATGCTTGCGCACTACCGCTTGGCGGCTGAATAACTGGCAAAGCGGTGGTACCCACCCAGACGGCCTCTCATTTATTGTTGTTGTGTGACAATAAAGCGCTATCTAATCTAATCTAATTTCATACATATTTTTGATTTCAATTAAGTATGTGTTATTGACGTTTAAAAGTGCATCTTTGTGCCTATTTAATAAATGATATTTGACTTAGCCTATGTCGCACAGTTTTGGGGAAAGGCCTTTCATTAGTTCCCATAAAAGCTTCAACCACACGACGCGATTAGAGACTTTTGAGGCTCTAATTTCAATATGTACTGGCTCCAAAACTGAGGCAAAGGCTAAAAATTAAAGGCAAAGGCGAATATGATCAAGTGGTTGATGACGTCGCCGACATTCAAAAGAGTGGAGAGATTCATAGGGGAAGTTCCAGTTTTACGGCTGTCATAAATTTAACTTTCCACCTGGTTCGACGTGAGGCGAGAGATTCTACTGCATTCAAATATTTGGGTTTCTCAAATGGTACGTACTTCGTACCATTTTCGTGGCACATTTCTGCGCCGTCTGATTTAGGAGAATCAAGTTAATTTATTTGCTAAAGTAATAAATAACGCCAAACTAATAAAAATGGACGAACTTGATTCCTACTGGAATGATTGGCCTGTTAGAGCCCTAAACCGCGAAGATTGGAAGGAAGGAAAAGAGGCCTTTGCCCTGCAGTGGGACAAAAAGGCCAGTTAAGGCAAAGGTTATTACTTAATAGTAACTGGCCGTCCGGGGTGGAGATGCAAGAGCTAAGAACTAAGCTCCAAGGGTGGAAGTGTTAAAGGGCATACGCCGGTAGTAGCGTTTAAGTGAAACTGCAGCACACCTCTCGACACCCTTTTGCCACCCACACCAACATTGCCCCTCTCGTCGCCAATGAACGGCGGCCCTTATAGGGGGCCCGTTTAGTGGGTGGCGAGTCACCACCTGCCAAAATATTTTCTTATGAGGCGGAACTGGCAGGTGCCGAGGTCTCATATCATAGACCAGCTCTCATCCATTAAAATTCACCTCAATAGCCCAATCATAAGGGGCTGTCTTTGATTGTATCTTCTAATGGTACACTTAAAGGCAGTCCCCGATAAGTGTTGCCCATTACATATCTAAATTAAATGCTCTTAGAGGCCTCTATGTGTTGGACTCATGTCCCCACGCAATCCTTCCAAAGGACCGGGTGTAGAACCCGTGAGAAAGAGCGACATAATAATAATAATAAATAAGTCTCATCACGGTCTTTACTGCACCGCTACCATTTTTTCTTGCACGTCCTGGATGACTGGTAGTAAATGCTATCTAGCATTAAGTCCTCCATGTACAAACTGTTTTCAGCTAAGGTATAAATAAATAAATAAGTAATGTTTTCCGGTTTGAAGGACGTTGTAGCCAGCGAAATTACTGAGACATATCTGATGTCTCGTTGATGAGCAAAATGCAGTGCTACGCAGTGTTTTTATGGTATTAAAAGTCCTGGATGGCACTGCAATTGTTAGCAATTGCAATTGCAAATCCAGGACTGTTTTTTAGGGCCCATAAGGGCACGCGTGTTACCATGAGGCAAACAAATTGATCGTCTTAAAAAAAACATAAATTATATTAAATTTATTTTCCTACTTTCTCAAATTACGAAAGGTTTCCATCTCACACAAAAACATAGTTCATGTTTTAGTTCAAAATACAGGCTTCTCATTCTTAAATAAGCTTTAAAAATATAAATATGAAAAAACTAACGATATTTTCATAGATGAGGCGAGAGTACCCGCAAGATAAACCTTGAACAGGTTAATAGGAGACGATCTTACATGAACTTATATTCTTACATGATCTTACATCTTATATGAACTAGTATTTATACCCAACTGTATTAAAATAAGCATTTTCATTGACCCAACCACGGACCTTCTCCCAATAGACCAGAAATCGTTGCCAAAGCCTGCGGGGTTCTAATTTTGCTAATCTAGCGAGTGGCTATGCATTATTAGCGTGCCAGGAAGCACCTCCTGGCACCACCTGGCACCTCGGGCTAATGTGTGCCAGAATTATGCGCTTTTCGATACGTTAAAAGCTTTTTATCTAATCTTGAGTGAAGCCAGGGCACTTCAATTTACCTACAAGTGGTATACATTTGAATTGAAAGATGACCTTTACTATACACACCTACTAGACATTCATATACTTAGGTAGTTATAGTCTTAAGAAGAAAAATTTTCAGTACCTGCTCAAAGTAGTAATTGAGATTTTTTTTTACGATCAATAGGTCCATGTTTGGCCACTCTCTCGCCTGATGTGAAGCGATGTTGTGGCCTAAGATAAAGCACATAGATCTAGAGAGAGACGGCAGTTGTGCGGCTGCTCAGACCCGTCTCCCCGATGGTTCACCGAACATCATCCCGAAACACGACTAGGTCGTTTGACGGCATGGCTTTGTTCGGTGGGTGGTATTACAACCACGGCCAGAGCCTACCACTCCAAAGCGCGTAAGCGGGTTTCATCACGATGTTTTTCTTCACCGTTTTAGAGCGAGCGTGCAAAATCTGCACTTAACTATAAGTCATTGGTGCAGGGCCGAGTCGGGATTCGAACCCAGGTGGGTCGGATCGAAAGGCGCACGAGTTCCCGCTGAGCCACACACGCTCTCATTTGAAACATACAAGATACTAAATGGACACTACAACGTTAGATATTTTGAAAACCTATACAGTATGAATCTAAATACACACTTAAGAGGACACTCACTGAAACTTACCAAGCCTCCTAGTACTAGCAACCCTAGGTCACACTTTTTGCCAAATCGCGTAGTTAACCACTGGAATAATCTACCAGAGCCAGTGATCAGTGCGCCATCAGTGAACAGTTTTAAAAACAGACTTGACAAACATTTAAAATTAAATCACAAGTGCAACGATATGCACGCATCAGCTCAACAAGCTGCTAGTGCATCATAAATAATAATAATTATATTCATAAGACTCAATATTTTTAAAACACTTGAAATAATACATGAAATCTAAATTCGAAATTTTAAAATAAATTCAAAATTTTGATATATGAATTGCCATTTTTCTTCTCACTTCACGTTCAGATAGGTATACTCGCAATCCTTTGTTGAAAACTTTCACAGCTTTCAGATGGTCGGATCTTTTAGTCACGTGCTGTAAAATACGTCGGTAAAATTCTTAAGAGTTTAATTTATTTAAAAGTATAATTTATTTATTTTATAATTCATTTATTTTAAAATAGAATTTAGTTTAATATTTCCTAAAATAAAGAGTTTAATTATAATAATATCATAATTGGGCCCTGCCCCGCTGCCGGCGGCAGTCTAGGTTTAGGCTTTTATAGTGTTTTATATACATATATATATTTATAGAAGTATTGTAAAAAACCTAATAAATAATATCATGTTTGTAAAAGCTTAGACGTAAGAATGTAAACAAAATAATAAGATTAATATTATACAGCTGTTAATTATATAAAAGACATTCCCTATCCTATAAGACCAGATGTCGTTTAAATTATTTAAAATTTAATATCATGAACAATTTCCGTTTTAGGTATAGTTTTAATGAAAACTAACAAAATATGACATCATTACAGGTCGAGTACACGGCGTGCGCAAACATAATCAGCACTTAACCGACTGAGAGGCTTAATAAACTACTAGGGGCTGTCTCTGCATAATAAAATTATAACCAAGATGTTTCTGCATTTTTTTTTTCGTCATTAATTCGGATTGAGAGCCAATAGACTCATAATCGCTGACCGCTGCATCGACGTTTTGCCACTGAGTCCGGAGTTCGCTTCGCCCGCCGAGTCATCTCGGGTCAATGACCATAGTGTTAATACACAATCACCATGTGCTGTGAAGAGGACACCAACACAACCTATGAAGCCAGCAGCTTCGTCTGCTAAGACGCAACCACCAGCTCTTCAAAAGAAGTCTTATGCGCAAGCATCACGTGTCTTAAAACCGAATCCTGCACCTACAACCTCTGGTACGACGTTAAAAATGCATGACATGAACAAGGTTGACAATGACGGCTTCACTACAGTGGAGAAGAAGAAGCGTCGACTCCGACCGAGCCGCAACCAACGTGGCACCGCCCCGCTCACGGCGTCTACACTACGTGCTGTGGAGCCTACAGTATCCATCTACCTCTCCCGCTTGAACCCCGAAACATCAGGGGATGAAGTGTTGAAGTACATCAAAGAAACGCTTCATGGACGGATCCAGGGACAGATAGCAATGCGACTGTCGAGGCTGGAGTCGACTAGGACCACTGAATTTAAGTCCTATAGGCTCCAAGTTCCAGCGGTGCATAAGGGACTGTTCCTGAATTCTGACTTCTGGCCTGTAGGAGTAGTATACCGGAGATACAGGGAAGGAGCGAAATTTTTGAACCCTGTGAAGTAGTGTGTGGTTTATTTAATGTAATTTTATATTTTTGTATGTATGTTAGTCTGTAAGGTATATATTCTATGGGCGTCTGTTAATTTTACTTTGTTGTACTTTAATATTGCCTGAAATAAAAAGTTTAATAATAATAATAATAATAATAATGCAGGATTCAGAAAAACGTGAAGTGGAGAGAGAGGAGCTAGAAAGCGGACCCGGCCGAACCCGGGATTAATAACGCTAGGCAGAAGAAATGTCTGAATTTTTTTGGTTTACCAATGACACTCTTAAATATTGGACTCCTCTTCTAGTTACTTGTATATGTCTAATTCTAATCCAGTAGCAAATAAAAAAGAATCTTCATATAACTTCTCTTCACAAGCAAATTCACTCATTTAGTACTACATTATTTCTTACAAGTTTTATGGAAGGAAGGAAAGTTGGAAGGAAGGATGCAAGGAAGGAACCGGATCTAGATCACTTACCTACACGTTTACTTAAGTTTTTTACGCTGTGAATTCACCCGCATTGTAAATTAAATTTAAATTCCGGAATAAAAAGTATCCTCTCCTATTCTAGGCCCAAAAAGAACCTATTTACAAAATATCATGAAAATCCGTCGAGTAGTCTTTGCATGATTGCGAACATCCATCCATTTACCTTCAGGTACTAGCTGTGCCCTGCAGTTACACCCACGGTTTTCCAGGATAAAAGTATCCTATGTCCTTACCTAAAACACCTACATACCAATTATTCATGGGCTAGCTGTGCCCTGAGGTTTCACCCGCGGTTTCCCGGGATAAAAAGTAGCCTATGTGTTAATCCAGAGTATAAGCTATCTCCATACTAAATTTCATCCCAATCCGTTTAGCTGTTGCAGCGTGAAAGAGTAACATCACCATCCATACATTCTTAGTTCTGTTCTGTTTTTATCCGACTAAACACATCTCAAATAACCTATAAGTACATTTTTAATCTGAAACGCAATAAAAATATGTAGTTTCCGCTGAATATATTTTTTGAGATGAATTTCCGCAACGTCACGCCTGATTCCATTACATTCTTGTACATTATATTTATGTCAAAAATCACAAACCTCTCTTTTACCATAATAGTTAGTTTTCGTTGCTTTTACCAAAGAATACTAACCAGCTTACGCCGCGCTTCCCGCATTTCATTGAAAGCAAACACCTAACTAATTAGAAGAGATATGGTTTCTTTACTAACATCCGCGCGGTAACCATCGCGCTAATTGGGAAGCGTCAGGATTTTAGTTCCATATCTCTGGGAAAGCAACAGGCGTGAGTCATGGCGTTGGTATATTTAGGGATCATATTATGAAGTAATTAAACCCACTAATTAATTAAGGTGTTTCAACTGGCTGGTCATTTAGGTTTGTTTGTAAAATAAACCAGAGAATTGGACTTAATTCATGTATACATGTACTCATTTAACTTTCATTTAATTTGCAATGTTTGGGTCAAATCTTGCAAGAATCAGAACCACTTCCACTTATCCTACCGAGTTGAAATTTTGCATACTTGTCAAAGTCCGATGATAATGCAATTTTATGCTGACAGCCAGCTGATCTGATGATCTGATCTGATAATCGTACTACTAGTACTACTACTAGTGTTTGGGCTCATTTTAATCTGCTCGCGGTTCCGAATACAAATTTGTTAAAAGTTTGTCTTGAAAAAAAAATCTTTTAACAAAAATCTTATTGTTTTATTTATTTAGGTCTCCCTGGTACAGCAGTTTGTATTTTAGCGGATTGTATCTACCAAGGTTAAAAAAATAAAGTAAATTTGAGAAAATTAAATTATGCGCTAAGGCAGCATTACAAACACTGATCCTATGAAAAGAGTTATTTTTATAGGATCAGTGATTACAAAATGATTTTGTTGAGAATAGGATTTATTTTAATACCTAATGGATAACTATTAAATTATGGGTTTCTTCTTCTTTCGTGTACCCACACGAGAGTGGCGAGGAGAACTCCGGTCGCAGTTTTTAGACGTCCAAAGGCCTCCGACATGTCCTAACGACTGTTGTCCCAATAACAGCCGAGACTGACGGCTTAACGTGGCCAACGACTCGCTGTACCGCTCAGATGTAAATACCATACAAATTTGTTATATAATGGTGATATGACCCGTGTCGTTACAAAATATGTTATAATTTATAGATGAAACTAACAAACGTTTATTTGTACCCAAGTACTAAAGCATAGTTATTTTTAATCGCATTAAATGTATTCTTCCGAGTACTCCTCCAGCAACTATTCCAGCTAAATGAGCTGCGAATGAGGTCGGCCGCGAGCTACGCCGGCGACGACGGCGACCCTCGGATGATAATCGTCCGATATTAGAGATACTAAAGATCCGAGCCGTTTCGTTTGTGTACATTTTTATGCTGATCATCAGTTTAAGGCACCGTTTCGATGTCGCGACTCTCCTAGCGCTCTGCGCAGTATAGTCCCTAGTCATTTATTTTAATACAACAGCTTTTTTTTTATGTAACTGTATGACGAGACTAGCTGGTCGTTTGCCTGATGGTAAGCAATACGCCAGCCCATAACAACAACAGCACCACCCAGAACTTTGTTTTGCAAAATCCTGCGCGGCGCTGCACTGCGGTCGTCACCCTGAGACAATTAGCTGTTGAGTCTCAAATGCCCAGTGTTTTCGCTGGCTACAATGCCCTTCAAACCGGAACACAGTAATGCTTGCGCACTACTGCTTTGCGGCTGAATAACTGGCAAAGCGATGGTACCCACCCAGACGGCCTCTCGCATACGAGAAACCTACCACCGGTAAAACGGACCTTATTGCACATCAAATAAAATAAAAACAAGATACAATCTACAATCTAAGTTACTTGTTTTCAAGTAACTTAAGATGTAGATTAAGTATAGTGTAGCTTTCTACCGGAGAAAAAATATTCAAAATCAGATAATAATAAATAATAATTAATGCTTTATTGTACACCAAACAAGAAATTAACAAGGTACACGAAATTATTATTATATTCTTACAGACTATAGTACAACGGGCGGACTAATCGCTAAAAGCGATCTCTTCCAACCTTTGGATGGAAAGAACTAAAGGAGATCAGTAGTTTCAGAGATTACCTTTTACAATCATACTTAAAATTTTATCTCTTTATAATATTAGTATAGATGTTAAAGACCCCCACCACTATTCTCTCTAAACGCCAAAGTAAACGGAAATTAATAGAATTACACTGTACCTACTAGGTACAGCGCTACCATTATACTTTTACACTTAATTTCTTTCACTACTGACATTAGTATCAATCCTTCTTTCTGCTCTCTGTTGAGTTTTAGCGCACCTCATGCGAGGTGCCACCCGACAAATGGTTGTGTTAACATTTAAACGGTAGAGGAAGATGCCGAGTCATTATTTCGATGCGATGGTGTGTTCTTGTACTAACTAGCTATTAGCAACATAATTATAATATATATCAATAACACCGTAAAATTGTAAATACCGATAGATTATAATCTATCTCGCTAGATAGATTATAATCTAACGAAAAAAACTGTCGAAAGATTGTGAACCGTAACATACTGCTTATAATCAAACGTATAAGAGGCAGCCCTCGGTAGGTTAGGGTGCGGCGAATATGTATATTATATTCACGTATGTTTATGATTAAGAGTATCACTTCGATAGATTATAATCTACCGAAAAATTTTAGCGGTATGTTATGGTTCTCAATCTTTCGACAGTTTATAATCTCGCGAGATTATATTCTAACGGTATTTGTAACGTATATTATAACGTCAGTGTAGTTTAATATGCTAAGTACTTTCCATTTCGAGATCCCAAAATACTAATTTGCAGTGCCGAGAAAAAGGACTCAGTGTCGTTGCTTAAAACCAAGAATAAACAGTCGCAACGGTTATTATTTGCAATAAAAGAAGTCGCTGCAGCGGGACCGCTCCTAATATTTGTCTTTTGTCGCATTACGCGATTATTTGCATAGATTAAGGACTTCCGACGCGCCCCCCATAAAGACAATGCTCGCTGCCAGAATTAGCATCCGCAATACTTGCCACTGTAAGGGAGGGTTCTTTAAAGAATGTAAGAACTTTTTTTTAATTTGGTGGACGTACATTTTAATGTGGGTTGATTTGGCGGAAGACAGTTTCGGCGCCAAGTAGCAAGACACGAAAACAAGTTAAACTAATAAATGTTATTATTTGGCCATAAGTTACAGGTTTTATTAGAGCCAGGACTTTTTTAAATCCTGTTTTTGTGATTCTTGAACACTTTAGTCTAGATCTAGAATTTTCAGCCCTATCATTAAAATTATTATTTTATCAAAATAAGTCGTCAAGCGTCTGTTAAACGATTAATCACTTTCACTTAATTTCTAGTTAATTACTATATACTTAACGTAGGTAATTAAGCAGAATTGGTCAACAAACAGCCTCTGTGATGTTGCGGTTGGGCAGGTTGGCTCAAATCTCATACGGCATTGAGGTTGCGGGTTCGATTCCCGAGACGGGACAAATGTTTTTGCGCAGAAAAAAAGCGCAAGCATTTGTTTCTTGTCTGGGTGTTGTGGGACCATGGCACTCATAGTTCCTGGTTCTCTAGATACGGGAATCTATGTATGTCGGTGGGCGTTAATATTATTATAAACTAATAAAAAAATGTATTTTGGTTTTTCTTGAAGATATCTCCAGTTTGCGCCTAAAGCGATGAATATTGGACTCAGGACTTGTCTTTTCAATAAGGGTGACGCCACAAGCTTTATCTTTTACGATCGAAATCAAACAAATTGAAGTTCCGATCGTTAAAACGTGACGATGGATAAGTCGATTTTGATTAATCGCCTGTTGGATCGACAGTCTGAAAATCTGCGACACCTTGTTTAAGAACCTGGTTTAATAAGTACAGGTATAAATAAAAAAAATATAATTTGCTCTTTTTAATTAGTAAAAGCTTAGAAATTTGTAATTTTATATTTAGTAGGATTTATTATTTAATTAGTTTAAAGCCACTTGAAACCTGCAAATAGCAAGAAGACCATCCTTAGTTGAAATTGTTTTCTGAATCACTCTCTCAATAACTTTTTTATTAGTAGTCTATCTACTAATTTCAATTTCAATTTATTTTGACCACATTATAGCATTGCACGTTATATTAGGCATGTCATTATTATACAAATTTAATTAATTAATTATAATCTACTTAAAATTTTCAAAATGAAGATTCTGCCTTCCAGCATTTCGTCATAAATTCGTTTATTTTGTAGAAGGGATGTGTTTCCAAGAACGCTTTGATTTTTGCTTTGATTTCTAGGATAGGTAATTTAGTTATATGGAGAGGTAATTTATTTTACATATCAAGTTTTAGACTAAATTCTTGTTTATATGTTGTGGTTAATCGAGTCACAGGCACTTGTAGTTTTTCTTTATTCCTAATACACTCACATTCATACACATTTGTAGATTTTAAATGTTAGAGTATGTAGGTACATAACAGTTTTGACGCCTTTCTCTCTATCAATATATCATAAAGTTAATTTTAACTCGGCTGATTATGATCCCAACACTCAGCCGGATTAGACCTATCTAATAAAAAGTAAATCTCGACTAATCCTTCGACCCATTCTCCGAGCTGTAACTTTTGAGCTCACACTGGTAAACATTGCCTGTACTGCACGCTCGCAATTTATGTAGACTACAAGTGCGATGTTATGACGGACAATCTTATAGGACAACGGTCAGTGCTAAAGTGCTTCTAAGTTCTCTGACCCCACCCAAAAGTGGAACTAACGATAATTCATTTTATAACAACAAAAAAACCGATTCGATTCTGATGTATCTTCGAAGTTCAAGGTCGAATATCGATGAAATTTATATGGGAGTACTTCGTAGCTATACTGCTCCAACGCAAAAAGAATTCAAATCGGTTTATAAACAACGGAGTTCTGAGGTAACAAACATTAAAAAAACGAATTCAGAAACTCCGCCTATTATTGAATTTGGTTAAAAACAGTATAAAAAGTGCTTTCCCCACATGCTTCGAAATAATGCGAAAGCGTACCGATACCCGATAAGGCAGCGGAAGAACATCGTAGGGTTTTAGTCAATTGGAGCCAGATATATTCATTGTCGTCCCAACGACGATGAGGTAGGACATAGTCATAGGACAACCAGACGCACGGCAATGCGACATCCAATGTATGGTAGACATCCCTCCTGTACGAACAAAGCGTTTTGGTGTCACGTTCATCTTACTAACAGCCAAGGAGTGGAACGCATTGCCCACATCTGTTTCCTGATAACTACAACCTGGGAGTCATCAAATCGAGAGTGAACAGGTATCGTCTAGGTAAGCGTGTTACATCTGAGACCACTTCTTCAGCTTACCATCACGTGAGATAGTGGTCAAACGCAAGCCCATAACCAGAAAAAAGAGGTATCCGTGTTGAGTTTCACTACTCAAAAAAAGAAGCAACTAAATGCGCGGAGAAGTTTCCTGCAAAACTCTCGTCTTCGGCCTGTCTCGGTCTGTCCTGCCGAGAGTGTACAGGCAGATGATGATGATAAAATTAATGAAAGCTCTTCTGGTTACTGCGACTTATATCTAAATCGTCGTTGATAAATAATCTAGCATTAAATGTAACCTTAACAAACAAAGATGCATGGAACATTCCGCTTCTGCCAAGTAGCCAACTAGCACATAAGATACATAATATTGTCAAAAACAAACAAACTATTGTAACAAAAGTTCTAAAAAAAATGCCTCTCAGTTTCTTGCCGTATCTTCTGAGTAGTGGTTCTTTTTCCGATACGGTGGTAGAGTCATTGTAATAATTGACGTTTATAAGTGCGTCTGTGATGCGAAAACTGAATAAAGAACTTTTGAACTTCGAACTTTGACTTGCTACAACTATCTTGACGAAAACCAGTTCGAGCACAGGTGCAAATTGAAAAACAGCGCTGCGTTCTCATGTACAATGTGACCACAGCACATGCTGAATTTACTTCTTCCGCGCTCAGACTGTAGGTACATTGCTTATGTAGATATACTAAGTACCTACTTGAAGAAGCTATGTAACTGTTGTTTGTTATTGCAATAAAGAATTTCTTATCTTATCTAGAATTTCATAGACAGTAGCTACGCTTGTGGCACTATAAGTTAGGGTTTCACTTAGAGCGCGACAAGAATATTTATGAACACTGCTAAAATTGGACCTAACGCTGTCACCTAGCTTGTTATAAATAAACCTAATGTATGCCTAATGGCAATGCAGCGCAGCGCCCCCGATCCGACTTCATACCATGCGCTTTTACCACTATTGTGATCTGGTGGTCTAGAGCCCCCTATTAATACTTGTAGAGGTTCGTTTATTTGAACGAATCGCCGCGTGGAATTCAGTTTAGTTGATTCCTAAAGAGGTTTTAGTATTTCCGAGATGAATACGTCCGATTCCACGACATAAATATTTGGTTTTATCACACAATTAAGTTTTAGTTTTCTATTTTTATCACTCGCTCTAAAAACGGTAAAGGAAAACATCGTGAGGAAACCGGCATGTCCAAGAATTCAACACAAAAATTCAAGGACATGTAACATCCACCAACCCGCACTGGGCAAAATGTATAATAAAATAAATTGATATAAATATGTGGATACACCTCTGAATATTCTCATCAGAGAAACTACCTCGCGGGCCCGGCAAGAAAGCGCCGGGACATTTATAAAAAACCGAACTGGGCCAGCGTGGTGGATTATGGCCCATGCTCTCTCTATGAAAGAAGGTCCGTGTCCCAGCAGTGGGAACGTGATGGGCTGATGATGATGACTTTTATCTCATCAAAATATTTTTTTATTATCTCTACAGGACACGTTTGCCGCATGCGGAACGAACTTTACACCAAATATAACAGCTGAGTGGTCTCCTAACAACGCCCGACGGCCCCGCGGCAGACCTCGACGGACATGGTGAGACGACATGAACTCGTATAAAAAAGACTGCAACACAATGGTGGTCAATCGTGAAATGTGGAAAAATCGAAAGTAGGCCTGCAATAGCATGAGTCAAGCTCCAAAAAATAATAATAATTTTTTTACCGCTTAGTTATTTTACTGGATTTTCTATAATCTTGAGAAAATTACTAGTGGTTTTCAGATGAGACTGGAGATCAGATTTAGGTAAGTATTGGAATCCTTGCGATAGTATTTCTGGTGGAGGATGCGTCACCTCTTTACAATACTTTCTACTAGACAGTTCTGACATCACACCTACTAGGCGATAACGAGCTGAAGAGATTTGGGCCGCCGCTAACGATGTTAATGATCTGGCACTGATGTACGCTGAGAAATGTCTTCAGTGATTTTACTAAACGTTTTTTTGTTGAGGTCGGAAAGTGAATTATGTGCCTTTTCCGCCAGAAACGGACATCGATGGCGTACCCCGGACAGTGAGTAATACCTAAACGGATAGGCTGTTGGTACTTTATATATTTATTTTAAGACCTCAAATGTACACAGTTTTACACAATAAAGTTTATTCTTATTCTTATTCTTATTCAGTCTCTCATCACAGTCCTTTCCTACTAATCCTATCCTACAAATCCTATCCTACTACTCCTACCCTACTAATCCTATCCTACTAATCCTATCCTACTACTCCTACCCTACTAATCCTATCCTACTAATCCTATCCTACTACTCCTACCCTACTAATCCTATCCTACTAATCCTACCCTACTAATGCTATCCTACTTATCTTATCCTACTAATATTGTAAATGCGAAAGTTTGTGAGGATGGACGGATGGATAGATGGATGGACGGCTGGATGTTTGCTACTCAATCACGAAAAACTATTGAGCGGATTTTAATGAAATTTGGTATGTCAGTTTTTTAGGACGTGAAAAAGGACATAATGCTACTTTTGATCCCGGAAAACCGCGGGTGAAACCGCGCAGAGCAGCTAGTCTATCATAATATCATTCGGTTCGTTTCAAGAACAAACGGTAATTTTTTCATGAATGAATCTGCTATCTACCTTAATTCTTAACTGAAATAATGGCACTGCTTATTATGCACTTGTATATAATAACATAGTTTATTTTATGAATGTTTTACGCTTTCATGTGGATGGATCCGAGATCGCTTGACGTCAATTTTTCTCCCGCGTGCAATAATACAATAATTTCGTCGATATTTAGATATTATTGTAATAAAACACGAACGGGCAGGTAAGTAGGTGTATTTTGCTGCGCGTTGATGAAGTGCTTCCCCAATTTATGGCCTACGCAATGTGCTGGCCTATTCTTAGCTCACTTAGCACGAGTACACACTGGCACTGTGTATTCGCAAACTGTATCAAAACTGCGTTACGATTCTGTCCGCCTAAAGGTCAAATCGTACTACGAGTGCACACTGCGTGCTGCACACTATTATTGCATTGTATAACATGAAAGCAATGCTGCACGGAGAATAGAAGGCAACGCCACCTGGTGAGATAGATGAATAGATGATGATGATGATGATGATGATGGTGAAGATTGGCGTTTATCTATTGTTTGACCCTTCAAGCCTAGAATCCTAACGTGTTTCACAATATCTAATATTATACAAAATCAAAGTCAAAATCTCTTTAATTATATTGGCATTACAGACGCACTTATGAACGTCAAATCATCACAATGACTGTACCACCGTATCGCATTGTTTTTTTTTTTAATAATTTATTTATTTATTATGGTACACAAAACAGGAAACAGTCGAAAAATGTACATTATAATAGGATTTAAACATGAAATTACGGAACAAACAGTATAACATGAAAAAGAACCACTACTCAGAAGATACGGCAAGAAATATATATATTATATTGTCTCGAGATAATGAGCGCAATGCCGTGCTACGAAGTGCTTTTTATGCTATTAAAAGTTCTGGGTGGCACTGCCATTGTTACGGGCAGGCGTGGCGCTTACCATCAGGCGAACGACTTGATCTTCTTATCATTCAGCACCATACAAAAAAGTTTAAAAGCGATGCTGCACGGCGAATAGTACGCAATGCAAAGCCGCCGCCTCCACGTGGTCTTAGAGATAGATTAGAAGTTTGTCAATTGATTTAAAATAAAGAATTTTAAAGATGAGCTCAACTGCTAACCGCCAGTGTACGGGTGCTGCAAGTGGGAACTGGTCTGCTTCTGATAGTTTAGGATTCGCACGCCATGATAACATACGTAGTGACGAAAACGGCATGGACGTCTGGGGACAGGCAGAGCAGACGGGGCATTTAGCCAGTAGCTTAGGCCAATTCTGGCACTACCTAAGCCCTCCCTTCCGGGTGTCCATGAGGATTTCCCCCGTATGAACAAAAAACAACCGCTAACCGCCACAACTAGCATACAACCCTTCGTATGTACAAGGCCTTAGCTATTGGCGAGTAGCAGTCTCTAGCGTCGTTATTCTATCCAAAATATTTTGATTACCCCAAATACCGGATTGTTGATTAACGGCAGATTTTAACGTTAGATTAACTGCCCGTTAAAACGGAAAAAATAATAAAGAGTGCAGTGAAACGGGCCGTCGTCTGTTGTCCCGGCGGCACCTGCTGAAGCGCACTTTGATGTTGCGACTTGCGACATACAACGCGCAAGTTTACATTTCTTTATGTTTTTGTTGGAGCTGGATCGATTTTTATCTCCTGGTATTTTACCCCGGCGGCAGTAACAGTTCGGTTGATTTAAACAATCCGGAAGTAAGACAACGAAACTAGTAAAACCTCAATGGAACGTGGACAGAAAAAGCTCAATGACGTTTCGTAAACGAGGTTGCTATCATCAGTTTCTAAAACAACCGCAATCCTAAAAATAAAATGCTGAACTGGTAAAGTTTCAGCTATGACAAAATCTTCGTTATGAAAAGGGTATGGTAAACATAATTCAAGTAAATTCAAGTCTTATAGGCTCCAAATTCCAGCGGTGCATAAAGAAATGTTCCTGAATTCTGACTTCTGGCGTGTAGGGACAGTATACCGGAGATACAGGGAAGGAGCAAAATTTTTGAACCCTGTATGCTTTATTAAATTTAATGTTCTATTTATGTATGTACAAATGTTAATCTGTAAGGCATATAGGTATTCAATGGGCATCTGTTAATTTAACTTTATTGTACTTTAATATTGCCTGAAAAATTAAAAAAAGGTTTTTATGTTTAATAATAAAGCTAGGACTCACCTGAAAAAATAGGCAGAAGCACACCCATTGATAATATTTGTAGATCTTCCTATCGCTCATATCTTCCTTGCCCTTCTCGCGGCTGTTGCCGATGCCGGGGTAGGGCACCTCCACGCCCACCTTCTTCTTGAAGAAGCTCTTGAGCGTGTAGGTGGAGTGGATCCAGCAGTAGGTGTTCAGCACGTCCTCGGGAATGTCCTTGGTGTGGATGCAGTCGATGGGGTTGCCAACGTACTGGCGCGTCGTAACGATCAGGCTGAACGAGATCAGCAAGATGACTGTTATAGAGTAGTGCAGCCGGAACACGGGCGAGTCGATGTGCACATAGTTTACTTTTATAAGATTTTTTAACCCGCGAAAAACGTCTAACATCTTAAACGTTTGACCTTATTGTCCTTCGAGTTCGTGTTTTTCACTAACATTATTTATTTTATTGTTTTCATAAGCACCAATCTTTTAACGTTTCACTAAACAGTTCGCAGTGTTAAGGCACAATGTTATTTGGCAGTGTTCTGACGTTCCCGCTCTGGCATCCTCACATCTCAAGTTGGTGGAACTTTTTTGGTATTTTTATGAATTTCAGGAGCGATATTGTTTGTGGCATGTTTCCTTCGTTTCATGTTATGTTGTGTTCATCGGAAAGTCGCGTGCGACGCGCGTCGTCGGCGTCCGGTCATCGAGTCTAATGGAGTTTAAATATGATGTTAACGCGGCGTACGCTATTTAGGATTAATCTTCTGAGAAATAATGTAAACTAGACTATCAGGTCAGATGTTCTTGAGCGATTTATGAGCGCGCGCGTACCGACAGACGACCCGACCGTCCGCGGCGCGTGCGCCGACCGCCGCCGGAGCACCTCTCTGAGCGAGCACCTCACTACTGGGCCGAAGGTTGCTCTGAAGCTGATGAAAAATGTCTGAGTTATGAAAGTAGTATTGCTGGGCCGCCGCCGCCGTGGGAGGATGTTATTATTATAACTACTCTCATTGAATGAATTATTAATCCATTAATTGCATAAGCTTTTAAGTTCGCTGACTATAATTCACGCGGTCTTTATTTATTATAGACTCGCAATATTCATTAAATTTTTAAAATACGGTTGCAGTAATTATGTAGGTGTACTGCACAGTTCGTACTATTACAGCACCTATACCTAATGCCTATCTATATATAATAAACAGTAATTGACATTGATTTATTTATTATGGGATTATAGGTTAGGAAAGGAGGAGTGAACTTATCAAAACAGCAGTATTGATGATAATATTAGCCATTCGGGCAAACTTGCTAAAATCATGGCGAAGACGCTCCTAAATTTATTTATTATTAATATTTAACATTAGCTATATTCTTAATCTTATTTGATAAGAAATCACAGATGCTGTTTCATGTTCCGTAGATGTCCCGAGGCCGCGACCGCGTCACTCGGCACTCTAGTAGTAAACCACATGAACCTTGAATCAGTAGCTCTCGGGAACAATTAAAGCAAATATAATTTTTCCTAGAATCTTTTTCGACAATGAAGCTGTCAAAATATTGTAATGGTGGTTTTGCTTTGATATGTTAGGGCGGTTCGAAACAATGGCAACATTGCCGACACTTCTAAGTGTACAATATATTATTCACACGATTTTGTTTATGTTTTAATATGAGTGGCTAACTTAGAAGAAACTATTGTTATTATATTATTTTTGGAAATAAATGATTATGATTATGATTATGATTATGATTATGATTATGATTATGATTATGATTATGATTATGATTATGATTATGATTATGATTATGATTATGATTATGATTATGATTATGATTATGATTATGATTATGATTATGATTATGATTATGATTATGATTATGATTATGATTATGATTATGATTATGATTATGATTATGATTATGATTATGATTATGATTATGATTATGATTATGATTATGATTATGATTATGATTATGATTGTGATTGTGATTATTGGTAGGCTTAAGTTTTTTCTGAATATTAATTACCCCAGATGGTTTGGTTGATGAGGAAATTGGTAATACTAATAACCAAGGAAGTACTAAAAGAGAATCATCGCTTCTATCTAAATGAATCAAACTTTGATTGTTTAGTGTTTTCATAGTCATTGTGTAGAGAGCGTGCGCTTTCTTTTTACCGATTTCAAATAAGGAGGAGGTTCTCAATTCAACTATATTTTTTTTAATAATTTTTTTTGTATATACTACGCTTACGTTACGCGATTTCTACGCCAATTATGAATTGATTTTGATGATTCTTTTTTTATTTCGTAGGTTATAGTAGGTAATAGTCTTGAAGTCGATTTTTGTAATTTTTTTTAATTAATTGTATTATTCCTGTCCTGAAATAACGTAGGTGGTGGTAACGGTTTGAAGGTCATTGTAGCCAGCGAAGTTACTGGGCATTATGAGACTCGACAGCTAATTGTCTCAGAGTAACGAGCGCAGTGCAGCGCCGCGCAGGATTTTGCAAAACAAAGTGCTGGATGGTGCTGTTATTGTTATGAGTTGGCGTATTGCTTACCATCAGGTAAACGGCCAGCTCGTCTCGTCATCCAGTTACATATAAAAAAGGTGCCCTACAACTCACGCAATGGGAAAACAATAAAGACCCATTGACGTCAACCATTCTTCTGGTAAAGATAAAAGCTTGTTCTACATGAGACAAGTCTATAACACTTTTAAAAATAAAATGATATTTGTATCTAATGACGTGAACAAAGAACGGCCTTGTTTTTTTACAGGGAATGTTAAATAACCATTATGTCTCACATATATTTTTAATTTGCTTTACGTGTGAAGATTCGTTACCTGCTTCGAAAAATATGTAGAAGCTGCGTGCGATTTATGAATGGTATTTGTTTTTAATGTGCCAGTAGATTATGTTAAAAGATTTTTTCAAGATCTGCCAACTCTTTCTACGTGATGATTTGGATAATTTAGTGTCGGAGTCTTTCATAGATTCGCTACTTTGACCAAGACCCACCGATTGACTGCTGGATAAACAACTTTGGAAGGGTGCACTAGTGGTGAAGTGGAATTCCACCCCTGACGTCGTCCCCGTAAGGTAATATAAAAAGGATAGAAGAAATTTGGTTGTTCCAGCAGTTGGCTCAGTGGCCCAGTGATTAAGGCGTCGGGACGGTATTCCGAAGATGCCGGTTCGATCCCTGCCCGAGCAATATTATTTTTCTTCTTTCTAATAATTTAAAATGTTAAGGCGTCTCACACACTTC
Organism: Petrophora chlorosata; assembly: GCA_951640565.1. Lineage (NCBI taxonomy): Eukaryota > Metazoa > Arthropoda > Insecta > Lepidoptera > Geometridae > Petrophora > Petrophora chlorosata. The sequence continues at coordinate 1,511,119 of OX621189.1, read as the reverse complement.
AAAATAAATTCTTTATTGCTAGAATGTTGCATACAAAGATGACAAATAAAGATAATTCCTAACATTCTACCATAACAATGGTGTGCAATATTAACATAATTTCAAAAAATTTAATGAAATTAAATTCAAATTGCCAGATTATTGTAAGTCAATTTTAATTATTGTAAAAATGTCGTCAATTTAAATGTCAGTATTAAAAATATTATGATTACTTCTAATTTTGAAAAGTGACTAATTCTTTCAAAAGCCTCAAGTCTAGACTAGCCGTGACGCACACCGGCATTGACTGACAGTACAGTTAGATCACATAGTAATGCAAACAGAGGAGATCGATTCCGACGAAAGAACACAGATAGACACAGCACTAACACTTAAAAGCTTCGAGGGAAACATCAAAGGGGTCTGAGAGCAGTCATCGGTAATGTATCGGTTTCAAGGCAAGCTGGACAATCAGTCAACTGCTTGTTTGATATTGTATGGCAAACAATCGCCAATCATTGCACTTCTTGTTGTGTTCATCGCGCTTTCATGTTGAGGAAAAGGAAATGTGATTATTTACTTTTTTGAGTGTTTAACATTAAAAGTTGTAAAATATGATGACCTATGTATACCTATGTATATATATATATGACCTATTTCTATTTATGATAATAATAGGTGGTAGCCGTGACCCCGTCTGCATAGAATTAGGTTTATAGTTGCTTTCTGTACCAATATACCTCGCGAAACTGTTCGTATTTCCGATAGAAAATTATATCAGTAATAACCTGGATGCTTTATCTGAGGTAATAACACAGTCACACACACATACACCCTCTCACACACATACACACCCTCACCTCATTTATAATAGGTATTAGTAGTGGGTCAGTGGCACCATATGCGACTTACGATCTGACGCACCCGAGTTCGAATCCCGCTAGCCTCGCACCACTGACTTTCTTAAGTTATGTGCGGATTTAACACTAGCTCTAAAAACTGTGATGGAAAACATCGTGAGGAAACCGGCATGTCCAAGAATTCATCACAAAAATTCAAGAATATGTGATATCCACCAACTCGCACTGCGCCAGCGTGGTGAATTATGGCCCATACACTCTCTATGAGAATAGGCGCGTGTCCCAGCAGTGGGAACGTGATGGGCTGATGATGATGATTAGTTGCATAATGATAATACTTAAAATTCAAAACAAGTCCTCAGCAAAAGTAAAACGTTTAAAAAATAAACATTAAAATCTATCATCCTTTTTATCCATTCCTTGCTAAAATTAATCGCAAAGCCACCGTATCACATCTTTATTAGTTTCCCTTACGTCAACATAGTTTATTTATCGATTGCTAATCCGTCGGCCGTAAAACCGATATTAGCCGTCATAAAAAAAGGCGGGAGATGGTCATTTGTCAAAATTAAGTGGTCAAATGGCAAAGGGCGTCGGAAATCATGCGTTCATAGTAAACGGCGCCGGAGATTTACGGCCGCCTCTTCAAAGGAAGGCCTCTTAGAGAAAATTTATTTTTTAATTTCCCCGCTGTCAAATTTTATAGTGCACCGTTAATTTTGCGTGAATTTGCTTTTGGGTCAAGGACGTGAGTTTGAATTAGTTTGTCGTTCTAATGTATATCAGTTTGTGTCATGTTTTCATGTTGCAAAACTTATTTTCATTAATCGTGATCGTATAAGCGACATAACTTATTGTATAAGCATCAACGCCTTTTAGCTATATTAGCGCTCCTTATTTATAGCTATATTTAATCAATGTAGAGTAAAAAACAGAACGTTCAAACGTTGCTTCATTACGACATCGTCTAAAAGAAATACTTGATTACTTACGATTGATAATATACTATTTCAATACTTAGATGGTCATGGTTTCGCGTAATTTAAGCTACCAATGACATTAAAAAACTTTAAACTTAGAACTTTTGAACGTAGCAAAATGTTGATCTTTATTACCGCTACGATATCATCCCATTTCCCTTCCATATTATATCCCTTCTTTTTTAATTGTACCACTAGCTCCGCCCCGTGGACTCCCGGGAAGAAATAGCCTATGTGGTAATCGACATTATAAGCTATCTCCATTTGTATTTCATTCAAATTCGTTGAGCGTGAAAAAGTAACAAAGTCACTAACATACAAACTTTCGCGTTTATGATATAAGGGTGACGTGATAAATCTGCATCTTGAACTCCTGCACATAGTAGTGTGTACGGTTTATGAATTTATAATTTATATACTTTTGTATACAAATGTTAGTGTGTAAGGTGTATACTCTATGGGCCTGTTAATTTTACCTAGAAGCACTTTAACTTCGCCTAAAAAAAATGTTGTGTTCAATCTACATATCATTTAAGTTTTATCATGAAATTATTGTTTTTTAAAGGACTCTTTAAGTATTTACAAAATGGCATTTGACATGGTCGACAATGGCACCTATGTGGCTATGACTTCATTTCTACGCCCTTCAGTAATAAACATAATTTTAAATCAAATCCAGGCTAATTGCTCGACCATCTGCCTCTGCCAGCAGTGACACATAATAATAATTATTATAATAATAACAATATGTAGGAGGTAGCGTCACTGTTAGAAATTAGATTTATAACCGACACATTTCAAGAAAATCGTCAATCTTTTTTAATGTGGCAATAGTTTTTGTCTGTGACTTTATTTCGCAGATGTAATTAATTAAAGTTTTATTGGAGTTTATATAATAAAAATGGTTTATTCCAGAAATCTGTCATGTGATTTTGTTAATTTATTTCATTAATTCCACACCAGCCGTGGCACAAAGCTACAGTGAGGTTAAGTGAAAAAGAAATTAATCCCCACTGAGCCGTGCTATGATATGTTGATAATTTCAATCATAACTACCTATATTGTGTCTAAGATTTAGCCTAGTCTTCACGGACAAAAGTCCCTTAGGATTAGATACCTCCTTGTGTGATTGACCTCCTTTTGCAACCGTTACATTGTTCTTTCACTATCAAAAAAAACTCTAGTAGGTACTTTCAAGACGCTGGCCATAGAGCTGTGACGCTGGCAAATGCACAACGTGCGAAGCCAAGTTTCTCAGAGAGAGGAAAAAAACTTTAGTGCACCAGGGTTGATCAGACAGAACATGACTTATTGGCGGGAAGTGAAAAGTGATACAGCATTGAGGTCTTACCATTCCTCAATGTGATACAGTTCTATTTTGTTTTATTTTCCAAAGAAGTGTTATTTCGAGTGATCATGTGTAATATCGGTGGAATATTAACTATTATGTGTTCGTAAACGTGCACGAGTGTAGGCAAATGAAACAAAATAGAGAAAGACATTCCTTTTTATGTTCTCCCAAAAAGTCCATGGAAAGCTTGAATAAAGTTCCACCACTTTATTGAAGCACTAGGAGAGGGTCCGGCTTGTTGCTGATGGCCCTCATTCTCAACAAAAGTATAATAAATGGAATATTAAACTATCAAATAAAAACTACGTAAGACATGGTGGTATGGACCTAGAGGCTTTAGCCTGCCCTAACGGGCGAAATTTAAAAAAAAGTCAGACAGAAAATTACAGCAAGAAGATTTTTTGGCGGGAAGTAAAATGTGATACAGTGCGATTTTGTTTTAGTTTCCAAACTAGTGTTATTTCGAGTGATCATGTGTAATTTATATGTGTTCGTAAACGTGCACGAGTGTAGGCAAATGAAACAAAATAGAGAAAACATTGCTTTTTATGTTCTCCCAAAAAGTCCATGGATAGCTTGAATAAAGTAACTTATACATAATTACTATATTATATTAAAATATTAACTTGAATCTAATTTTTAAGTGAAAAGTGAGAAGTAGACTGACAAACATTCAGTTCACATTATAAATAGATTTATTTAAAAAAATTCTAACAAGACAAGCACTAAAAATAAACAAACAGGGCTAATTAATTTTATTAGTCACAACTGAAAATACTACAGTTGGCACTTCCACAGAGCAAGTAGAAGAAGCCGAAACAAACCAAACGTATCTTGTAGATAAACTGGCTTTATTCAACAGCAAGCGCTCGTTGCTGTCTCATCGGCAATAGCAATGGTTGATTACTGTTGGCAACGCGCTGGGGGACAATTAGCCGTGTTATTCATTCACAAAACCACAAGTCGAAATAAACACTCACGGGTGTACAAGGGTAATTTATATAGAAGTTAAGTCGCATGAAAGTGTTAGTATATATAATAATAATGAGAATAATTAGAAAGTCCAATCTTAGCCCTGCCTCGCTGCCGGCAGCACTCTAAGTTTAGGTTTTTTATAATAATTTTGTATAATTTTATTTTTATTGAAATATTGTAAAAAACTTAGATTTAAGAATGTAAATAAATAATGTAAATAATAATTAGTAATAATAATAAAAGCTTATAATATTTAGAGATATAATATTTCGAACGCACTTTATATTCAGTAGGTACATTGTCGCCTGTATAAAAATCGTATTTGTTTAAATATTTTATTTTACAGATCAAGTACATTATGCCAAACAATATTATTATGTAGGTCGCAAAGACAAAGTATTAAAATTTTTTATCTTTGGTAGGTCGTATTATCATAAAATATCATAACCAAATAGTTTTTATTCGATTTAATCTAAATTGTCACACACACGTCGAAAACTGGTTGATACTCTTTGAGTTCATATGTAATTTTTTTCTTTAATAGTGATATTTATTTATTTTTTTATTTGTTAGTCCGTTCTTTCTTTTAATCTTGCGGCCTTTATGACCGCTGCTGACGTGAAGCTGGCAAAAATGCTCCAGTAGCAGAGCAATTGCCAATAATTAAAAAAAAAAAAAAAAAAAAAAATAGAAAACGGAATATTCGCGCATGGATCCTAGTCCCATGCCGACCGCCAAGCAGTAGTGCGCTAACATTACTGTGTGCTCGTTCGAAGGAGCTTACTGCTTCAAGCAAAATTATATACCTAAGGCTTTTTAGGAGACCAAAAAGCAATTTTCTCAGTTTAGGTTGACGAGCGCAGTGCAGTGCCGCGAGATTTTGCACAACAATGTTCTGTGTGGCTGTATCTGTTTTGGGGAGGTGTTTAACATTCAGGTGGACGAGGTAGGTTCATTCAGCGATTTAAGTAGCTGGACTTAAACAATCATTCAATTGTCAAAACACCGAAAATTTACAAATTACATGATTTTTTTTGCAATTTCCCCCATTAGTACGGGATATTCGGAGGATATATTAACAGACTTTTTAAATTCAGGGAAATAAAACAAATATGGAACCTGTACACACAAAGATTCACAAATTTTCAGCTGCTTTTGTCGCTGACCTTACAACTGTGGTGTATAAAAATAGAGGCGGAAAGCAACTCAAATACATTTAATATAGACCAGCTAATATAATCAGCCCGTTTTAAAATTTGCCCAGAAATTGTTGCCTTTCCAACGGCGAATGAATGAACGTTTTCAGTTTCAGCCGCAGGTGGTGCGAACAGAAGTTCATTTACACTGATTCACTTCGGTGACCGCATCATTAAGTGCTCTATATTAAACGGGAGCAATACAATAAGGACATGGCACCAATCTATAAATAGAAAAACAGTTGAATCCCAATTCTATAAGCAATTATTTATTTATTCTATTTTATGGAACTGAGTGATGCCACGAGCACGTTGCAATTATACAATTAACAGCTATTATACAATTAACTAGTATTTCGCGGCGTTTTTTTGTATTTTTCATTTATTTAAGGTATCGTATCTCTTATTTGTAATAATTATTTAACTTTTTGCTAAATTCGTCTCATCGTCCTCTAAGACGCTCAAAGCACCCCTACCTATCTCTAACCGTTTAAATGGTATTCCCATTTTAATTTTGTATGACGGTCATGTTTTTTATGGAAGCCAACTTTATTTTCAAAAATTAAAGAATGACCCAAGTTTCTGAGCATTTTTAGTTCAACCGATTTATAGTTTCCAAGATCCCATGAGCAGTCCCATCTGGGAAATCACATAGTTCTATACATATAGGTATGTCATGGAGATTGGAGATAGTCAATTAAGTGTAGCCAAAGCGGAACTTATTATTAGGTATACCCGTGACTAGAGACTTGGGTCAACAACAAATCAAAACTCAAAGACTTGCACAAATATTTGTCCTGTCACGAGACTCGAACCAACAACCTCCGCTTTATGAGCCACTACTCACCTGCCACACCACGGAAGCTCACATTTTGTGGCATTCCTCTTGCGTTGATTTTTTTGTGTACGCTATATACGCATATAGTAAGCTCGTCGACAAACGCCACACCCGAGACGTGTCGACGGTTCCTAATACGTGTAATGCTCCTTGTCCGAGGCCGTAGCAATGCACTGCAAGACTGATGATCGCGTTATATTGAATATCAATTACAATTTACAAGATTGTAAACGTCTACTTTCATATGGTAATATACTTTTACAAACGAATACTATGGTCGTAAAAACTTGTGGGAAACTGGGGAAAATTTAAGATTTGCTAGCTTATCTAATCCCGAAAAACAAAAAGGTACTTATACTAGATGCCAGCTTGAATTTAGTACTTATGCACTTATAAAACTTTGAGGTAGGTTCAAGACCATTCAAAGAACTAGTAATCGTAGCGGCAATCGAATTCGTGGCTTATACATATACGTATACTATGCTGCTACTTATAGAGTGCTGATCAGCTTGAACACTAGGTAAATGTTTCCTTTCGATAGCTACATATATATATACATCACGCTTATAAGTAGGTACAAATTTTGTATGAATCAAATTTCTTGAATAAGCACACATCCGATAACTAATCCCGGCTATTATTGGACACGTCCGATTGCACTAAGAAACCAGTTCCGGTGTAAGCTTCACCTGTTACTCATCAGAACGGAAGCGGAGGAATCTGTGAAGACACGAAAATAATCGTGTGAATCAGACATCATTACAGGAGTGACTAAACACTGTGTTACAGACTGAGATATGCTTTCCGGACTAGTTAGAAAGTATAGGCTGGACTTAGATGAATCAGCTGGCCGATTCTGACCCTCACAGTAACTCGTTGTTCAACATATGATCCAAAATACAATACACAAAACAAATTCCGTTAGTGCAACATGTAATCGATACCGATATTGTAACCGAGACCGTATCGAACTGTCAGGGTGCAATAGGTCGAAAAGGAATCGATATCCAGTCGAATCGATACGCTATTTGTTATCGTGAGGTTCTGAATCGGGAGGCAGGTTTGTAAAAGAAGTTTAATTATCAATACTACTAAAATTATAAATGCGAAAGTTTGAGAGGATAGACAGATAGATGAATGAATTCTCCAATCACGCAGAACCTACTGAATTAATTTTGATGAAGTTTGGTATGAAAGTACTTTAATCCCTGGAGGAAAACATAGGATACTTACATCCTGGAAAAACAAATAGTTAATTTCTTTAGGGCACAACTATAAACCGAATTCTACGCGGACGGAGTCGCGGGTGCTAGTAAATAATAAAAATATCTAGGTTAAAAGACTTCTAAGGAGTTTTCTCTGCAAAGTCGTAAACAATACAATGATTCAACTATCGAACATCGAACGAAGAGCTGTCGAATTTCATCAACAACCAGCCTTTCTGGAAGACGTCCAGTGGATGACGCCCGCGCTGACTGTACTTATTTATCTAAACGTAAATAAACACAAAACTAGCAAATACATATTTTAATCTAGTTAAATGTGTTGAAAGAACATATTTAAATAAAATATTGAACACAATATTTATGTGAGTGTTCTAGAAAATCTATCTCATATTAGTCAAACCTTCGAACTCCTTTCGCTCATGATCTAAAGACGAAATTTATTATATACATCTGATATTTATTATTATTTCAAAATGACGTAGGCTAGTAACAATCCATAATTTTCAACCATGACAATTATTCATTCCTAGTTACATCCGCGACTTCGATCGCGCATAATGAAATTCATAGCTGCTTCCTAAGGAACTGTTTTCCCGGGGTAAGACGTATCCTATCTACCCCTGGGCAATATCCACGCCATCCTTAAGAAGTGATTGGTAAGTGACAAACTTTCCTATTTGTAGTGTTACAAAGATTTAGATTTTAAACAATTACAGGAAATTAAAGTCCAATTTACCTTAGAATGTACCTATATACTATATAGGTTTATGAATGCATGTAGATTTTGTTTCAAGGCGTGTTTTATTTTGTATTTTTTTTAGTCTAGCTTGTAATTAATCTTCGGAACTACAGGAACAATATTAAACATTCTTAGCTGTGGTAAAAACCCCTTAGCATAGGTGACATTTTATTTTCGAGAAATGCAGAATTCTCGCGAAAAGACTGTGGCTTTGTGGACCGCAGAGCTAAAAGCTATTTTGTGTTATATGGAATTAAATAACCCAACAAGGGACATAAAATCAGGAAGTACTATACTTGTTCAGATGTTGTGATATGCGTAAAACAATTGCAAATGCGAACTATTCATTCTGCCAACATCTCAATGACCACGACCAAATAGCGCCTGTAGAGCTCTGTCAAAACCAGGCGATAGATATAAAATACTACATCAAAAAGTCAACGCAAATGGATCGTAAATAAGAGTGATATCAATATTTTATGATTGGCTGCAACACACGGCCTATATATTCGCTTTCCTTTGAACAGAGTCGTATGGCAATCTGCTCAGCAATTCTGTCGACGATAAAACTAGACAGCCGATGTATTGCAATTCATGCCACAGCACTTAGAATGCCAGTCGATAAAACCCAAACTTTCACAAATATTCATGTTCATCTATACGACTTATGGAAATGGGAAAATCAAAAAAACGCGACGAAAATAAATCTGTCAGAAATTAAATGAGAAATAAAAACACCTTTTAGAAACAATAAGAATTGTGCTCCATACGACACTTGTGTGCCTTGTATAGAGAAAATATAAATTTAGATATAATTAGCAGTGAAATTTATTTTTTTATTTATTTATTTATTTCAATAACATTTTTAACATCCTAGGGATAATTAGCATTGTTATTATTACTAAATTCTTAATTTTAGATCATAAGGGTATCCATAAAAATGTTAGTAGACACAGCGTACAATCATGTTGGTACACAAAATGAGACGAAATCAACACGAAAATAGAAAAATGACGTCACAAAGTCATTAAGACACTAGTTTAGATAAAGGCTAGTAATTATACAGCTAGGCAAATAGGGATAAGTAACACGCAAAAAGAAAAAAAAATACTGCTTTGGTTTTACTTTTGGTTTGTTCGGTTTGGTTCTACTGCAATTATTATTATTTTTAAGTCAGCTACCTACAAATGTATGCGTTACTGATCATACGTACAAAACTAACATACTAATTCTTACTTATAGGTGAAAAGTTGTAACTGGCCTAGTTATCCTAAACATAATTTAATTATCATATGCATGTATTGGCTGTAAGTTTACATTATCCCTGATCATTGTTCTGCCGCGGCTTGGTTTCGTTTCTAGATGTTCTACTGCGTAATGTGCGCTGCAATATCAGGCAATATTCTAAATATTTATATATTGACCGATTGATGTGCGTGTCCATTACCCTCCGATCATTTGATGGACAATTTTATGACGGCACCAAATACGAAATTTATTTTCGGATAAAACTGCTGAGTCTTTATTTTTTATCGGTCATATAAGAATAAAAAACGAATAAAGCAACACCATAACATGTTTTGCTACTAAATATATTTTGTATGTTTGAATTATGAGTTATGAAACGTGACACAAAATTAGTATATGAAAGAGGAACATTTTACAGACACATTGACCGGGTTTGCAGCAGGATGTGAATCCTAAAAAATTATGTTTCCTATTCATTAAAATTTTACGGGAGAGATGACAGAAATTAGAGATGTTGCATAAACAGCAGCTGTCCCGTATTACTGTTTTTGTGATGCACATTTTATTATCAATAAGCTTGAAAATTTATTTAAAAGTTAATTTCTTCATAATAAAATAGCAGTGGTATAGATCTACTATTTCGAATACCATTTATTTTTATATCGGACCCGCCCCGGCTTCGCACGGGTGGATCCCTAATTTTTTTTCTAGTAATAAATATAGCCTATGATACTCAGGGATAATGTAACATTCTAATGGTGAAAGAATTTTTGTAATCGGTCTAGTAGTTTTTGAGTTTATACAAAAATACAGATCTTTCCTCTTTAAAATATTAGTGTAAATAGTGTAGAAGTGTAGATGAATGGTAAGGTAAAATAAATATTTTAAAACCAATCACATAAAGTTGAACCAACGTACAAATTAAACACAGGTCCACTTTTTTTAATCCCAATCTGGGCCCAAATTTACTATGACAACTTGGCAAAATAAAAAATATAGGAATCGACGTGATTTCGAAGCAAGGAATCGCCAAGTTGTCATAGTAAATTAGAGCCCTGAGGTTTTAGTTTACGTGAGTTGCATTGCTTAAAAATAATTAAGATATAATGGACATGCACTCAGCACATAAGCGTTCGCTTTTACCATCCAATCTAATGGCGCTACCATCGTACACAAATAAACCAGTTAAGAGCGTGCAGGCCCGATCAAAGATCCGCAATTGGTATATAAAGGAAATTGATTCAATGATATGTACGATATACATTGGCAAGAGTAAATGTTATTAGATGGAAACACTGAAGAGTGCATTTTGTTGCACCACAGAATTGAAGTTCAAAGCACAAAAGGTTTTTATTCAGTTTTGGCATCACAGACGCCTCTATGAACGTCAATTATTACAATGACTAACACCGTATCGAAAAATAAACACTACTCAGAGGATACGGCCAGAAACTGAGGGGTATTTTTTTAGAACTTTTGTTACAATATTTTGTTTGTTTTTGACAATATTTTTTTTTTTGTTGGCTACTTGGCAGAAGTGGAATACTTATACCTACCATTCTACTTTGTCATTAGGGAATTAATCACTTAACAGTCAATTCTACTTCCTACTAATATTACAAAAGCGAAAGTTTGTGAGGATATAATAACAATGTTTCTTTAATTCAGACGCAAGATCCATAGCACATCACATATAAAATAACAAGTAAAATACAAATTAAATATAATTACAAAAATAAAATAAAATAAAATTGATACAATATTTGTACACGCACACATACGCATTAGGTTGCGATTTGCAACCACCGTCTATAAATACCTATCTGTCAAAAAAACTCTTTTTGACAAACTTTTTATAAGAGTTTTTACACTTGAAAACTCTGGACATAAATCTCGCTATTCGGTTTCTCTGTATGGCATTGAAGGTATTAACGCGCGCTTCTAAGAACACAGTACTTCAGTAATGCTTGAGCCCTATTAGTTGCCTAAAGATGCTATTATAGGCAACTCGAATGCCATCAAGCATTTTTTTAAATAATTTGTCCAGAGTTGACAAGTGTAAAAAGACTGACAGAAAGATTTAAATAACATTTGTAGGATTTTCTGGTGAACAGACAGTAATTTGAGGGAATTCCAGCACATGCAATTTAAGCGTTTTAAAATTTGAACCGAGAGACTGTCACGTGAGTTTTTAAAAGATGTACGTGCGTTCCGCCTCCTACACATTCCTAGAAACGCAATGATGATGCGTATAGGCCACCGTTGTGGCGTCATTGTGATTTAAACAGACAACTTTTTACTATTTGTACACTTCACTTTGCGCCATCTTGGCTCCATCAACAACTAGCATGTAATTTCTATTACGAGTATAAACTAGCTGACCCGGCGAACTTGGTACCGCCATTTCTTTTATCGATTTAAAAAAAAAATATTCAAACCTTGTCCTGACAATAAAGAACACAAAAAAAAGAATTATTGAATTTAGTGCAGTCGTTCGGAAGTTATGCGCGTACAAACATTTCGGCGTTTTATTTTGGGCATATTTGGGCAGCTTTTTGATAACATGGCAGATGTTATCAAAAGTCTGCCCAAATTTATTGATATTTTACCACGTTTTTATCACCACGTTTTTATTAACTGTCACTTTCTTGTTTGTCTGTCTGACGTTCCGGGTGGAATCTTGCAACTCAAACACTTCCCGATTAGCTATTCGGCTGAAACTTTCAGGGTAGCTCACAATTCAATGACAATGTAGAGATATATGTATTTAAGATTAACTTTTCAATCTATTACGGATTCTTGTTAATTTGAATTGTCTGCTTTTGTAGGTATTTCAAGGGTAACAAACAATACTTTTTGTAGCCAGCGAAATTACTGGGCATTGTGAGACTCAACAGCTAATTGTCTCAGGGTGACGAGCGCGGTGCAGGGCCACGCAGGGTTTTGCAAAACAAAGTTCTGGGTGGTGATGTTATTGTTATGGGCTGGCGTATTGCTTACCATCAGGCAAACGACCAGCTCGTCTCGTCATTCAATTACATACAAAAAAAAATACTCACGCATTTCTCGGAATACGCGTACCTCCATATTTTATCAATGATGGACTCCGAAGAGAATGAATTGTGTTGCCAATTTATAAAAATATATTGCTAATAAAAAGCTTTTAGATTCAAAGCGATTGTTTTTGTAACATCCTGCGTGGTTCATTGTAATTTGAGTTTCTTTGTGCAGAGTCGATGACACCGGATGCTGGCCGCGATCCGATTGTGTTCGTCGAGTTAAATGGGCCACAGCAATGTTGCTATATTATGTTGTATTTAACACCCTGCAAGAACGGGAAGTATTGCATTTACGTTCAAACGAAAGTTCGTAAGTTATTGATTGAATTACATATTACATTATTATACACTAAGTAGATATTTTCATTGCGTTTCAGGTTTAAGATGAATTTCCGCAACGGCGCAGAATAACTGGCAAAGCGGTGGTACCTACCCAGACGGCCTCCCGCATACGAGAGACCTAAGTATGCGTGCGGTTCGCTATGTGTGACGAAAATAAAAAATAAAGAGTTACACGTGACGGAGAGCGACAATAGCCAAATCTTTTTATTTATGTAGCTAAGTGGCAAGGCGAGCAGGTCCCTCACTTGATGGCAAGCAACATACCTACCTGATCAAAACAGTTGCAGCGCCATGCACTACAAAGAATTTTGTTTGAAAATCTTGAGCGGCACTGCACTGTGTCTACCACCCTGAGACAATGGCTGTTTAATAACGTTCACGTGATGCCAAAATTTCATAAAGATTTTTGAACTTGAATGGCAGCAGTAACTTCCTGATTCCTAATTTCTTAAGCAGATGCCTGAACGCAGTAAACCGGAACATAGTAATGTACACACTACCGTCTACTTACTTACTTCTCGGGCGAGAAGAGCCCTATATTCCACTACAAATAGAGAGTCATGTTGTTTTTTATCCTCAACAAATATACTTATATTGTTGACCAATCAGAAGAACTCAAAAGTGGTCTCAGGGTTTTCATGAATGAAAAACGCGCTCTACGCGTTCTATACTGGATACTTAATTTAAAGGGTAATTATAGATTGGTAGCTAATTCAAAAGATAAAGTCATAATTTTATATATACACGCATGTATAAGCAAAATAAACACTTCGCTGGAAAAACGTATTTATTTAGAAAACACATAGTTAACGGCTGAACAGTAGTGAATACTGTGTTACGGCCTTACGGCCGATTCACACTTTATACGATTTTTTAGTCGAATTGGCCTTGTAAGATGACGTCTGTTGAAAATATAGTATAATGTTCACACTACGACCGACTACGATTTAATTCTGTACCGCTTCTGAAGACGCGATTTTCTCAGACTCGTTTAAAAATGGGCTCTAGTGTGAACTTTTGAATGATGCCTTACTCCCCCCTCTAGTCACCCTATAGAGTTATATTAAATCTACGGTGTTGCCAGACAGCTCTGAAATATACAATATATTTGTTTTCAAAACTTGCTAAAACAGTTGTTCTTATTTTTACAAAAAAGGTTATGGTTAATTATTTATTTTTAACATTTTTAAAACTATCATTGTCACCGACATTAGATTTTTTTTATGTAACTGCACGACGAGACGAGCTGGTTGTTAAGCAATATGCCAGCCCATAACAATAACAGCACCATCTAGAACTTTGTTTTGCAAAATCCTGCGCGGCGCTGCACTGCGCTCGTCACCCTGAGACAATTAGCTGTTGAGTCTCATGAATAAATTGTTTCTTTCTTTCTTTCTTTCTTTCTCATAATGCCCCGTAATTTCGCTGGCTACAATGCCCTTGATTTACAATTTGATTTAAAACGAGATATTTACTATTTATTTGATTTGTTTTACACTGAATCTGCAGATACTGGTAAATATTCCGGTTCTAAATCAAATTCTAATACTTTTTTAATGTCTGTAATAAAAAACAAAAAAAAAATTTCGTACAAGATGTTATTTGTTGTTTTTATAGTGTATCTGGCAACATGCTTTCCAATTTTCTACTGTTTTGGATTCAATGGTGAAGGACATCCGGAAATAGTTTCATTAGTGGGACGAATTTAAACATTTTTATAATCTGCTCGCATGTGGCGGCTACCAATCTTTACTGTCCCACTTCTAATTATATCCTAGAAAATAAAAACAACAGTTGGGAGTTATTGTCTAGTTCTTCGTTCCTGTTTTATGAAAAGCGTCGAACTGGCAAGGCCCGTGTAATCAAACACTTTATGTGGACTTACAGTTATCACTATTACCGTATTTTCAAAGGTCATGGCGCTTACCATCAGGTGAACAACTTGATCGCCTCATCATTCAATTCCATAAAAACAGCCGTGTTGATATTGCAATGAGTTGATTTATATTTTTTTTACATATGATAGATCTACGTTTGACCACCATCTCGCCTGATGTAGAAGATACCTATTCACGCCTAGAAGATACCTATTCACTCTGGCCTTGAAGGTACTCAGATTGTAGTTATCAGGAAACAGAGAAGACGGCAACATATCTATAACATAATTGATATAAAACGGCTAAGACTCACTGTAAACGTCACTGTAAATTACTCCGACCAGGTTTCGGACATTCTAATACTAAAAAAAAGAAGGCTTAGCCGTTTTATATCAATTATGAATATTAACACTCACGAAACTTTTCAAAATCTAATTTTTTATAACATTATTCATATAATTTTTGTTTGGGTATAGATATTTATGTTATTGAATTCAAATATTTTACTAAAAAATTGTTGTCCGCATCCCAGGCGTAGGTTGTCTACCTACGAGTATATGTAGAGTCTCAAAAGTCTGCAAAATATGACGTTCATTGAATATCTTTCATAGAACAAAGTTTCATTTTATTTTAGCCATATTATTAAACTAGCTGCACCCCGCGGTCCACCCGCGGTTTCCCGGGATAAAAAGTAGCCTATGTGCTGTTCCAAGTCCTAAAGTAAGAAAGAAAGAAAGAAAATACATTTATTCGGGACACCACACAACATTACACCGAACATACTAGAATAAGGACAAAACAAAAAACAATAAACACAACCAGTGCAATGTTGCGCGATGTCAAGAAAAGGTTCCGACTCAGCATACACTAAGGTATTTTTAAGTACCTTAGCACTGAATTTCAGTCGGAACCCTGTCCATAACATCACGGACAATCAGAAACATGAAGTACCTACATACTAAATTTCATCAAAATCGGTTCGGTAGTTTTTGCGTGAAAGAGTAACAAAGATACATCCATACTTTCTTACAAACTTTATATACTTGGAAAAGCATGCATATACATAGACATAGGTCTATGTTTACTCCTTCACCTCAATTGAAAGCATTCAACATAGAGTTTTAGAAACTGCCTCTATCTCTTGAAAACGATCCATTCTTTCCGAAATGCATAACGGTTCATCATTCTATTCGGACTCGTATTGTAATCGAGTTCAATGCACCAAGTCTCATATATATCTGTGCCGACCACGACTGTCGAGATCCGTCAGTGGTGATGCACGGGTGGCGCCAGCATCGATACAATCGTATGATCGGTTGCCAAATCGATGAGCCGCGTCGATCATCGGCCCCGCTCGATTCGTTCATCGCAGCCTGCCGATTGTGAAATTTCATGGTTTCTATGTTTGATAAAGGTATTTTTGAGTTGCATTGATATGAACAATAGCTGACAATTGTGTTTACATTAGCGTGACGAGAAGATGAGAGATGGCGGAACATTTATTACGCTTTAAATAACGTCAGGTAATAATTGTATTAATCGAGTAGGTACTCGAATATACCATACCATAACATAATAAAAAGGCGTTATATCTAACTTTACTATATTTGTGCCAGACGTAAACACAACAAAAACAACAATAAAGTAGTAGTATTTCATTAGCAACTTGTAACATAATATTAATATTATTTTAAGTTTAAAGTAGTCCTGCGTCAAGCGACCTAGTGGTGTTTCGGGATGATGTTCGGTGAACCATCAGGGAGACAGGTCTGAGCAGGCGCTCAACTGTCGTCTCTCTCTAGATCTATGTGCTCTATCTTAGGCCACATCATCGCTTCACATCAGGCGAGATAGTGGCCAAACATAGATCAATTAAGTGTAAAAAGAAAAACAGTCCTTAGGATTTCCTAGGTTATGAAACTCTTCGCTTTGTTTGAGTTACAGCACAGAATGTTACAGTTTAAATAGTTACATACACAGTAACTTAAATTAAAGAAGAGCTACAAAACGTGCATTGTGCATACAGAAATAGGCAGCGCAGCCAGAAATCGATGCATCTGGGTGTAAAAATACGACTTCACTTCGTTCGTTGGAATAAACATGACCTGTCCAACAGGTCGGGTGTAAAGTGCGCCGTTTGCGTTTAACTTTACTATGTCTTGCTCGTTTCAAGTCTGTTTAAAACGTCTCAGATGTACCTTCGAAGCATATACATTTATAGGTATACCTTTTTTTTACAGTTTCTTATGCATATTTTGTGTGATATCACTTCACGTGTTTATAAGTTATTTTATTATTGTTAATAATACTTAAAACAACGAGCTCCAAATGACACGTTCGTTCACATTTATATAACCTATTGGAAATAGCATTCCATCTACCATGTTCACCCTTCTACCCTAACTCAGCTCGAATATGTGTTGTCAGTGTCACAGACACTTTCACAGTCTTCATTTACGAAGCAGCTAGTGACGGTGCTAATATTGTACTATTGATTATTCTGGGGATACGGTCAAAAATTCGTCAGACCTCTAACGCTAGAGCGAAGCATTTTTCTACGACCACGCATGAAAATGAACTCCTTTCCCAAACAGCGATAATGCTTATTCTTACAGGCCAGCCCACTCAGACGCCGATCCCAAATGCGTTGCACAAACATCGGCAAATATAACCGGCAACCCCATCCGTCGAAGATACTGTGACGCGGCGGGATCGGGATCGCCCAGCGCTGCGTACGCGCACGCGCAGAAATAGCTCGCAACTGGGTTAATACCCGCACCGACACACGATTTTTGTACAACAGACGATGGACAGGATTGACGGGTAACGACTCTCTATGAACGCCACAAGAAGCGTTCAGTAATGAACTAAAAATTGGTATCAATTATACAAAGCCCAGTAGAACAAGTGTAATATACCCAGCAAACACAATATCGATCGAATTAGTAACAATCAACGAGGAATCTAGAATGCTAATTACTTTTGATTTTGTAATAAGACACAGCGAACACGCACCTGTCTGCATCAACGCGCACTCAGCAAGAGTTCAATATCGTATAATTAAGTGCCCAAGATAACATCTCGGTTTAAAGACGCTCAAGATCACAAAAACGTCAACCAAAGTGCCACCTATCTGTGAGATTATAAATTTTATTAAAACGGTTAGGACTCACGTAATTTGTCGAATTTGTCAACAAGTTTCATTCAAGCATTTCAGATAAAAAAACGCTGCGAAATCGCGAGGACCACATCAAATCATCTCGGAAACATATATGTCGTCCTCTCCAAATCGTGAAATGAAACATTACAGTTCTAAATGTAGCTCCATGTGTAGATAGAGTACGTTCCAAAATCGTTGCAGATAGACGTGTGAAGATTAAGATTTTAATTTAGCTAAATCGTAGTCAATATCAAAAGCTTAGCGACTTGCGTTCTGTACGTAGGCAAACAAAAACACCGTTTGCAATATTGAGGCACCCTTTAATCTGTTGCCAGAGGAACTCAACCAGCTTTCAACTACTTTAACAGACCATGTGATATCTAATTTAATGACCATAATAATTGATGTGTTAGCAAAACGCTTTAACGCGTTCACAAACGCAAAGTTGTGCTCGTATTTCCGGCGATCAAGAGAGGGTCAGAGGAAAAATGCGCGATTTATGTATGGCGAAGATTTATAGCATAAATAGTCGAAACTAGTGTGTAAACACGGGGCTTTAGTCAAAGAAGGTTGGCTGGAATGAAATATGCGAACGATTTGCGGAAGTCTGTATAGTTTTCTCTGAATCAAAGGAAAACGAATGTTGGAACTCGTGCAACAAAACGTCGTGAAAATGTTCTCACCTATTCACATGGTAATCACGAATGTCCAAGTCATTGTTATCTTTATGTCTAGTCTAAATAAAAAAAAATTGGTCTCCGTAGTTGTGACATAGAGCCACCGGCCGACTCGTTGAAAAAGGGATTTGAATAATTAAATTCTATCGTCGCTCCTAGCTCTAGAAGTACTTATTCATAGGTACTTCGACCTTGTGTTAACAATATGCTAAAAACGAAGAAAAGTGGTAGCAAGATGATGTTGAAGTTTGCTTATTAGTTTGAGGGACGTATGAAATTCGTATGATCATGAAGGTAATTCTAAAATACGTATGCGCCACTTAATACCACGTTAAATGTCGAGCAGCGTCTATGTTTACACGATAAATCTGCAATGGCCTTTATACTAGTAGGTATGTGAAACTCAAACTCCTTACCACGTGGCAAGTGCACTCGATATTGGCCAAGTAGCATGACTGTGTTCCGATTTCGAGGGAACTACGGCCAAGACCACATTATTTTACTGGTCATGGGATACCTAACTGGTAGCTTAGAACTGCGAGGGATTTTGCCATAAAGTAGTACATATTGATAACAAAAAAATAAAATAAAAAAGGGAAATGTGGTTTATTTTATATTGCGGCCATTTTCAATGAATCCTTGGTACTATTAAGTATTCTGTGGTTGATTCAACTTGCATTAGCGATACCGAAAACATCTAGGTACTTCCGAACGATGCGGACTAACTGACATCCGCGGCTTCGTCTACGTGGAATTATAGTTAGGAACTCATCTGTTTCGCGGAATAAAAATCCGACAACTTAGCTGATTAGGGCGCTTTCTGTACTGAAGAAGAGGCTTGACTTCAAACCTCTGCAAAAGAGGATATTTTGCAAAAAAAATGTTATACAAATAATTCATTTTATAAAAAGCAGACCTTAATTCTGATGTATCTATGAAGTCCAAGGTCGAATATTGATAAATTTTATATGGGACCACCTTGTATACTGAGCCCAACGCAAAAAGAATTTTCCGAATCGGTTTATAAAAAAAAAATACAAACGAATGGAGAACCTCCATCTTTTTTTTTAAAACGGTCAATGACGGAGTTCTGAGATAACAAACATAAAAAAATACTATCTAATTGAGAATCTTCTCCTTATTTTGAAGTCGGTTACAGTATTTATATGTATAATACAGTAATTATTATAATGTTTTGGCCCAGGGCCACCTACAACTTGAACTTTACACATTCAAAATAGGGTTATACCATAGTTTAAGCATGATGCGAGTTTATTTTTATTGGCCTATATGAGCATACGTTTGACGACATCTCGCCTGATGGAAAGCGAAGATACCGCCTAAGATAGAACACGCTTGCCTATGTAACAGTATAAACAGTCGGACAAACATTTTATAAACAAAACAGATAACCTGATCAAATATATATATATTTAGTTCTTTAAATCCATGTACACTTTTTGTCACTGTTTCATTTTATATAGATAGGTAAGCGTATTAATCCGTACCAAAATATAGATAACAGTGCTAATGTACCGACACTCAATGAACGTGTCTGCTTCTCATCTGCACAATCCTAGAGATACGGCACCTTCATGTTTATTCAATTCGATCAAATATTTAGCTATTCCAGTTTTAACTCGCTGCCTCTATCAACTGGAGAGCCAACCTTATCCTACTTATAAAATGAAATGCCAAGTTCAACGTATAACTCCTGCGAGCAAACTTTACTGCAACGACTAGGTGTTTATTAACCTGGCCTACTATATTTTTACTTATTTATTCGAAGTCGGGAGTTCCACGCAGGATTGGCAGGTAGAGTGTACGTACATAATAATATATACATATAAAATGTAGTCGTCAGAACGCAGAGCTTCCCTCTATAACGTAGAGTAAAGGAATGTAGAGGAACGGTTAGTTTTTAGACAACATTTAGTTTATTTTCAGTTTCATGTTGTGTTCATTTTTCATACCTTCCCACAGAATAACTAATAGTACAAGCTTATAAATGACCGAATAATAATGACTTTTCTAAGGTAATTAAAGATTTTTTAATTACAAGCTTTTATTTAACTTGCAACGTTTATTTATTTGTTTGGGTCAAATCTTTCAAGTTGAATCATAACCACTTCCTCTTATCCTACGGAGTTGAAATTTTGCATACTTGTCAAAGTCCGATGACAATGCAATATTACGGTGACAGCTGATCTGATGATGGAGACGGAAGGTGGGCAATGGACCTCCGTGACGAATAATCGTAATCATTCTGCTCATTTTAATCTGCTTGCGGTTCCGATTACAAATTAGAAAAAAATAATTTTTCAACAAAAATCTTGTTCAGTTACTACCAAAACAACCAATAAAATATTTTTTTATGGAACTGTGTGATGAGAATAGCACGTCAATCGCCTGATGGAAAGCGCCACGCATGCCTATAAAAATTGCAGTGCCACTCAGAACTTTTAATACTATAAAAAGCACTGACTGCATAGCGAGTAGTAGTAGGGCTGCATTGCGCTCATCACCCCGAGACATCAGATATTAAATCTCATATGCCCAATAATTTCGCTGACTACCCTTCAAAACGGAACACAGTAATGCTTGCGCACTACTACTTGGCGGCAGAATACTGGCAAAGCTGTGGTACCCAGACGGCATACGAGAGACCTACCACGAGTATCTATTTTACGAATATTTATTATCTTTGTCTTAGCAATTACGAGTACTGCAATTTACAAATGCCATAATGTTGCAAGTGTTTCTATAACTGCTGATTTCGATACAATTGTTTTGGCTAGTATACAATATTAGTAACTGATTTCTCTCCGGCATGCGATCCAATGTGTTAGTAACATCTTAATTATACATTGTAATTATGCATTCCTGGCCCGGCCCCTACTGTAACGATAATTATTCATTAATATTAGCTTCGCTTCTGAGTTTATGAACCATTCGTGATATCCAGCTCGCGTGATATAAAATATTTTTAGCTAGGTATATATATTATTGTATACTTATGTTATCTATACGTAGTTATATTTTTTTTTATTACCGAATAGGAAAGTATTTGACCGCCCAAGCGTCTCACTTGATGGAAAGCGACGACGCGGCCTAAGATAGAACACGCTTGCCCATGAGATGCCTATTCACTCTAGACTTAAAGACACAAGTTGTAGCTGTCCAATAATTAATCGCAAAAATTAAAGGAGATGTGACATCCACCAAACCGCACTGGCCAGCGTGGTGGATTTAGGGTCCATATATACTCTCTCTATTAGAGATGGCCCGTGTACCACCAGTGGGAGCGTAATGGACTGATGATGATAGGACAAAGAATACTTTTATCCCGAAAAATTGAACGCACGGGTGGAACCGCGGAGCACAACTAGTTATTTATAATTAATAGCAACACTGCAGGAAAGACGAGAGGTTACGGAAAAGCTAATTTATTTTTCAACGAAAAGGTAAACACTTGATTTAAACACGTACGATAAAATGTTTAACAAATGGCTCCCATTATCCCGAAGAATGTTGCATCAAACCGAAATGCATGTCCCAAAGTTAAATTCGTCTCCATTCATTAGACGAGACAAGACGCGATTGCTAGCTATAAATTAAATACATTCACACATTTAACTAAAGGGGATTATAGCTTCCGACGGTGGCAACACTGCTATTTCAAATATGGAACGACTTTTAATCGTTAGATGAATGGAGGTGAGATAAATATATTTGGACGTTTTGACAGTTGTGGGTACATCACTACATCTGTCATTTGGCAGATTAGGGAGTTAATAAATTGCTATGATCGGAGGGGAAATATTTGGGTTAATCTCGTTCTGCCGTTCCATAGGAAATGGTAAAGTTTTGACGAGCGTTTGTGTTGGAGTTTAAAATGGGTAAATGTAATGTTCGTTGGAAAGGGAATTAAGGTAAAGAGGTAGGTATTGGTGGTTTCTTGACTTGAGGTAAGTGCCTAGGTATATTGCTAGCAGGCGATGCTACTACAGGTTTAAAATAGTCTTTTAGTTCAAATGGCTGGGCTTGCAATTCACCAAAAAACCCTTAATTAAGTCTTAAGAACTTAAATAATTAATTAAGGACATAAATGGCTTATAAATAAATATGCCCGACGATCACATACATAGATCCTGGTCCCTAACTGGGATTCCCTGTATCTAGGGAAAAAATAACTATGAGAACCATGGCCTCATATGGTTATGATAATAATAATAGTTTAGGTTTTTAATAATATTTCTGTATATTATTTTTTTTAGAAATATTGTAAAAAACCTTAGATGTAAGAATGAAAATAAGTAATGTGAATAAATAATAAATAAGCCCTCAATAACCCAAACATAAGTAATTTCCATATCTCCAATAATATAGTCCTCGCACTTATTGAGGGCTGTCTTTGATTGCATCTTCTTATTGATGCACTTAGAGACAGTCCCCGATAAGTGTTGTCCATTACATATCTAAACTAAATGCTATAAGAGGCCTCTACGTGGACTCATGTCCCCGCGCAAGCCTTCCAAAGGACCGGGTGTATAACCCGTGAGAAAGAGCGACATAATAACATAGACATATATTCGCATATATATATATATATCGATGCATAATAATTAAGTCGCCTATGTGAGATTGAAAATAAGTTTCTATTTAGACCAGAAAGAAATACAACTTACTTCAAATAATATCTGCCGAGCATGTATATTGGAGTGGTAGGCTCTGGCCGTGATTGTAATACCACCCACCGAACAAAGCCATGCCGTCAAGCGACCTAGTCGTGTTTCGGGATGATGTTCGGTGAACCATTGGGGAGACAGGTCTGAGCAGCCGCTCAACTGCCGTCTCTCTCTAGATCTATGTGCTCCATCTTAGGCCACATCATCGCTTCACATCAGGCGAGATAGTGGCCAAACATATATCTATTAAGCGTAAAAAAAATTTATGTATAATTCCACAAAACCCTTATTTTAGACTGTTACATCTGTTTTTTACACGAAACCATATGAAACAATAAAAAGCGAGTTGAAATTAGGTCAAAACGAACACTAATCAAGCGTGTTGGCGGTACACTGCAAACAAATATAATTTCATCCATCTTGCCGAGAGTAAGCCGAGAGTAAATCCGACATCAATTTGTATAAATACTTATAAACTTCCTGAACGCTGAAATAGACTGTCTGGCGAAGAACGGCAAGAGAGCAGCTACCAGATCCAATAGCTGATTTCACTTCACTCGAACACTGGTATGGTACAATTGATTGTAGATACGTGGTAGATACCACTTTATTGTAGGTACTATACTTTCGGCACAGAATAATTAATATTTATGGAACTAAGTTATGAGACGCGCTAGTCGTTCGCCTGATGGTAAGCGCCACGCCTGCTCATAACAATTGCAGTACCAGAACTTTTAATAAAAAGCACTGCATAGCACTGCATTGTGCTCATCACTTCAAACCGGAACACAGTAATGCTTGCGCACTACTGTTTGGCAGCAGAATAACTGGCATAGCTGTGGTACTTACCATGCCTCTCGCATACGAGAGACCTCCCACGAGTACAATGTGGCTAAATCGTCACTGACAATTGAGATATTGTGCGTATCATTAGAACTATTCAAGACTATCGATAGAGTATTTTTATATGTATTTTGGATGTGTAGGTATGTATTTTTATAAGTAGAGAAATGTTTTTCGATACGTTGCGATGCTTGCTTCATCGAATCTAACCTCTAAACGGAAATAAAAAAAATAAACAGTTCATTTGTTGATCCGATTTACGATTGTAAATAATTGTAATCCACGTAACAGGTATGTTTCAGCGTTCCAAGGTTCCTCGACTTTATAGTATTTACCGATCATTTATTTAGCGTAGTTTATTTAAAAGTATTAAAACAGTCGATGTTTTAAGCATTGAGACATTAATAGTTCGAGCTAACGATTACAATTGACAACGTTGTTGTAAAAGATTGTGGAATCAAATCGAAGCGAATTCAACATTTTATTTTCGCGTAGCGACCCGCCCCTGCTTTGCACGGACGCAATTTACTATTGTGATGTCATGTGTTTTGACGACTTGATTACAAAATATTCAATTTTTTTACTATACGAAAAAATAAAAAAATAAAAAATTGTATTTGTAAACCTCCTCCTTCTTGAAGTCGGTTAAAAACTTACTCAGAATGTATATTGTAAATATATCCGAAATTGTATAATTTACTAAACAGTAAGAGAAAAATTAAAACACTTAGCTCATATAAAATTGAATCAATAATAATTGAATGGCTTAACGAATATGATTACGACGGCACAGAAAAACTATTAGCAAGAGTAGATTAGATAGCAAACGCAGGTTCATACTTACATACACACACAACGTACTAAAACAAATAAAAATTAAAATAAATTTCTTACACACTTATACCTATATATATTTATTTAATAACGTAAATAGATATAGTGATTAACCCTTCGAATGTCCATGACGCCGTTAGAGACACACGTGTGTCTTAAGTCTGTTGTAGGTATATACATTTGATCCTAGTTACGGGGAAGAAACTGCCGGCTGCAACACAGTGATAAACTAAAGCAGTGGGCCGGGTTTTTAACTTTATATTGTACCTACCTTACTATTTTATCAGTGTGTATTTTATGTCATTGGTTTATGTAAGTGTATTGAGATATTGAAAACCACCGTCCATTATTTTTGCGTAATTCCTCTCGCTGCACGGTTGTCTGGAAGAGATCGCTTTAAGCGATAAGACCGCCAATTGTTACACTTTTGTTACGTAGTTTTTATTATTAATAATTTTATGTGTGTGTTTCAATAAAGAGTTATTTCAATTCATTTTTCTTTTCTAACTTGTACTATGCCATAAAGAAATTTTGTATTTGTCTTTATATATTATCTTCAACAAAATAAACACACCGCTGACTTCTCTCACTCCGTTAATTAACTCCATCCAAAGGTTGACTGGAAGAGAGATCGCTCTTAGCGATAAGTCCGCCATTGTACTTTAGATTGTAAGTTGTTTTCATGTACCTATTAATTATTTTGTTTAGTGTACAATAAAGCATTTTGTAATGTAATGTAACGTATTACCCTTCCGTAAAAAAATCTTTAAATTACAGTGAAAATCGTATTAAAATCCGTTGCGTGGTTTAGAAGAAATAAGCGGAGAAACAGAAGCAAAGAAAACTAAATATTACAGTGAGGACGCGGACAGCGACATTTTTTAACTATAAATATAGAGATGTTGCACGAAAATCATAATTGAGAAGTTATTAGCCTAGACTAGACAAATAAGCCGTTGCTAAGCACTGCAATGCTTTGATTTTGAACTCAACAACTGTGATCTGTCCAATTAACATTTCCTGAGTAAAAGCACAAAATTAAATTCATTTGAATTAATCATACTTATAATTATGATAAAAAAGACAAAGGGCGCGGGCCTTCTCTCTCTATGAGAGAAGGCCCGTATCCCAGCAGTGGGAACGTGATGGGCTGATGATGATGATGATAATTAAAAATGACAAAATGGAAAAAGATATAACCGGAAAGTTCTGGGTGAACCTGTAATTTTTATGGGCAAGAATGGCGCTTACCATCAGGCGAACGACTCGCTCGTCCCGTCATACAAAAAAACAATGACAAGTAATTACTTTGCTAAGAAGCATCTTTAGCATGTATCTTGGAGTATGATAGAATATTAGCTATGGCGGCCTTGTGGCGGAAATATTGTCTGACACGAGAAGTAACTGCCGTTTTGTTTAATGCTTCTGTAGTGATATTAAACAGCGCCCGTGTCTATGAGGCCGGCTGCCACTACCGATCGTCGGCGTCAGCACAGGCATGGGCTCCGGCTTATTGCCAGACAGTCGGCATGCCGTGCGCAACTAAGGCCGTGTCCCCATTAGGCTCACGGTAAGCGGCTAACTGTTTGCCTCTAGGTCGCCTCTCTATTTTAAATGTAGTGTCCAAACTGCGCGTACTGTACGCAGTTTGCGGCGTTTCGCTTGCCGACTCATTCAGTGAGCGGCTGAGTCGTAGCGAAGGATGCTCGCGGTTTATTACTTCGAGAATATCCATGGCGTCAAACACTCCTCTCAGAACACTGATATACTAACCGCACCAATCCTCCCAAGAGTTCGCAAGAGCTTCGCGACTAATACGCTACAGTTCGCCGCTGTGTTACGCTACACTCGACATTGTGTTAACGACCGATACGCTGGTCAGAGTCAGTCAGCGGACAGTTAGCCGCTCACCGTGAGCCTAATGGGGACACGGTCTTAAGAGGGTTTCGCTTATTATTCGCTATTGTGTCGGACGATTAAGAAGGCAGACGCTTATAAGTGTAATAACTTTGTAACATGGTCCGTATTAGGGTACAGATTGACATTATTTGAAACTCGAGGTAAGTCTCTCGTAAGCGAAAGGCCGTCTGTTATTCTGCCGCCAAGCAGTAGTGCGCAAGCATTACTGTGTTCTGGTTTGAAGGGTATTGTATTCAGCGAAGTTATTGGGCAAAAAACCTTAATATCTGATGTCTCGGGGTGATGAGCGCAACAATGCTACGCAGTTCTTTTTACAGTATTAAAAGTTTTGGGTGGCAGTGCAATTGTTATGGGCAGGCGTGGTGGTAGTTCCTGGCTGCAAAAGGTCAGGGCTGCTCTAATTGTGTCGAAGCGATCAATCAATTATCGATTTCTTATCTCTTCAAAGTCCTAATATACTTAGTCCTAAATTGTTGTATGGTTCGCGAAGGGCGCGCGTGCTACTCCGAGCTCGGATGGCCACTCGACGGGTATGGCGGGCCCTCGAGCTTTGACAATCCGCGGGGGCGGATGCTCCAGTACCCTGCGTGTAAGCTTTTTTTCAATATTTCATGTTTACTCATTTTGTTGAAAGTAATATTAGCTAGTTGGCTAAATTAACTTTGAAAACCATCAAATGTATTTTAACATCTAGAAAGTTGTTGAAATCTTCACGACACATGTATGTACCGTAATAATATGACTGTTTACTAAAATAATATTTGACATTCATGTCATGTGGTGTCATATCTGATAGGCAACCTCTGTGGTGTAGTGGTTGAGCAGATTGACTCAAATCTCCTACACCACTGAGATTGTGGGTTCTAGTCCCGCGGCGGGACAAATGTTTGTACAGAGGAAAAAAAGCGCAAACATTTGTTTCGTGTCTGGGTGTTGTGGGACTATGGTCCTAGTACTTCCTGGTTTCCGAGATACAAGAAATCCTAATATGTGATCGTTGAGTTTATTTCTTT
Organism: Petrophora chlorosata; assembly: GCA_951640565.1. Lineage (NCBI taxonomy): Eukaryota > Metazoa > Arthropoda > Insecta > Lepidoptera > Geometridae > Petrophora > Petrophora chlorosata. Next base: position 1,483,314 of record OX621189.1, on the reverse strand, counting down.
ATTTATTTACCATAAGAAAGACATTTATTTCATCATCATCATCATCAGCCCATCACGTTCCCACTGCTGGGACACGGGCCTTCTCTCATAGAGAGAGAATGGGCCATAATCCACCACGCTGGCCCAGTGCGGGTTGGTGAATGTCACATGTCCTTGACTTTTTGTGAAAAATTCTTGGACATGCCGGTTTCCTTACGATGTTTTCCTTCACCGTTTTAGAGCGAGTGTTAAATCCGCACATAGCTTAAGAAAGTCAGTGGTGCGGGTCCAGCGGGATTCGAACTCGGGTGCGTCGGATCGAAAGTCGCACGAGCTCCCACTGAGCCACACTCGCTCTTCTTTATACAATTCCAATATCCGTTAAAATGACTCTATTGTATATAGAGAGACTTGCATTCTTAAAATCTATGACCTTTAAAAACACGTCACAATATATCTACCTAAGTGGTAATAAAGCTATTTTCTTGAATCTTGTGATTGTAACTTAAATTGTCTAGCAGTAAAGTTAATCTGATCTATTTCTATCTCCCTTTAGTACAAGGACTACACCTATAAAACATTGTTTACTTAGTTGCGGACTGTCTGTGGAATTTCTTTATCTAACCATCTGAGTCTTAAGACATACACGTCAATAGGTAAGGATTAGGGAAGCGGTTATAAAAACTCGCTATAGGTAGTCGCTACCTAATATTTATTTGTAAACTATTTGTATAACTATAGTAATTCTTGCGAATGGCCTAAGCATTAGCCAGCCAGTTTATTAAATGTTGTTTCAGACGCTATGGCTGAATATCATTCAGGAAGCTAGTTGAACGGCGCTGTTTAGTAAAGAAGCTAGGCTGTTGATTGAACGGCTGATTAAGCGAGTTGGCTGCGACATATACATGGCTATACGAATAAAAAAAAACAAAACTATAAGGCTGTGTTCCGGTTTGAAGGGTATTGTAGCCAGTGAAATTACTGGGCATTATGAGACTCAACAACTAATTGTCTCAGGGTGACGAGCGCCACGCAGGATTTTGCAAAACTAAGTTCTGGGTGGTGCTGTTATTGTTATGGGCTGGCGTATTGCTTACCATCAGGCAAACGACCAGCTCGTCTCGTCATTCAGTAACATAAAAAAGGCAAACACGCCGTCTAGATCGCCACCGTGCCGCAGGGTTCCCAGACTTTTGACGTTTGACTTTTTGTGTTGTATTTTATTTTGGCAACGTACCTAACTTATTCCCTATTTATTCTCTAATATGAGAAATATAAATTCTAATATGAGACTAAAGATAACATACATGTGTGCAGATATAACTAAAGTAAAGGCTCTCTAACAGTTTGTTTCTTTCACGAATTAACTAGAGAATTTGTAATATGTTATGTTCCTAACTATGAATATTGATCCCTATAGACTAATTAAAACGTTTTACGAAAGAGACTAGTGTCCCACGACACAGGGAATCCTAGTGAGGGAACTAGTGGACCTTAAATAGCTTAACCCTAACCTATTTTCTATCCTATTTTATTACTGCTTTATTCCTACCCTATTTGTAACCCTTACAATAAGTTACCGAGTGCTGTAATATTAAGTTTTTTTGTACCAACATTTCTAAATGAGTAAATAAATTATTATTATATAGCGTGCATAAAATTAATTGGACCCGAAATGTCCCAAAACTCATTGCAAACTGGTAGGGCAATATTTATTGTCAATGAGTGATGGCCCGCAGTCGTTATCTGCGCTTCCCTTTCCTCCACGAAGGAACAATGCTATTATTTCCTTTTATTTCCATACCAATCAATGATGAGATTTGTATTTTTGGATAAGAATTAAAGGGTCTTTTTAAATCAAAAATATGAAAAAAAGTATCTGGATGTTGTAGGAGCATAGTCCTCGTAGTTCCTGGCTCCCTAGATACAAGGAATCCTAGTCAGGGTCCAGTATTCAATGTACGTGTAAAAAAGAATTAAGTACTGAAATAGGCTTCTCATAAACGGGCCGAGGAGTTGGTAGAGAAGTGAGGATATTTTCTTATGGTCGACGGCCGTGAGTGAATGGGCATTTCGGAGATTGCTTGTTCGATTCCCAGTACGGGACAATTGTTTGCAAGCATACTTCTCACAAACCTCTCTACTTCTTCCCAATTGCGCAGCTTGACAGCTTCACATCTTTGCCATTTTGGGAATAGCAGAACGTTAGTTTTGAACTAAACTTAGCCCGTTAGGTCACATAAGTTCATGACAGCGGAAACCACAGAATACTAAGGGACAGAAGCATCACTTCGCAAAGAAATTTAAACAAATAGCGACTCTTGCTATGACGCAATAAAATTAAATTCAATTATGCTCGCATAGCGCTGCATATTTACCAGTCATATTAACCTACAGAGCGCCTCTTTTCCTATCGCATAGCTCTTATATCTTCTGACGCGGCACGTGTAACGACGCGCGACCCGCCGTCGGTGTCCGGCTATGTACTTGTGGCTTCGTACCTACAGTGCGGAATGCGCTAGGCCTGCCGAAACTAAATTCGTCTCCAGATACAATTCACATATAACAAATCACAAACCTGAAGTTACCAGTTCCAGTAAGTTTATTTTCTTTTATAGAATAAAGATTAATTTTATTTTTTATGAATACATCTTTACAACTTTATAATAATCGATTAGTTAGAAACTTAATAATAATCGATAGTTGAAATAATCGATTGTAGGTAGTTGAAATACTTGCCACGATCTTTTTATGTTAACATTTACATGTATTTACGACCTCTAAATCCATTAGTTCTTTCCATCCAAAGGTGGAAGAGATCGCTTTTAGTGATAAGTCCGCCCGTTGTACTACAGTTTATAAGTCTTTCATGTACCTTGTTAATTTCTTGTTTGGTGTACAAGCATTATTGTAATGTATACTTTTTAACTCTGAACCCTCACTGGGGTCACCGACGATACATTCAAATTATTCATATCATACATAGCATATTATAATCTTACGCATGCATCTTGATATCTTAATATAGTTCAAGTAATAGCTTCAAAATTCTGCGTATAATAATTCGATGCGTATTACAAGAGATGGATGATGTAACAACATTTTTATAGCGGTATTTGTGGTTTTATCTGTGACCGTTTTACGACTATTTTAGACCGAAAGGGTCCATCATCGTGTCCCAGCATCGTTTTGCGTCAATCGACGGCCCATCCGACCGCGACCGCCATCAATCGGCCCCGCCCTTTGCGTTACTGAATTTTCGACGCTGCTACTCGTAATAGATTCACTTTCGCGATCTTTAACGTACCTAAAGTTTGTTTTTTATTAGTGAACTTTACTGCGGTCGAACCGAGTTTCTTGATACATGTATTTTTATAATGGAACTAAATGATGACACGAGCTTGTCGTTCGCCTGATGGTAAGCGCCACGCCTGCCAATAATAATTGCAGTGCCACCTACAACTTTTAATACCATAAAAAGCACTGCGTAGCACTGCACTGCGCTCATCGCCCCGAGACATCAGATATTAAGTCTCATATGCCCAGTAATTTCGCTATTTTATATTGTAACAATAGTCACATGGAAATGTGTTGTGTTAAATGTGTTAAATGTGTTGTGTAATATTATTTTAGTAAGTAATCGGTGAGTTTGGTCTTTTTTTAATATTTTGACGTTAACATAGTAACAACAATACGATTGTATCGGCCTAAAGTCATAATTTTTTAGAGCGAGTGTGGCTCAGCGATGCCTCGTGCGCTTTTCGATCCGACGCACCTGGGTTCGAATCCCGACTCGGCCCTGCACCAATGACTTATAGTTAAGTGCAGATTTTGCACGCTCGCTCTAAAACGGTGAAGGAAAACATCGTGATGAAACCCGCTTACGCGCTTTGGAGTGGTAGGCTCTGGCCGTGGTTGTAATACCACCCATCGAACAAAGCCATGCCGTCAAGCGACCTAGTCGTGTTTCGGGACGATGTTCGGTGAACCATCGGGGAGACGGGTCTGTGCAGCCGCTCAACTGCCGTCTCTCTCTAGATCTATGTGCTCCATCTTAGGCCACATCATCGCTTCACATCAGGCGAGGTAGTGGCCAAACATGGATCTATTAAGCGTAAAAAAAAAAAATTATTAGGAGCAAATTAATAAACTTTGGCCTCGTATGCTACGTCACTATCATTTCTTGTTGCTTCCAGGACTTTATAAAGCGCATACACATACGTACTATACTTCTGCCATAGTCTTTCTTCATGCTGATCCAGTAAATATATTATTCAGCAAAGAAAACAGCTACGAGCCCTTTTAAGAGCTGTTAAATTTTATTTTTCCTTCGGTGTTCGACGTTAAGCCGGTTTTAAAGCCTAACGTGCTCATTTCGATACATTCCTGATAGACGCGATATGTAGGCATTTTGTACATTTTTTTATTGGCTTGCGTTTGACCACTATGTCACCTGATGGTAAGCGACGATGCGGTCGATGATCTACCACGCTTACAAAAATAGTACCTGTTCACTCGAGACTTGAAGATTCCCAGATTGTAGCGATCGGGAAAGACTGACTCTGGCTGGGAGTTCCACACGTTAGCAGTGCGCATAATAAAAGTGGAAGCGAAGCGCTTAGTACCTACGTGCAGGAGGAATGTCCACCATGAAACGGTAGCGTATTGCCGTCTTGGTTAGTCACATGGTCCTAGTTCAAACAGTGTTCTAGCAGTAAGTAATTACGTAGGTTTATTTTAGGTTGCACATCAGAAAACTTATCACCGATCAATTTATAATACTGTCACATTAGTTTACATTAAATTTTGTCTACATTAGTTTTAAGGTAATATATATAAAAGACAGCCACCGTGGTGCAGTGGTTGGACAGGTTGGCTCAAATCTCATACGCCACTGAAGTTGCGGGTTCGATTCCCGCGACGGTACAAATGGTTTTGCCCGGGAAAAAAAGCAAGCATTTGTGTCGTGTTGGGTGTTGTGGTATTATAGTCCTCATAATTCCCTAGATACAGGGAATCCTAGTAAGGGGCCAGGATCTATGTATTAATTTATTTATCTTTATTATTATAAGATTCATTTTCAAACAAACAGCAATGGTCAAAAGCAGGGCCCTAATTCACTATGAAAAGTTAGCGATTCCTTGCTTCGAAATCACGTCGATTCATTGATTTTTCGTCGATTACTTACTTCTGCAAAATCTGTATTGTCTATGACGCATCATAGAGAATACAAACTTCGCAGATTCGTTGTTTATTAATTAAGGAATCAACGTGATTTCAAAGCAAGGAATCGCCAAGTTGTTCAAGTGAATTGAGCCCAGCTAAATAATTCCCGAAAATTATTGCTAATATCATAGGAATCCGACCGGAAAAACTACGAAATAATTACTCCATATTCATGAGAATATTATATGCATGTAAGTATGTATATACATTAGTCAAAACAAGGCGCTAATGGTGAAAAAATCTGTAACGTACAGCGTCTGTAAACTAATGCTATGGCTTGTTCACACGACCTGACCGTCGGTTGAGGTAAATTTACCAATCCACGATTTTACGGTAGCTACGGTAAAAGGCAAAAAATATAATGAGTTTATTTATTTCAAGAACAATAGAATGCTCAGAGTATTTAACCAAAGCGCAAACAATTTAAACAACAATTTAAACAATTTAAAAACATTCATGGTATGGCTAACCTGGGGTGATGAGCAATGCAGTGCTACGCAGTGCTTTTTATGGTATTATTAGTTCTGGGTGGCACTGCAACTGTTATAGGCGTGGCGCTTACCATCAGGCTGACCATTTGTTCGTCTCATCACTCAGTCCCATAAAAAAAACCCACAAATAGATGTCAATAATATTAGTTTTGTCATAAAAAATGTCGACATGATGGAACTTGTGTGGAAATGCGTTTAATAGCGTCAGAGCTCGCAATGTTGGCAAATTATAACTTAATCGACCCTATTGATAAATTAATATATTTCGCATCCAAAACACTATTATGTCTATCATGTTTACTTTATTTGTTTATTGTAACAAAAACACAGCTGTTTACCTATAAGTGTTCGATTGTCACTGATACTGATTATAAAGAAAATAATTGAGCAGACATATTTATTGAAAGAAAAAACTATTTATCTGACAAAACTGCACGACAACAACAATTGTTGAAAGAATCTAATTAAAAAACCGAAACAAAAAATATTTTCAGCATGGGAATCAGAAATGGCCGAGTTTGAATGTGGATGGGACCACTTTTGAGAGCTAATCATTCCTCTCTTTGCTGTACTAGAGCTATCTGGTGTATTTTACTTTCCGATTTTGGCCCAACATTCTCTCAAACACTGAGTGTGATCATCTTTGTGCATTACATACAATGATTTCCGCATTAGTGTACTGGAATCACTGAAAATCCCTCACCGTTTAAATCTGCCTGCCGACAAGATCAAGTGGCCCATGAATTATTATTTTAGCATTACTGTTATTTCCGCTTCAGTAGGATAGAATGAGTCAAATCCCGCGCCGCGTGGAGTCGCCTTAATCTCACGATGATTCCCGATACTGGGTCAACGATAACAAAACGCTCGGTGTGATGGACTATTTAGCATTACATTCTGTGTATAAGCATTAGGCTCCAAATTTCGGCGGTGCATGAGGAACTGTTCCTGAATTCTGACTTCTGGCCTGTAGGGGCAGTATACCGGAGAAACAGGGAAGGAGCGAAATTGTTGAACCCTGTGAAGTAGTGTTTGTGGTTTATTAAATGTAACGTTATATTTTTGTATGTATGTTTGTCTGTAAGGTATCCTTTCTATAGGCCTCTATTCATTTAACTTTATTGTACTTTAATATTGCCTTATATAAAGAGTTTAATAATAATAATTAGATATAGTAATTTCCGCATCAGTAAGGATAAATATAGTGAAAAACCTAGGTGGTAGCTCTCTTGCATGCGAGGGGCCGCCTGAGTTGATAATGGTACCACTGCCTAGCCAGTTATTCTGCCGCCAAGTAGTGCGTAAGCATAACTAAGTTCCAGTTTGAAAGGCATTGTAGCCAGCGACACTATTAAGCATTAGGAAACTTAAGAGTCTGACATGATACTTCACCGTCTCAGGGTGACGAGCGCAGTGATGGTGACGGCTGGTCCACAAGTTATACTCGTGATCATTATGATCGGGTGCTGCTTGTTGGATTGGTCCGTTCACTCTAACTGCTACTGTATCTATATACCTATTTACATATCAATCATATTTTCATGTTACTTATACTTTGACTATGGGACATCTTACTCGTCCTTTGGTTTTTTGGTGGTGGTAGGTTTCTCGTATGCGAGAGGCCGTCTGGGTGGGTACCACCGCTTTGCCAGTTATTCAGCCGCCAAGCAGTAGTGCGCAAGCATTATTGTGTTCCGGTTTGAAGGGCATTGTAGCCAGCGAAATTACTGGGCATTATGAGACTCAACAACTAATTGTCTCAGGGTGACGAGCGCAGTGCAGTGCCGCGCAGGATTTGGCAAAACAAAGTTCTGGGTGGTACTGTTATTGTTATGGGCTGGCGTATTGCTTACCATCATTCAATATAAATATGGCTTGTTTTCCTTACTTAAAATATTCTTTGACAGGAGTCCGTGGCGTTGTTTATATTGTGAAAGTGGTCCGTGACTGCAATAAGTTACAGAAACCCTGTTCTAGTTTGACATTGTGTTATGTTAATCGTTACTTATACCTCACTGCTAATGTCAATTGAATTGTATTGTGTATACGTGTGACGTGCACTTTTTTGGCATTTCAATAAATGGCCAATTGTGGCCTTTAATGGTCTATGGGTTGCCCAATTGCATCCCCTTGTAAATAGTTAGTTTAGTTTTAGTGAGTAGAGTATAGAGTTGTTTTCAGTAATTAAGAAAAAAAAGGAAGGCAAGGAAGGCATTTAAGAAAAAAAAAATAATAAATATCCTCAGCCCGTTAAAGGCCCGTAAAAAAAATATCCTCAGATAAAGTATTTGGCTGTCTACTCGAAGTAAATATCTTTTGACTTTGATTGTGCCGCGGAGGATTTAGCAAAAAAGTTTGAGGTGGTGCTGCAACTGTTATGGGCAGGCGTATTGTTTACCATCAGGCGAACGAACCGCTCGTCCCGTCACCCGAAAACATAAAAAACCGCACCGTATGGAGCCGCCGGAACTCGCGCCTATTTTCCCGATACTGGGTCAACATTGTCCAAACGCTTGGTGCGATGAACTATGAGCATTATTACCGCCGCAACCACACGTTAATCACCTCCGGCATATTACAACCAGATTTGAATTTAGAATGCGCGGTATTACCAACGGATCTTTTGGATTGTCGAGTGTGATTGGCTTAGTTTGCGGATGGTGTGAGCATGATCTACTACTTATTATATAGGACTTTTTGGCGGGAAGTAAATGGATACAGTTCGATTTTTTTTTTTTTTAAAGTGTTATTTCGAGGGATCATGTGTAATATCGGTGGAATATTAACCAGTATGTGTTCGTAAACGTGCACGAGTGTAGGCAAATGAAACAAAATAGAGAAAATATTGCATTTTATGTTCTCCCAAAAAGTCCATGGAAAGCTTGAATAAAGCTCCACCACTTTATGGAAGCACTAGGAGTAACATTGATTTTGACTACAATACGAAAGAAATCATTGTAATGTTTTGTTTGTTCAAACTGTCAAATAAAAACTACTTAAGACAAGGCGGTATGGTCTAAGAGACTTTAGCCTGCCCAAATGGGCGAATTAAAAAAAATACATATTAGGTATATAGGTACACATTGTCTTTACATGAATAAATGCATTTAAATAAGTACTAGTTCCTTTTTTAAAAGCTTTTATTTAACTTGTAATGTTTGTTTGTTTGGGTCAAATCTTGCAAGTTGGATCAGAACCACTTTCCTTATCCTACGGAGTTGAAATTTTGCATACTTTTCAAAGTCCGATGACAATGGAATATTATGCTGACAGCCAGCTGATCTGATGATGGAGACGGAAGGTGGGCAATGAAGCTCCTTGACGGATAATCGCAAACTACTAGTGTTTGTGCTCATTTTAATCTGCTCACGGATTCGATTACGAATTTATTAAAAGCTTAATTGTCTTGAAAAATATATTTTTCAACAAAAAAGTTTTTTTAATGCATGTGAAAACGGCTTCCGAGGCATCTGACTCGGTCAGGATTAGGCAGGACGTTCGTTTACTACTGAACAGATTTGAAAACCTACAGCTGAATTAGAGTTTTTTTAGTTTTTTAGTTTTAGTTAGACTTCTTTGTTTGTTTTTCACCATTTTGGCCTGCAAGAAAATGTAAACAGCAACAGAAACACTATTACAGACGGGATAAGCCGCATCTTAAACTTGATATAGCTACTTATATATATATTATACTGTATAACGCCGTCTACTCTATCTGACAATGCTGTATCACCATCAAGGAAGAATTTTTGCTGTTTCCGAAGAGTTGATAGGTTCCAAGTCTAATTTTGGGAACAATAGACCTCACATACCTCAAAATGCTTAGACACAGCTTACACATCAGTTTATATTTAATATTACCATATATATAAGTGTAGATAGTTTAAACGGTAGATGGACCAAGGCAGTTACAGAATGGTGGCCAAGAGACGGGCGACGACTAGTAGGCAGACCACCGGCCAGATGGTCCGATGATATAGTGAAGGGGGAAGGAACCTTATGGATGCTGAATGCAGCAGAGGACCGGAACAAATGACGTGAAGCAGAGGAGGCCTATACCCAGCAGTGGGTGGACACGGGCTGGAATAATGATATAAAGTAATTTATGATTATTTATTCATAATCAAAAATAACTTTATATATAGGTATTTCATTTGTGCATTAGGTACTAGAGTTTTTAATAGAATAGTTATATGGCAGTCGTTTAGTTTAGTATTCAAAAGCTAATTAGGTAACCGTAGTCGATCTAGCAACTTGCTGCCGAAAATGTAAACACGATTTGTATCTGCTATTAACTACAGAATGATGACCATAATGGAGGCAACCATTAGATAAATGACAGCGAATTTATGTTCGCACCGCCTTAAATTGTATTTTTCTTAATAGTTTTGTATAAATAATGTTGACACACAATTTGGGCAAGTCGAGACGCGAGGTGCGTTCGAAAAGAGCTTTCATTGATGAGTATACCTCTAATTATATCTAAGCATGTGTCGCGACAGAGGACTCACGTGGGTATAACAATGGCAAAGAATCCAGATTGCGGCAGCCGTTCCGATTTTTCAAACACAATTTAATGCATGCTTTTTATTTTGTCATTAACCTTCGGGGTGCTCCGGTTTCGAATCGGCAACGTTTTATTTTTGAAACACGGTTACGCGCCGCGGTGATTAGCGGCAGAACGTTTAACACGTTCCGACATACGCCTCGCCGTCTGCCCGCACTCACTGACCGGTGTCTCCGCACTACACTACGTCCGGGCCGGTCCCGTGACACCGGCGCTGTCACTCCCGGCACTCTTCTAGCAAGTTAATTTAATAGAAAGTTCGCGCTCCAAACTTGAGCTCGGCTCGTGGCGGGAGTGACGCTCGCGGGCGCGGGCGGCGCGCCGAATCGTTCGCGTCGACTGGCCCGCTGGCCCGCTGGTCGGCCTCACTGAAAAAGCTCCTTACGTTAAATACATACAGGGCGATGTGCATTCTATTTATAAAGTTAAGTTGGGCGTGCGGCACGCGCGTGCACCGGTCGCTACACCGGCTACCTACAACATTAACATCATAATATTTGAAGTTATTAGGTCGACTGATGAAACGCGTTGCGGCATCGACCGGGTTTACTCTCTCGCTAATAATTATTAACATAATGCCCGCATGCACGCGTTTGACGGAGTGCGCGGGCGGTGCGGTGAAGGTGCGGCACGGTGCGGGCAGTCGTCGATCGCCGCCCTTAAAACGAAGCGACGACGTACGAGATCTAGTTGTACAAATATTGAGCAGGCTCCCCGGCTCTAAGTAGGCATAATAGTTACAACATTGGAAGGGCTCCAACAATAATAGAGATATGATTCGTTTTATGATGAACGTGAGAATCGTGTTTGACGTGCTCTCGAAACGCTCGACGCGTTTTAAATTTTATTTTATTTACTAAAATAACATCTTCAGTTACAGTACAAGCTATAAAAGCGGTAATAAATATCGCGATCGACATTTGGATTTATAATCATAAAAGTAAATGGGTTCGTATTTTTAAGACGTCTGGCGAAATGAAAAATTGAAAGCTGATTGTGTTTGCGTCAACGTCACTCAGTCACAACTTGTCGTCGCGCGGCTTGCGGCGTGTTGTCGATGTGTCGGCATGTCGGCGTGTCGGCGTGTCGGCCGTCCGCCGCTGTCGGCCACTGACAGACGACGACGCGCCGCTGACGAAAATGATTTACATTGTTGTCTGGACTGACAAGCCATCTAATAACATTACTGAAGTAAAATCAGAAAATAAAATATAAAGAGTCGAAATAGAGCAGCTGAAAAATCTTATTACATAAGTCGACATAAATGTCTTCATGTATCATATTTAAGTTATAATTAGCATGTACCTCTACATGAATAATTAATAAAATGGAAAACGGTCAGTGGCCTATAGACATCTGAAACACTATAGAAGCATTGCCGATGCGTTGCCCACTCTGTAAGAGGAAGAAGAAGGAGAAAAGGGAGAAGAGGAGAGGCACTGGCCTCTGAAACACGTCGTAGAGGGCATCAGCCAGCAAAATTACTCGGCATAAAATGAGACTTGATATCTGATGTTGCTCAATGCAGTGATCCAGGCAGTGCTTTTCATAGCATAAATAATTCTGTGTGGACATCGATTGTTATGCGCAAGCGTGGCGCTTACTATAAGGTGAACGACTTGCTGGTCTCGCTGGTTAGTTTTCATTAAAAAACAGCGAAGTAAGTACAAAGAATTTTATGAATACACTCCGCTAGTTTGTCTTGCATTATAAGTTCGCTTTTCAGTTTTTATCTTCCACTTGAAATTTCGTACATTAACAAATTAGTTTCACAGTAACCATTCCTTCTCTCCAGCAAGTTGGATAAGTTATTTTTATTTCCCTCCAACTTCAAATTAATTTGCGTCGTGACCGACAGATGGCGCGGCCGCCGGATCTGACAGCCGCTTTACCGGCTATATCCGACCACATCCGGTGGAAACTGATGCGTTTCCGGTATGCAAACTGATGCGTTTCCCGAAAGTTTTGAACTTTGAAATGTTTAAAAGATCTCGGGGGTGGCCAATTTGTAAACTTACGGTAAAGTGTCAGCGTCTGGGTTAGAGTGACAGAGTGCATGTGATTTATTTACTGCTGAGGAGCTAATGACATAAGAGAAGCTTTGAGAGCGAGTGTGGCTCAGCGGGAACTCGTGCGCCTTTCGATGCGACGCACCTGGGTTAGAATCCCGACTCGGCCCTGCACCAATGACTTATAATTAAGTGCAGATTTTGCACGCTCGCTCTACAACGATGAAGGAAAACATCGTGATAAAACCCGCTTACGCGCTTTGGAGTGGTAGTCTCTGGCCGTGGTTGTGTGTGAACCATCGGGGAGACGGGTCTGAGCAGCCGCTCAACTGCCGTCTCTCTCTAGATCTATGTACTCCATCTTAGGCCACATCATCGCTTCACATCAGGCGAGATAGTAGCCAAACATAGATCAACAAAGTGTAAAAAAAAAAAAGAATAACGAGAAAATGAAAGCAGACAAGAGAAGCAGCAAATTTGATGTCAAAAAAAACATAATTCATTTTATAACAAAATAAACCGATATTCTTATGTATCTTCGAAGTCCAAGGTCGGATATCGAAGACATTTATGTGGGACCACCTTGTAGCTATAGTGAACCGGGGGCATTAATAATTTTCCAAATCGGTTTAAAATTGGAGTCCGGAGGAAACAAACATAAAAAAATACAATCAAATTGAGAACCTCCTCCTTTTTTGATGCATTTTGCGTATCAATACCTAGATAAAAAATGGTTTATTTCGCAAATAGGCACAAAAAAACACTTACGGGTCAAAAAACTTAAGAAAATATAGGAACTAAACCTCGTTTACTAATTAAAAATTTAGGAATATATCTATAAAATATTTTTTTTGTTTTAATCTCAGATTGGCTGTCTACTCGAAGGTTTTAATGTGAGAAGGTGTTATCCGTTATCCAGACAGAAGTCCGGATACGGTAAGAACTTGAGAACTGACTTTACCAAGTAATTTTTATACAACTAAATGAAAAACCAAAAACTTTTGTAAAGATATTTCGACGAGACTGGTCCTCGCTTCGGGGGATCTCAGAGCTGGCGCGTACTTTGCCCAAAAATTATCCCTTTTGATACAAAGGGGTAACGCCGCCAGTATTCTGGGAACCCTGCCGCACGGTGGCGATCTACACGGCGTGTTTGCCTTATAGTTTTGTTATAATTTTTTATTTTTTTATTCATAAAGCCTTGTACACAATAAATCTAATATATAAAATTCTCGTGTCACAGTTTTCGTTGCCATACTCCTCCGAAACGGCTTGACCGATTTTGATGAAATTTTTTGTGCTTATCCGGTATCTATGAGAATCGGCCAACATCTATTTTTCATCCCCCTAAGTGATAAGGGTTGTTCACCCTTAACATTTTTTTTTTAATTTAGATGGCAAAACAGCGTTTGCCGGGTCAGCTAGTAATCTATAAATATTATATTTATATAAACCTAAAAAAATACAATTACATTACAATACGAGTAGTACGCTTGATCACGTCTGCCCAAAACAGCTGCAGCGCCACCTAGAACTCTGAATTGGTGAGAGTCCACATCATCTCAAAAAACCTATCAATACGTGCGTAACGAGATGTATGTACAGCGTCCGGGAACACTCAATACTGTAGTTTCGGCATAATGTCACAGTAGACGCACCATGTCGACCCACATGCGCAGGTGTGCATCGTAAACGTGCGACTGCAATCGTACGGCGAGAGAGAGCAGCGGGTAGCTTTCACGAGGAAGATAGCTCTTTTTTAGGGTTCCGTACCAAAAGGGTAAAACGGGCCCCCATACTATGACTCCGCTGTCCGTCTGTCTGTCTACCTGTCCATCTGGCATGAGGCTGTATCTCATGAACCGTGATAGTTAGACGGTTGAAATTTTCTCAGATGATATTTATTGATGATTCCCATACAACAGACATGATTTTTTTGCCGTTTTTATAGTTAATGGTACGGAACCCTTCGTGCGCGAGTCCGACTCACACTTGGCGGGTTATTTTATGGAACTGAGTGACGAGACGAGCAGGTCGTTCGCCCGATGGTAAGTGCCACGCCAACAATTGCAGTGCCACCCAGACCATTAGCCTCATAAGGGGATTAAAGTCTCTTGCAAGATTCGAATGTCCAATCGAACTGTTGCTACCTACTATCAATCTATGTGTCAGCCTAGTTGTTATTTACTTGGTCTCGGATGCCGCCGTTCCGCCACTCATATAATAAATTTACCTATAAGTTATTCAGTGTTTCTCAATATAAGTGAATTGTATAACCAGCAGGATTCTGATAAGCAAACTTTAATACGATAAGATTTTGAAATAATTAGAAAGCTGAAAAATGATAATGCAGGAATCGAATCTGCGTCTTCGAAATACCTTTGAATAACATGACATTGACAGATGACGTAGAATCGTCCCCGTAAGACGATATAAGAAGGATAGAAAAATTTGGTTGCTCGAGCAGTTGGCTCGGTGGCGTTGGGACGGAGTTCCGAAGATGCAAGTCCGATCTCTGCCCGACCAATATCATTTTTTAATTATTTAAAAATCTTAAGATTTTCGCCTAGCATGCGCTAAATATAAATAACGCCCAACGATCGCATACATAGATCCTGGCCCCTAACTAGGATTCCCTGTATCTAAGAAACCAGGAACTATGAGGACCATGGTCCCACAACACCCAGACACGAAACAAATGCTTGCACTTTTTTTTCTGTTCACAAACATTTGTCCCGTCGCGGGAATCGAACCCGCAACCTCAGTGATGTATGAGATTTGAGCCAATCTGCCTAATCACTACACCACAGAGGCTGTAAAGCATTTAGTATCAAAATTTAGTAAGATAAGTCTGCCACCTGTTCAACTGCGTCTGCAGAAAATATCTTCTAACTTATACCACATCTTTAGAATACGCGACGTGTGCGAACATAATAAATTATGATGCGGCGGAGACACCCGCGACGGACCTGCGACATAGTTAACACACATACACTTTTAGACAACCGATGTTACTATGTGTACCACAAAGTTCACTAACTGCAGCCATTGGAAAGATCCCACTCTCCCGGGTTTCGGCACCATTTATGTTCGTGGAACATAAATAAGATTGAAGATTCAAGATTTAAGATTTATTTATTTGCATAAAATACAGGCACCAAGGAGATGTTAAGTACAATCAGATTCAGAAACTATGCCGCACTTTGCCAATTTGGTGTGCAAATATTATATATATAACATTAATACAATTAAAAAATTAAATATTATTACTATTAAGCACATATTAAATCACACATATACAATAAAAGGAGTGTTTTTCCTAATTTGGTTTTATTTAATTTAAAAGATTACTTTAAAGGTGCACATGATTAATCAATTACTAGAGTGAACATAACAGGTACATAGATAATTAAACTCCACAGATAATTAATGTTTACCACAAACAACCATTGCCAACTTTTTCGCCTAGCATGCGCTAATGCATCCAATATCAAAAATTTGATGGGGCTTAAGTTATAATTAAAACATGTTCCTAATTGTAATATTAGACTGTTTGGTAAACATTGACGACAGTTTTTTTTTGCTTTTTTTAGACGTAGATTTGTCCCCGTAATACGTTTTTTTTTTGCGCTTAATAGATTCATGTTTGGCCACTATCTCGCCTGATGTGAAGCGATGATGTGGCCTAAGATGAAGCACATAGATCTAGAGAGAGACGGCAGTTGTGCTCAGACGAGTCTGAGCAGCCGATATAAGAAGGATAGAAGAAATTTGGTTGCTCGGCTCGGTGCTGATTAGGGGCTAGGATCTATATATGTTGTCGCAGGGGAAAAAAGGATCTGTAGGTTTTTTTATGTAACTGGATGACGAGACGAGCTGGTCGTTTGCCTGATGGTAAGCAATACGCCAACCCATAACAATAACAGCACCATCCAGAACTTTGTTTTGCAAAATCCTGCGCGGCGCTGCACTGCGCTCGTCACCCTGAGACAATTAGCTGTTGGGTCTCATAATGTCCAGTAAATTCGCTGGCTACAATGTCCTTCAAACCGGAACACGGTAATGCTTGCGCACTACTGCTTGGCGGCTGAATAACTGGCAAAGCGGTGGTACCCACCCAGACGGCCTTTCGCATACGAGAAACCTACCACCAGTATACAGGTCACCTGTACGAAAGAATAGAGGCAATCAAATCGGAAGCCTCGCTACTCGCCACTCACACAATCCTTTAGTTTTATCGCTCTTTTATTGAGAACGCGTGATATAGGGAAACTGCAGTGAATTGGTCTATTGTCACGCTCATTTCTGAAGCACTAGTAGAGTCAGTTTATTTTCTGGGTGGGCTTCAATTTGAGTAGGGGAAGAAATGGGTAGAAATACTAGCCTTTTTTAACCGACTTCAAAAAGGAGGAGGTTTACAATTCGACGGTATGTTTTTTTTTTTTATTTTTTTTTTTATTTTTTTTTTGTGTGTTTGTTACGCGATTACTCCGCCAATTATGCATTGATTTCGATGATTCTTTTTTTGATTGGTAGGTAATACTTCAAAGGTGGTCCCATATAAATTTTATTGAAATTCATTCAGTAGTTTTTGAAAAAAATAGCAAAAACAAAAAATATAAGTTTAATCTTCAAGTCGGTTCTTGTTTTTTTCGTAACCAAACTTTCTTAAGGTGGAGGTTTGTATTCGACTGCTTCACCTGCTTCACCCAGGGTTGACTTCCGGTGAGGGAACTCCTCAACGGTGAATAGTACAGACACAACATTTCGTAAATGGATTTAACCATAATAGCCTGTTCTAAATTCCATCATGATATGGCAGATACACCCAGCATTGACTTCCGGCGAGGGAACTCCTCAACAGAGAATAGGACAGACATGAAATTTTTTTGTACATGCATTTAATTGTGATAGCCCATTTTAAACTTTGTCATGATGTGGCTTCTAGATCATAAAAGCTTGTCTTTAAAAACTTTTTGAATTAATTTAATTAAAACTTGTTTTTCACTAAAAAGGGTAAAATAAATTATTTTTCAAAAAAAACTAAACCGACTTCAAAACCACAAATGGCACTCAAAAGTAAAAAATAAATTAATATAATTATCATAAGCGCTACCCACTCATATATTTGAAGTCGGTGCCAGCCAAGTCTAAAAGGTAGTAGATAGATACTACCTACAAGTAGTACTTACTATATACATAGTATTTATCTGCTACCTATTACACTTGGCTGGCACCGACTTCAAATATATGAGTGGGTAGCGCTTATGATAATTATATTAATTTATTTTTTACTTTTGAGTGCCATTTGTGGTTTTGAAGTCGGTTTAGTTTTTTTTGAAAAATAATTTATTTAAGTCATGATATTAAGTTACAATTTTTAATATACTACGTACTTTAAATTGATTTGTGTGTTGTGTATATGACGTTTAAAAGTGCATGTTTTTATGTCTATTTAATGCATGTCTTTTAACTTTTTGACTTTTGAAACGACAACGCTTGTAGCGTTGTTATTTTGGCTGTCGAAAATTCCCTCAATATTCGAGACGCAAATTTTACGCGGTATTCCCATGAAAATTCAAAATTTTCTTCTTAAGCAAGCACTTAAGTGACAATAAGAACATTGACACCAAATGTCAAGTTAGTAGGTACGTTTTATAGTTGCAGAGATTTCGTTAAGCGTAAGTCATTCAGTCAGTAAGTCAGTAATATTTGCCTTACATACTAGTACATAACGAAAAATGATGAAACCACACGTTGGTGATTACCTGAAATTATTAATTTCTCAACTAAATTCCTAACACAACAACGTGGAATAACTCCACTTTTTATCCCAAGAGAAATAATTCTATGCGTAACTATATAAGATGTCAGAGTAAATAACTTCACAACAGCCTCCTGTGCTACGGCGTAGCAAGTTGCGTAGCACTTCGTAGTTACTTAAAAACTATTAGGATTATTACGAGAAACTCGTGTATATTCAGCATTTTATTATAGTAAATGTGATAAAAGACATTTACTTCATACTCTTCTATATATCAGAACTGAAAAGAATTATATGTATAAAATGAACAAATCATCTATTTTAGTATGAAAGTTTTCGTGAGTTTGATTCATTACAAATATAATCGCAGTGGTCCCGATCTTCCAGCGTAAACTCGCCCGTGATGAAGAGCAAGGGACACTCGAAACCTAGGTCGACTAATCCGACAAACTACTTGAGTTCTAGCTGTTTTATTAAATATTTATAAAGCATCTGTTGTTATAACGCAGTTTATTTATCAATAAAAGTCGGAAAAGATAAGGTAAGTAATATAACCGTTTAAGTTAAAGCACGTAACATTTTGACGTTCATAAGTGCGTCTATGATGCCCGAATCGTAGAAATTTTGAATTTAGAATCCAAAGCCTCCAAGTTTTCTTTTCGTCATTTTTATCAAGTATAGACCAATCCTCCCCGGACAGAGTTCCTGGCACACAGGGGATAGCGTGATGGATAATCCAGAGGCCAATCAAGTAAGAGGTGCCGTTTCACGGTGAGCGCACTATTCGCTAACTGCCTTATTATGGCGGGAACTGTCCGCTAAGCGACGGGATTTGCCGGTCATTTCACTTGGTTGTATTGAACATCCATCATATCTTTATTTATTGACTTGCCTTTAAGTAATTATAAAATAAAATGCCTTGGCGAATAAACATTTTAGAAACTAGTTTTTTACGATAATAATCTGATCTGCTGGCCGATTCAGAACCTCACGACAACTCATTTGTCGATCGATTCGGTTTGATATCGTACGATTCAAAATATTTTAAATTCACAATAGTCGAATCGACGTTCAAATTGTCGTAGTCGATAACCAATCGTAACCGTACGATAAACGCGTATTTATCGACCGAGAACGTTATTCACAATGCAGATATCGAAGCAAAGTTTTCGAACGTCCGATTAATTTCCACGACAACTTATCGAGTGCAACATATCACTCGAAAGCATTAGATTTGACCGTTAATACCGAGTATATTCCGTGTGTTGTTAAATAAACTACATTTTCTACTACAAATAAAATAAAACTTACAGTAAGATTCAACATAAACTAATTCTATGTAATAAAGTACCTACCAAGTCTAGTATTTATTTGTAGGTTAAGTTCGCTTTGATTGTTTTAGAACTATTTACTTACTACTATAAGATTACTTAATAAGATGCATAAATCTACCGAAATAAAATCACTGTACCTATATAATTATTATAAAGTACTCTGTGATACTATGTAATAGTAATTTTGGTATTTACTTAACATTTATAACGAATCTTGATGAGGCTCGTCTTCTCGCTCGATCTTCTTTTAATAATTTCAAAACATGATAAAGTAAACAATTTGCGATAGACATTTAAATTTGGCGGTTTGTCAATGTCAAAAGCATAGATTAAACATTAATGTCAAGTGGATATCAGCAGGTGGGTGTTTACGAAGCTCTTGTTTTTTTTATATTTCTACCAATATCTGGCGCTTATAATTGTTGATTATAATTTAATTCGTGATAAACGTTGTTATAATAAATTTTGATAACTTGAAAACATTTTTATATCGTCTAGATAATAATACAATTTTCTGCGAGTATTGCACACAAAACGAACTCCGTAAATGCAACACGTTGTCGTATCGATTTCGATATCGTAACCGAAACCGTGTCGAATCCTCGGGGCGGATGTTCTGAATAGCTCGAAAAGAAACCTACGACACGAGATCGTTATCCAATCGAATCGATTCGGTATGTTGTCGTGGGGTTCTGAATTGGCCAGCTGGTCCGTAGTTTTAATAAAATTATAGATAGAATTTGTTACGGGCTGATTTAACAGCCCATAACAAATTTTGACAGCATCTTTGGTGTAGTGGTTGGGCAGGTTGGCTCAAATCTCATACACCACTGAGGTTGCGGGTTCGATTCCCGCGACGGGACAAATGTTTGTGTCAATAAGAAAAAAAATCGCAAGCATTTGTTTCGTGTCTGGGTGTTGTGGAACCATGGTCCTCATACTTCCTGGTTCCCTAGTTACAGGGAATCCTAGTTAGGGGCCAGGATCTATGTATGTGATCGTTGGGCGTTATTTATTTATTTATTTATAACACCGGGCGGAAGAGGAACATTTTTAGGAAAACGGCATGACACACTGCGTCCACGTGGTGCATTATGACCCATGCTCTCTCTCCTTGAGAGAAGGCCATGATACCTTTCGTTAAGAAGTGTTTAAATGTGTAACTATCAAAAAATCCTTCTTTTTATTACCACGTTTTTATTAAGACACTTTCTTGTTTGTCTGTCTGTCGTTCCGGGTGGAATCTTGCAACTCAAATTTCGAGTTCTTCCCGATTAGCTATCCGGCTGAAATTTTCAGGACAGCTCACAACTCGATGACAATGCATTCTAAATCCATTTATTAGCATGCAATGCCGACCTAACTTCAAAAGGCGCATAAAAACGTGGTCTTTAGATTAATTTTTCTTCGCCCTTTCCTCTTCTATAGGCTATCTTCGGCACCTCCACAAAACTCCACAGCATCTTACTTAGTCTTCTCTCCTTTCCTAGATATTGTCCACTAACCTGGAAGAAGAGCGTGAAGGCTACCCACTGGTAGTACTTCCCGTAGCGGCGGGGCGAGTCGCCCGCCCCCCGCACCCCAGGGTACGCCCCCGCCTCGCCTGCCACCGTGAACGTCGAGTGGATCCAGCAGTACGTGTTGAGTACATCTTCGGGGATGTCCCTGGTGGAAGAAACTTGTAGCAGATTGTGTTTTTTGTTAATGAGCGACCTACCCCCGTTTTGTATAAGTCGTATTTCATTAAATATACGGTATATGGAAAGCTTTCTCTGATTTTCAAAAAAATACTATTTGATTTGATCGGTTACTTTGGGGGTAACATTCGTCATGGAGAAAAGGGTTAATCGAAAAAAGATACTACTCAGATCCATCTCTCTGATAGTTCACCGGACAAATAACATCGTTACATATTAATATTTACCACGATATTCATCATTTATTAGAAAAAAATGTGTTTCAAACATAAGGAAAAATAACTGATATGAATATTATAGTCGCAGAGACACCTATAGAGCCAGCATAACAACTCAACCCTAGTAAGAAAACTCCACCCTTGATTTCCGGCTTTTTCACCCTCAAACATCATTAATAACAGCGCCATCTATCCAATAACCGCCGTACTCCGTCGCATGCTAGTTACCTCGTGTGTATGCAGTCGATAGGATTTCCCACCAGGTGGCGCGTAGTTAAAGCCGCGCTCGCCGCCAGCAAGGCCGCTGTAGTTGCTCCACAGTGTAGGCGAAACGCTAGCGAGTCTATCTTCGGGTTTACACCTTGCTGCTGAAAGAAATGCTACACTTTACAACAATACAACAAACCGAGCGCGCTCGCGATCTGCTCGGTAGGTACCTTGCTCGCTCGGTACAAAGAAATTGACGTATTTGCTGATACACTTGGCATTTTTCGAAACACATCGTATTTCGAGATGTGCCAACTGTACCAGTACTTCTTTAAGATTAAGCTTTATTGTTTTTATTAAATTATGTAATTATTTGAACTTAATTATACTATATGTTTCATTTTACATTAAAAGTTTCTCAAGTTTTCTATTTTAAGTCACAATTGTTCACAAACACAATTGTGTCGACATATTTATTGCCTGAAATACCTCAGATATTTTCAACAACTTTATTGCTTAGTTATATACATAGTAAAATATTATTTATTGCGTTGCAGGAACCTAACTTGGTTTTATGACAACAATCGATGTTTATTACACACACGTGTTCTATCACAAAACTCATTGCAGATTTTATATTACCCTAATAACTAAAACTGATACAGTACTCTTATACAGCGGTTCCTGATAGGTGTTCCGCGGAACCCTAGGGGTCCGTGAACGGCTCACTGGGGTTCCGAGAATTGCCGACGCTGGCCGGCATTTTTATCTATATACTGGACCGCGCAAAAGTGCTGAATCAATTTCGATAAAATGTATGTTGGACAACCTCTGAAGTATGACCTACCAAACAAAAAAAAACATCAAAATCAATTCATAATTTGCGGAGTAATAGCGTAAATTATTTTTGCTATAGCTACGACTAGAACCTCCTCCTTTTTTGAAGTTGGTTAAAAATATGAGTTGGGGTTCTGCCAAAATTAGGTAGATAATTTAGGGTTCCATAGCTAAAAAAAATTGGGAACCGCTGCTCTAATATACCATACCTGTCAAATCCATGCAAACTTGTTAGAATTCGTCAAGCCATCACTGATATCCCAGACTAAGCGAGAAAATAAAAATGAAATGAAATATACTTTATTGAAACACACACAGCACATTAATAAATCAATAAAAGCTAATCGGTAGTGTAACTATTGGCAGTCTTATCGCTAAAAGCGATCTCTTCCAGACAACAGTGCGGGGTGAGGAATGACACAAAAGCACATGGACGGTGGTTTTCAATTTCTTACGAGGCACGCTGTCCTGGATTTATAACACCCAATCCAACCCAACCCTATCTGTTTAATTTCGAGTTGTTGACAGTCTCAGAAATGCGTAAAGCACAGAAAAGCCAAAAATATATGGCGGCTATCCAATGCAGCTAAACGATGTAATTTTTGTCAAAAATGAAAAGATTTGAACCATCTCTCACTTAAAAATGTCGCAAAAAGTGAATTACAGAATCGCAAAGGATTTTCGCAGCTAATTTCCATTATTCCAGTAATGTCCTACTAGAGTCTGCTCGGGGGCCCTCGGGAGCCGTACATTATTTATGTAGTGTCGCAGCAGATATACCCCGGCTGTAAAACGTGGAATCCTGCCCCGCACCGGACACCGGACTCAACCCCGGACACGGGACACCGGCCGTATATTATTTGGGAGGAAGTTTGTTGAACTGCTTTGTGATCACGGAACTTGACACGATAACCTGGAAACCTAACATGTAGAATCAGTCATTGACCGCCTTGCAGACGATTCAAACATGGCCGTCCGTTTGCAGGCATTTTCGAGTTTGTCTCTGTGGTTCGTAAGTCTAGTACTACGCAGTATACTAGCGACCCGCCCCGGCTTTGCATAGGTGCAATTTACTCATGTTATGCGTGTGTAATATTTTTAACGACTCGATTACAAAACTTTGAATAAGGAAAAACTTCAAGTGCCTGCGACTCGATTAACCAAAACATATAAATAAGGATTTAGTCTAAAACTTGATGTACAATAAATTACCTCTTCATGTAACTAGATTACCTATCCTAGAGTTCAAAGCAAAAATCAAAGTGTTCTTCGAAACACATCCCTTCAACAAAATAAACGAATTTATGACGAAATGCTAGAAGGCAGAATAGTCATTTTGAAAATTTTAAGCAGATAATAATTAATTAATTAAATTTGTATAATAATGACATGCCTAATTTAAGTACAATGTTATATAAATAAATTAAAATTGAAAAATAAATTGAATTGAATTTTCTCTACTACATAAAAACTTAATTAGAAAGTATCACATTAAGTAATTAATCTTCCGCAAAAAAAAACTTTAAAAAGTTTAGAAGAAGTAAGCGGAGACAGAAATGAGGACGCAGATAGAGACTTTGTTTTATACTATTTATATAATCATCCTTTAGTTTAGTATTTCTTATAACATTGCCAATTTAAGAACAAATTAGTACTGAGATGGACTCATGTATGTGTTCAATGAAATCAAATCAAAATCTCTTTATTAAATTTTGGCATGACAGTCGCACTTATGAACGTCAAATTATCACCATGACTCTACCACTACTGAGAAGGTACGAAAAGAAACTAAGGAGCATTTTGTTTTAGAGATTTTGTTACTATTTTTTTGTTTTCTAGAATATTATGTTTTTATGTACCAGTTGGCTACATTGCAGAAGTGGAATATTCCAAGGATCTTTGTCTTCTGTATAATTACGAACAGTATAGGATGCTTTTCTCATTAGAACAGTCTTTAACAACAGTATTCTTGAAAGAACCATCTAGACTAACAGGCTGAATCATGAGGGTGGAAGGTTAGTCAGGTAAGTACATATACCTATTATTTCAGTTGGCGTTATACCGGGCGGATTAAAGCCAAATCCTGTTTGGCTTGGCGTTTCGGGGCAGTGGTTCAACTCCACAGTGGCTTTATGCGAGTTATTGAATCAGGAAACACTTTACGAAGTATCCATATATATTACATAGCATCTTACACTTTGAAGACCTTTTTACAGGCTTTTATTTAACTTGTGTTTAAAATTTAAAAGTTTTTCTTTTTAATGTCCATGTTCCTACGGGAACAACTGGCAATGTTTGTTTGTTTGGGTCAAATCATGCAAGTTGAATCAGAACCACTTTCTTTATCCTACGGAATTAAAATTTTACACACTTGTCATAGTCCGATGACAATGCAATATTATCGTGACAGCCAGCTGATCTGATGATGGATACGGAAGGGCAATGGAACTTCTTGACGAATAATCGTTAACTACTAGTGTTTGGACTCGAATTTGTTAAAAACTTGTCTTGAAAAATATATTTTTCAACATAAATCTCGTTTAACTTTCATGACTTTTTTAGTCTAAACTACTGTTAGTATATGGTATAACCAAAGAATATTAACTATTACTTAGTACAACCTTGTGGGAAGAAATGTCGTGCTCGCAGTTACCGCAGTAGGACATGCGTGACTTTCAAATAATAATAATAAAAATGGCGCGTGGAACGACGGGGTTCGCGCATACAATGAATGCACAATGACCCCTCGTCCGTAGGGAGTGACAAATTAACACAGATAATGCACTGTCCTTACCGAAGGTTAAATAAATAAAATGGACACAGAAACATTCACAAACAAGCGTGTTAATCAGCACCATCCTACCCAAATAACAAAAGAACGGGGAAACAACATAATTTAGAAAGCTATTTAAATAACAAAAACGAGCAAGAGAACAGATTTCTCGTCCGAATCAGATAATTCCACGTATTTTAATTTGTATAAACGTCAACGCATTTTAACGAACATTTTATAAATTATAATTGCTAGTAAAAACAAATGACCGTTGAAAAACAACTACGTCTGCTTGGGACCGCATTTTAAAATTCACCGTCTATAAAATAAAATAAATGTTGACGGTAGTCATATATTTATTCAACAAGTATATATATATTTTACCAAAAAATACCGACTTCAATGTATCTTCGAAGTCCAAGGTCGAATATCGATGAAATTTATATGGGATCACTTCGTAGCTATAGCAAAAATAATTTTTGAATTCGGTCAACAGTTGGCGGAGAAATCGGTGAACATACATAAAAAAAATATACAGTGGAACATAGAACCTCCTCCTTTTTTGAAGTAGGTTAAAAAATAATTGAAATGAGTCTCACCCCGCCTGACAGCAGCGCGTAGATGCTGGTAAGGATCTCCATGGGCCTGCGCGGCTGCGCGGCGCGCTCCCGTCGCCGCCACGCGCCCGCGCCCGCCCCCGCGCCGCCGCCCGCGGCCACGCCAGCTCGCGCGCCCGCGCCGCGCACGCGCCTGCCCCACGACACACCGGAATCTCTACACAACACACACACAAAATAACAACAATATAATAACACTTTATTGATTACCAAACACACAGGAAAAACAATAGTCATATTCATTATTTAAAACTATAACGATTTTACTCACGTTTTATTTAACAGTCGAGATCGCGGCGGCGCCGGCGCCGGCGCCGGCGCTCGGCCGGTTTCGGACCGTTTAGAGGTCCTTCCTCATGAGCTATGCGGGTATAGTTTTAAATAATGTGTCAAACTCACGAAAGTTTTATCTAATAAAATAATCATATTCATATTCAATCATTTATTGCATCCATAAGTCACAGATCAAATACATATTAAGATCAAATAGACAATATTATTGTGTAAACGTATGAATGTATGTAAGTGGTGGAGCGGACCGATTCATTAGTCAGTACAATAAAATAATAATTAATTCATAATGTCAAAACAACAATCAATTCATTAATAATAATTTAATAATGTCATAATAATAGCCAACAAAGTCAATAAACAGTGATTACAATGGGTGGTCTTATCGCTATGCGCAATTTCTTACAGTCAACCTTTGGATGGACAGGAATTTTAATAGAAACATTGCAGTCAGTGTGGAGTACGACGTTCAAAGTCAAAGCGTTCACCGCATTTGTTTCGCCGACGATCTTTTCACGTGGACAGCATTTGACAACGTTGCCAATATTATTAGGAAATCCGTAACGATGATGTGAATCAAGATAACAACAGAATTCATTTAACTTTTTCAGCTGGCGGTACTATATGTAGGTATATTTTATTTCTCTAAAATATAATTACTACGTCAGAAAATATAATTGAATGTATAATGATACAACTACAATAGTATTATGCGTAGTTGAAGCCACTTCTGTTTAAAAATATAACATCATGTCGACATTGAAATGATGATAAAAATCACGTCCCACCCAACCCAAGCTCAGCCTCAGAAAAGAAATGAGCGAAGTGACAGTGATCTTAGGATAGTTCTAAATTTGGCAATGCAATTTTTCCTTCTCACCATCATTTGATGGCAGATAAATGCGAAATAAAATAGTAAATTATATTTTGCATTGAGTGAGTCTAAGCCCAATTTGGCAAGTTAATTTCCCAAATTATTCATTCAGTCATTCATTATGTCGCTTAAAATAATTTGACAATCCTGACAACTAAAAATGAGAAATATTCATTTTTGTCATAACATTTAATGGTACTTATCATAAGCAATATTAGTTTAAATAAAATAAAATTTCAACATATCATCTTATTAACTGGGTGGGAATTATAAAAGACTCTTTTTCAGTTTCATTGGCTTTATCAATTCCGTATGAAAGAACTTTGGAATGTTTCCAAATTGTTCGCGGTCTGTGATAAATGTAGTATGGAGCGTCCTAACGGCCGTGTATCCCAGACCCGTGCCTAGCGGCTAATTAAATTAATCGCCTTGTATCGTTATCACGTAATATTAAAGCTTCCAACGCAAGGAATCTATTCGAAACCATTTTCCACATGCTTCCCATATAACTAATGATTTATAGTGTTTAGGTCCTAACATTGGACCTTGGGGAACTCCAAAGAACAATCGCTCAAAATGATTCTATTGATGTTGCATTAAAGGCAAAACCAAAATCCTGAAGATAAACAAACGGTCACAATTATATTCAGCCATGAATTATGGAGTTAAAAGGGGCACGATAAATAAATACAGACGGGCAACGCTGTCAAACGCTACCCACATGTCAAAGAGTAGAGATTGACGGTCAAACAACTGCGGTTTAAAAAATCTCTTTGTCCGTCTGTATGTCAGCATGAATATTTGGATCTCGGTCAGATGCTGTCGTGTTTTTTTATTGTAATAGACATAAATATTTGTATTTTAAAGCCGTACAACAACCGCGAAGAAAAGATAATAAATAGGAGTCTATCTTTGGCACAATAACTTCATAACGTCGTTGAATCATTTATTTATGACAAAATAATATTACTTACGTTTAGTATTAATGCTGATGACAGTTAGGTACTAATAGAAACATAGCATACCTCGGCTACTACGTATTGTTGGATCAACGATGAAACCATATAATCGATATGAAAGATAATTTCTACAAATATTTATAATTTCTCTAAAATATATACTCATATTTTTCCTAATTGATGGATATATAAATATTCCAATAATATTTCACGCCATACTCACCTTCTATGAGCAAGCCTCTGCGAATGCGAACGCACAGGAGCGTCTGACCGGCCTCCGGAAGTCTTGCCCATCAGGTCGGCGCGGGCGGCGCCTAGCGCAACATCAGCATTCGCATGTCAGGGGTGCCTGGCGTGCCTCTACTGTGGACAACAGAAAACTACAACTTAATTTTGTTTACAGATTCATTGCATGTTAGTGTTGAAAAGAAGGAGAAAGGAGAGGAACAAACATAAGGATAAATGACGAATTTACAACCTTGACATTAAATTACATGTACCTTTCAGTGCTAAATATCTTAAAATTTTGTTTAGCAATTTATATAGATTTGCGTAATATTTTTCAGCTTTCCATCTAAATTCCTGATCAACTGGTTATATTTCCAAAGTTGATTTACTTAGCGATTCTAAAACTTAAAACGTCGATGCTTGAAAACACTTGTCTTAATCTACGAGCATATTCACTACCAAAGTCTGCCAATCGGGTCATGATATAGCTATCATATTTAAAGTTGTCTTTTTCATATTTGCACCAACAGCATTCTGCTGCGAATGTGATAAGTTAACTTCCTTGACAATGTTGAACCTCTGACCGAAATAACCTCGCGCATTAGAACATCGCGGTGCGGTGACTTCTTATCTGATTGTTGTTTCACGATAAGCTAGGGGAAGGTTCCACAATATTTCGTTTAAATATACCCCAAGCGAAGCAGTTTGCTTTTCACGCTCTTCACTCCAACTGTCAGCCAACTCCTACAAATTATGCAATGCAATGCAAATAAGGGTAAGTATTCATAGTAATTTTAATTTTCTCATTTTATATGCGATGAGAATAGGATAATGCAACAAAAACTGAATAAAAAATTATGACTGCGCATCCACTTAATCAGCTTAACGACTCAGGGAGTGTTTTTGTTTGCAGATATCGTGGTTTTCTTTAGTCTCTCGTACGAAGTTATTTAAACTGAGGACTAGAACTGTTTATTTTAAATATTGTAGGTACTTATTCATCAATCGTATGGTAACAAGGAAATAAACTGAAATAGCCTAATGGACTACAACACGGCCACGTGTTGCAGATAGTTTGACAGTTCATTATGTGCTGCCCTTTCATTAGCCACATGTCTTGTTATAGTTCCAGAAGATATAGGTATTCGATTTCTCAAATACATACCTAGAATAGAATAGAATAACTATTTATTATAACACACTACAGAATACAGAAACAATTAAAAACTAAAATAACAATTAACTTAATATTAGTGTCACAATGGGCGGTCTTATCGCTCAAACTTGACTGTTGTAATTAGTTTTAAGACCTTTATTGTATGTATTCTTGCAAATAAATAATTGATTTGATTTGATTTGATTTGAAAGCGATCTCTTCCAGCCAACCCAGAAGTGGAGGAATGTAAACAAAAATATACATATATGGATAGTGCTAAGCTACCTACCTACTACCTACAAAATTATCTTACAACACTATCCTTATATATTTTTGTACCTACAAATATATTTTTTACGCTTAATAGATCTATCTCGCCTGATGTGAAGCGATGATGTGGCCTAAGATGGAGCACATAGATCTAGAGAGAGATGGCAGTTGAGCGGCTGCTCAGACCCAATAAATGTATCTATCTACTCTTATCTAATTATGTAATGTAATGTAATCTTATGTTATTTTTACTAAATAAACTTTAGATATATGATATATATACCTACATAATAAAGTATAGTTACTGTGTTATGATTGGCTTATAAATAAAATCAAAATCGAGTAACGAAGATCGATTGATTATTATTATCACAGAAACTTGCAATTCTAACTAGCAAAACTTCAAGGCAAGGAAAGCCAAAAAAGTTAAAGACATTGAAAGTTTTCTCAAATCATATCCAACTTTAAAGTCCCTCTATGATTGAATATGTGACTATACTACTGCATACTGAGCGACTTCATCAGCACTCTACGACCGCAACTACATATAATATTTTCTGGGAAAATGTCGGAAATTGAATGAAATTTCATTCCAGCAGATTCCTGTTTCGGATAAGTTTTAGTGGTCGCGTGGCGAGCCGTGTGGGGCGGCGGGCGCGGCGGTCGGCGGTAAGTCGGCGGTCGGCGGTCGGCGGTCGGCGGTCGCTATATCGACACATTGGTTATTAAACTTTTGTCGCTATCTTTACTTAGAAATATGTCCGTTTTGTGTTGATGTACTTTGTACAGTTCATTTTACGATTCAGTAATTACTTTGATTCAATGTCTAAAGAATTCAAGTAATGTGTTAATTGTGCATTTTTTAAATTAGTTTTCGTCCTTTTAACGAATTTTTTACATGTTTCTTTACTTATTGCGCATGTATATCTACATATTTTTTTTAGATGAATAAGAAATAATTGGGAGGGCCTCTCGCCAGCAGTGGGCCAGCATAGTCTAAAGAAAAAAAATAAGAATTATATTTGTGAAACCAAAAAATAGCTCAGTATCAGGTATCACAGTAACCAATTCTAAACACCTCATTATATTTACGTCCGATACCGTATCAGTTTTGTCTACGTGATCTACGTCTGCATCGACGTCCGTGTCCCACATTCGATGTTGATGTATGTATGTATACGTCTCAATGTGCTACTTTTGTTTGAAGTTCGGGTGTCGCTATTTATTTATAGGCTGCAGTTATTGAATGTGATTGTTACGGTTACTTTAACGACACTGCGATTGCGTTTGTTTTACATCCAGCTTTGCATCTATCCTCTACTGAAACAATGTTTACTCCAGTAAATTACATGTATTAGTAATTCAAATAGTAGATATAGAGTAGAGAGTAAATCAAATTAATTTATTTTAATCCATTTAGGTATATTAATGACAAGAAAATATTGTAATTGAGACTTGCCTAGAATAACAAACTTTGTTATTATGGTGAATAAATGACTGCATGGGAATATATATTATATTCAGCGGGATTACACTACATATTTTCATTGCGTTTCAGTTTTGTGAATAAATGATTATATTCTATTCTATGTAACGCATTCCTAATTTGGCATGTGATCTAAAGAAGGCCACCCAAGCTAAAATCTTGGCTAACATAAACAAATACTGCATTCAAAATTCACACAAATCCGTCAGAATAGGCGAGTACTTGCGAAATGCAATAAATTGCACGTTTTACGTGCGACGTAAAAGTTAAGATTGCGACACTTTGCGCTGATGGCCCCCGGGAAGGGCACTTACCGAGTTACCGCATTTCCTTGGTGCAGTATGTGCACTTGTAAATCCAGCCAATCTTGTTACCTGCGGGTGATATCTGGACTAATGCCATTTCGCTGCGGTACGCGGTGCCGGCGGCAGCTCGAACCTCCTGAAGGAAGCCTACTTTGCCTTGTAATGCGCTCATTATGTGTCACTGTATGACTGTCTTAATGCCTAGTACTTTTAGTAAATACCTACTTAAAAATAATGTAGTTGGGTTATTATACTTTGGCTTCGTCCTCTAAATAAGCAAATAGGTAAACACTTGTAGTATGTAACGCATAGCGATCGCCGCCCTCTGTACTATGTTGAAATTCATTACTTTCATAATACAAACAGCCAAGGAATGGAACACCTTACCAGCGTCTCTGTTTCCAATTTTTATAATCTAGGTGTCTTCAAGTCCAGAGTGAATTGGTATCTTCTAGGCAGAGCATGATCCATCGTTGAGTCGACCGCAGTCTCACTTAATGGAATGTGATGACGTGCATCAGAGCGAGTGTGGCTCAGTGGGAGCTCGTGCGACTTTCGATCCGACGCACCCAAGTTCGAAACCCGCTGACCCCGCACCACTGACTTTCTTAAGCTATGTGCGGATTTAACACTCGCTCTAAAAACGGTGAAGGAAAACATCGTGAGGAAACCGGCATGTCCAAGAATTTTTCATAAAAAGTCAAGGACATGTGACATTCACCAACCCGCACTGGGCCAGCGTGGTGGATTATGGCCCATTCTCTCTCTATGAGAGAAGGCCCGTGTCCCAGCAGTGGGAACGTGATGGGCTGATGATGATGATGATGATGATGACTTACCATCAGGTAAGACTGCGGTCAAAAGCTTGCATATCAGGTAATAAAAACATTAAAGAAGTCATTTAACAACGCAGGTTGGGAGACACTCATATGACTTTTTTGTTAATTTCATAATCTATTACTAGCTGAAAAATTGTACTTATATGCCAGCGTCGCCTTTACGAGAACAATTTGCTGCACACACTTCCTATAAACTACGCTCATGCAATGCATAATGATTATTATGTAGAGCTTCGGGCATGTATATTGAAATTGCATCTTTAATTTATAAGCAACTAGCATTTTCCCGCGACTTCGTCCGAGGACAGAAGCTCATAGTTGTCTTTTTAACCGACTTCAAAAAGGAGGAGGTTTACAATTCGACGGTATGTTTTTTTTTTTTTTTTTTTTTATTTTTTTTTTGTGTGTTTGTTACGCGATTTCTCCGCCAATTATGCATTGATTTCGATGATTCTTTTTTTATTGGTAGGTAATACTTCAAAGGTGGTCCCATATAAATTGTATCGAAATTCATTCAGTAGTTTTTGAAAAAAATAGCAAAAACAAAAAATATAAGTTTAATCTTCAAGTCGGTTCTTGTTTTTTTCGTAACCAACTTTCTAAAAGTGGAGGTTTGTATTCGACTGCTTCACCTGCTTCACCCAGGGTTGACTTCCGGTGAGGGAACTCCTCAACGGTGAATAGTACAGACACAACATTTCGTAAATGGATTTAACCATAATAGCCTGTTCTAAATTCCATCATGACATGGTAGATACACCCAGGATTGACTTCCGGCGAGGGAACTCTTCAACAGAGATATAGGACAGACATGAAATTTTTTTGTACATGCATTTAATTGTGATAGCCCGTTTTAAACTTCGTCATGATGTGGCTTCTAGATCATAAAAGCTTGTCTTTAAAAACTTTTTGAATTAATTTAATTAAAACTTGTTTTTCACTAAAAAGGTTAAAATAAATTATTTTTCAAAAAAAACTAAACCGACTTCAAAACCACAAATGGCACTCAAAAGTAAAAAATAAATTAATATAATTATCATAAGCGCTACCCACTCATATATTTGAAGTCGGTGCCAGCCAAGTCTAAAAGGTAGTAGATAAATACTACCTACAAGTAGTACTTACTATATACATACATAGTATTTATCTACTACCTATTAGACTTGGCTGGCACCGACTTCAAATATATGAGTGGGTAGCGCTTATGATAATTATATTAATTTATTTTTTACTTTTGAGTGCCATTTGTGGTTTTGAAGTCGGTTTAGTTTTTTTTGAAAAATAATTTATTTCCAAAACCATTTTGGCAAGACCTCCCCGGTATATGGGAGCGCCTACTACTAAGAGGTCAAGCTGTATCTTCGTAGTCACCCAACCCTATATTCTAAATTGGGACTGATACTATTAAACCCAAAAAACCACATTAAAATCCGTTCAGCAGTTTCCGAGCCTATAGATAACAAACACACAAACAAACAGACAAAAATTCTAAAATCCATAGATTCGTGTTCAGTACCCTCTAAAATAAATAGTCCATCCCAGTTAGTTTTGCAAAAATATCTTCAATGCACAGAATTGTCTCTTTTCCATTTTTATAATAGTAGGTATAGATATTTTAAATCCTTCACTCGATCAATTTGCATGTAAACACCTCGGAAATATCCGGATCGGATTCCGGAATCAAAGTAAAACGAGCAGTATCATACAGTTTTATTGTCACCGGAAAGATACAGCAATTGTGTTTTAAGCTTTATAATGCAAATGTTGCGCTTGTTCTCCCTTTTGAACTAGCCTTTTGTTGTTGTGGGCTTGGTATTTTTACTTTTTGTGTATCTGAAATACGGCGTAGCGTTTGGTCAATACTGCTACTATATTACAGCCTTTTTTTGTGAAATAGAAAATGCTCCAATGTAACACAATCTGCAATTCAACCAATTGTCCAACTTTTCTCTCTTGCATCCACAGACTAAATAAGGTACTTTAGGTTCCCTGCTTGCATCCTAGCTGGCTCATATAGTGTATTCATAGGTGACGCAGGAGCAAACCGATAGTCAAGTAGTTATTTTCGATACTTTGGAGGGATTAGAACTTCAATTTCAAGTTTACGACCCCATTGCTTGAATCCCAATGCGAAAGTACACATTTGACCCAAACAAAATTTGTTTACCATACGTGGGCTACGAAGAATCATGATTCTTCGTAGCCCACGTATGGGAAAAGATATTTTTACGTACGGATCAAATCCCAAATAAAATGTATTAAGTAACTATCTACAAAAAATAAAGATACCTCTAGCCAACTCTGAATCATTCCATTAAATTACACGTAGGTATAGGTTACAATAAATTCTTTCATATTGGTTAAAATTGTTTTTTTTTACCTAATGCTCAAATAACACATTTGTTTTGTTAGGTAAAGTAAATTACATGAAAGTTCAAAACTGTGCCAAAAATTATTACTCCCCTGAGAGAAATTGAAGTTGACAGGGGACTCTGGCCTTTTTTTTGCCGGAAATACAAAGAAAAAAACTTGTAAATAAATATTTTAACTCCCAAGTGGAAGCGATCCCGAAACTTTCTCGAAGGCTGAGCTAATATCTAATAACGCTGTTTTTTTTAAATACAGTTTGAAATTTTGTTCTTTAATTACATACTAATTACATCATCTATTTATATTCGAACATGTTTCTTAGTTTTAAATTAGATTATCTTGCAAGTACGGCATCGATCTAAAGTTTGTGATCGCCCGTCGCGGTCGGTTTAATTTATTGGAAATGTGGCAAACTTCTTTCACGTCCAAACACATTTCTCCATATCGAGTGTGCCGATAGAAAACACGTCCGAGCGCCAGCCGGCCACATTTGCCGGCTTGCGATGTAAAATTCGTTTTAAAATTCTCTATATGCAGTGCAGAAACACGTTCGCGTAAAAATAAAATGAGTATAGGCAGTTAAAGTGAATAGTGCAGTGGAAATGGGTGAATTGGGCGTCCTCCTTTTAGTTTCCATTGTGGGGATGGCCGCGGGGAATGCACAAGAGGTAATTGTAATTGTTTTATGGTAACACAGTCCCTTATATCTCGGCGCATTGTTCGCTAACACACTAAAAGGAAATATTTAAAAACAGCGGATGTGAATAGCGAATGAAACACAATAAAGAATAAAAGAGCGATAGAGGCCATTGTTAGTTTATTTCGAAACGGCGATTTTCCTGATTTCGAAACGCTAAACAAAGGATACGACTGAAAAATGTTCAATTGAAAATGGGATTTTTCATTTTTAATATCCGTGTGCAGTATTATATTGGAATATTTTACTTGTACGTGCTTACGGAGTGTGAAATTTCATTAACATAATTATTTTTTAATGTATCTATGTTGGAGTTGGAGCGTGATAGCGCGATAGGATTCACTGACATATAACTAATGTTTCAATTTAGGTATATTGAAATTAGTTAGCAAACTTAACATTGCCCTTATATAAGGGTTTATTTATATTTATGTTTAACTGACCACCAGATATAGTAAAATGTAACGGCAAAAAATCACTTTATATTCCCAAAAATAGTAAATGAGCACCAAATTAGGCTCCACCAGAAGTCTCGCTCGTCACCCCTTCATGTCGCTTCCCCTACGTGAACTTCGCTCCGCTGCGGAAGTCGCCGGCTCGCTTTGCTCCACCCGCCACCTCCCCCCTTCGCTCCACTCGGCCTCGTAGGCTCGCTTCATTCAGGACCTCCTTCGCGAGCTTCTGGCTCCGCGCTTTTCATTTACACTCTAGGGGTAAGAGCGAGTTGGACCACGGAAGAGTGAGGTGCGGCAATTCGGGTAAGATTTGGTGGTCATTTACTAAATTGGGTAATCATTTTCTAAAGTTGCTTTGCCGATGCAATTTTTGAATAGAAGTGTATGGGATCTCAAAGATTACTTTGATGGTTATTATATTTTTTCCCATTATGAAGACACTTCCCAAGTTTAACGATCAGTTGTTCCATTTTAGAGATATTTCCAAGAGAACCGCCACATCGCCAAGGCTATCGTGGAGGCGCTCCAGGACTCCAAGTTCGATGAGGAGTTGCTCTTCGACCTGAAGAAGGAGAACCAGGTCTACTTGAATCGCACCATGTCGTTGGTGATCAAGTACATTGTTAAACGGTAAATAGTAAAGCTTAGGTATTTTTCGTTGACCATTTTGTTTATCAAAATGCGGCAAAGCTATAATTAAGGGGTGGTAATGCCTTTGCCAACCCGCACTGGGTCAGCGTGGTGGATTATGGATCATAATCTCTCTACGAGAGAAGGTCATTGTCCCAGCAATGGGAACGTAATGAGCTGATGATGATGTTGATGATGATGATGATGAATGCCTTTGCCACCATGTAGGTATTACTCGCTGGTCAACAAGTCAACAACTACCAATAATAATTGTTATTGGTAGTTGTTGACTTGCTGTTCATTTTAAGTTTTCGGAATTTTATTTTTTGTAACTATGTCAGGGGGATATTAAATGGAAAATAATCTGTAAAATAGAATAACATAACTCTTGATACACCACAATCAAAAAACAATTAAAACTAAACTAATAGTTAACGTAATATTAGTGTCACAATGGTCAATGGTGGTGGTGGTCTTATCGCTCAAAGCGATCTCTTCCAGATAACCCAGGAGTGGAGGAATGTAGCCAAAAATAATAAAAATATTTATATTTTCGTATTATTTCTCTGTCTTACATTTGTGGTTGTATTTTTTTTTCTTTCAGAGAGGTGGACAATTACAGATCTCGTCGAACAGATGCAATCAGTCGTCGTATTTATTCTTCTTTGGTTATGAAACTAATTGATATAGCAAAGGTAAATTTTAATTTCTAAAATTGCATGCTCTTTCTTTGCTTTCATCAAAAACGCTTACGAACTCCAGACTACATTACCTTCATAAAAATGGGTGTAGTTTTGTATATATTTTTTTAGTAAGATCATGTAAATTTTTGATAATGAATACATTTAGCGCGTGCTAGGCGAAAATTCTAAATAATTAGGAAGATGAAAATGATCAATGTAAGCATTGACGACAGATGACGTAGACTCGTCCTCGTAAGACGATGATATAAGAAGGATAGAATAAATTTGGTTGTGGGAGCTGTTGGCTCGGTGGCCCAGTGGTTAAGGCGTCGACACGATATTCCGAAGACACAGTTCTATCCCTGCCCAAGCAATATCATTTTTCATCTTTCTAATTATTTAAAATGATAAGATCTTGGATGATTATATGTGGTTCCAGGACTTGCCGCGCAACTCCAGCGCCAGCCAGCGGATAGAGACGGCGCACCGCTACTACATGTCGGTTGAGAGCAAGGACATGCACGACCACATGGCAGATATCCAGGTGTTCCACGCCTGCGCCAGGCTCTATGACGTCATGTTCACGGTCAGTACGCTATCGACGAACTAATATAGGAGTACATATATAGGATTATTTATTATGATTTATAGGTATTCATATATAAGTATCTACGCCTGGTGGAGGCGACGTGTGACCAGAATGCTGGCTCATATTTGGGTCAAAAATCAGCATTGCAATTCAGCGTGGCAATGCGGCCAGCGTTTTAGGCACTTTCCATTTATCTAACGTTTAATAGTATTTCTTATGTATAACTCTTTTTCTTCCAATACTGTCCATCCAAGGGTTGTCTGAAAGCAATCGCTCCAAGCGATAAGACCGCCCATTGTACTTCCATTGTTATAAGGGTTATCTGTTATAGTTTTTAAGCTATTGCATAGCTTCTATCGCGGGCCTTGAGCGTGGAGACCGAATCCAGAAATTCCGTAACGAAAATAACCTAACACCCCCCACTCCGAATGCTATGCAATAGCTTTACCGCGGCAGTCTCCGAGTGCCACACGTCTTTCTTTTATGTTACTGGTATACAATAAACAGTTTTTGTATTGTATTGTTTAGTATAGGAGTGGCCTCAACAAATATATGTAGATACAAGTAAAAATCGAAATATGCTGTTAGCAAACCTTACAATTGACAAGATCGTTAGCAATTACAGATCGAACTAAAAACTAAAGCATCGCGAATTCACCGCATTCAAAAAGTAAAGACCGATAGTAAATGATTATCAGGGTATGAGGGTACTGTTCAACCAATGCCTCAACTTTATGAAGCGATCGTAAACACTTTTATTTCGGCGACTTTTCTATTTATATCGAGACGTATTTCAAGTAATGGTGATCTGGAGAATCCAACTTGGATCGTAGGATCATTGAGGCCAAGTATGCTCATATCTGATAAAAGACCGATAAAATCGTTGGCTTGGCAATGTTTAAGGAAATGTACGGTTTCGTTTTATTAGCTATAATTATTTATTAGCGATAGGTTTGCGATTGACTGCTACTTCCGGATAGGAAGGACCACTAACAGATCAAATACTCCAAGAGTCCACATCAGACATACAATTGGTCATAGCGATGGTTTTCTGCTTTAAAACTGTCTTTTTATAAAAATGTCAAACAGACTTTGAAACGCTGAACACAACATTACAAAACTGAATAGAGTCAACAGAAGTTGACGAAAAGCCATTCCAGATTAAGTAAATCTATAAATATTTAATGAGCTTAGGAATCACGTAGTTTGTCAAATTAGTCGACCTAGGTTTCGAGCATGTCCGATGCTCTTCATCAGGAGCGAGTTTAGGCTGCGAGTTTACATTTCATACTAAAAGAGTAAAACTATACGTAGTTAATAATAATCTTTACGTACTAAACGTAGTTGCGTTCTTTGTATTTTTTTCATGTAACCATATTTTAAATCTACTTCATCTGGTCTTCAAAAGTCTGGAAAATATTGCTTGTTGACGATTATTTCTGTACTATATTAAAGTACACAAAATAACGACGTTTCGCATCCCGTCCTCTAGGCTCCAAGGATCCTCTCGCAGCTGGGAAGGTTCGACGACCTGACGCCGAGGCTGCTCGTCAAGAAGCTTAAAGCGATGGAGATCAAGCCGGTGCATCTTGGAGTAGCGTTGCTTGCACAGGTCAGTAAGCATATGCTAAGCGAAAACTTACGCCAGGTATGAAAAGGAAGGAAAATAGCTCTGTTGGAGGAAGCATTTCTCGCGTACAGAACTTTTAAAAGTGGGCTTAATGCGCAGCACTGCACCCCACTGAGACATCTGCTTTCAAGTCTTACATGACCAGTAATTTTACTTATGGACGTTATAAATTATTAGTTTTCAGCCACCTGAGGGCGACGTCTCTTAATACAGTTCTTAACTGTACTCAAACCACAAACATTTATTTAATACCACAGTTCCACCTCCGCAACACGGTGAACTTCGCCATTCGCTCTAAGGCTATCGAGGTGCTGTCGACGAAGCCGCAGCAGGTCGGGCCGCAGGTGGTGGAGATGCTAAAGCAGGTGGCGGCGCGGCTGCTACCCGCGGCCGAGCTGCTGGACGTGCACCTGGCGCACTCCAGCCCCGCCTTCAAGGACACCTGCCCGTCTACTTGGCTCGGCATTGTTAATAACAAACAACCGTGATCATAATAAAATATGAAGCGTGCGTACACCAGTTTTGATTCTTTAAAGTGTATTGTTTCTAGAGTCTTTAATATTCTTCAGATTCAGATTTAAGGGAAATATTGTTTTTTCCACCTACAACACAACATAACAAATACGGATATCTTTTTTAAATATAATTTCCAATACAAGCATGACCTAATCTTACAATTTCCAATAGAATCACGACTATCAAGAGTAACTTCAATATTTCCAATGAGTCTTGCACAGTGCATCTTCTTACTCGTGACTGGTGCTTTACGAGACAGTCTGCGATGGATACTGTCCACTGCATACTAAGATTAAATTTAATGCTCTACGGTGTCAAGCAAGCATTCCGAAGGACCGGGTTTATCACATGAGGAACAGCGAAATTATTATTTAGCGACCCCTTTGGTGTAGTGATAGTCAAAGTCAAAGTCAAAGTCAAATATCATTTATTAAATAGGAAACAAAAGTGCACTTTTAAAGGTCATAAACACATGATACAAATAAAATATGTTAAAAATTGTGAATGACTTTGAAAAAAAGGTAAGTATGTTTACCCATTTCTTTCCCTACTGAAATTGAAGTCTGGGTGCAGAAAAGAAATACGAAAACTGACTCTACCAGTTCTTCGGAAATACGCCCGCTAGAGAAGATTGCACCAAGAAACTCTGCGGGGATGTCTTTTTTCAGCTCTTTTAAAATGTCTCGAAATATAACAATGAACAATTAGGTATAAATTAGGATTAACAGAATGTCAAACAATAAGTGCGAGTGAGGTGTCCCATAGTCATAGTATCAGTAACGAAAAAGTGTATATAAAAAGTGTGTATAGGCTGCTAGTTATAGTACAGAAGTTGTAAGTTATATTCTTCGCTACGGAATATGCATACCTATGCGTAGAAAAAAATGTGTAAAGTATTTGTTCCGCGTCAGTGTCGTGGGAAAATGATCCTCGTATAGTTCGCGATTCCCTAGATACAAACATGGAATTGTAGTTTGGAATGAGAACTATAATGCTATGTGATCTTTGGGCGTTATTCTTTTATATCTATGCTTACCATAGAGGGCAGGAGTTAGGAGATTTCAGAGGAGTAATAACTTAGATAAGGCAAAGTGGAACTGGACGAGAAAAATTGTCTTGGTGGATTGATCTACATAAAATAACCATTACGTTGTCATACTGACCAACGTTGATGAAGTTATCTTCAGTTTATTACCAGCTTACGTTCAAGTATTTATCTGAGAGCCTGAACAATTTCCTGCAGACCAAGTTACTGTGCTCTAATCTCTATTTGAATATGTATGAAGATATAATAATATGGTATCATATGCATGAAGTAGAATCTGCACGAGATCAAAAGTAAGAATATTTCCACAAGCAACATATAAGCTTTTTTTCTATGCATATTCCGTATGTACAAGACCGTAAAACTGAAGGCTTCAATCATATAATCCGAAATTAGTTACTCTCACAGGCATAGGCTGATGCCAGCAAGAGCGCATAAATTTCTTCACGGGTTGAGCCCCGAAATGGTGAAACAGAGATAAACGCATGGATGAGCCGATTCTTAGCGAGATTGGGTCGCAGAGGTCACAGACTCACAATAGCCGGGTTCGAAGGTCTCTCCCAACGGCAAAGGTACTTCGCATAAACCGCACCGACACATTATTCGTATCGTGTCGGTATGCATTGATATTACGGGCAGGGCTGCCACTCTACGAAACATACCAAAATTTCCGAACATAGAACTTCGGTTTTGGAAAGCATTCATCACACCCCTAATAGCAAATACCTTCACAATATACTTCAAGAAACATCAAATCAATCAATCAATCAAAGAATCAGAGTTGTCATTTAAAGATGCCACGCTACGAAACATACCAAAATAGCCGAATATAGAATTTGGATTTTGGAAAGTATTCACCGCGCCCTCAATAGCAAATACACAACATTATACACTTATACAATACATACAATACATTTATACAATTCACAACATTATACACTTCGAGAAACATGAAATCAATCAATCAAAGAATCAGAGTTGTCACTCAAAGAAAAAAAATGTCTTGTTTTAGCTTAAAATGGGCCAACTTTTCTTCAGGTAAATGTCGTGGTTGACTGGGCATTGCTTCTTCCTCGCCGCTATTGCAAAAAATATAACGATGGTTTTAAATTCCTTTTTCGACAAGTGAGAACTCCATCGATCACCATAAAATCTTAGCCCGTGGGTCCCCACATCTCGAGCTCCAAGGCAGCCCTGCGGCAGGGCCGAGTGGGCGTTACGGCGGCGGCGTACCTATACGCCGGTAGTTTTTATTAGACAAGGCGGATTTATCGGCACTAAACTGTACACAGGCGTACCGAATAGTACGGATGCGATGTAACTATCGACGCGGGGCCACTAAAATAGAGACAATATTATTATTATGTTTCAGATGATTCTGTTTATTTTTGAAACATGTTTCCTGTTCACTGTAGGTATAGGTTTAAGACCAAAAATTACAATATTTG
Source organism: Petrophora chlorosata (assembly GCA_951640565.1). Classification (NCBI taxonomy): domain Eukaryota; kingdom Metazoa; phylum Arthropoda; class Insecta; order Lepidoptera; family Geometridae; genus Petrophora; species Petrophora chlorosata. The sequence goes on along the minus strand of OX621189.1, from coordinate 1,441,124 downwards.
TAAACATAACTAAATTAACAACAACGATAACGACAATTAATACCACTATTTTGAGTCAATACTGCTCTGATATGGAGACGCGGTAAAAAAATCTAAGTTTTAACAAAGTAATGTCATTAAATTTGGCAGTTTCATGACATAAGGGATACGAATTTGAATAAGCAAACTCTAGCGTGCTTAAAATATTTGAATTCTTCGTCACGAGCACGACGTGCCCGGCACATATTATTTTATTTAGATTGCTTTAGCTATGTAAGTCACCAACTACTTAACTTGCAGCATCAGGCTCTGAAGTTATATTCAAGCAAAATCACTTGTTGACTACTTTTCTTACTACAAAGAAAGACTAAGAGGTTTTCCTGAATATTCATCTCCATTCAAACATGTCCGATGTACTCAGTATCTTATAGGGAAGCATCTTATAATGTATTCCATTCACTTATGTCGATAATTTCTATATTCTGACACTTTTGGCGTTAGTACAGCGATCATATAAAAAAAATATACTAATAATCAACAATTGACTTTACAATGCCAATAATTGCATCCTCCTCTCTTCTAATGTTGATGTGCCCGACGGCGTCCATATGAGACATTACGTTTACCAAATTATGGAAAAGTGTTAGACCTATGGAAGCAACCTATGGAAGCAATCTATGGAAGCAATAAAGAACCTGAATCTTAATTTATACCTAATTAAAAAACATTTTGATTGGCCTGTTAATGCTATAAACCTATTTATTATATGCGTAAGCGCAAAGGTTGATATAAAAATAACAGTTTAACTATTAACGCAATAAAAAAGCGAACAATTTACTATAATTTATCTGTCATTGTCCAATTTCCGTGGCTCGGTCCCAAGTTTCAAACGTGCGCGCGCGCAGTTATATGTGCGATTTATGAGCTGCTTTTATGGCCCTACTGTTATTCTTATTAATACATCGTTGGTTCGTCTGTTCCCGTGTCATTCCGAATGATGGACGTCATATTCAGGTTTTTACTTTGTATCTTCAACAAACCATTAACTGATACGGTCCTACGCTTAAACATCAAGATAGAACTGTAGTTCTGAAAGCTGAGATAAGACCTATCTAATAGGGGATCGGACAACACGAAAAAAATCTTAAATGTAGTTAGAACAAATGTTCGTCGAACCAGAAAGATCACTCAATCAATATTTTTGTGAAATAATAATGATTTATATTTTTAAATCAATAAATAAAATCTAATAATTCTGACATTTTTAATCTGTTCTTCATCTCAAACGAAATAACAATCACAGCGCATGACGTCATCTGTAGGCAAATGCCGTGAGTCAAGCTTGTGTTAATTTTACGTTTTTGCTTTTCATAAAAAGAATGTTTGCTAATTTTTTAGTTCCATTACTACAATATAGTCCCCAAACTTCACAAAACGTATTTAAATCTCTTTACAAGTTTATTTCGAAGAGTTTGTCGTTTTCTACCTACATATGACGTCACAAGTTTTGAGGTGACTTTTTGCGCGGCAATATTAGAAACACAATAATTAAACATAGTTTTAGGTACTTGTAGAGCGTTATTTATTAAAATAGTATTTTTCATGGCAATATATTATAAAACACTTTCTGAAAAGTCCGGTCCCCTATATTGCTCTATATTATAAACCATTCGACCATTTCGGCCAAAATTAAGCTGTTAGTTTCGGTAATAATTTTATAATTCTTTAAACCACAAATCGTTACGTTTTGATTTAGGCTGCTCGCCCACGTCAGGAAATAGCTAATCGGTCACTTATTTTTTGATCGGTAAAAATAAAACATACAGTTTCATATTGCAGCACACACGTCCTGCAAAAAGTCGGCCACAAAATAAGTGAAAAACATCGGTAAAAAATCAGACCGACTATCGGACCTACAAATTAAATTAAATTAAATTGTTTATTTCGAGACTTTAAAGTTCATCTCAATAATATTAAAAAATCTGACGTCGGCGGAGGCACTTAGAAACTTCATTAAGCAACTTTGTCTGAGAGAACCGAACTAACCCGTAACGCCTGTGAACCTGCATCTTATTATGGAGATGCCAATTGCAATGCTGCCCAAAATTGAACAAGCAACAGCACCGCGCCGGCCTCATAGGAACATTATTGAAATTGCACATATTGAAGGTTCAAACACTTGGCCTTTTATTAAATATCGACTACATTAAACGTCAAAATTATTTCTTTTAAATTTCTCATATATACACCGGTGCCAAAAAATCAAGTTATCCTACTAATAATATAAACGCGAAAGTTTGTAAGAATGTCTGTATGGATGTATGTATGGATGTATGTTTGTTACTGTTTCACGAAAAAACTACTGAATGGATTTTGATGATTTAGTTTTGCTTATACCCTATATTAACACGTAGGCTACTTTTTATCCCGGGAAACCGCGGGTGAAACCGCAGGGCGCAGCTAGTAAAAGATATTTTTTTGAGTAGCGAGAAGAACAGTCGTTCACCTGATGGTATATATGCGACACGCCTGCCCATAAGAGTTTCAGCGTCAGCCAGAACATTGTTTTGCTAAATACTCCGCGCATCACTGAGCTCGTCACCCCATAAGTACATTTACCTACTACTTAATGTTACATAGTCAAAAGTAACTCGTGGTAGGTCTCTCGTATGCGGTAGGCCGTCTGCGTAGGTAGGGTACAGTGTTGCCAGTTATTCTACTGAAATCCAAGCAGTAGTGCGCAAGCATTGAAAGCGCAATGAAGCGCTACGTAGTACTTTTTATGCTATTAAAGGTTATGAGTGGCACTGCAATTGGGCAGGCGTGGTGCTTACCATCGGGCGAACGACCTGCTCGTCTAATCACTCAGTTCCATAAAAAAAGTCTAACGATTGCTTTTTGTAAGAATAACGATTAACGAGTCCTGAGCAAGAAACTTTCTTATCTTTCCCTGTTTAAGGCTGGTGTCACACCGCCGCCTTGCCGATAGCCGTTAAATCACCTTCTGGCACGTTACCTTCCTGCGATGAGGATCGCGTCACGTCGCGGCGCGCGTCGTCACTCGGTGCCGAAACGAGGTGAAACATGACAGAGATAAGCAGATAATTAGGAGGTGAAACGAGTCACTTAGGGGTTTAAAGTAGAGCTAGGTTGCGCCAATAACGTTCTCCCTTCTAGTTAAATTTGGACTTTTAGTATGTTAGCTGCAAAATGCCTAAAGAGATACGGTTTTACAATAAAATTCCAAAATGTATAACTGAGCTCACAGAATATTCTAATAAAAAATGCATACTATACAGTTAGTAATTACCTACATAGAAGACAAAGATGCATGGAACATTCCGCTTCTGCCAAGTAGCTAACTGGTACATAAGAAACAAAATATTGTCAAAAACAAAAATAAAATATTCTAACAAAAGTTCTAAAAAAATGCCCCTAAATTCCAAATAAGTTTTTCTTTTTTTGTTTTACTATTTTTGATTGCTACGATTGGGTAATGTGGTTGCTAAGTGAAAAAACCTTTTGGTCAATAAATTAAAAAAAAAGCTTTTAAATCTCAATTTGATATTTAATTTTAAAGTATTTTAGTAAAGTAGATATCTAAATTATAAATTAAAAATACGTTTGCGCACGGACTGATATAAACGAAACAATGAACTTTGAATATTTTCCCAACATAGAGTAACACTTATGAATTGACTCTTACACGAGTTTGACAACTAAATACAACTTCATGTACTGTAGTCCTATTTGTATTTAGTCATACCACAGAATACTAAGGGACAGAAGCATCACTCCGCAAAGAAATTTAAACAAATAGCGACTCTTGCTATGACGCAATAAAATTCAATTCAGGTTGCGTAGCGCTGCATACCTACCAGTCACATTAACCTACAGAGCGCCTCTCTTTCTATCGCATAGCTCTTATAAAGCGACACGTGTAACGACGCGCGACCCGTCGTCGGTGTCCGGCTATGTACTTTTAGCTTCGTACCTAACCTACAGTGCGGAGTGCGCTAGGCCTGCTCATACGAGATAAATTTACTTTACGGAACTAAAGTCTAAATATCTATAAGCACACTCGACAAAGGCTTAACCCTTACCATTTGCAATAAATCAATTGCAAGTCACCCGCGACTCGATCACTTCTCACCTCCGTCTCAATATTCGACCGTAATCCGGCTATTTTTCCCAACAAATAAGCTGTAAAGATTTATGTTTGCTGACTGCGTACTCCCTGGGGCGACGATTAGGCCATACCCAGAATTGGCCAAGGAGAATGGCTCTGATAAAAATTCCCAACCTTATATCACGGAATTAGGAGCTTACTTTTGGTTGTGCTTGGACGCGCTTAAAAGTCGACGCGGGGATTTAGAGGAAATATGGTAGGGCCCTTTAAAACTCGCAAAGACCGCGTAATTTGTTGTTGAGTATTTTTCGGCTCGGATTTGTGGATTGGTAGGCACCGGGCTACTAAATCAACCTGTAGCCGGGAAAACTTTCGGGTAAACCGCGCCTTGTCGTGTTATTGTTTTTATAGCCATTTGGGAAGAAAAAACTTCAGCCCCTGTAAAGAAATCCTTTAAAAGATTGCGTGACATTTACGTGAATAAAATGTGGGCTCAGAACCTACCATTATACTTCTTTCCCTGCAGCCTCATAAAAAAGTAAGGTCAGTGAGAAAAAGTGCCTACCGAGAGTAATATACTTATTTTTGTCGTGTTGCAGACTACTTGGTCCTGAAAAGGATTGTTTTGGACAACAGCGTGAACCAATATTGTGAAAGGATCATCAGTAAGCGTGGTGGAATTTATTTTTCACTACTTGTTTCACTAATTCTTTAAAAAAAACATAATAGTTTGACATTTATATTCAAATAAATGTTAATATTCCATGGCACAAGTCACATGCGATAGAATTATAATTATAATTACGCCTAACGATCACATACATAGATCCTGGTCCCTAACTAGGATTCCCTGTATCTAGGGAACTAGGAACTATGAGGATCATGGTCCCACAACACCCAGACACGAAACATGCTTGCGCTTTTTTTTCTGTACACAAACATTTGTCCCGTCGCGGGAATTGAATCCGCAGCCTTAGTGGTGAATGAGATTTGAGCCAACCTGCCCAACCATTACACCACAGAGGCCGTCAACATAGAAACTAGTTAAACACAAAGAAAACTTTAGAATTGTTCTATATTCTTAGCTATTAAATACACATTACATTGAATAAAGAGCTCGTGCGACTTTTGTTCCGACGCACCTGAGTTCGAATCCCGCTAGCCCCGCACCACCGACTTTCTTAAGTTATGTGCGGATTTAACACTCGCTCTAAAAACGGTGAAGGAAAACATCGTGAGGAAACCGGCATGTCCAAGAATATTTCACAAAAAGTCAAGGACATGCGACATCCACCAACCCGCACTGGGCCAGCGTGGTGGATTATGGCCCATTCTCTCTCTATGAGAGAAGGCCCGTGTCCCAGCAGTGGAAACGTGATGGGCTGATGATGATGATGATGATGATGATGACATTGAATAAGTAGGTACTTAAAACTGTCCAATACAATGTGCATTTAATTTATACAGAGCTTATAACTTCAAAAAAAAGTTCTTAGACACGGGGTGTTCCCGGAAATATGATCCAAAGTTATATGAGAGGTCGGGGATCCAAAGCCCACCGAAATAAGCAACAAGCCGTCGCCACTTTAAAGTTATCAAACAAAATATTTAAGTACAATAATTTGAGTAAAGTTATTCAATTTAGCACAGCCAACACAACATACGTTGGACGGACGACTCGCCCAGTCCTCGGAACTCAATCATAACAGCAGCGAACTTCAACAAAGCAGTTTTCACGAACTGTCGCCCGCTTCCGCGCACTAGATAAGATGCAGTGCGGCGCGGCTGCGGGACGGCTGCGGCGGGGCTGCGGCGGCCATTGTCCGAGGAAGTGGTCAAACCAAAGATATACGACCTGTCGCCGCAAATGGACTGTGCACTGTGTGATTAGTTTAGCAACCTTTGAAACTCATTTTAGTTACTGTCCAGTGCATTTATCAAGGAAACGTATCCCAATTGTCCCATTATAAAATACTGGCTACACGGCGCGGTTTCACCCGCTTAGTATTCGGTTTATAGTTGCTCCCTCGGGAACTGTTCATTTTCCGGAATTAAAAGTAGCCTATGTCGTATTCCAGGATCTAAAGTACCTACATAACAAATTTTATCAACATTCTTTCAGTAGTTATGGAGTTTAGTGGTACATACAAACAGACACACACGCACACAGACTTTCGCATATTAGTAGGTATTCACGATTGTTAATACTTGTTCACATCTGTCTGATGCCGGAAGTAATGCCTGCAAATCTGAAAGGAATGTGCATTTTACTAAACTTTTAAACTTAGATATTCCCATTTGTCAAAGTTTCCGGAAATCCGAAAATTTTCCGGAATTCCCAGAGTAGGTAATCCCGGAAAACCGCGGGTGAACCCGCGAAGAGGAAAGATAAATGCCTTCTTATCACTAGGTAGCAGCAACTTTGACATTAGTCAGTATCAATAATATCCACACAATTGTTTGTATTAGTTGGGCTAATAGAGACAATGGAAGACAAAGGCACAATCCCTTTTATCTAATAAACCCTTGCCCGAACTTGAGGCCTATTGTGCACACCTGCGACAGGGGACCACGACTTTTTCCGGCACATCTTTAATTAATAATATTTCTTTATTAATCTTGAATTATTTATACTATATATAAACTGCATAAAGGTTATTCCAGATTCAGCGCCAAAACAATAAATTGGTATCTTTTGTTAAGGAGCTCAAAAAACATTTTACTTCTGCATTTTACGGCAATATCCATACAAAGAGATTGATACAAGAGACATCAAAGCAACTATCCTCCCGGCTGCAGTATACTACGGGACCCTAACTTAAAACGGGACCAACGACATGCGCTTGGCTAGCAGCCCATACGAGCGAAGCCGCGGGCGCTGCTACTAAAGAAATATAGCTAGCCGCTTTCAACCAGGCATAGGACCTTCTTTAATTAAAAATTACTCGATTTAAAGTCTCCAGAATGATTAATCTAGCGTATATCGGGGCCTTACATAGAAACAGACACTTAATTAAGTCAAAGTCAAAGTCAAAGTCAAATATCATTTATTAAATAGGCACAAAAGTGCACTTTTAAAGTTCATAAACACATGATACAAATAAAAAATGTTAAAAATTTTAACTTATGTTAACATGACATTGAAAAAAAGGTAAGTATGTTTACCCATTTCTTTCCTATACTCAAATTGAAGTCTGAATGCTGAAAAGAAATGCGAAAACTGACTCTACCAGTGCTTCGGAAATACGCCCGCTAGAGAAGAAAGCACCAAGAAACTCTGCGGGGATGTCTTTTTTCAGCACAATTACGTATAAATTAGAATTAACAGAATGTAAAACAAGAAATGCGAGTGAGATGTCCCATAGTCATAGTATCAGTAACAGAAAAGTGTAAATAAAATATAAGTAGGTGTGACAGTAGCAGTAGGAGTGAATAGAACAGACCAGTCCCCGCAAGCAGCACCCGTTCACGAGTATGACTTGTGGACCAGCCATCACCCCCCTCAACCATATTGGAGGGAAGGGAGTGACCCGACACGCAGAGCCGCCGCAAGCAAAGACAAGTCGCACCTTATTATCTTCCGCAACCGCCGCGTGTTGTAGGACACCAGCAAGATGGGGCGACGACCTACGGAACACTGGATGAGAAGAGCCGAAGACGGGGCTCAGTGGCGTTCATTGAGAGAGGCCTATGTCCAGCATTGGGCTAGGCTGATGATGATGATCATGAACTGCCAGCAACTTCACTTAGGGATAGCTTGGGAGAGTAGCTTTAAATTTGAAGCCAAATATCCGCAGGCCTTGGAGTTTAGCTGAAAACCAGCGTCGGTTGTCAAAATACTGACACTTGACATTTGTGCTCAGCGAAAATCCCTTTTGGCACCACATAATAGTCATAATAGTGTAATAGTCATTTTCTCTTTATACTGTTTATATATTCATTTTTTCTTTTTGTACTTATGTTTTCTTTTCTTTCTTTATTTTGTTAGTGTATGACTGTGGTCGTCAAATAAATCTTTTTTTTCTTTCTTTCTTTCTTTCTTTTCTATCAGTGAATCAGATTTTTTTAAATCGCATAAGTAGTTCCGGAGATTACCCCCTACATCCAAAAAAACTCAAGAACTATTTTACCTCTTTTTAATATTAGTGTAGGTTGAGAGAAAGACCGACAGCCTATATCATATTATTGTAGTAAGTTAGTAGGTATCGTAAGTTATCGGAAAGCCAATTACAGTCCTCACGTTTAAAAACCGTGACTACCTCAGATAAAGTTGGCTGTCTACTCGAAGGTGACTATGTATAATTTTCGCCAATCGACTTTTTTCGTCTGCTACGTCACGTAGCCTGAGACAAAGCGTAACATTTGCTACGAACAGTGTTGCCGATGCGGATAAAATTAGCCGATTTCGGGTAATTTTGGCTATAAGCGGGTAACGATTACTGCCGGGTAATTTTGGGTAACCTTGCGATTTTCACTTATAAATTGCATATCTTGTGTGTATGGAACTCCGCCTATTTCATTGTGAAGTGCCACAACAAAATAGATAATTTATCAATTCGAGAATCCTACTACATCAGCGGATGGTTGAGACGAATCCAACGATGCCTTATATAGTTCTAAAATCGGTGAAGTAGTATTCTGTGCGGTTATAGATACACACATACTCTGATAAAATCATAACTCTAGTTTTTGTTTCGTCAAAGTTGGAGAAATGTTTTTTCGGGTAATTTTGGGTAATTTTTCTTTTGATTTCGGACTTTTTCTCATTTTACTGCTGGCAACACCGGCTACGAACGAAATGAAGATTTTGCCCGTTATAAGCCGCATGAAATATTCAGGTACGTAGGTAATTTGTCATCGTTCCCATTTCTATCCTTTATTATAACTATTATAACCCTTAATAGATCTAAATGCGTGGTCGAATCATCCCTTTCCAAATATCCGTACAAAGGTCTCTAATAGGGGTGTTAACAAACAATTAGTATGGCTTTACTGCGGTGCCGGTGTAGTCCGCTGGTTTGAGGTAATCGCATCACATAAATATGTAGGTTTCAAGGCCGGTACAAGGTATTAATTGAATTACACCGTGGCGTGGAATAGACGAACCTTTGTTTCGGTTGCTTGTTTTACGGATCGTAAAAAGTATTTTATTTGTTTTAATATAGTTTCTATAATAAACTGGTAATTTGATTGTCATCGACTTTTTATACGAAATGACCCCATGATTTCCAACACAACGCACATCAGGAACTCGAACAAAATTCATACAAATCGATGAATTCGTAAGATTTCACAGAATATAAATAGATACACTTATACCTATACAATATTACGAGGTTTTTTGGATACCTATACAATAGATACGCACATGTGAATCCAAAATAGGCGTAATATAGGTGTCCAAAGCAAACAGGTTATTATAAATAAATTTTATAAATAACGCCCAACGATCACATACCTACATAGATCCTGGCCCCTAAATAGGATTCCCTGTATTTAAAAAATCAGAAACTATGAGGACCATTTTTTTTTTCTGTGCACAAACATTTGTCCCGTCGCGGGAATCGAATCCGCAACCTCAGTGATGTATGAGATTTGAGCAAACCTGCCCAACCACTACACGACAAAGGCTGTCTAAATACCTGTCTAGTTATTAAGATTTCTATAGATGATAGGCGCCACAATTCTATCAATATAGAACAGAAAAGGTAGGTAATTGTGGTGCTCTCGTTATAGTTACAAATAAATGTTGATTATTATTATCATTGAAAAACCCAACTTCCTTGACTTGTTCTGAGAATTTCGGACATCCCTTTCAACAAGTGCCGTAACTAACAAACGCCAGCAACAGCATGACAAACTCGCATCAAAATGAGTAGGGCCAGATCATATTCAGTATCAAGGGCCCGACAACTTTATAGTCCTCATAAACAAATACATAAAAGATTTTAACTACGCGCAAAATTCCCGGGACGATGTGTGCACCGTTCGTACCGCAGTTCCACCCTTCCGGGGCCTGCCGGGCGGGGGGCGGGGGGATAGTAAATTCATGTGGAAACAGGCAGTTTGTCAGCGGAGCAGGATCATATCCCGTTAGACTTTATCTAGATGACCCGCTGTGACTTTATTGAACCCTACGTCTATTTTAGGCTGTAGCCAAAATATCGTGGAAATTCGTAGTTAGGCCTTTTTTTAACTCCCAACGAAAAAAGGAGGGGTGTTATAAATTTGACCACTGTGTGTGTCTGTGGCACCGTAGCTCTTAAACGGGTGATCGATTTGGATGCGGTTTTATTATTTGAAAACAGCTTTTCTAGCGGTGGTTCTTAGACATGTTTTATCAAAATCGGTTCAGCCGTTTTTTTTACTTTTTAGGTTTTTGTGTCAAAGGTTCTTTTTTTCATGAGACCCATTTATTTGATTCCGTTGCTTTTCTCTAGTGTGTTAATGATTTCTTAACTCACTGTCGTTTCAATCGGTTCCATGTGCGAATTGATTGGCTTTTCATGTGATTCATCAATTAAAAATTTAACGTTATTTTTATATTTTTACATGAGTAGTAATTACTACATGGTTTACACAGTTTTAATCAAAATCCTTAAACTGTGGTACTACCATGTACTACTGATTATAACTAACTTAGAGAAAAGATTTCCAATCGCACAAAAATGAATGAATGCTCTGCACTCGTCTTTCTGATTGATCAAAAGGAGATGCAGCATCGAGAGCGCTCCATTAAATTCAGTCGAAACTAGATCAAACCTTTGAAGCAATTGAGTTGCATTCACGTTGACGGAAAAAAGGCCGGAGGCTGAACGTACTCTGCAATAAAGCGCTGCAGCTATCTCTTACTAGTTTCTGGTGCCCTGGTACAAAATATCCAATAACACGTGACGTCGACGTTGAAAATTTGACGGTAAATGCTCAAAATTAATATTTTATGCCAACGTGTTTTCAAAAAAGTTGTGTAAATATAATTAAGGAATTAAAATTTCATCTAGTCTGCAAAATTATGCCATAAAAAGCATTTTACCTATGCGAAATCATCGTCACAAACTTAGAAAAATATACTTATTCATTTTTCTCCCTACGTAAATAGGATCTCTTCTCTTTACTGCAAGAAAGTTTTAAGTTTCAGTAGCGCACCCAAGTCTAATTTGGCAACTCGCTAAAGATACTTTGATAAGATGAACAGGTGCTGCCAGTAAAATTCACCAATCGTAAGGAATTTTCTCGGATTTGTATTTGTATGGGTAAGAATAAAATTTTTATATTTCATACGGAAATCTTTAATGACAAATCTGGTCGGGTATCATGCAAAAATGCTCTTGCAATAGAAATATTAGCAGAAAAATTTAAGAATGAACTATAAGAAATAGGTAAATAGTAAGTAATATAGTTTTCATCATCATCAGCCCATTACGTTCCCACTGCTGGGACTCGTGCCTTCCCTCGTAGAGAGAGTATGGGCATAATCCACCACGCTGGCCCGGTGCGGGTTGGTCGATGTTACATGTCCTTGAATACAGTTTTACAAAAGCATTAATATTATCAATACCATTTAAAATAACTAAAAACCAAAGATCACACACGGCTACCACCAAACTAGCAATCTTGCAGAAAGGCAAAGTGTTAATTAAAACAAATTCTAACATCGATAAAAACGCTTGCAGCCCCCGCCTCCGCTGATAAAGCTAACGCGGGCCGTAATGAGTGCGAACAACCCTCGCCAGGGGTGAAGCAAGGGTGGGGCAGTCGTAAAATCATAGAACATTCGATTAGGCAGCGCTGCTAAAGGAGTCCACTCGTTACACCGTAGCATACCAACTACGAATATGAGCGTGCTATGAACGTAGCAGGCATGAAAGATACCCCGGACACTATCACCCACTAGAACAAATCAACAGCTGAACGTAGGTATACAATGCGCAAGCATAAGAAACAGGTGATGACAATGACTTCTTTAAAAATAAATTATATGAATGGCTTGTCAATCACTGTTTTTATATATATAAATTTTTTAATTGCAAAGTCAAGTGTGTCTTTGCAATTAAAAAAATTAGATTTATTATTTATTTAATTGATTATTAGTTTATTATTAGTTAGTTTGTTATTTAGTTGATATTATTTTTTATATATTTTTTTTTGTATTTGACATATTGTGCTTGTGAATAGTTATTGAATTTGAAGTTTAATGGTTATGTATTTTTTAATAATTTTTTGACATTTTGTGTAAAAGTTATATGCATGAGACATTTTATTTCAATTAATTTAAATAATGTAACATTATGAAAATTTGTATGCCAGAAATGGTGAGACACGCAGAACTCCAAAAGATTTGTAAACTTCATTATGACCGTGTTTCCTACAAATAAATATCATTTCATTTCGATAACCGTATCATATGTAAACCGTATTCAACGTGTGCTGGCCGTTCTGTTGATGCTAAAAAATAATAGAACAGAGCGGCCACAACGCGTTTACAAAAGGTATGATAAGAAAGCATATATAAAAGGTCATAACGTGGTTTGTCGGTCGCATCACACGTGCAAAATATTCTCGCCGACAATGCACGGCCCGGTCATGGTACAGTCGCGGGGGTCACTTACGGAACGGTGTGGTGGTGTTGTCTTATAGAAACCAGTAGAAAGAATATTGTTTTGCCTGTGCCGTTACGGATAAAGTCATGGTACGCTACGATGTAACGGGCGGAGTCCTTTAGACGTTCCGAAATTACGGACGGGTTTCTTAACACTCACAAGACACGACTGAAAACCGAGGACGATGCTCTGTGCCACAAGTCAAGGCTACAAATCAAGTAAAGCTGGTACAATGTACAAATCAGGCAAAACTGAAAAAGCAAGCCAATTTGTCACAAGTGCACAAGTCAAGTCACGTGTGATAACAGTTGAGATGATAGCGAGAGACGGGGTTTACCGTTTATTACAAACCAGCTGCGCCCTGCGGTTTCACCCGCGGTTTCCCGGGATAAAAAGTAGCCTACGTGTTAATCCAGGGTATTAGCTGAAGATAGCTCCATACCAAATTTCATCAAAATCCATTCAGTAGTTTTTGCGTGAAAGAGTAACAAAGGTACATCCATACTTACAAACTTTCGCGTTTATAATATTAGTAGGATGATCTAAGTCGAGGTCGAGTTTTGTTAATTATTTTTAAAGCTCTTCTTTCCGAGCCTTGGTTAGGGCTTGTAGAATAGGGGATCGGACAACTTTTCAGAAAGTGTTTTAAATTAACTATAACAAATATAAATACCCATGAAAATAGTATTTTAATTAAATGACGCTCTAAAAGTACCTAAAACTATATTTAAATGTTATGTTTCAAATATTGCCGCGCAAAATTTCACCTCAAAACAGGTGACGTCATATGTAGGTAGAAAACGACAAACTCTTCAAAATAAAACTTGCAAAGAGATTTAAATACGTTTTGTTAAGTTTGGGCACTATATTGTAGTAATGGAACGAAAAAATAACAAGCAAATAGCAAAAATACATTTTATGAAAAGCAAAAACGTAAAATAATCACAAGCTTGACTCACGACATTTGCCTTCAAATGACGTCATGCGCTGATTGTTGTTTCGTTTGAGATGAAGAACAGATTCAAAATGTCAGAATTATTAGTATTTATTTATTGATTTAAAAATATAAATCATTATTATTTCACAAAAATATTAATTGGATGAACTTTCTGGTTCGAAGAACATTCGTTCTAACTACATTTTAGATTTTTTCTCGATTACTGTCCGATCCCCTATTGTAGATATAGCTAGTATATGTAAGAAATAGTTCAGCAAAGTATTTTTGATTTACGGCAGAGGAGTGGCATTTAACCACAAAACAGAAAAATACTTATTTACGCTTGGCACACCCCGATGATAAAATGTTTGACAGTCAACCTTTCGCAGTTCTGAAGAATGCAACGAAACTGTTGTAGTGTCTCTTACAAACTTTTAATTATGCAACCCCATATGAGACGTCCTCGGTCCGTCCCCGCCGCGAAGCAACCGAGGGCCATTACGCGTCGAGTGGCCAACTGGACAACAGTTGTAAAAACTAACGGCTGTTACTTGCATAGACTCCGCATTATGTACGCTCACGGACAACTTATATTAAACAAAGCTATACAAACTCCCCTCGATATTACATAAATAAATATTCTCGAACGACTCTCCTGAATATATCTCTCCTTTATATTATAAACCTAGAGACGATTTATTAGAATGTACGTTTTTTTAATAACGTCCATGCTCTTTGTGGGGATGACATAAAGAGCATTCTTGACGATTTTTATATATAAACACCATTTACAACTTTTCTATGCTAGTCTTGTCCAGGTCTTAACAACGAATTTTCTTTGTTATCGCCTTATTTCGCCACGCAGTGGTCGTCTGTGTTTGCACTCTGTTGTTGTATTCCGTCAGAGATTACCACCGCCACCTCTACTTACGTCTAGCAAAATACTAAATTCGTTCTACGTTATTTGAGTATAGTTATGCACATGTTCATCTATTTAAAGGGATTTTTAAGTTACTTTACAAAATAGTTTTAACAAATCATCATTTCACATACTTATATTTAAAAACTTACCGGCATATTTGCAGCAACCTATGAATCTCCCAACACACTTCAAGTCGCGGCAGGACGCGACGCGACAAGCCACATCGCGCAAACAACAGATTTATCAGAAACGACAATTTATCAAAACACCGGCCCGAGGGACATTTGTTTCGAAACGACAACTAAAATAGAAGCCACTTGTTTGTGTCTAATAACAGAAGCCACGTGCGCTCTATCGGGCTCACCAATCATATCTGACGTACACATTCTCCTCTCAACTACCGGCGGGACCGGCACCGACACCGGCACGTCCTGAACTCTACCAGAAACCATTTGTCTAAAAACAAATAAAATTAACGAAACTCCATGCCGATTCTTTGATGTCTACTGCTGTACTACAACGCTTAATTTACCATAAGTCTTTAAAACTGGGCCGGAGCAGTTTGTTTCGTGAAATGACACAATTCACTACCCGGCGAGGCTTTTAACGTTTGAGTTATTACTATGAAATACCACCGTCTGGTTACGAAAAAAATATTGCACTGAATTCGGCGCTCTCGTAAAGGAAATGAAAAAGTTGACGAGGGAATCAATACCTATAAGTATATCTACGGATACGACAGAATCGTTCATTAGTACATAATCATTTATCAACGTAAGTTACTTGAACGCACCTGAAGGAAAAGCGCGGGAAGCTCATCCGTCACGCGTGCGTTTGGCGCCAAAACGACACTCCATTCAGTCGAAACCGTTCACGCTTCAATGTCATTGTTCTTCGTCACTATTCACTGGAGTATGTTTTGTCGGAACTCGCAGACACAGAACTTTTCATTGACGTAAGGGCGTCTTTAAACTTTTATTATTTGAGGTCGAGGCAGAGCGTAGGTGTCGACCAACCCGGGAAAAGTTGTATGGCGGACTGGAAGCGAGCGCCACGTCGGTGTGTCACGTATTTTTCTATTCTATCGGTTTTTCTTTACCGAATCGTGTCATATGTGCAGAGGACATGGGCCGGGCTATTTTTAATTGGCCCTAAACTAATTCTGCGCGACATAAACAGTGAGATTTTTGTTATTTATTTAAGAATAGAAATCATGTCTATTGTATAGGTTAAAAATAATGTTTTTTCTTGTTTTTATCGTTCCGCATTACTGTTGGTTTGTCATAGTGATTATTAAGGCTGGCTAACTCGACGGATTTTGTCATGTCTAATTTGACAGTATTGTATGGTCTGACAGCATTCAAACTACATAGGTACCTAATTGAAGATAAAGAAAGTCGTGTCTAAGTATAAACATGAACCTATCCTAATAAATATTTTGCGAAAGATTTCGCGTTTGTTTCTGTACCTAAGTGACTGAAGAGTAGACGCGTCTTGATCTTGTACCCACTGTTTATTGACTAGATTGAGAGATAGAGAAATCAATCAATCAATCAAAATATAATGTACACCACACTGACCGCAATATTTCTATGAAAATTCCTGACCATCCAAAGGTTGCCTGCAAGAAATTGCGCATAGCGATATAGCCGCCCATTGTACCCATTATTTATTGACTATATTGACTATTGTTTTTCCTGTGTGTTCGGTGAATACCTATAAAATATTATTGTATTGAATTTATGTCTATTTACTTAAAAAACTCCAACAAAATCTTAATTAGGTCAAACGACAAATTATTGTTACTAGGTGCTAAAGTAAAAATATAATTTGACCAATATCATCTAAGCCGCTCAAATTTAAAGAAACTAAAAGGATAGTTTCTTATGTTATTTCATAAATTATCTACTTAAACGGATATTTTTATTGGACGCGGCAGAAGTAAAAAAAACATGGAAAGAACTTAGTGAATAGATGACGATGGTCCATATCACCTGGCCATTTAGACTGTGCTGATGAGTCAGGGGCAAACAGAAACCTTTATGGGAATGGTGTGGAGTCGCGACGTCCGGCTGTAACGATCCCAAACCACTGTGGAAGCATGTTCCACAGTGGTTTGGCCAATATAATTAATTCTTGGAAGTATAATCGGTAAGATTCACACGTCTATGCACGACCACATCGCAGCTCATCCTAAAGGAAAGGAATGGTAAGAGATGCAAGCATACGTATCTATATTTATGTTTATTGTCTATTATACCATATTCATTACATATATCTGATGTCTCGGGGTGATGAGTGCAATGCAGGGCTACGCAGTGCTTCTTATGAAGTTTTGGGTGGCACTGCAATTGTTATGGGCCAGGCGTGGCGCTTACCATCAGGTGAACGACAAGCTCGTGTCATCATTTAGTTCCATAATAAAAATACATGTATCCAAGAATATCGACAAATCAAGAAACTCTGTTCGATCACAGTAAATGTGGCGTGATAGATACGAATGAAGATATGAAGAGATACGTCCATACTAAAATTTGGTATGGACGAATCTGAGATTCTAATTTGTATAATTTTTTAAGAGCCCAACGCCTTTGTCTATTTTAGAGATAAGACACGAATCGAATCGGTATGATTACAAATGATAGGTATATTTCATCAAGAAAAGGTAAATAGATTAGTTTAAAATGCCACGACGCGAGGTCGCCAGATCTCCCCTCCAGATTAATTCTTGTGCGCGTTCGTGAGGATGAATTTTTATACCTACGACACGACACCCGCGCAAGAAAGCAGCGTTATAAACTTAAAACAAGAAAATGACATTAAAAAAAAGAACTAAAAAAAACACGTTTTTATGCGCCTTTTGAAGTTAGGTCGGCCCTGCAAGCTAATAAATGGATTTAGAGTGCATTGTCATCGAGTTGTGATTTACCCAGAAGGTTTCAGTCGGATAGCTAATCAGGAAGTGTTCGAAATTTGAGTTGCAAGATTCCAGTCGAAACGTCAGACTGACAGACAGACGACAAATAAGAGAATAAAAACGTGGTAAAAAATAAGAAAAGAAAAAGCTTTAGGCTTTCAGAAGCCAATACTCAACTCGTATCACTGCATCCGAGCACCCGAGAATAAAATAAGTACTTAATGTCAGTGAATGGATACTCTACATTGGCTAGATTAACCCAACCGTAGACTACGGATTTACGATTTATACGCATAATGGGCAGCCGCATTCAATGCGTGCACGCCTGCAGGCGGAATTGGATTGAGGAAATCGATAGAAGCAACTGAGCCTACTTCTGTGGAATTATCTTTAAGTCCTTTATGTGTAAAAAGTTCGGTTAGTAAGTAATAAAATCTATGTACTCGAATAATAAATTAAACATTATATTAATTTTAGCAGCTGAGAGAAGCGGTTTAACTAATCCTAGACTTAAATTACATAGTGTTAAATATTTGTTTGTGATCAAATACAAATACAAAAACACAAATAATTTATTTATAACTCCATAGTTTCCATAGCTCCATAGTTATCATCATCAGCCCATTACGTTCCCACTACTGGCACTCGGGCCGTCCCTCGTAGAGAGAGTATCGGTCATAATCCATCACGCTGGTGCTATTGGTGTGGATTGGCGGATGTCATAATTGTCTTTGAAATTTTATGATAAATTCTTGAACAACGGCTTTTCCACGTTTTCCTTCACCGTTTTCAGAGCGAGTGTGTTGTACTTAAGGAAGTCAGTGGTGTAGGGCCAGCTCAATTCGAACTCGCGTGTATCGGATCGAACGTGCTCCCACTGAGCCACACTCGCTTTTCAACCACACTTGTTTTTTCCTATTTGTGCCAGATGCTAATTTCAGAAGCATTTATAACATAGCCAGTGAATTACTGGGCATTATGAGACTCAACAGCTAATTGTCTCAAGGTGACGAGCGCAGTGCCGCGCCGCGCAGGATTTTGCAAACAAAGTTCTGGGTGGTGCAGTTGTTATGGGCTGGCGAATTGCTTACCATCAGGCGAACGACCAGCTTGTCTCGTCATTCAGTTACATAAAAAAATGAGACGATCTAGTTTTCCCTGATCCTTTGCATCTATTTCAATTTTCGACGTGTACGAGCTACGAACCCAAGCACTAGTACAAATGTTTGTACTACTAAACTAAATAGCTATAATAATGGAAACATACCTGCGAAGTACTAAACATACATACATTTCAGTCAAAATAAGTGTAGAGTTGATATCGACCTCTATGGTGTAGTGGTTGAGCAGGTCAGCTCATAATATCTCGCACGCCACGTAGGTTGCAGGTTTGTTTCCGCTAGGGACAAATTTTTGAGCACAGAAAAACAGTGCAGGTTTTGTGTCTGGGACTTATGGGACCAATGGTCCTCGTAGTTCCTGGTTCCTGGTAGCCCTAGTTATGGACTAGTATCTATATAGGTATGTGATCGTTGGGCGTTATTATTTTGTTATTAGACAATGATGCTTGGAACATGCCACTTCTACAAAGTAGCCAACTGGTACATAAGAAACATAACATTGAAAACCATCAAATTGTAACAAAAATCTAAAAAAATATGCCCCTCAGTTTCTTGCCGTATCTTGAGTAGTGGTTCTTTTTCCGATACGGTGATAGAGTCATGGTGAAAATTTGACGTTTTTTTTTTACGCCTAGTATATCTATGTTTGGCCACTATTTCGCCTGATGTGAAGCGATGATGTGGCCTAAGATGGAGCACATAGATCTAGAGAGACGGCAGTTGAGTGGCTGCTCAGACCCGTCTCCCCGATGGTTCACCGACCATCATCCCGAAACACGACTAGGTCGCTTGACGGCATGGCTTTGTTCGGTGGGTAGTATTACAACCACGGCCAGAGCCTACCACTCCAAAGCGCGTATGCGGGTTTCATCACGATGTTTTCCTTCACCGTTTTAGAGCGAGCGTGCAAAATATAAGTGCGTTATAAGTGCGTCTGTGATGCCAAAGCCGAAAAAAAAAGATTTTGATTGATTGATTGACTGTTATTAATTATTAAATACTCGTAACAAACTTTTGATCGCGTAGTAGACTTTGATCATAATTATAGCAGAACTTTATTTACTAAGTCGATCGATGTACTAATTAGTACGTTATTACACTAATTACCCTTATTGTGCAGTCGCAGCAACAATAACTTACACTAACGACCTACAGTTTATCAAATCAAATCAGTTTGTGTCGTTTCTGAAAGCGTGAACCCCGGCGTGACGTCACGTGTTAAAGGGCATTCGGTACCAGGGCGCCAGAACCATGCAAGAGAGCGCTGCACGTCTTACTACATGCTATATTCGACCGTATTTTGTATGCATGTAGTGTCCACATTAACTCCCAAAGGCGTCCTCAATCCTGAACACTAGCAAGAGCAATGGATATGCAGCTTTAATGCATGCTGGTTAAGTTAGATATTCTATTGCAGAGCTTTAAGGGGTCCTGTGTTATAATTCTCTTCCCCCATTTCGCATACACCACACTTGTTTAATAATTTCTACTTAATCATCTATAGATTAAAGTTCACTTTGCTTTAACGCCATTGCACGCAGTCATACGTATTTTCACGACAAAGAAAATTGCATACCCCAAGGACTTTTCGTAGGAAAAGGATAGAGCATAATTGTGTCGGTACTGAGCGACAGAGAGAGGTGTTATCTGCTTTCTCTTATTATGTGATTAACGACCATCGTCGTCCGGCTCTTTGGACATAGGAACTAATTATGGAAATCCAGTTTTTTCATACAGTTAATTAGAACTGAATAAGAAGTCCTTAGATGTAATAATTTAAGAATGTGTTGACATTTCTACGATTCTTTTTCTGCAGAGATCTCTGTAATACTGCAAATATAGTAGTTGGTATATACATAGTTTCAGTTCTCCCATAATGACTATTACTTCGCCTAAACGTGAATTATGTGGAGTCAGACTCTGTTATTTAAAAACAATACATCAATTAACATCGGGTCGGATATCTTTATAAGTTAAAGAACTGGCAAGTTAAACTTTAAAACTGCTGAAGAATAAGTTTATAAAAAGCGTCACTTTAGCTACCAATAGCCTGTCATACCTATGACTTACAATATTTTCCTATTAGTTTGGCTCGAATGTACGAGACTTGCGAAGACAGAGCTAAAAAATGAATGCCGAAATGCTACACAGCTAAAAAGCTGCAAACAATGAAATTACCACGTTTTTATTAAGTCACTTTCTTGTTTGTCTGTCTGTCGTTCCGGGTGGAATCTTGTAACACAAATTTCGAGCACTTCTCGATTAGCTATCCACCTGAATCATTCAGGGTAGCTCACAACTCGATGATAGTGCATTCTAATCCATTTAATAGCGTGCACTGCCGACCTAACCTCAAAAAGTGCATAAAAACGTGGTTTATATAAAAAAAAAAAATCTGTCACTTTCTAGTTCAAAAAACATTAAGTATTTACTCGAGCGGGAATCGAACGCGAGTTTGGAATACCGTTTTAATTCCTAACAACATCCTACAATAGCATTTTTTACCTCACACAAAACGCACCAGGCACATGACGAGATCCAACAAGTGTGATGTGTGTAAAGGTCTTATCAAACGTGTACAACTGTATACCCTAATGTTGGATTAATCAGCATTCGCGGTATAAATAAGCTGCTAAATTTATATTAGCATTAATCAAATGAATTGTAGTTACAAAATTCGGTGAATGCTAAAATGTATCGCTTAGCACACCACTTCGCATAGCTTAGCATGCCGTACGAATGCTAACTGAGGCGGTGGTCTGCTAATGCTAATGCTGTTGCAACTGCGAATCGACGGAGTGTTCCGTTCCCCTGTGCACAGTCTGTACGATTTTTAAGGCAGATTTTTAAATTAATTTGTCAGATGTTATTTTGTATGATGTTGTAACTCATCGACCCTGTCAATTGAGGCCAAACACGAAGGATCTATGACCAATAGTTTATTTCTATTTTTCAATAATTTTATAATACACGTTATGTAATAATAAAATTTTTAACACAAATTTTAAATTAGCAATTAACATCGCAATAGCACTTATCATGCTAACGAATAATATTTCGCATGCTAATTTAATGAAAAATAGCAATAACTTCCATTACTAGTACAGCAGCATACAGTAGGTATACAATGTTGCATGTGTGTAGCGTTGTCTACTTGCTGTCTGTCGTTGTCTTCTCACGTGTTTTCGTGCGGCGAAGCACCAGGCTCCCAGAGAAACGAAGAGGGTTATATTAAATAAAGAAGCGTTGTTAATAAGATATTTTGCTATTGATCAATCAAGGAGTGAAAAATATTATGTAATACTTAATAAATTAAATTAAATGTATAATATAATAAGTATGTTATATTTCTCTGCATTATTTTGAGAAAAGCACTATATATGCCCTGACGAAAATGGCAATTGCCTGTGTCATATTAGTGAAGACCTCGCTCAGAAGAAACTCATACTCGACCTGCAATTGCCTATTTCACGGCCTTTGCAATAATGTACTAGTATTCAGGTTGTTGCGCTGCAGCCTGTTCATCTTGTTCACGATTTTTAGCCAATGGCAAGTAATTTAGCCTCTTGAGCACTCGTGACTCGACTAAATTACTAACATAGTCCGAACCAGGCTTTAGTGAACCAATGAACTAAATGATAACGTCCTATCATGTCACGTGTCCGGCGTGATAGTCTACTAAGGCACCAGAAAATCAAGGGGGTTGGGGTTCATCGCTACTATTACACACCCCTATTATGTGTGCCATCTGTCATTTCGATAGGAAACTGACGCCGACGCTTGACGCACCAAACTACGCCTGCGGACGAAGCTTCGAAACCCAAAACATAGCTACCAGGGAAGCAGCAAGGGAGAGATGACTACAATATCATAAAGAACCACTAGCCAATACCCGCGAATCCGTCTGCGTAGAATTCGTTTATGAACCATTCGTTTATGAACTGTTCGTTTTCCGCGATGATGATAATCATCATGTCCTATTTAAAGACCTAAAGTACCTACATACCAAATTTTATCAAAATCCGGTCAGTAATTTTTGCGTGATTGAGTAAAAGACATCCAATCTCAGAAACTTTCGCATTTATAATATAGTAGGAATAAGGAAGTAGGATCAGATAGCAGTACGAGTAGGAATAGGTGTAGTAGACGAGTAAAGGTAGGAGTACAATAAGATAAGTAGGAAAATACTGGTGTGGATAATTTTTCCTGTTTGGCACTGTGATACTGAAAATTCGTATTGGTTATTTTTTTGTATTAATTTTAAAACAAAATCAAAACTATCCAAATATCCACCTAATTTTGTAGTAAACGCCATAAAATTGCCATTCTAAGTATCAGCTGCCGACATCACCCGGACCTACAAATATTTTTCCGCGGAACGCACGCGGCTATGAGCAAATACTCACAATTCCAAAACATAGGTACCAGGAGATCAGAAAACCGAGGATATAGGTTGTGTGGGGTGCGCAGCGTGGGGGTGGGTCGGGTTTGCAGAATGGGGATGGAGGGATTGTGTATGAATTGATATTTTGTTGCATCTGGCAAAATGTAAAGCCGTACCAAAGTTGAAATGAAATATATTTTAAAAAATAAATGTTTATGAATGGGCTACTTCTCAAGTGGGGATGTCTCTATGTTTTTTCTACTGCTTTGAACGCAGACCATCAGAATGTCCTAGTCACTAGTTGACGTACCTACTTACGTTGATAGCCATTTTATGATACGAAAACAGCTGTGCGTCATGTCGATGTAAGCCGTTAGCTATTGTCGATGTAGAGTAATGTCGGAGTTTAATTATGTCGTGATAGCGTTCTGTCTAATAACAGAGTGCCGAATCGGAATTCAGTTTGAGAGACAAAGCGTGCAAATATAACGGAATCAACAGATGGAGCAGCGTTGAAGGAAAGAGGAATTAACTTAAGTAAAGTACTTACATTAATATATAGGACATTAACAAAATGACCAGGGCTGGTTTTTGTTAAGTACTTTGTCGCCCGATTTGTCCGCAATATTGCACCGACAAAGTTACAAGCGTACAAAGATTGTGGTAAGAGCCATCTGCCAGCACAACTAGAACTAACAAATTTGTTCCTAGCTTGCGAGTAACTGCAGACGAGCCTTGAATGTAGAAGCCACAGGTTCAAAACTTTAAAGGTGATGAAGTAACTTGGCTTTCAACAAACAAGTTCCACGGTTTTGCTACACGAATCTAGGGTGCAGAAAATTATACCAACTACACAGAATATTTAAAAGTAGGTAGGTGAGGACCTCTACGAGAAGAATATGTAAAAATAAGCATATCTTAAAACTATTTTATAGTTATACGCTACCGTTCCGGTCCTATTTTTATTTTATTTTTTACCCTTAATAGATCCATGTTTGGCCACTATCTCGCCTGATGTGAAGCGATGATGTGGCCTAAGATGAAGCACATAGATCTAGAGAGACACGGCAGTTGAGCGGCTGCTCAGACCCGTCTCCCCTATGGTTCACCGAACATCATCCCGAAACACGACTAGGTCGCTTGACGGCTTATATTCTAAGGTGAATATCACATCAGAATATTTAATTTGTTAATGAGAATATGCATTAACAAATTAAATATACTGATGTGATTTTTTACCCGGTTATAGCGTGCGGCTACAAATTTGGTATCAACATTATCATAATTAAAAAGATGACAATTAATTTTTAGAAAAAAACAAAAACCGACTTCAATGTATCTTCGAAGCCCAAGGTCAAATATCGATGAAATTTATATGGGCTTATTCGTAGCTATACTGAACCCAAGGCAAAAAGAATTTTTCAAATCGGTTCATTAATGACGGAGTTCAGAGGTAACAAACATTAAAAAAAACAGTCGAATAGAGAAAACCGTCTCCTTTTTTGAAGTCGGTTAGAAAGTGTCTGCAATTTACAATAATTATGAATGTGTACCTACTGTATATTTAGGGTCACTGGCAAACATAATACCTATGTACTTACCTACATGTTTCTTAGTTTAATATACCTACCTAACTATGTAACATATTCCTACCTTTATTGCAGTAATAAAATATATATTTTTTCGTAATTAATATGGAGAAAAACTTTTTATTTTCTCAAAATCTTTTCGATTTGATTTGATGGGTTACTTCGGGGGAATCATTTCTGATGAGAAAGGGATCGATTAAGACTCTGTATTTTTTTTTCATTACCATGTTTCGGGCTTCCTTATTTTTAAAACTCGAAAAATGCCGTTTTAATTTTCTGTAAAATGCACCGCATGTTTCCCAAGAACAAAACTCCAAACAAATTTTGGATTAAAACATTTGATTTTTATTATTTTTATGATTTTATTACTGTGTCAACAGATGTAATCATTGAGGTCTTACACTATAGAGGGATAATTACGAAGTTTTCTGACCTAAAAAAGGATAGCGCTATACAACAGGCTCTTATAAAGAACGAGGTACAACTATTAGCATATTGTCTCTATCGCGTAACCCATTTTCTTAACATTGGTCATGACATGTTAAGTCAAAATAGTGGCCCGGCAGGGTCGGCTTGTGGTTTTTTAATTTGTATTGTGGTATTTTTCATTATTTTTAAGTGAATCTTTGTGAATGTGTACTAGAAACAATTTAGAATTGAATGTGAAAAAATATTCGGGTGTTCCATTCATGGTGAAGTGAAAATTGTACTGAAAGATTAAGTTTTCAAACGTATGTGTTTTTCTTGTGTTTATTGATGTTTTTCGGTAACTATAATTTATGTGGATGTAACTATACATCGGGTTCGACAATTAGAACCTGCATTTGGCTTGATATATTCAGTTTTCGGTGTTATTTTGTTAAAACAACATTGAGCAGTTTCGTGTGTCAGTGTGGCCATCGTATAAATATTTCAGTTCCCATTACGTCGGGTAACAAATTGCATATATTTGTAAAATGTTAAATGTATTAAAATTGTGCATTCTTAAACCATTTAATTAAGATGTAGGTAATAATAGTAGTTAATAATTATAGTTTTTATTTAATTTGAAATTAAAAAGTTTAAGTTTAGTAAGAAGAGAGTAGAATTGTTTTAATAGTAAAGGCATTCACCTCTTATGTAAGAACATATGTTGTAAATAAGTTCTTATTTTGTGTAATAAATTTATCTTACAGGTCCTTGCTGTCGATAACTATGGCCAATCATCCAATTCCATTGATGGATCACAATCCTACAATAAAAATGTAAGCAACGAATCTCGGATTTCTAATCCTAATTAACGCCACATAGTGAAAACGAGTTCATGAACGTAGACTTCATCATCATGTGAACGTCAAGGCTGTTCAGGACACAAAAGGACAAACCGTTTCGGGTTAGTGTAGTGAATTGACAGTTATGTATAGTTAGTGCTATCCAATACGGTGGTATGGTCAATGTAATAATTGACTTTCATAAGCACGTCTGTGATCTACTCCGACAGTATGACATTTAACTGAGACACTATGCTATTTAGAATACTTCAAGTGTTTTTTTTAACATTGTGTTTATCTATCTACTTATATCCTAAGTATCAGTTGTGCTGCAGTCTTGTAAATTATGTCAAAATACTAGTTCTTCTATTGTAAATTTTACCTGTATGGAAATAATGAATGTATATTGTATAAATTTGTCATATATTTTATTTGATTATTTTATTTACCTGACTGGTTTAATCCTAGATAAAACCTGGTTAACAACAAAATATTAATGATTGCATAAGAAGCATACCGTAAGGAAATGTAGTTACCGCAATGTCATTCGAGCTCTGCGTTGTATCGCCGCCACTATAGCTTCAGAAAGTCGTAGGTAGTTGGTCTGTAAAAGGTACGAAATCTGTACTATTATTCTGTGGCCATGCTAGAACGTATTCATTACTCGGCCACCTAAAAGAGATTTTCACCTTTTGATCTGTTTACAGGAGTCTGTCATAAAAAGTAATTTCTAGATTTTTCGACAACATATGCATATTCCCTATTTCCCTATTCTTTCACTCTGGGGTACAGAATAGTACAGATGTCCTACCTTTTACAGACCAACCACGAACTTCTGAAGTTATAGTGGCTGCAATGCAACGCAGAACACGTTACATTTTCATTCAAGCGAATGGGAGAATTTTTCATAGGTATGGTAAACACTCCAAAATTACTGTCAAAAAACTATTGCTTTCCAAAAGTGTTACGCTGTCAAGGACTCTATAGTGTCATTCCTCAATGGATGTAATGCTATGTTGGGAGAGGCAGTTTTTATCACCAGCAATGAACTAAGATAGTAAAGAGTAAATTGTAGAGTAAACCTACTCTACAATAGCAACATACCTATTTCTACGTTGTGCGTACGAGGGGTGACCTGCATACAATCACAGAATACTAAGGGACAGAAGCATCACTCTGCAACGAAATTTAAACAAATAGCGACTCTTGCTATGACGCAATAAAATTCAATTCAGCTCGCGTAGCGCTGCATTGCGGCACCGACGGCGGGTCACGCGTCGTTACACGTGCCGCGTCAGAAGAGATAAGAGCTATGCGATAGAAAGAGAGGCGCTCTGTAGGTTTAATATGACTGGTAGGTATGCAGCGCTACGCGAGCTGAATTGAATTTTATTGCGTTATAACAAGAGTCGCTATTTGTTTAAATTTCTTTGCGGAGTGATGCTTCTGTCCCTTAGTATTCTGTGGCATAACACACACTCAAACTCCGTGGGCGTGGGTGCAATCAAAATGCTGACGTCATGCCACGTGTTACACGCAGTCTAGTACCAGGCAAACATGAGACATACAGAGATGCTTTTCAACGAGTCCGTAGTTACTGTCACCTAATTGACAGCCTCTTTGGTGTAGTGGTTGGCAGGTGGGCTCAAATCTCATATACCACTGAGGTTCGATTCCCGCGACGGGACAAATGTTTGTGCACAGAAAAAAAAAGCGCAAGCATTTTTTTCGTGTCTGGGTGTTATGCGATCATGGTCCTCATAGTTCCTGGTTCCCTAGATTACAGGGAATCCTAGTTAGGGGTCAGGATCTATGTATGTGATCGTTGGGCGTTATTTATTTATTTATTAAAATGTTTGTTAAAGATGACAGACATACCGCCGGTTTTTGAATTGAGAATTTTTAGTGGAGTTTTTCTTAAAGTCTGCTTAAGCACTACTTAAGCCAATTTTTGTTTCTGATCAGATGTTAAGTACAGTTTGAGCATCTGAGTTGGAGAATTCTCAAATTTGACAGTTCGGAACTTAAGTTTATGCTTAGCTTATGCTTTGCAACACAATTGCGTTTCAGAACTCGTTGGACAGTGTCCAAACCAGTCTCGTTGCATTATTGAGTACTGATATTTATTTAAAGGATTTAAGTAATCATTACAGGAACAACATGAGAAAAACAAAAAAAAAACATTTTAGAGTACCTACCAATACAGATGACAAATTTTAATATTTAGGTATGTAGCAAATCAAAGATAAAAACCATGTACCTACTTAAGCAGTTTATAAAATGTTGTCTTCTACTAGCAATTTATGGATTCATTTATTAGTGAACCTTATAATGTCATATGCACATTTTTGTGTAACTAGGACCTTTGTAGTTGTAATGTCATGGCTAATAAAACTTTCTTTTGTGTTAACCCCAGAAAGAGTCGAATACTATTAACCCTTGCATCGCAAAATTGAACTCTTTATAGGTAAGAACGCGCACAGCTCTGAGTATTTTTGTTAAACATGTTTATTTCAGTATTTAATCGTATTAACAAAAATAGTAACTGTTTTTTTTTAGTGCCTTTATCAACATTTGTAAATACTGTATGGACTTAAAATAAAACGCGCTATCTATTGAAATTCTCTAAACTCTACTGGACAAATGAAGCCCTTTAATAAAATACTTGGCATCATTGCCACCTGCCGTGTGGTCGATTTCGTAGTGCGATATTTACATTCAACGCCATCTAGTGTCTTTTTGCCGAACAATGATGTATCGTGTCCCGAAAGTTCCCCATTCTTTTTCGTTCCAATCAGGACTGTAGAAATGCCAATTACAGAAACTCGCTAGATGGCAGTATGTCATGTACTGCGTTTGAAAATTATAGACAATTCTATGGGTGAATTGCTTTCTCACACCTATAATAAGTACACCTACAGATAACTCTTATAAGCATTTTTTTGATTTCTCTGTTTGGATCTGGTCATCCACCTATCTCAAATATTCGCCCTCCTATATAAATAAATATAGCCGTAGGTAGTACCAGTATTAAAAACAAATCCACAAAAATTTAATTATCTAGACTCCTCCATTCCACTATCAATTCACATTCAACATCGTAATTTCTGAGCAAATCCTGCTCCAATTCTATCACTTCGACTACATTTGGACATGTGTGTACATCAAAATCTGTTATATCTTCATAATACTCAACAGAACTGAACAGGTATTCGCTGGCCCGCCTTTTTGAATTATCAGTGGTAACATTTTTTAACTTTTTATCTTTAAAAGGAGTAGTTGTCGTTGCTGTGTTAACTTGCTCAGTGGCAGTCTCATTTGCTTTTCTTGCATCATTTACTTTTTGTGATAATTGTGGTTGTTGACTCGAGGCACGTGTCGTAATGTTCTTAGGTTCAGAATTAGCTTTTGCCCTAAACAAATCAGTAATATTTGGAGCCTTACAAACATTCGATTGTAATAAATCTGACGTATTATATGGCAACGCTTTAGCAAAAACGTATTCAACTAGAGCTCCGTCGTTTCTTAACGACTTTCTGTATTTTTTGGCCTTTTCTTCAAATGTTTCTTCTGCACACTCGCTTCTCTGAATAAAATCGGGGTCTTTCAAATGCGATACGTGCCATTCTTCGTCCCCCATGTCTTCATTGAAACGTCTATATGTGTCAACATTAGCAGTGTATCTATCTGTTCTTTCTTGGTGATTTTTATTTTCAGCACTCACTACTTTATCGCAGGACGTTTTTTGCAAAAGAAATAAAATTACTAATTTCCAAATCATTTTTCTTTAGTTGCCTACATTGAAATGGTCGAGTTACCGTACTTGTTTGGTGATTGATAAAATCGTAATTGTTTTGTTTTGCTCTGTGACGCTTGGAGGAAACTAATCGGATTACGACGAAGAAATACACACGTGCATTACTCTTCAAGTAGACTTAATCTACTTGACGTCTATGACGACCTTTTTATGAAATTATATTTTATTGAACACTAGAGGCCCCTCCCGGTTTTAACCGCGGGTTCAGGGATAAAACGTAGCCTATATCCTTATCCAAAATCTAAAGAACTTACATACCAAATTTCATTAAAATCGGTTGAGTAGTTTTTGCGTGATTGAGTAACAAACATCCATCCATCCATCTACACACATTTTCGAATTTATAATATTAGTAGGATTACAAATTAGAATATTAGATAGAATATTAGACAAATTCTTTAAGTCCATCGAATAATTGTAAATAGCGATAAGGTTGCCCATTACCATATAACCACATAAAAATATAAAAGTAAAACTGTTTTATTGCATTAAATGAAGATCCAAGACCACAACAAATTATTTTGGTACAGAGAAACTACTGCAAAGTAAAAATTATACTATTAAAGTATACCTAACACTAATATAGACATCAAATAGATCTGTTATCGTGAAGTTTCCTTAATTTTCTTTCAATTTATGGATTAATAAGACCATTATAAATGAAATAAACCAAAGAAATATACTATGGAATGAACATAAAAGCAACAGAAAAGACAAAACGAAAAAAGAAAATTTTATTAAGAAAAGAAACGAAGTTGCAGAAAAAATACAAAATACCAAAAGTAAATACTACCTAAAAGCTTTTGAAGAGTGTAAGAAGAAACCAAATAAAATGTGGCAACTTATAAACAATCTTTCTCTTAACAAAATAAGAGAAACAACGGCTCCAAGCAAACTTGAAACATCAAATGGCTGTGTCATAAGTGATGCGAATGAAATATGTGAAACTTTCAACACTTTCTTTTCTAACGTTGGTTCAAACCTAGCTGAGCAAATTTTAAAAACATTTCCTGGTAACGCAACATCTGGTCCCGTCGTAAGCGCAACTGGAAGTTCTTCCAACACCTTTAACAAAATGCCCTTAACAACAATGGAGGAGGTAGGTAAAATTATCCATAATTTAAATTCCAACACCAGCTCAGGTATAGACGGCATTAACACAAAATCCATCAAATGTGTAAAAAACATAATACTCGAGGAACTCACCGACTGCATTAATAAATGTTTAGAAGATGGAACTTTTCCAGATAACCTCAAAAATGCAAAAGTAACGCCCATCTTTAAATCTGGTAGTAAATCAGACCCCGGAAATTATCGCCCTATCTCTGTTCTGCCGATTATTTCTAAGATTTTTGAAAGAGTACTTTACAATCGACTTGAAACCTTTTTAACCTCAATCAACTTTCTATACGAAAAGCAGTACGGTTTTAGGCCCAAGTCAAATACACTTTCAGCTTCAATTGACATTGTTACTAAGATAAAGCTCTGCATTGATAAAAAGCAAATAGCACTGGGTGTGTTCATAGACTTAAAAAAAGCCTTTGACACCGTAAGTCATAATCTGCTGTTGAATAAACTTAATGAAATCGGTATTACCGGCTCTGCACTGGAAATATTTAAGTCATATTTATCACATCGTAAACAGGTAGTAAAGATAGGTCAAACTACAAGTGCACCAGGTTTAATCACTTTCGGCGTACCACAAGGCTCCATACTAGGACCCCTCCTGTTTCTTATATATATAAATAGTATGCATACAATTGGACTAAGGGGTGACGTTACACTATATGCTGATGACACCAGCTTATTCTACTTTGGAAATTCAATAGACTCTGTAATAGCTGACGCACAGTACGATATGAATCAACTAAGTACGTGGTTCCAGTGCAATCTACTCACTATAAATATTTCTAAAACTAATTATATTATATTTAAAGCAATAAACAAAAAAATACCAAATTTCTTACCTTTGACCATCAATAATGTTGCTATAAACAGAGTATACCAAGAAAAATACCTTGGTTTAATCTTAGACAGCAACTTAACGTGGAAACCGCATTTAATTAAACTTAAATCTAAACTAACGTCGCTTACGGGAGTTTTACGTGGAGTCGTGCAATGCCTCCCTCGTCAAGTACGATACACAATATACAATTCACTTGTGAAACCCCACATTGAATATCTCGTAGAGGTATGGGGCACAGCTGCTACGACAAACTTAAATATGATACAAATATCACAAAATAAATTAATCAAGAGATTATTCAACTATAACTTCCTAACACCTACAACCAAAATATATAAAGAAACGAAACTATTAAATATTTTACAAACCTACGTCTACCAGAACTGCATATTAATCCGTAAAATCCTCACTAAAGATATACATATACAAATAACATTTACTAAAAAGCAACAATTTCAGAAAATTAAACTAAGAAACGCTAACGATATAAAACTACATATACCGCGAACTAACTACGGTAAAAAAAGTATTATGTATGAAGGTGTCCAGTTATACAACAAACTACCTAAAGATATAAAACAAGCGAAAACAATAACCTCCTTTAAAAAACTTCTGAAACACTATGTGATGAAGAATAAATAATATATATGTTTGTATATATGTATATATATATTTATTTATATATATATAGATATATATATAGATATATATATATGTATATATGTGTGGAATGTATATATATATATATATATACATTTGCATATTTCACCTATATTATACTATCATTAATTTATAATATATATACCAATTTAGCTTATATTACTATCTATAACAAATAAAAATAAGATATTCCAAAGAGGCTAAAAAATAATTTATACTACACATATACAAAATCAACTTGCAATCAAACCTAGACCTAAACCTAAATTATAAAAATAACTACCACTACATGCCACTTCCAGTTGCGCTTATTCTGTGAGCGTAGTTGCCTGCTCGAGGCACCCGCCGATATCGGCGGCGCGGCGCTGCGAGAAGGCAACCGGCCGATTCGAACAAACGGTTCAATATTATTTATAAGATACCCTAATAAAAAAAAAAAAGTATATATATATATAAATATATACTTAAATAAGCCTTAGTACTAATTGTTATGTTTTAAAAAATAGTTAATTAAGCCTGTACTGTTAGCCTAAGAAACTGTTAATTTTGTTTTTCTCATGCAAGTGAATGTATATTCTTTATGAGAAATAAATATCTTAAACCCATTTATACATGAATGTTGGTAAAGCTCTCCAATCAGAGCCAATTACCTCGATTACAGACAACACAGCCTAACAAACCTGTACAAAAAGTAAAGTGTAACCGCGCATTATAATGGGCATCGTTGACAGATCGTTATCGCCCCGCTAACTAATCCATTCAGCATCGCAACCACCCCGCAAACGCTGGGAAAATACTTCAATTACCCATCGCTAGGGGTGCCGTCCCGGTCCTATATTATTTACTCATATTTTTATTAAGTAGTGTGACCTATTTCCGGTATTACGATGAATGGACGCTTATTGGTCTTTTCTACTTTACAGTTCTGTAATATTTTCCTTTTCCATATTTCTTAATCTGGTTCTAAATGCTCTGTTATGACTCTGGGTAGGTTGGTACCCTGTAGAATAACTTGCAAAGCTGTGGTTAGCTTTGCTAGTTATTCTTCCGCCAAGCAGTAGTGCGCAAGCATTATTGTGTTCCGGTTTGAAGGGCATTGTAGTCAGCGAAATTACTAAGCATATATCTTACTATCTCACTTAATTAGACTCTAAATAAGACTTAATATCTAATGTCTCAGGGTGATGAGCGCAATGCAGTCCTACACAGTGTTTTTTAAAGTTCTGGGTTGCACTGCAATTGTTATCAGGCGAATGACATGCTCGTCTCATAGTGATGAGTCGAGCGTTTATTATGGAACTAAGTGTAGTTCCCAAATGGGAAAATGTAAAACTAAATCTAAATATAGGCACAGTGTCACTGACATAAAAGAGGGAAGGACTAGTTTTCCATTACTCGTCTATACTCTTGATGCATTGAATTTAATTTAATTTTCACCGTACCTATAGGTACTTTTAAAATCAACAAGACCTAACAAGCCAACAAAAAAAAAACATACAAATTTGAAAAATTGTTCTAAAAGAACAGACAACACGGATATACCACAGCTATATCGCGGCAACCCTAATTACCGCCCACCCTCGCCCCCGAGATCAAAACAGGCCAATTACCGCCCAGCACGACCTCACCCTTTAATAATCCTCGTTTGCTCCGAATAAAGACGATAAATAATCACGAGTCAAAACGAAAAGCCCTGAAATTAGCATCTCGTTTGAATAAATTGACAGATAATGCGAAACCGAGACGAGTCAAAGTTTACGGTCCTTTTGTTAAAGGGAAGAAAGCGATGGAGCGCTTGGAAAGCCTAGCTGATTTTCCTCGTTTACATTTTAAATATTATGTTTAAGAAAGAATGTTGTTGTTTTACTTTGGTCATTTTTCTTCTTCTCGTGTGGGTGTGTGGTCAACCCTACTATCGGAGATTTTAGCCCGCCCTAAAGTCCCGACATGGCCTAATGACTTTTGTCCTGAGACGCCAACCGAGACTGACGACGGCTTAAAGTACCCTCCGAAGCACAGCAGCACTCCGATGTAGATAAATACCACACAAACGGTCACCTATGGTGATAGGAGGATTTCATATTCAAAATGTACAGAGTATAATAATTCTAAACGGTGTATTTTGACCACGAAATCTGATTACCATTTAAGAAATCTTTCGCTTTTTTCTATATGTCATCCGGTTCTAACCGCCATGTTTGCGAAAGACAATATCCTGGCGCCGAGCATCGAGGAGATCCGACTCCAAATAAAATGAGAAGAAGGAGGCAAAGTGAAGCAATTAATTACTTTTGTAAACTTTCTTTATTTTTCTATTACTTAAGACTCTTGTCTTCGTTTCTGGATAGATCCTTTTTAAGAATTCAAAATCAGTAGGCGCCTAAATGAGTCGACAAATCAGCAAACAAACAAAACAATTTTTTTCAACACTTAAGATGAAATTAAAAATCATAAAAGTAATCCATGGTGTATAAAATACAGCGCTGCAGCAGCTAGCATCCTGCCCGACGGCAACGTTAACAACTTGCTAACAGATGCAAATTGACAGCGGTTGGCAACACTGATTCCAAATGGCGCCAGACCTTTGCATAATTTCGAAAATGGAGCGCTCCCGCTCAATTCAACGGTCACAAAATGGCGTATGATTGAAAAGCAAACACGGTTTTGAATCAATTTACTTGCTAATTCCTGTAGCTAGATGGATAGAGATAGAAGATATTTTACACTTATTGTGGATTTACTAAATACAGTATTTTATTTGTACCACAATTAATTACTGCGATCTAGGGTATTTGAACAGACTTTGCAACAATACCTTAACTAACATTAATATATTTTAAGTACTCATAGAATTACATCGGTACTATTTAAAAACTTTGCAATATGCAATTCAAACAACTTAATGCAATTATGTTTGTGGTATGCAATAAAGCGTAATAGGGGATCGGACAACTTTTCAGAAAGTGTTTTATATTAACTACAATGAATATATTATACAGCCATGAAAAATACTATTTTAATTTAATAACGCTCTAAAAGTACCTAAAACTTTGTTTAAATATTATGTTTCAAATATTGCCGCGCAAACGGTCACCTCAAAAATTGTGACGTCATATGTAGGTAGAAGATGACAAACTCTTCGAAATAAAACTTGCAAAAAGATTCTAATACGTTTTGTGACGTTTGGCGACTATATTGTAGTAATGGAACGAAAAAATTAGCTAAAATATATTTTATGAAGAGCAAAAACGTAAAATAAACACAAGCTTGACTCACGGCTTTTGCCTACAAATGACGTCATGCGCTGTGATTGTTGTTTCGTTTGAGATGAAGAACAGATTAAAAATGTCAGAAGTATTTATTGATTTAAAAATATAAATCATTATTATTTCACGAAAATATTGATTGAATGATCTTTCTGGTTCGACGAACATTCGTTTTAACTACATTTTAGATTTTTTCTCGATTACTGTCCGATCCCCTATTGTATTGAATTATTATTACTTCTTTATTTCAGGTAACTTAAGAAAACAATAATTACATTAGTGACTAAAGTAATTCTAAGACCCATATTATATACCGTACAGACTTACATACATATTATAATATTAAAAATTATATTGTATATATCTACAGAACATATAATTTAATAACGTACCTAATATTACAACTACGAGACTAACGTATTTACAAATTGTCGTCATGAGTGAACTATCTACATTTTTATTTAGTATATATTTTACTACTGACTGACTAATTGACTAAACATAACTAATTTACTAGATACATAAACCGACTAGTAATGCCAATAACAAACGAACTAACTTCATTACACACTATTAAGCTCGCTTGCGCCAACGTGATGTCGCCGTGATGTTGGGTTAGTCGAGTTAACTTGTTTTTGTATGATAATCATAATCATAATCGTAATCGTAGTCGTAGTCGTAGTCGTAGTCGTAGTCGTAGTCGTAGTCGTAGTCGTAGTCGTAGTCGTAGTCATAATCATTTTATTTATAAAGGCAAAATCCACCACTTAACCCGACTTTCACGTTGGTACAAGTGGTCCTTAAGGTCATCGCACACCATAACGACTCAACGACAACTCGAATCACAGGAAAGAATTGAATAAGGACCTTTTGTTTTATGTGTAGTGTAGTTTTTTATTGTGAATAATATACATAATCAAATCATAATTGTGACACGTGGACTACTTTAATATACAGTGTATTAAACACACCACAACATAACCCGCACTGGGCCAGAGTGGTGGATTATGGCCCATACTCTCTATATGAGGGAAGGTCCGAGTCCCAGCAATGCGAACTTAATGGGCTGATGATGGTGTATTAAAGTAGTCCACACAATTTAAAATTTTACAAAATGTTATATAGGTAACATTATTAAAGATCTTTACTTTGAGTCGAGTTGGTGTTGATTCGTTATTTATTCATCGTGTCGTTTATGTTATAGTGTGCGGCGGTCTTTAGTCATAATTGACAAGAACCTCTACAATCCTACCTATATACATACACTATACATATCAGCGTCGGGTGCCTCATCGATTAGATTTCAATTCATTTTCAAATTCGAATTGCTCTCGGAGAGATTTGCGCGTAATATCCGAATTGGTGTGTCAAACATTTCCGAATTCGGAGTTGTGAATAACGTTTCTCGGAAAACCGTCGGGAAGTTCCGAAATCCGAGCGCCAATGACTTTCCGTGTCACTTAGCATAGCTCAGCAGCACGAATCGAAAGTAAAAAAAAAACGGTCTTGTCCATTGAGGTCTTTCATTCCTCAATGGTCTTGTCGCAATTGTCGCGTCGCGTAACTATCTGAAAGTCATCAATGTGGTCACAGGCTTCAGTTGGATATGCTACACGAAGTGTATTCATTCTGTGATTAGATCTTACTGCTATCTTAGCTATCATTATAATTTACTTAATTCACTGGTAGTAGGTTCCTCGTACGCGAGAGGTCGTCTGGGTGGGTACCACCGCTTTGCCAGTTATTCTGCCGCCAAGCAGTAGAGCGCAAGCATTACTGTGTTCCGGTTTGAAGGGCATAGCCAACAAGCAATAAATAGGAAGGGTAGCCAACGAAATTACTGGGCATACTCAACAGCTAATTGTCTCAGGGTGACGAGGATTTTGCAAAAAACGTTCTGGGTGGTGCTGTTATTGTTATAGGCTGGCGTATTGTTTACCATCAGGCAAACGACCAGCTCATCTCGTCATTCAGATACATAAAAAAAAAATTGTTTTCTAGACATAATAAGACCAAAAACAGTGCCACGCGTATATCAGTCGCGTAAATCACGTCGCGTCGCCTTTCGGTCGCCTATGCTACCGATATAAGTTTTAGGCCTAATTAGGCTGACCGACATAGGAAGTCTTGAATTTTATTTAGAAACGGGATATTAACCATGTATTTGTTTTGTTTTCAGTTCTTGATATTCCGTTTCTAAATCAAATTCTAGTGTCAGTGACCATGATAGTTTAAAAACGTATATAGGAAGACTTATTACTTAACATAATATTAAAGTGTAAGTAGGTAAGTTAGGAGAACGAATTTGTTCAACTGTTACAAAACTTATGCAATCGTTGACAAAGCCTCGTTCTTGTTTTCATGTGATTAGTCCAGTTTTGCCCAGCGGCCACCGGCACTCAAACTTTGATATTACTTCCATAGAAAACGTTAAATTTTACTGTCCGTAACTCCGTAGACATAACGATTCTTTACTTGAACATAGAATAGAATAACCTTATAACATTGTTTGTTACACTGGGCAAGTAAAATTTACATTATTGGCTCAGTGCGTGTCTAATAGTCCAAGAACTAGGTATATTATAAACATTCAAGATAAGAAGACATCCACCACGCTACAAATAAAGGTTCCGCCAATTTTATTAGAAACACCTCTAGATGATAGGTATAAAACAATTTTGAATAATGGAAGTCTGTCGAATATTTAGGTGAATTATTTAGAAGGCTGGCCAAGTCTGAAACTATGAGTACCTAATACAAAAAAATGCTACGGAGTTGGCCATTGTTATACACTTCCCTTCACACAGTATGTTTACAAAATCAAATTCACACTATGTTTTTTTTATTTTTTACTCTTTGTAGATCTATGTTTGGCCACTATCTCGCCTGATGTGAAGCGATGATGTGGCCTAAGATGGAGCACATAGATCTAGAGAGAGACGGCAGTTGAGCGGCTGCTCAGACCCGTCTCCCCGATGGTTCACCGAACATCATCCTGAAACACGACTAGGTCGCTTGTGCCGTCAAGCGACCTAGTCGTGTTTCGGGATGATCGGGCTTTGTATGTATGAAACTATTTTATCGTTTTTTCAGATACGATTAATTTAAATATAAATTCGTTTTGGACATCTAGACTTAATTAATAACCGTTGTGACCAGCCCACGTATTCTAAAAAACGATCTTTCAACAGCATTCTACTAAAATTATAACAGGGATTGAAAGACTTTAAGACTCATGATTCGTCCTCGAAGATAGCCATTTCCTTATTCACCGCTATAATCGAGACGCGGCCTGGTACCTATATAGCCCCAGGTTTACGCTCTACATAAGGCTTTATAAACACATAAGAGCATTAGGACACATAAGAGCTTCTGTCTCAGGGTGAAGAGCGCAGTGCAGCGGAGTATTGTGCGTTGCCGGGGTGCGGCTCACAGGTGGCAGTGCATGTAAGCGGGGTAGGGCGGCAGCAGCGCGCACGCGAGCGGCAGCGCGTGCGCAGACAGCTCGCGCTCGCCGCTCGCCGCCTGCGCGCGCAGCTGCTCCAGGCGCAGCTGGTTCTGGCGTTTCCATTTGGTCCTAGCACAGAAATTATATTACAATGGTAGTAATACTCCACAACTCAGATCCTATCCGTTTATCCTGCACGATTTTGAGGCATGAATATAGGCTACAATAAAACACTTAGCTGCAGCATGGACTAAATTTATTTAGTCCATGGCTGCAGTAAACTGTGGATAATTATATTTTTACTCAGGTACCCCGACCGACGAATCGAATGTGGAATTTCTTAGAACTAATTATTGTAAATATTTATTGAATGCTCAGAAATAATATAAGGCCTAGCCTAATTCTTCACTTCACTAGTCACTACATAGTATAAAACAAAGTCGCTTTCTCTGTCCCTATATCCCTATGTATGCTTAAATCTTTAAAACTACGCAACGGATTTTGATGCGGTTTTTAATAGTGTATAATAACCGTGCGAAGCCGGGGCGGGTCGCTAGTAATCAATAAACTATTCTGATTCTGACGGCCCGAGATCAAAAGCAAAGAATACTAACTATGTATTAGGTTTTTTTTATTAGCTGATAGGCAAACATTTAACCGCTGTCTCACCTGATGGAAAGTGATGACGTGGTCGCCGATGGATAATGCTTGCCTAGAAGATACCGATTCACTCTGGACTTGAAGACACCTAGAGTATAAGTATCGGGAAACAGAGACGCCGGTAAGGTGTTCCATTCCTTGGCTGTTTGCATTATGAAAGTTGAAGCGAAACGCTTTGTTCTAGCAGGAGGAATGTCAACCATAAACGGATGCCGTGTTTCCGTATGTCTTGTTGTCCGATGGTAGAAAGGAGATGGAGGAATTAACTCATGTAATTCCATCGCACACTCACCGTGATGTATCCTGTAAAATACCGACAGGCTGGCACTCGACGAGGTACTAGGTAAAAAGGCATTATTGTATTTGTACTATTATTTATTCTGTGCCCATAGCTAAATTAATAACTACGTTCTTCTCGTGCTAATCTATCAATCATCGATTTGTTATCAAACAATACTAAATACCTATTAATTCCACAATATTATTCGTTTTACTATCAAGTTCCACCAAAAACAAAGGGTGATCAATAAACACTAAGCTGTGCTGTATTCTGTGGCTGTGCGACAATAAGCTCTAAGCTTACTAGTCAAAACTGAGCTGTGCTATTGACGGCGGTCATTAGCATTACGTAGACAATCAGGGCAACGGTAACACTTCAGGGCCCCAATTCACTATGACAACTTGGCGATTCCTTGCTTCGAAATCACGTCGATTCCTTAATTAATAAACGACATTTCTATGACACATTCATATATTCATATATATGACGCATCATAGAGAATACAAATTTTGCAGATGTCGTTTATTAATGAAATAATCGACGTTTCCTCGAAGCAAGGAATCGCCAAGTTGTCATAGTGAATTAGGGCCCTGGCGTTGCAGATGTCTATAAGCAATGGCGACAGTGACCGCTTCCTATCATGCGGGCCGCATTCAACGCTGGAGTCATGTTTTCCACTCTTATATAAAAAAGGCGCCCAAAGTTTACTTCTTAGCCAATTTCTTATGATAACAACTTCTTCGAGCAGTTGGCTCGGTGTCCCAGTGGTTAAAGCGTCGGGACGATATTCCGAAGACATAGATTCGAATACTCTCCGAACATTTTTCCTCTTCCCAATTATTTAAAATCTTAAGGTTTTTTCGTATTTTCAATTAATTATTATGTCTCATAAGTACTTTTGGGGAGTTTAACTTTCAAACGACATAATTTTGTTCTAAATTTAAAATTATTTGGAGTATTATTTACATACTCGTAATGCTTAATTGGCAGAATTATATAAATTTAGTTTTCTTTGATGATATCGACATCAGTTGAAAATGTATGGCAAAAGTATTTTTGTTTATTTTGTGTGTTGAGACGACCTGCATCCACCTTGGGCAACCCTACATCCCAGCTATTAAACTATGTGTGGTCTACGTTTTATCTGTATAGTGTACAGCACAGCGCAGCAAGTGTTGATCGATCACCGACTCTACATGTAGAAGCTGCGCTCACCGCCTGTTCTGGTACCAGGTCTTGACCTGCGTCTCGCTGAGACTGAGCGCGTCGGCGACGTCGCCGCGGTCCGCCACGCTCAGGTACTTCTGGCAGCGGAACTTGCGCTCCAGGTACGCAAGCTGCGCGTGCGTGAACGCCGTGCGGCGCCGGCGCGGCTTGCGAGACGACGTTTGACTCGACGACGACCGACCTGCCTCCCTACCTGGACACACAACATTTCACATAGTTTATGCTAATAAAACGGGACTTAATCGCGCTAAAAACATTAATTTTATTTACTTCGACGTTTCGACCAAGTTGCATTGGCCGTGGTCACGAGAAGACTGGAGAACTGAAGACTTGAGCTCCACTAAAAAATACCGTAATTTCAACCGGGAGGATGGATTTAAACTGGCAGCTGCATGGAACCCAGTGATAAGCAAATGTTCTCGTCGCGGACACGACGATGAAAGCCAGTGATACCGTCAGTGTAGTGTGCCGTGATGACAATCCTATGCTTTTACAAGACCAAGTGCGGGTAGTTGGTGACAACGCCCGCCTTACTTGACGCTAATACCCGCATTCTCCAGTCTTCTCGTGACCACGGCCGATGCAACTTGGTCGAAACGTCGAAGTAAATAAAGTTAATGTTTTTAGCGCGATTAAGTCCCGTTTTATTAGCATAAACAACATTTCACCTTTAGAATCATATGCAAAGGATATTTTAAGATACAAGTATACATTTTATGAAAAAAATTATCTTCGAAGTCCAAGGTCAAACACCTATTGATGAAATTTATATGGGACCACTTCGTAGCTATACTGAACTCAACGCAAAAATAATTTTCCAAATCGGTTTATAAATGACGGAGTTCTGAGGTCCAGGACATAAAAAAAGTATTATGTCAAATTGAGAAACTCCTCCTTTTTTTTAGTCGCCTAAAAAGACAGGAAATATCTCGTTTGGTTTCTCAAACTTAATAAGAAGGCTCGGAGACTTTATATTTATTAAGATTAGAATAACGTTTGTTAGAAGTTCTGCTTCAAAAACTACCTGAAGTTTCCTGCGAGTCTCTCTGCGAATTCCCAGCCAT
This sequence comes from Petrophora chlorosata, assembly GCA_951640565.1. Lineage (NCBI taxonomy): Eukaryota > Metazoa > Arthropoda > Insecta > Lepidoptera > Geometridae > Petrophora > Petrophora chlorosata. The sequence goes on along the minus strand of OX621189.1, from coordinate 1,398,908 downwards.
GACTGATGCGAAACCTGCTAATAGCTGAGACTGGAACGTATTCTTTGACAAGTCCATGGATCGTCCATAGATACTCTCCGAGAGAGGGCCTCCAATGCGCCCGTACCCCGCACCCCTCTCGGTTCCCTCCTCTTTGAGGCCGTCGCGCTCACCGCGGTACAGTTGAAAGATCCCACCCTCGTACATCTTCAGACGGTCATCGCTTCGACTCTCGTAATCGTTCTCATCCTCCTTGAAGGGAGAATTGTAGCTGGAGTTTGGTATTCGAGTAGTCAAATTATATTCCAACGGCGACTGCCTCTCGGTTTCTTTATAATCGAGTTTCTTTTTATATTTTTCGGAACTCTCGTAAAACGTAGTCTTTTTGGTGGACGTTTCGCTGCAGTTATCACCGACTGAAATATCATCTTCCAAATCAGAGGTCTCCAGACGAGGACTCGCCGCGGGGGAGTTAATTCTCGCCGCATCTTGATCTTCATCGCTTTGAAGTGTTTCTGTGTACAAAACAAACATGCTCTTAGTAAAACGTAACAATATCTGAGGCTCCCTTTTACATTACTGCCAACAAAGAAGTTTAAAGCATCTTGACACTATAGCCCGACACTTAACCGTGAGCACAAACGGATCGCGCACAAAGGCGGGGGTTCGCATAAAGACCTCAGTTTTAAAAAAGGAACGGCCATAGACACGGGGTTCCTGCTCTAATTAATGCCTCGGGGCGTTTCGCTCTCGAGCAATTGAATACGACGTCTGTGAATGGTGTGTTTTAGCGCGCGCGGAAAATTTTGTCTATGGTTACATTTGTGTCTTTTAATTTGCGTAAAAATGGTGAAGAGTGGGCATTCAGCATTCAGGCTCGTGTTCGCTTTTCATGTTCCTTCGCTAGTTTGGTATGGATGCGACGGTAATGGCGGAGTATACCGTCGAATTATCTATTAATAACCATAACAAATATTTGCAAAAAAATCTTTTAACCATAATACCTTCTATCTCAAGAAAATAATAAATGCAGAACCGATTTCCGAAGTACTCTAGTGCCACATTGTCCAGGTCGATGTCCTTCCTACGTGCCTTTTATAAAACGTGGAACGTTAAGCTTACGACGGCGACGGACGGCGACGAAGGACATAAAAATGTTATTAACCTAATTGACAAACAACAGTTACTATAAGAAAAATGTAATTATTAACTTAATTCAATTCATTTATTAATTTTCAGATAATTACAATCCATTGTGTTAGTATCAACTTACGGGCTATGTTACTGACTTTCTCTACTATAATAAATGTTTCATGTTAAATAATGTCATTTTGTCAATTCAATTATATTAATTAATTAATTCAGTAAATAATTTGAATAATAATTCATAAAATACAAAGTACAAATTACAAAGCTCTTTATTGCAAATCAGTTACAAAATAATAATATCAATAATAAATCATTCGATAAATAATAATCAAATGAAATATTCAACCACTAAAATAACAGTTTTAACATTTCAGTTTCTATTTTTCATTGGTATTTGAGAAGCCCTAACCTGCATCTTGGTCCAGTGACTGAGTATCGGACCATCCACCCTTTCTGCCACAGTATTACATGGTTTTATCAGTTTATGACAAATGACGATGCATGTAAACTTAAAACTATTATGCACATCCATTACACTAGTTTACAAAATTGAACTTTCTTTTTATACCCCAAAATAAATGTAAATAAATATGTTAATCTACCTTCCTTAAACCTAAAAGTGTTAGTAGAAATATTTTATCACGTCACAATTTCTTCCTGCAGTCAAATGTTTTTTTAACTACCTAATGTTTATTGTATATTCGTTCGCTTCAAACGACAATCATCTGTTTCGGATTGATTTAAAAAGCCGAGTAGAAAGTGTAAGCAAATTTCTGATCGTTATTGTTATGTTTGTGAACGGTTTATATTTTCAAAAAACAGAAGACCCATTGTAGATTCGTTAAAAAGTGCATAATATCTTCATTATTTTGGATTTCCTGTTGCAAATCAAGATAAAAAATGGGTGCCTCATGTGTTTGGGAAAGCTGTACAGTCATCTTACTCCAGTGGTCATCAAGAGAAAACGTTCACCTCCAATTATTTTTTAGTTTTTTCCCTGAAAACTTAGAAAGTATGAGTGACGAACAAGGGGAACGGTTTCACCAAGATTTAAAGGTTTTTAAAGAACGACATCAAGGATTTTGGGATGAAAACATGTTAGGGGATTACTGTTAGTCTATTATAAGAGAAACTGATTCAAATAGCTATAAAAAGAAAGCAAAAATTTGTCATTTTAATTTTTTTTAGTATCAATACCAAAATTATGTATTTCAGTTAAGTTAATAAATATTTCTTTAACCAGACGTGACAGATTTTTTTATTATTTTTTCTGGATATTTCTACCAAAATGAATATCAAAATAACTTTCAGTTGGGGTATGAAAACCGTGTAAACTAGTGTTGTTATGACTTAAAATGTAAGAATAGATATGCGTTTCGACCCTGAAATCAGATGTCGGCGATATCACGACACGATTACTTGTTACTTAGCGGGGACCCATGAAGAGGCGGGAGTCGAGGGTCTCGTTATAATTTCGCATAAATATGTTTTAGCGAACAGTTTTCGGGCGAGAGATGGCGAGGGAGGATCTTAATGTTTACGCACGAATTATCTCCGGTAAAAACATCGTTAGCGACTTCTATTTCAAGCGGTTTGGAGTCGAATATTACAGAAAGGTTTTTATTATGCTATGTTGAATTTACCATATCATTGCAATCAGGTATCAACTAAAAAAACAAATCTAAAAGCAATTCTACATTCTACTTAATAAACCTAAATTAAGTAACGTTTGTATTTTCAATAAGAGCATATCCTGCTAGATATTATTATAAATGCGAAAGTTTGTATTTTTGTTACTACTTAGCTGACTCAGTTTTATAACAGCTAGAACAGATCTAGGTTTAGCAATTTTTACAGCGGTAACAACTTGGATGAGTGACCGTTTGTGTGGTATTTACATACATATGAGCGCTATCGTGCTTCGGGGGCACGTTATGCCGTCGGTCCCGGCTGATATTTTTTTAGGACAACAGGGCCCTGTTGGCCTTTGGGCGGTCTAAAAACTCCGACACCAGGGTTTAAAATAATTAGGAAAAAGAAAAATTATATTGCTCGGGCAGGAACCGAACCTGTGTCAACGGAATACCGTCCCGGCGCCATAACCACTGGGCCACCGAGCCAACTGCTACGCAGTTTACTGCCGTGGGCCAACCAGCGAGCGGTAAAACAACAATCTACCACCCACACTGGTAAAATTAATATTAAAATTTCAATTTTTTTACAAATCACACTCTTCTAAAACTGTCAATAAATGTGTACGTTTGAAAACTGCGCGAAAATTTAAATTAAAAAAGCAAATTAGTAAAGAGAACAATTACGTGGCTAGAACCTTAGCCTTTCAAGTTCAAAGTTCAAAAGTTCTTTATTCAATTTTGGCATCATAGACGCACTTATGAACGTCAATTATTAAAAGAAAAAGAACCACTACTCAGAAGATACGGCAAGAAACTGAACTTCGATAACAATATCTTATTAATGTCAAACTCTTCGCGCGGGGCATTAGCGAAATAACAATGTCCCGCTGTGCTCTTTAGCATCGACACCAATTGCCGGCGAGGGATGCGACGGGCCTGACTTGATACTTGTTTAAAGTCGACAAGGGAAACAATAGCTCTAATAGTAATATCTAAACAAAATAAGAGATTCTATTTGTTTGTGCATTAGCAGCAGGTAAATACTTAGCAGGCAAGGAAAATACTAGGTTAGGTATACATATATGTACGATATACCTGTTATTTATATCTATTCTATTTATTTGATACCTTACCACCTATTTATATTTTATTATATTTGTTTGGTTTGCCCTTAATATAATGAGCACAAAAGTTCAAACAACTTGGACGTTTTTACAATAAAATCCCGAAATGTATAACGGAGCTTACAGAAAGTAGATTCAAATTGAGTGTAAAAACGTTCTAATGAAAAGAGCATACTATACCGTTAGTTGAAGACAAAGACAAATAATTAAAAAAAAAGAAGCAAAAGATTTAAATTTTATAAGAGTGAATTGTGAAAAAAAGTATATTGAAATTCTGTACTTTTTACAAAATAATTTCATTAATGACTGCCCGAAGGATAGCGACCCATCTTTATGAAATAATGACAACGAGTGATATTATTGATATTATAATTGTTAAATAGTTTATGATTTATCTATTAACAAATATAAAACCATGCAATAATGGTAAAATATATTTAAGAAATCGTAATAAACACGATGGTTAAAAATACTAAAACAGTAGGTATGGCAGCAAAAAGAGGCAAAGTTGTAATTGTTTTCGTTTTTCTTATCTGCATTAAACTGAACAAAAAATGTTGTTAAAAACGCATCTATTCAATCAAACTGAGAAGTCAATCGACGGCGGCGGCGGCGGCCGGCGAGCGGCGGGACGCGTGGCGGCCGCGTGCGCACACAAGTGGCGCCTCGCTGCGTTCAAGAGCATATGCGCTGCGCGCTGTGCCCCGTTGTACGCTCGTTACGTTGATTGCTGATCAATGCCATTGATTGGAGACTTACCAATATAAAGGAACTTAAGTAAAACTTGGAAAAAACGAATTGTGTAGTTCGGTAGGCCTCTTCGACAAGAGTCCGCCTTTTTTTTGCCATGGAAGGTAAGTTTTAACTACAGCTTTGCCAAATATTCAATTGGCAAGCTATAGTAATTTAATTACATTACTGTGTTCAATCAATCAATCAAAATATCTTTATTAAGTTTTGGCATCACAGACGCACTTATGAACGTCAAATTATCACCATGACTCTACCACCGTATCGGAAAAAGAACCACTACTCAGAAGATACGCCAAGAAACTGAGGGGCATTTTCTTAGGAGATTTTGTTAAACATTTTTGGGTTTCTGTTTGGATAGAATGTTCCAAGCATCTTAGTCTTCTATGTAATTACGAACAGTATAGTATGCTTTTCTCATTAGAACAGTCCTTACGCGTAATTTGAATTTTCTTTGTGTGAGCTCCGTTATTCATTTTGGAACTTTATTGTTCCGGTTTGAAGGTCTGTTTCAAGCTAAATTACTGCAAGCCTCAAAAGATCCCACTACAGTCACATAGACGAGCGAAGTGCAGCGTCCTGCCGCGCAATTTGACAACACAAGCTTCCGGTTGGTGCTGCAACTTTTATGGGCAGGCGAGTCGCTTTGCTTACCACGAGGCAGGTGACCTGCTCGGATCGCCACCTAGTTCGTCACCAGGGCAGGGCTTGAGTGTAATAAATTTGAGGACTTTTCATTGAGAACTTTGGTTTCTTTTTTATGACCGATTCGAGAACCCCGAATCATTAACAAAATGTCATTAACAAAATGAAATGTCACATAATTGACATAATTGACATAACATAATTGATTAACAAATGACGGCATAATATTTTCCGTAATAATTATACAATTTGTATGTAGGCATAATATGTTATTCTATTTAGCCAGCGTTTTCCGCCTACTCTTACAGAAGTAACAATAGAAACAAATTAAGCCTCAATTACTATTTACTACTTTTTAACCGACTTCAAAAAGGAGGAAGTTTACAATTCGACGGTATGTTTTTTTTTTTTTTTTTTGTGTGTTTGTTACGCGATTACTCCGCCCATTATGCATTGATTTCTATGATTCTTTTTTTGATTGGTAGGACATACTTCAGAGGTGGTCCCATATTAATTTTATTGAAATTCATTCAGTACTTTTTGAAAAAAATAGCAAAAACAAAAAATATAAGTTTAATCTTCAAGTCGGTTCTTGTTTTTTTCGTAACCAACTTTCTAAAGGTGGACGTTTGTATTCGACTGCTTCACCTGCTTCACCCAGGGTTGACTTCCGGTGAGGGAACTCCTCAACGGTGAATAGTACAGACACAACATATCGTAAATGAATTTAACCATAATAGCCTGTTCTAAATTCCATCATGACATGGCTGATACACCCAGTATTGACTTCCGGCGAGGGAACTCCTCAACAGAGAATAGGACAGACATGATTTTTTTTTGTACATGCATTTAATTGTGATAGCCCGTTTTAAACTTCGTCATGATGTGGCTTCTAGATCATAAAAGCTTGTCTTTAAAAACTTTTTAAATAAATTTAATAAAAACTTGTTTTTCACTGAAAAGGATAAAATAAATTATTAAAAAAAAAAACTAAACCGACTTCAAAACCACAAATGGCACTCAAAAGTGAAAAATAAATTAATATAATTATCATAAGCGCTACCCACTCATATATTTGAAGTCGGTGCCAGCCAAGTCTAATAGGTAGCAGATAAATACTATGTATATAGTAATAAGTACTACTTGTAGGTAGTATCTATCTACTACCTTTTGGTCGTATCTATCTATTAACATATTGTTAGGAAACTGTACTGGTTAGCGATATAACTCTTTAGTCTGACCTCTAATGTCATGGTATGATTTGAACGTCATATTTGACATTGACGTTGACACACCGCGATGATTGGTCCGAGCCACCCGCCATGTTTTTTTTCCTGTGACAGAACAGAAAAGATGTCGATGCTGGCCAGATTGCGGTAAGTGCGATCAACGGGTTTTCTTTTATAAATTGAGAAACTAATACTATTCAGTGGCACAGTTCCTGCTAGAGCGAACTAAAGTTAGTATCTAACGATACTAAATGATGATACGAATGTAAATTAAATTGATTAGAGTAAACCATTATTGTATGTTATCAAGTTATGTTTTCTTCATGTAGTATTTTAAACCCCTACACTATTATGCCTAGATAAAAATTGTATAATTATTACGGAAAATATTATGCCGTCATTTGTTTCCCCGTCAATTATGTGACATTTCATTTTGTTAATGACAATAATTATCTACCTAAGTAAGTAGATTCTTTATTTTCGTGTCTTCGGTTTGGTGAAATATAATATGATAATTATATTAATTTATTTTTCACTTTTGAGTGCCATTTGTGGTTTTGAAGTCGGTTTAGTTTTTTATGAAAAATAATTTATTAATGATGATATCTTACAGCAGGCGGCTTTTCCTTTTGTAAATTCCTACAAGGAAGTTATGTAGATTTAAAAAGCATGTTTTCATCGACTGTACATCGACTCGCCCAATTGCGTATTTGGCAAATTTCATAATTGGACAAAGAGACGATTCGACTAACTACCGATTTCACCAATAACAAATTTGACAACATTAACAATAACAATTTGTCGTTCAACCCAAATTGAATGCAGTCACTTTGATCATGAATTATTATTCTGACTGTGAAGTTACAACTTTTACAACTTTTGATCACTAATTCAGTCTTCGTTTAATATATCTATAACTATGCTTACGTACGACCTCGTCCATACTTAATCAAAATTCTCTACTGAAATCAAGTGCACCTAATCCAACGTTGAAAACAGCACGGAATATGAAAAATTCATGAAAAGTGGTATAATCAAGCAGCCGAGATTCAGAATTAGGTCCTAATGTATGCACCTACATGGTAAGGGCGCGCGCACACTCGCAAATTAGCAGCTTATTAGTGCAGGCGCGCCGCGCACTTGAACACGTCTGCCGGGTAATAATGCGATTATTCGTACTACACTATCACTTGTCTGTTTTAATAGTCATGTGTGGTTGGGATGCTTTATGCATTTGATATCTATTTATTCAATCTATTTAATTAACGATATGAACTCCTTTTGATGTTGAACAATTTCTTATTCTCGTAGATTTAAGATATATTAAGTACCTTTATGTAAAATAAAGATTTTAAAATTTGTTGTATTTTCACTCCAGCTGTCCGACCGTTGTATACTATCTTTTAACCTCCATTTAGCAATTGAAAAGATCGACAGATATTTCTATGTTAGTTTTGGTTTATGCAGACACAAAGAACACCGTTTTGTTCTGCTTGTGTGCTAAGAACGATTTGAGAACATGAATATGCATTAACGATATATTAAAGGATTGTTCCGAAGCTGAATTATCAACCAGAAAAACAAGTGTATTATTGAGGGTGGTAAAAACTCGCGATTTAAAGCAAGTTTTTATTCCCCGCCCCTGCAGGCCTTCCAAAGTTCGCCAATACAAAAGTTACTAACAAGCACTCACACGCTGACCACTCCACACGACTAGTTGGTTATTGTATTAGGACTTTTATTTCCGAAGCAACTGTTTTCAACCACTTCAAAGTTCTGTAGATACCTATTGTTAAAGAAACAGAAAATCAGGTCTTGACTTTCCCCTTAAATTTTCTTCAGTAATGCTCTAAACCAATGAATTTATATAGTAGATTAATTAGTAATAATAAGAGATAAGGGTATATAAAATACATAATTCTATTGTGTAGAGTTTGTGTACGTAGGTGCTACTGAGTTTAATGTTCCTCGTACAAAGTTAAAATTTACTCAGTACCTACCTACAGGTATCTACATCCTTAACAACTGTAACGTTACGGAGGTCCCCCGGCTAGCTCTACCTATGAACCTCCGCACGTACAGTACCTTTCTGGGAGAGAGAGAGGGACTGGAAGCTGTAATGAAATTATGTTAATTTGGTGATACTTTTAATACAGTATATAAAACAGTGCTGCTGAGGAAAAGATCTTCTGGGTAATGAAAATTGTCGATGGAGGGAAATGAGAACGTATACTTTGTCGATAGGCTTCTTCTGCCTGTCGAAGAGGGTAAATGAGAACGTAGTACTTTGTCCTTGTCGATAGGCTTCTTCTGCCTGTCGAAGAGGGTAAATGAGAACGTAGAACTTTGTCCTGGGCTTGTCCTTCTCCCGAGAAACTGGAAGTTTGTCCTAGGTTTTTCCTTCTCCCAATCCAGGTGACGTACGACGGCGGTGAGTGGGCCTTTGTTCGGGCCACCAACTTGTGATACCTCACAACAACGGAGCCACAAAAATAATATGGTTTTCCACCTTTAACACCTTCAACAATCAACCAGAACCTCCGTTCCCTCACGAAGCTCAAGTTCAAGTCCTGGTTTTCCTCTTTTTTCCGTTCTCTGTCAATTCATCAAATTTTGAATTCTGTTTTCTTTTTCAAGGCAATAAAAGTAGGTCCATTAGATATAAATAAGAAATAGGTTTGATGAGTCATGAAAAATGAATGAAGATGATATCGCGGATTAAGAACCAATACCATCTAACTCAATTTTTGGTGAATTTTAAATTTTAATGCGAATAGATTTAACGTCCGATTTCGCATAGTCTGCTCGATCAACTATCTCAAAATCTCTTTTTTTTTTATAGTTATTCGCTATAGAAATACCACCTATCTAAGGATCGCGTATATTTTCCTGCCAATACCGTTTAACTCCGCTCTAAAGCGTCTTCATCTCACCGCTGCTCGCGCCGGAATGAAACGGACACCACTTTAAGTAACATATACAATCAGTCAAGACAATAGGCAGGAAAGTAAAACAAGAACTAACCCAAAGGTTGAAGCTTTGGAAAACTACTTAAAAAGTATTCCAAAAATGCCGTCTCATTATGCGCGCAGGGACACTAGAAAACTCTATTTGGAGCCTGTTTATCGCTCTGTGTCTGACGTGTTCAACGCATATAAACTATATTGCAGTGATACACATAACTCTGCCGTATCACGATACACTTTTGATAAAGTTTTCAACAACCACAATTTGGCATTGTTTACACTGAAAAAAGATATGTGCGACATTTGTGTTGGCCACGAGGAAGGTAACATAGATGAGCATGTTTTTCAAGAACACCTTATCAAGAAAAATAGAGCCAGAGAAGAGAAAGAGAAAGATAAAAAGGATGCAGCTTTAGGAAATAGTATTTTACTGACGATGGACTTAGAGGCCGTCAAAGTTTGCCCTTACTCAACAGCGAGTGCTTTATATTTTAAGACTAAATTGACATGCCACAATTTTACATTGTTTGACTTAACCTCGCGCCATTGCACTTGCTATTGGTTCACAGAAACGGCCGCGGATCTTACTGCAAGTACTTTTGCATCCTTTGTCGTAGATTATTTAGAGCGGCATTGCTTACCATTGAAAAAGCTTATTGTTATTTATTCCGACGGCTGTACATATCAAAACCGAAACGTTATAATGGCAAATGCGCTTATTAATCTTAGTAGAAAACACAACGTCAGCATCACTCAGAAGTTTCTGGAACGTGGTCTCACACAAATGGAGTGTGATTCTGTGCACAGTGCCATTGAACGAAAGCTGACTAATCGTGTAATTCATTTGCCGTGTGACTATGTTTCCGCAACTAAAGAAGCAAGAGCGTCATGTCCTTACGAGGTGGTACAGATAGATCACAATTTTGTTAAAAATTATGCCGATCCAGCTACTTGGCTATACAAGTCCATAAGGCCTGGACGTAAAGCCGGCGATCCAACTGTAACGGACATACGGGGCATTCTATATGACAAAGACCAAGATGACATAAAAGTGAAACTGCATTTCGACCAAGATTGGTTTGGCTTGCCCCAGAGACATAGAGCATTTAATCCTGGCGTATCCTATTCCTCTTTACGTACCGGTATGATTCCAATATCTGCTTCAAAATATCAACATCTTCAAGAGTTGAAACAAGTTCTTCCGAAGGAATGTCATAACTTTTATGACACACTACCGCATTTGTAAAAGAAAGATGTACCTATGAGAGAAAAACCACTACTTAATTTCACTTTGATTTTTAGTGTCGTCTTTTGTTCTTTTTATTTTTTCATAACAAATTAATAAGTTCCACTTTCAAAATTAAATAAATACATTTTAATTTTGATGTTTTACTTTATAAACGGCTATCTACCAGGTATTAAATAATTAATTTGTTTATTACTAGACCAATACCACCTAACTCACATTATCTTTATATAGTCTAATATTGGGGCAATGTTACCAAAACTATCGTATTTCAGCGTGTTTGTATACCTCATTTTTATTTAAATACTTTCATATATTTTTTATTTTTGGCAGTAAGATGTTTTTTTTCTCTGGTGTAAAATCAACTTTTTTGAGTTAGATGGTATTGGTTCTTAACCCGCGATATGTAACACTACATTATGATATGTTATACCTTAAATAAATTAATTCCTGTTTGAGATTATCTTCGATATTCATGGTAAGGAATAGGGAGATATTTTTTTTATTCTTTTTTGACTTACGATTATTTGTTTACTTTCATAAACTTTTTGTTTTCTATTGAATTTTTGTTCGACTTGGAGATTTTTATTATATGTGTAATTTATATGTATGTCTATAGATATCTATTTTAGATATAGTATTTAATTTTATTAACTTTACATAGAACGGAAATAAGCCACAGTTTGATTAAGGGGTATCATTATAATTTTCAATCACAGAGCGGGATTCGGGACTCTTAAAATAAGCCTTAGTCCGTTAATATTGTTTATGTATATGTAAGGGGTGATAGTTCTAGTTGACCCTCGGTACCTGTCCAGTCAACTGGATCCTGACAGAGCGGGGTTCGGGACTCTCAAAATAAGCCTTAGTCCGTTAATGTTATTAATATGCATAGACCGTTAATATTAGGTTTATGTGATACTGTTAGTTGATTCTCGGTACCTGTCCAGTCAACTAATGGGACTTTAACAGAGCGGGATTCGGGACTCTAAAAATAAGCCTTAGTCCGTTAAATATTATTAATATTGCATATGCCGTTAATAGGTATTATGTTAATGTGATACTGTTAGTTGACTCTCGGTACCTGTCCAGTCAATTAACGGGATCTTAACAGAGCGGGATTCGGGACTCTAAAAATAAGCCTTAGTCCGTTAATATTATTAATATGCATATGCCGTTAATATGCATAATCATGCATATGTTTATGTGATGGTGTAAGTTGGCTCTCGATCCTGTTCAGTCAACTCACTGATCCTGTCAGAGCGGGATTCGGGACTCTTTAAAATAAGCCTCAGACCGTTTATATATTATATTAGGGGTTTTTAAAGGGTTTTATTATTATCTTTTTCAAAACATTATTTTTACAACATTTTTACTTTCGTAAATTCAGAACTCTCCAAGTCAGACAATTTTTTATTTTTATTTTGTTTCTGGTGTTTCTCCTCCAGAACGATGTCTGTGCTAGCTCATATGGTTGGTGAGGACCACAGAACTTGGGATGATCAATTAGTGTTAGGTCGCAAGTTGGTATCATGTGGAAGTCTGTACACAAATTGTGATAATTTAGATGAGATATATCTATGGTATTATCGTTGGCTTATTAGCGTATATTTTCGATAAAGTCGAATATAACTTGTATTTGGCACATGCAAAAAACTCAATATATTACAAAACTCGTCGAGCTGATTACGAATATAATGTCGGTGACATTGTATGGCGGAAAAACTTTGCACTAAGCAATGCTGGTGCTTATTTTTCAGCAAAATTATGCCCTAAATTTTTAAAATCTAAAATAATTCAGAAACTGTCTCCTCTAGTATTCATTCTGGAAGATGAGAATGGAACTAGGGCAAGATAGTATGTTAAAATGTTAAGTAATGTTAGGTGTTTTTTATGTTATGTGAATTTTAATGGATTTTTTTTAATGGAATTGAATTTTGAATTTATTTTGTTTACTTTTTTATTCTTTATTCTTGAGTGTAATTTAAAAATCTTTTTTACCTATATTTCATTGTTAACTTTGGCTTCAATTTTAATTTTTAATTTTTCTTTCTTTTACTTTGTAAATGCTTTTTTTATATACTTTCTTTTGTTTTTGTTCCGCCTCATTTCATTTCATTCACTTCAAACTTACGTTTTCTTTTGGTTTTTTATTTACTAACTTTCTTTTTTTTTGTTAATGATTAGGTTAGGGTTAGGGTACCTACGTTATTGGAGCAGTGGGCCGACTCCTAAAATAAGCTCATAAGGTCATGTAATGTCTAAATGTCTAAATTGTTTTATTTTCTTTTATTTTTTTATTGGGTTTTCAGTATGTGGTGCAGTTGACCGACACCCTAAAAATAAGCTTTCGGGTCACTAGGGACATTTCTTCTTTGAGTTTGGGCCATTGGATCTTAAGTAGTCGTGAGCCCAAACCCATACTTTTGTTAGGCGAGTATATGTTTGTGTGAATTTGAATGTTGTGAATTGAGAGATGTATGAATGGGTGGATGACGATGTTCTGTTAGGTTGGTGATTGGTTCGAATGGGGAAGTATATGTTCCATAATCTCAAAATTTTCTCTCTGCGTTCAAAATTTTATCTTGGTTGGGGGGATAATGTAGTGTTACATATCATCTTCATTCATTTTTCATGACTCATCAAACCTATTTCTTATTTATATCTAATGGACCTACTTTTATTGCCTTGAAAAAGAAAACAGAATTCAAACGGAAAAAAGAGGAAAACCAGGACTTGAACTTGAGCTTCGTGAGGGAACGGAGGTTCTGGTTGATTGTTGAAGGTGTTAAAGGTGGAAAACCATATTATTTTTGTGGCTCCGTTGTTGTGAGGTATCACAAGTTGGTGGCCCGAACAAAGGCCCACTCACCGCCGTCGTACGTCCCCTGGATTGGGAGAAGGAAAAACCTAGGACAAACTTCCAGTTTCTCGGGAGAAGGACAAGCCCAGGACAAAGTTCTACGTTCTCATTTACCCTCTTCGACAGGCAGAAGAAGCCTATCGACAAGGACAAAGTACTACGTTCTCATTTACCCTCTTCGACAGGCAGAAGAAGCCTATCGACAAAGTATACGTTCTCATTTCCCTCCATCGACAATTTTCATTACCCAGAAGATCTTTTCCTCAGCAGCACTGATTTATATACTGTATTAAAAGTATCACTAAATTAACATAATTTCATTACAGCTTCCAGTCCCTCTCTCTCTCCCAGAAAGGTACTGTACGTGCGGAGGTTCTTAGGTAGAGCTAGCCTGGGGACCTCCGTTACGTTACACAACATTCAATACAAAGTTTGGGAACTGTCGTGAGTCGAAATATTCATTATAAATATAAACGGCTACACTCACGTTATAATTGTGTCGGAATAACTCCGACCAGGTTTCGGACAATTAGTATGTCCTTCTTCCAGGAGTTGACGCTTTGGATTCGCGGCGCGCCTTTGTCTGCGCCGCGAATCCAAAGCGTGAAGTGTTGAAGAACTCTAGGAAAATTCCTTGAGTTCTTGAACACTTCAAGTCACGTCAGGTTTACCTACGTTCTGTTTTTGTCGTCGAAGAAGAAAAACACTCCCGTTGCTTGACGTTATGTGGTGATCATGATGATTTCTGCCAGAAGACTAACCATAGTACTGAGTACTGACATCGGATGTTTTCTGTATTTTGGTTATTTCTAACATGTCATTTATAGCTGGTATGTGGTTGAGTAACGTCGTAACTGCAGCGGCTCATTTGAGTCTGAGATATTTTCCGAATTTAGCATACATAAGAATATTGTAAGAACATCACTAGCATGGCAACATAATAAGAGCGGATTGCAATAAGACAAGGTTATACCCATCGGTTTACATTATATTTCCATATTAATCTTCCTAATTTAACAACAAATTATTACCCACACACGTGCCAGTGTTACATTAACGCCGTATTGTACGACCTCCTTTACAAAATATAAAAATACAACCAACAACATTTTATAATTCAACGGTAGCTCTTAAGAACCTCTGAAATACTCATCACAACATCAGGCCAAATAAACCCCAAACAAGATAAAACAATATTTAAGCCGATACTTAGCTCTTTCTTTTGGATTCCAACAGATTTCTATGATTCGTACGAATTATCGTTTCCAAGGCTAGATGGAATTACTACGTATGACAGAGTCAGGTGGTGAGGTACCTGTAGCCTAACTTCGACAAAAATATGATTGACGTTAAATTGAATAAATGCAGAGAAAGAGTAAAAAAGGAATGGAAATCGTATGTAAAATTTATGAAGAAACTGGGTGAACTTGAGGAAAAAGATGCTTTTGTGGACATCCCAAGTTTGAAATTAAAGCGTGATGCTCTATACAAAATGCGAAAGAAATCAATGGGCGTTCAAACATGCCTGTTTACAAGTAGATTTTCCGACATACTTTCAAATGATTTTTGGTTTATGAAAGCAAAGACGATGTACCGAAATTCTTTATCTTTGCTACAGCTGAGCTCTTTCCCTAAATTGTAAAAGACCACAGCGTTCCATTTATTTTTTCAGCTTGCTTATTTTTTTCGCCCATTTGGGAGGCTAAAATTACTAGGACCGTACCGCCATGTCTTAAGTAGTTTTTATTTGATAGTTTACTATTTCATATATTATAGTTTTATTGAGAATGAGAGTCATCAGCAACAAGCCGGACCCTCTTCTAGTGCTTCAATAAAGTGGTGGAACTTTTATCAAGCTTTCCATGCACTTTTTGGGAGAACATAAAAAGGAATGTTTTCTCTATTTTGTTTCGTTTGCCTACACTCGTGCACGTTTACGAACACATAATGGTTAATATTCCACCGATATTACACATGATCACTCGATATAACACTTGTTTGGAAAATAAAACAAAATTTAACTGTACTAGTTTTCACTTTCCGCCAAAAAGTCTGACGTCAACTCTCTTTTTATCACCACAGGCACAGACCAAACAGGCTAATTCTAAAGCAACCTCTATACTAATACATCAGCATCGTGCAATCAACCTGAGGATACCGGAGATTTAGTACGTGCTACAGCTGAGGATATAGAAATAGCACTAAATACGAATTTAATTTTTGCAGATGACACTTTTAAAACCGTATCTACCGCGACCTTTTTTTAACTTTTATCAATTCATGTAGACGTACTACAAGAGCAAGCACCTATATTCTTCCCGTATTTTTTGCCTCCTGTCTAATAAAACTCGGCAAACCTATAAGAGAGTATTCTCGGTTGTTCGTTCTCGATTCAAGCTTTAAATGAATTTTCTAAAATGTGATTAGGTACGAAATGGCATTAATTAACACTGCAAAAAGCATTTTCCCTGATGTTCTTGTCAAATGCTGTTTTTTTTTTTCATTTTAATCAAGCAATTTATAAAAAAACCGGCCAAGTGCGAGTTGCACTCGCGCACGAAGGGTTCCGTAACATTATCTATAAAAACGGCAAAAAGAAATCATGTCTGTTGTATAGAAGCCCCCTTAAATATTTATTTTATTCTGTTTTTTAATATTTGTTGTTATAGTGGCAACAGAAATACATCATCTGTGAAAATTTCAACTGTCTAACTGTCACGGTTCATGAGATACAGCCTGGTGACAGACGGACGGACAGACAAACAGACAGACGGACAGCGGAGTCTAGGGTCCTTTTTACCCTTTAGGTACGGAACTCTAAAAAGCACAAGCACTTGGAATGATGACTGACTAACCACAAACCTAGCGTTACTGCCCTATCAGTACATTCCTGATGAATGGTTAACAACACTTGAGATGATGACAGAAAATGATAGCTGGGCGGAAAATATTTAAAATAATATACTGAACAATGCCCAAAAAAAGGATTTCTCAGGACATGTGGTGTTGTGCAAATTAACGCCATCGTACCACCAAAGCAGTCCAGACTTGGCATCGGAGATTAGGGATTAAAGTACAAGAAAAACATAATATTTTCATGTACATAAGTATTTAAAGAAAAGAAGCAAAACATTATTTGAATAAAGTTAAAAGAGAAGATGAGAAGCAAAAAAAACATCATAAAAGATGCCAAAATAGAAAAATAATTAAACTTTAAAATTTAGAGTATTTAAAATAGTTGTGTTGGGTATGAATTATATAAATATGAATTGAATGAGTTAATTAAAAAAATATCATGAGGTACTTTCACTTACTTTAAATTACTTGACCAATAACGTATTTGGCAAATTTCAAATAATAACTGGACAAAAAGACTATTTGACGAACAACCGATTTCACCAATACCAAATTTGACGAATTGCCGATTTGACGAATTGACTTGGCCAATGTCGTTCAACCTGTCAAATTAAAGTCTAAAAAGTAAAGTACGGAACTTGAAGGGTGGCAGGAGCGGCGGCAGAAGCAGCAAAGAGCCTCAAGCGGAGGAAATATGCATCACTCGGCGAGGGATACATATTTCTTCCGTTTGGGGTCGAAACTATGGGGCCTTGGGGGGCGAACGCGCGGCTTCTGTTTAAAGAGCTGGCCAGACGCCTCATAGAAACAACGTGACCAAAGAGCTGGCGCTTACCTCGGCCAACGAATTAGTCTGGCCATTCAACGAGGTAACGTTGCCAGCTTTTTGGGCACCTTGCCCGCGGACGGTGACCTAAATTCTGTGTTTTATATATAATTTCATTTTTAAATTTTTTTGTAGGTTAGTTTTAGTTTTTATCATTCTATATATTTGTACATAATTTTCAATTGGTTCTGTAAATATAAAAAGTAAAGTGATATTTTGGTCGGTTTCATCAACCCGGCGCTCAGGCTTTCAAATCATTCGTTGCCCATCGTGATGGCGAAATATTTGAAATAAAAAAAAAAAAGTTTTATTGTTGCGTGTCAGGTGTTGTGGGACATCCAGTTTTTTCAGATGCCCAGAAATTTTTACAAGAACTCAAAAGATTTTGAATCTTTCTCAGTTGGACTCCATCAAAAAGATCTGGTCAGAGTGTTCTTCCCAGTTGTTGGTGGCGCTTAAAATATAAAATATAAGAACATACTTTTGGGATAGACAAAGATGCTTCTTTAAAACGTTTATGTGGCAGTTCAAGTTGCCAATATAATATTAACTCTCTATTCTATAATGAGACAGCACAGAATAGTTAGAGGCCAAATACTATAATGTCCAAATAAAATTATCCACTACGAGCTTTAGTGTTACGGATATGAGGAAGATTAATGACCAGCGAGTCCAACTGATTAGGTATTATTTGGAATAATGCGGTATAATTAGGAGTTGAGAGGAGTCGAGAGGCTTGGTTGGAGTCGGTGTAAGAAATTTGAAGACAGATCACGAAAATTGGTATGGTTTTACATGGCCTTACTTGTTTGTCGGTTATAGATTGACACTCAAGGAACTGCGACTTGAACATTCTAGGATGCTATTAATGAAACGAGAAAGAGGTATTCTTGGAGGGGAATCGTGTTAGTATTGTAATAAACCATAATGTTGTTCCTTAACATAACTCTTTCTTAACACAGAATACTGGCACTGGAATTTAAATTTAGAAGACGAGGAAAAAGGAACATGAAAGGAAGCTTATACAACGAAAAGAGGAGGTCCGGTCTCTGGGTTGGAGCTGACGTGCGCTGAGAAGGCGTGGGCTGCGCCTATTCCTCCACCGCTCGCTATCTCTACGCTGGCCAGGGGCGCGATGAGAAGGCGTGTGCTGCGCCTACTTCTCCGCCAGTCACCTGCTCTACGCTATCTCTACGCCAGCCAGGAGCTCGCTGAGATGGCCTGTGCTGCGCCTACCTATCTGCCAATCGCCTGCTCTACGCCGACCAGTAGTGCACGGTGAAGGCATGCACTACAAGGCCTGCCTCCATTCGAGTTTTGACTCAGCTACGTGCCCTTGCTAATTTATTCGTGTGAACCTTCCCTCCCTAAATTCTGTGTGGTACAAGCCTCCCAGTGCCGCTCCAGTGTCAAATTAACAGACTGTAAATAATTGTAGTACCTAAAGACCTCTGTATCATTCTTTTGTGCTTTACTCCCTACCTTTCCCTTCGATATATTATGTATTTTGGTGGTCCGCTCCTTTAAGACGGTTTGCAGGAGCTAGGAACTGCTGGGCGAACCACTTCATCACACTATGGTTCAAAGTGTTGGACCAATGACAGTATTCCTGCGTATGGTAAAGTCAAAAGGAATTTAGAACAAAGTGGGGCAATAAAAGTCTTTAAATCACTTTTCTATGTATTTCAACAACTAGGTAAATACACTCAGCATATCTAGGTACCTAAACTGTTTATTTTTCTGCGTATTCCGTATCATTTTGCGAAATGATAGTAGGTACCCTTAGAATTCGGTTAAAAAAGCAAAAAGTTGTTTTTTTATAATAACAATACACACCTATAACTTTTAGTTTTATTCCCGGTGAGTCATTTCGAAATTCCAACAAAGAGTCATTTTGTGGAGTTTTGAAAATAGAGGAGGGGGCAAATTCAAGCTGGGCCCCGGGCGGCAGAAACCCACGCTATGCGCTACGCCACTGAGTACCAAGCCTTTCTTCTCACTCCCCTACTGAAGGGTCAGCGAAATATCATTCTATCTCGATTCTATCATCAGTCATCATCAGAGTGATTAGGAAACCAAAAACCAACTGCCTGAAACAGTAAATGTGGCGTTGAAAGCGAGGAGCGAATGAAGACCTAACGCCAATCACCACCTTGGAACCTCCAGCTCCTAACAATGTTAAAAAAGCAGCGAAATATTATAGAGAAGATGAGAAGCAAAGGAAAACATCCAACATCATAATAGATGCCAAAATAGAAAAATAATTAAACTTTAAAATATAAAGTACTTACTGAAAATAGTTGTGTTGGGTATAAATTATATTAATATGAATTGAATAAATGAGTTGAAATGAGTTGAATGGGAACCCCCTTAAATATTTGTTTTATTCTGTTTTTAGTAAGTATTTGTTGTTATAGCGGCAACAGAAATACTTACATCATCTATGAAAATTTCAACTGTCTAACTATCGCGGTTCATGAGATAGCCCTGGTAACAGACGGACAGACAGACAGACAGACGCACAGCGGAGTTTTAGTAAAAGGGTCCCTTTGGGTACAGAACCCTAAAAAGGAATACCAAGATTGATGAGCACATGTGAAGCTCAAGTGCAAAAGAAGCCGTCCTTTTTTATTAAAAAAACATACCGAATTACAAACAAACATCATAGCCAATCTTTTATTACTGGCCATCTGGGAAAAACGCCAATTGCAGTTCATCTCCACCTGCCTCTTCATAAGTGTTGCCAAATTATGTTGATCGAGATCAAGCGCGACGGAAACTAGACTGTTACAGATATGCTTAGAAATAATTACCTACCTAAAGCAGGCGCTGCACCTGGCCTTAGCACGTCGCCCAGAAGGTCCTTGATGAGGAAGGACTTGTGGCTGTCCTGCATCCTCGCATCCATTCTATCCACACTAATAACTCAGATAACAACTAAACTTTGACGTTCACATGATGCGACAACACAATCATCAGTGTTTACACAAAAGTATTACTTTTAATATTTCTCTAATATTCTAAATATAAATGAGTTTTTTAAACAGTTCTAAGAGTTGATGCAAAACTTTTATAGATGTAAATAATTTATATTCAATTAAATTGAAGTCAGAGAGATTCGCGAGAGCCTGCACTTTCCCGCGCATCCGTGATGACTGTCCGCCATGTTCGGAAAGTCGTCGCTCAATCGAGAAAATCTTTTCATTTAGCTACGCCCTACCCCTAACCGATGTTACATACATTTTCTTGCGGTTTGGGCCAAAATACCGCTTAAACGGGGTTTAAATCGCGTTTAGCATGCGCGGCGGGCGCCGGGCGGGGCCTCCCGGATCCCGCCCCTGCGCTCTGCGCCAATCGCGGCCGGGGCACAAAGTTTTACAGCCGAATGATTTGTAAAGTACGGGTTGAAACGGGGGTTTAGACTCTTAGTTATTGAGTTGGTTTTTTAAAATACCGTTTTGAATGTAAATCGAAAAGTTAAGCGGGGTAAAGAGGCTGCCCGCGGATCTCCAATTAAATTGATAGTTGTTTTTCAAGAGGTGAACTGGTGAGCGAGGGCGCCGAGATCTGCCTCACAGCGCCTATTATGACTTAATTGCACGTCGAATACAAATGCAACAATACTCTATAGCTATTTCTTTAGGCTACAGGTCAGGTCGCAGTCCTACTGCCAAATATGGTGTTCGAGTAAAATGGATTCATGGAGTTTCCTCTACTTTTGTAGGTGAGAACATTTTTGTTTATAAATAAATGTGGTAAATTTTATATGTGTATTGGACAGAATGTAGGAGGCTTACCTACAGCCAGTTGCGGTGTATTGATGAAACTATCACAAATGTTTTCGCGAATACCTATTTCAATTCTTGTATGTCATCAGCAACAGCAATAGATACATGATGATAAAATGACTATGAAAAATATGAAACTTAAGGAAAGTTCTGTTTATCTTGCAAATAAACATATAGGACGGACATTATGAACAGAGGTCACAATACAAATAATTACACAGAACTTCAATACGCAAGTTATAAGGCGTTACGTTCCAGAGGAGCAAAGCTTAAATGTCTGCACTCTGATTGATTTCTTGGCGAATATTTTTGAAAAGACCAATAGGTACAGAAGGCTTAGAGTTTGCACATAGTACAAACAGCTCCGCCTACTTGAAGTTTTGGAAACAATCAAAAATGTGGTCAAGTTAACACATAGATAGGGGACGATGGGGGAATTGCGGACGCGGGGGAATTGCGGACGCGGGGTAAATACGGACTTACAAATATCTACTCTATCCCTGCCCCCCGCCCCCGGCCGCTACGTTCACATGTTGCATTCCACCATCTTTAGTGTCGAGCAAATATTCACGACGGACGGCTGCGCACGCTTTTCAAGGTAAGTACAATTAAACATTTTTGGGAATTTTTGTCTAATTTCCTGTGTTTACTATTTTGAGTGTTATTTCTATAAAGTAAGTGACATTAACAAGTGATATTTTCTGTCGATTGCTTCGTTATCGAAGAGTAAATAACACTATAGTTTTTGTTGATACATTTTGTTAACCTACAAATACTGTCGTTGTGGTTTTTTAAGCGGCTTTGGGTTAATTGCGGACAATACCACTGGGGTAAATACGGACGTCCGCAATTACCCCAGGAACAAAGTTATTTGTCAAAAACTAAACCAATATTACACGTTTTCAGATGCCGTGAAAATATATTAGAAAAAGAGAACAAAGGTAAACCATTAAAACCTTACAAAATTTCTTTTAACCGAACAACAAGTATAGACAAAGCTATAAATGGCTTCTAGTCTGCTGGAATTCATTCAATGGATCAGGATAAATTCAAAGACACTTTCACCAGTTTTGGTGATATTATTGCACCAGGATTTTCACTTCAACTGACACAAATCAATTTTGATAACGCAAGCGAAAGAGAGCAGAATGAATCTCAACTCATCTGTGATGCTGCTAATGATAATATAGCTAGTCAACGAGAATCACAAGAAGCATCTCAACTTTCTAGCAATGATGATAGCGTTGATGTACCTGCGACTGAATTAGTACACGTGATTAATGACAATGATGCTGGTCAAAACCAAAGTACAACAAGTCAAACAAGCCAGTCTTCCTCAGTACCACTTATTGACATAGTGCAGGTACCAACTCTACAACCTAATAGAAAAAAACGATTAGGTAAAAAAAACATTCTGTTATTTTCAGCAGCACACCGGAAAAAATTAACCAAGTAGAAAAAGAACATAAGAAAATAGAAAGAAAAAGAAAGAACCTCAAACAAGAAGAGACTAAATCTACAAATATTAAACAAAAGCCGAAAAACACTAAAGAAAAATAATCAAAAGGTGTAAGAAATTTAAACAATTATGTAACTGATAAACAAAATGATGATTACTTCTGCATCTATTGTCAAGAGAAGTATCGTGACCCACCCAACGAAGACTGGATTATGTGTTTAAAATGCAGGAATTGGGCACATGAGAACTGTACTGCTAGAACTTTTTCCAGAGGCTTTATTTGTGATTTATGTGAATGATGTGGGACCTCGTCCGTAAATACCCCATGATGTCCGTAATTAACCCAACACCAGTCCGTATTTACCCCAAGAGCTACGGGTAATTACGGACAGGCGACGTTTTGTTTTTATTTAAAATTAAATAGTTGTTGATTGATCTGGTATAATTATTAATATTGATTTTGTACCTAGATAACTAGAGTTTAATAATTAATAAAGTCAGACTGATTATCTCTAATAGTATGGGTTTTATAAGTTGTTTTGCTTCAGCGTCCGCAATTCCCCCATCGTCCCCTACCTATTAATGAAACAGAGTTACGGTGAAGTCTACTTCGAATGGAGACGTCGCATAAAATAAATGAATAATATTCCATACCTACATAGATCCTGGCCCCTAACTAGTATTGCCTGTATCTTGGGAACCAGGAACTATGAGCACCATAATCCCACAACACCCAGACACGAAACAAATCCTTGCGCTTTTTTTTGTGCACAAACATTTGTCCCTTCTCAGGCATCGAGCCCGCAACCTCGGTGGTATATGAGATTTGAGCCAATCCGCCCAACCACTACACCACAGAGGCTGTCGATACGCTGTTGATATTTCGACATAGGTACGCTGTTGATATTTCACTGCATGCTGCAATTGCATGCAAGCAGGCGGAGTAAAACCCGTGTAGGTATTTATTAGGAAACATTTCTTTAGAAACACTGTTTCATCATCTTTTTAAACAGTTGTGAAACAAAGATGATGAAACTCTGTTGCAGATATTTTGCAGTGTTCAAGCAAGGCGAAACATCTAGATTCGCACCAAAAGTTGACAAGTGTGACCAGTTGTTCGGCGTGTATTGTATTGTATCACATTACACTATCAATGCCTTGGAATATCACCCGAAAACTTCAACAAGGAATCGAAGCACACCGAGTCTTCATGGAAGTTGATGTTCGGTGAACCATCGGGGAGACGGCTCTGAGCAGCCGCTCAACTGCCGCCTCTCTCTAGATCTATGTACTCCATCTTAGGCCACATCATCGCTTCACATCAGGCGAGATAGTAGCCAAACATAGATCTACAAAGTGTAAAAAAAAAAAGTGTCCCGATTGCCAGGGAGTTGAAAAACGCGGCGACAACACAAACACGCCCATTAGACAAACTCAGACCGACTCGTCTTCGAACATAGGTGGATTTAGTGACGCAGGAATAGAAGAGCTAAAAAAGTACTTATACTTAAAGTTTACCGGATACACTTCGGAGAGTGTGCGATGGAATTATATAAACTTATTCCGCAATCCCCATTCTATCTCAAAAATTGTGACGTCATATTATGTAGGTAGAAGACGACAAACTTTTCGAAATAAAACTTGCAAAGAGATTCTAATACGTTTTGCGAAGTTTGGAGACTATATTGTAGTAACGGAACGAAAAAATTAGCAAAAATACTTACATTTTATGAAAGCAAAAACGTAAAATAAACACAAGCTTGACTCACGGCATTTGCCTACAAATGATGTCATGCGCTGTGATTGTTGTTTCGTTTGAGATGAAGAACATATTAAAAATGTCAGATTTATTTATTGATTTAAAAATATAAATCATTATTATTTCACAAAAATATTGATTGAATGATCTTTCTGGTTCGACGAACATTCGTTCTAACTACATTTTAGATTTTTTCTCGATTACTGTTCGATCCCCTATTGCAGTGTCACACAGAACTTTTTACCATGAAAAGTACAGCGAGGCACAGCATTGCGCTCGTCACCCCGAGACATCTAGATTCATATGCCTAGTAATGTCGCTGGCTACAATGTCCTTTAACCAGAACAAAGTAATGCTTGGCGGCAGAATAACTCGCAAGCTGGTACGTACCCAGACGGCCTCCGCATACAACTACTACCTACCACCTAGAGATCCAAACTCATTAGCAACAGCGATGCGTAGGTATAAAAAATATTCCATTTAGTTCGATGAATAGGAGGACAGTAGAAGAAAACTTGTTGGCCCCATAATGCTTGCACGATGCAAACTTTTTTGTAATGTTCTAGACTAGTCTAGAAAAAGCATGTTGAATCCATCAGTGTTGATCAGTCTAGAACCTAGATTGATGAATTCAACAAATAACATAAACCTAAACAACAATTATGAAATAATAGCTAAGCGATGCCGTGCTTCGGAGGGCAAGTTAAACCGTCCATCGCGCGTCGGTATCTAGGAACCAGGCACCATGAGACCATGGTCCCACAACGCCCAGACGGGGCAAATACTTGTATTTTATTTTCTTCTGTGCACAAAGATTTGATCCGTAGTGAGAATGGAATCCGCAACCTACATGGTGTTTGACAAATGACTCATACATCATACACCACGGTGGTTACGGGTTCCATGTGGCTAGACAGGCTAATGAGCTAACCTGCCCACACACTGCACCAACGACGCTGTAAAAATATAGTACTTCAAAGACCAATAAGAGCCAGAAAGACATACCAAATTTAAGAACAGAAACAGAAGAAGTCGTATTCGATTATATAACAATGCCAGATTCAATAGGTAATAAGATTCATCCAGCATGCCAAACCCCTGCAAACATTACCTACACATACCAAGGACACAATGGATATGCCTCATTGAGTTCTACTACCCTAGTATTCTGTGGTTCTACGCACAGCGGACACCCACATCTCACATGCTGTATTTACTCGATCTCATCTGTCTGATTGGTAAAGTGGACGATAATGTGGTTTCCGCTCGATAATTTGTTTTCGCTATCAAGTAATAGTTTTCTGTATAATATACCAATATTAATTACATTTTAGCTAGCCAAGAAGACGCTAGTTAATGACAGCAATGACAATAAATGACATAATAAAATTATCGTTTTTCATCCATGTTTAGGAAAGAGGCGGATTTACAGCTAGATTTCAAAATGCCGCTTACCTATTTCCTAAAACTTTTTAAACAGGAATGTTTTTCTATCAAGTTGTTTGCCGTCCCTAAAAACTTAACTCACCTGTATGTTGATGCTCAATTTTGGGGCACCAAAGGTTTCTTTTAGAGTTCTTTTCTGTCCTGTTAAGACGAACTGGCTGAATATGAAGTCAATTTCAAAAATTTAAAATTCTTCCTTAAAATCCATCGGGGAGACGGGTCTGAGCAGCCGCTCAACTGCCGTCTCTCTCTAGATCTATGTGCTCCACCTTAGGCCACATCATCGCTTCACATCAGGCGAGATAGTAGCCAAACAGATCTATACCTAAGTGTAAAAAAAAAAACATTTTTTATTTTTACGAGATTTTCCAAGGCAGTCGGCAAGAAAACCGATGTTGCACTATGCAAAATTCAAATCTTTATAAGTTGATCATTGGTTAAATGTTTTGTTTCATCTGTGCTCAATATGGAACTTGGTCATCGAGGCCAAAATATCTCCGGTAATTCGACACACCGGAGATGTGGTGTTGGAGACGCCTCCTGAAGATCTCGTTTTCGCATAAATCACTTTATTAAATTATATTAAACGTGTTAAAGAAAGATGGACTTTTAATTATGCAACTATGAATATGCTGAAGTTCTTTAATCACATCTCTAAAAACGAAGATTGAATGGACAGACCTGTCGGCTAGGGTCAGATACCAGGAAAAAATGCACGGTGCTTGATGATCAGCCGCGTGATTTTCCTGCCACCTGCCACACGCTGGACATTTACGATTCAAAGGGACCTTGAATCGTAAATGATGAATACAGTTGAAATGTTGTGAATATATACAACAGAATAAATCTTAAGACATATTTGGTTTTAGATTATGAACGTGATTTTGGTAGGTAAGTAAGACCAATTCATTCTGTCGAATAAACCCACAAATATTACTAAATTAAGTTTAAACTTCCCTAGCTTTTCCCCGCCGACAACTGCAGTATTTTTAAATATAATGGAAGTAAAAAATAAAGGTGAAAATCAAATAATTGCTTTTCCCGGACAATGGCGAATAATAGTTACAAAACATTTCCAAAAATATTATTTATTCAACATACAAAATCGTCGCCACAGTAAGAAAAGATCACAATAGAACAGTACATCACAACGGCGAGAATTGTATCATGCTTTTAATGTCCTTCACTAGCACTTCGAGAAAACCGCGCTGCGCTGGAGGATGGTTCTGAAATCAGACAAGTATTGACATTTTAGTATACAAACTAGCTGCGCCCTGCGGTTTCACCCGCGGTTTCCCGTGATAAAAAGTAGCCTATGTGTTAATCCAGGGTATAAGCTATCTACATACAAAATTTCATCCCAATCCGTTTAGCCGTTGCAGCGTGAAAGAGTAACAAACATACATCCATACATTCTTACAAACTTTCGCGTTTATAATATAATACAACTATCGAGCGGTATTTAGAAGCAATTACCCACGTTGGCTCTCATAAAATGCTGTAGTCACCATAACAAATGGACCAGTTCCCATCCCGTGCAGGCTCCTTCAATTACTAACATCATAGGCCACTTGCCGGAACGGAAATTGATAATGAGCCGAGAACAATGGTTATTTGCAAGTTCCATAATCCAGTCAGTTTTAAAAGAACATAACAGAATAAAAATGTTGCATAGGTAATCACTACAACACGACTTCTGTATCCTATGAAAAGCGTACATATCTTTAGTACAGAAGCCTCGGAAGCTGGTTTGTTTTCACATCTATATAAATGGGGGATCATTCATTAAAATGAAATGGTGCAAAGCAGCACACAAATTTACCAGGGAACTAAGGTTAAGAATAGCTCAGCGGGTTAGCAGGCTGTGAGCTGGTCATATTTGCCGCAGAACCGATAACCGCCAGAGTAGACGTGTTTGAGTAATGACATATGCAGGGTAGCCGGTAGTGACTGCAGAAGGAGAGTCAAAGTTCGGTCTTAATGGCGTTCTTTGGGAGAGGCCTATGTCCAGCAGTGGATTGTTTTGTGTAGGCTGACGATGTGGCACTAACCTTGGCAGTGTCGAGCAATTCCTCCGTAAAGCGATCGTTGAAGAGCGCAATGAGTTCTTTCCTCAGCTCCGGTAGGTCGTCGCCCGCCGCGCCG
Organism: Petrophora chlorosata; assembly: GCA_951640565.1. Classification (NCBI taxonomy): domain Eukaryota; kingdom Metazoa; phylum Arthropoda; class Insecta; order Lepidoptera; family Geometridae; genus Petrophora; species Petrophora chlorosata. The sequence continues at coordinate 1,371,044 of OX621189.1, read as the reverse complement.
CAGATCGCGTGCGCCGGCGTCAGGCCTGAAGAGACGAGCCTAATATTAGTACTACAATGGTAAGCGTTGTACCAGAAGTAATCGCTACCCTATACCAAAACTGTTTGACTTCGTTCTTTTACTAGTAGGAAAAAATATTAGCAAGAATAGATCTGAAGAGAGCATACAATCAAATTCCTGTGGAAGATCCTGCGAACCACTGTGAGCACACCTTTTGGCCTATTTGATTTCTCTGGAATGCCTTCCAGATACCGAAATGCAGGTCAAACTTTCATGAAATTCTTGAATTCAACATTGTCAGGAATTTGTCGTCAGTTGCGTTGACGATATACTAGTTGTATCAGACGGCATAATCATAAACTTAGATAAATATGATTTTGGTAAGCAAGGGGTTAAGTTTTTGGATTATTCAGTATACAGTCGAAATTTACGAAATTTCCTCGGCCAAGGACGATTAAAAATATTGCGAAAATTCCTTGGAGTGTTAAACTTTCGCAACGTATCAAGCTGAGCGTATAGGTACTTATGTGAAAATTCTATATTTAATATTTATTCCTGAAATACAATAAAATGCAGTAATAGAAGCGTTACAATAATGTAAAGCTAAGTTATAAACTCTGTAACACGACGCTCGCCTTTGCAAAAGTGTCAATTAGCTTTGTTGAGTGACGCATAACAAATTAGTGTCAGAGCTGTTATACATCAACTAAAAAACTACACATGGAAGCCATTGCCTTATTCAGAGAACTGGGACCGGCGATACACAGCTCGAGGGACAGTAGTAGCTACGTACAACCAACACGTACGTAAGCAGCCAACTGGTACATAAGAAAAATAACATTGTAGAAGAAAATTGTAACAAAATCTCTGAAAAAAATGTCCCTCAGTTTCTTGCCGTATCTTCTGAGTAGTGGTTCTTTTTCCGATACGGTGATAGTCTTGTAATAATCTGACGTCCATAAGTGCGTCTGTGATGTGAAACATGAATAAAGAGATTTTGACTTTGACTTTGTACCGGATGTGGCGGCGGCGAGGGGCACGGCGGCGCGCAGGTAGATGCGCAGGTGCGCCCACAGCAGGCACAGCGCCGCCTCCAGCGCGTGCGTGCAGCGCTGCAGCTCGCGCGCGCGCGCCGCCGCCGCCGCGCGCAGCGCCGCCGCGCCGCCCGCACGCGCCTCCACCGGGGACAGCTCCTGCGACTCGCCGCCCACCAACTTCTTTATGTCTGGGAATGAAAACAAGTTTTTTTTTTTTATGTAACTGTTTGACGAGACGAGCTGGTCGTTCGCCTGATGGTAAGCAATACGCCAGCCCATAACAATAACAGCACCACCCACAACTTTTTTTGCAAAATCCTGCGTGGCGCTGCACTGCGCTCGTCACCCTGGGACAATTATACACTCGAGAGCAATGAATCCGGGTCACTTAAAGAATGTTAAAAATCTCGGAAACTAAAAATGATAGGTTAATGCAATAAATTGTATTTAATAGACAATGTAATACTCCTTAAATGAAAGTAAAAAAAATATGAGTCACCATACATTTTATTAACACAAAATTACATAAAGAAAAAAACTGCTGATCTCTCCTTAAAACAAAAATAGGAAACATGAAATTTTTGAACTTTATTACGATTTTCTTGAATTTTAATACTTCGTATTGCCTCCTCGTGCTTCCATTACTGCGTTTACGCGGTTTGGCATGCTGTACACCAAGTTCCTTATACGATTTTGGGGAATATTCTCCCATTCCTCTGTGAGAGCAATTTTGAGCTCACGAAGCGTGATTGGGGGAGGGTTTCGTTGTTTTACGCATCTGCCTAGCTCGTCCCAAGCATGCTCGATCGGGTTGATATCCGGGCTGCGCGCTGGCCACTCCATACGAGTAATGTTCATCTCTTGAAGGTAGTCATTCACAATCCTACCTGTATGAGGTCGGGCATTGTCATGCATAAATATAGCATCCTCACCTAAATTGACCATAAATGGACCAACGTGATCATTGAGGATTTCTTCCACATATCTTACGCTAGTTAAAGAGCCGTTTTCTATGATCACCAGCTCTGTGCGACTTTCAGAAGAAATTCCGGCCCACACAAGTACAGACCCACCACCGTAGGCTACTTTTTCTTCGATGCATGCTTGCTTGAATCTTTCCCCTGGTCTTCGATACACTCTGTGTCTTCCATCGTGCTTGTAGAGCATAAATTTTGATTCGTCGGAGAACATAACTAGAAGAAAAAGTAGCCTACGGTGGTGGGTCTGTACTTGTGTGGGCCGGAATTTCTTCTGAAAGTCGCACAGAGCTGGTGATCATAGAAAACGGCTCTTTAACTAGCGTAAGATATGTGGAAGAAATCCTCAATGATCACGTTGGTCCATTTATGGTCAATTTAGGTGAGGATGCTATATTTATGCATGACAATGCCCGACCTCATACAGGTAGGATTGTGAATGACTACCTTCAAGAGATGAACATTACTCGTATGGAGTGGCCAGCGCGCAGCCCGGATATCAACCCGATCGAGCATGCTTGGGACGAGCTAGGCAGATGCGTAAAACAACGAAACCCTCCCCCAATCACGCTTCGTGAGCTCAAAATTGCTCTCACAGAGGAATGGGAGAATATTCCCCAAAATCGTATAAGGAACTTGGTGTACAGCATGCCAAACCGCGTAAACGCAGTAATGGAAGCACGAGGAGGCAATACGAAGTATTAAAATTCAAGAAAATCGTAATAAAGTTCAAAAATTTCATGTTTCCTATTTTTGTTTTAAGGAGAGATCAGCAGTTTTTTCTTTATGTAATTTTGTGTTAATAAAATGTGTGGTGACTCATATTTTTTTACTTTCATTTAAGGAGTATTACATTGTCTATTAAATACAATTTATTGCATTAACCTATCATTTTTAGTTTCCGAGATTTTTAACATTCTTTAAGTGACCCGGATTCATTGCTCTCGAGTGTATATGTTTTCATCACGCTCGCTCGGAATAGGGACTTTATTATATCGGTTTTAAGTATTTTATTACGCTACTACACAACACATAAGGAATTATTGTTTTGACTACTTTTCCTATAACGGCGGTAGACTACCCCTGTAGGCCAGATTCGCAGCACAGACTGCGCCACGAATCCAAAGCGTAGCCCTGTAGCCGTTTATATTCATAATGAATATTTCGACTCACGATAGTTTCCTAACCTTGAAGCATTAGTTGTATACCAACCATCGAGCGTCATGGTAGGCAGCGCGTGCAGGCGGTGCCTCGCTGTGGCAAGCAGCTTCTCGTGCTTGTGCGCGAGCTGCACGAGGCGCGCGAGCAGCGCGAGGCACGCGCCCACCTGCGGGCCGTCCCCCGCCCGCACCGCGCCCGCCGCGCCCCCCGCGCCCCCCGCCAGCACCGCGCGCCCCGCCTCCACCGACATTATGTTGCGCGCGTACGTCAGCAGGTTGCACACGATCTACAACAATCACAGGATCTGCTTTACTAACTATAATAATCTTACTGTAGTGACATCTAGTTCGTCTATTCTGGCTGCTGGCTGAAGCGCGCCAGCAGCGCCAGCATGAGCCCCTGCACGCGCTGCAGCCCCGGCGCCGCGTGCTGCAGCGCCGTGTCGTCCGCCGCCGGCCCTCACCGGCCGCGGTCACGTTACCTTGAAGTAGGTCTCCGTGGGCGCGTCTGGCGGCTGGTGGAAGCGCGCCAGCAGCGCCAGCATGAGCCCCTGCACGCGCTGCAGCCCCGGCGCCGCGTGCTGCAGCGCCGTGTCGTCCGCCGCCGGCCCTCACCGGCCGCGGTCACGTTACCTTGAAGTAGGTCTCCGTGGGCGCGTCTGGCGGCTGGTGGAAGCGCGCCAGCAGCGCCAGCATGAGCCCCTGCACGCGCTGCAGCCCCGGCGCCGCGTGCTGCAGCGCCGTGTCGTCCGCCGCCAGACCGAACACCTCGCGGTTCGACGCGCGACCGATCACAGACGTTATGGCCTCCACTTCTATCAGCAGCTCGGGGGGAGAGTTCGGGTGGGCGGCTCTGAAAATGAGATAACACGTTGAAAATTTTCAACACAGGCAAAGCAGGAAGGATAAGCAGAAAGAAGATTGGAAGCAGACAAGGATTGAAGCAAGAAAAGACAGAAAGGAAAAACAAATTGAAAACGGCAAGAAGAAAGACGAAGATTCTTCTTTTCTTCCTAGACTCCTGATCTAGGAAGAAAAGAAGAAAGGAACGAGTAAAGAAGAAAGTGTGTTACTTTATCTAATCTACTGACTAAAAAAATAATTACGTTCGTAACGCCTACGCCAGAAGGGAAGCAAGAAGAAATGAAACGAGTAAAGAAGAAAGAAAGCAAGTAAAAAAGAAGAACAAGTAAAGAAGGAAATAAAAAAGGAAGGGACAAAGAAATAAGAACGTAAGGCAGGAGAAAAGAAATGAAGGAGACAAAGATTGTGTTGTAGATAGAGTTTAGTTACCTGAGCACGACGTCGAGACACTCGAGGTGGCTGAGCAGGAAGTGCGTGACGTGGATGACGCACGAGTGGTTCTCCGTGCCCAGCGCCGACAGCAGCGCGTCACACAGCGCCAGCGCCGGTACCAGCAGCTGCCGGAACCTGCACGGGACCACACGCGGATAACTAATACATGACCGATTTTCAAAATTTATATTTATTCAGTAAATACAAACGTATGATATACCAATCAATATGACTATTGTGCAGCCGCGCCAGCGCGCCCTGCGCCGGCACGGTCGCGGTGCGTACTGACCTGTTGGCGGCGGTGGGCACGAAGTTCGTGTCGCGGTGGGTCGCGTACCCGGTGTGTATGTCGGGGTGCGCGTGCAGCGCGCGCATGTCTGCCAGCCGCGCCAGCGCGCCCTGCGCCAGCACGGTCTCAGCGCCGCGCCGCGCGCCCGCCAGCTTCAGCAGCAGCGCCATCTTGGACTCGTACACGTACACCACACGCAGCGAGCGCGGGTGCGGCTCGAGGGCCTACCGACATATTGGCCTTCATTCTACTACCGCATTCTCTATCAACCTAATTTGCACTAAACTAGTGATAGATGTCTCAAACGCAATTTCGTATTCTGACGCGCACGCTATCTCCAAATGTACTAATATAATTTACTAAAATAATAATACTAATAATAAACTCGATACAGACAAGGCGACGGTATTCCTAGGTTTAGACGTACATGTTTAACATTAGGCAAAGAGAACATTAAACATTTTGTCTGTTTCGCAGGGAACCATTTCGAAACAACATCCAATACGTAGTTTTTATGCGCCAATACGTCACTATCTTTCCTATCTACTTTAAAAATTATGGATGTATCATCAGCAAATATAACAATATCTGCAAAGTCTTTAACTACAAAGGGTAAATCGTTTATGTATGCCAAAAATAAGAACGGCCCCAGTATTGATCCCTGCGGCACCCCCATTCTGACTAAGGATCCGGAAGATGTGACGCCATTTACCCCAACTTTTTGCTCTCTATCAGTTAAATAGGACTACAAGATTCAAAGCAGTTCCACGAATCCCATACTGGTAGAGTTTTCGAATAAGTGTACGGTGCTCTACACAATCAAAAGCTTTCGAGAGATCACAAAATACACCAATAGCATCCTGTGAACTCTCCCAAGCTTCAAGCACATGTGTTACTAGTTCGACCCCGGCATCTGATATTGACCTGCATTTCGTGAAACCGAACTGACTCTCGTTCAGTATTTTGTATTCGTTGAAGTGGGATAAAAATTGTATATAAGTCTGTCAAATATCTTCAGAGACTGGTCTATAATTCGAGGGGTCAGTTTTACTACTTGATTTGTTGATAGATGTAATTTTACTATTTTTCATTAAATCGGGAAATGAGCCTGTGTCACTACACAAGTTATGTGTCAATACAGAGCTATGAGGTAAAGTGCAATAACTTCTATTAATGATTCTATCATCGTGACTGATATGCCTCACAAATCTTCAGTGGTTTTTTATTGAGGCTTGTGAATATTTTAATAATTTCAGTAGTGGAAGTATATCTGTGATCGTTCTGTATCATCTGTGGAAGTATATGTGTGTGTGTGTGAGGGTGTGTGTGAGGGGGTGTGTGTGTGTGTGTGTGTGTGGTAAAGTGATTTTTTAGAAGATCTTCTGATACATCTGGACTAGAATTAAGTGTTTTTGTGACACAACAAAATATGTAAGTATCGTAAGTTGTCCTATCTCACATCCAACGCACACCTACAGAGTGATAGAAAATTGCGACTCACCTCCATTAACTCCTGGTCATCCTGCAGCAGACTGTCGATCAAGCTCCTCAGATACCCTTGATTGGTGAGCGTGTTCATCCAGTCCGTCCTCGGGTTGATCTCGACGAGTGTCTCGAGGCACGCGAGCGCCACCATCCGACACACATCGTGTCCAGCGCCGATGCAATCCCCGCACACGATCGCACACAGATTCTCGCCGAAGTCATTGATCACGTCTATCACCATAGACTTTAACGACGATTCTTCTTTACTCGGTCTCGCCTTGGAGCTGTCTAATCGACTCACGTACGTCGTGTTTATTTCTTCTTCTGGCTCGGCCGCGCTAGGCTTCAAGTTTACTATATTTAAAAAATTCAGGAGCGCCCCGTAAAGGTTGACTCTCATTTTCTGCGTGCACCCGCCAGATATCAATATCCAACTCAAAATCTTGTGCAATATAAACTTTAGCGTCAGTGAGTTGGTTTGCAAGATGTGGCTGGAAGGACCGAAGAACGTGCTCTCAAAATCAGTCGATTTTAGATTCGTTTCTCTCTTCTGTAGTATGTAGCAATGACGTAGGTTGACTAGTAACAACAGAACTGTTCCCGATGCGAGATTCCCGAGTTGCGGCAGCACTTCCGAGGGCGGTATCTTGTTGAGCAAGTCCTGCAGGATGTTCAGCAGAAGGTTCTTTCTAGACTCGAGGTTGAGAATATCGTGCGGCGCGACGCAGAACAGAATCTCTGTGAGTTGCCGCCACGAGTCGTAGTAGTGCGTAAGGGTGGCCGCTAGATTGCGCTGCCGGTTCACGTCTGTCACGTAGTCTAGGACCTGCGAGATAGGCGTATGCGATTTATTATAATAATCAGTAAAATGAGAGCGATTGTGGCTTAGCACGTGCAACATTCGATCCAATGCACCCGAGTTCGAATCCCGCTGGCCCCGCACCACTGACTTTCTTAAGTTATGTGCGGATTTAACACTCGCTTTAAAGACGGTGAAGGAAAACCTGAAGAAACCGGCATTTCTTAGAAACTTTTTTTTGTTGCGAATTGGGTTGCGCTTGACCACTATATCACCTGTTGGTAAGCGAGCCTGATGGTTATTCACAAAAATTCACGGACATATGACATTCACCAACCCGCACTGGGCCAGCGTGGTGGATTATGGTCCCTACTCTCTCTATGAGAGAAGGCCAGGTAATTAAATATTTACGTTCCCACTGCTGGGATGTCTCCCAGTAGTGTGTAATTTTGCAGAGTTATGATTATTTATTTAGCTTTAATATAGCTTCCCAGAGAGGGTGCGTTATAATGTCATCTTGTTTTAGAAAAACATTTTTTTTTTTTAATTATGAGGGATGAAGATCTGTAAATGTTGATTGCTGTTGTCCCAGACATTGCAGTTATACCACAGAATACTAAGGGACAGAAGCATCACTCCGCAAAGAAATTTAAACAAATAGCGACTCTTGCTGTGACGCAATAAAATTCAATTCAGCTCGCGTAGCGCTGCATACCTACCAGTCATATTAACCTACAGAGCGCCTCTTTCTATCGCGCCGCTCTTATCTCTTCTGACGCGGCACGTGTAACGACGCGCGACCCGCCGTCGGTGTCCGGCTATGTACTTGTAGCTTCGTACCTACAGTGCGGAGTGCGCTAGACCTGGTTATACCATTATTACCTTTTGTACTTCGATGGAGACGAGATTTCTTTGCGGCGCAGTGGCTTGTAAGGCTGCCAGCTCCCTCGCCAGCAGTGCGTGCATTCGCGATATGCTGATGCGCTTCCCGCCGAGACCTGATACGTAAAGTATACGGATTATTGTAATAGGAACATTTGATAATGACTAAAATAAGACATTTATTAAATAGGTATTTCGCTAAAAAATGCATTTTAAACGTCATATAGACATAATATAAATCAATTCGCAGTAAAAAACTCGTACGACCACGCAAACTTTGGTATAAGACGACCAGGCAAACTTTGGTATAAGACGACCAGGCAAACTTTGGTATAAGACGACCAGGCAAACTTTGGTATAAGACGACCAGGCAAACTTTGGTATAAGACGACCAGGCAAACTTTGGTATAAGACGACCAGGCAAACTTTGGTATAAGACGACCAGGCAAACTTTGGTATAAGATGACCAGGCAAACTTTGGTATAAGACGACCAGGCAAACTTTGGTATAAGACGAGAAGGCAAACTTTGGTATAAGACGACCAGGCAAACTTTGGTATAAGACGAGAAGGCAAACTTTGGTATAAGACGACCAGGCAAACTTTGGTATAAGACGACCACGCAAACTTTGGTATAAGACGACCAGGCAAACTTTGGTATAAGACGACCAGGCAAACTTTGGTATAAGACGAGAAGGCAAACTTTGGTATAAGACGACCAGGCAAACTTTGGTATAAGACGAGAAGGCAAACTTTGGTATAAGACGACCAGGCAAACTTTGGTATAAGATGACCAGGCAAACTTTGGTATAAGACGACCAGGCAAACTTTGGTATAAGACGAGAAGGCAAACTTTGGTATAAGACGACCAGGCAAACTTTGGTATAAGACGAGAAGGCAAACTTTGGTATAAGACGACCAGGCAAACTTTGGTATAAGACGACCACGCAAACTTTGGTATAAGACGACCAGGCAAACTTTGGTATAAGACGACCAGGCAAACTTTGGTATAAGACGACCACGCAAACTTTGGTATAAGACGACCAGGCAAACTTTGGTATAAGACGACCAGGCAAACTTTGGTAAAAAAATCCTGCATGTATAAACTGTTTTGTGCTAAAGTATAAATAAATAATACAATATCAACATTCCAAATGGCTACATAAACATACATATAGTAGGAGTAGTTACCAGTGGGCAGGTCGCAGGAGGCGATGGCGGTGCGCAGCTGGTGCGTGTGGAACAGCTCCCAGTGCGGCTCGCCCGCCGCCTCCACGCACACCGGCAGCGGCTCCAGCGTGCGCCGCAGCAGGCAGAACTCCCACTCCTGAGGGGGGCAGCGACTGTAGCAACAGCTTCCAGACTAGGATTATCCGTCAATTTTTGTTTGTCTGTGATTTTTTGTGAATAACCACCACCAATCGCTTACCATCAGGTGAAATAGTGTGGTGTTGATGAATGGTGTGTGTGTGTGTGAGGGGGGGTGTGGTGGTGGGTGTGAGGGTGTGTGTGAGGGTGTGTGTGAGGGTGTATGTGAGGGTGTGTGTGAGGGTGTGTGTGAGGGTGTGTGTGTGCGTTTGTAATTACTTGCGAGGGATGGTGCGCCGTGTGCGTGAGTGTTGTGATTAGCGCGGCGAGCGCGGCGTGGTGGCGCGCGGCGGCGGCGGCGCCCGCCTCGCACGCGCATGCGCGCAGCACCCACGACCGCGCCGACACAGACGCCGCTGAAGCCGTCTGCAAAAACACTTGCCGATCAATAGGGTGAGCTTGGTTTTGTGGCGTCCTCAGCCTACACATATATCAACGACATGCTCACAGATGGCGCTGACATGGAAAGAAAGGTTATCAGCTATTATAATATTCGTTACCCTTAAATTGATGGTTCGTTTGACGTGTCTGCACAGAAAGTAGTCCCTCGAGCGCAGATAGCGCAGAACTGGCGCAGAAGTATTGGGACGCGCGCAGAGCCAGTACACAAGCCTGTAGCAGCTCTCTATGAGGTTGTCTGCCTCTCTGGAATAAGAACCGCATTATGCGTGGGCTACATGCACTAAACGGAAAGAAATATGGCAGCCTTTTTTCAAGGAAACTTAGCGCAAACACAAGATTGCATACAAACTCACACATCGTAAAACCATTTATTTATTCATTCAATATCATTACATTTTTTTTATGAGCAATTTTATTAAGTAAAAGATAAATATAGTATGTGCTTGTTTGGGGACCACCAGGGGTCTCGCAGCCTATCTGACCCCAAACTAGAGTTCCCTGTCACTTTTTCTGTATTGTGATGTTATCAATAAAGAGCTGTTTATTCATTCAAACCAGTTGATTTAAAAAAGGCTAAGGTCCGTAAGTAGGTAAAATAATACACACAGAACATGTAGCTGTATATTGTAAGGCTGCAGGCTGCACCGACTGGTGACAATCCTTACCTCTCGTTGTCGTTTTGTCCGGCGATGAACTGGTCGAGTGTGTCGAGGATGGAGTGCAGACACGTCCGCGGGAAGCCCGCCGCGCCCGGCTCGTTTAGCGCGCTGCGGCTCACCTGCGTTACGTACAAATATTACATTTTTAATCAAAAGGAAAATGTAGGGTCGTGTAAAATCGACACAGCTCCGGGTTCCGTGGAGTTAAAGAATGGAACGTTAAAATAACAACTTATTTACTTTATTAACACTCAACACACAATCTCATAATCACTAATGCTTCTTGCACCGAAAACTGTGCCGAGCGACCGTGCCACCGACCAACGTTACATTTTCAAAAGTCCTCTCACAGCTCAAACTACCATTGGTCCATCACCTCAAGCAATCACCTGCAGAGTCATCTTCCGCTATTTTTCTGGCGGGAAAGCTCTGCTTTGTGATTGGTTGCCGCCATAGACAAAAATGACAGCCGAGACTTAAGTTTTATTATAATAGTTGCCAGAGTAAAATAACAATGAGTGCTAGAATGATCGAGTCGATTAATCGATACAAATTGTAATATCAATTTAATATCGATTAACCGACACAAATTTACAAACCCTAACAGTCGATAAGGAAAGGTGGGCCCAGAGTTGGAAATGTAAAACAAGTGGAAATATGAGACTTAATGTAGATAGATGATAAATAAATGCAAAGAGAAAAACAAATCACAATATTTTATTTGTTTTATATTGTTTGTCAAGAAGGATAACGTGAAACAAGAGAAGGTAATTTTAAGATATGAATAAGAAAATGTACTGACAAGGAAAACGTGTCGACAGAATAAAAAAAAATATCTAATGACCACGTTTTTATGCGCCTTTTGAGGTTAGGTCGGCATGGCATGCTAATAAATGGATTTAGAATGCATTGTCATCGAGTTGTGAGCTACCCTGAAAGTTTCAGCCGGACAGCTACTCGTAAAGAGTTCAAAATTTGACTTGCAAGGTTCCACCCGGAAAGACAGACAGACATACAGACAAACAAGAAAGCAACTAATCGATAATAGATAGATCTACAATTTATTTATTATTCATTTGATAACAACAACAACATTTCTTATGACCAATAGGAACTTTTATATCCATAGTCCTGTTGACCTCTCTCCAAGAGCGCGACGTCAACAATCACGCACCTATGTACCCGGCTGCTGGAGTTTGACGCGAGACCACCCTGAAGTAGCGACACAGATGCGCCGATTCGCGCAAAATGGCCGCCACAGTTGAAGGTAGGATATTTATAAACATATAGCCATATAATAGGTCTCCTACGATACATACAATTTAAGATTAAGAATTTTAAACTCCTACATAACACATAACAATACATGATAATAGATAGTAGTTACATCTTCTGTGAGCTGGAAGCCGAGCAGGAAGTGCGCCAGGTTGGGCGGCGCCGTCGGCAGCAGCTGCTGCAGCAGCGTCACCACGCCCTCCTTGGCGGCGCGCACGGGGTTGTCCGCGCCCCCCGCGCCCCCCGCGCCCCCGGCGCCCCTCGCCGGCCACTCCTCCGCCTCCAGGCACTCCACGAACCCGTGTCTGGAAAGAATCTCTATACATGGCGTGGCAACAGTTTTAGATCTTCAGAGAAGAAGGTACCTACTTTCTTCTTCTAGGTTCTTAAAGAAATATCGAGTGGATTCTGGTAAAAATAAAAACTGTAAAAATGCGAATGATCGATATCGCAGTTTGAAGGATGCTAACGCTTTATATATTTGAAATTGAAAGCGATCGGGATCGGTGTTCGAGTTAGACGATGGCACTGCAGGTCACACTGGTGCTAGAACTTAATGCCTGAAGCGAGCCTGTCATGCTAGCGCGGCCTGCCCCTTGTATAATGTCTGTCAAATGTCGCGACGTTCATCGGCTCTTGTTGCTCTTGTCCACGTGAGCAGTGCGCCACGTGACCAGTCCCTCTCCACGTTACCTGATGTCTGTGGGCGCGCTGGCGCGGTGCATGACGTGGTCCAGCAGGTGCCTCGCGGCGGCGGCGGGCTGCAGCGCGCGGCACAGCAGCGCCACGGCGCCCGCCGCCGCCTCCGGCAGCGTGCCCACGTGAGCATTGCGCCACGTGACAGTCCCTCTCCACGTTACCTGATGTCTGTGGGCGCGCTGGCGCGGTGCATGACGTGGTCCAGCAGGTGCCTCGCGGCGGCGGCGGGCTGCAGCGCGCGGCACAGCAGCGCCACGGCGCCCGCCGCCGCCTCCGGCAGCGTGCCCACGTGAGCATTGCGCCACGTGACAGTCCCTCTCCACGTTACCTGATGTCTGTGGGCGCGCTGGCGCGGTGCATGACGTGGTCCAGCAGGTGCCTCGCGGCGGCGGCGGGCTGCAGCGCGCGGCACAGCAGCGCCACGGCGCCCGCCGCCGCCTCCGGCAGCGTGCCCACGTGCGACACCACGCGGCACCACGTCACCAGCCGGCACGCGTTGCTGCCCTCCTCGGGCGCTAATGAAACATACATAATCACGCATACAGTTCTCATTTCTGAAGTCAATGTCGAGGAATAATTAGCTACATTCTGGAACATAATTTAAACCACACGCTGGGGTATGCGTCTATGCACGCGATGACATCTGCATTCTGCGTATCCGTAACCTTGAAGACCCTAACTTTTCTGTCCTGTGGGTTCTGGTGGACACCGGAATAGAGAAAATCATCTACGCCAGTATCTACCGATCACACAGCGAGCGGTTATCAGGAAACGAAGCTTATGGACTTTAGCTTATGGATTTTAAGGCCAACCATCAGGAGTTGCTATTCCCATACCAGTGCACTGACCACGCTTGGAGAGAGGCGCGCAAGTTATCCTTGTCGCTGAACCTTTCGCGGCTGGTCCAAGGAGCAGCAAGGGTACCAGACGGTGACGGCCACACAGCAAACTGCTTGGACCTTCTGATGACTACAGATCCAGACCACTGAGTACCGGTATATCTTTACTGTTAGGTAGCTCTGACCACTGTTTGGTGAAGTCTGTATCGGTAGACTCTCCGCCCGATCGCTGCCAAAAAGGACCCGGTGGGTATGGCGACACAAGTCAACAGATTAGGACTAGATGAGATGTTTAATTGCATCTTATCCTTGGCAGTCTGTCTGCTTCTCTTCTGCCGACTGTTCAACTTGTGCGGATGCTGCGGTGACGGATGTGTTGCGTCTGGCTGTGGAATATTTTATTCCATTTGCCGATGCCCAACTGTCCAGCAAAGCTACCCCGTGGTTTGGAGTCGAATGTGGACGCGTCGAAGCGCTAAAACAAGAGGCATTCATAGCATGGGCTGATGCTCGACGGCGTAAGCCAAAGGATATCGGAAAAAAGAAGAGAGCCATGCAGAGAGGCATGCTTCGACCATATAAGCCGAATAAGGACCAAACTTCTGGTCGCTGGCTAAGCCGGTCGCAGCTAACTTCTGTCACCCTTCACTGCCTCCACTGCTCAAACCTAACGGGTCCCTGGCCCACACCAAGGAAGAGAAAGCAAACTAGAATGCTTGTCTTTAAAACTAGAATGCTTGGCTTGTCGGAAAATTTATGTTTAGACACTGCCAATTCGCATTCGTCAGACCGAGATTCGCAAGACGCTGCGCAGTTTGGACGTGAATAAAGCTGCCCTGATGGGATACCCGCCATAGTCCTCAGAACCTGTGCCCCTGAGTTAACTCCTGTTCTGATACCCTTCTTCCGTCTTTCACTAGAGACTAGTTTAGTGGCGAAAAGCTGGAAGCTTGCAAACGTACAGCCTGTGCCCAAAAATTTGCCGACCCTGCCAATTATAAAACCATATCTGTTACGTCCATACTTTGTAAAAGTATGAAACGTATGCTGAATAATAGGCTCCTAGCATATCTAAAAGCATATTATGACATCCTAAGTGATCGACATTACGGGTTTCACCGAAACCGGTCCACTGGCGACATTCTAGCATATGCTAACTCACATATGGGGCGAGGCTATTGAAAGGTGCGGAGAAGCACTTGCTGTCTCTCTAGACATTTCAAAGGCCTTTGACAGTTTTTGGCATGAAAACCTTATCGGTAAGCTTCCATCTTATGGCTTACCCGCCGGCTTATGTGTCTGGATATTGGACTTTTTGAGGGAAAGATCAATACGAGTGGTCCTTGATGGCTACTCGTCCGATCAATTGGCAATCAATGCCGGTGTACCTCAAGGGTCAGTTCTCTCTGCAACGCTATTCCTGCTGCATATGAACGGTCTGGTCTAACTCTCGCGAGACTGAAGCTTAGCTTCGACCAACACATCATTACTTATAATTAACCTTTTTTGCCCGCCTTTCTATGGAGTTCAAGGCTTAGAGCTGATACTTAGGCCCATATCTCACCGAGCATGAGTTTGGAGAGTCCTACGACGGAGACGGCGCGGTCGGCGGCGGCGGCGGCACTCACCAGCGGGCGCTCCAGCGCCAGCCCGCGCTCCAGGATCTGCAGCACGCTGATCAGGCACTGCTCCACGTACGCCTGACATCACAATAAATTTAAAATTCATTTATTCATTGCATTCATGTACATTTATTTATCATACATAGGTAGGTCTTAAATTATATGTTAAAGTAGGGACAAGATAATAGGTCACTTTTGACAGATGTCAGTTTTATATTCATAGTGAGGTGACCTGCTTAAAAACATCGATTAAATGAATGAATCGAATGAATCGATACAAACTTGAAACGTATGTGAATTTTAAAAATGATCATGCGAATCCCTGTCCCATTATTATTTTTTCTTTCATAAATTAAAGGAGCAAAATAAGACAAGTACCTACGTAATTTAACAAAAAAATTGCTTTTATTCACTTGAACTATCGGAACTGCTATCTTCATCACTGCTGTCAGCACTCAGAGATATTATTAATTCATTTTCAATAATATTGTCTATTCTCACATCTCGTTCAAAATCTTGTAAAATTATTTTCTTTGTCTTCATAAACATTAATAAACACAATAATAAACACGACATTGTCCCAATCCGTAATTTTATTTACCGACGTAAGAATGTTATTCTCTTCAAAATAATATCGTAGCGTTCTAGCAGGATTTTCCGCTTGTCGGATTTTTTAAATCTAAAGCCAATCGATTTCAAAACCTTTGATAGAGACGATTTGCCTCCAAAAAATAAGCCTGCGCCTTTTAACGAACTCAATAGCTTTTCCCGTGTAGGATATTCTTTTCTCGAGTAATATCCATAAATGTGGTTGCGAATTGCAGCAGCATCAAAATTATCAACGTCAACAATTTTCTTGTCCCTCTTTCGTTTTTTCGGTGTACGTAAAGTATTATCTTCTGAGCCTGATGGTCCGTATTTCTCTTTCAGAATTTGAGTTACTGTCTTCTTCCCTATTCCCAATGCTTCGGCAACGCGTTCTCTCGGTGGTTTCAATGGTAAAAGAGGCCCATCGTTAACTGATTCACGTCCAAAATAATTGTACAATTTCAGCACTAGTTCGCGAGATTGACTGTTTAGAGTTTTCCCCCGTTTCGACATAGTAAGACTGTAATGTTTTTCTTGTTTAATAATCGTTAAGCAATCGGAGTCCAATTTATAGCCAGGTAAACGTAGTCAGTAAGATCAGGTTAAATGAAAAAGCCGGATCAGAAGAAAATAACAGAGAGCACACCAAAAACGCATTTTTTTTTTGTATTTTTATAGTTAGTTAAAAGAATAATAAATATGTATAATTAGGTTTTATTATAATCACAACGTGGTTATAAATTTATGGTGATTTTTCTTCACAAGTAATCATTGCATTCGATTCAACTTACAATCCTATCAGCTTTCGATTTTTAGAGTAACATCCCTAGTGTTTAAAAAGAAAAAGGGTTGACTGACGCAACATTGTAACGACGTTCAGTTCTTTAGATCAGAAATTGTTTATTATGTTTAGAATGGTTTATTAGTGAAAGCAAATCGTGAAATTACTCGTATCGGTCATTATTACAATAAATATGTAAACGTAATTGAAAAAAGTTAAGCAATTGTGCAGTTCTTATTTTATGCCCGCCGTTACAAGGTTACGTTGTTGAATTTTGATGAAATGTCAAAAGTGACCTATTATCTTGTCCCTACTTTAGGTTGGCACATGAGCCCTGTAAGCGCGTTTGCAAGTCAGTGCGAGAGTACATCTAGTCATTTTAAGTTATTGATTTATGTTTTATTAAAGTCAGTATATTGTATATGTCAGTATAGTGTCACGGAATCGAGTCATTTTTTTCCACATGCTTGTCAGTTTTGAATTCATCTACGAAATAATAAAAAAAAATAATTAGATGAGATTTAAGTTTGCTGCAAAATATGTTGTATCTAGTTTCGTTTTTTGGGTATTCAGGGATTTTGTTGTATATTGATACTAATCTAAAATTTGGACTTTATTTCCGTACGAATAGACATATCTGTAGGATGTACAGACATGGTAGGGTTAGTGTTTAAATATAATGCGGGGTATGCCTACTTATCATTATCTATGTGAGTATGACCCGATTGCTTTCAACATGTTCTGTGATCGGTTCGGTCTCATTCATTTAGTTCACTCGTTATATATAACAAAATTAGGTTCCTAATGGTAAAAAGGGTAATATAATTATAATAGCATGTTGTGTTCACCTCGAGGTCGTTCTTACTAAGAAAACCAATGAATGTTTTATGATACCATAAAAGAGTGTCGTTTAGTTTGGTGAACATAAATTAAAAATAAATAAACGGTATTTGTCTGTGGAAGTGTCGGATTCTCTTCAAACTCCGCGTTCCAATCACGAACGCTAAAATGATCGATATTGCAGTTTGAAAGATACTAACGCCTTTCAAATTTGAAATTGAAAGCGTTAGGGATCGGTTCGAGTTATACGAATCCCCTGCAGTTCAGTGAACAATCAAAACAGTCTGACCTTCCCGGGCGGCGGCGGCGGCTGGCGCTCCAGCAGCGCGTGCGCCTCCTCCAGGGTGGCGAACAGCAGCCGCAGCAGCTCCGACTTGTTGTGGATGGCCACGGCCAGCCGGCAGCCGGGCGGCGGCGCCGGCTCGCCCTCGCCCGCCGCGCGGGGGAAGTCCCCCGGCGCCGGAGAGTACTGCTCCAGCCAGCGCGCGAACAGGCCCAAGCACTGGGACAGCAGCTACAAAAAAGATATAATATTTTTAAGCTATTGCATAGCTTCTATCGCGGGCCTTGTGCGTGGAGACCGAATCCAGAAATTTCGTAACGAAAATAACCTAACACCCCCCACTCCGTATGCTATGCAATAGCTTTACCGCGGCAGTCTCCGAGTGCCACACGTCTTTTTTTTTTTAGAGGGATTCATGGAAGGAGATGGAGGAGACCTTTGCCCAGCAGTAAGATCAGATAGGTTAATAAAAAATAAAAATAAAATATTTATTCTTTTTGGAAATCTACAGCTAAACTGAGCACAATGTAGACAAGATGCATGTTTATTTATTTATTATATTTTAATTTATTGAAGAACCAACAGCTCTTACAATAAGAATATATAGAAGAATAATTGATAGAAAGCCAAATACAGGTACTCACAAATAGAGTTGTTTGGACAGGTTGGGGTAGCTTATAAAAGTTGGACAACACTATTTATTTATTAATTTACCATAAGCGTATTATCACTAAATGCATGCTGTGTTCATTACTAGAACGCCGGACACTCAATCATGTATCTCAAAAGCTTGTTTTAATTAGCTTTTATTTAATTAGTATGTCACTAGTGCTACGTCCAGTTTATTGGACCTATTATAAAAAAAAACACAGTTCGTAACGGCCAATTGTGTCATGTATGAAGTGTCATTTTTGAAGCGATCGATCTTCACGATTTTCGTAAGATTGAACGATGAATAGTACCGTATATGGGGCTTACCATACCTTTAGATTAGATTGATCATGATGTACGTGCTACAGTGGAAAGCTATATCTACGTATCCAGTGCCCCTCCACAACCGGTGGTCGTGTGACGTACCTGCCAGCGCTCGTAGGGCTTGGCGTACTGGCGGTGGTGCGCCGGCAGCGCGAGCTGGTGCAGCGCGTGCTCCAGGTAGGGGTCGAGGCCGGGCGCGCGCGCGCCGGCGCCCAGCGCGCGCGGCAGCGGCGCCGCGCGGCACAGCGCCTCCAGCAGCGACAGGAACGCGCGCGACAGCGGGTACTCCTCCATGCGGCACTCCACCTGCGGCACTCACAGATATGGAACTGAGTTGTTGTGTATGAATTCCGACTTGCACCGTTACATCCATGACATTTCGTCCTTGTCACTCTTAGGAGTGACAACGTACGGAAAGACAGTCATCAAGATTACTTTCAAGCGGGCGCGAGCGCAGCTATTGTTATGATATTTATACATATTTTTTTTTACCCTTAATAGTTCTATGTTTGGCCACTATCTCGCCTGATGTGAAGCGATGATGTGGCCTAAGATGGAGCACATCGATCTAGGGAGAGACGGCACTTGAGCGGCTGCTCAGACCCGTCTCCCCGATGGTTCACCGAACATCATCCCGAAACACGACTAGGTCGCTTGACGGCATGGCTTTGTTCGGTGGGTGGTATTACAACCACGGCCAGAGCCTACCACTCCAGAGCGCGTAAGCGGGTTTCATCACGTTTTCCTTCACCGTTTTAGAGCGAGCGTACAAAATCTGCACTTAACTATAAGTCATTGGTGCAGGGCCGACTCGGTATTCGAACCCAGGTGCGTCGGATTGAAAGGCGCACGAGTTCCCGCTGAGCCACACTCGCTCTGCCACATATTATAGTCTGTACTACCTTCTATTACAAATACTTTTTTTTTATTAAAAACTTTATTGCGAACATTTGCTCATAGTGTTAGTAATTATTCTTAAAAGCTATGTTAGTCCTTAAAATAAATTTTGGGGAATATTAGTACGCGAGCCCGGCGGTTTTGAGCACTGGGTCGATAGATGTAAGTGTACCCAGTGCTCAACAAATGGATTATCCATTTTTCCTGATAATACTCTCAGAATACTGTTGGGGCTTCCACGCAACCTGCTCATCATTGTTGCGGCTCTTTTTCTGATGATGGCGAAGAAATCATCAACACGAGCCTCCGCAAACATTTGTGATGCGCTACAGTATCGTGGAAGCCCCATCAGCACCCTGAAAGCATTATTATACTGTACGCGAAGAGCGTTGTAAGTCCGCTGCGTATACCTCACCCACAGGCTGCAGGTGTAAAAGCTTTGGCAGTACGCCTTAAAGAGCGTGACTTTCACGTCCTTTGTACACCGTGCGAACCTGCGAGCTAGCATATTGCAACGAACTGCCAACGCCCTTCGCTCTCTCTGGACGTCGTTATCATCAGATAAGTCCTCCGTGACCAGGTGTCCCAGATATTTAAACTCCGAAACCCTTTTAAGGGGAGTTCCATTCAAGGTCACGGGAGGGACATTATCTATTGATATGCCTTTCGCCTTAAAAACTAGGAGCTCACTTTTTTTTACATTATATGGGAGCCCGTGAGAGACAGCATATGACTCACACATTCCCAACAGATTTCTGAGTGCGTTAATTGATGGACTCAGCAAAACCATGTCATTTGCGTAGCTCAGATTATTTACAAAAGTTAATAAAAATAAATAAAGTAAATAAAGTTAAATATAAATAATAAGAAGTATAAATAAAGTTAATAAAGTAAATACTACTATTATAATAATAAATTAAAAAACCCAGTATTAGGCACCTCATGTAGCTCGGCGGAGAGCGGGCAGGGCGCGGGCGGGGGCGGCACGAGGCGCGCCGCCTCCAGCGCCGCCCACACGCGGGGCGCCGTGCCCGCCGTGCCGCCCAGCGCCGCCAGCGTCAGGCACAGCTCCGCCTTCAGCTGGATCGGGATGTGGCAGCTGATCAGACCTACCAAACGAGAGACAATCTTCTCATCGACATATACATACAGTCACGGCCATAAATACTGTAACAAGGTTTTTCGGGAAGAAAAAATTCGACCACCGGCTGGGACTCGAACCCACAACCCAATATTCCCTCAGCAAGAAATTCGACACTCGAGTTGGTGCCCACCGTAGCTCAATTGGTAGAGCGTCCCGCGCTGAGGGAATATTGGGTTGTGGGTTCGAGTCCCAGCCAGTGGTCGAATTTATTCTTCCCGAAAAACCTTGTTTGAGTTTTTTGCTTGGCATTCGTTAATGCTTAAAAATATTATAAGAATTAATATGGGTTCGCGTCATCACAGAGCAAGTATTTAATTGCAACATTGATCTTGCTCGTTGAGAAAAAGGTTCACTCCACTCTCAATAGATGGCGTACACGTCACCCTTAAGACGGTAAAATAACGGAAGAAGAAATTCGACACTCGAGTTGGTGCCCACCGTAGCTCAATTGGTAGAGCGTCCTGCGCTGAGGGAATATTGGGTTGTGGGTTCGAGTCCCAGCCGGTGGTCGAATTTTTTCTTCCCGAAAAACCTTGTTTGAGTTTTTCGCTTGGCATTCGTTAATGCTTAAAAATATTATAAGAATAAATACTGTAGTTGGCTAAATATGTCATGGCACACGAACAGAAATTAATATTACCCGTTGCACTCGAGCAGAACTTAATATTACTCATTGCACTCTATGGACCTTTGGGCCTCTGTAAAACTGTAATCTACAAAAGTTTGAGGTTTTTAAGTAAACATTTTGAAACGTCCTCGTGTGCTCACCGAACATGACGTTGACGGCGTCCCACTGCAGGTTCTCGCAGACGGCGGCGCACGCGGCCGCGTCCTCGCGCGCCACGCCCGCGATCAGCTTCAGCGCCGCGATCATCGCTTCCACCTGCCGACACGAAAATAACGCCATACGGGATCGGACAACTTTTCAGAAACTTCTCTTCTTTTTTTCAGAACTTTCTGAAAAGTTGTCCGATCCCGTATGGCGTTATTTATATATATATATGTGTGTGTATAGCCATGAAAATTTATGTTTTAAATAAAGTCCTAAAAGTACCTAAAACTACATATGTTCAAATGTTACGTTTCAAATTTTTAAGTTCTATGTTCTTGTTATGTTTTTGGTGCGTAATAACGCGTTATCAATCAATCAATCGCCGCGCAAAAGGTCACCTCAGGACGTATGACGTTACACGCAGGCAAACAAAACGACGAAAGCTAACTTGCAAAGGGATTTATACGTTTTTGTGAAGTTTAAGGACTTTAAGGGTGGTCGTGGCATCAAACACATATCGTTTTGTATTAATAAAAGGGCATCGCATAAATATGCTCGAAACCTAGGTCGACTACTTGACAAACTACGGGAGTCCGAGCCGTTTTATTAAATAT